>CM056994.1:58249250-59644250 GCA_029891345.1 Dryococelus australis | reverse complement strand
TAAGTCACATGATCAAAAATGATGAGAGTGGTGGTTTATATCTTAATTTTTAAATGACAAGCACTATTGTACGAATAAAATATATATATATTTTTCAGTTTGAACTTAATTAAACTGCATTACAAATTGGTTAGACGAAGTATAAAATTGCCTTAAAACATTTGTTTACAAATCTGTTTTCTGACGTAACATCGAGTTAGTGAAGAGATTTGGGTGGCTATTAACAGCGAGGTCTTGAGAACCGATGGGGGTGATTGAAGTGAGTATGGAGCGGCGCCGGAATGAAGGGGCGGGGGAAACGGGAAATCCCCGAGAAAACCCGCCGACCAATGGTATCGTCCGGCACAATTCCCACATGCGAAAATCCGGTAACCCGACCTGGGATTTTGAACCCGGTTCGCCTTGGTTGGGAGGCGAGAGTGCTAATCGCTCAGCCATCGTGGCCCCTTACATCGAAACCATGCCGTTTTCGCAAGACGTGTTGGCAGAAAAGCAGTTCAATGTTGGGACACGGAGATTGGTTGTGCACAGCGAGCGAGATGGGTCTGCCTCACCTTATAGTCTATGATAAGCAAGAGACGATGGTTGCTAGGAACCATACGTGACGTCACGGTGATGATAACCGCAGTGGATGCAAGGCTTCTTAGCAGGATGATTCTGTAGTGGTAGACCGTTGCCTTTCGCGGTATGAAGGCCAGTTAGACCCACAAGCCACCTGAGTTAACTCCAAGTATACACCGGCCGTATGCTATTATTTGGGGCATTTTAAAGAACCTATTTTTGCTCTAGTGAAGCACGACATTTTCAAGAGTGCACCTTTTCTGTATATCGAATGATTAAAAACTGCCCGAAGCCTACTCTTCACGAAGTACACTGTGAATTTTTTTACAGTAAACTCATAAACTATAATGAAAGTTTCTAACCTGGACGTAGTATGGGAATTTCACCAAAATCAGGCTGCTAAACAAATTTGTTAACTATGTTATACATTTGATCTTTAAGGAGGAATCCCAATCGCCATCTTGAATTTATCGATTTTTCGCCAAAGCTTCTATTTCAGAAGGTGTATTGAAATTTCCCGCACGACATATCCTAAATAATAGCTTCCCAAACTTGCCACAGCTTCTCTCTCTCTCTCTCTCTCTCTCTCTCTCTCTCTCTCTCTCTCTCTCTATCTCTCTCTCTCTCTCTCTAGCTGGTAACTGTTGAGGCGAAACCCGAGATTATTTCTTGCGAACGGTTAGAAAGGCAACGATATCAACAGTAATCAAGAAATACTGACCGCATACAATGTACTAGGCAATGCTCTATGCTCTGTCGTTTCAAAAAAACATTATACAAAACTGCATTTCCAGAGTATGGCAAAAATTCCGGAAATCCAAGACGGCGGGTGGGAATCCTCCTTAAACTTAGGGAATCTGCTGTGGATGTATGAAGGAAAAAGAATAACTTGATCATTCATGCTTTCTTAAATTCGCACTAACAATAAGGTGGTAAATTTACGAACCTTATCTTACATTGTACTGTTCTGTCTGTAGTCCATTTACGGTTACTTCCAACTTTTCTGAAACTCGATTAAAGTCCTACTTTTAGGATATTACTCCGTCTCATGCAAACAAGGCTTAACCAAGTCTGGAAAACTACACCAAAGGTACAACGCACCTCATTCGTGCGCACTCGGTGTAATAATATTTTTCATAAGAACTATTTCTTACCAGGAATTACCAAGAGACCAATTTTTTTCTGTGTTTTTATTTATATTAATTATAAATTAAATGCTATAATTTATAGTTAAAATGTAAGTAAAAATTCAATTTAACCAAAAAATTAGGTACTTTTTTTTGCTAACACAAGTATACAAGGCTTGTTATACATGACATTTAGGTAAAGGCTGTTCACGATAAAGTAAGCACTTTTGAAATCAACCATAGAAATCATGCACTGCTCCTATCTGCATATATGATAATGGGCGCACAGTGACACGCGGCCAGAAAAGTTTGTAACGATGGAGGGAAAGTAGTTCGTTATCTTAACATAGAATAACAGTGTTAGGTAAAACAATTTGTGTCAACTTAAATTATTTATTTCACTTTCTGTTTTTTTTTTTTTTTTTTAATGCATCGAAATGTGAAAATGAGCAGGTTTGTAAAATTTCACAGTTTCACTTGACCGACGCATGAATAAAGTGATGAGGACCAAGGCAGGTCTTCCTTAAGTGCTCATTTTATAGTGAACAGCCTATAACAACCAGACACGTCTTACACGGGTTGATTTTTCAAGGGTTTGTTTCAAAAAGTGTGAAGAAATCGCCAATAAGACTGTTACATTTATTCTCGCGGAACGATTTATGACTACTGTAGTGAAAATTTTTCTCGAAACGTTTCCTTGCAGTTTATGACTGTTCGTAGGAACAGAAGCTAGTAAACGAATAATCTGGAATTGCCATTTCTGTTGAATGAAGTGCGAGAGAGGGAATGGAATGGTTTAAATGGAGTGAGAAGAGACGACTTGTTCACACTGGGCGTGCGGGCTGCAGACTTGTCGGCTGGCAAATTGGCCTTCGCGAAACAAGAGATGCGGCCAGCTTTGCGCGGTAACGCGTAGGGGTGGATTAAATAAAAACTATCTGGGTGTGCGGAGGGTGGTTTCGCAGAAGGGGGGAAGCAGGAAATACGCCCGGCTGCAGGGGAGGTTATTAAATGACGTTCAAGTGGGGGAGGGTGGGCGCTGGCACAATCCCTCCCCTGTTGTTTGCGAGAGGGCCCCATTTGGCGCCGGGAAGTGGGATGTCAATGGCGAAGGGGAAGGGGGGGGGGGAACAATGATCGCGGGTCGCACAAACTGGATTATGGTCGCAGCTGTGTCCCGCCCGTGCGTGTTCCGCGATTTAGATTGTGTGATTGTATTGCAGGCATTAGCGGCTCTCCGGGGTTAATAGAGCTATTATGAAAGCTCTGCTTCATCCCTTCTTTTAGCCCATCAGTGCACGGCTGGTATTCGCTTGCGGCGACCAAGTGTAATTGTTATGAACGTAAATATCCAAATATTTGGCTATTTATAATCGTCTATGTATAAAACATAAATAAATTTTAACTATAGTAATTTTAACAGTTCGTTTTTAAGAAGACGGTAAAAACTTGGATCTGCTTTTCCCAATTAGCTACCAGTTTTACTGGAAGTACTCCAGCCGGTGTTTAAATAAAATATGTGCAAACGCGGGCATTAATTTTTCCTTCCAGAGGTTGAATTTTAGCAAGCATCCTGAAGGGTAGGCGCTTGGTGCGATGGGTTTTGCTGCCATCATTGAAGTGTTTGTTGATGCACTCACTCTTCCCTCGGTCATGGGGCCGTGGGGGCACAGCGGATAGAACGCTCGTCTCCCACCAAGGCGAACCGGGCTCAATCCCCGGCCGGGTCACCGGATTTTCGCAAGTGAGAATCGTACTGGACTATGCCTTTGGTCGACGGGTCTTTTCGGGGATCTCCCGTTTCCTCCGCCCCTTCATTCCGGCGCAGCCCCATACCCACTTCAATCATTCCTATCGGCTCTCAAGATCTCGCTGCTAAGAGCCGTCCAAATCTCTTCACTCACTCATTCACTCGCAAATATCTGATGCGTGTTTAATTCTGCCTTCACTACAAAATATTTATACGTTTTTAAAAAAATCCTTTTTTTCACGTAGAAAAAGACACGTATTACAAAAATTCTTTTGTTTTCGTAGTCTCTTTTTACAAACCGAAAATTCAGCAAACGTAACTATAACATTTAGAGAGAGGTGCCGTAAATTCACGGAAGGTCCATGAAGAAGACGCGAGGCCCGTAAGTTTGACAAATATGTCTGGATAATTTTTGTACAATGCTTTTTTTTTGTAATTTTGCACCTAATTTAACCATTAACCCTTTCAGAAATATACGCTTAAACTATCATTTGGTAGCAAAACGTTTCTTAAACGATACTGGCAGCAAGCTTAACGCAATTAAAAAAAAAATGCGAGCAATCTTTATGGGACAGTGGCACGACTGAAGGAGTCCAAGCAGACGTCACTCTTAAATTTAAAGTGCAGTTGTGTAAGAGCTGGCAGTGAGGAACGTTGTCAAGTCGAGAGTAATTTCGCTGAGCGGCAGCTGGCAGCAGGTATCAGGTGCTCGCTGTCCGTCGAGAGACGATATACGTCTTGGACTGTAGCCAAAGCCGCGCTGAATCTGCCGACGGGGGTACATGCCCGGGTTTCATCTGGCAGCGGACCTGATCCACTCCAGTCTTGCTACTCGGCGGCTGGCTGCCGCCTCCTCGGCGGCAGGCTGCCGTCGCGGAAGGCACTTTCCCCCGTCTACCTGCCACACAATTTGCTATAGATAGAGGTAGGAAAATTACGCGAATTCATTTCGGGACAAGATAGACGTCAAACGCACATACAGCGAAGTTACCTTTGCAATTGGATCACATTTCATTAGACAAGCCCTAGACGAGTTTGAGCCAATAGCAGACTTGTAAGGAAACAAGTAGCGAATCTCATACTACCAGGTGTGAGGTAACACTGGTGCAGCAGCCACTGCAACGAACAGCTGAGGCTCGAGTGTATACACAGGACTGTGGAGTCTGGCTTACAGGTCATTGAACTGACGAAATTTTCCTATCCCTAGCTATAGGCTATTCACGGCTAAATGAGCAGTTTTGAAAGCCGTGCTTAAGATCTACTTGTATGCACGTTGTGTTATTCCGCCTTATGTGAAATTAACATTGACATGGGCCTCATCACTTTATTCGTGCTTCGGTCAAGTAAAACTGAAATTATTCGAAAACTAAATATTGTACAAATATGCTCATTTGTACATTTCGATGCATAAAAAAAACAGAAAGCCAAAGAAATAATATAAGTTGTCAGAAATGGGTACCTAAAACATTTTATTCAATGTTAAGATACGGTTATATGGAATTACTACTTCCCATCCATCGTTACCAACTTTACTGTGCGTATGTCATTCAGAGCATCCGTCAAAACATTTGCAGGTACGAGCGGTGACTTTTTTCTAAGGTTTATTTCAAAAGTGCTCACTTTATCGTGAACAGCCTTTATTCTTATTTACTCAGTGATTCTAGTGCAAATGGAGTCGGTTTTGGCTAGCACACGAGTCAAGCCAGCTATTCAAAACCACAGTTGTAATCACATACCAGCGTGACTTCGACTTGTGGTTTGTTGGAAAGCAATACATTACCCTACAGTACACAATCGCATTCCATCGTGAGAGACTGCGTACAGTGCCGACCAAGAGGTCAAGCAACCACTATGGAAAGGGTAACAGACGAGGACAAAGGGGAATCCATGTTTTATATTCTTCCTTCCCCTCCCTCTTTGTAAACGTTTCCCAAATGTTTTTCTAGAGTTCCTCGATCCCTTTCGGACCGACCAAGCGACATGGAGGTTAGGGTCGGGTGCGTTCCAACGTGGGAAGAAATATTGCTCCTCGCTTATGGGCACAATAGAAGGCTCCTTCCCAGTCCTTTTGAGATCCTGGGAAGTGACCTCGGGGGAGTGGACACCCTAGCGCTGCAGTCGCACTGACACAATGCAATCCAACCGCCTTGTCGATCTGTGGCCTGGGACTATAGAGCTGGCACTTCCTTATTTATTAAGGGGAACCTCACCCCACCATATTGGATTCTTGGTTGTTTCTCTAGCTTGTTGATTTTTTTTTAAAAAGAAAATTCCTAAGCATAGTTTATTCGTAGGTTTTTCACACTTTTTGAGTCAAACCTTTGAAAAATCACCCCATGTGCGACATGTTTATTTGTTTCCTAATTATGTTATGTATCATAAGTAGAGACCTGCAAAATTCCCGTTATTATTTGAGGACATTAAAAACTTCAAACACATGTGTCTTTGCAATAAGTTTGCCATTGGACCATACTTTGTTCGACACGCCCCGGGCAAATCTGCGCCAATAAATGAACGCTTCACAATTGTGTAGTTCAATCACGTGCATTTCAATCAGAAAGGGAGTGACTTCACATCTATGCAGCAGCCAATGGAGAAACGACGCAGGCTGCAGTATATACAGTACTGTGAAGTTTAGCCTCATGCCAAAAAATAACGCGAATTTTGCAGGTCTCTAATCATAAGAATTATACGTAGGGGTAGTCAAATTCCACGAAAAGATTTCAAGACAAGTTGTATTTCAATACACTGTAGGGTCGTTTACCTTGCTTGATTGGCTGGATTACTTTCTGACACATCTTAACTGTCTGCATACGAATCACGTAGTAGCCGTGTCGATGTTACTGAATTCTGAGTGGCCCAGTCAAATATGAATACGCCTTCTCAAGCAGATAGCAACCAATGTCAATAGTCGAATTGCTGTTGGGTGCTTATAGCATTGAAGTCTACCGTATACTCATATTCTTTAATGAAGAATCACTAGCTCTAGTTATACGCGTGTTAACATAACAGATTATTATTATAGGTTAACTTGAACTTTGACTAAAGTTTTATCTATAAATTACAATGTTTTATTTATAATTAACATGAATAGAAACACTGAGAAAATAGTTGTGTTGGCAATGGCTAGTAAGAAATGGTTCTCGTGCAAAATATTATCCAAGTAAGTACGCACGATTGCGGGGTGTTGTCCTTTTGGTGCAATTTTCTAATTGGTTAAGCTTTGTTTTCACGAGGCGGAGGAATGTCCTGAAAGTAAATCATTATCAGGGCCTAACAACATTTGTAAGTACCCTTGAATGAACTATACCCCTATACCTAACTAGCTATTATCATTACACAGCTGTACAGTGATAACGACTGAACTACGAACTCGTATTTACGTCACAATATTTATTTTACCAAACTTTGGCGTAATTATCTTTTTAAGAACATAAACAAGATAAACTATTAATCCAATATGGCGGGGGAAGGTTATCTTTAAGGCCCCGAACATTCATCTGGTGTAGGCTCTGTCGTAATTATGACCCAGGTGAAACTTTATAACATTTCGACGTCGTGGATTACGATTCACATTAAATGTAAGTAACATTAAAAATGATAATTAAATGTGAGTAGAAGGTCTTTTTAATAACATGTAAGGTGTTGTTATGTTATCATAAGTATAAAACGCTTCCGACACACGAAATATTTAAAAGAAAACTAAACACGTTATACACGAGGTGTTTTTTCAAAGGTTTGATTCGAGAAGTGTGAAGAAAACGCGAATAGACTATAGGAAGCAGGAGCACAGTGGTCTTGTGAGGAGGAAGGGGGGAGGGGGTGATGCAAGCCCCGCAAGGACGGCCGCGGGGCGGCGCGGAAGGTGAAAGCGGCCGGCCACATTCCTCGTCTTGCAGGCGCCCCGTGGCTCCATCCTTCCGGTGTCACCTGTTGCAGGCCGGCCCGCCGTTTGCCCGCCACTGTACTGCGCCCATACAAACCATAGTGTCCCATTTATATGTTTACCCGTCAATAGAGCCACGAGTATTTCGCGAATTCATTCGGAGGCGAGGTAGACTCCGAGCACTTCTTGTACCCTGCTGTCGTGATTGGACGACAGTTGTTTAGACACGCCCTCGTTTAGCTGCGAGCCAGTGATAAACAGGATGCAGTAGTGCGAGTGGGTGTTTAGCGGTCCTGTACAGAGGCCTCGCTTGATCACAGCAACCAATAAGAAAACGATACTGTCTTGAGTGTATAGAGGGCTGTCCAGCCTAGCTTGCTGCTAACTATATCCGCGAAATACTCGGGTCTCTACCCATCAATCATCACCACAATGTATCAATCACCCTCTGTAGTAATGTTCTCCTGACAGTGGTTTCTCAATAATTTTAATTATATCAAAAATGTATTTTCTTTCATATCTCTTTAAAAAAAATATTTGAAATAACTTCCTTCGAAATTAAATCCCGAAATAAAACAAAATTTTAATTTAATTTACCTGATTATGTAACAGAGTTCACGACTTTTAATTGGGATCAGTGTGGGTGAGGGGGGGATTAAAAATATGTCAAACGATCCCCTTTCTGGCTACTACCCGATAAGAAAAAATAACGTTATATAGGAAGTACATAAATTAACTTTAATTTTTAAAAAATAATACAGTTCAGTTATGGCCAATTGCCGAGCACTGATCAAATTTGTAATATCTTTGTTGTTGTACTGTGCCCTCCCGGCTGTACCGCGGCCAGGCGATCGATCGTGAATGAAGAGATTCGGGCAGATCTCAACAGCTAGTACGTCTTGAGAGCCGATGAGGGTGATTGAGGTGAGCATGATGCAGTGTCGCGGGCGGGGGACCGGAGAACCCCGAGAAAACCCCACCGACCAGTGGTATCGTCCGGCGCGATTCCCACTCGCGAGAATCCGGGGATTGAACCCGGTATTAAGTAACCATTTGTGAAAACTCGAAATAATATATTTTTTTTATCTTTCTGTTTTTTTCTTCATAGAAGTGTAAAAATAATCAGATTTGTAAAGTATTTAGTTTCTTAATAATTTGACAGTTTCATTTGACCGACGCATGAATAAATTGATGAGGCCCATGGCAATGTTAATTTTACATAACGCGGAAGAATATAGAACGTAAATGCAAGTAGATCTTAAGCAGGGCTTCCGAAAGTGCTCATTTCGCCGTGAACAGCCTATACCAATTCAGGGACCCTACGGATTCAAAGTGCGAGTAATAAAAACGCGAAAACACAGAACATCATTGCTACTAATAATTCGCCAGGAAATGAATTACATTTCTATCATCTTACAGGACTTTTGCTTGTATTGTCTCGTAACTTTTCGAAATTTTCAGCTTAAGTTAAGTAAATATCAAAACGAATTATTAGTTGCAATTATAAAGGAATTATTACACACTCGATTCCGACAATTCCACGATGTGTTCTGTCTTTGCGCAAATCAACGAGAAATTTATCTTAAATTTACCGGAATATCTGACTGGTGAAGAATGTGCTGTTCTTCAAGAAAGCGCGTAACTTAATATTTTCCATTCTCAGATTCTTGCAACACAATATTTGTCCTTTCACACGTACGAAAGGAAGGGGAAGATGTGTAAAGAAAGAGAGAGAGAGAGAGAGAGAGAGAGATAGAGAAGAAGAAGAAGAAGAAGAGAAACATGAAATGGTGGGGTGGAGACGAAGAGAGCCAAACATTTGTAATCTTTGCCCCCAGCAAGATAGTTCGTCTCTTCGGGTTAGCGGTAGTGCTGCTCTCTTGGCTTCAGAGCTAACTATTTCTGGTTGGCTAAGATGAGCTTGTAATGTAGTTTACGTTCACGTCGTCCATTCCGAACATTCGTGTCGCGCGGCAGTTACCACTTTGTAAGTTGGCACGAACTTTCCAATCAGCGTATTTCACGGATTAAAATATTCCCTCTCACTTATCCCCTCTAGGAAGTTCGTATATATCTGCCTGCGCCGAAAATATGTCGGACTGAGTTATGTCGTTTGGCTGAAGTCGAGAGTGTATCGTGTAACACAGTTTAACAACTCGACCCTCCTTTAATTGTGAATGGCGCTGATCTTATTCTGCCAGTATTTTATTTTCCCTTGCCTTTGCAAGTATCCTCTTAAAGACGAAATTATAGCTTGCTGTATATCCATTTCGTAGTTTTCATTTTTTTTTGCACCTGTTTCCATTTGTTTTTTAATTAAATAATTCTTGTATATTCGGTAGTAATCTCTAGCGTGATCACAATTTATATCAGTGGAGCGATGTGTTTATTTGTGTGTCGTGTGTCTGTAGTTTCCGAAAACATATTCCTTTGGGGGGGGGGGGTGGCATTCTGTACTCGAAAGCGTTCGTTTCTTCATCCATGGTCCACGGTGTCACGACTACTGTGTGAAGTGGTGCTGCTGATATGCACATGCATTTTATTTATTTATTTAATTTTTACGACAAGCTGGCACAGTATAGGTACTAATTTCGGCCGTATTTAGATTTTCTTATCTTCATTTACAATCCCTACTCCAATGATTTCGGCTGACCGAAGAGTGAGGTGTTTTGTTTGCACGCTAAATTGACACCCGAGTATTTTCCTTGGAGTTGCGCACACTAGTACACAAACGTACGCACATACGTTACTTAATATTCGTGGCGATTAAGTATTATATATCCACGTACTTGAAACTAAGCCTGGTTTCTTTCGCGCTGGCCGAGACACAAGAAACAGCGATCCGAAAAGGCTCCGCCAGCGAAGGCCTTAGCCCGAATCAGCAGCTCCCAAGATTTGCGTAGCCTGGAGCGCTGACCTTTCAGTCGACAGGATTTCCTTTGTCTGGCGAAGTCCACTCAGCGAGTAAATGACTGTCGCAATGCACGGCTATGTCAACATTATAGGCAGCGATTGCAGTTAGAGTGGAAGGTGGATTCTAGTATCCCGAGCCTACAAACTCGCCCACATGTCTACCTGCTTGCTGCTTATAAAATTAAAATATTTTGCTGAAATCTATTTATTTAAATGTTTTAAATCCAATTAATAAGAGTATTTTTAATTAAAATTTAAGCGTACTTCAACTTTGGATGTTTTAGACAACACATTTTTTAAAGAAAGAAAGCTTCATCAAGCAAGCTAATCATAATCATTTCTCTGGTTGTACGCAATAAAAAAATTCTAATAATTTACAAATATTTTAAATAATTGATTTTAAGCGCATCAATTTTAGCCACAGAAGTTATTTATGTCGGATTCTCGTAAAATATATTATTTAAATATTGTATACATTTTTAAAGGCTGTTCACGATACAGTGAGCACTTTTCAAATGAACCTTAGATAAAGTAACTGCCCCTGGCTGCATATATCTTAACGGGCGCACTGAGTGACATGCGTCCAGTAAAGTTGGTAGTGATGGATGGAAAATAGTTCCATATCTTATGGTTGAATAAAAAGGGTTAGATAGCCATTTGTGATAACTTAAAAATTAATTTCTTTTGGTTTCTTTATGCATCGACGAGTAAAAATGAGCACATTTGTTAAATATATACTTTCTAATAATTTCACAGTTTTGCTTGACCGACGCATGAATGAAGTGATGAAGGAGGCTCATGGCTATGTTAAGTTTACATACTACGGATTAATACACAACGTGCATACAAGTAGATCTTAAGCAGGTTTTTCAAAAGTGCTGATTTTCTGTGAATAGCAATAGCCTATACTAATTTCTTTATAGCGCGCAACCAGATAAATTAGTGTAATAGTCTTACTTGTGAATTTGTTTTGGTAAATATGCTTTTTGAAGCACCCAGAGTAAAAACACACTTACATTTCGTTAAAAAAAAATAGTCTTAACGTATGCATTTCCCTTTCATATGCAACGCGAATCGTATTTTAATGACAACTTTGGCAGTGTGTGTGCACTGCCATTACTGAGTTCTGCCGGGTTGCAGTGTTGCAGTGGAAGGGACTGTACGTACATCTGCCGTGATATTGTAACACTTCTCCCGTGAAACTAAGGAGAGTTCGCGGCGTTTGCGACGGATAGCAGCATGTCAGGTGTTCGCCTGGTTTGGCCGCGGGCGGCGGCAAAAGAAAGAGTGGCGTTCAGCCTGGCTGGCGCCGAAAGTGTAACGTCACCTGCGGTATAATTGGCCGGCTCGGCTGGTGTCCACAGTTCCCGCGACGGGTGCGCTAACATAGCTGTGCTCGTGTCCACCTCACACGTGTCGATCCAGTACGAATAAAGAAACCGAACTTATAGCCCGGTTTTGAGTCGCATCTATTACGCAGATGACCCAATTCACTATCAAGGACGCTAACTAGTGTCGTGAATTCGTCAGTTTGGGCAATACAGTAGTTTACGAAAAAGTGCTTCGTAGTGTAACAAAAACACTTAAGATTGTCGTCTACTTAGAAATCTAAGCACGCTCAGAGATTCATTAAAAAAAATATCTTTCAGACCCAGTGCATATAACAAAATTGTTCAATGTCTGGTTAGTATCACCAAAGCAGAACACAAAGCCTATATAGCTCATTCAATGGCTATGATAACGAAACAATTCTGTTAGCACTATGTACAGTAGGCATTAAAAGCTTCTTATCTGCAACGCCGGCAACTATAAATTAAAGTATGTCTGAAAGGTTTAAAAGCCACATAGTATTTTCGAGTATTTTCTTGTTATGACTGCCATGTAATGAACCTCACAAGCATTGTCCATTCGCAGCTACTTCCCAACTTTACTGAAACCCTGGCCAAGTTCTACTTCCAGGATATCCCTCCGCCTCATGCAAACGAATCTTAACCGAGTCCAAGGAATTACGCCAAAAACGTACCGCATTCGTATGCGCTCAGTGTAATGATATTTTGCATAAGAACTATTTCTTACTAGGCATTACCAACACGCCTATGTCCTCGCTGTTTATATTCATAATAATTATAAGTGAAGTATGAATAAAAATTCAATTTCACCAAAAATAAGGTAGTTTTATGTTAACATAAGAATAAAACGCTTGTGGTACATTACTAGAGACCTGAAAAAATTCGCGAGTTCAATGACTTGCAGGCTAGACTCTACAGTCTTACGTACAACTATGCCGATATCAACTACACATTGGTTGCCTGCTGTCACAGTGGGAGGTGACAATTGGACACCGTTCTCCGGGAGGAGTCAAACACCGTGTGGGCCAAAGGCTAAAGTTATATAGACGCATGTGTTTTCAATTCTAGCTTGTCCCAAAATGAATTGAATCAGCGAATACGTTACGTATTTAGGAAAGAACCAGATAAGTCACGCATGGAGTGATTTTTGAAAGGTTTTATTAAAAAAAGTGTGAAGAAACTGCGAATAGACTGCATTTATGTATACAAATAGCAGGTTTTGTTGATTGTTGTTTAACGTATATTCTTCGGGCGAATGTGTTGAATACATGTTTTTTCTCGATCTCTTTACGAACAAAAAGTAGTATATTTTCGTGCACGATGCCTTTATATATTTATTACTACATCATAAAATGATGAGGTCGTCGTTCAGAATGTCATAAAGGCTTGACGCCGACGAAAAGATTGATTGCACGGCTGTCTGGTACCCTACGTCTAGAGGTGACGAAGAATAGGAGAGTCGTGCCTTTGTTGGCCGCATTCCTCTTCGTACTGAAAGCAGCGTTCCTTTAGGTACTAATTCTGCTTACCAGTAACTGAGGGACGGTGTTGGAGGCTATACTTCCGGCTGACGCCAGTGACGTGCAGGTCAGGCAGTCTCAGTAAAAGCAGACGACGCAACATGGCGGCGATGGGTAACGAGCAAGTTACGTTGTTGTTATATGCAGAAGATGCAGGTGGAAAGTATATTTTCACATTCTTCTATCTCATCACCAATTGTCGAGTCTAAATCTGACACGAAAATGAAAAGAAAAAAATATCCATCCCTGTTTAAGCCTATCATTGATTCGTCACGTACAGCAGACGCCATTATTCCTGCTGAAAACTGCTGACGAGTGTTCCACCTGGTTCCACTACTGAGTGCGAAATTTTTACTGATGGCGTTCCTTTTGGCATGCTACTGGGTAGCGCTGTCAGTACCAAGTGGAATGTAGCCGTTGTCAGCTCTCCCGCGCTCTTTAGTCTTGTACTAGACATCTGGTAGAAAAAAAACTGTAAGTGCAGTACATTATACATGATAAAGAACATGTGTGCGACATCTTCTTATTTACATACCTAATAAGGGGAAATTACTAACACAGTTAATAAGTGAAGTGGCCCCAAAACCCACACGGTCGTCTTGGAGCGCAATTGAGGTACGCGATGATAAATAATCATCACCTTTCCTTTGCGTAAGTAAAATAATGATTAGAGTTGTAAAACGAGGTAAATTTTGTCTAGAAACTGATAATCCCGCCAGTTGGAAGTGACTGTTCGGTGGCGTCTTGCTGTTGCGTTATTTAAAAACAATGGCACCGTGGAATACTTTTGACCCTGTGACTTCCATTTAGGTTATGTATTGTATATTCACGTTTATTTCGCGCTTTTTGAATGGAGCCTTTGAAAACTCAGCCATGTATAACGTGTTTGGTTGTTTCCGAAATATGCCATGTTTTACAAGCGTCATACTTCTATTTGACTTTTACTTATATTATATCTATAAACTATATTTCATTTTTAATTATTACAGACGAAAACAAAGAAAATAGGCGTGTTGTTAGTACCCAGTAAGGAATAGTTTTCATGAATTTTTTTTTAAATAGATTGCGCACGAATGCGGCGTTGTTCCTTTGATGAATTTTTCTAGATTCGGTTAGGCCTTGCTTGCGTGAGGCGGAAGAATAACAACCTGAAAGTAGAACTTCAGCAAGGCTTCAGAAAAGTTTGGAGTATCCAACGAATCAATGCATTCGTTGCACAGTTGTATCGCTGGAAGATGCGGTGCTAACATTCTTGACCTCGGATTCCGGAGGACGTGAAAACTAATTGCAAGTGCTGTCGTGAATTGTAGTGACACTAGCATGGTTCATGAACTCGAGATCGAGAGCTCCTGTTATGCCTCACATTAAGTAAGAAAAGCCTGTTCACGGTAAAGTGAGCACATTTGAAAACCCTGCTGAAGAGCTACCTGTACGCACATTCCGTATACTTCATATATATATATATATATATATATATATATATATATATATATATATATATACACACATATATATACACACACACATAGAGAGAGAGAGAGGAGAGAGAGAGGAGAGAGAGAGAGAGAGAGAGAGAAAAGAGAGAGAGAGAGAGAGAGAGAGAGAGAGAGAGAGAGAGAGAGAGAGAGAGAGAGAGCGCATGCGAGTCAGTGTGCCCGTTAAAATACATGGAGGCAGGCCCAGTGACATTTCTCAAAGGTTTGTTTTAAAAGTGCTCACTTTACCGTGAACAGCCTATAACTAATGGGTAGAGACCCGACAATTTCGCGGGTTCATTTCTAGACAAGTTGTAATTCACACAATTTACATTCCTGTAACTTGTGTAAATGGTCGACGTGTTGTTTGACACCTCTTGAAGATAAATGAGCCAATAACAAATATGCAATAAATTGTGCATTCTCAACCACCGCGTATTACTACCACAACAGTCAAATTTTGGCGATTTACAATGGCCACATTTATTTCTCATTAACCAATGTAAATTGGTAAAAAAAATAACGACGTCTGTTTCCGTCCTGGAAAAAGATATTCCATAGTTTTTTTTAAATCATAATAGATACAACTGCTTACAGCGATATCCACGTACAGACTGCTCACGGCAAAGTGAGCACTTTTGGAGCTCTAGTCAATTTTTATACTTTCACCACTTTTTAAAATAAGTGTAGCCATGTAGGCAATAAACACAGTGTGTATATTTTACCGGTCTCGAAAGTTAATATCTAAGGCTACAATAAAATATATTTATTGACTATTACTCCAAATGAGAGTGCTTCAAAAAGTGCCCACTGTACCGTGAATAGCGTATAACAACTGGGGAAATTCCAAGGCAACTGATTAGCGACTGCGCACGCCCACAACAGAGGAACCGCACTGCAATTTTACATCTGTATGCGTACACATTCTGTACCTATCGCAGTTGAAGCTGGGAGTCGAGTGTGTGCCTCTGGCGGATGCTGCAGACTACGTTTTCATCCGCACCATACTCTAAAGGGCCACGACATCACTGCGAACCCCAACAGTTACAGTGAAACGTCAATAAGCAGGGATAGTGAAATTTCGCGAAAAGCTTTCAAGACAAGTTGTACTTCAAAACACTGCAGGGTATTTTACCTATCTTGATTGGCTGAATTACTTTTTGGCACGTGTTAACTGTCTGCACACGAATCAAGTAGGAGCCGTGCCGATGTTGCTGAATTCTGAGTGGCCCGGTCAAATATGAAAACGCCTTGTTAAGGAGACAGCACCCAGTGGCAATAGACAAACTGCTGTGGGTGCTTATAGTATTGAAGTCTATCGTGCACTTATTTTTTTTTTTTTTCGCGAAAAGTATCTAGCTCTATCAATAAGGCAATAACGTAGGTGTAGCAGCTTCAGTATTTTAGTACCCCAACGTAAAATAAAAGGCGATGCCGGGCAAGGATAGGCGGACGAAACATTTTCCAGGAGGTTCAAATGTGAATGAAAATGTCGCATCAGAGAAAGCGACAAACGTTATTCAGTTTGAATAGCGGCATCCCAGTTGTTCCGACCAAGGAATCATCCAGGAACCACCACTTACTTGTGGAGGACAGGCTTTCACGTCGGAGCCATTTCACAGCCCGTCGTTTACCCAACGCGAGCTTAGTACCGGGATTACTGTCACGTCACTTAAAATAACGTAAAACACGTTCGTGTGGTGTGCTCTTACACGGTGCCTCTTTCACGTAAGCGCTCCGACAGTGAACTGAGGCAGCACGGACGTGATGGGCACTGTTGGAATACCTCAGCCTAACTTGATTCGCCTTACGTGATCTGGATGTGTGGTAATAGGTGAAATCGTAATCGTAGCCGCAAGGCCGAGTTCTTGTTTCCGCCCAAGACCGGCTCCAGGCGGGGCCAGCGCAGTGTTTTCACAACTTTCAGTCACAATTCTCGTGCCAGTTAATTAGTAGTATCGTGCAAGACACCGAAATCCTCGTATATCGTAGTTTATTGAATCGGTAGACACGACTCCCTGCATGAAAATAATAATGAATATTTATTTATCAGACGTTGTCTAAAACCACATTGTACTTGCATTGAGTGAATGACTACGCTGGACTAGTTACACGTCACAGTGTGAATGTTAAACTACTCAATATTGCAGCATAAACAAGCGAAATAGTTGTGGGACTGAATTTTTGTAGCATTATTTATGTGAAAGTTAAAATTCTGGTACACAATGTTTACCGAGGCCGGTGTTTCTTTGAATGCTGTTTGTATGTAGCTAGTGTTCGGTTAGTTGCACAACCCTTTCAGGAATGGTAATCTGTATGGTGGACGCTGCGCAGAATAGAACTTTATGGTTCTTCACTTTACACAGTGGGGATGCGGTGGCTGAGCGGTTAGCCTGCTCGCCTCCCATCAAGGCGAACCGCGCTCAATACCCGGCCGGGTCACTCCCGGATTTTCGCAAGTGGGAATCGTGCTGGACGATTCCGCTGTTTGGCGGGTTTTCTCTGGGATATCCCGTTTCCCCCGCCCTTTCATTTCGGCGCTGCTCCATACCTCAATCACCCTCGTAGGCTCTCAAGAGCTCGCTGTTAAGAGCGGCCCAAATCTCTTCACTCACTCACCGTAGACAGTAACAAAAAAAATCCAACAATAAAGCATGCCACGTGTCGGGGACTTCGTTCGTTGTTGCTATCATATTCCGGGGCGTAGTATCGTAGCTGCTGCCAAAACATCTGACACAAACGTATTTATATAGGTCCTATGATATATCTTTATTCTGATAGGCTGTTCACGATAAAGTGAGCATTTTTGAAACCAACTGTACAAAAAAGTCACTGTTCCACCTGTATATATTTTAACAGATGCAATGAGTTACATGTGTCCAGCAAAGTTGGTAACGATGGAAGAGAAAGTAGTTCCATATATTAACGTCGAACAAAAAGTGTTAGGTAACCGTTTGTGATGACTTAAATTATTTCTCTCGCATTATCTATTTTTTTTAATGCATCGAAGTGTAAAATGAGCAGATTTTTACAATATTTACTTTTCTAATATTTTGCAGTTTCAGTTGACCGACGCATGTATAAAGTGAACGAGGCCCATGGCAATGTTAGTTTTACATAGGGCGGATAAACGCACAACGTTTATACAAGTAAATCTTAAGAAGGGCTTTCAATAGTGCTCATTTTACCGTGAACAGCCTATACCAATACAGTTCAGAAACAAAAGTAATTTGTTTGTTGATATGTCTAAAATCGTATATTGATGTGTATTTGAAAACGTTAACGTGTTATGAGACACGTGGAGCGTGCTATAGGCGTAAACCCGGCAGGTTGACGACGTCTGCGTACATCTGGCAACAGCGCGGCTTCGCGCAGGAGGTGTGAGCCAGGCTGGGCGAGGTCTGCCGCGGCTGTGAGTCAGCCGGCCGACCGAGGAAGGGCCCCCCCCCCCTCCCCCGAAATCGGATGGTTCGGAGCAACCTCTGGAATGTGGCGTTGTTGACACGATAGGCGGCGCCCCACCCGCCAAGGCTCCTTGGAGGTCGGAACAACCACACGCTCTCTCCAGCACGCACGCACGCGTCGTGCTTCTCTCCCTGGTCCGGAGGAAGGCACTGGGTGTGCCGCAACAGTCGTCTCTCTCTCTCTCTCTCTCTCTCTCTCTCTCTCTCTCTCTCTCTCGCCTTCTTGTGTTGGCTGCACTGGGTCGTGCGCGCACGTCGCACGGTCGACACGCGCTCTAACGTATCCTTCCGCCACGGGGGACTACTGCCGTGCACTCAATTACAAGTAACCACACATCAGTCGTGCAGCTCTGGGAAATTGTAAACAATAATATGTTATTATTAAGCCAATTATTATTACTCGTCTGGTCGACACGCGCTCCCACGTATCGTTCCGCCACGGAGGACTATTTAGTACTGCTGTGTACCCGACAACTATAGGCTATTCACCGTAAAGTGAGCACTCCCGTTTGGATAAATAGTCATTAAATATATTTTATTTTAGCTTTAGACGTTAACTTCCCGGTGCGGTGGAAAATATACATTGTGTTTATAACTTACATGGTATTTATTTAAAAAGTTGGATAAAGAAAAAAAATGGCTGAAAGAAAAAAGTAACCAGGACTTCAAAAGTGCTCACTTTACCGTGAACAGCCTATAACTACACATCAGTCGTGTAATTCTGTGAGATTGTAAACATGAATATGTCATTACTAAGCCAATTATTATTACGTCATATAACACTCCCTCCGACGACTATTCTAACGCTAAAACAAAATTTCGAAACCTCACACGATATGTTCCGTTATGGTCAAAATACTGTACATCTCATTTCCGAAGAACGTCGAGGACTTAGTGTGATAAAATGTTTCGATATACAACCCTACAGGAACTCTTTCGTGAAAATCGCGTATCTGTAATAATAAATTATTGTTACAACGGCCTAAGAGTGGCCCCGTTCGTGAACGGATTTAGGTATTAAATAAAATAAGTGGATTTTCATAATGAACTACAAGACTACAAAAAATATTTGTATAGGCTATTCACGGTAATATGAGCACTTTTGAAAGC
The DNA here is from genome assembly GCA_029891345.1 of Dryococelus australis. Taxonomy (NCBI): domain Eukaryota; kingdom Metazoa; phylum Arthropoda; class Insecta; order Phasmatodea; family Phasmatidae; genus Dryococelus; species Dryococelus australis. The sequence goes on along the minus strand of CM056994.1, from coordinate 59,625,095 downwards.
CTGCTTAAGCTCTATTTGTATGCACGATGTGTGTTCTTTCACCTTATGTAAAATTATCATTGCCAGGGGCCTCATCGCTTTCTTCATGCGTCAGTCAAATCAAACTGCGAAATTATTAAGAAAGTTAATACTTTACAAACTTGCTCATTTTTACATTTCGGTGCATTAAAAAAAACAGAAAGCGAAAGAAATAATTTTAAGTTGTCACAAATTGTTACCTAACACTTTTTTTTATTCGACGTTAAAATATGGAACTACTTTCCCCTCCATCGTTACGAACTTTACTGGGCGCATGTCACTCAGTGGGGCCGTTAAAATATATGCTGGTAAGAGCAGTGACTTTTTCTATAAGGTTGATTTCAAAAGTGCTCACTTTATCGTGAACAGTCTTTAATACTGTGTATTTCGCAGTGTACCTACTATTAATTAAGTTTTTTTACAGTCTTCTGTGCAAAGAAAATGACACATCTACAAAATACAATGACGGAATATTTTTAGCTGGCTCCAGTCATTACTCTTTTGAGCTAAAGATTGTTCACGATAAAGTGAGCACTTTTGAAATCAATCATAGGAAAAGTTACTGCCTCTGTATGTATATATTTTAACGGGCGCATTGAGTGTCATTCGCCCAATAAAGTTGGTAACGATGGATGGAAAGTAGTTCCACATCTTAACGTCAGATAAATAGCTCCAGGTTACCATTTGTGCAAACTGAAATTAAATAGTTTCCTGTCTGTGTTATTTTTAATGAGTTTAGGCTTAAGTATGACCAGATTTGTAACATATTTACTTTTCTAATAATTTCACAGTTTCACTTGACCGACGCATGAATAAAGTGACGAGGCCCATGGCAATGATAATTTTACATGAGGCGGAGGAGTACCCGACGTGCGTACAATTAGATCTTAAGCAGGGCTTCCAAAAGGGCTCATTTTACCGTGGACAGACTATAACAAATGAAATTTCTTAGTGACATTCGTCCAGAACCACGCCGATCTCTCTTCGCTGTCGAGTCGGGCACAACAGGTCTCCAGTTGTCGCCATTATTTCACAACTCCTACAACTCCACGTTGACTTGTAGACGCGCGGCAACAAGTCACGTAACACAAATTGGCATACGAGACGTGTTAATATAGGCTGTTCACGATAAAGTGAGCACTTTAGAAATTAACCTTACAAAAATCACTCCCCCTGCATGTACATGTTTTAATGGGCGAATGGAGTGACGTGTGCCCAGTAAAGTTGGTAACGGTGGTTGGAAAGTAGTTCTATATCTTGACGTCGAATCAAAAAGTGTTAGGTAACCACCTGTTATAACTTTAAATTATTTCTTTCACTCTCTGTTTTTTCAATGCGTCGAAGTGTACAAATGAGCAGATTTGTAAAGTATTTACTTTCTTAATAATTTCATTTTCTTTGACCGACGCACGAATAAAGTGATGAGCCCCCTGCCAATGTTGATTTTACATAAGGTCGAGGAATAAACAATGTGTATACAAGTAGATTTTAAGCAGGGCTTTCAAAAGTGCTTATTTTACCAAGAATAGCGTGTAGAAAATAGATAGGAATGTTGTGCTATAGACCACAGGTCAGAGTTGTCAATCGAGTAGGTGCATGCCAGCCATATTATATTTATACCTCGAGGCGCCAGGGGGTCTTCTTGTTGACTAACTTTCGACGGTTGTCAGTAGCCTGCACGTGCCGAATCTCTTATCAACACCGTCGTGAGTGTGGCATTCACTATGCACTGCTATAGGATGTTCACGGTAAAATGAGCATTTTTGAAAGCCCTGCTTAAGATCTACATGTATGCACGTTATGTATTCTTCCGCCTGATGAAAAATTGACATTGCCATGGGCCTCGTCACTTTATTAATGCGTCGGTCAAGTAAAACTGTGCAATTTTTAGGAAAGTACTTATTATACAAATCGGCTCATTTCCACACTTCTATGTGTTAAAAAAACAGAGAGCGAAATAAATAATTTAAGTTATCACAAATTCTTACCTAACACATTTCATTCGACGTTAATATATGGAACTATTTACCATTCATCTTTACCAACTTTACTGGGCAAATGTCACTCAGTGCGCCCACTAAATTTATTGCGTTCAGGGGCAGTGACTCTTTTCTAAGATTCATTTCAAAAGTGCTCACTGTATCGGGAACAACCTATAACAAATCCTCAGCACCAGTCGTAAGTGAGGTCGCAGAGAAGATAAGCATACAGAGGCGAAGTGACGTGAATATTCCTTCGATGCGGGCGTGCCCGTTGTCTGATTGGGCTCGCGAGTCTCTGGATGGGATAGGGCCTCGTGTCTGATTGGCTACCGTGTGGCGCGGAAGGTTCCGTATTGGCTGCTGGGCTGCCGGTTGGCACCCCAACGTGGTGCTCGCCAGTGACGTCGTCTTGCTTGCGTGTGCGGTTGGAGTTGGCGGTATAAGCTGCTGTTCCACCTCTGTAAAGTACTTACTCTGTGGTAGGACATTTAGCAACACATTGTTACGGTGTCCGTGTTGCCGCTGTTGAATATATCGCTCTTATACAGTGTAGCAATGAGGCCAGAGCGGAGATGTTTCGTATCCAACTTCCAGCACGACTCAAGGAATTGAGTGGTTCGGAGCCCATTTGAATCCGTAGGCCTTGTCGTCTTAACCATCCGCACAAAGTTGTGATGTAGACAGGCTTTAGACTGCTGATTCCTGTAGTGCATCTCACACTTTGATTGCAATGGGTGACTGAACAAATAATTTTATATTTAGGGTTTATAAACTACTGTATAATGTGACAATTTTTGTTGCGTATTTTTGTATGTATGCACTTTTTCTTCCAACTGTTGTTAATTGATAGCCATGTGGCAACATAGTGTGCCATTTACTATACACTGCAATCTAAGGGCAAAACGCACTATAGCAGCATCTTTTCGGGAACCTCCACTGCGCCTATCTTGGAATTTAATAATTTTCGAAATTTCCCTGTTGGAATTGAGCACCTATTTCGTCCTGGTGATAGCTGGCAATGAAACCTGGTATCTTACAAAATGTATTACATTAATTTACATTATATGTGATTCGCGATGCTGAATATATCCACGCAAAATGTAAAGGGAATTTATAAATTCAAATGCTGTACAGCGGGAGTATCCTGTACCCTGTAAGTAGCGATACCAGACAAGAAACGAATTGAATTACAATGCAAGCAGAGGACAAGGCCTGTCGTAGACTAGGGGTAGGGGGAACAGTAGGCTGAGTGACAGGCTGCCTGATAGGCTCTGATCGCTTGAAGGATGGCCTTCGGCTATATCTCCTCACAGCCAATTTCCTTGCCTCGGCGGAATGACCTTGCCACTGTAGTCCGTCAAGCATTTCTCCTGCCCCTGTCAATTCTTCCAGTCCAGTCTCCCCCCCCCCCCACATCTTTTCTTCTCCTACTAACCCTGGGTCAACACCGCTCCTGCTAACAGCGTTGACTACGTCTCAAACAGCTATAGGCTGTTCACGGTAAAATGAGCACTTTTGAAAGCCCTGCTTAAGGTCTACTTGTATTCACGTTAAACATTCTTCCGACACATGTAAAATTAACATTGGCAAGGGCCTCATCACTTTAGCCATGCGTAAGTCAAGTGAAACTGTGAAATGATTAGGAAAGTGCATATCTTACTAATTTCTTCATTTTTACACTTCGCTGGGTTAGAAATAAAAAGAAAGCGAAACAAATAATTAAAGATATCACAAATGGTTACCAAACATATTCGACGTTCAGATATGGAACTACTTTCTATCCATCGTTACCAACTTTACTGGGCGAATGTCACTCAGTGCGCCAGTTAAATTATATACAGGTAGGAGAAGTGACTATTTTTTCTAAGGTTCATTTCAGAAGTGCTCACTTAATCGTGAATAGCCTTTATCTATAGTCTATTCGCGGTTTCTTCACACTTTTTGACTCAAACCTTTGAAAAATCACCCCATGTATGACTTTTCCTCTCTCGAAATTCAGTGGACTAAAACAAGTTCGTTAAGACATGGAGGTCTTAATTAAATAAAAGAATTAATTATAATTTTCTATATTCATTTACTTTAACTTCAAACGAAACTCTCTCGACTCAACATTTCACAGTAAATTAGTATCACTTACCGTTTACAATTAATTACTTCAATCAATACAATTTATAATTACCTCAAATAAATCAATGTAATTAAAAAAAATTAAAAGGCTGTCCCAATAGACAGTGTATCAAAATCTATTCAATTATTTTATGAAGTATGTGTACATATTTTGACAGTTCCAATATTGCTATGTAAGTAATAAACACAGTGTGTATATTCCACCGCACTCGGAAGTTAACATCGAAGGCTAAAATAAAATATATTAATTGACTATTAGTCCAAATGAGAGTGCTTCCAAAAGTGCTCAATTCAACAGGAACAGTGTATAGTCACCGCAAACAGCAAATTGTCCTACAGTGTTCAGACTAAAAATGGGGTAGACTGATCTTCGTCTTCTACGTACGCTTCAAGCTTGAATAAATTATGTATTTCTTTAACTGCATTTTATCCCACTTAAATTCATGAATATGAACAGCTTGCTACCATTAGTTGAAGCCACGTCATACTGAGTGCTGCAAAACGAAAAGCAGTTCAGTGCTGGGGAAACTTCGCAGGTGGCACACTCACTCTGCCCCGTATGAACTCTCCCTTGTCTCCACAACTCGTGAGTTAAATAATCGTATCTTGAGAAACCCGGTGACACCGACTGTGATTTCTTTGATGTCCGTAGTTTCAGAGTATGTTCTGCTATAGGCCGTTCACGGTAAAGTGAGAACTTTTTGAAGCTGTTTCATCAGACATAATAACCAATCGATACATTTCGTTGTGGCCTCAGGCTTTTGGTTTTGGGTATGGTGAATGTATATACTGTGTTTATTACTCACATGGCAGGATTTACATTAACAAGTGGTGGAAGGATATAAATTGGTTGGAAGAAAAAAGTAACTAGGGCTTCAAAAGTGCTCACTTTACAGTGAACGGCATATAGTTAGAAATTACGACAATTTTTATTTATGGTTACACTTTTTTTTCCCACCTCAGCAGTAAACATAATTTTCGTTGAAGAAAGGCTATATTTGATGGGGCCCGCGGTGGTGTAGTGGTTAGAGTACTTGCCTCCCACCTGGGCGTATCGGGTTCGCTTCCCGGCGCTGTAGACCCCGGATTCTCGCACGTGGGACTCGTGCCGGACGATGCCGCTGATCGGCGGGTTTTCTAGAGGATCTCCCGTTTCCCCCGCCCTTGCATTCCGGCGCTGCTCCACACTCACCTCGCTTCACTCGCGTCGGCTCTCAAGACCTCGATATTAAGAGCCGCCCAAATCTCTTCACTCGCTCACTAACTCCCCCACTATATTTAATGTGCTGCTACGCCAGTTAAACGCAGTTGCTACAATTACAAGTTATAACTTCCATTCCTTTGAAAACAAAAACAAAAGTACCAATAATAAATAACTGGTTGTAACATTAAAAATATTTTCGCCGATTTTTTAAACGATATTCGGCGAGTGAATATACTTACTTGCTGCTGCTGCTTCCGTGCCGCGTTGCCAGTGAGACTCCCCCCCCCCCCCCCCTCTTTCATCGCTAGGGTAAGTAGTATGAGGGGGAGCGCGAGCAAATAAGGGTGCAAACTGCTGAAAGCTCTCCGAGGGCAGTATCTGGCCGGGCTTATCAGACACGAGGGGGAACATATGTCCCCCGACACTGTGCATTACCCCCCCCCTTTTTTTTTCCCCACACCCCGCCCTCTCGCATTCGGCCGTTTAACAAATTTGATGGTCGGCGGGAAGCGTGCGGGTCGTCGTACGGGAAGGAGAGCAAGGGAAAGGGCGACTGGTAAGGGCGCCGCCCTGTTGTATTTGCGTGTTTCCTTCGGCCCACGTCGAAGCGGCATCTCGTTTTTTATTTTGCCGTGGTTTTACATTCCGGTATTACTTTCCGTTCAGTTGTTGGTCACCGGCGTCAAGGAGAGGACTACTGGAAGGAAAGAACGTTGTGCTTCGTGTCTAAACCACGTGGTCATCAGTGTGCATGAAGTCCTACGGCTGCCACCTACCAACCTGTAGCCACGGAGTTCAAATAAGGAATAAATGTTAAAGAAATTCCTTATTAGTGCATGAGTTTTAAAGGTAACATTTTCGAACAAAAACTATGCTGCGTGACATTTCTTAAGGAATAACTGCACGTTAAATATCTTGTCAATGTTCATGTTAAGTATTTTTTTTCTAAAGTTTAACATTAAAATTTATATTTTACAAAAAAAAAAAAAATAAATGTGTATGTGTAGCTTTTAATGTTTTTTTTTTATATTTGTTTTTAAAATTAATGCATTCTCTAACATTGATTCCTCGTCTAAACTCCGTGGCTGCAAGCTTTATTTTATCCTTAGGCATTAACTTCAGCGTGCGGTGGAGTATTCACAATGTGTTTATTATTTACATGGCAATATTTATTTTAAATTGTAGTTTAAGGCTAAAAAATGGCTCAAATAAAAAAAGTAACTACGGCCTCAAAAGTGCTCTTTGCCTTGAACAGGCAGCGCTCTTAAAGTTACATGTGCCAGTACTTAAGAGGGTAGATTATATGAATATTTAAAAAAATTATAATTCTTGTTATCATCCTGAATGTATTAATATTGATTTATTAACAGATTGCTTCGTTTCGAGAGTCTCATTTTATGAGTCCGCAGGTGTCGTGGTTAGACTGCTCGCCTCACCACCTTGTTGATCTTTTCGAACACAAACTATGTTGACAAATACTGCTTTGTCTGATGTGTGAAAATGGTTTTAAAAAGTCACACACAATGAAGAGATGTTTTTAGCGGAAATGTTTTGCGACTGCGATCATTTAAAAGTGCTGCGCCTTAGTTTGACTTCAGCAGTTGGATGGCTTTCCATGTGCGTTCCATGTCGAGGAAGGCGCCCTTCCACAAGAGCATTGTCATTAATTAATCTCTTTCGTATCTGAGTCATCACACACCAACGAAGTTACAGTACAGTTAATATTCACAGCCCTGCGCGATAAATGTATAAGTAAAAGTACATTCTTTTTTGCACACGAACGTCGTTTTGGCGCGTTGTTTACAAGAAAACGTAAATTAGGTAAATCTATGTTCATGCGTGGCATGACGGTAATTTTTTTAGCTCTGAATTAATGAGCAATTGGTTTAAAAACTCATTTAATCAGGAGGCCTTGTTGCATTAACCGTGCAAAACACATTAAAATTCAACATAAGCGGGGGAAATATTCGCACACTATTGGTGTGGTTTTTCATAGAGCGTGAGAGAATTGCTATGTGCAGCAATTCAGGAAATCAATTGTGTGCTTGTGAACATCCATGCGGTTTGATCTAAAACCCATGTTGTGTATCGTCACTGGTCCCCTTGGAAAACCTTCTGGTAGACCTTGGCGCCTTGTAAGTAGTTAACCAGCAACTCCGACCTGTCATGCAGACAGCCTGACTTCAACACCGTAGGAGCTGGAGTCTATTTGTTTAGATCTACATTATATATATATATATATATATATATATATATATATATATATATATATATATATATATATATATATATATATATATATATAACAAAAAAAAAACAAAGAATATGCATAAATTATTGTTTATTTTTCAGTGGTGTTTAGAAATGTTATCGTCCAGGTGGACTTTTGTTATTATTCTAATGCAGCCGGGGGTATACAAAAACAGTTATTTTTGGCACCGTAATAAAAATACCCATGCAAGATTTTCTGCGACTTCGCGTGGTGATGCATTCTTGTTAAACGATGGCTTTTTTTTTTTTTTTACGTTCGTGGCAGCGTGGTGGCTATTTGGACAATCTCCAAATACCGACATCAAAGTGGTGAGATTTGTAGGTGGACACGGGACTGGATTCTCTCACGAACTGGTGGCTGTCACACGCGCAGGCATCGGCCAAGTTTAAACTGAAGAATTGAATCTAACTGCAGAACACTATGTTTAATGTAAAGATCGCAAAGTAACTAAAACCATATATTTGTTATTTATAATGTTCCCCAATGAAACTCCATAAAAATTTTTTTGTCCGAATCCTAAGCAATAACGATAATTATAAGGTAGGCAAGTTCCGTGTATACATTTACCAATACAAAAAAAAAAAGCACTAAGCATTTTAGAAAACAGTGGATCAGTTTTTACACCAATGTATTAAAAAAAACAGAAAGGGAAATAAATAATTGAAGTTATCTCAAATGGTTTCCTAACACTTTTTATTCAACGTTAAGATACGGAACTACTTTCCCTCCATCGTTACCAACTTCACTGGGCACATGTCACTTAAGGCGCCTGTTAAGATGCATGCAGGTAGGGGACAGTGACTATTTCCTAAGGTTGATTTCATAAGTGCTCACTTTATCGTGAACAGGCTTTATTCCGATATTAGTGCCACGTCCAGGGGGTTTGTTAAATTCCGTCCCATATTCAGCGAGGAAAGAAGTGAGTGTTGATCGCAGTGTTGTGTTGACAGTGATCGCGCGACGCGGCCCTGCCAGAGGAGGCGGCGGTTCCGGGTTGCGGTCATGGCGACGAAGCAACGTGGTTCGCGGAAGTGCATCCACAGCGCCACCTGAGGCGACATCCAGCGACGCGATTGGCCATCGTCGGTGGGCGTGGCCCGTGTCTCGACGCGTCACCGCCGCGGTTTCACGAGGGAGCGGGAAGTAGCGTTACGTCAGCGGGAAAGCTGGAGGAGTCGGGGAGGGAAGGACTGACACACATTCAGCAAGGAAAAACAGATCACGTGTTGAATTTGAAGAGCGAGTGAAGAGATCTGGGCGGGACTTACGAGGAGTGTGAACCTGCGCGTCCAAGGTCAAGAAGTGAGGGAGCGATACGGGCGACACGAACACGCACGCCTAGCGCCTCATCGCTCCTACGCGCAAGGCGTGCAGTGTTTCCGTCGTGGTCCTGTACTGTGCAAATCAGATCTGTAACAGTGGGATTTTATTACATGCAGTGAAAGCCAACAGATTAAACTACGTCCGTATGTTTGTACTTTTCTCTTGCCGCTTAAGGAAACTGCATAGACAAGCTTCAAAAATGCGATATTTGACCATTTTTACGAAATTTTTTCTCCAGGAATGTACTTAATATGTTAAAAGTAAAACCATAGTCATAGATATTATTATTTTTTTCTAGCAAAATGTCGTGTTTACAGAACATATATTTGCCGAGATACGCGAATACGCGCAAAGAACGATTTCACAGAAAATGTTTCACTTCACACTCCTCTTAAGGGTGCCGCCTACCTGGCGGTGGAAACGCGTTGCAGTGTGATTGAAATCCGCGTTTTTTTTTTTTTTTTTACGAAACCATTAAACGTGTCCCCGTGATACCAAAGTACGAAAAGAAAACACATTTCGGGCGAGGTACGTATAATACTCTCAATACATCACGTTCATTATAAATGCCATTCTCTTGCTGTCCAACATAGCTAAACACGGTTTTTTCACACTGCTGTAGCGCATAATATACTGGTTGGAAACACGCGAAACTATTATAGGGACCTGCATTGAACCTTGCTACACACTTTCCGCCAGTAAAATGATAGGGTCGCTACTTAAAGTCCCATAGGTCCAAGCAGCACCACGGAAACGCTGTCCCCGTTTTTTTTTTTTTTTTTTTCCATATTAACTGTATTCTTGGAGAAATAAATTCGCGAAAATGGTCAAATATAGCATTTTTAACAAGAGAAAAATACAAACATACGGGCGTAGTTTAATCTGAGCGCTTTCGTGGCGTGTAAAAAAGTTCCTATGTTACAGATATAATTTACACAGTACAGCGTCACGACGAAAACACTGCACCCCTTGCGCGTAGGAGCGATGAGGCACTAGGCGAGCGTGTTATTGTCGCCCGTATCGCTCCCTCGCTTCTTGATCTTGGACGCGCGGTTAAGGCTGTTTTGCCTGGTTGAGAAAATTGGCGTAGGAAAATATAACGTTAGTGAAATTCGCTTTATTTGCGTTCCTGCCAAAGATGGATGTATACCACCCGAGACTTTTTTGAGCAGAAAAATACGTGCTTCTCTGCCATCGAAGCCTTTTGTAACGGCAATGTATATATATCCTGTTTCCTGAAAAGATCAAAACACTTAATAATTAAATAAAAAATTACTGAAACTCAAATTGTTATATTTGCCTTCATACAGAGTTCGAGAGTATAATTTCTCACACTTAACGTTTTAGTTTCAAATTAATATATTCAAAATTTGATTGAATAAATCGAATTAAATTATTATATCCTTATATAGGCTGTTCACGGTAAACCGAGCACTTTTGAAAGCACTTCTTAAGATCTACTTACAGACATATTATGTATACTTCCACCTTATGTAAAATTAACATTGCCATGCGCCTCATAACTTTATTCATGTGTCGGTCAAGTGAAATTGTGGAATTATTAGAAAAGTAAATATTTTACAAATCTGCTCCTGTTTACACTTCGATGCATTAATAAACCGGAAAGGGAAAGAAATAATATAAGTTATTACAAATTGTTACCTAACACTTTTTATTCGACGTTAATTAATGGAACTACTTTCACTCAATCGTTACCAACTTTACTGGTTGCATGTCACAGTGCGCCCGTTAAAATATATATGCAGGCAGGGCCAATGACTTTTTTGTAAGGTTGATTTCAATAGTGCTCACTTTATCATGAATAGCCCTTACCTACACGCTTTATGAACATGTACTAAGTCGGTCTCGTTCCTGGCGGGAGCTTGAAATGCGATGCACCGTGTTTGAAAAATGCGTTTTTTGATGCTAACTATCAAACGTGATCCCAATACGTTTACCTAAGAGAAAAAAAAAGTACATTCCTGGCCGTGACGGAATGGCGCTTTCATGACATTAGTTAAGAACGGCTTTTGTTTTCAGACTGTAAGAACCGGATACGTGCGAAACTATGACAGAGGCATGCACTGGACTTTGCTGCAGAGTCAAGTCCAATAACATTTTATGGTCACCGCTTAACGGGCCAGCCTACCACTCCGGCAGCCGCGAATTTCAATTGGGGAATAAATGTTAACCGAAATCCCTTCTCATTGCGTCAATTTTAAAGATAACTATTTCCAGCATATAATATTCTACGTGAAATTTCTTACGTAATGATGCTACGTTAAAATATTTTGCCAATTTTTTTGTTTAATATGTTTTATTTTATAAAATGTAAATATTGAAATTTACACATAACAAAAACAGATGGATAAATAATTTTTTTTCGAAAACAATTTTATGTAAAGGCGATACCTCTGTACGTACGCCGGCCGGTGTCGCCCGTAGCGCTTCGTCGATTTTCACCTCACTCGCACAGACGCATCCCTCACTAGCCGACCCGACCACCTTCGATGAACCAAACGTGGAATCTTGTACATTTACTAAACTGAGCCAAAATGTTATAGTTGCTATTTATGGTGAAGTGAGCACTTTTTGAAGCCCTCTCATTTGTAATAATATTCAATATAAATATATTTTACTGAAACTTATATGTTAATTTGGAGTCTGGTGAAATATACGCACTGTATTTATTACTTATATGGCAATATTTATTTTTAAAAGTGTTGGAAGGATAAAAAAAAATGCTGATAGTAAAAAAGTAACGAGGGCCTCAAAAGTGCTCACTTTACAGTGAACAGCCTATACTTGTCTGAACACGCTGTGGTTTTTAATTTTTTTGTCAACAAGTACCTTTTCGCCTTTAAATTGTGTTAGGATATGCGGTTCTTCCTTTTTTTTTTTTTTTTTTTTTTTTATTAAGAATTGGAACGTTTATAGTATATACTATTCACGGTAAAGTGAACACTTTTGAAATCCGTCTTATTTGAAGTAATGACCAATAAATATATTTTCTTTTGGCCTTAGACGGCAACTTCAGATTGCGGTGGAATATACGCACTGTGTTAATTACTTACGTGTCAATATTTATTTAATAAAGTGGTTAAAGGTTAAAAAATGGCTAAATGTAAAAAGTAACTACGGCCTCAAAAGTGCTCACTTTAACGTGAATAGCCTTTAACAGACAATAACTGTACTGAAACAACGTGTGCTAAAACATAATTCTTGGTAAAACAGTATATCTGGCAACCCTAGGTAGGCCATGTGCGTGGTAGTAACCGGTGAGTAATGGCGACGGTTTATTGAGGGGGTGTGCGTCGCGATAATCCCGTGAGCGAGATAAAGCGTCCATGGAGATGTCCCTGGCTGTGCGGGCTCGCAGTTATTCACTGTGGCAGCACGTTCCCAGCCTCTGATTCACGCCTCAGGCTAGCCACCCACACCGCACCACAACTAAAGATGTGGTAGACCGTTTATTCGTCTTCTGAGCACGTAACCAATTCTGGCCTACCCCAGTCATACACAGCTGTCAAAGTCACATGGTCAACTGTGATGAAAGTGTTTGTTTATATCTCAATTTACAATAGACGAGCACATCCATATGAATAAAATACCTTTACCAATTTGAATTTAATCGAACTGAATTACAAAATGGTCAGAGGAAGTATATATGCATTTAAAAGCATTTGTTTACGAATCAGTTTTCTAACCTAAAATCCAAACCGTGCAGTTTTCGCTGGACGTGCAGGCAGAAAAGCAGTTCATTGTTGGGGCACGGAGATTGGTTGTGCGCAGCCAGAGAGATCGGTCTATCCACCGCACTGCCACATGTACGCTCCCTCGGGCCGCGCGGCTCTTCTGGTCACATCACTTCACATCATACACTTTCTCTTCTGCTCGTCACAGCCAGTCTTTTTTTACTTTACGTTTTCTCTGTGGATGACTACAGCCAGTCTCTTTTTCTATTCTTTTTATGTAGCCTGTCCATGGTAAATTAAGTACTTTTGAAATCAACCTTCTTAAAAAAATACCAGTGCCCCTACCAGCATATATTTCAACTACAGGCTGTTCACAGTAAAGTGAGAACTTTTGAGGTCGTAGTTACTTTTTCCTTTCAGCCATTTATTATTCTTTAACCATATTTTAAAATTAATATTGCCATTCAAGTAATAAACACAGTGTGTATATTCAACCACACTCGAAAGTTAACGTCCAAAAACAAATAAAATATATTTATTGACTACTATACCAAATGAGAGGGCTTTCAAAAGTGTTTACTTTACTGTGAACATTCTATATCACGTTAACTGCCGTGCGCCCAGGAAAGTTGGTAACGACGTGGGGTAAGTAACTCCATGTCTTAACGATGACTTGAAAGTGTTAGGCAACCATCGTGAATTTTTACATTATTTATTTAGCTTTCGGTTTTAATACATATAAGCCTAAGAATGATACAATTCGTAATATATTTACGTCTTTACCGATAAAGTTATCAGGCCCAGGACAATGTTAACTTTACATATGGTAGAAGAATACAAAATTAGCAGAAAAGTAGTTCTTAAGGTGGATTTTTAAAAGTGCTCAGTTTACCGTGAAAAAACCTTTAATTGCTCACTATCATCTCCTTGGAAGATTGTCCTACTTTCACGCGTTTAGTTATTTTATTATTATCTGATACAGTCTCTAGATACTCCTAGGGTAGTGGAGTGGTGCAGTCGATCCTGCTATCCACGTAGTTAGCCACACTTCCTGGTATCTCTTCTAACTACTGTTAAGCCTTAAACAGTGGCTCCATACAGTCTCTAGATACTCCTAGGGTAGTGGAGTGGTGCAGTCGATCCTGCTATCCACGTAGTTAGCCACACTTCCTGGTATCTCTTCTAACTACTGTTACGCCTTAAATAGTGGCTCCATACAGTCTCTAGATACTCCTAGGGTAGTGGAGTGGTGCAGTCGATCCTGCTATCCACGTAGTTAGCCACACTTCCTGGTATCTCTTCTAACTACTGTTACGCCTTAAATAGTGGCTCCATACAGTCTCTAGATACTCCTAGGGTAGTGGAGTGGTGCAGTCGATCCTGCTATTCACGTAGTTAGCCACACTTCCTGGTATCTCTTCTAACTACTGTTACGCCTTAAACAGTGGCTCCATCCGTTGACTTCTGTAACAACCCTCACTGTTACTAGTGCTCAGATTCTATGTCGTGCGTTGTGAGGGACGTGGAGCATGGAATGATAAGAATACAATGAAGTTACTTTTAGTTTACCTTTCCGATTACAAGCAGAATGTAAAGCTACTAGAACTGTGTTATGAGGCTACAAGACAGACTATAAACCAGATTGTCCAACCACGTAGAGAGAACTAGGTGCGATTAAACGTTTCTGTAACTATTTGAGACAATATTTATATGGCAGAAAGTTTACAATTGAAACCGATCATGCTAGCCTTAAATATTTAAAAAGCGTGGCTGCACATGATATTAGGATACAAAAATAATGGCAATTTCGTTAGTTGAGTACAATTTTGATGCACTAATAGTAAAATGAAATTTGAATACTCTACCGGACACACTCAGCAGGATTCCAACAGCAGGATTAGCCCAACTAACATTAAAGTTACAGACGCGCTTTATAAAGTCAAGCCTGAAATGAGGAATATTGATAACATACATGGATGAACGAAGAACCAAGAAGGAATTTGCAACAAATTTAGTTTTTCGTACGAAACTGCTGGGAGGAAAAAAAAAAAAAAAATACCTACGTCCCATTGAGAGTCTGATAACAACAAAGTATAAATGTGCTGTTGACACTTTCAACCACCAGATGTGCTCGTAGAGTTACTTTTATTTTTATTTTTTGGAAATTCCCGCCAACACGGAACGTAACAAACGTACGTCACGCGAAGATAATGAATTTGCCCTTACCAATCTCGGCCAACGGGGACCATGTTGAAGAGAAGGTATAAACCACTAGCACGTTTGCGGAAGAGTTCGAATTACCTTGAAAACTGTGTATCCACTGTGAGAAAAACGACTGTATATGTTGACATTTCTATACCGTACCGTTAATAAAAAAGAAAGGAACAACTTTACGATACCCAGTGTTTATCAGTCTCTAGTACCGGGAACTGTCCCACAATGGCAGCCTTGAACAAGCAATCTCTAAGGCATCTGGGAACGGAACTGTAAATAGCCTTCCGCAAAGCGATCGTTGAGCGCGCGTATTATTCACGAGCTTCGTTGGTACCGAACAGACAATTATCTTTATTTCAACCAAAAGTTTTATATGTGGAATTTTTCGGAGACTTTACGTAGTGGTACGACGGACACGGGCCAGTAACTTCAAACTCATCGAAATACTTCTTTCGAACATGCCATGAACAAATTTTCGCTCGTTTTACTTTTCTTTGGGCAATTCGGTTTTGCGTAGCAGTAGTTGTTTTATAGTCCTTTCACAGTTACTTGCAACTTTTCTGAAGCCTTGCTAAAGTTCTACTTCCAGGATATTCCTCCGCCTCATGCGATCGTAGTGACAATATTGACAACGCACCGTATTCGTGTACACTAAGTTTAATAATGTTTTGCTTGAGAACTATTTCTTACCAGGCATTATCAACCTACGTATTTTCTCACTGTGTTAAGTCATGTTAACTATAAATGAAATATAATTTATAAATAAGATATAAATAAAATGTAATTTCAACAAAAAAATTATAGTAACCTACTTTAAAGTTAACGCAAATATAACACACTAATTGTGGTGTGATTTTTCAAAGGTTCAATTCAAGAAGTGTGAAGAAACCACGAATAAACTATACAGGATGAGTCGTCAGCTCTGCGACAAACGGCGAGAGGACGTTCCTTGCAAATTTCAGTTAGAAAATGTCTGACAACGAACGCCAGGAAACCACTCCTAAGGGCAGTAAACCCTTGTGAAGATGGGGTTGCAAATGTGAACTTTATTTAATTGCACTAAAACCATGTGATATTAAGGGATGAATTGCTGTAGGCAGGCGAAACAATTCAGCCACTGTAACATGCAAGTATTCATGTTGACCTACCGCATACCCTACATAGTAAAATGGGGGTTGCTACCCCTTCAAATAGTGAAAAAAGGGTATTGATACATCGTTACGTAAATTATGATCACGGCCTATGAATTACTATTGCAAGACGTAAAAAAATGTCCTCTTGGTAAGAAAACCTCCGACGAATGGTTTGCAAGAAAACAAACCTCCAAGATATTAAATGCCTCATAAGCGTTACGTGGTATTTAATACCTTGGAGGTCTGTTTTCCCGCAAACCATTCGTCCGAGGGTTTTCTTATCGAGAGGACTTGTTTTCAAGTCTTGCAGTGGTAATTCATAACCCGTGATCATAATTTACTTAACGGTGTACGACGACCCTTTTTTTTTACTGAGATGGCAACCCCCATTTTACTATGTAGGGTATGCGGTAGGTCAACATGAATACTTGCATGTTACAGTGGCTGAATTGTTTGGCCTGCCTACAGAAATTCAACCCGTAATATCACACGGTTTTAGTGTAATTAAATAAAGTTCACATTTGCAACCCCATCTTCACAAGGGTTAACTGCCCTTAGGAATGTTTTCCTGGCGTTCGTTGTCAGACATTTTCTAACGGAAATTTTGCAAGGAACGTCCTCTCGCCGTTTGTCGCAGAGCTGAAGACTCATCCTGTATATAGGCTGTTCACGGTAAAGTGAGCACTTTTGAGACCCTACTTACTTTTTCCCTTCAGCCATTTTTTTGTTCTTTAACCACTTTTTTGCGTAAGTATTGCTATGTAAGTAATAAACACAGCGTGTATATGCCACCACAGTCTGAAGTTAAAGTCTAAGGCTAAAATAAAATATATTTACTGACTGTAATTCCAAATGAGAATGCTTTCGAAGTGCTCACTTCACGGTGGATAGCCTATAAGGCCTACTTGCTCAGAGCGAACCTGGCGACGCCCGCCACGCTACCATAACTGGCCCCGGCAGTGGCGTAGCCAGACATTTCTTAAGGAATCGGTGGGAAGGTGTTACGCTGACTGAAGTGAAGGGAGGGATGTCGCAGCGGAATAACCTGTGCTAAACACGCTTGTTATGGCAAATCCCAGGAGAAAACTTACCCCACGTTACAAAAAACGCACCATAGTTAACTGCAATAACACCTGCAGCCGTTTTCCGCGTCCAAGGTCTCGAGATGCGTGAGCTATAAGACCAATTCATTGCTCCCTCACCACTTGTTTCATCGCCTCTATCGCGCAGGACGCTCAACTAATGTGCAATCTCTCCGTCGGCGACTCGCCCCAACGTGACCTTGAGCTGTGGCACTATGTTTCCCTGGCATAATAATATACGTGAAGTGAAGTAAAGTGAAGAGATTTGGGTGGCTCTTAACATTGAAGTCTTGAGAGCCAATGAGGGTGATTGATGTGAGTATGGAGCAGCGCCGGAATGAAATGGCGGTTTACAGTGAATAGATTTTGATAAGGCGGGGGAAGGGGAATTACAAACGCCAACCCTCCCTCTCTCCCAATTCTGTCTACGGCGGGGCTGCGGTGGCTAAGCGGTTAGCCTGCTCGCCTCCCACCAAGCAGAACGGGATTAAATCCCAAGCTGGGTCACCGGATTTTCACATGTGAGAGCCGTGTCGGAAGATGCTGCTGGTCGGCGGGGTTTTTTCGGGGATCTGCAGTTTCCCCTGCCCCTTCGATTCCGGCGCTGCTCCATGCTCACCACAATCACCCTCATCGGCTCTCAAGACCTCACTCACTCGCTGGCTACGGCCGTGGGTTCCGGCGGCTGGATATAAACAGAGGCCGTGATTCGTTACCTTCACAATGCGACATATGCGCAGTGAAGTAGTTCCGATCCCTTCTCACACTCGCATCCGTGCACCTCCTACGTTGTTCTACTTCCGCCAATCTCACGCTTCAACTGCATGAGGCCCGGAGCACAAATGCTTCATGTGCTGACGCCATAGTAGCGAGCGTGTGCTGCGGATTTGGAGGTTATTTAATAGCATCGGCGACCAAGGATTCATTTCACCCTAAACGTGAACGTAGTTACTGCCGAAAAATTAAGGTATCATTATTTGTGGCATGTTAATCTGAAATGGGAATGTGTACGAAGCATCCTGAGAATGAATAGCATAATACAAATCACTTCCTTCCTTGTAAACAAAATTAAATGAGACTGGCATTAAACGCACGGAGTAACGGAACAACTAACGGCTATGGGTTGTTCACGGTAAAGTGAGCACTTTTAAGTCCCTCACAAAATACATAAACCAAAATGTATTTTATTGCAGTCTCAGACATTAATTTTCGAGGGCGATTAACTGTATACACTTTGTTTATTAGTTGTATTGCAATGTTTACATTATAAAGTGGCGGAAAGGTAGAAATTAATTGAAAGGAATAATTTAGCATGGCCTTTAAAAGTGCTCACTTTACTGTGGAGAGCCTATATGCCTGCAGCTGGTCGGATCCGTGCAGGGATCGGAACACGCACCGGCCAGAGTTGTCGCTGGGCGGAGCCTGCGCTCGCTCGCAGCACGTGGCGCGAAAGCTGCGCCGTGTGACTAACGAGCGACAATGGCCGCGGCCCTTTGTGGGGCGTGACTCAGGGACCAAGGTGCGCCAATTAGGGGTCAGATAACAGTCCTGCCTGCCTGGTAAACACTGCTACCTCCACCCCGCCCCGCCACCCAACTTTTGCCAGCCTGTTTACGTCTGGAGAGCGAGCGGCAGCCTCCTCCAGGACCTGTCGTCGCCTCACAACATTCCACCCACAGTCCTCGTGTCCATCATCGTTCACACATTGCACCTTAATCATACAGGCTGTTCACGATTAAGTGAGCACTTTTGGAGCATTGTATAGTCTATATTTTTAACGAATTTTTATCTATCCGCCACGTGTCTATAAAGAACAAATATAAACATTGCTATTGTGACTTATACGAACCACAGACTAAATATGGGTAGAACGCCTATTCGTCTTCTGCGCATGTACCCAACATTGACCTATTCCAAAGGAACACAACTGTCAAAAGTCACATCGCTATGGCAATTTTAAAATGACAATCACTATTTTAACAACATAATTTTAGCAGTTCGAATTTAATCAAAAAGCATTACAAAATTGATTAGAGGAAGTATAGAAATATCTCAAAAGCACTTGTTTACTAAACAGTGTTCTAACCTCAAATCCAATCGACGCCATTTTTACTAGACGTGTTGGCAGAAAAGCAGTTCAATGTTGGGACACGGAGATTGGTTGTGCGCAACTAGCGAGATCGGCCTACGGTATTGAAAAGGGAGGAGGGAGATGAGAAAAAGACGTTACCCACCGGAGGTCCAAATGTTCTATTTCCACGGAATTTCCACATCGTGGCTTTGTTGTTCGGTGGAGATAGCGGATGAATGCTGGGACTCTCCAGATAAGGATATTTTGTCAGGACGTCGGCCCCAGATTCGAGCGAACGCCAAACACCAGGGAGGTTCCATTCACAACCCGTCCCCCCTTATTTCGCAAACACGGTGCTTCCGGTCGCAGGCTGATTTCGCCGCGAGTGTGACTCACCACAAACACGGACCCTGGTCCGGCTGGACTCTGGGACAAACAGCGATGCGTGCGCACACAGTGAGTTGTACTGCCCATCTACCTTTGGACTTGGAGCTCCGCATATACAATCCTGTAGCGTCCATACTGCACAAAAGGCCCTTACGCAATTGAAAACTTCAACATTTGACTTTACGTTTTGACTTTACTTTTGCTTTCCGACATGTTGTTTCTTATGGAGCCTGACACATTGGAACTGTCGAAGGTTGAAATTTAAAGTCAAAGTCAAACAGCCATTTTGCCGAGAATCTAACAGAGGTTAATGGAAAGGGCGTTATTTTATTTCGTCGTACATTAAATAAATGACAAACAAATATAGTGTGTAGCGGAAATATACAAATTTACATATTTTAATAATGTAAACAAATAAGTTTTTTTTTGTTTTGAAATAAACTTTTAATATAAATATTAATACTATTAAAAAAAACGGTACTTAAATTCATTCCTAGATAATATCATAATTATTTACACAACAAGATACACATTTTTACGAAGTTCGCAGAACCGATGTTCAATTGTCTGAACTCTGACTTTACAATTTTATTATGTATTGGAGATTTCGTCAGAGAAAAGGAAATGCAATGTCAAATGTATTGGTGGTATCGTCAGAGGAAAGGAAATGTAAAGTCAAAAGTTTATGTTTTCTATTGTGTAAGAGGCTAACGCAAGCATAGCGGCGTCTTCTCGGAAACTCATCTCGAATAGAACCTTCGATGGGTAACTTTTAACAGACCTGCCTACCATGCCGGCAGCCGCGAACTCCAAATGGGGAACCAATGTTAAACGAAACTCCTTCTCATTGCGCCAATTTGAAAGATAACTATTTCAAACAAAAAAACATTTTGACGTCACTTCCTCAGAGAATATTGCTATACAAAATTATTTTGGTAAAAAAAAGTTGTTTATTTCTTTATTTTTTTGTTATATGTAAATTTCAATATTACATTTTAGAAAAAAATTATTAAGCAAAATATTCGGCACGATGTCTTGACATAGCGGCTGCAGATAAATATTCTCTTGGTGTTACCAAATGTATGGGCGACTGAATAAATAACGATAAACAATATTAAACTTAGTTTCTGGAGCAAGTGAAACAGTTAGACTGGTTGACCTCTTGGCAGGACAACGCTGTGTTTTCAGTCAAATTATCTTCTTCAAACGACGGCCTATGTTTACTTCGAACTATTCATACATGTTTTGACTTAGTCATGGAGACACTTCTCTCAGTGAAAGGAAACAGAGTTCCTGTGATTTCAAATTTGGTGAAACGTAAGTGTGGTATAGGGTTTCTTAATTATGTCTATAACAACTGCAAATAAGCAATTCCACATAGTTCCCGTTGAAGACTTTTAAAATGTAAACTCACACTTGATCTTATTATGTTGTCATATACAATGACGTGATTAAACTGAGTTCTGTCAGAAATTTTGTAGTAATCTGAAACTCGTATTATTTATTCTGCGCAAGCTTCAAATTTCGTGGAATCGTGCCGGACGATGCCGTTGGTCGGCGGGTTTTCTCGGAGATCTCCTGTTTCACCCGCACCTTCATTCTGGCGCCGCTCCATACTCACTTCAATCACCCTCATCGGCTCTCAAGACCTCGCTGTTAAGAGCTGCCCACATCTCTTCACTAGCTCACTCCAAATCTCGTATATTTTCCTCTCGATATTTTATATTCGCGTGATAAGTTCGTTGACCAGAAAAGTCCATTCACCGATTTGAACGTGGCAGCCGTTTACGTTAGAACATACCTATAGTGTTTCTGATATTAGTAATTAAATATTCGTAACTAGGTATTTTTGTTTTGCCCATTATAATCGTAAATATTATGCTTGTAGTAAATTGACGTTACATCGCATACTTTGTTAGAATTTTCGGGAGAAACATTTTAAAAATACGTGGCTAATAACAGTTCAGTATTCTTAACTCCCGTGGGTATGTGGACCGTATGTCAATTGTTTTAGGACCGCGGAGATCTGAATACAGAGCGTGCCACCAGCACAGGAGCAAGATTAATAATTCAGAGAAGCGAAAGACTTCCGTAAATTCATTTACAGTTGGTTCACAGTGAACTGAGCACTTAATAATTCAACCTTCCGAGAAAAAAAATATAGTCTGCACATAACTGCATACATTTTAACGTGAACGCTAACTGTAGAGTACTTTCAGTAACGTTCGCAGCAAATCAGGAAAAAGTGCATTTCTTAAACTTTCGGGCGAATTAAATCGGTTACTTTTCGTCAAGTTACTTTTCGTCAAGCAAGATATTTTTTGTTTCCAAAAAGTTTTCGTTATCACGTGATCGGCGCAGGCGTACTAGTCACCAGGTCCACGCCACGTGTGGCGGAAGGATACGTAACGGGTTGAAGGAAGAAACTATGAGGGGCTCTCACCCTCAGAACTGCTCGGTCAACAAACTACTATAAGTGGGGAATAAGCAGACCGCGCTGTGTACCAGATCCCAGGATAGCGGATTTAACTTAAAATCCGCATAAATTATTGCGAATATGTGAAATCTCAGTTACCAAGTTATTGGTATTTTTCATTAATTCCACTGAAGTGGTTATCGCAGGTTTTAATTCTAAATCCTCTGATGCGGAGTACATTTCATCGGTTCTATTTAAACGTGAGTAGAATACGAGAAGGTCGTGTTCAGTGGACATCGAGAAAGGGGGTCGTAATTTGTGCCCATTTCCTCGCGAGAGCAACAGGCCTGATCCATTTATTTATTAACACGCACTGCAAATCCCTTTCTGAGACTGAAGGGTTGCCCTTGGAGAAGATTTATCAGAATGGATGAGGTTGTGTGTATGGGGGTTAGACGTATTTTCCCAGCGAGGGAGAGGTGAAGAGTGAGGGGAGGGTGTGGTATGTGTCTCTTGGGGAAAACTTCTGATTAGTAAGGGGTTTGAACGCGGGACTTCCCGAGGATGAGTCATTGGCGTTAGTCATGTCTAACCCGGGGGGCTTCGAACGCTTGGCATGTCGGCTGGATGAAGGGTTGTAACCATCATCATCACCACTTGTGGTCGCTAGATTGCATCCTCTTGGAAATGGAATTCATCGGCGCCGTTAACTAGAAAATGGTATAGATACAGACTCCAGGAAATATCCAAGTATTTTCTTAGTCATGCTTAGTCCCGCAATGGATTTATTTTCGGCGTCTATTTCGTTGGCGAAGATTCAAATTAACTAAATCCGGGATGGAAATGTCCTTACACAAATGAACTGTTTGAATACTTAAAATTAATCTTTTGTTAGTTGAGATACACCGTCAGAGACAACTCCATCTTGCACTATGACGTAGTAAAAAATTAGGATTAATTGAATTTTATTGGTTATTGCCTGAACTGTTTTCTTGTGCAGTCACACCATCGTGAATCAACTAGATTGTTAGGCCAGTTTTTTTTCTGTGGGGCTTATTAACACGAGAAATATTACCCGGGATGGGGAAAATATGAGTGTAAGGCTTACAAACTGAAATACATTTAAAAACGGTATATACTCCTTTGCTGACCGTGGATTCAAACCCAGAACCGCGCAGTTCGAAGAAGTAATGCGTTGTCGACCTCGGCCACAGAGGCATTCACTGGTCAGACTTCTGAGTTATAGTCTATACGCTGTTTCTTCACACTTCTTGAATCAAACCTTTGAAAATTCACCCCATGTATGACGTGTTCAGTTGTTTCCTATGAACTATGTCTCACGTGCGTGTTATATTTTTATTTGTATTCTGTGACCAAATCGTAATACTTAATTATAATTAATATGAATTAAAAACAGCGACAAAAAGTGTGTGTTGGTGATGCCTATTGAGAAATAGTTCTTATGCAAAATATTATAACACCGAGTGCGCACGAATGCTGTGCGCCGTCCCTTTGGTGTAACTTACAAGACTTGGTTAAGCTTTGTTTGCGTGAGGCGGAGGAATATCCTGGAAGTAGAACTTCCGCAGGGGCTTCATAAAAGTCGGAGGTAACCTCGAATGGACTTACAGATGGTGGCGATGTTGATCTCTGCCGCCCGCCATCTTGGACTGGGTCGCTTGTAAGTGTGTCGTCGCGAGCCAGTCGAGGAAGCCGCCGTCAGCGGCGGCAGAGTTATCTGTCGACCGAGACATCAGGTCGGAATGATGTCTGGAAGGAGGATTATCTTAGTCCTTCCAGCTTGTCTGGCGTTCACAGCGGGCTGACTCAGCCTCGGTGATTCACAGCCCCCCTCCCTTTTTTTATATCTCTTTGTAGCCCCGCGGGAGTTTAATTCGCGAGGTGTGGGTACGGCAAGGGCGACCTTCGCACGCCTTTATAATTGTACCTCCTCTGACGACACCTGCGTGGGAAAACTTGTGCTTCCTGGAGCCTCTCAGGGCATGAACCCTCTGCCATGCGCTCAAGTTTCTCCTCTCGACGAAGCACCATGTGTTTCAAATATCGCGCAAAACATACATCTGTAGGATGTTCGCGGTAAAGTGACCATTATATGCCCCTTCTCAATATTTTACTTTAGCGTCAAAATTTGTTTTTCCGCCACTTGTTACAAAAATTGTCATGTAACTAATAAATCCAGCGTATACATTTAACCACTTACAAAAGTTCACATCTGAGGCTACAGTAAAATATACTTATTTGCTATTATTGATGTTGTGAGGACTTTAAAAAGTGTTCACTTTACTGTGAACTGCCTTTACTTTGCGGTTACGAATAGTCGCTATATAGAAAGTAAGTGGCCAACTTTTACACAACAGAAGGTTAATCGGTCTTATTTTATATCAAAACACTGTGGAAAAATTAGCCGATAATTTTCTGTCTGACTGGCTTTCGTCGTTCGGCTAGAATATAGAATTTTACTAATCGCGTTAAAGATTTTCTCTATCAAAAGAAGACCGTAGCAATTTCTTTAACTTACTCTTTAGAGTAATTTGAAAAGAATACTTTTCCCACAACAATTTTTATTTTATATTTTAAAAAATTAATTTAAATTGGAACAGGTTTACCTTGTTGTTTAGCTTCTTCCAGATAGATATCCGTAAATTAAAGTATATATTTTTTTCTAATTATATATTATTCTAAAATACAAGTAAAGAACGAGCTTTGGAAGAAATTTTTAAAACGCGTTTGTCACATCGCCGTATTAATATTTTCATCTTCGTGTACAGTGTATACTTCGTTATCATTTTTTTAGAAGGGCTGTATGAACCGTATAACATCTTTTTAGTTATTACAAATTTCCTCGCCAGATCCTCAATGCGTTTTGTTTAGCTTTCGTCAGATAACAATAATTGATTTTATTTTTAAAATGTTGAAGTTCAGTTTTGTATACCTCTGCGCCAAATACAGACCAACACTCTAGGGCATTGCCGTACCGGCATTTGCTTGGGATAGGTAAAAAAATCGTGAGGGCTAAATCGAATCTCGCCCCACACAGCTGGTTGTAACTGCAGCTAACCGGGATCAAATATACGACTATTATTTAGATAAGCTGGCAACCTGTATTATGATACTCTTTCCACAATTACAAATATGCAGTTATACCGCAGGGCGGTAGAAATAGGTAGCGGAGACTTACATGCACTTTGTCTTTACGTATTTCATCAAAAAGAATTAACTGTAAAAACAATATACCATATAGGTAAATAAAAAACCTAGTTAAAGCAGTGTCTGCAGTTCTAATTCACCAAAAAGAAAACGAGAATGCGCTTGGGAATGTTTTGTAAGCTCGGTTCTTTTTTCAGAGTTTAATTTTTTTCAGTTTGAATTGTAACTGTAGTGATTCCTTAATATAGGTACTGGCCGATTCCTTCCCCTTATCTGGGTGTGTGGGGGTTGTGTGTGTGTGTGTGTGTGTTGTTCGCGGTAAAGTGAGCACTTTTGACGCCCTAGTCACTTTATTCTTTTAGCCATTTTTTATCCATTAACCACACTTTGGAACAAATATTGCTATGTAGGCGATAGACACAGTGTGTATATTCCACTGCACTGGGAAGTTAACTTCTAGGGTTAAAATAAAATATATTTATTGACTATTATTAAAATGAGAGGACTTTCAAAAGTGCTCACTTTACCGTGAATCGCCTATACCTAGTGTTCCCTCTCTAAGGCCTCGTCCTGTTTGAGGCCACTCAGAGCGCCTAATAAAAAACGCAGAACCCTCATAAGTACACGAATTAGTGTGTCAGATATGCACGGCTAACTTAGAAGTTGTGATACTTCTCAGATAATACACCGAGAAAAAAACCTTCATAAAGGCTATTCACGGTAAAGTGAGCACTTTTGATGCCCTAGTTACTTTTTTCCTATGAGCCATTTTTTATCCTTCCACCACTTTTTAAAATAAATATTACCATTTAAGTAATACACGTAGTGTATATAGTTCACCACACTCAAAAGTTAACGTCTAAGGGTTGAAAAAAAATTAATAACTTATTCCAAAGAGGGCTTTAAAAAGTGCTTACACTTGAGCATGTATATATAGCCTATAGGAAATTTTGGAGAACAGTCATGTAAGTTCAGGGTAGCGGCAAACAAACTTTGGCACTACAATCTAAGTTGTCGTTACTAATGACATTTTAACTGTTGTTACACGAATATGTTAAACATTTCTAAGCGTCTTGTTATTGAAGGAACACATTTGTCGACGAGAGAATTAGATCTGGGGGTCTATTCTCTAACTTTTTTCTGTCTTTATATAAAGACATTTACCGCGTAACCATCTCTGCGAGGCGAAATTATATCCTGTAGTTCAGCACGTCTCCATGATGGTCTTTCGAATGCCATAGACTATCTTTATACAATGACTGGTCAACAAGGAGTTTTTACGAACCAGAGCGGAACGAAAATGGCAGACGTATTGAGGTTTATTCTATAAATACGTCCCACAGAAAAGAAAACTTTTTATATGCTCTAAACATGACAGATATTATCTTCTGTTAGATTTACGCACAAATAAACAGTGACGGGAATACATTTAAGGTGTATACTTACTCTCGCTTTAACGTAACTACGGAGTGACGGATTTGGCCACAAGTCAGTGCTGCTATCTCGTAAGTGTCAAAATGAACTAGTACCACTTGAAATCTTATATTCCTAGAAAGAACTAAGTTTATTTTAGAAATTTTATACGGAAATGTATTAAGAGATAAATTTTATTTATAGTTAAAATTCACTATAATAACCAAATTTGTGACACATTGCATTCTGTATAAACGGGGAAAATATAATTCAACAAACAGATCTTTGGATTCAGAAGACAGCCCGCTGCGTTGCCAAACGTACAATTTTGCACAAAGATATCAATAAATATATGGCTTACAGAATACCACATAAAGATGGTTAAGAGTAGCCATTGTTATGGCTTTCTGTATGATAAAGACGATCACGTTGACTGTCTTTAAGCAAGCTGAAGTTAGAGAATAGGGCCCCTGTTGGTGTTACTGTGTATGGTATCAACAATTCAGCTGATTGCTGCCTGTATATTGTACACTAAATTGACAGTCAGATTGGCTTTAAATCAATTAAACCAGCATTGATGGAATCGCTGAAAATGGGTGGAAGCTTAAAGTACAATGCTTGAAATTTCGCCGATTTGATGGTGATTTCGGCTAATTGTCTTGGAGGATTTTGTATAGAGACATTAGGTTCATAAATCCAAATATTATTAGTCAGTGGAAATAAATGTTTGAAAACTTGGGAGAGGGACAGACACGTGGCGAAGAGATTGGCACGGAAGAACTCTAGACAGAGCACTCGTAGCTGCAGTGTAATCACCTGCTTATCGAGATACCACTTGTGGGAACTCGAACGTCACCTGCCTTTGCTATGACTTGGGCGAATGCGACCACGATGACGCGACTGAGGTGATGACGGAGCGTTCGCCGCGGGATGACCGAGCGGAGAGTCGTGGATGATGCACGTGCGTGCCTCACTTATTTCGGATCAACAGGAGCATCGTGACGTAACCCCTCTGTTCTCCAGCCGGCCGGTGACTAAACCGACATCGCCACGTTCGACATGACTGGAGGCGGTGACGGAGTGTAGCCCCGCGTAATTACGCCGCGCAACTGTTCTTGGATCAAAGACGCCGTGGGACGGACCAATCACGGCTCGTCGTGACATCGCCCGGCGCATTCCTCGTCGTCCAGCCTCTGACTAAGCTTCCCGACGTCGTTCGTCGCCAAGTGGTTCCGATTGTTGTAATTTCCTGTCCTGCGGGGACGCGCGACGCCGGGCCTCGACTACCGACTTCCATACGTCCCCGTGTCGTGGCGCAACAGAGGACCGACGCCCAGCAGCGTCGCGTGTTTTCCATGCGCGGCAACTGCCTTATCCCGGGCAAGTGAGTCATTTTCCCGACATGGCACTCCCGTTTAAGGAGACTCGCTGACGTCCCTCTCAACTGGAACACAGCTCACAGTCGCGTGTAGCTGCCAGGCCTCTGGTTCGCGAGACTCGCCGTGTCTTGTCGTCGACTGCGAGGTTGTGAATATGATTTATGCTTTGACGACGATGGCTGGCTTCGACTAAGGCCGCAGCCACACAGTGTTCTTAACGCGTTTCTCATAAATCCCTTCTGCAGCCATGTTTGATCATGTTTGCGAACAGAATTGGCGTCAGTTTTCACACTTCTATAACTGTAAAATGAAATTCTAATTCCAAAAATAGTCTTTCGTAATTATTTTTATGCAACTTACCTTATTTTGATTGTATTGGTGCAACGAATATTGCTTGCTATATTTATTTTAATGACTGTAGAGAATCCCGGCAATTTGAACCATTTTAATCACACTGTCTATTTACTTTATAGCAGCCAGTCGGAGCGGAACGCAGAAGAAACGTCGTTCTGATGTACATACAGAGTCAGTTTACTTTGAACAAGAAGGGACAGCGATGGGAACATATTTGAGGCCGTGTACAGAGCCGGACATGTTTGAAGTGAAGTTCTGTGTTCCGTGTAACCACGGTCCTCAATTTGCGGGACCTTTCTGGTACGTGGGTCTCCAGAGAGGTTTACTGACCACATAGTACTTCTTTCTCTCTTCACGAGTGATCACACGATGAAATGAATGACCGCGGATGTGCTAGCCTGCAGGTGGCAGCGAAGTTCTTAACTGGTCAAAATTCTTACTTCCAGACATATAAAACAGCCAAATCTTGATCTTGTTGAGCGCTAACAACATACTGCTACTACCATCGGGGACTGTAACGCAACCAGTATCAAAACAGTCAGTGAACTCGAGCTTGTTAGCAGTAATTGTGAGGTGCCTGATACTGTGTAGTGTATTTATTAACACAGTGGTCAGATTTTCCCTCAGTAAATGCTTCATGTAGGCCTACTGCCCTTAATTTGCAGTGTTCTCTTTGTTAAGCCGGGAGCGTCCCGCACAGTCAACACGCACAGTGATTCCACAGATTTAACATCTCCGGATATTAAGCCCGTGTCCGAACTAGGTATATACTTGCATCCTTGCATACTTCACTTACCCTTGGCACCAAACTTGATGAATTCGGACATGCAGTCTTGTTGGCTTCGGTGTCAGCTATTAGCCAGCTAACCACTTTAAATGTTTATGTATTCAGACTAAGAATTTGATAATTGCCGAAGGTTTTAGAGGTTAAATAAAGTATTAAATAATATTTAAATTTGACTTACATTACACATTTATTGTCTTGCATTATTGTATATAAGTGCAGTTTGAATTACTTTTTTTATCTTAGCTTCTGTAGCTTAGGAACATAGGCCTAGTACGAATTGATTGCTTGGACCTTTTTTTAAGGCGAAACTTGCGATAATTATTTATTCAGTTCAAAATTGTATGTCTACGAAGTAGTAATGTTGCCCTATTAAACTTTAAATCAAATAATTATGTCAGAAATCAATTGTAACTTACAAATTGCTTCTCAAAAAGGCGGCACATATCCCGCAAGTATGTGAGAAGTATACAACTTCGTTTACTTATATACTTACATACTTCACTTGGAGTTCGGATAGCACTTGCGATGTCACTTCCGGGGACAGGTACGCACAAGTATGCACTTCAGGCGAATTCAAACACAGCCTAAGAACAGCCAACTCCCTGCTTTCACACATCTGCAAACTTACAACTCGCTGCAGAACCATACCCTAAAGAACTGTTTGGGTACCACCATAAATAGCCTCCTTACTCCTTAGATGTTCTGTGCACTTCTTTTGGCCAGTACCTATGAAACCTGATTCCATACCAGTTGATAAACGTTCTCTTCCAGTTCCAGTGATCCAAGATGCGAAGCTTACTATTTGACAATAATACCTGCTGATGCACAGTCAACTTTAGTGTCCCGTACAACCTTGCTGTCTAATGCACTCCGCCGATTTTCTAACTAGCAGCAGCTAGTTTTTCCCGTTTCAGTGGGTAGCTTTTAGATTTTTGGAATCACAGATTCAGCTTCAGAACTCGGGGGATGAGGTTTCTCCACTGTTTCTCATTTCCGACACGAAGGGCTTCGTCTAGCTGCTCCCCGGCTGACGAAGTCGATCGATTCCCATCGCGGAACTTTGCCCCTGATGTGAGAATGTGGGCGGATTACATCAGCCGCGAGGCACGCCTCCGTTCGTGTCATCCACATCCCGTCTGCTAGACTTTCACAGTTGTCAGTGCCACGGCATGAATCATGGGAGAGGGGTTCCGGATAGGCAGGCGAAGGTGCAAGCATGGACGGCACAGTACAACTTGACTATAGGCAGTTCACGGTAAAGTGAGCACTTTTTGAAGCTGTTTCATCAGACATAATACCCAATAAATACGTTTCATTGTGGCCTCGGACTTTTGGTTTTGGGTATGGTGAATGTAACATGTGTTTATTACTCACATGGCAGGATTTACATTAATAAGTGGGGGAAGGATATAAATTGGTTGAAGTAAAAAAGGAACTAGGGCTTCAAAAGTGCTCACTTCTCCGTGAAAAAGGTTATACCAGGGGTAAGTTAATAAATGCCATATGTGGGTGGGATTTACCGTGTAGCAGGGGTAACATCCTACAAGTGGCAGGCTTTGAAAGTGAGACCCTCAGGTGCCCGTCTACGTTGACATGTATCACGAAACGTGTCCTGAAGGTGGAGCAACCGTTGTGGAGGGGGGAAGATGAGTACCTTAGTAAAACCCGCCGGTCATTGGCAGCATCTACCATGTTTCCCACACGCGAAGTTCTGGAGTTGGATCAGTCGGTAGTATGAGGGGGGGGGGGAGGAGGATGCTGACCTCGCTATGACAGATGTCACCACGGTTTGGGGCGACGTAATGTGCGTGCTTGAATATGTTAAACATGTTTGTTGTTTGTCATTTCTGCCTGTTGTGTGTACGAAGTAGGAGTTCCTGTTTGTCACTGCCATGATTGGGGTAGGATTTGAGATACTCGTATTTTTTTTTTTTTCACTACTGCTACGTCATTGAAATAATTTCTCGGGCCGGCCGGAACGACAGGTTTGTATATGTGTGTGGTCGTCAAGTAAGGCAGCCGGTCTGAACCTAGCACCACGCTCTCATCGATGTTGACCCCGCCTGAAGGCACACGCGTATGTGTGTCCTCCCGCCACATGTAAACATTGCCATCATCACGGAACTTGATGGCCTGTATTCCTGCGCCGTGAGTATGAAATTGTTAAGAAATGCAGCTTTGTTACTGCTTTATCCAAATCCAAAACGAATGTGATTCATCGAGATCCAATTTAAACATCACACTTTTCTAACTGCTAAAGTGAGCACTTTTGAAATCGACCTTAGAAAAAAGTAGCTGCCCCTGCCTGCATATGTTTTAATGGGCGCAACGAGTGACGTGTCCAGTAATGTTGCTAGTAATGAAGGGAAAGTAATTCCATTTATTATCGCCGAACAAAAAGTGTTAGGTAACCATTTGTAATAACATAAATTATTTATCTGGCTTTCTGTATTTTTTAATGCATCGAAGTGTAAAAATGAGCATATTTGTATAATGTATAATCATTTCACAGTTTCACTTCACCGAAGCATATATAAAGTGATTCAACGTTGCTAATACGCACAGTCCCAGGAGGAATTTTTTTAAAACGCTCATCTCGTAAATGCCCTCCAGTCTGTAATAATTGTCGAGTTGTGTTATTCTGAGCATCCATTATTTTTTCTCGAGTGGATAGTGCCGCTGGTCTGCAATAACTAGAGACCTGAAAAATTCGCGTTATTATTTAAGGACATGTTAAACTTGAAGCTCTTCTACCTTTGCAATACGTTTGTCATTGGTTCATTTTTTTTTTTCGACACGCCCCGGGTAACTCTGCGCCAATAACCGAACACTTCACAATCGCGAGCCCCAATCACGTGCCGGTTATTCAAAAAGGGAGTGACCCCACATGTAGGCGGCAGCCAATGGAGAAACGATGCCGTCTCGAGTATACACAGTGCTGTGAATTATAGATTGATGCCAAGAAATAACGCGATGACATGTCGCGAATAAACAAGCTCGCAACTCGAGTCGACTGGAGTGAGTATACTTCAGTCGACTGCTGACGGACAGCGGCTGCGTGCGTATGCGGGATAAACGTGACGTCGTGCCGACCTCGGGACGCCGTGGCGCAACCCGCGCGGCGTGGTTTGTTTTTCCTGTGCGCCGTGTTTAAGCAGAGCTGCTGGCACTCGCGTCATCTCCGCCGCCGTCTTATCTACGATCCAGTTGGCGTGCTACTTGACGCCATCCCGCCACTTTGTTTGTTTGTTACTTGCTTGTTTTCCTTTCCGCGCGCAGTGGCGTAGTTAGATCGCGCTGTGGGAGGCGGCGGGGAAAACACGATCGTAGGCTTTCCCGACAATCACCCTCCGATCTCACCTCCTTCCAAACTATACGCTATTCATGGTAAAGTCGACACTTTTTTTTTAACGCCCTCCCAGCTGGCATAATAAACATACAATTATGTTTTGTCGTGGCCTCATACGTTAAGATGTGGGCGGACCCCAGCATTTCTGTGAAATAGTTGTTTCCGCGAATACGCGTATTTCGATAAATAAATGTTCTGCAAATACGTCTGACAAAATAAAAAACCATTATCTACGCTCCTATTTTTTTACTTTTGTCATATTAAATGTATTTTTGGAGGGAAAAAATCGTTAAACTGGTTAAATATCGCATTTTAATCTTGCGTATGTGGTTTCCTTAAGCGGCAAGAGAAAAGTACAAAGATACGGACGTAGTTTTTATTCTGTGGGCTTTCATCGCGTGTAATAAAACCCTACTGTTACAGATCTAATTTGCAGAGTACAGCGTCACGACGGAAGCACTGCACGCCTTGCGCGTAGGAGCGACGAGGCACTAGGCGTGCGTGTTAGTGTCGCCCGTATCGCTCCCTCGCTTCTTGACCTTGGACGCGGGGTTCCCACGGGGGTCCATCCCACTCATAACTTTTGAGAGCTAGAAAATGTGGATATGGGGGATGATGCTGACATTTCGCGAAGTTTCGCTTATGCATGTATGCGTGTGAGCGTGTAAGTGAATGTGTGAGAGAGTAATTGAATTGTATCCTTGGTTTGTTTAGTATTACGTTATATGCTTGTAAGGTTTAAATGTTTATTACCTGTGATATATAATGTATGCATTTCTAACAAGTGGAAGTGAATTGGTAATGGAGCCAGTGTGAGAGAGGCGACTATGCCTTAACGGCGCTTTTAAGGCGCTGATAAATAAGTATGTAAATAAATTTACACTGTGAATTAGTCACATCGAAATTTTTATATTAACAATTGGTGAAAGTATACAAATAATCTGAAAGGAACTTTTAAGCATGGCCTTAAAATGTTAATTTTACCATGAACAGCTTATACCAGCTCGATCTATATGACAAAACTACACAATATGTACATTAAACAGGGCTTTCAAAAGTTCTTATTTTACCGTAAACAGATTACACTACTACGTGTCAGGCTGAAAATATGGGAATGTTTAGCATAGATGCTATACAAAGTTGGGAACTTCCCTACGCATTTGACTCTTTCTGGAGCAACTGTACGAACATTACCATGCATGTATGGGAAAATAATTTACCACTCGCGCTTTGTCACTGCACATATACACTGATATGTGGTGAACTGCAAAATTCGCGTTAATATTTGAAGACATTTTGAACTTCAAACACACGTACCTTTGCGATAAGTTTGTCATTGGACCACACCTTGTTCGACGCGCTCCGGGTAAATCAGTGCCAATAAACGAACACTTCACAATTATGTAGTCCAATCACGTGCGTTTCGGTCGGAGTGACTTCATGCAGCAGCCAATTGAGAAACGACGCCGGCCGCAATATGTACAGCACTGTGAAGTTTAGCCTGATGCCAAATACTAACGCGAATTTTGCAGGTCTCTATACTGATGTTGTAATTACAAATAATTTGTCAGAGTAAACGCATACTTCAGACTCCGCCCGTCGATTACTCCCGAAGACATTACGCACGTCAGAATCGTCATTTTGGAGCAGCACTCGTAACTAAAGGAAAGAACGGCGTTTTTCAAAGCTCCCTGCCACGGAAGGTCGTGTCGGATGGCCCTGGGTGAGTGAGGGGGGGGGGGAAGGTCGGCCAGCAGGTGGCGACGTACCTGAGTCACAGGGACATCGGCGCGGACCCCCAGCGCTAGCGAAAACAGCGCGCGCACGTGGCCCGCACGTGAGAGACTCCACTGCTCGGTCGGCGATGACGCGCCTCACACCCAGCCTGACTCACGCCGCATATCCACTGCGCGCTCTCTCTCTCTCTACCTAGCTAGCTTACTGTTGTACGTATCGCAGATAAAGACTGTTCACGATCAAGTGAGCGCACTTTTGAAATCAACCTACCAAAAATGTCACTGCCCCTACATGCATGTGTTTTAACAGTCGCCGTGAATTACTTGCGGCCTGTAAATTTGTCAAAGGCTGTTCGCGATAAAGTGAACACTGTTGAAATCAACCTAAGAAAAAGCCACTGCTCTTACCTGCATATATTTCAGCAAGCGCACTGCGTGACATGCGCGCAGTTAAGTTGGTAACGTCGGTTGGAAAGTAGTTCCATATCTCAACGTCGAATCAAAAGTGTTAGGCAACCATTTGTAATAACTGAAATTATTTCTTTCCCTTTGTTTTTTTTTTTATGCAGTGAAGTGTAAAAATGAGCAGGTTTGTAAAATATTTACTTTCTTAATAATTTCACAGTTTCACTCGACCGACGCATGAATAAAGTGATGAGGCCCATAGTAATGTTAATTTTACATAAGGCGAAAGAATACACAACGGGAATACAAGTAGATCTTAAGCAGGGCTTTCAAAAGTGCCCATTTTACCGTGAACAGCCTATAACAACGGAGAGAAAGTAGTTCCATGTCTTAACGGTGTATTAAAAATGGCGTGGCAAACATTTTAGAATATTGAAGTTATTTGTTTTACTTTCTTTATTCTTAATGCATGTACTGTTAAGAATGAACAAAACTGTAAAACAATTACTTTTCTAATAATTCCACAGCTTTACTTGACTGACATATGGATAAAGTGACCATGTCTATCTCTATGATAATTTTACATATAGCGGAAGTATACTGAATGTGAATAAAATTAGATATTGAGCAGGTATTTTTGTAAGTGCTCAGTTTACAGTGAACAGCCTTTACCATATTATGTATGTTCACACACAAAGTAGTTCTGGCAGTG
Source organism: Dryococelus australis (assembly GCA_029891345.1). Lineage (NCBI taxonomy): Eukaryota > Metazoa > Arthropoda > Insecta > Phasmatodea > Phasmatidae > Dryococelus > Dryococelus australis. The sequence continues at coordinate 59,589,868 of CM056994.1, read as the reverse complement.
TTGTCGTGTGAGGCGATATGCTAAACATGTTGTTATAGGCTGTTCACGGTCAAGTGAGCACTTTTGAAAGCCCTGCTTAAGATTTACTTGCATACACGTTGTGTATTCTTCCGCCTTATGTGTAAAATTTACTTGGCCATGGGCCTGCCTCATTGCTTTATTCATGCGTTGGTCAAGCGAAACTGAGAAATTATTATAAAAGTAAACATCTTATAAATGTGCTAATTTTTTCAAACTGATGCATTAAAAAAGCAGAAAGCGAAATAAATAATTTAGGTTATCACAAAATTTTACCTAACACTTTTTATTCGACGTTAAGATATGGAACTACGTTCCATCTAACGTAACCAACTTTACCGGGCGCATGTCACTCAGTCCGCCCGTTGAAGTATATGCAGGAAGGAGTAGTGACTTTTTTCTAATGTTGATTTCAAAAGTGCTCATTTTATCGCGAACAGCCTTTACAGTGTGAGCGATACAATGGCCCAGGTACATAATTTATTCATTTTTTTGGGAAGGGTGATGAGGGGATATCTTTATTGACTTGGATATTTTCATTTGAAAGGTAGGTATACACTGTGTTATGTGCTTTGTAATATCAAGACAGCCTCAAGGATATTACTTTCAAAACATAGTAAAAAATATTGTAGACATATATGTTATTATGAAACTGTTGAAAGTAGCTATGCAATTACTGAATTATTAAAGAATTTAACTTTTCGAGTTTTTTCTTTTAAGTATCCTAGTTATTTCATTTCGGGGAAGGTAGGATGTTGAACTAGGAGTTCGTAAAGTGATATTTTGGTATCAGCAAGATTGCGATATAAACGAAACCGCGCCGATCGCTAATTTAACGTGTCTTGTATATGGGGATATTTATTGTGTGGAAAAGTATGTGCGTGATATCGATCAGGTCACTAGAATCGAAACTATATTGTAAAATGGAATTAGCACAGACCTGAGTACGTATTCAAACACAGACATTATATACGGTACGGGCGTTGCAAATTTGAATGCAGAGCCACTGTGAAAAAAAAAAAAAATGCGCATCGCAAGCCAGATTTTAGTGGGACGCGAAACATTTCCGAAATGTGTGCATTGCTCATTCGCAAAAATAAAGTCATAATAAATAAGGATTTGATAATCAGATGAAACTAAAATCATGCCCCTTTCTCACATCCGCAGTCTCATTATGGCGGTTCAAAAGTTGCTCGGCCACAAACAAATTGTCTTTTCTAAAAACTGCCTAACGAATTTTAGACTTCTGGGTGGCGTGAATTCAACTGATCCAACCAGAACTCGAAACGGTCAAGGATTACGGTATGCTGTGTGTACGAACTCCTTCTTCTATGTGCCATTCGTAATTTCTCTTTTTAATACAGCTAAGGAAACGCCAATCTACGAAGTCCGGGGGTTGTCCCCTGAGGAAATGAGAAATTCTAATGTTCAGAATATGGCAGGTTAAGTGAATTGTTACAAAGACGTTAAGTACACGGCATAGATCACTTTTCGTAGATTTATACACAAGAAAATTGTAATTCAGTAATAGTGCTGGGCGCTCCTTTACGTTTGGAGAAACTAGCGATTAGTCTGGGTAAACGGGCGAAGCGTATCCTAGTAGTCTTGGCGCAACTCAATAATTTAACTAAAATTCAACCAATTCCAAGCTAAATTCAACCAAATTTATACTTCCCCGTCAAATCTTTCAAAGCGCAGCTAAAAATCAATCATATGCAAGGTCAAAATCAAAATCAATTTTCAACTTCTGTTCATTCTTATTTTGGATGAAATTCCAAAAATGTTCATACTTTTCTTGTATATAATAAGGTGCGTATGGGGGGGGGGGGGGTGGACCCAGGGTGAAGCAGCGCCCTCCGAGTGACGGGCTTTTCGGCTATGACTCGTGGGTGCCCGTCGTCCCTGAGCATGACATGAGGTGAGACCCTAGAATGGAGCGGCGCTGGTATGTGATGGCGGGGGAGGGGGGAGTGCCCCGAGGGGGCCCGCCGGCAAGCGGCATCGTCCAGCACGATTCCCAGATGCGAGGGTCCGGGCGAGGACCCGCCGAGGATCGAGCCCGGGTCGCCTTGGTGGGAGGCGAGTGCGCTAGCCATTGCGCCACCGCTGCCCCACTTTCCTTGTGATATTATTTTTGATAATTGATTTGGCTTTCAAATTTAAAGTAAATATTTACCCTTTTTGATCTAAATTTAGCCTCATTCACCCTGAAAATGGACCACTGATCAAAGAGTGAACAAAGTATGTTTTTGAAAAGAGTCCGCGTAATTGATTTGGGTCAAATTATCTTGATTTCGGGGCGAGATTGACGAGATGAATCGTGTTTGAAGAAGAGATTGAAAAATTGTTGCTTGAAAGTGAGAAATTTGCGTGAATTTTAGTTAAATTATTGTGCTGCGCCAAGATCTGCAATAGACCTCTACTTATCGTGAAATTCCACCACATGTCCAATGTTTACTCTTACGAAGATTGAATGCGGGGGAACCTGTCTACTGGTGTGGGCACAGGACGGTAGGTAATCGATCAACACGGAGGAGCCTGAATTCTCAGCAGTATTTACCTGATCCCCCCCCCCCCACGAGATGAAAATTCTCACGCCAATGCCAAAATTTCCCCCGTTTACCCCACTTTTCTTTTTTATAATCGAAATGATAAACCGATTTACTGGGGGGGGGGGGGGTAAATATTACATAACCTGCTGTATAAAAATGCTAGGAAAAATTTATAACTAAAATTTACTAACTCACCTGTAGTCTCGTACATTACTTCGGAGTTGTGCAAACCTATAAAGGTTTTGGTGACACCGAAAATATTACACGAGGTTGAAGCTCTGTAGGCAGAATGACTTGACCAAGAGCGTAAAAGTTAAGTATTTATTGTCAGTGTATTATCTTGTAAGTGTCGGACACAACTATTTTATTACTAGATGTTTTTTAGTTCAAAAGTGAAATTTAATTGAAGCACTGGCAAACTTATCCTGCACAGATTTATGAGATCTGGCTGAATATGACGCTGAAATAATTTAAACACTGTTAACATTTTCCACGATTTTGTTGGTTTTCCCATTAATTTCCCCTTTTCCACGCTTGAAATAAAATACTCATTTTCCCCTCGGCCGTAGGAAACTTCCCTCAGTCTGGCGGCACTGATTGTGAGTCACACGGGGGGAATGTCCCGGTGCTCCACGTGTCTGGCCACCTCACTCACCGCTCAACAGCGGGACGCCTTAGCCGTCAAGGCCTCCGAGAGTCCCTCCCGTGTTACCACGAAAACATTTCGTGACTAAGGTCTCGTTGAAAAATGTCCTGTTCGTCATTCTGTAACTTGCGGTGTGGCGTGTAGGCCGGGCATTGTCGACAATGACGTGTTCGTCTCTCCTGGCTGCACGATGCTGCGATCGGAAAATACACAGTCGTCTTGTGAATTTGATGTAATCGTGCTAAAAATACTCTTTGAGAAATGTTCCAAGTCCGAGGTTTCTGGATGAAACTACAACTGCACCATTATTACTTTAAGGCATAATGCATAAATTTAAACAATACCTTTCACTGGTGCCGTCAGTTTAGTTTCACTATGACGGCACATGGTTCTTATTTAAGATAAGTAATTTAAACAATACCTTTCACTGGCGTCGTCAGTTTAGTTTCACTATGACGGCACATGGTTCTTATTTAAGATAAGTAATTTAAACAATACCTTTCACTGGTGTCGTCAGTTTAGTTTCACTATGACGGCACATGGTTCTTATTTAAGATAAGTAATTTAAACAATACCTTTCACTGGTGTCGTCAGTTTAGTTTCACTATGACGGCACATGGTTCTTATTTAAGATAAGTAATTTAAACAATACCTTTCACTGGTGTCGTCAGTTTAGTTTCACTATGACGGCACATGGTTCTTATTTAAGATAAGTAATTTAAACAATACCTTTCACTGGTGTCGTCAGTTTAGTTTCACTATGACGGCACATGGTTCTTATTTAAGATAAGTAATTTAAACAATACCTTTCACTGGTGTCGTCAGTTTAGTTTCACTATGACGGCACATGGTTCTTATTTAAGATAAGTAATTTAAACAATACCTTTCACTGGTGTCGTCAGTTTAGTTTCACTATGACGGCACATGGTTCTTATTTAAGATAAGTAATTTAAACAATACCTTTCACTGGTGTCGTCAGTTTAGTTTCACTATGACGGCACATGGTTCTTATTTAAGATAAGTAATTTTTTTTTAGGCACGTTAACCTTTTAGTGGGAAGTAATATGATTATCACTTGAAAGTATTTGCTTTAGCTATTTCCATATTACGTTACACATAACATACCATACCATTAACATTTTTTTTCGGATTTTTAAAAATTTTTTGATATAGGTTATTAGTAAATGTTTTAACTTATAGTTTTGATAATCAACTATTTAGTCATTTTTGCTTGAGTGATGCATTATCGTACAAAAATTGATAACGAATTGGGAACGAAAAAGTCGTATTGTGAGTAGTGTAGTCAGTTACAGGAACGTTACACAGACGAGGCCCACTACTCTCTCTCTCTCTCTCTCTCTCTCTCTCTCTCTCTCTCTCTCTCTCTCTCTCTCCACGCGTGCACATCATGTAACTCTGAACTTCGAACCACTACAAGCACGCACTACCAACGTGTGAATAGCAGCTATCACGATAGCAGCATAAATCAGACCGCACTTTTTTTTTTTACAGATAACGCACCAGCCCTATTGTTCATCGCTGTTTTTTTTTCGCTGTAATCTTTTTTTTAATTTGATCAAATAAAGTCCTTGGAATAAGTGATCTATATTATTTCTGTGCAGTTTCAAGCAGCATTGCAGTTTAGAACACGTTACTGTTGTAATGTAAATTTTAAGTTGAAATTTTAACAAGCAAGTCCTGAATACTTCAAGTGTGTTATGAACACGGGGACACATACGAGACTACGCAAGTCTCATAAAACAATCAGTTGTGATTTTAGAACATTTTTCGTGTAGTGTTACAAGAAAAAAATTGGCAACTATTTTCCGAAAAAAATGTTTGTAAACGCACAATTTCTTTCCCTGTGTGTATTCACTCAAGCGCAGATCTTTAGTATTTACCATTCCCGCTTCCAAACGAAAGAAAAATATTTGTCGCGTCGTAGTGCTAAAAAAAAACTAATACGGGACAATATAGCATGCCCCTTTCTCCCCCTATTTTTAAGATAATTTGTACTTATTTGTTATTTTGGACAGTTGTGAATTTTGCGACGTATATTTATGTTGCTTCATTGAAACATGTAGGTTTATCGTTCTCTTTCCCAGAATCCCGTGATAAAAAATTCCATTACAGCTTTGGTATTTTATTGCCTAGGGAAATCAAGCAGTATATCTGGCCGGGCATATGTCACAAGTTAATAAAAATATGTTTCGAAAGCTTCTTCTAATGGGATGAATGGTTAAGTGAAATATTTCTACACTTGCAATAGCGTATGTTTATGATATAAATAGTACAACGACTGGCGTGGATATACTAGGTTAACCTGACCTGGGCGCAGATATATTTGTTCCTCACAACCACAGGAGTAAAACGGAGTTTGGACTATTCGCGGTAAAATGAGCACTTTTAAAAGCCTTGCATATATAATCTACTTGTATGCAATCGTGTATTCTTTCGCCTTATGTAAAATTAACATTACCAGGGGCCTCATCACTTTATTCATGTGTCGGTAAGGTGAAACTGTGGGAATATTAGAAAATAAATATGTTACAAATCTGGTTAATTTTTACGCTTCAGTACAGAAAAAAAAACAGAAAAGGAAAAGAATAATTTAAATTATTATAAATAGTTACGTAACGCTGTATATTCGGCATTAAGATATGGAACTACTTTCCATAAACCATTACCAACTTTTCCTGGGCGCATGTCACTCAGTGCGTCCGTTAAAATATATGCAGTCAGAGATAGTGACATTTTTTCAAGGTTGATTTCAAAAGTGCTCACTTTATCGTGAACAACCATTAGTAATATGTCTAGAGGTACACAGAAGCGTGTGCATCATTGGTGCTGATGGCCATCAGTAGATACGGATATCTGACTTATCGCCACGCATTCGTCTTGTTCGAATTGCTGTCGAGGTGGGACGACCACGCCTCCCACGGGCCCCCCCCCCATACCACCGCTCCATCCTTAGTCTCGTGACAAGGTAGCTGACTGGTTGCTGCTAGTGTCTGAGCAGCAGTCAAGTATTTCGCAGCTCTGGAGTCACCACACAACTCTCCCAGCCATCATGGAAACATGCTTATAAAACAACATTCTCACCTTGCTTCCTGCCCGCCTCCTATACGTTGTTCGCGGTAAAGTGAGCACGTTTGAGGTCCTAGTTACTTTTTCCTATTAGCCATTTTTCAATACTTCCGCCACTTTTTGAAACAAATATTGCCACTGTAAGTAATGAACGCAGTGTATATATTTCACCGGACTCAAAGTTTAACGTCTATGGCTAAAATAAAATTTTGCTATTATTCCAAATGAGAGGGCTTGGAAAAAGTGCTCACTTTACCGTGAATAGCCTATAAGGAAACGAGCGTAGTTCATTGCCAGCTCTAAGTATTTTATATATATATATATACACACACACACACACACACATACACACATTATGGGATCAATATGGAATAGTACAGGTTCAGAGAAACCTTGCTGAATGTTTTGTGGTGACAGTGAAATTATTTTGTAATTCCTACGAAATAGTTTTTTATTGAATGAAAAGAATATTCATTAATTTTGTACAAACGGCAGGAACAGTTCCCAGTCCGTTTGACTCTGAAGTAAAGCTCTGGAATGTAAATTACCCTTTTAAGTACAATGGATACTTCGTGCTTTTGAATGTTCAGAAAAGCATCCCGAACGATTTGTACGCTTCCATGTCGAATACAGTCTAGTATTTTTACCCTCTGGTAATTGGGGGGTGGGGGGTGGGGGCGGAAATTCCTCAGCAATTTGTTCGCTTGGAAGTGACTGGGCCGCGAGGCAAATGCCTAACACGCCAGTCGCGTGTCTGCCATAGTCACTGTCTTCCACTTGTGTGCACACTTGCCACTATTGCAAAGTATGTTGGTGACTCATTGTACCCGTCGTTGGTTGAGTCAGCCGTGTCGAATAGCGCTACGCATAGTCACGGCCAAAGATTTAGTTTGCGTCGCCCTCGACGGATAGTTTCGTATGCGCAGGTGATTCAAGTTTAACTGGCCACTTTCGAAAGCATTTCCGGGTGCTGCGCATTCCTCCGCCATATTCACACATTGCCGTAGCCTTCGTTTGATAATGCTGATTAGGTGGGAATGGCTGAAACGGGCGTTTTCACGACGATTTTAGGTACGAAATCACACTGGTAGGATATCTGTAGTTGTCTAGGATTACCGCTGAGAATCTGAAGAGAGGAGTTGTCGATGTGAAGATTGCACGCCAGTTCAGTGCGTTGCCATAGAGGCGATGAGGCATGTTATGAGCATACCTACGTCGTCCCGCGATTTTAGGCTACGGACATGCGAAATATCTCCAGACAGGCTCGGTGTCATTCGCTCTATCGGAGTATTTAATTTCCTGCTGACTTAAAGTTGTGAGGGGAAAAAAATTCTTGCTATATAAGTTTAGCTATTTGTCTTACCCTGCAATCCAGACATGAAATGTCATTGAAAATTTTTGTTTCAAATAGCATAGTATAAACTTTAACATATCAGTACATTCCTGCCTTTTTACAGCTACCAAACTACGTGTAGTTAAGTGTAATAATAATAATAATAATAAAAGCTCATAAAATGAAAATTTTCTATAGCTAGAAATGTTTGACTGGATAATTATTCTGAAATTGAAACTATAACAAAAAGCAAAGAATTTTTGCTAAGAGGTGACGTCATACCTTAAGTTTCAGTCTGATCCGTCATGCTGGATTTTCCATTTGTTCGGCGGTATTATCTTTTCAATAAAATAACTAAATAATTCTTATTATAACACGTTAATATTTCCAAACGCCTTCAAAATATAATTGTCTAATTTTATCCACGCGTTATCCGGAAATTGAGAAACGGCAAGAATCTGTTTATAATTTTAAAATTATGCACTGATTACATTATATTCACTTGATAAAAGTTCATAATTTATGCTGGCTCTACAGCGTAATGCATATTACCAGAGAAGTATAATTATAGTTTCCAAATAAGTTGTCCCTGCACACCTGGAATAAGCTAGAAACCAGTAATTCAACATAGCATGTGAGCCATGCCTTAAGGGGTAACCCGAGTGTTCATGCATGTCTCATTGTAAGCAGTTCTGTGTATCCTGATGTTTAAGAGTGGGATGAAGGTCAAGGTGCGAGGGAGCGATACGGGCGACACTAATACGCACTTCTAGCGCCTCATCGCTCCTACGCGCACGGCGTGCAGCTTTTTCCGTCGTGACGTTGTACTGTGGTAATTAGATCCGTAACAGTGGGACTTTATTAAACGCGATGAAAGTCCACAGATTAAACTACGCCCGTATCTTTGTACTTTTCTCTTGCCGCTTAAGAAAACTGTATACACGAGCTTTCAAAATGCGATATTTGACCATTTTCACGAATTTTTTTTCTCTAAGAATACATGAAATATGACAAAAGTAAAACAATGGGGATATAAACTGTTTTTTTTAAATATATATTTTTTGACAAAAAGTATTAGCAGAAAATTTATTTGCCGAGTACGCGTATTCGCGCAAACAACTATTTCACAGAAAATACTTCAGTCCATCCTCCGCTTAAAAAGCTATGGAATATTTGAAAGTAATTTTTGTTTCAGGACAGAAATGAAAGTCGATATTAAAAAAAAAAAAAAAAAAAATCCAATAACATGTATAGGCTGTTCACGATAACCGGAGCACTTTTTGGAAACTCTGGCTAAGCTCTGTGTGTATGCACGTTGTGTATTCTTCCACGTTATGTAAAATTAACATTGGAATGGGGCTTACCGCTTTATTCGTGCATCGTTCAAGGGAAACTTGTGGAAATATTAGGAAAGTAAATATGTTACTCATTTGACAATTACTGCAGATGCACTTAAAAAACGGAAAGTGGAGGAAACTACTTCAGTATTCGCAAATGTTTACCTAACAGTTTTGATTAAATGTTAAGACATGGAACTACCTTCATCCATCGTTACCAACTTTTACTGGGCGCATGACAGTCAGTGCGCCCGTTAAAATATACGCAGGTATAGACTGTTCACGGTAAAGTGAGCACTTTTGAGATCCTAGTTACATTTTTCTTTCGGCCATTTTTTTTAAACCTGCCACCACTTTTTAAAATAAATATTGCCACGTAAGTAATAAGTACAGTGTGAATATTCCACCACACTCGGAAGTTAACGTCCAAGGTTAAAATGAAGTATGTTTATTGACTATTATCCCAAATGGGAGGGGTTTCAGAAGTGCTCACTTCGCCGCGAACAGCGTATATAACTGGCGGAGAAGCTGCAGAAAGTTTCTTTGCGTCGTGCCGGTCCACGGCTGGGCTGGGTTGGGCTGGCTGGCGTGCGTCGCCGGCGGGAGAGATAGCATTGTTCGCATATCGGCAGCCGCCTCCTCGACTTGCTTCCCGTTCACTTTGCGGCGCCGGCGCTCGCGTGACGTCACGCCTGCCCGCGAATTAACGTTCTCTCGTCTCGTCGCAAGGACAAACAAGTTGTTTCTTCCCCCTCTTCCCCGGCGTTATGCGACGGCAGTCTCCACATTCCGCTGAGCCGGCGAGTCATAGGTTCCTCCGCGGCAGCAGCTTGTCGTCGGGGTTGTCCCAGCACACGCCGTCATGTACCTACAGGCCGTTCACGGCAAAGCGAGCACTTTTTGAGGACCTGCTGAAATTTTCCTTTGAGCCAATTTTTATTTTTCCGCCTCTTTTTAATATGTACAGTGCAATGTGATTAATACACACAGTGTAAATAGTAATTCACCGCTCTTACAAAATTTAACGCCCGAGCCTGCAATAAAACATATTTATTAGTGGTTAATGCATGTTGGGAGAGCCTTAAAAAGTGCTCACTTTACCGTGAACGGCCTATACATCTTACTATGCCATATTCATGGTCATGTGAGCATTTTTGAATGCACTCTCATTTGGAATAATAGCCAATAGAGACCTGCAAAATTCGCGCTATTATTTGAGGGCACGTTAAACTTTAAACGTTTTTACCTTTGCGATAGGTTTGTCATTGGATCATCTGACACGCTCTGGGTAACTTTGCGCCAATAAATAAACACTTCACAATTGTGTGCCCCAATCACGTGCAGTTCATTCATAAAGGACGTGGCTTCACATCTGTAATACAGCAGTCAATGTGTAAACGATGCTGGCTTCGGTATATACAGTACTGTGAATCTGAGCCTGGTGCCAAATAATAACGCGAATTCTGCATGTCTTATCATTAAATATATTTTATTGTGGCCTTAGACGTTAGCGTTTCGAGTCTGGTGGAATATACACGCTGTGTACTTACATGGCAATATTTATTTTAAAAATTGGTTAAAGGATAAAAAATGTCTGAAAGGAAAAAATAGTAACTAGGGTTTCACAAGTGCTCATTTTACCGTAAACAACCTATAGTAAGAAACGCCTAGTTCCCATGCAAAAATACATATTATCATTCCGAGTGCGCACAAATACGGCGCGTTGTATTTTAGATGTAGTTTCCTGGACTTAGTTAAGCTTAGTCTGCATGAGGCGAAGTAATAACCTGAAAGCAGAGCTTCAGCAGGGTTTCAGAAAAGTTGGAAGTAACCGTGAATGAAATATACATCGCCCATCCAGTTTTGCTATAGTAGGCATCACGCCCTGTCAGGGAGAAAAGGGGGGGGGGGGAGCAGCAGGGTTATTTGGCCCCGACGTCACGTCATAGAGAGCCTCAACTCTAGGATACGAAATTTACATTTCATAACAAACAACATAAATAATTATCAAATAAATGATATTATGCTTTATGTTCTGATTTCAATTGGTTGTATTGTTAACAAGAGGCAAATATTCAAAATAGACACGACTTGTAAACTTTTACGTTTGCCTTTATTATTTATTCATGTGATATAGGGTAGAGGGCTTCAAAAATTAAAATGATGTATGTCTCTATCGACTTCGGAAAGGACTTGGTAGGCACTACTGTCGTCCTACTATAGGAAAGCTGGACGGAATGTAGTGAGAAGGGGGAAAAAGGGGGGTGGGGGGTTAAACCTACCGTAGTTAAATTCCTATTTTTAGTTGGAAATCACTGCTATTTCTTTTTTTTATGAAAGATACTATCCCACTAGCCAAAACTGACATATTTTTCATATATTATTTAACTTCGATGCAGCATTAGGCGATTTCTGAGTGCATATTCGCACCGTAGTGCGCTTTTGATTGTAAGCTGATTAACATAAAGATTTAAATATATCCAGCAAACTAAAATTTTTTTTAGCGTTGTTGGACTGTCGCTGATGCGCAGTTCTCATCTTCGCGTCTGTTTACGTGCGTTCTTTTTCACGGTGAATCACTGTCCGTGACTGTCACTTTTTTTTTAATGCTGTAAACAGACCTCTGGCGCGCTGGAAAAACTCGCTGCTGATACGCATTTCCTTGGAAATCACTTAGCAGCATGAATCACCTTATTTTCGAGGAGTTCCCTCAGAAGGATGACCTTGTTTGTGAGACGCAGTTTCATGATGCAGATAAACCATACAAGGCTTGACTTACGGCACATATTGCGTCAGCTGTTTCTTCAAGTAACTATTACAAGTGAATGCCTAGGGCGTGAGCTGTAGTGGCATGATTGTTTTCGAATGAATTCCCACCCAGGTTTCCTGTTCTCCCAGATTTTTTACCTTACGTTCTGCACGTTCTGCTCAACTTTTGTCTTGTGCTGGGATCAAAATAACGTTTTACTCGCGATCAAAACTAAAAATATTATACAATGTTTATAGTTCCTTGATACTACACGTTAACCTCTTGTATGACAGACAGTATTTTTTTGTTTATTTAATAATTCCTTTCCATACCCTTAAAAACTTCACATTTGTTATTCACGGCAAACTTATAATTTTTTAAAGCCCTGTCATTTGGAATAATAGTCAATAAATATATGTTATTTTAGCTTTAGACGATAAATTTCAAGTGTGGTGAAATATACACAATGTGGTAATTACTTACGTGGCAATACTTATTTGAAAATGTGTCTTCCTTTGGCTAGTGGCCGCTTTAGTTTTTGTGAAGCAAGTCTGTTACATGAGTGTGAGCCAAACAGAATTAAGATGCTCCGATACTGACCGTACGTGATTCACGGGCAGATAACTAGTGCAACAATTCAAATGATCCAATAACGAAAGTGGTTCTGAATTAAATTGTTTTGGAACACAACTTGTCCTGAAGTCTTGAGAAAAACAGTTGCCACTAGCTATGTGCCTTGGAAAATAATTAAAAAATTAATAGAGCTATTGATTTTTCGCGAAAAAATATGAGTAAAACGGTAGACTTCAATACTATAAGCGCCCAGCAGCAGTTTGTCTAATGTTATTGGTGCTAAAAAGTAATTCAACCAATCAAGATAAGTGTTTTGAAATACAACTTCTCTTGAAATCTTTTCACGAAATTTCACTACTCCTAAAAATAAATTATTAAACTTGCAGTAGAAACAGAGTGTGTGAATGGGGAGCGGTAAAGGTAGACGCGGCAGAGATGGCCGGGCAGGCAGCGAGAGGAACACAGGATGCTGGTGGCTATGTTGTGTTTGGTGTGTCCCCCCTCCACTAAATAGTGTCCTCTCCTCGTTCCCTCTCCCACAAGCGGTGTCCTTGGCACAAGGCTGGGATGCACGTGGATCGTACTCTTGGGGAGGGGGAAGGGAGAGGGGAATCCTCCGCGGGGCCAGCGGCGTGACGTCACCGCGCCGCCAGCCTATGACGAGGCAGCAGTTGTGTCGGACACTCAGTCGCCCGTCGCTGCTTCAGTTCAGTTCTGCCACCGAGCAAGAGTGGACGGCAACTCGCCGCGCTACGCCTGCGCATGCGCTAGCGCCAGCCGCTCGCATGTTTACTATGAAGTGTTGTTTCTCGTGGAGGATATTCTCGGCCGTCAGGTGACCGACTTACTGCCGTGTGTTTTTTTATCTGTGAGAGTGAAGTTCGTTTGATCGCCCGCCCGAGTGTGCGTCCCTCAGGATACATGCAAGGTCAGACGGTACTCGACAGCCGCAGGGTGGACGAATCTGCGACCAAGACGAGGACTAGCAGGTTGCATCGTCAGGACTCTTTCAAAATGAAGAAGTCGCCGTGTCTAGTGCTGAGGTTCATGCCCATTCCTACGTGGGGTACGTTCCTCAACTTACATTTTACTTCGTACTCTTATTATCGTATGGGGTATCCTTACATTTCTGGATGTTGCCGTCCGAAATTATTTAAGTAGTTTCCCGCCTCATGAAGGATACCCGATACGACTTAATATTTGATTAATTTGACATTTTAAAATAGATAGAAATATTTTGCATGTTTGCTACAGAACAGCGATTGTACAGGTTCACGTTAATAGGACTAGTAATTATAATCCGTTCACGGTTACTTCACACTTTTTGAATGTATGCTGAAGTTCTACTTCAAAGATATTCCTCCGCCTAGTGCAAACTAAGCTTAACTAAGTCTATTAAATCACACCACATGATAACGCACAGGATTCGTGCGCACTCAGCTGTAATGATATTTTGCACGGGAACTATGTCTTACTAGGCAGCTACCAACATGTTTTCTCTCTGTTTTATTCATATTTATTATAAATGAAATATAATTTATAAATAAAATACAGATGTAACTTCAATTTAACGAACAATAAGATACTTTCAAGTTAACAGAGATGTACGAAGCTTGTGATACATGTCATACTTAGCAAATAACTAATCACATGATACTAAGGTTTGATTCAAAAGGGCGACGAAACCGCGAATAAATTATAATAGTAACTTGTCATTTTATTTAAACGCGAGGTATCTCTTTGCTCTTTCAATTTTGATATTGATGGTGATTCATGGGACAGGTTTACTCGGAACGCTGTTTTGGGTTCCTTTTAAGAATGTAGGGGTCTGTGTGTGTCTGTGCGCGTGCGTGCGTGATTGCAATTTAAGCAAATGGAAACGCCCTTGAGAATTAAACTTATATTTACTAGGTATAGCGTAGGCTGTTCACGGTAAATTAGCCTTTTGAGGCCCAAGTTAGTTTTTTCCTATCAGTATTTCTTGTGCTTCCACCAGTTTCTAAAATAAATATCGTTATACTAGTAATAAACACAGTGTGTGTAGTTCACCGGACTCGAAAGTTAACGTCTAATGCCAGAATGAAATATATGTGCTGACTTATTCCAAATGAGAGAGCTCCAAAAAGTGCTAACTTTACCGTGAATAGCCTATAAGGAATGTTATTACAGGTCTAAACGTAAATGGCTGCTGGTGTCGGCAGTGTTATGCCGGCCGGAATCACATAGCCCCGACTAACACAGCACGACACGATCAGAAACGCAACCACGATACATTTCAATGTGGCTACTTGAATTTACTGCACGACCGACACTACGCTCTTGGCATTTAACTTCACTATTTAGAAGGCGCTGATAGGGTACGTTAGTTTCAAAGGCGATGAACAAAAGGGACATTTGTAATACATAATGGTACCAATTGGTATCGCCAATGCATACAACGGTAAAATTACTATTTTTAATAGTTAGATACAGTAATTATCTTGTATTTCATTGGCTGTTGCCGTCGTGTCGTGCCGACGTGTCGTGTGTTGACGGCAGTATGTGAACAGTTACCGTGTGAAAGAGCGACATTACGCAGATCCTTGCACAGTATATATATTTTTTGTTTCGTTCGCGAGAGACGTGACTAGCAGGCGCGGTTCTGTACGCTGAGCTGTAACGACGCGCGATGACTCACCGCGGGCTGTGTACAGTCGTCCTCGGTACACAGTTTGCTATGTCCCGTACCCCAGCTGATTAGATACACCGCGATAATGTGCTCTGTGCCACTAGTCACCTTGTCTTACACTCGGCTCCCTTCTGCGCCATTCAGCCGCGATAATTGCACGCACGCCGTTTGGTACACCTAAAGGCTGTTCACGATCAAGTGAGCACTTTTGAGATCTACTGCCCTTGCCTGCATATATTTTAACGGTATGTGACGTGCACCCAGTAAAGTTGGTAACGATGGATGGAAAGTAGCTCCATGTCTTAACCCGTTCAATCCTCGTGTCCACGATCTAGGACATGTTGCGTATGGAGAATATTTATGGTCGGCACTGTACACTACAAGGAATCATTGCCCGGTGTTTTGAAAATCTTTCTATGGGAGATCTGATTTGCTGAAGTTTCTGTGTCTGTCATTTGTGAATGGTTAATGCTGACTTCAACAAACATGCGGCAGATTGTTCACGGGTTCCAAGAAGCACGCTTGACGCAAGTACAGGGCGCATATTACAAAAATGCAACACTTGAGATCGTAAATCAATTCAGGACTGAAAGGGTTAACGTCGAATAAAAAGGCGTTACGTAACCATCTGTGATAACGTAAATGATTTCTTTCGCTGTTTTTTATGCATCGAATTGTAAAATACGAACAGAATTTGTATAACATTTTTTTTCTAATAATGTTACAGTTTCACTTGACCGGCGCATGAATAATGCTATGAGACCCACGGCAATGTTAATTTTACATAAGGCGGAAGAATACTTAGCGTACTTACAAGAAGATCCTAAACAGGGCTTTCAAAAGTGCTCATTTTACCGTGAACAGCCTATAACAACTCTGCTTTTGCTAGAGATCTGTCACTTGTGCACATACCAATTTCACCCTAAATACCACGTCGGTCTAGTTATATGGGCCTATGCATTTCCAATGCCTCTGTGGTAAAGTGGAATCTCGTGATTTTTTAAAAGTAGTTCTTAGAGACCTGCAAAAGTCCGGTCATTACTTGAGGGCACGTTAAACTTTAGATTCTTAACCTTTACAATAGGTTTGTCATTAGACCATAATTTATCTGACGCGCCCTGGGCAACTTTACGCCAATAAATAAACACTTCACTATTGTGTGCCCTAATCACGTGCGGTTTAATCATTAAGGGCGTGGGGTTCACATCTATAATACAGCAGTAAATGTATAAACGACGCCGGCTTCCGTATATACAGTACTGTGAAGCTCAGCCTGGTGCAAATTATAACGCGAATTTTGCATGTTTCTAGTAATACTTCATTGCTTCCATTTACTGTCATGCGAGCTCCGGAAAATTTTAAGTTAAACGAATGACTTTGAGTTGGATTATGTTAGTATTAGACTAAGAATTGGTGCACTATTAAGTCCAGGGCAGGGTAATTTTTTGCATTTGACAAATGTATACACCAGGAGAATAATTCAGATTATTTTTCCGTGGTGAACGGGGCTAACCTAGAAAATGATTATCAATCGTAGCGTTTTGGTCAGCAGTCATCTCACACGAGATAAAAATATGGTGGTGGGGCAGGTGGTTAATTTGTGTAATTGTATGCCGTTTGAATGAATGGTAGCCTGAAAGTGAGACATTATTTTAACTCGGGCATTTATAGGATTAGCAAAGCATTATTTTAATACTGGCATTTATGTGACAAACATGTGTGTTATTTTCAGTGTGTATACAGAGGGGATGATTAAACCACGGAATGTGAGTTATGGCTGTGTTATAAACTGCGGCAAGACTCCGTTTTAATCGCGTGCTTGAGGCAACCTCTAATATATACCGTGTTTGACGATATATGCTGTTCACAGTAAAGTGGGCACTTGAAGCCGCCTCATTTGGAATAATAGTCAATAAATATATTTTGTTTTAGCCTTAGACTTCTGAGTGCGGTGGAATATACACACTATGTTTATTGCTTACATGGCAATATTTATTTTAAAAGGTGGTTACAGGATAAAATATGGCTGAAAGGAAAAAGTAACTAGGGCGTAAAAAGTGCTCACTTTACCGCGAACAGCCTATAGTTAGATTTTTATCTGAGGCGAACATTTTCCACCTCACGCATTAATAGCCATGATACTATTAAAAATGTTCCTTTAGATAGTATTTGAAGTGATGCGATGTATACATTTCTGTTAAAATAATTACGTGGTTAACAAGTGGATGGCTGAGTATTATATTTGTCTGATTTCGTTGAGTTATATCATTTGCTGAACTCAATGTATGTAACAAAAACAAGAATATCGTATTTTGAAATGCATGAGGTAATATCCCCCTCCGTGTTGTTATTATCTTTTTACGGCTGTTGTGTCTGAACCTATTCGTTTTCAGTCTCGTGGCGTTACTTGTGTAAGTTGTAAGGGAAACAAAACAGTAGTGGTTTAGGTTACCTATATTTTGCTGGCCTGGTGTAGATGAAGGGCGTATAGCTAAACATATTCGCTCTGCCTTTTTATGGGTAAAGTGCCAGATAAAAAGCCTTCGCTAATCCTGATATATAGCCTCCGCAGCCGGACGATATTTTGACCTGCGAGTCGTGTGTTCCTTCCAAATTTCCTTAGCCAAATATTAAAATTTGCACCCAGCCCATCTAACAAAATTTTCTACTAAAACTTTTCTCTATGAACGTCTCTACTTTAGCCCTGGTTAACGCACTAAATTAAATCATGCTTGCTTCTGAAGCGGCAGACGTATGCTTGGCTTTCTAAGGGATCCTCGCCTGTGCTACCTCGGGCCACCTGTTTAGAAATGCAACTCTTTTAATACTTTGTGAAATATGACGGAACGGAAACAGTGAAATGATACGTTGTGTTCACATCTGAGAATTACGAACTGACTCGAGATTTGAGCTCGGAACACCTCAAAATAATGGCCGGTTTTCCAACAGACTATGGCCATGGAAATGACAAACTCGTTCTTTTATAATTTGTCGTTTCGCAAGTTTCAGTTCGGGCGTTGTCGACAGTCATTTGTTTAGCACTTGCTACAACATATCGTGCCATTAACAGTGAAAATTATTTTTATCTAAATTTAATGCTTAAAACGAACGTAATATTTCCACAATCATCACTGGAATGCTGCGTATAATAAATATGAAAATAATAAATTATGCAAGAGAGACTTTCAAAACTTTTTTTTTGCAAAGTATATATACAAAAATATCAACACTTACTTGCTTTTTAAAACATGCCTAGCTTATTTAATGAACAGTTACTTGTTAAAAAAAAACGTTTTAATTATGCATTCATTCACACATGTGTCTTGTTCAAAACCAATATGGCGCTGATTTAGTCATTTTCTATTTTTGCTAACGTCCGCTAGATACGAAATACCAAAAATACCGAATACATCACCATTTGTGTATACAAAATCGGGTCACACCATCATTTTGTCAACGAAATCTGCCATTTCGGACACGGTCTATGTAACAAAGGTCGATTGTTTAGCTGGGAAAGATAGGGGTAATGAGAACAATGTTGAATTGATCCAGAACTTTTATTTCTTGTTATGTACTTAGGTTAATCAGAAACAATAAATGGTACGACAGCGCAGCACTTTCCGGGAATGAGGAACAAAATCCGTCTGGTCAGTATCGAATCGACGCTCCACCAAGTTTTAGAAACGCTTACTAAACATAATAGACTGTAATGCAATTTGTCAATCAGATTTCTGACTGCTGGTCAAACATCAACTTGGATCGAATGCGGTTGTTCTAGTCGCTGCGTTGCTCCATTCCACTCGAACGTCACTTCTGTAGTGCCCGCGTAGGTTCATGTTAATATGGTTCTTACCAAGTATTTCCTGGAGATGAAAATACATGTTATAGCACCCGCAGAACTATTTACAATAATTACAAGATAAAGAACAGCTTTGAAATAATGCAGTAATTAATCTCCATCGTAAAGTGCTTGGCTTAAGCTGAATAGATCATATATTGTACGACGAAGGAAGTTCGTTTTTTGTTTTAACCGGCCTCTGATAACCCTACAGTATCGGAGTATGATCTAGTGTCAAGTTGCAAATTCACGGTTTTGCATGGTTAGGTAACCAATTGTGATAGCTTAAAATTATTATATCACCTTATGTTTTTTTCATGCATCGAAGTGTAAAAATGAGCAGATTTGTTAAGTATTTACTTTCTTAATAATTTCACAGTTTCATTTCACTGACGCACGAATAAAGTGATGAGGCCCATGACACTGTTAATTTTACATAAGGCGTAGGGATGCACATCGTGTATGTAGGTCGTTCACGGTAAAGTGAGCACTTTTTAAGGCCCTTCCAGATTTATGTTTTGGCTGGTTTTTATATTTAAGCCATTTTTTAATATCAGCCGTGTCACGTGACTAATAAATACGGTGTATACTTTCACCACTCTCAAAAGTTAATGTCTGAGGCTGCAGTAAAACACATTTATTAGTGGTTAATGCCTGTTGGGGGGTACTCATCTTATCTTCAACAGCCTACACAAGTAGATCTTTAGTAGGGCTTTCAAGAGTGCTCATTTTACCGTGAACAATATGAGGACGTGTGAAGTAGGCAGTTAATGTAGTAGGGGTGGTGTGTGTTGCAGGCGGGCACAAGGAGTTCCATCGGCGCCACAAGGAGCTGTGCGAGGACGCGCTGCTGCCGCCGAGCGGGCGTCCTCTGGCGCCGTCGTGCACGACGCCGACGTCGCCGTCGCCGTCGCACGACATCGACTCGGAGCCGGCGTCGCGCGTCCTGCCCTTCCTGTACGTGGGGAACGCGCGCGACGCCGCCGACCTCGAGCTGCTACGCGCGCGTGGCATCACGCGCGTGCTCAACGTCACCTCGCACCTGCCCGGCTACCACGAGCACCGCGGCATCACGTACAAGCAGCTGCCCGCCTCCGACTCCGGTCACCAGAACCTCAAGCAGTACTTCGAGGAGGCGTTCAACTTCATCGGTGAGTCCCCATAACCCTCCCAGTCTTCCCCTGACTGCCGCGGAGCTGTTAGCAGAGCCACCTGCCTGCTTGGGCCTCTGGATTGGTAGTAAAGGCTGTTCACGATACAGTGACCACTCGTCTAATCAACATTAGAAAAATCTCACTGTCCCGGCCTGCATATACGTTAACGGGCGTACTGAGAGAGATGCGCTCGGTAAAGTTGGCGACGATGGATAGAAACTATTCCCGTTTGTTAACGTCAAATAAAAAGTGTTAGGTAACCATTTGTGATAATTTAAATTATATATATTTCGCTTCCTATTTTTTTTTAACGCCCCAGTGTGTAAAAATTAGCGGATTTATAAAATGTTTACTTTTCTAATAATTCCACAGTTTCAATTAACTGACGCATGAATAAAGTTATTATGCCCATGGCAGTGTTAATTTTACATAAGGCGGAAGAATACACAACGTGCATAGAAATAGATCTGAAGCAGGGCTTTCAAAAGTGCTCATTTTACCGTGAACAGCCTATAGTAGGTTGACGCCACACATCCTTACTGGGAGTGCGAAAGAAGCCCAGCAATTTAACAGTTTGTAGACTATGCTCGAGTGTAGCTCGAGCAAAGCTAATTTGAAAATTTTTCTGTGTTGTTCAGAACAAAACTCGCATTGATTTGCAGTCATTTTCTCGGCTAGTGTTTAACACGACCCCACAAGAACACCACATTGCAGTAATAATGACATTGCTAACGATAGAATTTATTTTTTCTATAGCCACTCGAAGGGAAATGATTGATTGTAAAACGTTTTATACGATAAAGGACATTTGAGTGGGTCAATATCAGCTCGGTTCTCCACTGCTTGATGACCGGCCAATTAATGAACGCTGTAAAGTTCAGGGTATTGTCCGGTGTGGTATGGGCCAATAGGACGATGGTGAGTTCAAACACAGACACCAAAAGAACCGGTGTTCTTGCAGTAGTAGATATATGTGACTCACTTCTAATTTGTCTTATCGCTTTTTAAGGATGTACGAGGTTTATTGCTGCAGTACTACTTCTAACAGCTCCACGGTGCTAGTTTAAGTGTTCATTTTATGGAAACATCATATATTAAACTGTAGTTTAGTATTAAATTTGTTATTTATTGTGTATTGTACGAAAACGCAAATAGATATACATATTTAGCTTTTTTTTCCTTTCTCGGACGTGAAATATTACTTGAAAAGTTTGAAATCCACTTGGTATTTAGTTCACGTGTCTTCTAGATAGTATTCGGATCTGAGAGAAATTACATGTAAACATGTGATTGACTGGAAAAATTCGCGTTTTCTGCCGGACATACTTCACAGTCGTCTTCATCATTATTTACGCCTTAGGTGCTGCCGCAGTTAGAAACCAATAATTTTGTACTCACGACATCCTTGAAGGCCTTTCAGTAATGTGGCCCAATCACAAACAGACATGAGAAGTTTTGCTTGCAGCTTAGTTAATTCTCTAATTGTCCCATTTCTGGGCTAATATATAACATTCGCGAACAAGTTGGATTTGTTTTGCAGCATTTATGAATGGCAATTTGTTCCTTAGATGTACTGAGGCTATACCAACCATCACTGAGGCGGTGAATTGTACGGGCTAGTTTCGAGTCCATTTTTGATAACCTATGTTTAATTCGCCATTAGAATGGACATCGTAAAGCGCGGGCTACTCACGTCGATTTTCGCTGACTTTTGACACATTTTAACGACCCTATTTGTGTTTCAGTAACCAAATTTATGAATTGGCAACAACATATTGACTTTCACTTCTGCCCTGATTAATGATTTACACCAATTTTTTTTTATTGTAATAGAGTTGCTCACAGTGAGATACATGACAACAGTGGTGTGTGGTAGTGTTGCAAGGTATGCTGGTGCTTGCTCAGTGCTGTACACACTCGGCGCACACAGTCGGAACCAGTAATCAGACTGGAGCCAGGAGAAACAGAATGCACTGCGGCCACTCACGAGAGAGCGGCGAGGCACCCATTCACGCTGTCACGCTCAGTTGCAGTACTGCGTTTAAGTGGCGTGTGTGTAAACTAACTAGCGATTAGGTACAGCACAGAGCAAAGCACAGCTGACCTCTGCAACAGTGCATCACACTCCGCTATGTGGCAAGTGGGGTGGGGTGGCTCCTCGAGGTTGTGTCTGGGGGGGGGGGGGGGGGCTGGAAGTATTGGCCAGAGATCGCGGTGTGTCGCACGCGGCGGGCGATCAACTCCGGACCCCCGGCCTCGCTATAAATAATATGTCGGCCGCCTAAAATGGGCGGCGCGGGCCGTACAGCAGGAATGCCTGGCGCCGCCAGTGACTCAAGGCGGGGGGTGTCTCCCCCTCAGCCCGCGTGCTCTGCTCTCGTCAGGACGGACGGAGGTAAAAATAGTCGCGGCGCGGTCCCTCGGAGAGGCGCCTGCCTGCATCTGGCCCGCCCTGCAGTCCCCGGATATCTGCATACCTAGGCCGGGGGTCAGGCGCCGGTTTAGTGGTTAGGCCACTCGCCTCCCACCTGAATATTATCTGAACCGGGTTCGATTCCCGGCGGGGTCGCCTGCGGGTTTTCGCCCGTGGGACCTCATTCGCCCTCATCGGCTCTCAAGACCTCGTTGTTAAGGTTATTGGTGCATGAAAGCAGTATATTAGTATTATTTTTGCCATGACTTGTTTTCAAAGTGTTTGTCGAAATTTTTGGCTTGACAAGAAGTAAATAGCAACGTTTAGCACTTTCTTATGTCGTTAGATATTTACTGCCGTCGTCATCCTAGCAGCAATGATGGAAGAAAAGAAAAAAAAAAACTTTTTCTTATCTGTAATCAGTACTCCGAGAATAGCGAACATAGTGAATTTGTAACAATGTAACAAGGTGCTAAAAGTTGTTACTTAAGTCTTGCCGAGTCAAAATTTTTGAAAAATCCGCTGCCAAACAAGTTATGACACACACACACACACACACATATATATATATATATCTTCACTCGTTATTGACGCGGCGACCCCGTGTTGTGTCGGTTACACCGCGGCGCTGCGAGCTGGGGTGTGGACGCCGAGCGAGTCCTTGACGGCAGCCAATGGGAGGCGCGCAGCAGTGGAAGTTTCTTGAGCACGCGGCGGGCGAGTGTCGCCGGGGCGCATTGTGTGGTAATGGGGCCGCGGGTACGCCGGCCGGCCGGCCGGCCGGGTCACGACGTGGGGGCAGGCACCGGGGGGCGGTTCTCACCGGTTACGCCAGCGGCGGGACGCTGCCAGTGGATGTGTCATCCGCCCCCTGCCGACACGAACAAGGCCACTGCCACACAGCACTCGAGTGAGTGAAGAGATTTGGGCGGCTCTCTGCCCATTCAGCCCCAGTGTACACAATCGTGTACGTTACACACGAATAGGTAATTTCTAGAGGCCTGAAAAATTCGCGAGTTCAATCACCTGCAGTCTTGTGTGCAAACATGCCGACATCAACTACACATTTGCTGTCTGCTGTCACAGTGGAATGCGAAGATTGGGTCCCGTTCTCCAGGAGGTATCAAACACTGTGAGGACCAATGGCTTAAGTTATATAGACACATGTGTTTTGAGTTATAGCTTGTATCAAAATGAATCCGCGAACTTTTCAAGTCTGTAGTAATTTCTGGTCTGTGCTGCGCTCTGTGAATCTCAATGACCAATGATCTTAAAGGCTGTTGACGATGAAGTGAGCACTTTAGAAATTAACTTTAGAAAAAAGTCACTGCTCCTGCCTGCATATATTGTAATGGGTGCACTGAGTGACATGCGCCCAGTAAAGTTGGTGATGATGGATGGAAAGTTGTTCCATTTCTTAACGACGAATAAAACATGTTTGGTAACCATTTGCGGTAACTCGAATTATTTCTTTCGCTTTCTGTTTATTTTTTTAATCCACTAAAGTGTAATAAATGAGCAAACATGTAAAATATTTGCTTTCCTAATAATTCCACATTTTCGCTTGACTGACGCATGAATAAAGTGATGAGACACATGGCAATGCAAATTTTACATAAGGCGGAAGAATACACGACGTATATACAAGTAGATCTAACGCAGGGCTTTCAAAAGTGTTCATTTTACCGTGAACTGCCTACACGGGCTGGGACAGCAGTCAGTGAATTAATAGCTGAGGCTTGGGTGTACAGCGTAGTGTGGATTCTAGCCAATAGGTCAGTATACCTGCGGGGAATATTCTTGCCTCAACATATAGAACAGAGCAAATAAAAATGGCACTAGTCCTCGGCTGAAGGCCATCACTGGCCAGTTACATTTATTAAAATAAATTTACATTTGGTCGAAAGTAAAATTTTGTCGCGTTTTTAAAATTAAATTAAAATCAAAGGCTAAAAGTTATGTACATAGGATTAAGATTATAGATGTTCTATATTAAAATGAGTACATGAATCGTATGGACACCTTTGACCGTGATGACACCAGTCTTAAAAAAAGATAACCACTGCGTTAAACGGTCGTTCACAAGAGGCACGCCGCAGTGGTGTTTATTTAGGTCCAGCGACTGTCGCACATTCAGGAGCAGTGGAGGGGAATTGTTGACGTCGCGAGCAGCATACGCGACGCGACAGAGGCAGCGTGATCACTCTGGATGTGTTAACAAGGAAGCGACGCCGCGCAGTTCCTGGTAGCGCGCCGCCATTCACCGGCCAACCCCGGTAGTATAGACTGTTCACGGTCAAGTGAGCACTTTTGAGGCCCTAGTTACTTTTTACTTTCAGCCATCTTTTATCCTTTAACCATCCTTTAAAATAAATATTTCAATGTAAGTAATAAGCACAATGTGTTTATTTCACTCCTCTTGGAAGTTAACGTCTAACTCTAAAACAATAAATATTTATTGACTATTATTTCAAACGTGTGGGCTTTCAAAAGTGCTCAATTTGCCGTGAATGCCCCATAGCGCGAACACGAGATGAATAATGTGTCCCTAGGGGGCAGAATTCCCCTTGAGAACTACCCGGTCCCCTTCCGAAGTCCCGAACCATTTATATCATTTTGTATGATTTTTTTTATTTCGCTCACAGAGGCTTTTAAAAATGTGCACGAGTACTCGCCTATTTTGGGGTGTCTTATCATGATGCACTGATGACGCCGCAGATAATGTCTTTTCGTGTTGTGCGTAATTGGCTGTCGTCTGTGCCTGAAAATATTCACTTAGCTTGCTCCAGGAGATTTTGTTTGCTGATACTAAACGTTCAGTATTCGTCTTGGATACGCGGTTTTAGATAGACGTATACAATCGCAAATCTGGGAAAGATGTACAGTATGTAGGCCTATATATTTGTTAAGACTCACCGGCGTGGTATATTGAAAAAAAATGGGTTTTCGTGTTTTAGGAACAGATTCTATGGTTCTAAATAGCAGAACAGAACATATTAAAATGGCACCATGTTCCCAGCTGACGGCCATAACTGGTCTTTGGTCTTGGTTACTTAAAAATTAAAATAAATCTGGAGAATAGTCGAAACACAAATCTTGTCGCGTTATGAAAATTGAAAACGGGTTGAATTTTAAATTTACAGATGCTAAAAATTATATTTTATTACAGTCTAAAAGAAAAAGGTTACGTTATAATTTAAAAATGTCACAAGTTAAAAATTCCTTTGCCTCCACCCACGAACCCGCGCCCCGCCATCATCTCCGGAGACAGAAGGTCCGACGGTTGTTGTTTTCTAAATTACAAAAAAAGTTATTCTTGATGTTTTCTGGGACATGACTGTCGTTCATTTGACCAGGTTTATCGAGAGCACAACGACGCGAGCATCGCTAGCTGGGCGTAGCGGAGTAGACGATATTCCAAGCCGATGACTACTGCATTTCATGCCGTTGTAACTTCCAGCCAGCTAGCTTATTGTTCCCACGACGTAAATCGGTTCCCTATAAGCGGGAAATGGACGGGAATCACGAGCCTGGCTTCAAGCTAGGAGCTCTCGTAGTCGTTGGTATAGGCTGTTCACGGTAAAGTGAGCACTTTTGAGAGCCCTATCATTTGGAATAATAGTCAATAAATATATTTTATTTGAATCTAAGACGTTAATTTCCGAGTGCGGTGGAATATAGACCGTGTGTTTATTACTTACATGGCAGTGTTTATTTAGTATAGTGGTTTTAGGATAAGCAATGGATGAAAGGAAAAAGTAACTAAGGCCTCAAAAGTGCTCACTTTACCGTGACAGGGCTATAGTTTCCGCATCCTTCCCCCGAAGTGCAGGGTTAGTCACAGGGCGGACCCGCCGGACGGGTACACAGACAACAGCTCGCTTGTCGCCCCCCTAGACGCTAATCTGCGCCCTTATCTCCCCCGTCTCCCCTTATTCCTGGGCGGCCACAGATAGACCGCTTCCGGTGTCGGATGTCTGTGGGCCGCCCCCTCTTCCTGTGCTTCCGTCATGGCGGGGCGAGGGCTGTGTCTGCCTGCCGGCTGTGTGAAGGCATGAGTAACCCGCCTCCCTTCCCCCCCTTGAAGGGCTTCGTAGTACCACTCGTCGACGTGATTCACCTCGCCCCATCCGGATTTACCACGCGGTTACTCATCAGTAGGGACACTCGAGTTTCCCGAAAAGATCTCACGACCAGTTGTATTTCATAACAGATTAGTTCAGATCCACTTTCTTTATTGGATGATCTAGGTGTTACACGCCTTAGGTGTCTGTCCACGAATCACTGAAGTACAGTGTTGGCTTAACCTAGTTATGATTTGTCAGCCAAGTAAGAAAACCTCTTGTCACATAGACACGCCACCAATAAGAGAAAGAAAATTGGTGGTCCGCCCATAGGTTACTCAAATCTAGCATGTGCGGAAATCTTTTCCCGAAATTCGGGTGTCCCTAGTCGCATTACCTGGCTCTTCCCTCACCTTACATCAATTCCCCCCCCCCCCCCCCCCGGTTCTTCTTCCTAGTGGCCACGGTGGCTAAGCGGTTAGCGTGGTCGCTTCCCACCTATGCGATCCGGGTTCAATCCCCGGTCGGGTCACTCCGTATTTTCGCATGTGGGAATCGTGCCGGACGATGCCGTCGGTCGGCGGGCTTTCTCGGGGATCTCCCTCCCCTCCCGCCCTTTAGTTCCGGCGCTGCTCCATACTTGCCTCAATCACCCTTATTGGCTCTCAAGACCTCCTAAATCTCTTCACTCACTCGCCTCCCCCCCCCCTATCTATGTTTGCACAGCTAAAATAAATCCGCGTTTGTGCGTGGGAAATTTTTTATAGACTTTTCACGTTAAACAGTTTTGGGCAAACTTAGGGGGAAAAATCGTCGTGTCGTACTATACATTTTTTTCTATGCACATTGAATGTAGCCCCGAATAAACTGCACTGAATTAATAAAAATAGTCGTTAGCACTGACGTATGGTTAGTGTTAACTTATGACGTTGCAGTTCGTATTTCTTTCATCTGTATGCAAATGAAAGCCATATCAGCGTCACATTTACCTTCGAACGATATGCACGTTTTTGCGTGTTGGCAATGAATAAAGTGGTTTCTAGCGGGGGCAGGTTGTGTTGTATTGTGGCAAGAAACCATGCGCGCGCTAGCAGATGGCTGACGTGCGGACCTTCCTCAAGGCGAGCTCGCGGATCCCGGCGTTTGTAAGTGTGGACCGTGCCTCGGCGGCGCTGTGTGGGGTGGCTGTCGCGGCCCTTGGGCCTCTTCACCGCCGGCTCATTGGCCCCCCGCCGTCTTCGCCGCCTTCCCCGCTCATTGCACTCATCTCCCCGCGTCGCAGACGGCTGCCCAAGTGCGGCTACTGTTGACACACACTCCACTCTCCACATTCAAAGTCATACCTACAAATCTAATAATTATTTGTATAATTTCCGAAACTAAATTAATAAGTGTCCCTCTTGCGCTCTCGCTAACAACACATCATGTACCATTATAAACAATAACATAATCTCGTGTATTGATGTCGTCCGACTCACAAAGACATCAGTATTACAGTACACACAGAAACAAATAAATAAGGGAACAACACCTACACTGTACAACGCCCTAAACATTACACTAACGCCGTCACAACACATACACAAACATCAAACACACGACGGACACCTCACGAAAACGGCGACAGCCGTCAGCCCTCCTGTCTCCGGAGAGGATGGCGGGGTGAGGGTTCAAGGTTGGAGGCAGAGGAATTTTAACTTTTGACATTTTAAAACTATAATGAAACTTTTTTTTTAGATTATTACAAAATATATTTGTAAGCCTCTATAATTTTAATATTTAACTTGTTTTTAATTTTTATAACGCGACAAATTTTATATTTCGACTATTATTTCAAATGCTAGTAACTAAGGCCAGTTATGCCCTTCAGCTGGGCACTGGTGCCATTTAAATATGTTCTGTTCTGTATTGTCTACATTAGTTTCGAAAATAGTTAACACAGAAATCACCGGTGCTGGGACGAACAGCCATCTTCCTGAACTCGCATCAGAGTTCTGGACCCATTAGAAGCCCATACAAACTATAGTATCCCATTTGTATATTAACCTATCAATCATCATCTCAATACCATACCCTCTGTAGTAATGTTCTCTTGACAGTGGTTTCTCAGCCATTTTAATTATATCAAAAATGTATTTTATTTCATATCTCTTAAAATAATTGTTTTCATAAAAGGTTGATAGGTTTAAATTAGTAATAAATTATTAAATAACTTCCTTCAAAATTATACCCTTCCTCTCGAAATAAAACAAAAACTTATTTAGTTTAACTAATTATTTAACAGAGTTAATGGCTTTTAATTGGGATCAATGTGGGGGAGGGGGGATTAAGAAGATGTCCAACGATCCCCTTTCCGGCTACTACCCGATAAGAGAAATGAATAACGTTATATAGGAAGTACGTTAATTAACTTTAATTTTAAAAATATCATAGAGTTCAGTTATGGCCAATGGCCGAGCACTGATCATATTTCGTTGTTGTTGTTGTTGTACTGTCTACATTATACTGTTTTTGGCCGGCACTGTACAATGCGAGGCTTAATACTCATTGGTCTTCCCTGTGGACCTTGCTACTGCTCTAGGATATGAGGGGCTGCGGTGCTCTAGTGGTTAGACTGCTCTCCTCCCACTTTGGATTTTCGCACGCGGGAATCTGTGCCTGACGATACTGCTGGTCGGTGGGTTTTCTCGGGGATCTCACGTCCCCTCCCGCACTTTAGTTCCGACGCTCCCCTATGCTCACCTCGCTTCACCCTCAAATCCTCGCTTCATCCTCAAATCTCTGAGCTCACTCCACGACATGAATTGACGGACCGTGTGTGTGATTGACTTGCGCAGGCTGCGGAAAGTTCCCTATTCGATGGACTGCCGGACGACGATTAGGTTCCCGGGCGCTGATTGGTGAACGTGTGTAGCTGGAGTTCGCGGTGTATAACTTGTGTATAGGCTGTTCACGATCAAGTGGGCACTTTTGATGCCCTAGTTACTTTTTCCTTTCAACCATATTTTATTCTTTAACCACCTTTTTAAAGTAATATCGCAATGCCATTAATACCACAGTGTGTATATTCCGCAGAACACGAAATTTAACGCCTAATGCTAAAATCAGACGTATTTATTGACTGTTATTCCAAATGAGAGGGGTTTCAAAAGTGCTCACTTTACCTTGAATAGCCAGTAGTCCTGGGTGTCCTGTACACAGTCTGCGGCAAAAACTACGTCGAGCGGACGTTGGCAGAGTACTTACGCCACTGTTGCGCGCCTTGCAAGTGACTCACGGGACGTTGCAAGGCCGCTTTCCTGCTTGAACGTTTCCTTTTGCGTAACCCCCCCCCCCCAGCCCCTCTTTTCACCCCGGGTGTCCACCATGGCCGCGACGCCGCCTTGCCACGGGAAACGCCCCACCCCCCTTCCCCCAAGATCCTCGCCGAAACCCGCGGGTTCCCAAGGTGGCCCGGTTGCCTGAGCCGACCTCCCTCGTTTCGTTGGTTACGTCCGTGTGCTCCTGAGTCGTGTTACGCACAGCCTTTCCACTGCCTCGTATAGGGCGAGAACGTCACTTGCGGTGTCTTGTTAGACATTGGGTTGTAAACATATCTTGTTTGGTGTCCCGGGGGGGGGGGGTGGTCTTGAGGCGATCCTCCTCGCCCATGTATGGCGATCAAAGCGGCAGACCCACTATCTGGTGTTCGGAGTGGCAAGGGTCAGACAGCGGAAATAACTGACCGCGCTTGGTTTGGAAGGGGGAGGGGGGAGTTGTTACGCTGGCCACACGCCTGAAGTGGTACTTGGGATCGTGGTACCCAACAACGAAGACGTTATTCCATCACGATCGTGAGCAGACTTTCTCGTGCAAACGTATTTTGACACGTAGGGAAAAAGTTGGAACCCTGAATGGACTATACGAAATGTGATATAGACTGTACATGGTAAAGTTAGCACGTTTGAAAGCCCACTCTCATTTGGAAAAATAGTAAATAAACATTTTTTATTTCAGTTTCAGACGTAACTTCCGAGTGCGGTGAAATATACACACTGTGTTTATTACTTACGTTGCAATATTTATTTAAAAATGTGGTTAAAGGGTAAAAAAAAAAATGGGTCGAAAGGAAAAAGCAACTAGGGCTTCAAAAGTGCTCACTTTATTGTGAACAGCCTATACGGAATAGGGTTACAGTGACGTCCCATAGGGGCGAGGCTACTGTCCGATCAACAAGTGTTCGCGCACGCGTGGTGGACGCCGATGGCAGTGATGAATCAATCGCTTACCCACACACAGTGCTAGGGGAAAAGGGGGGAGGCTGGCACGACGCGGGACAGCTGCGTCGTCGGCGCGTTATTGTGCGTGGGACGCATTCAGCCGAAGGGGCTGACTCACGGCCGTGCGTTGCGTGCGAGGCTTGAATGGGCCCGCGCGCCGAGGCTGTTCCAGCGGGGAGGAAGTGGCGGTTAACAGGCTCCCCTCTGCTCTTGCTTCTTCAACAGGCCCCACCCGTCTCGTTCCACCCCCGGGCTGTTTACCGGTTTCCGCTGTTGATAGCGTCCCGGCTTAGGCTCCATCCTCCACTTCCGGCCTAGACCTAGCAGGCTCACACTGTCCTCCTTCAGTAGACTGCGCGACACCTGTCCTACGTTTCCGGTGCTTGTGTGCACGCCCTGCATATGATGTGCATCGTAAACTGAACATTTGACTTGTATGCACATTGCGTATTCTCCCACCATGTGTTTAATTAACCCTGCCATGGGCCCTCTCCGCTTTGCGTGGTTTGCTTTGCCCTACCATATAGACCCTACTTCTTTCGGGGTGTGTCCATGGCTAGAATTGCGGCCGTGGCACCGGACAACCCTGCTATAGCCGCGATGCTTGCGCCCATTTTGATAATTAAACCCGACCTAAGGCATAAAGGGCTTACCCTGAGGCGCATTCCATTCTCCAACAGTCTTAGCTACTAACAACCATGCCGGAGGGCACACAGGACTGTGTAGGTGCTCACGCTGGCGTAGCGGGATTTGGGGGCTCGCCAAATAAAAAAAAAATATTGCCAGAGAAGCTGCTGGTACTGCTTCGGAGAGAGAGAACATTACTTGCTTTATCGCCTTTCCCCCATATACGAACAACTGTAGGCTGTTCACGGTAAAGTGAGCACTTCTGAGGCCCTAGTTACTTTTTCCTTTAAAATATATTTAATCCTGTAACCAAGTTTTAAAATTAATACTGCCATGTAAGTAATAAACACAGTATGTATATTCCATAGCACTCGGAAGTTAACATCTAAAGCTAAAATAAAAAATATTTATCGACTATTATTCCGAATGAGAGGGCTTTCAAAAGTGCTCACTTTACCGTGAACAGCCTATAATTATTATCGATGGCCGCAGAGGTAAGAAAACTAACAATACTGACTACGGTAATGTAATTCATTTTTCATACAAGTAGTCCGTCCTTCATTATGAAGTTGTTCGTGCCTTTCAAAATATATTTTTTCTTTCAGCTGTGAGTACAGAACAGCCTCTTCATTTGGTGTCGGATGTGCGTGTGAAACTCTTAATGTATAAGCAGTTCATATTTGCATGACTGAATCATGCGCAGTTTAGTCACAACGGAAATGACTTCACTCGTAGGCGGCAGACATTGAACAAATGACGTCGCCTTGAGTCCATGGACGCGCATGGCTAGCAGGACTTAAAAGAGTAGCGCAAATTTTGTACGTTCCGAGCATTAAGGTAGCCGGTGTCGATTTATTTTCTCAGCGGGAATTGTTTTAACTCCTCTCCCGATGTTAATCGATCGTCCAAAAATCTTGTTTAGTAACTTTCTCGCTGTTCAAAAGTTTGGTGAATGTCTTCTGATATTCGTCCATTAAACGTGTTTCGCGTCACAGCGTGTTTTGAACACGCTGCGGAAAAAAAGAAACGCTCGATCCATCCCATTTCGTCGGCGTAGAGAAAGGGACGCTTTATTGGAGGGCTCGGGTAGAACAGCCTGGCAGTTGCGTGTCGCGGATGTTGGCCAATAACCGCGTATTTATTTGGCCGTGCTTTCTGGAGTTTGCCGACAATCCCGCGGGTCGCACTAGACGCGAGGTAGGGGTCGCCCTCGCAGGTTTGTTGAGATTGAGGCTAGGTTCATGTCGAAGTGCCTTTGACGTGGCTAACGAAGCCAGTCGTGCGTGGGCTGAGCTGACGGGGGTCGTAGCCCACGCCCTCGAGGTGAACGTATTACACCCGCGTGGGCTTTGCCCCTCAAAACAAACATTCTCCTGGTGGACGTTCGTGATGTGCTTACTGACAATCATCAATTTGAGTAAACGATGTTGGTTTTTATTACTCTTAGTGCCTTTGTACAATGGGCGTATTTCAGTCTTATAAATCACTCTGCACAACGTGGCATTTGGTCGATTTCACGATGCAGTACAATCGATTGAAGTAATTGACAAACATTTTACTCGTTTCAATTTGCGGCCAGCCGTATCGATTTATTTTTGCCCCCGTGGTTATGCCAACAGTTTTATTGTTTTGTCATATGCTTTATTTTTAAGAATAGATTTACCCTTCTTGCGACGTTTTCGATTTGTATAGGCTATTCACGGTAGAGTGAGCCTTCTTATTTGGAATAATAGCTAATTAATATACTTTATTTTAGCCTTAGACGTTACACATTGTGTTAATTACATAAATGTAAAAATTTAATTTAAAAAGGTGGTTAAAGGATAAAAATTACTGAAAGGAAAAAGTAACTAGGGCGTCAAAAGTGCTCTCTTTACAGTGAACAGCCTTATACATACCTGACGCTCAGGGGTCAGAATAAAATTTTCAGTAATCGTATCGAGCTTCCAGCCTTTTCGGAATTGATTTAGAACGTACAGTTATCTAAGTATTACTTGCGATTTTTTTTTGCCAACAGAAACGGATAGATATAGTTGGCGAAAGAAAACAGTTCACGCGTGACTCACACACGTGCATTTATTTTTGGTGACAGGGAAGTTTCCTGCTGACTATGATGTTGGCAACGGACAGCGCTGTCTGACTGGTGGAAGGACAGTTGCCGATAGAGACGTGGAGTGAGTCAGACGAGGCAGTTTCCCCTCTCTACTTCCACACCTGTTTTTGTTACCGAGAAAGACTGCTCTTCCCCTACTCTGCCCCCTCTCCTTTTTCGAGGTTCCCCAGCAGGCTTTGCGTCACGCTCCGGCCACGAAGTGAGTCACGCCAGCTGCGGCGCGCAACCCAGGGGCCGCCGACCCACGTCAACCTAGGCACAATCCCACACTTACCTCTAGTATGGGCGGCTCACGGTAAAGTGAGCACTTCTGAAAGCCCTGCTTAAGATCTAGAGGCTGTTCACGGTAAAGTGAGCACTTTTGTAAGTCCTCTCATTCGGAATATTAGTCAATAAATATATTTTAGTGTGGCATCGCATGTTAACGTTCGAGTCTGGTGAAATATATGCACTCTGCTTATTACTTACACGGCATACGATATTCTAGAAAAGGGTGGGTGGATGGATATAAAATGGCTTATAGGGAAAAAAGTAACTAGGTCCTCAAAAGTGCTCACTTTACAGTGAACAGCCTATACTTGCATACACGTTGTATGTTCTTCCGCCTTATGTAAAATTAACATTGCCACGGGTCTCATCACTTTATTCATGCGTCGGTCAGGTGAAACTGTGAAATTATAAAAGTAAATATTGTACAAATCTGCTCATTTTTACACTTCGATGGATTAAAACATACAGAAAGCGAGATAAATAACTTAAGTTATAACAAATGGTTACCTAACACTTTTAATTAGACGTTAATACATGGAACTACTTTTCCCTCCATCGTTACCAACTTTATTATGCGCATGCCACTCATTGCGCCCGTTAAAATATATGCAGTCAGGGGCAGTAACTTTTTTCTATGGTTGATTTCAAAAGTGCTCACTTTATCGTGAACAATCTTACCTGTAGTATAAGCTATTCACGGTAAAGTGAGCACTTTGGAAATAAACCTTTGAAAAAAGTCACTGCCCTTGTCAGCATATATTTTAACGGACGCACTGAGTGACATGCGCCCAGTAAAGTTGGTCACGATTGATGGAAAGTAGTTCCATATATTAACGTCGAATAGAAAGTGTCAGGTAACCATTTGTAATATCTTAAATTACTTCTTTCGCTTTCTGTTTTTTTTTGATGCATCAAAGTGTAAAAATTAGCAAAATTTAAAATATCTACTCTTCTAAAAATGTCAATTTCACTTGACCGACCGATGAATAAAGTTATGAGGCCCATGGAAAAGTTAATTTTACCTAAGGCGGAAAAATACGCAACATGCACTCGTGTAGATCTTAAGCAGGGCTTTCAAAAGTACTCGTTTTACCGCGAACAACCTATAACATGGTAGATCATTGGGCACTGAATCTCGTAGTGCACTCTTAAAAACACTTTATTTTCCCAAAACGTTAATTTTTGCCGCAAAGAAATGTTGGATGAAATATGACTTACTGCAAAGTAGGTTTGCCCCCCAAAAAATCTTGTATAATCTGCATATATAGTAATGGCAATAAAAACCTTGCATTGTCGTCACGATCGTTCAACGGTATTCTTTGTAGTGAAGTCAGTTAAGTAACATGTGCGTAAGTTTAAATTATTGACACGTAGAGATCCTACAAAATTTTACGTCGTTAATATATTCACCTTCTGGTGTCATTACTCTCTGATTAGTGGTTACTGACAGAGACACATAAATCAGATTCTTTATTATCTTCAGTCAGTAGTCTGAGAATATAACGAAGGCAGTCGACATCTAACAACGTAAAAGAGTAGAGAACTATTATTTAGATCTTAACGTGTCAAAAATTTCTATAGCTCAAACTAGTTGCAACAGATCCATGAATATAATACACAAGTGCGCCATTCCCATACAAAGTGCGCTCTCTTTTAATTGTTTTATTCCTATCTCAACAAGGCGAGTTCACTCCTAAACAGTCAATTACTGCGTGTTGTCAGATGCATGGAAATAAAAAAAAAGGAAAATTTGGTAGTACTGAGTTAATATTTGAATCACCTTTAGGAGGGCAATAATGACTCTAGTCAGCCCAGTATATTTCAGGTGGACTTCCACGTTTAGGTAGTCATAGATCTTGTTTACATAACTTCTTCTGTATTGGCTTCCCCTTTCTCGTCACGATCCCTTGCTTTCGTATTTGGAACTCCCGGTTCGCACGTTTCATCGTTCGCGGTAGCTTGTGCGTCAAAGTGGAAGTCGTTCTTGTAGTCGCGAAAGTAGGACGAGATTACCTATCTCTTTTCGCGGAGTTGAACGACCCAGGTCATTAGTGACAGCAGATATTGTGACGGGAATAGAATAAGTGCCGCTACGGGGAGCAGCTTTGTGTTACCTGGTACATGTTCAACGGTGTTATTCTGTGCGTCACCCTGTGTCATTTTTAATTGCGAAATTGTCTGGCGCGTCGCGCACGTATACAGTCGCCGCGGTTCGCCATCAAGATTCAATGCAGACGCAGGAAATGTATATTTGTAACGATGGCATATTGCAGAGCGTCTTGTAGCGCGAGAATATGACTTTCCTTGCCCCGTTTTACTGTCGGAATTTAGCTTCTCTGTACATAATCGTGTGACTTAAAGCCCAAACAGCGTGTGAATTTTTTTTTCTTTCATTAATGTGCAGATTTGTTTTCAGCTATAGTATATTCGCGGTTTCTTCACACTTTTTTACTCAAACTTTTGGAAAATATCCCCATGAATGATAAGTCTGATTGTTTCCTAAATGTATCGTGTATC
Organism: Dryococelus australis; assembly: GCA_029891345.1. Lineage (NCBI taxonomy): Eukaryota > Metazoa > Arthropoda > Insecta > Phasmatodea > Phasmatidae > Dryococelus > Dryococelus australis. The sequence continues at coordinate 59,553,650 of CM056994.1, read as the reverse complement.
ACGCGCGTTTTATACCTTTATTAACGCAAAAGTATCTCATTTTTCTTTGAATTAAACTTTTACTTATAATCTTATTTATAAATTATAGTATTTTATTTGTAATTTATCTAAATAAAATCAGAAAATATATGTGTTGATAATGTCTAGTAAGAAATAGTTCCCACGATAAATATAATGAAACAGAGTGCGCACGTATAAACGCTGTTCACCATAAAGTGAGCACTTTAGAATTGAACCTTAGAAAAAAGTCACTGCCCCTACATGCATTCTAATGGACGCACTGAGTGACATTCGCCCAGTAAAGTTGGCAATGATGGTCTTAACGTCTAATAAAAAGTTCTAGGTAACCATTTGTGATAACTTAAAATAAATTTTTTTGCCTTCTGGTTTTTCAATGCATCGAAGTGTAAAAATGAGCATATTTGTAAAGTATTAACTTTCTTGATAATTTCACAGTTTCATTTGACCGACGCATGAATAAAGTGATGAAGCCCATAGTGATGTCAATTTTATATAAGATGGAGGAATACACAACGTGTATACAAGTAGATTTTAAGCACAGCTTAAAAAAATTCTCATTTTACCGTGAACAGCCTATAGGTGCGCTGGTGTAATTTTCTAGCTTTGTTTGCACGAGGTGGATGAATATCCTGGAAGTAGCACTTTAAGCAAGGCTTCAGAAAAGTTGGTAGTAACCCCACGAAAGTAGCGTGAAGGACCGAGGGTTCGTCAGATGTAGTAGCGGGGAGTTGATTGGTAAACTGCAGCCCCGGTAGTTAGGCGGGGGGTTGTCACGCCCTATCACAAACTCGTTTGGAGATCGTCAACCCAGGTCCCCCTCCTGCCTGTCTTCCCAATTGCTCCGTCAACTTCAACCCCCAAACCCCTATCACCCCCCCACACACACACCAATCATTCCGGCTGCAGTTGATTAAAACGGAAGGCGAGATCGCGAGTAAGAGAGGATGGCGGCCTGCGGCTGTCACAATTAACGGATCGCGTGGTGTCGGGTGAGTCAGGGTGATGCGTGGGACGCAGGAAGTGTCGTGGGAAGGACTTCCTGCCACTGCGCACGCGGCTTTCCCCTCGACCTTCTTTTGTTTTCTTCCTTCCGCCCCGCGAAGCCCCAGTTTTCCTTTTCCCCCCTCGACTCGTAGGCCGCTGTCGTAGTGCTCCACTCGGCTGGGTTCTTTCAAAGGAAATGTTTCTGAGGTGTGATAAAGTGAAAGAGCGGGTGATTGCAAACATATTTTCCGCAGGCTGTGCACGGTAAATACGCTCTACTTTTGTACACTTTGTATATGCACGATAACGTAAAATCATCAATACCATGGGCCTGATCATTTGATCCATAACCGTCTGTCAAGTGAAACAGTGAAATTATTAGAAAAGTAAATGCTTTACTAATGTGCTAACTCTTATAAGCATTAAACAAAACTATTTTAGTATTTCTAACTGGACGTTAATACACGGGAACTACATGCTTTACAGTCGTCGTTGCCAAATTTACTGGGCGCATACATGTCAATGTGGATCCCTTATAAATGTGCAGGTAGGGACACTGATTTTTTGGAAAGTGATCAAACTATATAGGCTATTCATGATAAAGTGAGCACTTTTGAGGCCCTAGTTACTTTTTCCTATCAGCCATTTTCATCCTTCTACAAGTTTTAAAACAAGTTTTACCATGTATACAATAAACACAGTGTATATACTTCACCAGACTCGAACATTAATGTCTAAAGCTAGCTACAATAAAATCCATGTATTCAATATTATTCCATATGAGAGGCCTTCAAAAAGTGCTCGCTTTACCGTGAACAGCCTATATCAACATACTGTCTCAAGTACCGTAGCATCTTGCTCCCTTTATGATAGGGCGTCGCTGCTTTGACGCTGGCTGTCTGTATAGCTTTCGTAGTAACCCAGCGAAATTGACGAAAACATCCACACAAAGACGACAACCAAGTCGTGTACCTAATAGATTTATTGTAAGCTAAGAGGCAGTTGTTTAGCCCGCGATATATCACCGCCTCTTGGAATGGCTTTGAGAAGGCTGTCAGTGGCGATCGCGGTTTTCAATATACTTCATTTTTGATTTGTGTGTTTGACAGCAGCACTGACAGCACAATAAAAAAATATTGATCGGAGGCGTAAACCAGTTGTGAAAGACCGTCCCAAGTGCAGTCATTGCGTATCGAACTCGGGACCTCCGGAACGCAACTAGTGTAATGCCGGAATCACATAGCCCCGACGAGCACAGCACGACACGACAAAAACCGAAACCACCACCATGTTCAATGTGACTGCTCGAATTTACAGCCCGACAGTTTTACTGATGCGACACGAGTTGCATTTTTCTGTTCCATTTAGAAGGCGCAGATTAACTACGCTAGTTTCAAAGGCGGTGGGCAGACGGGAAATTTGGAATACATGATGGTGAGAAAGTTTTGTAGTCAATGCATATGAAGGTAAAATTATTAAAGAGTTAAATACAATAATTTTCATAATTTGTTTTCTTTTCAGCTACGTATTTCCCATTGTAGGGAAAACTTATCATACAATTTCATTTTACTAGGTTGTACACACTGTTCGTCGTGCCGCACGACACGAGGAAGAATAGAAATAATCCCTTGTACGTCAGAATTGTCGGGCTTACGTCAGATCTATCTTGCATCTAATTGGTTGTTTAGTTTTAAGTGTCGTGTCGTGCTTGCGGTGTCTTGCTGGTCTGGGCTATGTGATTCCGGCATAACGCGAATCACGCAGGTGAACTGTCTTGCTAGCGTATAGAATCTGCTACGCCATCTTACTCCGAGTTACGATACTGAGCTGCAAGTAAATATCCCCGTGGACGTGGGCCACTTTACGACGCAAGTTTCTCGGGTTTGGCTACCTGCCGCGAAATGCTAGGAATTTGGAGCAGAACGGTGTAAAATGGGGTAAGTGGGGGCAGGTGGTCCACATGTAAACCTGTCCCCTCTTCGACTCTTTCATACCGAACTAGATGGTTAAATAATTAACACCAATATGTTAAATTAGTACGAGAGTTACAATCCATCGTGATCATGTTTTATTTAAAACCGACAAACAGTAAAACCTTTTCATATTTCATTTCTTTATTTATATACTAGGGGGAAATAAGGTAATTTTATTTTAACACGAGTATAAAATGCATTTGGTACATAACATAATTAGGAAACGATTAAACTCGTCATACGTGGTGTGATTTTTAAAGGTTTTTATTCAAAAAGTGCGAAGAAACCGCGAATAGACTGTAGATTGTTATAAGTAGAGCGACGAGTATTTCGCGAACTGATACGGTAGCAAGATTAGACTTTCCAGTCCTCGGACCAGTGTTGGCGTTTGGGCTCTCGTGATTGGTTGGCGCGCCGGGACTATATCGGTGCCTCACCGTGCCGCCTTCTCTTCCTTTTTCCAACTTCGGGCCCCTGCAGTGACGGAATCCGTGAGGTTCTGGCGCATTTCGACGGGTGAGTCATAGCTCAGGCGAGTCGATAAACCGCCGTAGCTCCCTCTCTCTCTCTCTCTCGCCGACTCCCCTTCACCCGTGGCCCGGGGGAAACTCGCCTTCACGCGCGGGAGGCGCAAGGGTCACATTTGCATGCGCCGTGCCGCGGCGCGGTCCACGGAGCGGCTAGGTAGCCATACTGTTTTCGCTCAGGCCGTGTTCGAAATTGCAAACTCGAGGAATTAGGGTTTAGGAATTTAGGGTGGATGGTTTCGAACGGCTTGTAACAGCGCTACATGCGACAAAGTTGGAAACTACAGGCTTGAGGAATTTCAACGTTATTTTGTTTGTCAGTAAATAACTTTCTCCCAACTATTTATCACGTAACCCCGTTGTTTTGTGAATATCTAATCATTTTTATTTCTTGCCGATATCAGTATTCTCGTTATTTCTTCGCTTCCTGAAAATAACATTCCATATTAAATAACCGACCTCTTTTTTTTGTTGCAATTTTAATACAACATACGAAATTTATTTTAAAATAACTTTATGTAGATCCATGACTTTCCATTTTTCACGTGCATGTATTGTGCAGCGTTTCAAGAACAGTAAATACCGGCGTTTGCATCACAACGCGGGAAATAAAACGTAAACTACAGCAGAAGATTTTACGGTCCTACTTGGGGATTTAGTGTGCTACTTCACCTCAGTGAGTTTCAACCTTAAATCACTAAATATTTAGGGCCTGAACGTGGTCACGGGGTCGATTTAGTAACCTAAATAATGGTAAGACGTGCACGCCCAAAATGTGTGATTCGTTCTAGGCTCCGTTGTCAGCGCTGGCAAGGTCCGGTTGATTACAGTGGCGTTGCGCGTGTGTGTGTGGGGCGTGTTTAGGTGTCCACTTTAATTAAGCAGAGACCACTACTGCACGTGTTCTGTAAGATGCTTTCACATGAAAACGCTTTTCACATTATTTGGGAACACAGACTTTCAAAACCAGTTTACGCTTTGCGAATGTTTCGATACCCTTCGAAATGGGCGAAAACAGCACTTCCTGACGGCTGGATTATAACTTGCAAAACTTGCGCAGAGAAATACAGTGAAATGTGAACTGCAGAATGAAGTAAATATAGAAATTCCTGTATTATTTTTCATTCGTAGCAACCCTTCGGAACTGTATGTTGTGTTTTGCAACACCTGTTTACGATACGAATACCGACAGATGAAGATTTTATTTCGTTTGCACGTTGTTTTGAGTTTAAAAAGATGTGAACAATGTTGAATTAGTGTCAAATTATGCGTAACAAGTGAGATACTTTAGCATGCGATATATGCGTACACGAGCCTATCACTGACCCGATGTATATTTGGCGGGGCTGCAATACGATTGGCCCACTGGCAGTGAACACGTCATTCGTAATTCCAATACTAAAACAGATACGATTCTATTTATAACTTTGCCACGTAAGTAACAAGTAAACACAGCGAGCACCACATTAACTTTACTCTACTCAGAATCGGATTGGTGTAAGCATGAGAGTGAGCCCAGAGAGCGTGCTCTCGCGACGACGTCCTTATGGCGTCAGAGAGCACGCTCTCTGGTCGTCTCAAACCGTCTGAGAGAGTGCGAAAGAGCGAGAGCACAGAGCGAGAGAGCACGAAGTTGTATACTCGCTGGCGCTCTCTCGCAGTTGCCATATTTGTGTACATTATTTCCGTGTTTGAATAAGGCTATAGCAGCTTACTGGCCCAAAACCACGTTGCAATTTAACTGTAAGTGAATAATTCCAACTGTTTTAAACAGCGAAATGACATACGCAACATGTATTTATAAAAATATAAATACAGATTTCTGACTAAGCCTCTTTTTTTTATCACTTTGCTGTAACGTGATGGTAAAATATCAAACGAAAATAATATTTTCTGCGCTAATGATTATTCTGGCAGTGTTATAATTATTTGTGAATTATTTTGAACATACATAAATTACTTACATTAGCTATGACCGCGATTTTAGCTTAACATGATTTCCCGCCTTTTGGTAATCAGCTGTTTGCCTGACGTCTGAGATTCCCAGAGCGAGAGCACGAGAGAGCGCGAAGCAGTGCTCTCTCCAGGTTGTATGAAAGAGTGCTCGCCCGAGAGAGTATTCTTTAAATCGAGACACGGCCCAAGTTTCCTGGGGAGTGTAAAAGTTATCGCGGGCCGGACGGTGGCGTGCTGTTCGGGAGCGCATGCGCTCTCGGAGTCAAGACTGCGCGCGTGCGACGTACGGGTTACCTCGACATCCCGCCTTGCGTCACCCGTGACCTTCAGTGATATTCCGAACACCGCGTGCGATAAAACCCTACCTAAATTATTACTTTGAAACAAACTCCGCTTTCTGCATCTTTCTACCATTCAAACCCCTTCCGCCTTCGTACTTACGCTTTTGCTGCGTTACCATATTATTTTTTACGTTCAAAATTGAGTCACTTGTAGGTTATCACGTAGTTGCCAAAGTAGCACGTGATTACAATTTCCCTTAGCATTTGTTAACTACTGTGCGTTCGAGATTGGATGGACAGAAGGGCAATCGAAATGTCTGGCCTGCTGACTTCCATTATTTCTAGTGTAGCTTGGTTCGATAACCAGTACCAACCAAATGCTAGATTAGTTGTCAAATTCTAAGTGTCTGTGATGATAAAAAAAATTTATAATTGTTAGTTTAACAGCATGCTGGTTGGTCATATAATTGAAAAAAAAAAAAATGCTATGCCATACCACTCGTATTTGTAGTGTTGTAGAAGTGATATTAAAAAAATATAATATACGACATTGTTTACGTGGTTTACCCCTCACAAATCTTTGCATATTTATTATAATATTAAAGAAAACTAGTATTTACATTTCAGATAAAATATCCACCAAGGCTTGAGAACAGTTATTTATTACAGCTCTGTGCGTAAAAATTATAGAATACTAAGACTTCATGGTGGCGTTATTTGTAAACTTCTTTACTAAACTAATTGGCAACGAGGAAAAATAAATATTAATTATGATCTTCTGAAAGTGTTTTCACCTAGCTCAGTTTTAGAACATGCAATTTATAGGCTGGCCACAATAAAGTGATTACTTTTAATACCCTATTTACTTTTTTATTATCAGCCATTTTTTTATCCTTTTTACCACTTTTTAAAATAAATATTGCCATGTAAGTAATGAACACTGTATATATTTCACCGGACTCGAAAGTTAACAGTTAAGGTTACAATAAATGAGTTTCTAAAAGTGCTCAATTCACAGTGAATAGCATTTAACTGCGATTTTCTTTCAAAATGGGTAGAATGGGTTCAACTGACTTGCTGGATAAAATGTATGAATATTTTTGTAAATAATAAACAGTTTTCTGGTTACTACATAATAACGTTATTACAACGACATGTGTGGTGTATAAGTGTGATGTGGAGACCAGAGATGTAAGCAGGTATGTTGGTGGATGTTGCAGAGGAGGCCCGCGAGATGGGAGCCAGCGTGTTGGTGCACTGCCAGGCCGGCGTGTCGCGCTCTGCGACCATCGCCATCGCCTACATCATGAAGCACAAGCTGCTGTCGGTGGGCGACGCGTACCGCCTCGTCAAGAACGTGCGCCCCATCATCTCGCCCAACCTCAACTTCATGGGCCAACTGGTGGAGCTGGAGCAGGTGCTGCGGACCGGGGCGCCGCCCCCGCAGGACGCCCCCGCGGACTCCCCCAAGCCCTGCCACCAGTGCCGCTGGACGCAGCACCCGAGCGAGGAGGTCACGTCGGGCTGCAGCGTGTAGCCGAGCCGCCAGCGGCCCCTCACAGACTGTCGCGCTGTTGGCGCCGCCGCCTACCTGTTCGCCGTAAGCTTGGACCCGGTGTAAACAAGAGCGCTGTGCTGCCTGCCCCCGTTCAACGTAAGCTTGGACCCAGTGCAAACAAGCACGCCGTGGGCTGCCCCCCTCTCGTCGCGCCGGCATCCCTCCCATCACGGACACTGAGTGCACACAGTTGAAGGATGAGTGATCCACGAAGCTGTCAGAAATGTGTGAAGGTTTCTTATTTATTGACTCGATGACGTGTGTGATTTCTTGTATGTGTACAGCTGCTGCTGATGGAGCACACATGTGGTTCATTTTGTACACTGAAGGTTTTTTTTTATTTATTGAATAGCAATGCAATGAGGTGCATCATTTTTATGTTTGTTTCTTGAAAGGTATGATCATGCACAATCCTGAAATGTTTGTGTTTGGTGTTGATATTCATTTTCACTTATTTTGTAGGGATTATTTAACTTTCTGTATCAACTGAGACCTGACTAGATGTAACATTTTTTTTTTTTTGCTATTTTGTTAAAAAGAAAATATTTTTGTATGTACACACATATACACAACTGTCGAGTCACGAAGATATGGTAGTGCAATTTATAGTCTGTGACTGGAAAGAAAGCAGTTCCTTGGACACTTGAGCAGCATGATGTTGTTTTTGAGTGTTGATCAAAAAACTTATCATTGACTGAGGTGTGAATGTGTGTGTATGTGCTGTAAATATTATTTTGTGAGGAAGAAGCAGAAAGACTTAAATATCGAACTCAGCACAGTGTTATTTTGTTGCGCTGATAGTAGCACCATTGCCTCCTGGTTGATGGATGTGCGAGTAATGTCAATGCAACCAAAAGCTGTGAACTGATTGTGCTTCTACATTTCCCCAGAAGTAGGCATGGGTAGTTTTAGTGAAGCTGGTACAGATCATTAATAAGCGGGACATGAGTAAGTTTTTTTAGTATTGTGAGGTATGTTGATGGTATGTGAATCTAGTCGTTTATTTGGGTTACAAGGCTGTGTCATGCTGGAAATTGCTACTTTTGTTTTGTGTTTAGCCTCCCTACCAGTGTCACCTGTTTGGATGTGGTATGCTTGCACAGATAGACTGAGTGTATTTGGCACATGTAATGCAAAATATCCTGGGTGCAAAGGTTACCACTAAGTTTATAGTAATACTGAATATAATTACAAAACCAGTATAATATTCAAGCTCTTCTTTGTTTTAAAATATGTTTGTCTGGGAGTTTTGCATTGTCAGAAAGTGAGCTTTTTGTTTTATTCTTTACACTTGCAAGTACCATTTGGAGGAGTATGTACGTATTTCTCAAAAATGAGTAGCATTTGTAATTCTAACCATTCAATTTATTATACAGTATGTTACTGTGTGTGTTATAAATCAAAAAGTTATTACTGCAGACTTAAAGTTTTGCTCAAAGTTCATGAAAAGAATGTTTGCTATGTGAAATTAGTGGTGGACTTGCAATTTGTTTATATATTTGTGACATTTTTGTTTCCATAGGGAATGTTTGTTATTAAAGACATTTGTTTTGATTATCAGAACACCACCTGCTTCTGTTTTTTCTGTCATTGTTCCAGACTGTATGATTTCATGATTTCCACTAAGTTTAGTGGTACTTGAAGGAATTTGTTTATTATGATTGTAAACGCATTGTTCTCCGTGTTGTGGTTCCACAACATACTAAGCCAAATGATTTGTTTGGTGTCAAAATTGCCATCAGATATTTCAAACACAACTGAGCTGTACAAAGTATTTTTGTTAGAATTTGCTTACAGAAAATTTACAGAATTTTCTTTATAAACTGTGATTGTAAAATGCAATTTCTATCACATGCATTCTTATGGCAATATAATTTTTTTTTTTAGTTTAACAGTATATAGTGGGAAATGTAGTTCTTTTAGTTCTCATTCATATGAATAATTCTTGGCTGTCAGTGAAGGTGGTACTTAAGTAAAGGAAAATTCTGGTATTTTAAGGTTTTTAAAAATGTTTGTTAAGAGACAGCCACATAAATTTCTAAAGAAAATGAATAATATTAGTGAATATATTGCACTCTTGAATTTTAAAATCCAGCTTTTATAGTGGAAAAGTGCACTTAACAGGAATTGAAAAAGATATTCATAATTTTATAACTGAATAGTTTTTTTTGTCATTAGTAAATGAAATCAAAATCATTTTTTTAATGTCTGCAGTCTAAATCAAGTAGTTTGTAAAGAAAAATGTAGCAGTATATTTAAACACGTAGTGAAATAAAATAATGATTTGTATTAATCTTTCGTGTAATGTGGTGACATGTTCATCCTATTTTCCTCCACACTGTTTACATGTTCAATATATAATCTTCTTGTTGAACAACCAATGTTTAATATTTCGTCATGTACAGTTATATGTGAAAAGAAGCAAATTACTACAATGTGCCTTGTTTATTGAATTCAGATCTGCTGATGCTAGGATTGTATAGCAAAGCTACTATGTATGTGATGTGACCAAGAACGTTGTCATTGTAATTACTGATGGTTTACAGAAAAGTTGAAGAAAAATATATAGCAATGCAACATTTAATTTTCCTGTGTATTTATTTTATGTAACTCTTTTGTCCTATGATTTTTATTTTATGTATGATCTTATGAACAAAACCACTTTAAGGTTCTTGCTCCATTGTAATGAGTAAAAAACAATGGCTAAAGCTGTTGGAAACATGAACCAATTATTTGAGAAGAGTATAGCAGAGTAATCAACCTTGGGTACATACAATTATTAAGGCAATAATTTTTGCAAGAAAGTATAAAATAGCCAACTGTTGTCTAATAGCTTTTTTATTCACCTACTTTTGCTACATCATTCTATGACCTTTTCATACTGTGTTCTAATTTTTCATCATGTACATGTAACTTAAGCCAGGTTTGATCATAAAGTAACTAAAATTACTAGTTGCTGCATCCCACAATTCTACAGACAATTCATTTCGATTGTTCTTTAAGCACCCATGTATGGTAGGTTAAATTCTTGAGCTATGCTTTGTTCACTGGAAATACAGCTGCTTATACATGTAATATTTTGGAGGTTATGAGAAATCACTTTGCAGCTGACTTCATTGTAATCACCATATTCGCACAAAGAACTGAATTCTTATGTGGTTTACAGTGGCCTCCTTTGTTGTGAATTCATAAACTATGCAAAAGTTATCTGTTACTTTGCAGTGGGGGATAAAAAAAAAACAAATTATCAAGTGGTTGTTACTATATGAAATGAATATGGAATATTCTTTAAATTGTGTTGCCTTAAAATATAGTGTTTTTTAATAAAAAAAATTTCCAGTGCTGTCAACTTTGTACAATGTATTCACGAGTTTTGACATTTTGGGTCATTTGGGACACTGTCTTCTAAAGACATAATTAACTGTAAAGGTTGGTTCATGAACTTAGTTTACTGTACAGAGTTAGTTTATCTCCTAGACGTATGTGGTGGGATGCAACAACCCTAAAACCAGTACACAAAGCCTTAAAATTTAATTTGCATTTAGTTACGCCAAGGTTAACAGAAAAATTCTGAAACCGGCCTTAGGACTTGTTTTACACAAGCTCTTTGCATTAAACACTGCGTCGTGAAGGGATATCTATCCTGGAATCAGAGAAGTGTGGCCGGCATTTTGCTTCCTACATATAGAAACCAGATGTAATAAAATAATAACAGAGTACCATAACTGTTAGTGAAATACAAGATAAAGTAAGCCAATTGTATGATTTTGAAATGGATAGTATAGAATAAAACAGATTACAACTTTAAAAAGTAAAATTGTGTTTACTTATAGGGAAAATCTGTATTATTTTTCAATATTATGTCGACCTTACACTCATGTAAAGTAACGAGTTTTTTTAAAGTTAAAAATTTTAAAATTCAGAAAATCGTATTTTAGTCATAGCCAAGAGAACAAATGTATGTTTTGTTTCAACATTCATTTGTAGATAACATTTCACTTATCTCATTTCTTTTCGATACTGTTTAAAATGTACATTGCAAGGAGCACGGTGCACATGGGTGGGAGGAGGGAAATAGTATCAAAAACGAAATTAAATTCAAATGCATACACACAAATACATAATCATTTTGATCAATTCCAGGCCAATATCATTCAAGTGAAAAGCGATGAAAAGTTTTATCTATCGACCAATTAATTAGGATCATTACAATATACAGGTAAAAAGCGGTTGTCAATTTAATCTTTATATACCTCACTTCCGACTATAGTTCCTAGTAAATGTATTTTCGAATGATTTTCATCTTCTGGACGAATGTAAGCATTCGTTCGACGAATAAGTTCTTTACCTTTCTTTAAATCAGTATCAGAATAACCATTTGGAACATTTTAAAACAATAGTTCAAACAATCCTTGACGCACGTCAGTTATGTAATCACCTATTTTAACTTTATTGTCAAGTAAAAATGTAATTACAGAGTCTCCCAGGAACCAGACATTAGCAGGTCGATAAACACCAAATGTCGTATCACACGCAGACAAAGATTGTTTTAAAGCTCAATAACGTTGTGTTAGATGTGAAAGGGGTTGCTTTTTACTCTTATTTGTTAAAGTATCTTCTTCTGTTTTAATTTCCAAAGCTGTATCATAGGTTTATTCAACACATAATGTATCCATTCTACTTGTAGCAGGTTTAAATATTTCTTTGTTTAAAACATCCTGTTCCATACAAGTTTTGTTTGGCTTGTAAATTTTTTCCCTTCACAGCAGATATAACTTTATGTAATTCTGAAGCAGACGCCGACATGTTTTGATTATATTACATTAAATTCAATCTATTTATACATTAAGTCGTCTTTCTAACTGATGTGGTAGGTGGATAACTTTGGTCTATTTCAATCTTATCGACTTTACTTAAAACATCTAATTTGGTTTTAAAGTTGTTCTAAATTCATTACTCTGCAAATCAGTGCTAATATTGTTAAAAATGTTTGCAATTACACTCATGTTTTTATAAACATTATCATTCAAATCAACTAACTTTATTAATTTCTCTTGAATATCGTTTGATTGTGATTTTAACACATTCAGCATAGTAGTGTTTAAGTCTTCCATGTAATGTTAATTTTCCGCATTGCTATCTTTCACAGTCATAAAAATATTACGTAGTATATGTCCGTTCAAATTTCAATTCCCAACACGATTTCTGGTTAAACAGCTGTTGTAAAGATTATGTATTGTACAGCTATGTCCAAACTTTGAAATATTCATTGTTCTTCGCCTGGAAGTAAAAAACTGCCAAAACCAGACCTATATCTGCCTTTATGTAGGGGAAGTATTGGTATAATCACCAGAAAACCACATTTTTCTTTCCAACAGTAAAAACACATATCTTTAAACTTTGTAATGTCATATTGCCTTAAACCTGATAATTGTAAATATGTTGCAGATTCATATTACCAATTTTAAACACAATTACCAAAATACTATTATTTGCGTAAATTATGTTTCCGTATACGTGCGTAACTTTGCAATAGATAAAAACAATCAACAATTGAATGTCGACAAAAACTGAAATATTACTGTATTTGACACTGCGGTTCACACCAATCATTCGATTTCAAAGATAATAATTCAAGTCGATACAAAGTTTACGATTTTAAGACCTGTTTTTCAATTTAAAAAATCAATCATTCGATGTAAAACCTTGTTTTATGGATTCTAAGACCAATTATTTAATTTAATAAATGTTTTATGCTTTTAAAGATTTGTTTTACCAATTCAAAGATCAATCATTCGATCTCAAAGACCAATTATTTAAATCGATAAAAAGTTTAACGATTTCAGTGCGCTATTTTTCAATTTCAAAGACCAATCATTCTATTTCAAAGACTTGTTTTACAGTTTCTAAGACCAATCATTCAAATCGATAAAAAGTTTTATGATTCTAAAGACTTGTTTTATGGTTTAATAAAATATTTTATGATTTTAAAGACTTGTTTTACAAATTCAGACACCAATAATTCGATTTCAACGACCCATCATTCAATTTCATAAAAAGGTCTTTCAGGTCTTAACTATTTTGTTAAAAGTTTAACGAAATTCTTTATAATGTTTAACGATTTTATGAAAAAATTAAGTATTTATGGCGTAAATGTTGGAAATATTTAATAAACTTTATGATTTCAACCAAAATATGACTTATGCTTTTCTGTAATAACATACTTTTGTGATAATTTTTTTTACAGTTTTATGATGTTAGATGGCATTTTTTGGTTAAAGAGCTTGTATGGCTTTCTCATGTAATGGTAAAGGTTACTAATGATTTTCTGTCGTAACATACTCTGTTGTGATATTTTTCTTTACAATTTTATGATGTAAGGTGGTGTTTTTATGGGTTAAAGAGCTTGTATGACATTCACAGATGATGGTAAAAATGACTGATGATTTTCTGTTGTAACATACTCTGTCGTGATAAATTTTTTTACAGTTTTATGATGTAAGATGGCATTTTTTTGGATAAAGAGCTTGCATGGCTTTAATTACTACCATGTTTGATGTGAATATATAAAAAAAATTGTTTTATGATTAAGTAAGCTGTGTATTATGATTTATTTTAAAAGAAAAGCATATTCTAAAATAAAATTTTTCATGTTAAAAAATTAATACCTCATGTCAATAACTTTTTTTCAATAATATCTAAACTTTGATGGTAACAGGCTAAGTATATGTCATGAAAGAAACCTGCACTATAATTAATAAGTTTTGCAAAGAAACCAGCCAGCAGCCTTCATCAACTCATACTGCTTAAATTCAGTGCTGGTGTAGGAGACACAGCGTCCTGGCCAACTTTTGTGACATCCCAGGGGGAAATATTGAAAGCAAGCCCGGAATACCTTTACAGAGGCAGGTACAAATATACCTCTGATCGTCCTTGCTTACAAGAAAGTTTCTCCAGCTAAAACTTTTATGTCTGCATCGAACAGAACCCAACAACATTTTTAATATAAAAAATATTTCATTTCACATACACACATATTACAGCTCTTCAAGATCCAACACGATGATGTCTGGTGAAGAAAACAAACACAACTATTAATATATTTAAAGTGTTTATTTTTTGAATAACAAATAAATCTCAACTCTGTTACTAACATGAATTCTTATACTTGCAAGAGTCTGACCTACGCTTCGATGCAAGTTGATTATTTTGAAACAAATCATTTTGGGTAAGATTTTCCATCATTAATTACTTTCTTGTAGATCATTATATATTTAACTTACCAGAATAGACGTATGCTTTGTGTTAGTTAAAAGTTGTTGGAAAACAGGAATAAAGTTTAAAATGTATTGTAAGATTGTTGGAAACGGGAATAAAGATTGCTGGAAATGGGGAAAAAAGGTTGACGCAAAATGTTTTATATTTCAAATCGAATTTATTGTGTGTTTAAAAAAAAAATTTAAGAGTTTTTCTTAGTGATGAGGAAAATAAAGTTTTATCAGCAGGAGATGTGAAATTTTTTAATTTGCTGGAAATATGCCAACTTCTTGTGCCTCGAAAAATAGGAGGAAGATTCAATGTCCGAACGAAAATAACAGTTTGTAGGGAGGAGAGAAAACAGCCCAGGTCAGTTCAAAATCCGCTACTGCCTCCCTAGGGAAACCATCACTTTGACCTTGTAACAAGCCTCCATTAATAACCGAGGCAACGCTCTGGCGGTGAAGGGAGGGAAAACAGCTAGTTCCCGAGATATAAAAAAAAAACTCATCACTTGAGTGCTGTAAGGGGAGGGGGTTGTGCGTGGCTTTGAATCGATAGCGCCCTCCGTGGACAGGGCCAGTCAACCGAAAAAACACTTTCTGGCCTTGAGGAGGGCGGGTATTAGCGCAACATTGGAAGGGACAGTTCCTGGCAGAGGGGGTGTTTGGCACTAAACAGGTTTTTGCAGTGTTGTATCGATACCAGGTTGTGTGTCCCGGGGCTTTGGAAACAATCTATGCATTGGAGGGAGGAGGGGAGGGGACAGATCGCCGAAGTCGCGGTCGTTGACAAGGGCTGGGGTGTGTGGACTCAGCATTTCTCCATAAAATATGCTCTGGCGATGGGTGTAGGGAGGTCTGGAGCAGTTGGCATTGGGCAGAGCGACACGGAGGTTTCTGGAGGGCTCCCGCAATCTTAGTACTTCACCAAACCTCATGCTGCATAGACACACCACTGTATCTCTTGACCTCACCAGGCTTTGGAGTGTGGTAGCCACGATTAAGGATTCATAATATATGCGTTTTAATATAAAAGTATTTAATCAGGGAAAAATAGGTATTTTCGTGCGATAGTGCATTTATCATGTAAACCCTGTTTCTGTGTTCGGTAGACAAAACTTGGTATGATTTTCAACTCGTGTTTGTGTTAACAAGTTTGCTCTATTTACCAGACTTCACAAGAAAAAAAAATTTGTAGTAGGTACATAATTTTTTTAATAATTCACTTTTATACATTCACATACTTGTAGGATGAATCAAATAGTTAATAGTTACTTGGTAGATTTTCTGGCAGTCGTAAATTTTTACTCAGTGTCCTTTAAGACGCTGGCTACATAAACGTATATAAGCAGGCGCACCTCATACGATACGTTCATTCATCGAGTGACTTCCGAGGTGGATGTATGTGTTGTCGGGTAGCTCCTGCTGCCATTTCATTGCGTGTTTCTATTGCGTATGTTTTAAATTCAACTAGTCTAATTTATATATTAGTATGTGCATCATAAACATAACTTTTATCCATTTGTCACATAACTTGAATTCACATCTATTTCCGAGTAGCTATAACCTTGTTCGCTTGTCAGCCTCCAAATGCGCTCCACGTATATATTGTCAGGCTCCCGACGTAAGATCGACTCAGTGCTTCACTGAGCTCACTGCTGGACAAATGTTTTTTGGGAGAGGTGCAATTTTACTATGCATGTTAATCAATTAATTTCTTTTTTTACGTGTGGATTATGTTCCTCATCAGTCACACAGCCAGACGGACATGTAAGGTATGTGCGAGAGGCGTCATATA
Source organism: Dryococelus australis (assembly GCA_029891345.1). NCBI lineage: Eukaryota > Metazoa > Arthropoda > Insecta > Phasmatodea > Phasmatidae > Dryococelus > Dryococelus australis. The sequence continues at coordinate 59,537,293 of CM056994.1, read as the reverse complement.
TATCTTGTTCATTTAATTTATATGGACATGTTGTTGTAGATCGTTAATTCTATACTCATGTAATTGTGTTATACTTCTCTCTAATCTAATTTATATCTCTAAGCTCAGGGTAATAAAATCGCATTACATTTAATTCCATACTGGAGAAATTGCACTTATTATTCACATAGTCATTTGAATCTTGCAATTCGATGCATTTAATTTATTCGTATGTACAACACTCTGAAATTCTCTAACGTTTAATTGAATACAGAAACAGTTGTCAACTGTTTGTCATTACTAACACGTAAATCGCATCTTTCAAAGTCCCCTATATCCCACCACCGTCTATGAGCAATATCCCCAAAAAACATAAAATTTATACTTAGGCCACTCTTAGAAATCGTTTAAAAACTCTGAAATTCTCTCGTGTCTTAAATATATTCATAAAAATCGTCTATCTTCCACCAACATCCCTACAAACACATAAAAATTAGATAAATAAGAAAAAATTACCCTTAGTACACTGTTGCACTCAACTCGACACCTATATATCACGTTGCAACCCACCACTGTGGTTAGTCGTCTCCAGGATACCACAGCATCAACATCGTATAGAGCTCCTGCTTCCCCCCCCCAAAAATAAAGAAAGGAAGAAGAAAAAATGTTTTCTAGCCAATTAAAAATTAACCCTTTCAATGCATTTATCCTTTGAATAAAATTTTACCCTTTCAACTGGACTTACCTTTTTGATTAACCCTTTGATATCAATTTGATATCAAATTAATTAGGTCAATCAATATAGGCGGAATCCCTTTGTATCTGAAACCCCCACGCCCCTACTACTTACGCACATTGTCCAGAAAATACTTCCACGTTATAAAAGTTAACAGTTTTATTCATTCATCAATTTTTTTAAAAATAGAAATTTAAATATTAAATTTTAGAAAAATATATTAAACTCAAATCTTTGCAAGATTTTTTTAGCGTGCCAGTATTCCTCATGAAATGTCACTTTGAACGCTTGTTTGAAACAGTTATCTTTAAAATTGTTCCTTTGAGAAACTGAATTTTTCTAACACTGATTCACATTTAAACTCCGTTGCTGCAAGCTTGATAGACAGCACCCCTATTAAATACTTACTGTGATCGCACAAATTTTCCCTTTTCATTTTTCTAGTTTCCTTATTATATTTAACTTTTGGACACTAGTGTAGTTCTTTTCATAATATCGCCAAATATGTTCACTACGTGAGAATGTGAAATGAAGCATCAAATTTCTTGATAGTGTTAACCTGATTTGTATTTTTTTAAATGTACTTTTAGTTAATATGTCATAAAAATCTATAAACACATCCATGTGTAACATTCTTGTTGGTTAACAACGACAGACTATATTATCACACATCAAAAGTTCGCAGATATCCAATATGCAATATTTTCCTGACTTAGAATTTGAGCCAGCATTCGAGTGGTGCAGAGCCCAGTGTAGGGGTAGTTTTCTGCACATAACTGAGGATTTTTATCTTGGAGAATTTATTTATGAGTAAAAATAGTTTTGCTGAGCGAAGTTGCAAAGTTGCCAGTAATTAACTCCATACAAGATAGAAGGCAATGTTGTATATATACATGTTTTTATGCTTCCAGTTCTTACTCGTGTTTATAAAATGAGTAAGTCCAATATATGAATCATTTCGTTTAAGATTTAAGTGATTATTGTAAGTACCTATAAGCTAGACGTATCTTTGATTAGATTACCAAGCGTTTTAGTAAATATATCAAACATGGTATTTACACTAGATAAGAAGGCCAGCATGGTTGTAATGTATAAGGTAAAATATTTCGTAATGTGTGAGGGTGGCCCCACTTTGTGAACACCAGATTTTTATGAAAGTCGTAATATTGTTTCGTAGCTTTGTTTGAAATGTTGTGTGAGATGTAGAGACTGTGTGACACAGTAACACTCAAACAACACTACAAAACTCAATTACATAGGCAGGAATAGCACTAGGAAAATATCTACTTTCTATTGAAAACATAAATCAGCAGAGACACTTCAGGCAATGTTTAAAATGTAATTAATATTCTTGTCACCAATATTCGCAGATAAGAATAATGGCCATATTACGCGATACCAGATGCAGTAAAAGCTTGTACAAGGCCTGCCATAGCTGTCGTTATACCAGTCTGTACGGCGCCCGTCATGGCATTTTTCGCCTGGCGCTGCCAGATTTCATCCCAGGTTTGGTAATTGGACCTGTCCTATTTTCCGTGGCAGTTTCCATTCCGGCTTTCGTACTTGGTCAATCACATTGCAGTCCAAAGGCGACAGCACTCCATGCGACACTCCGTGAAACCACACTAGAGTAAATATTTTTGGCTTTGTTAAGTAATTCGTTGTAGGTATAATTTAGGATGCGTTTGAATAGTGTGCAAGTCGTTTGATTTGCTTTATATTACTGTGACTTAATTGGCATGTGGTTAGCTGATTCATGGAAATGGAATAATTCGTTCCTTTTGTTTAATTAATCTAGTACATGCATTTTATTGATTTGTTAATAAATTAGTTCTTTTTATGCTAGTCGAGGAGTGATTATGGTTAGTATTTCATTCCTTGCGTTTGATAGTAAGAATATTTCATTGTGGTTACTTAGTAATTCATTACATGTGTTTTATTATTTTCTAATTAAATATGTTCTATTTGTTATGTCTCGTCATTAAATAATTACTTTTTATATTCGTTGGTAAATATTTGATTTTACCAAAGTACTGTTCTTCGTTATTTTAAAACATTCACTTCCAAATACTCATTTCCGAAATCTACCACCACACGTATCTAAAGGTTAGTATACTCTCTGACACTGCCCAAGGGGGACGAGTCTTGGTGCTCCCTCCCTCCTTCACCCTCCAACTCAGTCCTACAACGATGGAAAACTGCAAGGAACTCCTACGCCCCGCTCTCCCCCACCTCAATACCATATTTAACCCCTAAATATATTAATTATAACACTCTTACATACTACATATATACCCCTTCCCCCACACCTACCAACCTCAGTCGGCCGCCAGTTGTCTAAGAGTCAACATCGATGCTGCCGCTCTGCAAAAATAAAAAAGGAACCCTTATGACACTCTTACACATACTAAATATAAAATCACAAATAATTTTTTTAAAATTAATTAATCAATCAATCATGATGTCAGAATATTAATTTTATCGAATTAAGTTTATCTTAATCCAATATTTTGATCAGATTAATCCAATCAATTAAATTTACCTAGTTAATCCGGTCAATAAAATTAATAATTCAATTAATCAAAAGTGGGCCCTACTACTACTACTAGCTCCTCTTGTGAATGGTAACCTTCATTAACTTAAGGCCTGGCAATTTAAAAATTTAACTTTAAAAAAAATTGAATAGTGTCTTTCCTCGAGACTAGCATAATACATCTTCTTGAGGCCTTCCCTTAATTAGGCTCTTAGGCCTATAGCGCAATTACAGTTCTAGCACTTCAAATACACACCGCAGTTGTTCGACTTAACTAAACCTGTAGAAATAACGCGGGTCTGCTCCTAATCACGGTTTGGCTAACGCGTCTTCGTCTACATCGAGACGGCCTGTTTTCAGGAGCGAACTCTGGATATTACTTTAAAATTTAATTAAAATTCCTTCAGGATGAGCCCACGCGGGTCAGCGGCCTACCGTCGGAAACCAAGATGGCTAAAATGTAATTTTAAAAAAACTTAATTAAAAACGACTTCTAAAATCAACCAATCACGAGAGTGCTAGAGGCCAAAATTTCCCATCACGTCATTTAGTTGCTATGGTAACGGATCAACAACTTCTGAGAAACTAGGGCCTTATAAATACATTACAAATACAGCAAACTGGAAAGATCTATAAATATATTGCAAAACCTAAATTTATCAGAAAATTACTTGAGCAGTTAAATTACACACTAAATAACCTAATTACTTTGCCAAGGAAAAATACATGTACAGGCATGTTCATCGGAGTACATTTCGTTGTGATTTTACACAGTGGAACTATGTAACACATGTCGGTGTTCGGCGATTCGCAATAACATTAAAATCCACCGAAAAATAATACAAAATCCAAATACTTATTAACCCGCTATAGCATCCGCACGTACTGTAAACAAGCTAGAATAACATGCACAGTAATGCCACAGGCATATCATCGTGGCGGTGTCCGTTTATCCCACACAATATTTTATTCTCTTTTAAAATGCGGCATTAGCGAGTTATACACGCAACGAATAAAGACAGGACCACGGCGTAAGTCTTGAGATTTGTCAGACTATCTCGCGGTAAACCGGAGGAAAAAATAGGAAATATCCATGCTTGCCAGCTCGCACCTTCCTCGCGTTCAGACGCACTAGGAGACGTGGCACATTTATAAATGTTGTTCACGGTAAAATGAGCAGTTTTGAAAGCACTGCTTAAGATATACTTGTATGCAAGTTGTGTATTCTTCCGCTTTATGTAAAATTAACACTGCCATGGACCTCATCACTTTATCCGCGCGTTGGTCAAGTGAAACTGTGAAATTAATAGAAAAGAACATATTTTAAAAATCTGCTCTTTTTTTACGCTTCGATACATTAAAAACACACAAAGCGAAATAAATAATTTACGTTATCAAAAATTGTTACCTAACACTATTAATTATAAGTTAAGATATTTAACTATATTCCATCCATCGTTACCAACTTTACTCGGCTTACGTCGCTCAGTGCGCCCATTATAATATATGCAGACAAGGGCAGTGATTTTTTGCAAGGCTGATTTCAAAAGTGCTCAGTTTACCGTGAACAATCTTTATAGATCTTCCTGTACGCCGGTGTGCTGAGTATCTGAACAGAGCGCGGAGAAAGTGACTTTCCCTGCTCGCCGGAAAATACTCTAGAGTTACGCCGGCTAACACCAGCCTTGACGGGCGTCTTGCTTAGGTTGGGATTACGCTGACTTCACGTTTCACGTAACACGTAACGAGTAACACGTTCACGTCAGCCGGGTAAAACTTCACCAGTGTGGTGCAAGGAGACTTATCACGGTCATATCACGTAACGTTCACGTGATGGAAAAGCTAATCAATGTCTAAATTTTGCGTGATAAGGTGGCTGCACCGTGTGATCTCACCGGCAAATCACTATAGTGACGATGTAGTATTTGTTATCTTTGGTTTTCAAGGGCTAGATTATATTTTCGCGGTGTCATTTTCTCACGTTTTTAACACGATATCACTTTTCTGTGAGTGTGTGTGGATGTGTGTAGGTGTTTGTGTATGTGTGTATGCGTGTGTGTGTGCGTGTGCGTGTGTGTGTCTGCGCGCGTGTGCGTCTATACTTTTCAATTTTTGAATGCATTTGCTAAGTTTCAGCAAACTCGGTACACATGTAGTTCTTAGTAAGGCCACCTGACTATTATAGTTTTCTCCCACTTAGGGCACTTACTTTCATAATGGCGGTCATTAAAAAAATTTTGGGGTGGTATGTTATATCTCGGGAACTGTTCAACCAATGTAAACAAAATTTTGTATGCTGGCAGAGCATCGAGTTATCATTAAATTTTGAGATGGATATTAATGTTGGTACGCTATTTTGGAAGATAGTGCCAATTGGAAAAAATTATATTTTACATTATATCTCGAAAACTATTAAACCAATTCTCTCCCAATTTGGCCGTAAGTACTACGATTATATTACAAGTAAACTTGAGTAATTGAACTAAATTTGGTACCTATTTTCAAAATGGCAGCTACAAAAATATTTTGTTTATTTGGTAGTCTATATCTACCATACCAACTAAAAAATTTTGACCGAATCTTATATAAGGCCTACTGAAAGTACCTAATACAAGCATCTTAAATACCAACACATAACCACTTTTTTCGGCCTTTTGTAAGCTTGCCATACGATGAAATAAATTTTTTATGTCATATCTCGGTAATCAAATAACCGATTCCTACCAACTTTGGCAAACAAGTAGTACGGACACAGATTATGTCAAGTGGTATATTTTATGTCATATCTCGGTAATCAAATAACCGATTCCTACCAACTTTGGCAAAAAAGTAGTACTGACACAGATTATGTCAAGTGGTATATTTTATGTAAGTCAGGCTCTTATTTTAAAAATGGCGGCCATACAGCTATTTTAGCTTAGAATGCTGTGTAATTGAAACAATGAAATCAATTCGAACTTAACTTTGTATGCGGGTAGTAGATATTACAACTATCAATTGTATCTACAAGGAGCGTCTTTTGCCCTCATTTTGGTCATATAGCACCATGCGGATAAATAAAGTTTTTCTGTCATTTCTTGGGAAACTACAGATTCCTACCAAGTTTGGCAAACATAGTACTGCTGCAAGTTCCTGTAAACTGGTATGCTTTAAGTAGTTCAGGCACTTATTTTTAAAATAGTGGCTATATAAATATTTTAGCTCAATATATCCCATTAACGAAACAAATTCCAATTGAACTTTGTATGATGGCATTACCTATTACAACCATCAAATCTGTCTATACAGAGCCTCCATTCTCTGCTATTTTGTACGATAGCCCCACCAATAATAAACAAAGTTTTTATATCATATCTCGGTAATCAAGTAACCCATCCTTACCAAATTTGGCGAAAAAGTTTTATTACTGTGGTAGACTATATTAAGATTTGTATTTTTTTAAAGCATGACATGCTTATTTTCAGAATGGCGGCTGTAAAATCATTTTAGTTTTGTCTTCGATCACTCTGCCATATTTCTGGAAGAGTTTGCCTAATTTTCGCCAAACTGTGAACACCATAAATGCTACAGAAGGCTATTTAAATGTAGACTCCATTATTTAAGGGGTCAGACAACTATGTTCAAAATGGCGACTTCATAAATAATTTAGGTAAGTTTGCCACATATATTAAATAATTTAATAAAATTTAACCAACATTTGTCCTATATTTGAAGCATCGCATACAGAGCGTCTTTTTGGCAGTTTTGTATTATAGCACGAAATATGAAAATAATGTTTTATGCGATTTCTCTGGGGTAAATCAACCGATTTCCATCGAATTCTTCACACAAGCAGCGTTACGGTAGGCCATCTAAACTTGCATGTTTTCCTTTTAAGTTCCTCAGTTGCTTGTTTTCAAAATGGCAGCTCTGTCAATATTTTATGTTAGTGAGCACTATCATTCGAAACAATAGACTACGTGTATTCTTACGCCTTATGTAAAACTAACATTGCCATGCGTTCATCACTTTATTCATGCGTCGGCCAGGTGAAACTGTTAAATTATTTTAAAAAAAGTAAACATGTTACAAATATCGTCAATTTTTACACTTCGATGCATAAAAAAGACAGAAAGTGAAAGGAATAATTGGAGTCACTATAAATAGTTACCTAACACTTTATATTCCACGTTAAGATATGGAACTAATTTCCGTCCATCATTACCAACTTTACTCGGTGCATGCCTCTCAGTGCGCACGTTAAAATATACGCAGGCAGAGATAGTGACTTTTATCTAAGGTTGATTTCAAAAGTGCTCACTTGATCTTGAACAGCCTTTAGCTTACTGTACGAAGTTTTCTGTGTTCAACTCTCGTGTGTTGTCGGAACGCCGTTCGCCAATCAGAGCCTCGTGACTTACTCTCCAGCCAGTGTTCCAGCCAATAAGGTACGATTCGCAGCCACGAAGCAGCTAATCAGACACCACGCTTGTTCCCAGACCATCTCACAACCAATCAGAGAATGTGTACGCGTATATAAAAAAAAACCGCTACGCCATTTTGTGTCTGGGTATTTATTAATTCTGTGCCTGTATACTTACCGGCTCTGTATCCGAACTGTCAGGTCAGTACAGTGTAACAGCTATGTCAGAGCTCGCTGTGTCGCGTCGGTGTACATTTACGGAACCATGAGTCAGTGAAAAAATAATAACAGGTGTTTTTGTCATCTGCTTCTCACTTCAAATATCAAGTAAACAGGTGCGATTTTATAAACGTAAGTCGGGTGCTTCTATCTCATGTTGCGTAAACATGCAGGATGTTACCTGTCCCATTTGAATTATTCCTGAGAAGTTTTCACTAGTCCTATCACTTTGGTGCAAAATATGAGCTACAAATATTGACATAAGAGCCTCGGTAAATTTGGTTATTCTCGATCTCCTTTTTGACGAATCGGCAAGATGATTTAATAACTGTCAAAAGTTTGGATCAGTTTAATTCATTTTTATGTAAATCGTCAAATATCATTGTTAACTATTGTTGGCCTTTAACATAAATAACAAACTGTTTCATTTACTAAACTCGCACTAATAGTTTTTCATTTTTTATCGATCTGACTTAATTTTCACAGTATCTGAGAGTAACGAAAAGATACAACTACCAAAATCATAAGACATACATAACCCCCCCCCCCCCCCCCCAACAACAAGAAGGGCATGTAGACATACGTAAGCCTGCATATCTCCCTGTTCTTACTCACCTCTGTCTCTACTGTCCCCTCTATGCTACTGCCTGGCCACACACACACTTCCTCGCGTGCTCTGTCCTTTGGCACCTCGACCAGCGACCTTCCACTCGTCCTCGCACTCTCTCTGTCCCTTGTCCTTCCCCTCTGCTTGTCTACATTACCTCTGACCATACATCCTCGAGAGCTCGCCACCACTAGGCCAGCGACTCGCTGCGCGCCGACCCCTCGAGCACTCATGTAACAGCGTACTTACTGCCAGACAGTCGGTCAGTACCAACCGCCCTGCACCCATGAGCCGTGTACCGAGACATAAATGTATGTACATATGCAATGAGATGTCACTCGCAATGAATACACAGTCATTGCTAGACAGCCGAGTCCCATGCATATACAACACATGCTAGAACAATAAGCTTCCTATTACGAAACGAATTATCCTCTACCTTAACTGGTGCAGCAGTGAATATACGTAGGCCACGAGTGCATCTCACCGTCGTCGCCATCTTCGTCGATGATGTGACCTCGCTGGAGGCTGAGACCACGATGACCAGTCCTGCCTTTCCGTGCATGGTAGATAGCGTCCAAGTACTACATCCCCACCACCCCCCCCTTTGTCATTGTACTTACTGGTATACTATTGAAAGGAACTAATGCATGTACCCTGAACCATCCTCGAGGTATCGCAGGTTCGATTCACGTAGAGTGTGGTCACATTCACAAATAGAGAGATAGTCATATGCATCGCTCTATGTGCTTTCTCACGTCATCCGCTAGAGTGCACAGAAGGAAAAAAAAATCTTACCAACCTGCATGTGTGTATTACACAAGAGATGGCTAGACGAGACCATACATCGTACGGCATTCGACAAAAGCCATGTAATTCCATCACTAATACAAATTGTCAGGTTGGCCGAGCAGCCTAAGGTACCTGATATAAATTCTGGTTCCAGTAAAAGGGAGCGTGGGTTCAAATTTCTGCACCTGGCACATTTTTTAAAAAATTTTTGTACCCTACTCAAATAAATATGGTATTGTATGTTTGAATACCATTGAGAGCACATGCAATCAATCGTCTGTCCCACTGCCCATGAAGAGAGACTAGCATTACAATAATACTGTCTCCAACCTGCACTCATATACTGACCCATTTGCAATTACAGACAGTCATACTCTGTCGCCGACCTGTACTCATTTACTATCTTTTTTTTACAATTTCAGATAGTGAAATGCCATATAGTTTTCTGTAATCTCCGAAACGTTTGAGATAACTAGCAAATATCATAACAAGAGCCTACACACTCACCAGTATCTCCGATCTGCACTTGTGTCCGAAGCAGGTAATAATAACAGGGAGCGGTCAGGGAGGGGTAATCCTGCTCTGAAATACGAACACATACACACTGATAAGCTTATTATTATTACGAAACGAATTATATCCTACCTTACCTGGGAAAGCAGTGAATACTTGTAGGCCATGAGCACATCCCGCCATCGATGTGACCTCGCTGGAAGCGGAGACTGCAATGACCAGTCAAGCTTTTCCATGCATGGTAGATATCGACCAAGTACTGCATCTTCACTACCACCTCCCCTTGTCAACTTACTTACCGGTATACTATTGAAAGGAAACAATGCATGTGCCCTGAACCAACCTCAGGTATTACAGCTTCGATTCTCATAGAGAGTGGTAATACAAGTCGACATAAAAGTCGGCATGTTGTCTACAACAGTGTTAGTAATTACAGACAGTCAGTTCCCGACGTTCATGCACGTACCAAGCCCATCACACACACACACACACACACACACACACACACAGAGCCATACGTGTACTTCACAAGCGATGGTTAGACAAGGATGAGGTTGGTGTATGATCCTTGAAAAAATATGGTATCGAAGGTTTGATTTCCGTTGAGAGTGTATGCTGATACGTCTGCAAACAATCGTTCCTCGTCGGTCCCACTGGCCATGACGACGATGTACATGTAGCATCTATGACAGTCATACCCCATCCCCGACATACAGACAGTCATACTCTGACGACCTTATCTGCACTTGTGTACCGACCGAGCCTTTTTACAGTCACAGGAAGCCTTACTCTGCCAGCCCTGCCCGAACTTTCAATGCATGTACCAAGGCTTTGCAAGTATATGTAGTTATACTCTGTCGAACCTACCCGAACCTTCAATGTATGTACTTACATCATGCACCAAGCCTTTGAAATTACAAGCAGTCGACCCTTCCCGAACCATTAATGTATGCACTTAGATGGATTCCGTCCAGCATTTCATGTTCAGTCATACCACTATGATAACTACGTTGTTGTGTGTACCCATAGTGACAAGTCTCGAACCTAGGTCCCTACAGAGAGCTGCTTGCTCTTCCCAGCCGAGTTTGGCTCGCTAGAGTGCACCAACGGAAAAAAAATAGTTATGAACAAAATGGGTAATAACAAGCTTATCGTGCAATGTATATATTTAACACAAATACTTACAGTTATAGGTCACATACACTGTGACAACCCGAGACACGGACCGAGTAAGGAGGTATCGCAACACACACACACACAGCTATGTATGTACTCTGCTCTTAGACGATGCAGAGCAGAGGTGTTACCTTAACGAGTGTAGCTGTTTTAGAAGACCTGCCTTTCTCTACATGCAATACATAAACCGATTACATGTTCTCCAGCAGACAATCATTCGTCGGAGGGAAGCAAGGCCCCACTGCCAAAATGCTACTAAGAGCCATCATCTACTAGCCCTAACCATATGGAGCAGTCAAAGTGTGTACCTCGTATGCACACAGCAGGAAGTGTTTGAATGAAGCCTAAGTTGATCGTGTACTAGTGTAAAGAGGCCAAACTCATGTCCAGCAGTCGAGACTTCGCAAACTAACATGACATGTTCGTAATTATAGTCATACTCTGTCTCTGACCTACACTCATGTACTTAGCCTTTACAATTACAGGCAGTCATGACCCTACCAACACACGTGTATCGACCAAGCCCTTGCAATCACAGACAGTCATACTCTGTCGACCCTGCCTATACTCAAACCTTCATTGCATGTACCACACCTTTCCAAGTAAAAGCAGTCATACTCCACTGACCCTGCCTGCGCTCGAACTTTCGATGAGCGTATGTACAGGCAGTTTCCATCCAGCAGCCCAACAGTTCCACTGTAACAACTGCGATGCTATGTGTGTGTGCACATATAAATAAGCTGTGGTAAGTCGTGAACTCAAGTCCCTACAGACAGCTGCTTCCACACTCACTCTCCAGTCTCCACTGCCTTGTTGGTGTTTGTGTTGCCTGCATCACATGACATGAGAAGGGATGACAAGTCCAGTCATCCTGCTGATTCGTCATGTACACTAATGTTACTTCGAACGTCCATATTATTACGTGGACCAGCATAGTGCCCCAAACCAATGTGGGAATAAGGGACCACGAGTGGTGCAGAGCATGGGACATACAGATTGTCAGAAGCTGTGAACAACACTCCACAGCTAGCATGTAAAGTGAAAAACGAAGATGATACCCAGGATGTTTTTGAGAACGACAATGTGACCTCCAAGTCCACTGAGAACGATGATGGGACCTCCAAGTCCGCTGAGAACGATAATGTGACTTCCAAGTCTGCTAAGAACGACGATGTAACCTCCAAGATTGCTGATGATGACATGACGACATCTGTAAAGCAGGACCTAATCAACATGGAAGTAGAAGAACATAGATGTTGTCATGTATAATGTGACCCTCAAGTTTGGTTACTCGGAAGACCACAATGACCTAGTTGATGGACTGCAATTGTTGGTTTCATTGAAAAGAGTTGCAAAGAGTTGGATATTTCTCTGTCATTGGAGAAATAAATTTGATTATTAATGGACTCAGAGCTGGCGGCTTTATTCAATGATATGTGTGTGTGTACTTGTGTGCGATTTGGCTATGCATATAATAAATTTAAACACCAACAATAAATATGGTTTGTTTTTTTTTGTCATTTTAAATTCCTACCATCTAAGAAATGTATAGTAGGTAAGGCTAAGGAATTCGGTTGTTTATCACTATGGCGGCCCCCATCCCAGCCTATCACCACACACATGTATGTACCTACAGTCCTAAAAACATTAGCTGAACGTCAGGCGACAGAAGTCGACCGCGCGAGTCCTGGAGTTGCCGGAGGGCAGGGGAAGTGTTGCCATAATTCTCGGGGAACGCTAAGCACAGGAGTAGAAAGAACGGTTCATTACAGTGCGTGGGGAAAGGGAAGCAGTGCTTAGCGCAGGCTTCATGGGTGTGTGGTGAAATGAGATCGGAGGGGTAGCACACATATGTGGACAGGCGATCGAGCTGCGCAGGGGAACCGTGGAGGGAATGGTAGCTATCTGAAAGGACAGGGTAACAGTTTTTATATGTGGCGCTAGGCAGGCCAAGAGCCCAAGCTCCCTCATTCCATCATCCTGCTGTTCGCCCCTTCCTCCATCCTCATTCCTTTCACGGCCATGCTTCACCAACACTCTTGGCAGCTAGCGCTCAGCTGCTGTTTCTGTAAATCACTACACTCTCCACGAGTATTCATCCTCCCTGCGTATGTTCCAGCTCGCTTCCCGCCGCTCACTCCCGCTGCCCGCAGTCCCGGTCTATTTTGTAAACAAGAAGAACTCCGATGTGTTTCAGCGCACATTGTGGGAATTAAACTCTCTTGCGCTGCGAACGATTCTCCGTAAACACAAGTCTTTAGTGTGTTAATTATTAATGATTCTGCTGTGAAATCCATTTGCGTGAATATAATTTATAATAGTACAGGTTTATGATATGATCGAACAAAACACTATGCCAGTCATTGGACTGAGTGAATGAAAATGATGTATTTTGATCATGGAATACATATATAGTGATTTTTTTTTTGTTAGGTTGATATGCTTGTTCAAGATAAATATGTAAAAAAGGGTACATCCACGATTCAATACATGGTCCTCACACAAACAAATGTTAAAGTTATGACCACAAATTGAAATAGTAATATATTTATGTAAACAATAATTCACTCATTTCTTTAAATCATATAGCCTGTTTGGTGTTAAATGAAACAAAGTTCCAGTTTGAAATACAATTTAATATATTCAATTTTTCAAACAAACATAACATTTACTTACATATACAAAATCACATTTCTTCTAAAAATATTTATTTACACATACAAGCAATCTTATTTATTAATTTAATCAATACACTTTGAATTCGTGCAGTGAACTTCATATCTGGGAACAAGGCTGGTGTTAACATTTTAGTTAATGTTGCAAATATGTGACATGTTTTTATTCTAGATGAATTGGTGACTCGCTGACTGTCAGATTAGATGTACGCCACTATGTACTAGAAGATTCACACATTTTTGTGGTGGATGGAATCTTGATTCACTCATAGATGATATTATACCTCATTGAAGGCAGCTGAGCTGAATTAATTATGATACAAAGTGTAGTCTTGTGGGCATTTTTTTTATCTGTGCATTGGAGCAAGTGAAGATATTTTGCCGAAAATTGAAACAAAGATCTTGAGAGCTGATGAGGGTGAAGCAAGTGATGGAAGAGCATTGGATTACATATCTTCTTATAGGCACTAAGTAGTATTATCTCTGAGCAGCGGTGAATGGTCTATACTAGGAGACATGCATGTCAATTTTTGTTATTAGTTGTAAAGTCCACCTGCTTCCAAGAGAACTAAATTCTTCAAGTCTGTTGGTTAAGTAACGCACTAAGGTAGAATTATAAAGGTCCTCATCTGTGGAATATAGAATGGGGAGTCTGAAAGTAAAATAGTTTGTGTAGAGGATTCTTCTGCTGTGATGGATTTTAGATATTTACAGGATATATTTAAACTAAGAGATATTGGCCAGGGTGATGTAGTTAAGTCTAGTAAAGGCTTCCGACACCTCGAGAAAAATATTTGAAAGTCTATATCACTATCAGTTTGGTCATTACATATCCTAGCATCAGTCTGTCTGCCTGCAAAAGCTGTGCTTAGTTTTTCATAACTGAGGTGGGGTGAATCGGTAAGCGATTTAATTCCCAACCCCGTATAAATGTTGCGACATTTTGGAGGTAATACAGTGGGTAGAGCAGGAAATTTCAATTGTGGTACTGACTGCGAAGTCAATTGAGGAGGTGTAGAGGGCTGAGGTGGAGAGGAGGAGGGTTGGGTGGAGGAGTGGGAGGAGGAAAGCCAGTGTTGTAAATTGTATAATGTCTCATCAAATTATTTCTCCGTATAAATTTCCTCTGGCAGAAATCACACCGAAACTGTTTTCTTGAATATTTCATTCCACAGGTTATTTGTTCATATCATCGTAAGTTCTACAAATCTATAAAAGGTTTCCTGCAGAAGCGACACAGCAGATGCATTATTGCTTCCATACTATTACAATTCTAGAATGGAAATAAAAGTTTTCAATGTTTCTAGGAATTGCCAAATGCGAGAAATAGTTAATTCTAGGAATTGTAAATTAGTTTTAAGCACAATTATTTTTTAAATGTATGTTTAAGTATTAAATTGCTTTATAACCTTTATTGCTACATGTACTTAACTAATATTACATAGTCAGAATATGGAAATATTACAATTAATGCATTCATAAAGTCAGTAAATCACACACAAAAGTAGTTTCAAACCATTAATTTTGTTACAGAGTACATATTAAAAACATAAAATGTTTACAAAAACACACTTTTACATAATTTATACCCTTCGACAATATTTGTGTTATTATACATTCTGTTAAAAATTCAAAAACATTTCTTCGATGGTAGAGTTGTATTCGGACATAGGGCATTTTGTCAGATCTGGACAAGATATTAACTCAGTACAATTTTTCACCCTCAAGTGTACATTGGATATTTTTGAAATGAAACAAGCAAGAGTTTTTAGAGATGGAAATTGAGGTTGAGTGGAAAAAGACTGGTTTACAAAAAAAAGCAAAAACTGTGACTTTCCAAAACATTTTCTAAAAGGTTTACTACAACAGGCAATTAGCTTGGAAAAATTCAATCTATACTTTTATTTCTGTATGCACAAGCAAGTGATATCTTTGTCATCTTGATCCATCTTTACAAAGTATTGTCTTGCACAAACCAAGTACTTTTATATACTAAATTACACTTGTAAGTTTTCTCATCCCAGATAATGCCATAACACTTATATGATATCCACTGGTGACACAGGGGGAGAATCATAATAGTCTGTTTCACCCCAGTCAGAGATCAATGAACATTTCAGAATTAATTTAGAGTTTTCCTCTGCATAGAAGAATTTTGAATTAGATCTGTATGTTTCACATAATTGTTTGAATGATGGGCAATTGTATTATTGTGAAATATCTGTTACTCTCCCATTCCACACACTTTGCAAAATGTGTTTTTGCTCAACTCCACCACTCACAATTATTTAAGTATTGTTTGCAAATATGATTAATATTCTCATAGTCAATACACCCACTTTCCCAGGTAAAACCATGGTGGTATTTGGTTAACCATCTATTTGTTTTCTTGTATTTAGGACTTACAAATTTCCAGTGGAATATTGGTTTGAAGTTGAATACCGTTGTGTGTTCCTCCATGTCAGTAAATAGCCAATTCTTTAATGATACATTTTTCTGGATAATGAAATCCTTGCACATTACAAAACATGTTAAAACCCTGTCTTGTTGTCTACAGACTCAAGTCATTATCTTCACCAGCTTATCTCTGTTAATACAGCTCACCAATCTATCTGAATGCAATATGTATATTATTCCCTATTTCGATATATTTTAAAAACTTTATACGTACACCAGTGTTAATTTCAATATGTGGCATTACCTATATGGCACTGTTTAATTCAGATGTTACACCTTCCTCATTATTAGCCATGTTGTACTTAGCATTAAAATGCATTTTACTGAATAGAATAAGTAATTATTGTTTAGCATTTAATATTATGTGTTTATAGTCCTCAGCAAAGCACCAAAACTATACTTAATGGTATTACAGCTTCGTATTTTCCACCTGAGTTTATTTGCAGTATAAAATTATTAGCTTTGTTCCACCCAGCCATAATTCCTGTATAAAGATTTTCACAGTTCCCAAGAGATAGTTTGTTATTGTGGAAGTAATTCCAACATTCTGTGATTTGTCGATTTCAACACCAGCAGATATGCAGTTCTACCAATTAAATGAAGTATTCCATTTCTTACTGTTCCTGTAGTTACTGGAATAGTTGCATCAGCTGTCTTTTTAATTGTTCCCCTAAACCTTAAACTTAATTTCGATGGTAATGTGCAAATATTGTGATTTTCTACGGCAATACTTATTTCTGATGGAAACGTAGATGGACCTACTCAGAATTGTTCATATACTTGTATTTCCATATTGGTGATTGCATCATCATAACTTATTGGTTCTTCAATGTTAAGTATGTCTTCCATTTCTATTAATGATATATCCTAATTCATTTTAAAACAATTCATTGCCCTGTGTGAACTTTATGGGTATTGTGTTTGAAATGATCGTTTTGTGCTTCTGTTTACATCTTTTTATAGCTACTTTCTCAAAATATGTTTTTTAGAAACATAGCTTTTAAATGAAGCTCCTACTTTATGACCGTATTCGCTATTATACACATAACCCATTTTGATTGTAATAAACACAATGCATGTGTTTATATACCTTTTTTTTAAATATAATCAACCAGAAATTTCTCTGTTTCAAAAATTAATCAGTTTATAGTCTTGATCAACAACTGTAGCAACTAATTTATCCACTCGATTAACTATTAATGGAAGATACAACAATGTACTTGGTTTTCAATTATTTTGTAACCTGGAGCCATCTCACATTTGCATTCATATATTGTATTTCTTGGCTTTTCATTCAAATATGACCCCCCTACAATATTTACATTTATACGACATACATTAACCGACAAAATATTAACCTGTTTTGATGAATTGGGCAATTGATTAGCTGGATATATTCTCCTTTCATAACCTAACATATTTGCAATTGAATTGTCTTGTGTGAAATCTATATTGACATTACTATACATCACACTAGTTAACATATTTGGATTTCCACTTAATCGGAATTGTACATTTTCAGGTAATGTTGCTTTAATGAAAGTTTCTATATCATCCAACTCATATGATCCTAACAATATCACGATCTTATAAATATTTCACCATTGTTGAATGTAAATGATTGATTCTCTATATCGATGTTTGGTATACTTTTGTAAGTAACGAATTCGATTAGACTTATTTGCCATTGTCACTATAACTGCAAAGCTGGGAAATATATTGACCACAATTGTGATGAATTCCCACCTAATATCAATGTAATTGATATATTACTAAATGGTTTCACTAATATGTTGACATATATTCTATTCATGGTTAAGAAATGTAAACATAAATTATCAAAATTGACTATATTTGGTAATTGTTCCATTTTGTAATTGTATCTTAATTGTGTGTTTTTCAAATAATTGTGTAATTAAATTGGAGGATGTAAATCAACAAAACTGTTGCAATACAATGATTGATTTACATTGTTATTTAAAGCAACCCAATGTGTTCCTTTGAAATAGGGGATATAAAATTTCTTTACAATTACATTATTGTCTTTGTTGGTTAATGCACATTTTGGAATGCCACATAGGACTTTCTGTATTTCTTTCCATGTTTGGAGTTTTTCGTCCTTGACTGACTTTATATGGTTTGAGAAATATTCCTTTATCACTTGATTTAGCAAGAGCAGAATGTTTCCCATTAAAGATCCAAGAGCTGATAATGCTGGAAATATGAATGTTAATATGCCTCCTTTCTTGGTTTTTTGTATCATTTTGCATTTTACACCCCTACCTGTTTTCACCTTTGCCCACATAACTTAGTCAATGACCCAAGCACCTAGCTTTTCACCTGTGGATTTAGACGGATTCTTCCTTATATTTGCTACTTTATCGGCTATAATTGTAGCCGCTGTATGTCTTTCTTTCAAATTATTTGTTCGATTGTATATTATATAGTGTTCTTTCTTTATAAGTGTTATCCAAACTGTTTATTCCTTGATCGTTCCATGCCAGAAGTTTTGTAAGCTTAGTTCTGGGTCAGCAATAATTGTATTTCGGAAATGCAATTCAGATGGTTATTTATTAATCTATGTATTCAATACTCTGCATCCTTTTTGGTACATTTAGTATGGGCCATTTTTTTCAACTGAACACGAAATATATATATATATATCTATAGTTATAGCTTTTATGCAAGTAAGTTACCTAATACTGTAGAAATTAAGATTATAAAACCAAATGTTCATCTTCTGGTAATTGTAAATATGAAATAAAATGTAATTGAACAGTAATATGGTATTATTTTACCTCCAAATATACATTGTATAATAGTGGTTCATCTTCATGTGGAAAAATGTGTGTTATTATGTCCATGTTGGAACATCCAAATGGGTTTAAATTTGAAAATGTATACGTGTTTGCTAAAACAATAAAACAAGAGAAATATTAATGATTAGCATCTGTGTTATTGTTAATTGTATGAATACAGTTTTTTTATTATACAAATAAAGAAGCTATAGTACCTCTGATTGAAGCATTACTTAATTCTGAATTTATATTTGACGATGTTTGGTGCAAATAGCAGGGTGAAATACAGCAAAACTTTAGTTTTGGTAGACATTAAATGTTGATTATTTTCATCTGTCGCAATGTGATGCATATATTCCAACACATAAATTGCACAATAAGCCAAATATAATTGTGTTTAAAACTGACAAAATGAATGTGCAACATATTTACAATGATCATGTTTTAGGTGAAATGACATTTACAAAGTTTAAAGATGTGTTTTTATTGTTGGAAAAACAAGTATGGTTTCTGGTAATTATACCACCTTTTCCCCTATTTAACGGCAGATATAGGTCTGAATTTGACATTTTTTTACTTCTCGACAAAAGAATAATGAGTAATAATGGGAATAATAAGTTCAGACATAGCAGTATGAAACACAACAATTAAAAAACCTGTTTAATGATAAATTGCAATGGAAACTGTTATTTGAATGGACATATATTACACAATGTGGGAATGGCTGTGGAAGATATCGATGCAGCAAATAAACATTATGTGAAAGACTTGAACACTATTATACTAAACCTAGTTAAATTCCAATCAATTAATAAAACTATTTCAAAAGTGTCTAGCAGTATTAGTAATATTTCACAAATATTGGCAAATATGATGACTTCATTGCAAACTATAAAAACTAAAGGAACCAAACATTTAGAACATTTGATAAATGTAACTAATGAAATTATGATTACATTATGATTAGCATTATGATAGCATTATGATTACAAAACAATTTGTTACACAAATTGACAAAATGATGCAATATATGTGTTGAATTGATCAATAAAACATCTGGCTTAGCTATGCAAACAGAAGTAAAAAAGCAAATTGATGTTTTGAAATCTCGAAAAAACTATTTTATTAACGATTTGATGGTTAAAATTGTGTGCAAATTAGACATACTTTTGAGTAAAGTCGATAAGATTGAAAGAGCGCAAACTAATCGAACCAATACATGGCGAGAAAAGCAACAAATAAATTCATATATAAATAGTTTGAATTCAATGTAAACCAACAAAATGTCTGACCCTGTTTTGGAATTACATAAACTCATATCTGCTGTAAAGGTGTAATATTTATAAGCTTAACATGCCCCTAATGGAATGGGATGTTTTGAAAGAAGAAATATTAAAACCTGTTAAGAGTAGAATGGATACATTACCTTCCATGCTAAATATGTTTTATGAAACACCAGTGGAAATTAAATTGGAAGAGCCTAAAAGGAAGAAAAGGTCTCTCAATTAACACAATATTATTTAGCTATAAAACAATCTTCGCCTATGTGTGATACGGTATTTGGTGTATATCATCTTGGAATAATATGTGCACCTGGGAGATTCGTTAATTAAGTTTTTGTCTGAGAATAGAAACTCAAGTAGGTTATTACATAACTGATGTCAGTGAATTATTGTTTGAATTATTATTTTAAAGAGTTTGGAATGGTTTTTCCCATATCGATTTGGAGATATATATGTATCTTGTTCATCGAACGAATGCAAATAATATTTCAGATCATGAAAATCATTGCAAAATAATTTATTAAGCAATATTGTTGGAAGTGGAATATGTGAAGATGATCGGTTTTCTCCTGTATATTGGAACAATCCTGACATATTGGTCGATAGGTTAAAACTGCTGATCACTTCGAGACAGTCTGGGAATAACTCCCATATGAGCAGAATTGTTTCAATTATTGAAGAATTGACACATGAAAAACTTTCCTAGAAGATGTTATTGCTAAAGGTTCAAGTGATCTTTATCAAGCCAATTTGTGTGAAATGACATAGCTTTTGAAATACAATAATGGATATAAATTTATTTATACCAAAATAGACATTTATTCCAAATATGATTGTGGCATACCTGTCACAAACAAGACAGGGAAACAGGTTAGCGATGGAATAAGATCGTTTTGCGAGAAGGGATGCAAAATTCACTCCAAACCAACAAAAGAACAGAGTTATTAAATGCAAATTTCCAGAAACTAATGATCGATTATGGTATCAATCATTACATAACATATTCAGGCCTTATAGCAAGTGTTGTCGACAGGATTAACAAGAGCTTGAAACAGCTGTTATACAAGAATTTTATGTGGAAATGCACGTAGAATTGGGTGGACGTTTTGCCTGAAATAGTTAAATTCTATAATTCCAGATACCATAGAACTATCAAAATGGCACCCAAAAAAGTTACAGACAGTACATTGATGAAAACTGTTATAATAATGTTAAAGTATTTGACGAGAGAAACCAATGTTCAACGTTGGTATATATGTACAAGTGTCTAAGCTGAAATATGGCTTTGAGAAAAAAACATGATTACTTGGTCATACGAAATATTATATTTATTTCAGTTAGAAATTCATTTCCCAGAGTGTATTATCTAGAAACCTATGATGGAGAACCTATAAGAGGGGTTTCTATGAACATGAATTAAAAAACGTTTCTTGTCCTAATGAATATTTGGTTGATAAAATCATTAAATGGGAAAATAATAGGTCATTGGCTCGATGGAGAGGATTTTCAAAAGCACATGGTTCGTGGGTAAAGAATAAGGTTCTTAAAAGATTGGACAATAATGATTTGTAAATGCTTCTTCTATTAAATAAAAAACATTTTATATAATATTTGATGTGATATTTATTTAATAAACATATAGATATTGATGGGGAATGGATGTACAATTATTGTGCAATCATTCCTATTGTTAGGGTGATAATCTATTATGACTAATTTATGAAGTAATCAGTCAGTTTCTCTGGTTTAACATGTATTTCATTATGTGTTTTGATAGCCAATGAGGGCCAGAGTAAAATATGTTTTTATATTTGTGTTTGTGTACTTTAATTTGTGTGGATGATGGTAGGGGGTGTGGGGTAATGGTGAGTTGTATTTATATACTAGCCGGGTGTTTGTTTAATTTAAGTAAATGTTGTGTTCCATTCGGTAACCACATGAGTTTGTGGCTGTAGATTCAATGTTGTGTGATTAAAGTGGATATCAGTTACTTTGCTAAGGAAAACAGTTTTATTCCATAATCCCATGGTTAAAATCGGTTTAATGAATTCGGCTAGTGGTCCAGAAGTGACATGCATGCTCTTGCTCTACCCACACATCAGTCGCCTAGTGGGTCAGAACACCCCCGCGCGTATGTGCTCCATCTACAAATAAAAAAAAACAAAAGAAAATGTTACTTATACCACTCTTACACCAACACAAAACTCCTATTAAAACAAATACAACCCCCTCCTCTGGTCAGTTGACCCCAGGGTGCCATAGAGTACACAACGAACCTGCTCTGTCAATATCACCCTTAAGACACCAATAAATTAATAATAATCTTCGATACAAAGAATTCTTTAATATAAAAAATAGAAATTTTGAAAGCAAGACATTCTTTAATTAATAGATTAATCAAATTAATCAATTTAATTAATATAGTTAATTATTAGATTAATCGAACAACTATCTAATCTTATTTGCATATGCTAATTAGGCGATTATGCAAAGTAGGTCGCTGCTTCCACGTGTCATTCTACAAGTATTCCAGTATGGCCCCGCTCTTACTACTGAATTGAAAACACTAGATGAAATGAGCATGCGAACAATGGTCGGAATACTACCTTTGCCCTAAGGGAGTCATTCCAAAGACCTAAAACAAAATTGATGATGATAACATTAAAAACATTTCAAACATATTGAAATATATCAACCCACAAAGAAAATACATCAATGGAAATAACCCCACACCCTCATTTCACTGTGAGGTCTTTAACTTTTGTTGAGTTACATATGCTTTATTAAACACACCTGGACGGCCTTAGAGCTCCAATAGTACCGTCCCTGGGATCAAAATCTCTTTATGCGATAAGGTCCAGAATACTGCAGTGCCAACTTGGCACTGAAGCTAATTGACTTCTTGCTAAAAAAATGTTTCCAAAATTACCTTGTCACCTTACTTTAAATGGTACTGAACCAGAAGCATTTACATTCCGAGAAGTCAATTTGGAATTATACCTTCTCAAATTCAGATTGGCTTCGCTCCATATCTCCTCTAGATCTTTATTTTTAAAAGAATCCAAACAAAACTCGTACAGTCCCCAGGTATTTATCAAGGGATGAAACTGGCATCGCCCAAAAAACAATTAGACTGGAACCTTTTTAGTAGTACCACTCACTACATTATTAAAGGCGAGAGCTCACCGATACACCACCACATCACACTCCTTATGTGATCCTCATTGAAATGTCTTCAAGGTCACCAAATTTTGGTTATACCATTCCACAAAATTTGTCTTGTGATAATAGGGTGTAGTCGGAACCAACTTGACCCCCCTATGAAAAAGCAAGATTCCTTATCTCCGCGGAAACAAAATAAGTAGCACTATCAGTTACAGTGTTAACAGGAGATCCGAACACAGCGAACAAGCATTGTCCTAAAACCTTACAAATTTCAGCAGATTTCATATTACGCAAAGGAAAAAAAAACATAAATTTACTAAAACTATCAACAGCTAGTCAGATAGAGGTAAACCCTGTAGAACAACATGGTAAATGTACAAATCATCCTAATAGACTCGTTCCCAAAGAAGCGATGCTACTCCAGCACTATAAGTACTATAAATTTTTTAATTTCCGGGATTTGCCCTCTGACATTGCAGACACTCTCTAACCAATTGTTCCACCACCCTACTACGACCTGGCCGGTAGAACCTTTCTCGAATACGATACCCGAACTGGCTCCAACCACATCTTCCGGATGCAGCAGGACCCTCGCCTTTACACACAATTATTTGCTGGACTCTGTGTCAACCATCTCCACTCCTGCTTCCTTCAGCATCTGGAGTAAAGACCCCTTGGACAATTTCTGGAGTGAGGCTGCAGACATTGTATAAATCAATATAGCCACTAAACCACAAAATATTGAAACTGAAATTTCCCACTGAATTATTATCTTTTGTCTCCTCCAATCGCTCCAACAAACTGTGAATTATAAGTTCAAATAAAAAATCCAACACCCTGGAAACGAGATTAGCGCTGATGTTTTTTACTTGCAACGCCAATGCCCCCAAGGACATAGCAAGGACAGAAGGTCCCCAAAATCCAAACTCCCTAAGGAGAAACAAACCCTTGTAAAGCAGAACAAATATGGAACAAATCTTCGAAATAACACTTATACTTAAAAAAAATTATATCTTATATCCAGTAAAAATCATGAGTAGTTTCAAAATATTGATTTATTTTCTTTTGTTTTCTTTTCATTAAAGTTGTGATTATCATTTGTTACTCATATTTTCATAATTCATACAATTTATCATAAGCACCAAGGTGCGAACATTGAACAATATTAATAATAATAAATTTGATTAACCACAAGGCCTTCAAAAACGCATATACTTCAAAAGATTTGTTATAGAATTTTAGTATTTCAACAATTAACCATATATATAGGCAAACTGCCCAGCAATTCAATTCTCTATCCCAACAGCAGTTTACAAAAAAGATTGCTAAAGTATTTTATAATGAACAAGTTTATATTATACTGTTGCCCTAGAATAAAGTCTCTCCAAAATAAAACGTTACAAGCTATTTCTTTTTATAAATATTATTGATAATTTTCTCTATCAGAGTACACATAATATATTTGTTTATTCTTATAGGTCATAAAATTTTTACCTGTGGTCAAAATATTCAAAGTTAAACAATTTTCTTCTGAACTCAAATTCAGTAACAAGATTATTTTTGTTTGATTTTAAAGGAGCACCAATTTTGGTGGACAAAATTTTCAAAATTTAATTTCCAACCTTTTTAATGAATAATTCATGTCTTTATAGGAATTAAGAGGCCAATCAGACATTACGCCTCCAATAGTTCTACAATAAAAATTACAGCAATAAATAGCAATTCACTTTGTTTAAAATTTTAGCTAGATTAAAATTTCATTAAAACTGGGATGTCATGCAAAATTCCTTGGGGAAACACACATAAATTTCCCTAGCTTAAAACTTGACTCTTGGCTAGCAACCACATTAAGACAAAATTGGAAATATCAAATTTTGGTGCCAATTAATTTTCTCATGATGCTAATATTCTCCATTTACAATTAAATATCAAGACCTTTTCGCCATCTTGGTGCTTACCTCCTATCCAGGACACCAAGCATGCATGCTACAAGTGTCACAAGGGCTATGCTGAAACTTTTAATTTCTCATTACTTAACTGGTGGCCTTGTGACTCCTTCTGGGGCAGTGGCAGAATCTGGCCTCAAGTCAGAAGTTCACCCTCATTTTATACTATTCGCAAAATAATATCCCAAGGAAGGGTTAACAAAATGAACAGCCAATAGAACTACACAATGCCATGTAGGGCAAAGGTCCATTGCAGGAGCATTACTCCTTATAGGGGTTATTTTATTAATGCCCAGTGGTTTTTGTTGGAGAACACATATCACCATATATGGACCACCCACATGCTCACATGTCACAACAATCCCAGCGATCCGCCAAGCTGTAGGAAGTGATGTCACACTCACAGGAAACTCACACACCTGCCAATTGGTCAGTTGGACGTGAATATAGCATCTCAGTTCCTCCCAGTGCAGCATGCCGATGCACCTACAGCGACCAGCCAGCTGGGTGCCCACCTTAGAAGGTGGGAAAGAGGAGGTGAACAGCCAGTATGCCTGGTTGCTGAGGAATTGCTGCTAGAGGTGACACTGCCAAACAACGTACAAACAGCTGATATTGTGGTAAAACTATGTCTTCTTTGCCAACTTCATCCATGTAGAAAAGTTGAAAATTTGCCGTGATGTCAGTTTCGGGTGAGGTGTCACAACTTGATATTTATCATGTAAATCAGTTAAAAGAAAAAGTGTAATATTGATTTGTTATGTGAAAGGATTTGCAGTTCATTATGACAATTATAAAAAAAATTCTCTATCCTATGTGAATTATCATAACAATACTAAAGTATTAAGCTTTAAATCCCCTCAACCATGGTCTGTCCTAAATCCAGAAGTGAAAGCGATAATTCGCCATCAAACTTACGAAGTATATGATTTGAATTTGGATTCCATTGTTTTAGAATATGAAAATAGATGTGAATGATGCACTCTTTGAAGAATATCCTATTTATGTATTGGAAAAAATGCAAAAGGAAGGTATAAATACGTTAACTAATGCATAAGTTATAAATGTTAGATTATGTTACAAAAGTCCAAATTACAATTCACGTGTAAAATGTTATAGTAATATTCCATGTTTGAACAAAATGTTTTGTTTTCAGTGTAAAAGGAAAGCCTTAGGAGAATACATGTACCAACATCCATGGTATGTTTAAATATAATAATATAATTAAAAGTGTTTTGTTACAGGCTCATACCTACATAAGACATTGAAATGGAGACGTACAATTCAGTTAAGACATATGAGAGTCTGGTGTTCAGATACAAGAGAGTGTGGTTTAAGTCTAAAGTCAATACATTCTACCAATTACAGCTCTGCTACGGAGATGAGCACTGGAACTTTTCACAAAGTCTTACAGGAAATATCTATAAAGAACAAGCATTGTGTTATGAACAATAATGCTGCCCTGTTTTCAACATGTGACGCGACAGCGAACTACCACACAGTTCAAATTATTTAAGCTTCTGAGTTCTAAATGAAGAAATAACCAAGGAAGCAGGACTTCAGCAAATAAAATATAAATTAAGCAGAGAGTTCTATGACAGTCCTACAGTTTGGTCAGAAACATGCAATAATAAGCAACACATCATGCAAATACAAGGAAGTAGCCAAGTATAAATATCGCCTTATGGAACATGGAAATGCGAAGTATTGTTAAGAAACACTTTTGGCTGTAAATTCAATGTCACCAAGATATTGTTAAAAAATTATTATTTTCTTATAGTGCAAGAACCTCTTATCTGTTAGACTATATAAAGCAGAGTGTTTAGTAATACATTGTCAGTCAAGTTTAGTGCCTTTGAACCTATAGACATATAAAAGGTCCTGAAAATAGGACCTTGAAAATCTTTCAAGGGAGTGTTACAAGTTCAAGTGCATAATGATATCGATCATTGAAGCTGCACTTTCGATAACAGTCTCGGCACTGGCTTTTGTGAAGGATTGCCATTCAACAATTGTGCAGTGAAGTATCTCTATACCGGCAGTAAAACTACCATCTACACCTGATGTTAGCTAGTTTTACTGAAGAGGTGAAAGAAGAATGAGGCCACAGAGTATTCACCTATCAGCTCACTAGACCTCACCTTGGAACCACCATCCGCTGGAAGGAAACATACGATGGAGACATCCACAACTTTATTTTCGAACAAGGAAGTTTAGCTTTTGCAGCAATGTGCAACATATATGGGTGTGTGAGGTAGCTAAATCAGAATAATGTTCTCACCAATTTTGAAGTATTTGTTTATTTAAAAGGGTTCGTATTTTGTAACATATGGTTTACCATAGTCAACTATTACCTATTAGGAAATGTGTGAGTCAGACATACTTTTTAAATGTGCATACTGTTAGCATTATAAATTCATAATAAATCATGCAAAGCTGATTGTATTGTAACTAACTTCAACAGTTCAAAATATTTTGTTAATCAGTATAGATAAACAGGGTAGAGGAAAATCGTACCCTATAAACTGAGCATATTGTTACAACATTTTGTGAGGAAGAACATTTTAAAACATCTTATCTATTCCTCAGATGATAGTAAATTATTGTAGTATTTTGAAGAATGTGACATAGGTATACATCTGATTTTTTATTATTGCAAACATTGTGTACTGGGTGTGTTTGATCAATGTGTTATGCACATCGAACAATAAAATTAGCAAAACTTAAATTTTGCCTGCAATCATTGTTCAACTTTAAACAATAGATGATGATTCTCAATGTACATACATTGTTCTTTAATATTTCTTCTCAGTCGAGTATTGGAATGAGTAACATTTAGTTTCATCCAAGAAGCCATTATGTTAGTGTCAAACCAGGCAAGTCTAATGTATTGTATACTTTATTATGTAATGGTCTTCTGTGTGAGTTTACAGAGATTTGCTACTGAGGATTCCATTTTAAAGTGATTTATTTCCCTAAAAGGTATGAAAAAATCATGAATTGAATCAATGCAGTGATACTACGAATTGTTCTGTGTTCCACATGACTGAAAATACGCCTCTTCTTCTAGCATTGAAGCCGCCCACCCACATTATGTCGAAACATACCCGGACCTAGTTGAAAGTGTTTTATATTCCCCCAAATGTAAAGATGCATTTGTTCCATCTGACAAAATCAAACCAGGACATCAGAAATGTTACCTCCTTGAAAGTATTTTCAAGAAGAGGGTTTAGATACAATATAATGAAATAGTTTGAAAATATTATTTACCAAAGTTGCAAACAGCTTATGACTTGTGTTAAAATACTTGGTATCAATGTTTGCGGGACACCCTTTACTTGCCTGTGCTATGATTTTTAAACATCCTGAATTAAAAAATGATTTAGTATCTATGTTTGTGAAACATCCTATACTTTCTTGTGTTATGATTTTTGAAATAGCTTGTGTTTGCTTGTTAAAAATGTTGTGTTCTCTATTAAAAAATGATTTGGTGTGTTTTTTTTGTGAAACATCATATACTTGCATGTGTTTTGATTTCTGAAACTGCATGTGTTTGCTTCTCAAAAATGTATATATTTCGAAACATCCTGTGTTTAAAATGATTTATTATTTGTGAAACGACTTATACTTGTTAAATGTTATATATAATTTGAAAAAGTTTGCCAGTAAATTTTTTGAAAAAATATGATTTGTACATTTATTTACCTCTCCCCTATAGAAACTGTGAAATGCATTTTATTCCTAAAAAAAGGAATATTACCTTGGTTGATAAAATGTCATAACACTAATGGTCTTGCAAAGAGTTAAAAAGTCTTTGGTTTCTATCATGACAAACTATATTCTTAGTAATGAAAAAGGCAGATTACAAATACATTATCAAACTTACCTTTTTGTTTGTCAAAATACTAGGTAAAAACCAGTTGATACTGAATCCAGAAAAAATATGTCTGTTGGAAAAAATTATAAATTTAAAATTATAATTTTCAACACACCACATTTTCACAAAAATAGTTCATTCATGTCGCCGATATCAGTAGCATAGTTGGATTA
The DNA here is from genome assembly GCA_029891345.1 of Dryococelus australis. Classification (NCBI taxonomy): domain Eukaryota; kingdom Metazoa; phylum Arthropoda; class Insecta; order Phasmatodea; family Phasmatidae; genus Dryococelus; species Dryococelus australis. Next base: position 59,507,962 of record CM056994.1, on the reverse strand, counting down.
TGCTATAGTTTGGAGGTTCTAGGTTCGAATCATGGGGAAGGCATGGACAATTATAGCTTATATTGGAAGTCTCTTACCTTAGAAATCATTAAGCATAATAGACATTCCAGTGTCGCATACATATGCAATGTTTGTAAGTAAATATAATCATATGATGTTCATAACAGAAATGGGTATGTAAAAAGTGTAAAATAAATTATTCTAATCGCGATATTCTTTGTAATGCGTTATGTTCGGGTTAAAAAAAACCCATATTGCAAAAGAAAGTCTTTCAATAAAATGCAATTCAAATTAAATGTAATTGCTAATGCAGAATAAATAAGCATATTTCACATTACATTTCAAAGTTTCCACAATTAAATTCAGAAAATGCATCTGCTCATGAAATAAAATTTTTAATTCCATAAATTTGTGTTACATTTTGTTAAATCTAAAGAAGAACCCTTGAGATATGTTTTTTCTGCTATATAAATACATTATCATAAAATGTCAGCCAATAAGCACTATAAAAATTATACAACAAGGGAAGGTTTCCTGCCTATATATAGGGGCTCCTGACCTCCCAATTCGCACATCAACTTTCATCAACCTACTCTCCTATGCACATCTATGATCCGTTTTCCACTGCTGTAATTCGCCACCCACTGTCCGCCTCAGCAGCTGGTGGGAGCTTGTGCTGATGTTAGGGGGTAGCATCCCACTGCCCATACTTGGTGACCTGTTGGCAGCTTGCTCTGCCCCCAGGGGTTTGCCACACACTATCCACCACCCACTGCTGGGAGGGTTCGCCGCCCAGCCTCTGCCTGGACAGTGGTCATCAATCCTAGTTGACATTCTGCACAGACTTCTTGCTTCGCCTGGCTGGTGCTGCTACCTGCCACACTCCGGATACCATCTGCGCTGAGCACAAACCTCCAACCTGCTCAGCCTGCACCAACTCAATGATTTTCTTGGACTACCACCTCTGATAATAGACATTATGTAAGTAAATAGCATTAACATTAAGGCCTTTTTTAAATTATTGCCTTAATATTTAAAATTTTATACTTTTCGAGACTTTTTCCATCTTTCTATCAGTAGATTTACTTTGTTATCAAATTGTCTTTTTCATTCATATGAATTATTTTGCAGTAATTATTGTTAATGTGTTTCTGTTAAATAATTTGTATTTGTGAATTATATAATGTTTGCATTTTGTTATTTATTTGCTTATAATGAACTGAATCTAACATACTGTGTTGGGTATTAGTTTCTAAGTAATAAGCAAAATATTTTCGAAAACAAAAATTTGTTTTGTAAGATATTTTTGGTGGGTTTGTATGAATGTTTAGTGTGTTTGGTGGAGCAAACTAAAAATAAGAGGGTACTATGCTACTTCTGAGCTACATACATGGAAGTGTAATACATTTGCCCTTTATTTTGCTCAGAATGAGTTGTATGGTGAAGGATGACTGAATTATGAATGGAATCAAGTATGTGGCGAGAATGTGTAATAATTGTGAACAGGTGGGATTTTAGTTTGTAATTATATTTTTAATATTGTGTGCATTAAGATAATTTGTGTGTGGAGAGGTGGGTGGGTGTATATTTGCTTGTATATTTTATGTAGCAAACTAAAAAATAAGAGAGAACTAAGCCACTTATGCACTGCATACTTGGAAGTGTAAGACACTGGCTCTATAGTTTCCTCAGAATGAGTTGTATGGTGAAGGATAACTGAACAATGAATGGAATTGAGTATGTGGTGAGAATATGGAACAATTTTGAAGGGGCAAGATTTTGTTTTGTGATTATTTTTAAAATATTTAATTTAGTTTATAAGTTTTAAATGTGTTGAGTGGGTTTCTATGACTGTTTAGTGGGTTTGATGGAGCAAAGGATAAAATGAATTACTGCTGTAACTAGGATGGAGAGAGGGAATGACAATATTACTGGCCAATGCTTTTTGTTCTGAACGGTAATGGATGAATGTAGTTATAATGCATGAGGGGTGAGTTGGTATTTTCATAGAGGTAATTAATTTTAAAATTTAATTCTTTTAAATTAAATTTATTTCCTTATTTTGATTATTATTTTTAGTTAGTATGTAAGTGTATTTATTGATGGTATTAAGTTTTATGTTAAAGTGTATTAATTACTAGGAATACATTTTTAGAGTGTTACATATTAATTCTTCATGCTAAAACTTTCTTGGCAAAATATTTATTAAATTTCTTTTGGATGTTGGATAATTTAAGATTTGATTGATCTTTTATCAGTATCAAGAAATTTGAAACACTTCAGAAATACTTTCTTTTTTACATTGAAGTACTTTTTAATAAAAAATAAATTAATATTTCAATATCAATGCAATATTTAAAGTTTTGTCTTCAACAAATTGTTTTAGTGTAGAGTTCAACAAGTTGCTTAAAATGCAATACACTGGTGCGAGCCATAAGTATTAAATATGTTTTAAACACAGCTTGCCCATTACAAAAAATGCAGAGGCAGTGCATTGTGAAAGACAGTGCACTGTATTTGAGATTGGTAGCTGTGTAGGGACACCATCCATTGCAAGGACTTGCTAGCAAGGCAGGGTAGGGGTGTAGTGACCACCTTTGCTACCTGCGCAGATGCGGCAGGTAAGTGTCTCCACTGCGCAGGTGCACAGTGGAGACACTTAGCATCATGCTATGTATGCACAGAGAGGAAGCATGGCAGAGTAGCATAGTGGGGAGGGGAGTGGTGGCTAGGATGTGGCGCTTGGTGCTGTCATTCTTCCAACCATGTCTCGCTCTTGGCTTTCGCCCTTCGATAACTACTTCTTGAAGTGACTGCCTCTGTAATTACATCCCGCTCCATTGTGGTTCAGCACACGCTGTTGAAAAAATATGTGAGTTAGATGCTTTTCAAAGACTGATTAGCTTACAAATTTATATTTTTGAATAGAAATTCAGCGATTCTCTTCAAGTCCAATATTATTATTAGAACAAAGTTATTTACTTAAATGGAAGGAAAAATAAAAATACTATGTTGATTTTCCCATATGTTTAGATTATTTCTAATTAATAAATATTTTTTCTTTCAGATGCCTTGATATGCCTTGTTAAGGGACTATAATATTGTTTTTCTTTCTTTCCAGAGAGAAGGAAGAATTTATATTTATTGTGTTACTGAAACTATTGTAACGGGAAACAAAAATTTAGTTATACACAATGAGTGAGCATAAGGGACAAAGTCTTCTCAGTTTGTTGGAAGATATTTTTGTTAGCGATACAGAGAGCTAATCTGATTTGCAGATAAAAAGACTGGCAAATGCAAGCTGTCAGTAGATTGTTGCTTCGCCTAAGCATCAGCACTTCGATTTGTTTTGGACTGCCTTTACTTGAGTGATTCGGACACTGAATCTCACACGGAAAGGCCATCAGCTGCAACAGATCAGGACACGACCCCTTCCCCCAAACAAGGTTAAGTCAATCTCCTGTTAGACTATCTGTATCTGTCTGATATGGAAAATGTGTGTGATTCGAATAGTGTTTCATAAAAGTTACAAACGAGTTCTGTGCCAGATCGAAACAGTTCGTCTAGGGAAACTGACAAAAATTCATTTTGCGATTCTCCAGGCTCAGTGCAGACTTTGCCAGACCTCAGATATGAACTACTAGCGACCAAGTTCGCCATCAGGTTAAGTTGCGGTCGAATACCTAATGACTGATAACACTGAAGCAGGCTTCTCTAGATTTTTTTAAGAGGTACAGGGTCCCTCTGATAGATTTAGTATTTGCATCACCCCGGTCTATTAGGATTAGCATCACCATAGCATGTAAATATCTAAAGTCCTTCATGGTGGAGGAAGGTACAATGAGACTTTTTATTTTCAAAGTAAATTCCTTTCTGTCCTGCATTTGTCCAATTTTTGCATAATCTACAATTATACAACTAAGCCTTACCTAACCAACAGACTTGATGGAGTCTAGTGCATGTGGTTCTGGCTGGAGTTTGCAACTAATATTGTATATGGATGTAAATATCTCACCATATAGGGCATTCACTGTAGGTGCTATGCACACTAAATTACCCAAATCTATTGCTAATAGGAAGGCTTGTATCAATGTACACTGCCCGGGGGGGAATGTGTTTCCACTAGCCGTTATATCAGCCTTGTTTCCTGCCACACAGAATACCCACAGAATTACTTCATATTAAAAATCTCATGAGGGTTTGAATACTGAAAGTCTGTTGGTACCTGTAGTGATACAGGGCAAAGATAGCAATATAATTGACGAAATCCACAATAACAAGGGGATTATCGCACTAATGCATATTTCTCCTGTACGCTATGCAAAATGTGTAAATATTTTGGCAATTCGCACTAGTGGTAATTCCGCTCATTTTTATTTTGTTTCCATTATAAATTTTTTACAGCTGATTGTTAGTCAGCTGAGTAAGAAAGAACACAAAATACGTCTTTGCGATCATTGTCTCTGGTACTTTGTTATTGAGGAGTAACTCGCAAGTCGCACTATTCTTTGCCAGCAATAAAAGGCTGTTCGCAGTACTTTCCCCACTGGGGATAACTTGTACTTGGAATTGAAGGATTACAGCAAACAGCAGAGGTTGTGTTTCGTAGCCTATTGCAGTGTTGAAAGATGCTTGAAACCCTTGTCCACTTGCTTTCCCAATAATGAGATGAGTAATACAAGTACCATTTACGAACATGTTCCATATGCTTGTAGCATTTTGTTGGTCTGTTCATACAATCCGAGTTTATCTAACTACTTCGAGTTTATGGGTGAGGTCTGTATGTAACAATTAGGAGATAATTAGTTGAACTGACAAAGTGGGTTGCAGGAATTTACAGCATGATTGTTCCGATGAAGCCAAAACCCCCTGCTGATGAAGCTAGCTTGACTGCTCAAAAATGTTGCCACATTTGTAAGGAAAAGCTCAGTATAGATTTTGTGGTTGATTATGACCATCTGACGGGTGAAATCAGAAGTCGCGCACATTACAAATGCAACTTGATCTTCAGACTGCAGAGAGACAACTTGTCGCTGTCTTTCATAACCTGAATAATTATGATGCTTGCTCCTCATAAAGCCTTTGGCTGAACATCATGTAACACAACCCAATGGAATTGTGGTAATCTAAAACCTGCATGAAATCCAGGTGATTAGAATGAGCCTAGAGTAATATAAATCCATCCCCAAACAAATTCCCAATGGGATTAAATTCAAAGGATAGGTGCAATATTTTAAATTATGATTTTTGATTCATTCCAATTCATGAGCACCTCTCTGGAAACCTTGACAGGTAATTTACAACCTGTGCAATTGAGTATCATCCACTCGAGGTTTCCAGATAACACTCAATTTTAAATGGTAAAACAGAAGAGAATTTTTCCTTATGGCTTTGTTAAGTCACCAGCCAGTCTGATGTGCACGTCACTATGACCGAAGGACACATTTCATAATGTGATGAAAGGCAAAATCATTAGTGATGAGGATTACGCTCATGCTTAAGCCACATGGAATTCGTTCAACTGCGAAAACTTGTTGCAGTATGCCATTTATTACTTATGTGTGGCACTTGTTTGCTGGCAGATATTTTTAAAAATTTTAGGACCGTCTACTTGGCTCATTACGTTTTTGACCCTGCCGTGTATGTCACAGATCCCTCTCTTACATGGGGCGCTTTATTGTAAATAACACATGCCCGGCTAAATTTGTAGACTGGCCCAAATATGTATCTTTTTGTAGAGCTCGGGGTTAGGGGCAGCTTTACCCAGGTTTCCAGAAGGTGTGCAGAAGCCAATAATATTTACATGGGTGAGGATTATGACCCCAGTATGGCATCGAAATATATCTGTTATTTCGATGTAAATGGGCTTTACAGTCACACAATGTGGGCCAAGCTTCTGATTGGCAATTTTAAGTGGGTTCAAGCTGATGTGTTTTTGTGATTTTAAAATTAATGCCATGATGCTTTAGCAGATCTGCCTTTGGCCCTCGTAACTGGCATACCTCTGAATGACTCACATGAAAAACTTCTTTTGATACTCATGCCACGGAAGAAATATGTCCTCTGGGAAAGGAACATAAGAGTCATTTACAGTAATAACACAATCTATGGGGTCGCAGTGCTGATAGATCATCTTGCATTCCAGGTGCGGTAAATCATCGAGGAAAATCTAGTCCTGATCGAGATATGAAAGAGTTCTGTTACATTTAACAAGCCTTTGTACACTGGCTTTGCCATTCTTGACCTTTCAAAATTAACCCTATATGAATTTCATTACCATTACATGCGTACCAAATTTCTTCCACCAGCTTTGCACCTTCTATATTGCGATATCGATAGTTTGATCTATTCTGTTGGTTGTGATGACATATTAAAGTAATTGCCCTCGATTTAAATGTGCGGTTTGATATATCTAACTATGCACTCGATAACCTGCAAGAATCTTCGTACAAGAACAAAGGCCATACCGGAATTATGAAAGATGAATGTGGTGGCCCCATAGTCACATATTTTATATGTTTATGTCCCAAGCTTTACACATACATTGTTGCGAATGAGCAGTGTATACATAAGGAAAAGGGCATAAAATCTAATGTCTTGCAGAAACTCTGATATGAGGATAATCGAGATTGCCTTGTAAAAAGTGAGCCAGGATTTTGGAGACCCAATATCACTTTCGTTCACATGGTCACAAAATCTACACTGAATGCATGACCAAAGTAGTGTTGTCGCGTTTGGACGATAATCGTTACATTAAAGCAGATGGAGTATAGACCTTACCTTGGGGCACTACAAAATTCCTTTCTAATTTTTTCCCCGGAACACTAGTTTCAGTAGCACATTAAATGCATAATGAATTAGTGAAGAGATTACAACTTCTCATTGCTTCGAAAGAGTCTGGGAATAATCCACATACAAACGAAATTGTTTCTATTATTGAAGAGCTGACAAAAGAAGGTTATATTACTAAATGATGTTCAGCAAGATTTTTCAAGAATTTCATGCCCCTACAAGGATAAGGTTTCCCATAAGAAGAATTATTGCTCATGGTTTAAACGATTTTTTCAAAGTCAATTTTTATGAAATGATATTACTTTCGAAATACAATAAGGGATACAAGTATATTTAAACTCTAATAGATGTTTATTCAAAATATGGTTAGGGTATACCTGTGAAGAACAAGACTGGGAAACCTGTTGGCAATGCAATGGAAATCGTTTTGCAAGAAAGAATGCTAAAATTTCTCCAAATGATAACAATCCGAGTTTTTCTGGAATGTTCCAGTAATTAATTGCTCAGTGTTGAATCAATCTTTATGTAGCATATTCCGAACTGTGGCAGAAAGATTCAACAAATTGACTAAACAGTTATTAAACAAAACATTTCACGTCCAAGGGGACTGACAATTGGGTAGACATTTTGCCTGCAATACTCAAATTTTATCATTCAAGCTATCATCGATCTATCAAGATGGCACTCAAAAAGGTCACAGGAAATAAATTGATGAAAACTATATAATAATGTTAAATTATTTGACAAGAGAAAGCAAAAGGTCAAAGTTGGCCAGTATATCCGAATCTTAAAGCTGAAAGGGTTCTTTGAGAAATAATATATTGTGAATTGGTCTTACAAAATATTAAAAATAATTTCAGTTTGACAGTTCTTTCCTAGAGTATATTACCTCGAATTCTACGATGGAGGACCCATTAAAGGCTGATCTTATGGATATGAATAGCAGAAAGTTACTTCTCCAAATTAATATTTAGTTGATGATATCGATAAAGGAAAAAAAAAGGTCCTTGGTTTGATGGAGATGTTTCTTAAAACCCCACAATTCGTGGGTGAAAAATCAGGATCTTAAAAGATTGTAATACAATGCTTTGTAAATTTATGTTAATCAATAAAACATTTAAACACAATTAATGTGTTTGTCAATTTAATAAACCTACCGATATTGATGAGGTTTGGATGTACAATTATTGTGTGTATAGTTTATTAACCATATTGTGCAATTATTCTGCTTGTTTCATTGGATTAGCATTAGAGCAGTTATCCATTACGTTTATTTCCTTTTAATCTTATATTTCTTGGAAATTGGATAATGTTTCCTGGAATTGTTTCAGTTTAAAAACATTTAAAATGTGATTATTCATGTTTAGGAAATAATTGTATACTTTTCCGAGGTGATTTATTTCTTAAGTTATATTTGCCAGGAAGAAGCATTAGCAGACGAGGCTGCAAAGTTTTTCAAATGGTTTACATGACAAAGTAATGAAGGTTCTTTACCCTTGTCTACAGGGGATGAAAAGAGAGGGGTCGAGAGAAAGTGAGATAGGACAAAACCTAGCTGGGTGGTCGGTGCGTGTTCTCTAATGGCACTTTTAGCTAGTTGCTCTTGACAACCTAGGGGGGTTGGTTGTCCTGCACGGGCAGAGGGCAGGGTTCCAGAGATAGAAATAAGTAGTATTTTAATATCCTATTCTTTGTAATATTAAATGTGTTAATACTAATTCCTTTTTACACATGTTAATAATAATAATCATATCGGAAAAATTGAGTGTTAAGTACATTTCTGAAGATAGTCTACGAGATTCGCTGAGCTTTCACTGCTATAGGTTTTCGATGGAAGTTGCATTAAAATTATTTTTAATAATTTTATCATGATAGGGAACCTTATTCGGATTGATGAACTACATTTTTAGATATGTGGAGAATCCCTAGGTGGACAGCCTGCCGCCGGGGCAGGTGTATAACGGTGCACCAGACAGCACATTCGCAGTGCCAAAAGGCAGTGGGTGTCGGTCATTACATAGTGCACACACCCTCCTCCCCCCCCCCTCCGCGATGAAGCTCGACTTCCTAGTGTTGCGCGAGATCTTGAGTCTTGTTCACCTTGAAGTGTTGTCTTCATCTCCGAGGTGGTGTGTCTTGAAGGCTTGAGGAAAAGTTCCAATCTCTTTATGTGTTTTATGCAATGTGACTCTACAGCCGCCCAACCCCGAGCCATAGGACTGTCCCGGCGTACGTTTTGGCTATGTGACTGTGGGCACAAAGTACTTCGAAGGGCCCTACACTTAGCTGATGGGCATGTAATAAATATTTAAAGAGAGAAACTGTTTAATAATAATCACTTAATATATAGTTAATTTGTCATAAAACTGCTACGAATGTCTGTATTGCATGTACTCGTGGCACTCGACTGACGATACGTGTCACGAGAAGTGATTGTATCATAAATTATTCATCATTACACGAACACCGCTTTAAAAATAAATTAGTTACTAATTCTCAACGCCTCAGAATGGACTAGAGTGTACACGAAGCAAAAATTGACGTACAATACGTCGACAAAAAACTGTAAGCGTGCCATGATAATACCGCTTTCCTGAAAATATATCCAAAAATTAAATTGAACTAATTACGGCAAAACATAATTTTAAAAGCCAAATCATTACTAATTTTTTGTATAATTTTTGTTTATAACTGGTTTTCTGTGTTCATAACAGGATCTAAGTGTTTGTTGCATGTGCGTGGTAAAACAAACAATTTTTTTATTTAATCCTAGTACTCATAACAAATTACACTTAAATTTAACACAGAATAGTTATACAATCTCTTTTTAAATATATTATTAGAACCTATTGGAAAGGCTATTTTTTTCAACTTGTAACATTATAAATCCATCTAACTTATATTTGTTCAGAGTGCATATCAAAGTTCCAGTTAGTTCATTAAAGTGTGTTTTATTATTCTACCAAATATATTACATTTTTTGTATATTAAGGTCAACTTGTTTATTTTACGAACATACTTTTTAAACTAATTTTCGTGGGGGTAACGGGGGTACACAAAAATTATTTTAAGAAGCAACTTACACTTTACAAATATTTTAAAATATATATATTTGAGAATTGTGCTACGTTTATGATAAAATTACAGACAATCCTTAAGCATAACTAGAGATCCGGAAATTTCCCTCATTCATTCGGCGACAAGCTAGACTCCACAATCCTTCGTGCACTCGAGCCTCAGTCAGTTGTTCATTGGCTGATGCTCCAGCTTTACATCAGGCCAGGTAGCACGGCATTCGGTCCTTGTTTTCTTGCAGGTTAGTTATTGGCTCTAATTCAACCAGGGCGTGTCTTACAAACTGCGACCCAATTGAAGAAACGCGCCAAATGTGCATGTGTTTGAAGTCTAGCTTGTCCTCAACGTAATCCGTGTAATTCCTGGGTCTCTAAGCGTAACCAATCTCCCGTGCCGCTATTACATAAGTAAATGATCTCGTATAAAATCCGTCAGCAAGTTAAACCACGAATTGCACTCAGGCGTGTATAGTAAAATACAGCGTAGCTTATACTACAATAATAACTAGGGATGGGATAATTCCGCGACTTCATTTGTAGACAAGCTATACTTAAACATATATAAATTTGAGCTACTCCTGCAATTGGCTCGCCGTTTGTTAGACACTCCCCTGGGATGACTTCGAGCCAATTACGAACAAACTCGAGTATACAAAGGGCTGTGGAGTCTAGCCTGCGGCTCACTGAGCCTGTGGAATTCTCCCGACCCCAAAGCCTGTTTCACACTATGCAAGATGAGTGCCAAACTTGCGCGAGATGCCGACCTTGCACGAGAATTTTTTGCACAAGTTTGTGTACAAGGCGCATCTTGCACGAAATCAGGAGCTAGAGAAGGTCCCATTTTTCTCGTGCAAGGCGATGCAAGTTGCTATCCTATTGGCCCTTGTATGCTGTTAATGTGACTTGTTGTAAAATGAACCATAGAGTAAAAGAAAAAAATCATAATCTGAGGTGTGCGAAGAGGAATACAGGGAAATAAATCATTGCTGAAAAATAACTTTAAAGCGTGGATTGAAGTTAAGACAGTTCGCTGAGAACAAAATAAAAACAATTATCTTTTGATGGGGATAACTTTGAAACAAATGCCTTGTAGAAGTAAGCAACTTCATATTTTGCATTATAACACCTTGGCTGTTTGGTACTCACTAGGGGTATCAACTAATTTTGATGTGAGACAGTATTCATCTTATTTATCCGCGTGCGAACTCGTTTCGCACGCAATTTAGTTCGCATTCTCGTACGAAATCTCCCGCGAAATGCACTTTGCGTCGTGTGAAACCTGCTTTATAAAAAGCGATTTTTTTTCTTCAGGTGTGTTCGCCTCGAATGAAGTTTACTGTCAGACGTGCATCGGCAGGCCTCTATCGCAAAACGTGCAGGTGGGGATGCGGGTGGGCTCCTGGATGGGTGATTGGGGGGGGGGGCGTAGGAAGGGGGTAGTGGTGCCGAGGTCGGCTGTGGAATCACCTTGTGCGGAATGTCGTCAGCTGCGGGGCCCAGACAGCTGGGGCGATGCAGCGAGGGCGATGACCCCGCCGGCCCGGCAGACGCATGCACTCCCCGCCCCCCTCCTCTTCAATCAACTACACCTCCTGCCCCTTTTGTATCTGCGATTGGTCGGCATTTCCGTGGTCCGTCATTCCTAAATACACCGCGCCACGCGACCGAGCTGCTACACTGGCACTTTTGAAAGCCCTGATTAAGATCTACTCGCATAACGTTGTGTATTCCTCCGCCTTATGTAAAATTAACATTGCCACGGGCCTCATCACTTTATTCATGCGTCGGCCAAATACAAATGTGAAATTATTAAGAATGTAAATACTTTACAAATTTGCTCATTTTTACATTACGGCGCATTAAAAAATAGAAAGCGAAAGAAATAATTTTGAGTTATCACAAATGGTTACCTAGCACTTTTTTTTCGACGTTTAGATATGGAACTATTTTCCATCCATCGTTACCAACTTTACCGAGCGAATGTCACTCAGTGCGCCCGCATGCAGGGACAGTGACTTTTTTTCTGAAGTGCTCACTTTATCGTGAACAGCTTTATATAGCCTATTAACGTTTTTTTTTTTTAGCCTTTGTGAATAAAACCTTTGAAAAATCTCCCCATGTATTACGTGTTTAGTTATTTCCCAAATATGCCGTATATCACAAGCGTTTTATACTTGTGTTCATAAAATTACTTTTTTTCCACCTCTTAAATTGAAATGCTAGTCATATTTGATCTAAAAATGATAATGCTTAATTTGTAATTAATTTCAATAAAAAACAGTGAGAAAACATGCGTGTAGGTAGCACCTAGTAAGAAATAGTTATAATGCAAAATTCTATTACAACTGAGTGCGCAAGAATTTGGAGCGATGTCCTTCGCCGTAATTTTACAGACGTAGTTAAGCTTAGTTTCCACGAGGCGGAGGAATTTTCCTGAAGTAGAATTTTAGCAGGGCTTCAGAAAAGTGTGCAGTAACCGTGAATGGGTTATATCAGCACTATTCATTTATAATTAAATGAGGCAGAAACCTCCGCAAATCAGATTGCTGACAAGGAAGATGCTCAAAACAGGGGATATCGATTTATGGAATCTCGCAAGAAATCTTCCATCGTGGCACATAGTCTTAACTTATTGGCCAGCTGGGGCCGCGGTGGGGTAGCGGTTAGACTAGATTTACGAGCGGCCAACATAATTCTGCCCTGAGATAAAATTAAAGTTGAAATATCCCATATATTTTTTTTTAAATTATAACAGACACGACTGTTTACAATGAGACCCTGCACGCTGTCTCCTCGGCATTGTGACCGGGAAGGTTGGTCCCATCAGGTATACTTTAACTTGTGGTTTCAGAAACATTTTCATGCATACTGCACTAAGGCCAACATTGTGCTTGTTCTGTTACCACAGCCAACGATGTGGCCATAGCGACATGAACCTGAGAGTAGCAGCTCGGTTTTACGAATCACTAGCGACACCTGGATTTCGCGAAGCGAGTTTCCTCGCAGTCCATATTTCAATACCCTGCTTACCTCTAGTTATCGGTCACGTGTCTCCGTCAAAACACCGTGTTATTTGACCAGGCCAATCAGAATTAGTTTGCTCCCGTGCTGAATAATCTGAGATTTGCGGGCAGGCACTGAGTAGTTAAACAGCAGGGTCAAGTGGCCACTATAAGATATATTTACAGTAACAAAATAGTCCACTGTAAGTAAAAAAATATAAGATCTCCCTCTATACAATATAGTTATCGTACAAACAAGTAAAAATAATATTTCCTAATTAAATTTTTTATTGAATTTTTTAAAAATTTGCTGGCCCGATGGCTACTTTGTCCTACTATGTCGGATTAAATGGCCACTGACATTTAATAGTTTTTTCCCCTCTGATACATAATCTACGTCTATCAGCTGGGCGCCGAATTAAATACCTGCTAGTTAATCACGAAAACCGGCACAAACAAGCTTCGACCATTGCCTAGATTTTGGAAAATATATTTGGCCTGTTACTCCGGTTTCTGCCAGAAACGATGGTGCTGTACCTAACGTTACCTTTCATGTCGAGTAGAGTTACCTCTTCTTTTGTTAACTGCAGTCGTTGCACTGGCAAGTGGCGAATGTTACGCTCCGTCAGTTCAAATTTGGTGACTGGCCGCTTTGCCTTCTTGGACGCCACTACACGGCAATTTGTCTAGAGTAGAAACTAAGTAATCTACTAAGGGATGTTCACGATAAAGGGAGCACTTTTGAAATGAACCTTAGAAATAAGTCACTGCCCCTACCTGCATATATTTTAACGGGCGTACTGAGTGACATTCGCCCAGTAAAGTTGGTAACGATGGCTGGAGAGTAGTTCCATATTTTAACGGCGAATAGAAAGTGTTAGCTAACCATTTGTGATAACTTAAAATTATTCCTTTCGCTTTCTGTATTTTTAATGCAAAGAAGTGTAAAAATAAACCTATTTGTAAAGTTTTTACTTCCTAAATATTTTCACTCGTTCACTTGACGGATGCATGAATAAAGTGCTGAGACCCATGGCAACGTTGATTTTACATAAGGCAGAGGAATATAGAACTTGCATACAAGTAGATCTTAAGCAGGCCTTTCAAAAGTGTTTATTTTACCGTGAACAGCCTATACATGTTATGACAAGTGATTTTAAAGCCTAATACATAATTTTTGAAGGAATTATAGTAATTAATTATAAAACTACTACACATTTTGATAAAATTGTCAGTATTAATCACTTCCCTTAATTTCTGAATTAACAAAACAAAAAACTTTAATAAAAACGAAAACATTTAAGACCACCTACTTAGATGCTCTCAGAACACTAATGGCTTCCTTCTAAACTGTTTCAAATGGTCGCCACCAGACTGCAGCACTCTACAGTGGAGTAACAGCTGATGGCCACTTCACCCTGCTCTCCTCTATACATAGCAATTCAAACCATCCAATCGCGACAGTGGATTTGAGTTTAAGGTGTTTTGAAATACATGCAGAAACTATTTTTGAGAAAATCGGTTGTCCCTGATCACCAGTAAACCACAGGGAATAAGATCGTTGTGCACCTAGCCTGTGCACATTTCTATGCGTTACGCACACGCTATGCGCACTGGGTCTGAATTATTTAATGTACGACAGGTACTCGCCGGGTATGCTCCACAAAACCGTAGAGGGAATAAGGGGTAGATGCATCACGCTAATTGCGCAAAACCAGTCTCGTGGTTCGACATTAAACTACTTTGCTTCAATAAGAATATCATAAATGACGTGAATAATATTTGAGGATAGGGCACTATTAATCTAAACAAATGCTTTGAGACGTTTGTATACTTACTTTAACCAATTGTTGCCGTAATTGAATTAAATCTAAACTGAGAATTTTCTTAAATTCATATAGAAGGGCTTGTCTTTTAAAAATAAGGACACAAACAAACACGCTCATCGTTGTTGGCCATATGACTTTGACAGTTGTATTGATGTGTGGTATGTCAGTGTAGGGTACATGCGCAAAAGATGACGATCGGTCTGCCAAATATTTAGTCTATGGCTAGGGATAGGTGTTTTTTCGCGAAAAGATTTCAAGACCAGCTGTACTGCAAAACACTTTCGTCCATACGCACTTTCGTGGTTGGATGATTTTAAATCCCCCGTGCCTCAAGTGTCTGTTCGCGAATCATGGACGTTCTATTATCGGAGTACTTTATTACGATTAGCCCATTCACATAAGAACATGTCTTCTCAGGTAGACACGCGACCAATAACCAAAGGAAGTGGTGGGTATGGACGTAGGATATTGAAATCTAGCATGGCCATAAATATTTCCGCTAATTACAACTGCCTCTATGTATGGGTAACACGCCGCGCTCACATGCAAGGGAGGTTGATCGGCCACAGTTCGCCCAGCTCTGGCTGATATTTCCCCACTCTCATCTCCAACACTGACACACACACACACATTGCCATCACAAGTGTCAAAACCACGTCGTCGAGCAGAGACGTGGCTGCTTGCTGCGTTTGGTTTTAGAGTTTTAGGCGTCTAGGTTTTCTATACAAAAAAATTATTTTGCATAATTTGAATAGTATATTGTAGCTGCATTACAACTCGTCTGGATGAAGTGTTCTAACGTTTCAAAGCACGTATTTATCCTCGAATTAAATCCACGTTGTTTTAATGCCGCTTGTTGTAGAAAGGCAATCCAGTGTAGGAATGCGCAGATGGCATGTGCAATCTACATTCCACACTTCCTGTACATTTAATGGACACCGAGTCGGTTTTTAGGAGATTCAGCGTAAACTAATTCAAGGAATGTTCTATCGCCTTTAGCATTTGCGTGCTACGCAAAGTACCAACTCCATAAAAAAATAATACATGATTTCAAACGATAAATTTGATGATCCAATTCCTTTCAGTATATATAAATTAAAACACACGCAGTTTCGGATGGATATTTTTCCCATACTAGCCATGAACTGTTCAAGGAGATCAATTTACTATCCTTCTTAAGTACGAGATAATTCTTTATTTTATGGATTATTATTATTAGCGAAGGTTAGAGAACAATTGTCGGTTACTGAAATATTCGAAATGAGTCATTTTTTGTGTATCGAAGTGTTTGTACGGCCTTTTAAACATTCCAGTGACAGTCCGCAGCAACATGTATCAATGCGCATTTCGTCTTTGTCTGAAAACTGGAATTACTTTAGTTTCCACTGATTTCTTTAAACTCTGATGTCACTGTAGTAAAAAAAAAATCATACATTTTACTAGGTAATTCATGGTAACTTAAGGGGGTCCAGTGCTCGCCATATTGAATTCGTCAGTTTTCCAATTACCAGTTCCATTGCAAAACGTTTAACAAAAATTTTCTCACGTCATATTATACACGATAGCTTCTAAGTCTTTATTAAAATGTTATAACTTAGGCGCCTTAATGAAATTCATTCATGGTTACTTCCAATTTTTCCAAAGTCCTGCTAAAGTTCTACTTCCAGGATATTCCTCCGCCTCGTGCAAACCAAGCTTATCCGAGACTATAGAGAATCACAGCAAAGGGACAACGCACCGCATTCGTGCGCACTTGTGCGTGTAATGATATTTTCCATAAGCACTAATTCTTACTAGGCATTACCAACACACTTATTCTCTCACCGTATCAATTATTTTTAATTATAAATGAAATAAAATAATTTACAGTTATAACGTAAATAAAATTTCAACTTAACCAAAAATAACGTACTTATGTTAACACAAGTATAAAATGTTTGTGCTACATAACATAATTAGGAAACACCCGAACACTATTTTAAAGGTTTGATTAAAAAACTATAAAGAAATGGCGAACAGGCCATAGTTTTTTACTAGTGGCCACCAGGAAGAAATAAGATACGGTTCCTTGCAGGCTATTACCAAAATGATACCAGTATTAAAACACAATTAAAATCGAATAGGTAAAATGTACAAACAATTATGTGCCCTGTCGATCAGTAAAAAATGATTAAAACTTTGTTTTGCAGGTTGTGGCGAAAATTCCGTAAATCCAGGATGCAGATACGGATCCCCTTTAAGCTGAACATTTATGAGAGTCTTGCTTAAGTCTTCCTTCCTGTAATTTGGGTAACCTTCCAATTTACGTAAAAATTAACTCTGACACGAACCTGTTGACTACTGTTACTTGTAATTTCTGGTGCAGAAATAAGTACGTATCATTGTATTCTATCTCAAATATACTGTGTTATAATTGTTATATATTTAAGTCACATTTTACTACTCTGAAACTGAATTTAAAACTTGCCAGTTTCACAAGTATATTTTCCAACTAACAAATAAACCCAAAGACAGCCAGTCATCATCGTTATCAGTAATGATCACTGACCACTTAAAGGGCATGTGACTGTTGGTTATCGTATTTACATGTTCCATTCGTTACATAAAAATCGATAATGTTTCTAGCACTGAGGATGTATAGGTATTCCTTCCATATAATCTACCTTAAATGATATTAAATTTTCTAAATTTTGGGGGCAATGCTTTATAATTCTGAAGGATTTTGTGATCCTTTGGCTATCTATAGGATCCTAGGAGTCTGATGATAGAAAAAAACTGCATGTCACTAGCACAGATATCTGAACTGATATGTCAGTGCGTGAATAAGTTCAATGAGTCAACCATATCTTGGAGCTTTGTACACACGAAACAGTCAATAAATCATTCGTGTCGAGGAGCTTTGCCCCTAGATCACGCGGGCCTATTTCGTAAATACGGAATGAGAACACATTTATCTGATTTTGATTTGCAGATGTAGAGAAACTGTTTGTAATTAAAACCACGAGAGAAACACTTGCGTATACCAACACAGGGTAAGAGGCGGCATGGAGTATACGCCGTACGGAGTATGTGCATTTGCATTAAAAAATAAATTTTTATACGTATCCAAATTTCAGATGTAGTTATATTTAATCGGTCCATTTTCATTATGTTAGTGAAAACATATGAATCCGGTCGCAGCATAAACGGTTATATTTTTCTTTGCTCTTTCGGTTGGAATTACAAAATGTTCGACTAGAACTACAAAACTGCTGAAATTTTATTTGTAACATATAAACTCAACGCAAGTTTTAAATCAACAGGAGAACTCACAACTACCAGAAAACACAAGAACGATTACTTTGCATATCGGTTGTATAATTTCTTGCTTGGTGGCTATGGCGTGGTGTTCGCATACTATCTTCTGTTTCACGAAGAATTGCAGTGTGCAGTTTGCCTTAATGTGTACTCCAGCGACGTATCATTTTATGCTAAACATTATTTTGAAAACTGTTGCTTGTCAAATAAATATTATTGTTGCGTTAAAAAGCTCTATAAAATTACTCGAAAGGTGCCAAGAGATTTCTAGGCAAGAGAATGGTGTTTGCGTAAACCACAATAATCTCTCCTTGATACTGCAGTTTGTTAAGAAAGTAGTCCTACAGACGCGTGAATCTACATATCTACTCGTGTCGCCATTTAACGTTATTTTACTATACAGAGCTCATAACAGCGTTTTGATTGGCTCAATTTCAGGAGTAGTCACGATTGTGTTCGCGAACGTTATATTGGTAAAAATTTACCGTACATAACTAATCATTTTTAACATGAAAATGAAAAAAAAAAAAAAGACCAATTCGCCAGCTATTCTTTTATCGACACGAATGCTCCAGAAAATAGTCCTGACTCTACAGAAAATAGTTCTGATTCTACAGGACATATTTCAGGTCAAATTGAGTAATTTTAGAAATTTTTTGAACTCCTCTAGCATTGTACAATATCATAATGCCACAGAGCCATCTCAGAGTATATGTGCTTAACTTTGGTAATAATATACTACAAGCGGGTGAAGAGCGCACACTGTTAGAAACAATGTCCGTAAAGTTACGGAAAGTACCGGTTACAAACTATCCAGACATGTCCGTGACATTCCGGACTCTTCGTTTTTTTTTTTTCAAAAACATTCTCTCTGTAAAATTCACACAAATCTCCGTGAAATAATAGAACGTGTCCATAACCTTGCAAGTTTTTTTTAAAATCAACTCTTTGTAAAAAACGGGCTAACAAAAAACGTTTTTTCTTATTTTTCGTTGTGTTGGTGTTTCACTATGTATAAAAATTACTACAAAACAGTTTTAAAATATTGTCCGGTAGTGGGATTTAATCTAGAATCAACGACATGGCACTCTATGAGAGGTTCGCCACTCACCTACTACTGTTTTGCACGAAGTAGTATTGTGAGAATGGGATTTTATATGCTTCAGGTATCATCGACATCGTGCGTGCCTCAAAATCAAAGCCATACTAACACAGAGAGCTTTCGTATTTTACACATACGGAGCTCATTTCTGTTATTCGTCTTTCCGCAAATTAACTCTAGTAGCAGTAGGGGCTTGCCGGTCCTACCCCACCTTAGATTAATCGGATTAACCCTTTGATAGCAATTTAATCGGATTAATTCTTAATCCGATCTTAATCCAACCAACATTTCTAATCAGATGGGGTTAATCCTTAATTCGATTATATCGGATAAAATGTGATCAAAGAAATTTGACGAAAAATTTGATCAAATTTCTTTGATGGAATATTTTTTTGTGTGTATAGTTAGGTGTACTTTATATTTTCTTTCTTTTTTAGGGTGGGGAGTGGCTCTGGTACATCCTCATCCTTGTAACTCTGGGGTACTGATGTGTGGTATTGGGTAATAGGTGTATATATATATATATATGATGAGTTTTGTGCAAGAGTGGCATAGATGTTTTTGGGTTTGAAGGGGGATATTACTCGTAGAAAGTGTTGGGAGATGGGCGTCTCTGAAAGATATGATTTACGTCCTGTATGTTAGTAACGACAAACAGAAGAACTTAAGTGTAAACGGTTAAATATACGACGACTGTTTCCGAATGCAATTAAACTGCTGATGTTACACACGAGAGAAGTTATTGGAAATACAAATTTCAAATGAACACAACTATGTGAGACTCTTGGTGTCGACAAGTGCTAACTTACTAAGCAATAACTACATGAGTATCCTATATGAAATTAATTAATGATCTACAACAAAGCAAAAATATCCCTATGAATAAATAAATTTAACGACAGTCTTCCTAACCGCAATAACAAGGTATTTGAAAACACCTAAAAAATATACTACTTGATGCCTCAGAGTTGTACATGTACCTTAAATTATTTTAAATCATGTCCGTTTGGCCGGGAGATGGCTGAAGCAATTATTGCAGCAGAGGATTTACGGAGACTTATAAGCTGTTAGATACGTGGAGCACGGCCGGTATCTGACAGCCGACTAAGGTTATAGCGACTCAGAAACAGGTGTGAATATGATTTACGTGACAAAATAAATTAAATTTCGATAGGAATATATAAAATTACACTACTTGAAATAAATAAAATTAATTAATTTAATTGCACAAGCACCTCTCCCAAAACACGTATGTCCAGCTGTGAGGTCAGTCAAGGAATGAGTTCAGCATAGCACTTACATTGACTTATATGCTGTGTTATAGCAGAGGCAACTGAGGTTATGGGGGAAATTCCTCGACATTAAAAATTACATCACAAATCCATTAAAATATCCTGTTTACAAATTCAACTGTTTATATTTCCCTATCAATCTACTCTTAATGAGTTATTATCCACGAACAATTTACTCATGTTTTCCCAAACATTTCACATGAAATTAAAAAAAAAAACTTACCCCATTGCCATGTTTGAAATTCACAATTTCACTTCTCTGGGAAGAATAATTCACTCGCATTATTTAACATTGTATACAGATAACTGGTTTACCGCTGCGAATAAGTGCTCCGATCATAAGAAGCTGTATTTTTAAATAATTCACTTTTAACAAGCAATAAAACTTCCACGAAGAAAAATTATTTATAATAATGGACATACTACATAGAGCCGAATAATGTTAAAACAAATTCCATTGAGTCTAGGAAATTCGCCGCACTTGTTAACACAATCACGAGTTGAAACCCCTAGGAAGTTTCGTCGACCGAGCTCAGAAATATACTTGACACGGTAAACGGTTATACAATTATAAAAAATAATGGACCCGCTATATCGGCTTAGCACAAAAAATTTTTTTCCCAATAAATAATTGTTATATTAAAAATTGTAAAAATATTTTGCACTGTATTTTACGAAGACTGTGAATGAGATCTGAACCCTGGAGCAGATACTATTTGATGAAAACGTTTAACGAGAATCGTGGCTAGCAGTCGGGCATATGATATGTCTAGGGCCTATGATATCTTAAACATGCTGCTCAGGTCCACAAATCATTAGCCTTTGCCAGAATGCAGAACGCAGGTGGTACGTGTATCCAGAACAATGCTTTACAACTTACTAAAATGGTGATTCTGAGCTGTGAGTGGAAGGACTTCTGCCTTGTCCATGGAGAGTGCTATGCACCCCCTTCCCTGCTATCGATCTAAAACCACTGTTCACAGGATTTATGTAGTTCTATGCATCCCCTTCCCCATTCCCTCCACCCCTCCACCTGCTAGCCCAGAGCGTGTCTTTTCATGAGACAAAGACTGTCTGCTTGTCTGCCTGCCTGAGTGACTCCTTCCCTGGACAGTGAATTTTTGATGTCACGCGAAGCAGTAACCTGTTTGCAAAACTATGCTCTACCCATGAATTGTGGACTCTCCCGAAACTCTGCCCTATTCAGTTCTGTGAGAGGAATAGTTATTCCACCTGCCTGTCCCTTCGCTATACCTGGAGCAGGTCAGCAGCCTTCAAACCTTTGTGCCAGGGGTGTTGAAAATTCCTCAGATTTCGAGTCTCAAGTGTGTGAACATTTATTTCCATCGAATAAATATTTAACAAATTTTGCTTAAAATGGTTCCCTTAGCATTAATAACTAGAATGAGAATAATAGCTATATACATATTTAAAGAAATGCAATTGATTGTTTCTGAATAACTTTTGCTACCATTATAAATGATTTTTACACCTCTTCTACCGAATCTCGCATAGCGAAGTGAAAACTTTTGTAAATCTTTGATGAAGTTTTCCAAAAAGTAATTTAATTTTTTCCATTGTTATTATTAGCGAATTTAATGCTATGAAGGAAATGAAATTATAACATTTCTTTTCTAATGCTGGAACCCAATCCGCATGTATGGTTGTCTGAACCCATTCCAGATGTTTAAGAGAAACTAGATGAAAGTGATGTTAGGAACACGCAATGAACATCAACCTAGATTTAGTAATATCTCACTTGTTCTTCTATCATCACTCTCTCTACAGCCTTGAATCCTATCGTTTATGCAGTATCAATATACCCTTTCGTTTGTCATAGGCAGCAGTTATGGAAAACTTTACACTCTCTCTGCAAAAACTTTGTTTTAGAAAAAATCTAACTTAAGAAATAAATACGTAGGGAATATTTCTAATGATTTTTCAAGAAATGTATAATTAAAAGGATTTAAGCACACTGGAATATCGCTCAAATGTTAACCCAATGATCAACAAGTGGATTTATTGCACATCCAAACAACATTAATATCGATAGGTTTATTAAATAAAATAATACATCAAAAATCATTAAAAATATTTTTAAATGGTTTTATCAATTGAATATTCATTTGAAAAACTAACTTTTTTCAGTTTGTGTTAGTAAAAACTGCCTTTTGTAGATTCGCCATCATAGGTTTCCATGTAATACACTATGAGAAATGATTGTCTAATTGAAATTACTTCAACTATTTTATAAGACCAATTAACTGTAAATATTTCTCAAAGATTCCTTTATGTTTCGAGATTCGTATATATTCACCCACTTTGAACATTTGCTTCCTCTGATCAGATATTTTCACATTATTATTAATGGTTTTCATCAAAGTATTGTCCGTAACTTCTTTGGGCACCATCTTGATAGTTATATGATATATGGAATCATAAAATTGAAGTATTTCAGGTAAAACATTCCCCCATTTGTAAGTCTCTTTCAACATGAAATGCTTATATATTAACTGCTTAATCAATTTGTTGTATTGTTGCACAACACTGGCTTTAAGATCTGAATATTTATAGTGATTAATACCAGTATCTGTCATTAGTTTCCAGAATGGTGCCGAAAAATTTTGGTTCCTATGTTGGTTTGGAGCAAATTGGGTGTTCTATCAAAACAATATTCATTGCATCACTAACGTGTTTCCCAGTTTTGTTTTTCAAAGGTATAGCCCAACCATATTTGGAATAAACATATATTATGGTTAAAATATATTTCCATCCCTTATTGTGTCTGGAAAACAATGTCATTTCACACAATTTGGCTTGAAAAAGATCATTTACGCCCTTAGTAATAACTCTTTTTCTAGGATATTTTGTCCTCGCTGGAGCATGGAGTTCTTGAGCAATATTACTTAACTTCATTGGTAATATAATAATCTTCTTTCAGCTCTTCAATAATAGAAATAACTTGTTTTGTATGTGAATTATTACCAGATTCCCTCGAAGTGATGCGAAATTCTAATCTATCGACCAATTCATTAGGATTGTTCCAATACACAGGAGAAAACCGGTCATCAATTTCATTTTTATATATTCCACATCCGACAATATCGCCTGTTAAATGTAGTTCGGATGTTTTTAATCTGCTGAACGAATATTCACATTCGTACAACTAATAACTTTTTTATATTTCTGCAAATTGGTGCCATAATACCCATTTGGAAAGTTTTTTTTAAACAATAATTCAAACAATCCTTGACTCGCATAAGTTATGTAATTACCTATTTAAATTTTTTGTGAGACAAAAATTTTATTACTGAATCTCCAAGGAACCAGATGTTTTCATGTCGATAAATACCAAATGTTGTATTGTGCATAGGTGAAATATTTTTAAAGCTAAATAACATGTTAAATGAGAAAGGGGTCCCTTTTTTTCTTCTTTGTTAAAGGTTCTTCTAATTTAATTTCCAACGCTGTTTCATTAGGTTTATTCAACACAGAATGCAATGTATCCATTCTACTCGAAACAGGTTTAAAGATTTCTTTGTTTAAAACATCCTGTCCCATATGGGCTCGTTTGGCTTGCAAATATTTCTCCTTCGCTACATATATAACATTATATAATTACGAAGTAGAGGCAGATATGTTTGATTATATTAAATTCAATTCAAATGTATTATATATATGTGTGTGTGTACAGTTGGTCGAATAGTTTGTGCTTTTTCAATATTATCGACTTTACTTAAAACAGCATGTAATTTAGCTATAGTCTTAACTCTCAAATCATTATTAAAACAAGTTACTCATGTTTTCAAGTCATTATTTTATTTTCTCAGATCTGTTTACGTAACTAAACCAATTTTTTAAAAATAATAAATTCATCACTTATATATTATGTTATTTGTTCCATTCATGTTTCAAGTTGTTTTGTAATATTAGCGCTTACAACTTCATTAATTACAACTCTTAAATTATCTTGCATTTCTGTAAGTGGTGTTGTTAAAATTATATTTGTCATATCATTAAAGTCTTTACTAAATCCATTTAAACATTCTTCTAATCTAAATTTATTACCCTGCAAATCATTCTGAATATTGGTGAAATGTTTGCAATTACACTCATGTTTTATAAACATTATCATTCAAATTAACTAACTTGATTAATTTCTCTTGAATATCACTTGATTGTGATTTTAATACGTTTAGTGTAATGGTGTCTAAGTCTTCCACATAACATTTATTTACTGCATCACTATCTTTCACAGCCATACCCACATTATATGATATATGTCCATTCAAATCACAATATCCATCTCGATTTTTGGTTAAACATCTATTGTAATGATTACGTTTTATACAGCAATGTCCAAACTTTGAAATACTCATCGTTCTTCGCCTAGAAGTAAAAAAATGTCAAAACTGGACCTATATCTGCCTTTATGTAGAGGAAGCATTGGTCTAATCACCACAAAAATGTAGTTGTCATTCCAACAGTAAAAACACATATATTTAAACTTTGTAAATGTCATATCGCCTAAAACATGATCATTGTAAATATGTTGCAGATATATATTGCCATTTTAAACACAAGTACTCTATTTGCATTACCATGCTAATTATGTTCTGGAATACTTGCACAATTAGACAGTATTATGTAACATACTAACTTAAAACTATTAATATGGGTATATATCTAGGTTCGTGCTCAGATGAAAACAATGGCTCATACTAAACGTATCAAGAAATGACAAGGTGTATTGTATATATTGATTAATAAATTAGCATTTGAATTGCAATTTGCCGAAATACAAATATTGCGTATCTGATACTAAACTTGCAAAACCTTTGGCATGAAACGATTAAGAAATAAACACTTTTGGATAATGATAGGAAGGAACACAATATAGTTTACAATAGAACTAACGATTTGGAAAAAAGACATATAACATATACAATTCTAGTCATCTATATCTACAGGTGAAAAACTTGGAGTTTGGGTTTTGGATAAAGTTATATGCGCATAGGTGAAGAGAGGTATGGGCGTAAAATGTTAAACCAAACAAAAAACAAAGAAAGGCGGAATAATCACTTTCCTATTTCCAGCATTAAAAGCTCTTGGATCAATCCTCTGAGGAGTTTCGGCAATTAGTAGAGCAGTTAAATCAAAAGGTAAAGGAATGTATTTGAAAACATTTTAAATCGGGACATTACCTATTTCCATAGTGTGTATATGAGAGATGATTTACAAAAGAAACCAAATCTTTGTGAATGTATGATAATTAATTTAGATTCGAAACAAATCGAAGGAACACATCCAATAGCATTAATTAAAAATGAAAATCAATCATGTATTACGACAGTTTCAGTGATTTATGCCTTGCAATCGAAATATGTATTCATTTATAAAACACACAATTAAGAAACATTTACAAAATTGAATAATTACCAAATACAATTAATTGTGGTCATTTATGTTTACGTTTTATGACTATGAATATGATATATAAGTTATTGTAATAGTAAAACGTATTTGTAATATGTCAATAATGTTAATAATATTGATATTAAGTGGAAATTCGTCGCAATTACATGCAGTATATTTCCCAGCTTTGGAGTTAGCTGGAGAAGGGCAAAAAAGTCTAATCGAATTCGTTACTTACAATAGCATACCAAAAATTGATATGCACAATCAACCATTTTAAGTTAACATTGGTGAACAAACATACAAGATTGTGATACTGGTAGAATCTTATGAGTTGGATGATTTAGAAATGTTTATTAAAGTGGCATTACCTGAAAATATACATTTCCGATTATGTGGAAATCTAAATATGTTAACTAGGGCAACGTATAGTAACATCGATGTTGATTTCAAATTCACACGTGCAGTGGCTCCAGGATGTAAAATAATTGGAATAATGAATGCTTTGAAATATCTTCCAGTAATAGTGAATCATGTTGATGAAATAATTGTAAAAATTGTCAGTCAGACAGTAAACTTATTAATTTTAGAAATGAAGAAATTACTGTTTGTTTACATTAAAAAAAGCTATATAAACAATTGAATTCCGTGCACATTGCAAAAATAATGGGTATTGTATATAATAGTAAATACGGATGTAAAGTAGGTGGTTCTTTTAAGAAGTCTCTCTAAGTGTTGTGGTTGAAAATTAATGAAACAATGGAGACAACACAATGATAATTCATTAACTCTATGATTGATCGAGAATTATATATATATATACATTATATATACATCAAATATATACATACATTATCGTATACTAACTGATTATGATTATATCTAACTCCACAGATAACTGATAACAAAAGAGGAATGCACAGCATAATATGCATGGAGATAATGTTCTTTAGGGACTGCACACGATGCTACACTAAGGAACATATTCTGAAGAAAGTAAATATAAAAAGACGTAAACTGCAGTATTAAACACTCACTTCAAATAAGTTACCTGTTAAGTTAACATGAGGCAACAAATTGTTTGTAAAAGAATTAGTATATACAGTTAATACAGATGGAAGACATACTTTATGTTGAAGAAGCAAACAGTTATGAAGATGCAATCACCAATACAGAAATACATGTGTATGAACCTTTCCAAGTAGGTCCATATACATTTCCTTCTGAAATAAGGATTTCTATACAAAATTACGATATTTACACATTACCTTCGAAATAAAGTTTAAGGTTTAGAGGAACAATTAAAATGACAGCCGATGCATGTAATCCAGTAAAAACAAAAATACTAAGAAATGGAATACTTCATTTAATCGACAGAATTGCATATCTGCTCAATGCAGTGGAAATCGATCAAACACAATATGTCGTACTTACCTCCATGATAAAGACCTATCTCTCACAAACTGTGAATGATCTTTATACAGGGGTTCTGGCTGGATGGAGCAATGCTAGTGATTATTCACTACACATAAACCCAGGTGGAAAATAAAAAGTTGTTATGCCGTTAAGTATGGTACTTTACATCTTGAAAACTACAAACACATCATACTAAATGCTAAACAAGAATTAGTTATTCTATTCGGCAATATGCACTTGAATGCCATATAAAATTCAGCTAATAACAAGGAAGGTGTAACATTTGAATTTAGCATTGTCGAATGGTTGATACCACATATTGAAATTAATACTTGTGAACACATAAAGTTTTAAAAATATATCGAAAAAGGGAAGGATCTAGATATTGCTTTCTGATTGTGGGGTTTAGAGGTGTTTCCAACCCTACCAACAGCTCAAAAAATAGTGTGGAGTGTGAAATCAAGTTTCTTGCCCGAAAAGTCGAGATTTGTTCTCATTTGTTTTCAAACAAACTGACATAACAATTTAAAATCAGACAGATCACTATTCGATAATCGTGATACGAAAAATATTAAACTATATATAAACAGTCAACTCTATTTCTATGTGGTATAAACATGAACTTTGGAAGTGGCACATTCCCTATTTTCTATGATATGTATACAAAGTTTCAGGAAACATATTATAACAAAACCAGTTCACCGATACTAGAACCCAAAACATTTAAAAGTAGAGGAACATTATTTGTATTTGATGAAAGCAAACAAAATGACACAATTACCAATTGCTTAATTGATTCACGAATTGAAATAGTTGCAAATACACTCAATTTCAGGAAATATCCAGGGTTT
Organism: Dryococelus australis; assembly: GCA_029891345.1. Classification (NCBI taxonomy): domain Eukaryota; kingdom Metazoa; phylum Arthropoda; class Insecta; order Phasmatodea; family Phasmatidae; genus Dryococelus; species Dryococelus australis. The sequence continues at coordinate 59,479,892 of CM056994.1, read as the reverse complement.
TGCTTTAATAATTCGTGATAGACTAGCAAGTTACAATATAAGAGATAATCTGGTGAATATAATAGCTTGAGTTAGTAAACAACGAACCACAAATCCGACCTGATGTTTTGTAATGTACAAGGGTTTCAATGTCCAGAAAAAATTTCATTAAAGAATTAGCTATTACTGGTGTGGAAAAAATATACAATTGTATTTAGCTTCAAATCACCATTCGACTGGAAATGTCTAACTCCCAAATACAAGAAAACTACTAGATGGGTTACCAACCACCACCATGTTTTAAAATGGGAGAGTGAGTGTATGAAGTATGAGAATATTGAAGATATTTGTTAGCAATATTTACTTAATTGTGAAATATATATAGGTGATGTCGAGAAAAAATGCATTTTAGAAAGTGCGTGGATTGAAAAAGTAACATATATTTAAAAATTACAATTGTCCATTGTTCAAACAATTATGTTAAACATACAGATCTAATTCAACATTCTTCTCTGCAGAGGAAAACTCAAAATTAATGCTATACTTGGGCAATGATGTCTGACGGTGAAACAAATTATGATGATTCTCCTCCTGACTCACCTGTGGATACTATACGAGTGTTACAGCACTATTTGGGATGAGAGATCATTGTGAACTAATGAGTGAAATTTAGTATAAAAAGTATTTGGTTTTTTTTCATAATCAAGTAGTCCCTAAAAATGAATCAACAAGAGAATGAAATCACCTGTTCATGTATATAGAAATCGAAGTGTAAATTGAATCACAGCAAGTTATTAGCGCATTGGAGTAAACCATTTCGACTTTGTTTAGGAAAGAAATAGTTTTACTAATTTTGGAGCAACCTGTACTTGGTAGTGTTAAAATGTTCTATTTAAATTTGTGAAATAAATGTGTTTGTATATATTTTTATAGATAAATATGTCTTCAAATGAATGCCTTTTGTGTGTTTATTTTACCATTCGCTTTTTTAAAAGTGAAAAATGAAAAATATTGATAAAATTGTATCAACAGAGAGAGAGAGAGAGAGAGAGAGAGAGAGAGAGAGAGAGAGAGAGGAGAGAGAGAGAGAGAGAATAAAAAAAACTCATTTTCATAAGAAAGGAAAAATATTATCCTCCATTAATAAAATGAACGTAACTAATGCTGTTGTAAAAGCTAGATATGCTCAATTTTATAAATGTTTAATCCTTAGTGAATCACGAGGAATAATTTATACTTGCTTCGAATTGGTAAACTTATACCATTCTCAAATGTCTCGAGATATGTAAAAACTGTTATGTCTAGAGCTATACAGGCCTACCAGTGCTACCGCCCCTTGTCCAGAGTCACAAAATATAAAACTTTAAATTCAATGTCTTTCCAGTACTACCAACCACAAACTGAGATCACACATGGTGCATGTCTGAGTCCAATAAACCTCGCAGTAAGCACTTCGGTTTTATAATACCCTGGAGATGAGCCAGGCGCCTAGCTTTTCTCGAAGCAGACAGCCAAAGTCGTCCAGAGGCCCTTACAAGTCTTCAGCTCAGGTTAACGATTTAACCACCGAGAACACCAAGGTGAGAACACCTTCCTATATTGTCGCAACTTTCAATAAATATATATATATTTTTTTACTTTAAAAAACTAATATTCTCTTTCCAACCTCCATTATGCAGGAAAATATATAGAAAAATTTTAAAAATACACAACACTTATATCTAAAATGAAGTATTATTTATTGAACTAATTTTACTCCACATACATACTAACCTTTAAATTTGCTAAAAATATCTTATAAAATAGAATTTTAACCATAGTGAAAACATGATCGTATACATTAATGGAAAATATCTGTATATATTTAGCATAAATATGTATAACAATATATGCAATAAGAGAATGGGAACATATTTACTTAATTTAGTTCGTAAAACATAACACATTTCTTTAGATCGATAAGACTAATTGAAAGTAAATACATTTTATGCTAATTTATGGTTTACAGATATATTGGGCGATGTCTTAATATTACGAAATGTAATAGTTTATTCTATTAAACAGTAATTAAATTTAAAAACTAAAAAAAAGTAAATAACATTTCCTTTAAAAGGTATAACTATTCTTAGAGAAGCTTAAAGATGGATTGTAGCAAGCATGAATGATTTTTTATGGATTACACTACTTTCTTTTTCTATAAATTATATATCGTTTCATTGAGTGTGTTGATCTGTACCACAGTTGCTAATCGTTTTAATTTATTGATAATTTAACAGAATATATTTTTTAATGAAACAGAACTTATTTTAGTGATAAATAAATGTTATTCATTTCCTCGAGGAAGAAACTTAGCAGAGAGGTTTGTCTCAGAGGTTGGGGTGAGGGGTTGAAGATATTTGAAAGTTGTGGGTGTGGGAAGGGAATGGGTGTTTGGCCTTCTGACTTCTGGTTGGAAGGGAAAAGTCATGCTTCTTGGTGTTTACCTGGGAATTAGAAATTTTTATAAATAAAGTGTTTGTGTTAACAAGTGCAGTGACTTTTCTAGACTTAATGGAACTTGTGTTAACATTATTCGGCTCGATGTAGTATGTCCATTATTATAAATAATTTTTCTTCAGGGAAGTTTGATTGCTTGTTAAAAGTGAATTATTTTAAAATATGGCTTCTTATTATAGGAGCATTTATTCGCAGCTGTAAACCAGCTCTATGGATCTGTCGTTAAATAATGTGAGTGAACTTTTTTTTCCCAAGGAAGGGAAATAGTGAATTTCAAACATGGCAATGGGGTAAGTTTTTTTTAAATTTCATGTGGAATGTTCAGGAAGACGTGATTAAATTGTTCATGGATAATAACTCATTAAGAGTAGATTGATGATAGGGAAATATAAACCATTTAATTCGTAAACAGGATATTTTTATTGATTTGTGATGTAATTTTTAATGTCGAGGAATTTCCCCCATAACCTCAGTTGCCTCTGCTATAACACATCTTATAAGTCGACATAAGTAAAACGCTGAACTCGTTCCTTGACTGATCTCACAGCCGGACAGAAGTGTTTTGGGAGAGGTGCTTGTGCAATTTCATTAATTAATTTTTTAAATTCAAGTAGTGTAATGTATATATTCCTACCGAAATTTAATTTATTTTGTCATGTAAATCGCATTCACATCTCTTTCGGAGTAGCTATAACCTTATTCGGCTGTCAGATGCTGGCCATTCTCCACATATCTAACAGCTTATAAGTCTCCGCAAATCTTATACTACAGTCATTGCTTCAGCCATCTCCCGACCAAACAGACGTGTTAAAAAATAATTTAAGGTACATGTACAACTCTGAGGCATCAAGTAGTATAATTTTTACTTGTTTTCAAATACCTTGTTATTGCGGTTAGGAAGACTGCCGTTAAATTTATTTATTCATAGGAACATTTTTGCTTTGTTGTAGATCGTTAATTAATTTCATACAGGATACTCACATAGTGGTCATTGTTGTTGAGTTAGCACTTGTGGACACCAGGAGACCCATGTAGTTGTGTTTGTTTGAAATTTGTATCTCCATTAATTTCTCTTGTTTACACTTAAGTTCTTCTGTTTGTCATTACTAACATACACGACATAAATCGTATCTTTCAGAGTCGCCTTTCTCCCAACACTATCTACTAGCAATATCCCCCTTCAAAACCGAAAGAACACATATGCCACTCTTGCACAAAACTCACACATATATGTACCTATTACCCAACACCACACCTCAGTGGAATGCCATAGTTCGAAGAGTGAGGACATACCAGAGCTACTCTCCACCCCAAAAAAGAAAGCATTAAATAAAGTACACCTAACTATACACACAAAAAAATTCCTTTAAATAATTCTGATCAAACATTTTCATCAAAGTAATTTGATCAAGTTTCTTTGATCACATTTTATCCGATTAAGATCGAATTAAGAGTTAATCCTATCGGATCAAAATTGGATTAAATTTTTTGACTGGTATAAGGTCGGATTAAGACTTAATCCGATTAAATCGATACAAAAGTGTTTATCCGATTAATCAAAAGTGGGGTAGAACCAGTGCGCCCCTACTGCTAACTCTACATCTCCGTAACAGTTTCCGTAAATCTACGGATATTACTAACTGGACGTGATTCTGAGCGATAACTGTGATGCATTTCGCGGTGGACTGCTTAAGGTTGAAGTAAAGCAACTGCCTAATGTGTCACTGCACCCGACTATACAATGTGAAGAACTCATAAAAAAGTAGTACAGACATCATGAAAATTGTCATAAAAGTGCGATTTACGTTGTATATGAAAGAAGAATGTATATGTTTTGCAACATTATAAAATTATAAAAACATTATAAAACATGCTTCTAAAATGTAAAAAAATTAATCATTTGAAAGAGTCTGCATTTTTAACAAAATTTAAACATATTTCCATTCTGGATGCTTCAGAATGCAGAATTTGTAAGAGAATCTTCGTCATGAAATATCGTCGTAATATTTACTATGATTGTATGAAAGATAATTGCAATAATATTATAGGAAATAATTTTTATATTGGTTTTTTGTTCGTCCATTTGTCACAAACATTTAATGTTGAAACTGACGTAATTAAAGTTGATTATAAAATTGATATGATATATTATTACTATGATTTTATAACATATTATCAAAGTAAATGTAATGACGATCATTTTTGAAGAAGATTTTCTTGTAATTTCTGTTTTCCGAAGCATCCAAATCTGAAATGCGCTTAAATTTAGTTAAAAAGGCGGACGCTACCGATATATTAATTTTTTAATTTATAAAGTATATTTTAGTAAAATATTTTATAATCTTGTAAAATATATACATTCTTTTTTTATGTACAGCATAAATTGCACATTCTTTTGAGTTCTGCAAATTGTATAGTCAGGTACAGTGCTCCACAGGCAGTTGCTTTACTTCACGGAGTATATTTTTGTTTACTTTTTACAGTAGTGTTTACTCCTGTGGTGGGAGCTTGCTTACATTTGCGCTGCGCCGTTGGACTTTGAAAGTCGAATCACTTGTTACACGTTGGCCGGCATGTGCCTTCCCGGAGGTCAGACCTGACAGAGAACGTTGGAGCATTGAGTACGTTGTCTTTTGCTTTATTTTTATTCTCATCTTTCCAAATGGGGAAGCCCCCTCAAGTCAGCTGTTTGCCGACAAGGAGTTATTTTTCGCGCACAGCCAGGACAGTTCTAGGTATCAGGCAATAAATCTTGTACCTCCCGTGAATCAGCCGAGTAGAGAGAGAGAGAGAGAGAGAGAGAGAGAGAGAGAGAGAGATAGAGAGAGAGAGAGCGTAAGAAAGAGAGAGAGAGAACAAAGAGGCGAGTTATCCCGGTAAGGAAGCTAGGGGTCTGGAAGGTGATGTCACACTGTTGTAGCTCTCTGCCTCTCCACCTGGACCACTAGCATCCTGGATGTACAGGTGCGACCAACATTCTGTACCCTGTACAGTGCCTGCACGAACGCTGTGCGCTCGTTGGCTCCCTCGCTCTAACGGCGCATCAATCATTTCTATCGCTCCGCGAAACGCTCATTACAGAATGTTACTTCGACTTTTATCAAATGGCTTTTATCAATGGAACAAAGTCGTTTAGGCCTTGAAATAGGAAAATTATTTAAATGTACTTACACATCACCAGTAAATATGTGAAACTGAATCACTGAAGTAATCAAAAAATCTTTTACTAATCCCATCTAGTCACTTTGACTGGCAATAGTTTCCACATAAACGAAATCTCTCTCATTGACGAAAATTCATAATATAGTAATCAAAATCGATAACAATGCAGGTGGCTATTTCTTACATAAATAAATAAATGTAAAACCGTGAAATGATTACGTTTTATGGGCTCACACTCACGCCAACAGAATCAACACAATACGAAAAGTATTACTATTTGTCTATGTAAATACGAACTTAATTTTTGGACTATAAAATAAATTAAATATTTACAGATTTAATAATTATTCAATTTCCCACTTTGCTGTTCGGGGCAATAAAAAAAATCTAACCTGTGAAAGAGTAACGGGTGATAAGGTGCTAAAAAAACTTATTTGTTTGTATGGTGTTGGAAGTTAGAATATCTCTATTTAAATAAAAGTAAGAAGAATACATCTCTCTATTTCTCTCTCTCCTTTGCCTTCTCTATTTTTCTCCTCTGGCGGTTTTGTTGGGGTTTCTTCAACTTATTCAGTGAAAGATACTGACGGATTTGTTTTAAACACGGAGTGCTGTAGTTGAAAAAAATTCCAATTGTAGTACCATCGAACAAGTTAAATATCGAAATAAACCTAGTAACACGCAACCACACTTATATAAACTTTACAATGTAGTCTAATCTGGTTACCAATAAATTAAACCGGAAGAGTTTGTTAAAACTCTCCTTGAACGCTACGTACAATATATGCTTTCCATGTTGAGAAATTTATAAATAAAAGTATTACTTGTTATATGATCATGGTTTGCAGGTGAAAAAAAAAATCGCGAATACACATTATTGAATTTTAAACTAGTCCTCACAATTCATGATTTTTAAGGACCGCCGTTTCTTTCGAACTGTATGATTGTAGTTGCAAATTTAGAATAAGTGTGAAAAGTTGTATTCATCATAACAATAGCTAATGAAATAACGACTAGGTATACATCACGTTGCCATCTGAGGTAGGTTCAGCATTGTTGGGATGGGCTAGCACTAAACGAAGCTGGCTCTACAGTACACTGAGAAAAAGGTTTTGTCGAATCAAACAAAGTTAGTTTGGAGCAACCAAAACAATTGTTTCTATATGGGCAACTAAATGTTTTGTTGTTGAAACCAAATTATGTTCTTGTTCTTACTTGTTTGCCACAAAAAAAGATTTCGTTGGTGCGACTGGAGATTTGTTTGACTTTACGTACACTTAAAATGTTCGTTTAATATTAAAATCCAACACTTGAGGTAAGACCGGGATTCAAACCTAGACCAGCTGCGATCGAGCGTTACGCGTTAGCAGCTGCGACTAAAGTGAAAACTACAGAAATTGCGATGTTTTTAAATATGTAATTTCAAATACTGGACAACGTGCGCAAATAAATGTTTCAAGTTTTCAAACTTTCTGTTTTAGTTCCCTGGTGGATGTGTTTTATTAGGATCGTTATACTGTTATTAAGTATAAATAAATGCGTTAACAAACACTGTTACAAAAAATACAAACAAGCTCTCGAGCTGTATTTTCAAACTAAGGCGATCAAATGAGTAATCAAACAAATGTATACAGGTGATTCAACCTAAAAGTTTGTTGGCATTTAGGACCAACACAGAGGTATTGTGAATTCAATCGTGTATTTTCTTGGAGGAACAAAATTAATTTGTTGTTTTTCCAGTTGTTTTTTAATTTTGTGTACTGAACAAAATATTTTGTTGGGGTAACTAAATATATTTTTCACCCTATACAAACACATATTTTATTGGTTTTTCTCGCGGTGTAGACGGACATAAGCCGTTCTTGGCCAAACAAGATGTGGTTTTCCATTAACTCTGATGGCGATAACAATATGATTCTTCAATCATTCCGTAATAATACCGAGCTAAAATTACTAGAACGTGATTCGTTTCAGTGAGAATGTAAACAAATCGTGATATAAAGAGTAAGAGGTGGGAAGGAACTCAATTTACGCATCAGTCGAAGATAAGTATCAATAAGAACGCCATGGCAGGCAAATTGGTACACTCCACAAGTTGCTTCGGATTTACTTCGACGTATCTGCGAACCATTCACTTCTTTCATTCGTGGACGGAAACGTTTTAGAGTTCAGATACATAATTCTGAAGTTCGTGTACTTACTGGTGTAATAGCCATAATATAAAGCAATCCAGTCACGGCTACCTCCGACATTTCTGAAACCCTGCTAAAGTTCTACTTGCAGGCTAATTCCTCCACCTCATGCAAAAAAAATCGTAACTTAATATATAAATTGCAACAAACGAACAACGCACCACATTGTATGCAATAAGTTGAATAATATTTTACATGAGAACTATTTCTTACTAGGCATTACTAATACAGGTTTTTCTCGCAGTTTTATTCTTATTGATTATAAATGAAATATTATAATTTATATATTTAATATACGCAGAAGTTCAGTTTAAGCATGTAACGCCTCACATAATCGCTTCATTCCTTTTACAGATATCTCAGTTAATTTTTGAAATGTATGTGTTAACGTGATATTTATTTGTTTTATTTAATATTTATTTGTGGCAGATATATTTTATTTATTCCAGATCTAATTTATATTAAGGTTGCAGATTGTTTTAACACCAGAAAACGTATTTCTGTGTAATTATGTTTGTAATTCTTCCTGGTTTAAATCACAAGGGTATTTGTTTGTGGGTCGTTTTGCATAGAGGAATTTATTGGTTCGGTACCATGATAACGCACTACGTAATGTATAAGATATGATATAGCAGTCGCGATGTCTGAAGGCGTCGTTTAAGTATGTTGTTTTAGGTTTTCTAGCCATCTAGTTTCCGTCAGGCGAGTGGTGACCTAGAGGGGTCATCGGCCTGAAAAATTCGCGAGTTCATTGACCTGAAAGCTAGACTCTATAGTCTTATGTACAAATATGTTGATATCAACTGCATATTGGTTGTCTGCTGTCATAGTGGAAGACGACATATTGGACACCGTTCTACAGAATGTGTCAAACACCGTGTGGACTAATAGCTAAAGTTAGATAAATGCACGTGTTTTGAATTCTAACTTGTCCTAAAATGAATCCGCGAATTCTTCGGGTCTCTTCTGACAGGCAATTTTTAATTTTCTGGTTAGCTTGGCCGAGTTACGTACCGTAATGCAGACTGCTCGACGGGGCGAAGACGCGCGGCATTAAATAGGAATAAATTAGTCTGCACGCGCTACCTGTGGGGGTTATAGTTTAAAATCCACGTAGAGCTACAGTGATATTCGTGTGGTACGGTAAAGACTGTAGTGACGTACCTCAGGCCCGAGATCCTTGTGAGGGAAGATTAAGGCTAGCTTCCAGTGGAAGCAGTCTAAGAAGATTCCACGAGATGTTGCTGTTAGCAAGTTTTTCAAGCTAAGTATTCTGATCTTCAATGCAGAGACATAGTCAAGTAAAATAATTTTTTTTTTTTTCGAAATTAATTTGGCCTACTTTTACGCCATCTTTGATATTGAGTATGTTAAAGTTGATCTGCCAATTTGCCTATCAAGCCTTGAACAGATGTCTTGTGATCTCCTAATTTAGTTAGTTGGAGAGAAACTATTAATTATTTTAATTTACATATTTTTGCAACAATTTAAATGACATCAAAATACATAATTATTTCTGAATATCTAATAAGAGATAAGTAGTGGGAAATAGTTCCTTCACGCACATCGGAGTCTGGCGCAGGAGCTAGGAGCCGAGCAGCTGCCATCTTGTTACGTCACCTGACCGCCATTTTGAATGCCATTGACCTTTTACATCCTGACCAGTTTGATGTTTGACCTTGACAATGACCTTGACCCCCGTGACCTTTGACCTCAAAAACACTAAAAAAAACCTTTAAAAAATTCTAAAAACTCAAAAATTCCAAAAATTTCTAAAAAAAGTTCAAACAAATTTCCGAAAAAAATTATTATTAAAAATTATTAAAGGGATCTTCAGAAATGACCCATTTTTTTCCAGAAATGCTGACAGGGATCAGCAACCCAGGTGCCGGGGATCAGTGACCCAGGGTCAGAAAGGTGACCAGGATCAGTACCTATGACCTTTGACCTAGAAAATGCAAAAATGCAAAATAATAAAATATTAAATAAATCAGAAAAAAATCCAAAATCGATTATAAAATATAAAAAATATATATTATTGAAACTTTTATATAAATATCATTTTAAGAATTAAAAAAAATTGTTAAAAAATTTATTTTTTATAAAATTGTAATAAAAAATTTCTTCATTAAAAAGTCTTTAACCCCGGCGGACATTTTCCCCTTTTCTCCCTCAAATTTTCCCTTTTTCCTAAAAAATTCCCCTTAAAAATTTTTAATATTTAATTTAAAAACTTACATTTTCTGAGATCTCCCCCCACAACACCAATTACTCACCTCTGTTCGAACCATGGAGGTATTGGTCTATAGAGTGGAACCCGAGACACGAAAGTGAAGCCGAAAATGAATGACAAGGACAGGGCTAGTAGTGAAAAAAAGGTGCATGTTTTACATTGCTTATTATTTAACTTTTGCCACTCATAAGATGGCGGCTGACGTAAACAATTAGTCTGCGCATGCGAATGGAAAGAAGTCAGACAAGGTATTGGCTTCACTTGATAAATGTGAAGAAGATAGGCTTTGCCACTCCATCATCTATTACCTCCATGGTTTGAACCCAGTAGACGACTGACTCCCTCGCACCCACTTCCTTCACCTATACTCATTCCACCATCTTGGTTTTTCGTTCGCCATTTGTTTACATGCTACTGGAGGCAGCCATCTTTGTTTATATGTTACTGGAGGCCTTCAGATTTGTTTTTGTTTGTCATTTGTTTATACATTACTGGAGGCCACCATCTTGGTAGGTAACCACCATATTGGTATACATCACCCATCCACGATCTTGAAAGACAATGCTCAATAGCAATTGACCTTTGACCTGTGACCTTGAAAACAAAAATGTAAGAAAAATGCATAAAAGTCAGCGAGCATAATACATGACGACTACCACTACCATATTAGATGCAGATTATCTCGACCTCGATTCAATGACCTTAAATGACCTTGAAAATAAAAACCTTAGAATAATACATAAAATACAATAAGCATAATACATTACAGTCTACTGCCACCATATTAGATGCAGACGAACCCTACCTTGATCCGATGACCTAGAATGACCTTGAAAATAAAAACTCTAGAAAAAATACATAAAAGTCATCAAACATATGACATTACACACTACAACCACCATATTAGATACGGACTATCTCAACCTTAACCCCATGACCTTGAAAACACTAACTCGAGGGAAAATATATCCAAAGATGCAGAAACTAGCCAAGAAGATGTATCTTTACAACAGCTGTTGTCACACTAAGCCTTACAGTCTACTGCTTATAATATACACATTTGCAAACCATTTTATGTTATATTGACTTTAAACCAGTCGTATTGGACCATTGATATTTTGTGCAGATATCGACCAACCAATCACCGTGTTACCACATGATTGCAGATGACCACTCACATACAGGAATTGAGACATCATACATGCAGAGATAGGCAGGCAGGCTTTAGCTGTTAGTTCCTTGATCTCTTTAACATGCAGTTATATCTTCATCAGTTTCTTCCAGACAAGTTCTTCGCTCACCTATAAATCATGGTCACACTTAAAGTAGAAAACTGACTCCTGTTGTTGGACCGCCCCTTACAAGATCGACCCATTAGCCCCATTGACCCATTTGAGCCCCATTGACACATGACCCAATGACCCACGATGCATTGACCCATTGACCCACTGACCCATTGTTCCTGACCCACTACCCATTGACCTATTGACCCCATTGACATATTGACCATATTGACCTATTGACCCCATTGACCTATTGACCACATTGACCTATTGACCCCATTGACCCATATAACCACAATGGCTCCTGATTGCAGTGCTAATTGTAGTGCCGTGGTGCTAATTGCGGTGCTGTGGCGCTAATTGCAGTGCTGTGGTGCTGATTGTGGTTCTGCAGTGCTATTTGCAGTGCTGCAGTGCTAATTGCAGTGCTGTGGTTCTAATTGCAGTGCTGTGATGCTAACTGTGGTGCCGCAGTGCTAATTGTGGTGCTGATTGTGATTGCAGTGCTGATTGTGGTGCTAATTGCGGTGCTGATTGCAGTACTGATTGTGATTGTGGTGCTGACTATGATTGCAGTGCTGATTGTGAGTACATTGCCGATTGCGATTGCAGTGTTAAGTACAGTGCTGATTGTGATTGTGGTGCTATGTGCTATGATAAGTGTGGTGTATGTGTGTGGGTCACAAGTAAAAAAATTCCATGTATTTAAAAATAAAATTAAATAGTCCTACCTCCAAAAGCTGAAATGCTAACATTTTATTTAATATTATAGCTTTAAAAAAGTATATATCCAGGTCCCTCGGTATATTTAATCGCTTCCTGAGTAAACTGTATTTACACTTAGCAATAAAAGTGCCCAAAACTATAGCAAGCTCCCACAATGCTTTGCCATTTGTCGATGTGCAACATGGAATTTGTACTGAACAATGCCGCACCACGATAGGCCACCACCATGCTTCCCAATTAGTCGTAATCGCGTAAAAGGGCCTCTATGTACGGACCGCCTCTCATGCCAATATGAATTTTTGTACATAGGTTATAACTCGATCGCAGAATCGGCACTGGCGGCAACTAGTTAGCGATGATGCAGGTTCACGGCTCCATGATCGTCGAGGTCTAAAGGCAGCCCTTCATACTCGCAATTTATCTTTGCGATATTGGAACACTCTGAGAGAACCCAAATACTCGTTCATCCCATTTCTAAAAATTAATTTAATAATTTTTAATAATAAATTGTTTCGAATAAAAAAAAATATATTTTTTGGAATTTTTTGAGCTTTTGGAATTTTCTGAAGTTTTTTTAAGTGATGTTTGAGGTAAAATGTCCCCGGGATCTAGGTCAAGGGTCAAAGGTCAAGTTCAAGGTCAATGACATCCAAGATGGTGGTCGGGTGGTGTATCAAAATGGCGGCTCCCCCGGATCCGAATCCGATCACCGATCCCGTTGCCCCCAAACAGACATATCTATATTACTAACAAGGTTGAGGTAGTCTGCACCTAACATCGTGGAAGTAGTCTGTAATGTATTATGCTTGCTGACATTTATGCAGTTTTTTCGAATTTTGTTTTTTAAGGTCACAAGTCAAAGGTCAATTGCAATTGGGCATTGTCTTCCAAGATCGTGGATGTGTGATGTATATCAAGATGGTGGTCACCTACCAAGATGGCGGTTACCTATCAAGATGGTGGCCTCCAGTAATGCATAAACAAATAACAAACGAAAAACAAGTATGGCTGCCTCCAGTTACATATAAACAAAGATGGCTGTCTCCAGTAGCATGTAAACAAATGGCGAATGAAAAAATCAAGATGGGTTAATGAGTATTAGTGAGGATAGTATGTGCGAGAGAGTCTGTCGTCTGCTGGATTCGAACAGAGGTGAGTAATTGGTGGTGTGGTGGGAGACATCAAGAAATGCAATTTTTAAAATTAAATTTTCTATAAATTTTTTAAGGTACATTTTTTAAGTGAAAAAAGGAAATTTCGAGGGGAAAAAAGGAAAAATATCCACCAGGGTTGAATTCCTTTTAATTAAGAAATGTTTTAAAATCAATTTTAGAAATATAAATTTTTAACCGATTTTTTTAATTCTTAAATTATATTTAAATTACAATTTTAATGATTTTTTAAATAAATTTTATAATCGATTTTTCGAATTTTTTGTGATTTTTTATTTATCTGTTTTGCCTTTTCTAGGTCAAAGGTTAAAGTAAAAGGCCATATGTACTGATCCCGGTCACCTGTCTAACCCTGGGCCCTGGGTTACTGATCCCTGGCACCTGGGGTCGGTGATCCCTGTCAGAATATCTGGAAAAATGGGTAATTTCTAAAGATCCATTTAATAATTTTTAAAATAATTCTTAATAATTTTTAATAATAACTTGTTTCGAATTTTTTGTTTCGAATTTTTTGGATTTTTTTTTTTTTTGGAATTTGTAGAGCTTTTGGAATTTTTAAAAAGTTTTTTTGGTGTTTTTTGAGGTCGAATGTCTTCGGGGTCAAGGTAAAGGTCAAATGTCATACGGATCGGGGGTAATAGGTCAATGACATCCAAGATGGCAGTCGGGTGACGTAACAATATGGCGGCTCCTCGGCTCCTGGCTCCTGTGCCAGATGTCGATGTGTGTGAAGGAACTATTTCCTACTACTTAGATACGTACGAGAAGGCTACTCATAGTTACGGCCACACAAAGTAAGGTCAATTTTGAAGTTAGTAATGGATTTCCTCTCAATATTTGCACAAATAGAAATTTATTTCATGATATTCAGATCAAACCATTTCTTTTAAATTAAGTCCAGTTTACTTTCACTCAAGTCTCTGCGTGTACTTATTGGTCAGTAGCTAGTGGTGGACTGGCTGCTGCAAGTGTCCCTGACATAAAAATACGTGGTAAGATTTATATGGTTCGTGTGTTACGTTTACTGCGAAGTCATCATTGTCCTGTGGAGCCGGGGATGCTTCAAACCCCAGGTCAGCATTCACAAAATCACGGCGACAATATTTGGCGACATAAATTATATGATCCAAGATATTTCCATTCTCATCACTCTAATTTTATTTCCTGACACTGCATTACAACCAATAATAAGAAACTTTTATGTTAAAGGTTGTTCACGATAAAGCGAGCACTTTAAAAATGAACCCTAGAAAAAAGTAACTGGCCCTAAATACATATATTTTAACGGGCGCACTGAGTGACATGCGCCCAGTAATGATGGTAACGATGGAGGGAAAGTAGTTCCATGTCTTAACGTAGAATAAAAAGTCTAAGGTAACCTTTTGTGATATATTAAAATTATTTATTTATTTATTTTTTAATACGCTGAAGTGTAAAATTGAATAGATTTGTAATACATTTACTTTTCATATAAGTTCACAATTTTCACTTGACAGACGCATGAATAAAGTGATCAGACCCACGTCAACATTAATTTTACATAAGGTGGAGGAATACACGACGTGCATACAAGTAGATAGTAAGCAGGGCTTTCAAAAGTGCTCATTTTACCGTGAACAGCCTATAACAGAAAGATAAAACGCTTGTGATTCATGATATATTTATGAAACAAATACGCACGTCGTACTTGTGGCGTCTTTTTAAAAGTTAATACAAAAACGTGCAGCTACTGCGAACAGAATATATTTCATTTCAAATTTTACACGAATATGAAAATATTTAGGTGGCTTTTCGTATGTTCTGACGGTTGTTTGAGTAATTAATAGAAATAAAGCAGGGAGAGTGTTTTACTTCCCGAAAATTGTCGATTCTGATTGTTTCGTTATGTGGTTTCATAAAACTCGTGCTCTGCCCCCCTCCCCCCAAACCACACTCCAGTCAACATCAACCACCCTCTTTGCCACCGCTAAATATTGAGAAAAAAGGCAGAGAATATTAAGTATGTGACATCCAGGAAAGATCAAATTACGTCTAAGTTGACTTAGAAGCACGCTTTATGTTCAAAAACGAGACTCAGACATGACGAGTTGGCGAAAATTTGATCGAATGTGAGTACTAACAGACTAAGATTTGACAATATGTAGTTAATGCTTCTTCCTTGATGTATGTTTGAAGCTGTCGTGTAATACACCATTGTCTTGCAACAGCTTGAAAACGAATCACGCGCTGTACAATGTGCGTCAAAACAGCGACTATCTCACGTGACACGATGTTATCGGGATATTTATCTTCTGAGTTGATTTGTTGTTTGTTGGAAATTGCTGTAAATATTTGTTGTTAGAAATGTCATCAATGACGTCACGAGCATTGCTCGTAGGCTTACGCAAACCGCAATGGTCTCCGACTGCTGAAACAAGAATCTACAAGATGGGTTTCCGAATGTGAACTAGCGGTCGAATAATACGTAACTCGAAATAAGAACCTGTGAAACACATTTATATATATGATTATGTAATCCATCACTGTAATCTGTCTATTTCTTTAATTTTTAGATGACGTCTAGTTAATAAGTAACAAAATTTGAAGTTTTTTCTTCCCCCTCCCCAAATTTCGGCATAATTTGATTTATACAGTTGTGGCAAATTAATTAACTTTTTAAGAAAGCGTGGAACTTAGTTTATATAAGGGTAATAAAAAAACTCAAATAGTTGCCAACGAAATTTCGAGCTAAGTACCGTTAATTTGAAACTGTTAAATCAACTTCATTTTTGGAATCTTTTGGTACTAAGTTAATTTTTCCACTACGGATATAGCTGATCCACGGCGAATTAAACATTTTTGATAGGTCTCCTCAGTTTCTTCTAATATTTATTCTACTCGGGTTGGGAAGATCAATGCTAACACCCTAGTTTAGCATTTAAAAATTTTCGCCGCCTTAGGTAGCACTGATGATGTATGTATACAGAATGTTCTTCGTTTGCATGTAAAAAAATGGGAAAACTCTAAATTTCATAAAATAAATAAATAAATAAATATGAGTGTAGTTGAATCTCCCGTGTGTGTTGTGTTATAGCACCTACGTAAATCATAAGCTTTGTTCTTCGCACTATAGTAAGAGATTAGCGAAATAAGTGAAATTGGATTTAACGAACTTTGTTTTAAAGACCTACGCAATTACTTAAATTAAATGCCAATACGAAATCGAAAAATTACTTTTGATAGCAAAATGTGTAAGCAGACCAGAGTATTCTCTATGGCCAGATTGTATGGGTAAATAACTTGAACAGATCAGAAGGAAATACAAAGCACTGCTCGCTGAGTCGTTAGACAAAAAAAATTATCATAGTTATTATTACAAGTGGGATGTATCGAAGTATATACCGTAGTCTATAATTTAACTTCATATTTTTCTATTTTTATTTTATAGCTAGCGTAATTTGTCATCACTCGACTGCAATCATTATTGAGGAAATGTACTTGAGAGTGCGCATCCCTGAGAGTATGCAGTGCCATTTTCTGACAGTTGGAAACACTGAAAAATCTGCCTATGATCTAGGTTCGTTACTGTAAGACAAGTGAGTGGTGATGAACTTGCTATTACTAAATGATATTTGTACATTTGAATGTTGAGAGATAATTTTTGTTATTTTATTTTTAGTATTTCAAGGGCATAAATTAAGCTCTGGCATGTAGGTATAGAGTGTACATTTATTGGGTGTACGTTGGGCAAATACATGATTCCAAGAATTCTTGACAATGTAGACTATAAGTTACGCTTCTCCGAGACGTGAAACTATCAGTCAAGTATTTTAGAAATATTTTATTCATCCACCAAGAGTGAACATAAAGTTTGTCCACAATATCGCGCGCATTCTTCGGAGCATTCCGCGTTCTATTCGGAACCAGTTTCATTTTTTGTTTTAATGAATGGAGTTGGCAATGCAGCATCGGCAAGACTATATAAGATTCAAAAAAGTACATTGTCTAATGTTTTCCGATTTTAAAACAATTACCTGAAGAAAAACTTTTCTTGCCCTTCATATATTGAATATGTGTTAAAGTGGAATCTCTTGCATCCAAATGAAGTTCTCAAAGTAAAATTTCTCCCAAAGCCAAAAATTCAGTTAGCAATGTGTCTTCATCAGAGGAAGAGTACAGACTGGGATGATACTTTGTGGCAGGAATTCTGTTGGTCTATATTTCCCCCTTTCATTATGTTCCCCAAGAAAATAATGAAGCAGGAGGTATTCAGTGGTGCTTCTCAAAGCTCTCTGCATATGCTATCTGGCAGTGGATTCATCAACTCCAAGTTGCATATTGTTTGGATTGAACTTTTCAAGAACTACGTGAAACCATCTGAGGACGACTCATTACCCACAATATTGAACAGTCACACGTCTCACTATGCCATTGAGGCTATCCTTTCTTAGCCGAGAACAAACTATCACACTCCTGTCGCTACCTTCCCACGCTACTCACAAATTACAAACCCCCACCCAGGATCTATGTGCGCCTGAAATCATTGTTTGCTAATGAAGCTGACAAATGGAGCACAATATCTCCGGTCGTGTAGTTTTCTAGACTAATACCCTCTTGTTGTGTAATGCATATAAAAAGTTTGCCACTACATGAGAAGGTAAAAATTAATTTTCGTTTCACAGGGATTCATCCGTATAAGCCTGATTTTTTTTATCCATGAGGATTTTATCATAAATATTGTGACTTACCAGCCCTATATAGAGGAGCCAATGGACACTAGCAACGAAATTTTATCTGGCGATCCGAATGCATCTGTGCAAAGAGCGAAATATCCAATTAGACTTTGGAACCCATACACTTACCACTCAACTTCTGAAATTGATGCTGATGTTTGAATGGATGCTATATTTTTGTGAAAATAATAAAACTAATGAGGCCCAAATATCTCTGGCAGTGACATTTGTCCTATATTTGGATTGAATTTTCCTGACTCTGGTGGGAATATTAAGCTTAGGGTTACTGAGGTTAGTCAGTCGACTAGTGAAATTAATCTCGACTGTGAAAGGCATACTTGTGCTACAAATGAGAAAAGTAATGAAGAAAGCAAATTTTCCAACTGCGCCAAGAAGAAAAGGCCTAAAAAAAAGGCTATACATGTAATAACAGAACAAAGTGAAGCAATGGCAATCTCTTCAGCCGACATCGTTCTGCTCCCCAAAATATATATAACTGACAAGAGAAAAAGGAAAGGAAGGCGATTAGAGGCAATACCAAGCTCTCCAATTAAAATTCGCACTTGCTTGTGAATGACAACGAAAAAGCTAACAGTTTCTCAAATCTTCAAGTTTAGTCACTCGTAAATGTTTATTTATAAAACGAAGTATTGCATAAAAATCTAATTTCATCACTCAAAATTTAATAACTTTTTTGCATGGATAATGAGTAGTAGGAAATGTCCGATTCTGGCACACCTGGCATCTGGCAACGGACATGCGAACCCTATTTAGCATATTACCTGGTGTCGGGCTGCGGAACCCAGGGGCGAGAATTGCCATTTTTTTTCCTTTTTTCCTGACCAAAACGACCAATTTCGCGTACAAAAACCTCACTTTTTCCCTTTTCCCCCTGAAAATTTCCCTAATTTCCCATCCTATCACCTGCAGCTATTATGGCAGCCAGTGCCGACCACCATTTTTCTGCCCTAATTAGCATAATCCAGCGGGTGACTCCTCAAAATGGCAAAAGACTCATTTTTGGGAGGTCCCCATGAGGGTCCCCACCACCATCTTGGATCACAAGCACCACTGACAACAATGTGGCGGCCGCATGTGAACCATGTAAGTATAGTTGGTTGTAATTCCCGAACCATTAAGGTATAGTTGCCAAATTCATAACATACACATGAACTACGACAAGGCGATGGGATGCGGGGTCAAATATGACCTATGCCAATGGCCATCATGGTATTGACGATGTATGTCTACCCAGGAAAATTGATGACCAGCTGAGGATGTCAATCATTTTGGCGGCCAGCACCTTGCCGGTGGCGGCGGTGATGCCCCGCCACAGGTTGTATCTCGTGTAACACAGCCGCCTCCTTAAGAGTGTGTGTGCATAACACTTACAAGCATAGTTGGCTATACTTTCCGAACTGTTTAAGTTGTAGTTTTCAAATTCATAACATAGGCATCAACCACAACTAGGAGAAGGGACGTGGGGTCAAATATGCCCCGTGTAAACTTATAAGCATTGTTGTCTGTAATTTCCCACCCATTTAAGTTAAAGTTATAAAATTCATAACATAGGTATCACCATGACTAGAAGGGTCGCGGGCTCAAGTATGCCCAAAGTCAAATTATAAGCTTAGTTGGCTATAATTTGCGAACAGTTTTATGTTACAGTTGTCGAATTCAAGACATAGGCATAAACCCCGACTATGAGAAGGGTCACAATGTCAAATATGACCTATGCCAACTTATAAGCATAAATGGCTGTAATTAATGAAAAAATTGGAGGTAAAATTACCATATTCATAACATATGCATCAACCCCTACTTCGAGTAGGGTCGCAGGGTTAAGTATGACCTATGCCGAATTATAAGCATAGTTGGCTGTGATTTCCGAACAGTTTAAGTTATAGTCGCCAAATTCAGTATATTGACACCACCCACGACGATGAGAAGTGATGAGTTTTCAAGAACATCCTCTATCAACATATAAGCATAGTTGGCTGTAATTTTCGAAATATGTGAGACTCAACTGCCATTTAGTTACAGTCGCTAAATTCTGTACTTGGTCATCGTCCCCAATAATGAAAACAGTCGAATGGTGAAGTACACCCCATGTTGACATATAAGCATAGATGGCTGCAATCTCCGAAGTGTGTGAGATACAACTACCAAATGCAGAACATAGGCAACTCCCCAGATGACAAGAAGACACGTAATGCCAAGTGTGTGTACTATGAATAAATATAAGCATTGTTGGCCAAACCATCTGCGATACACGAGACAAATGCATAACATAAGCATCACCCCAGATGAGCCAAAAGGCCGAGTATTTCCAATGACTATCAATATGCATAGTTAGGCATAATGTCCGAACTAGTTGTCAAATTCATAACATAGACACCACCCATTATGTCAACATACAAACATAGTTGGCTATAAGATCCGAACCGTTTATATATATGACCCATGACTATGTGTAAGCATAATTGGTCGTATTTACTTAACCATATAAGATACAACTACCAACAGTCACCGAAAAGGATCGAGGTGTCTAGTATGTCCTAACCACAAATATAAGCAAGACAGGTAGCACCAATCTGTTCAGTGTTTGTACATTGAGTAATGACGTTAGTTCACGATTAACCACTAGCCTGTGAAATACACTTGTTGAAGAAATATATGATGTCTCTAACATTATGGAAATAATGCTCCCAGTCATATTGGGAAGGAAACAATCCTTCCACTAGCTCAAAAGAAAGCATTATAAATGTAACTGTTGAACCGGTAGACACATTCACACATAGGATGTATTAAATCTATTCTTCTTTTTATCTCTGACTTGCACTTGTGTACCAGAGCAGATAATAATAATTACAGACAGACATACCCGAACCTTCAATGGCACGTACATACTTCCAGACAAATGGTTAGTACCACATCACTAGGGGGGGGGGGGACCAACCTTGCACATGTCTGTCGTGTTCCGATACTTCGATGTATGAATGTAATGATATGTCACTCGTTACGTCGCAATAAATACGCAGCCGAGTCCCTGCACATACAACAACACATGCTAGAACGAAAAGTTTATTACGAAATAATTTATTCCATACCTTAACCCGAGTAGCAGTGAATTACCCGCAGGAAGTGAGCACATTTCACCATCGTTGACATGATCTTGTTGGAAGCAGAGACTGCAATGACTGGTCCCACCCTCCATGCACAGTAGATACTAACCAAGTACTGTATCCCCACAACCTCCCCTTATCAATGTACGGACCTGTATACCATTGAAAGGAAGCAATGCATGTACCCTGAAGTTTATGTCAGATGCCTTAGGCCGCTCGGTCAACCTGACAATTTGTATTGGTGATGGAATTACGTGGCTTTTGTCGAATGACATATGATGTATAGTCTGTCTGGTTGTGTAATATGCATGTGTGCATTGGTGGGTATTTCCTTTTGTGCACACTAGCTGATGACATGAGAAAGCACACAAAGCATTACATAAGACTATATCTAATTGCATGTTTGCGCATGTGTGTGTGAGATGGGCTTGTTGCACGAATGCAGGTTGGGGACTGATTGTAATTACGAACACTGATGTAGACAGTGATAGTCACTCTCTTCATGTTGGTGTTTTAGAAGTGCCCCCACCCCCTTTTTTTCTTTCACCCCTCGACGAACGGACATCCAATATGGGCTTTATAACGACTTGTATTACCACTCTCTACAGGAATCGAGCCTGTGATATCATGAGGATTGTTCAGGGTACATACATTGCTTCCTTTCAATGGTATACAGGTCCGTACATTGATAAGGGGAGGTTGTGGGGATACAGTACTTGGTTAGTATCTACTGTGCACGGAGGGTGGGACCAGTCATTGCAGTCTCTGCTTCCAACAAGATCATGTCAACGATGGTGAAATGTGCTCACTTCCTGCGGGTAATTCACTGCTACTCGGGTTAAGGTATGGAATAAATTATTTCGTAATAAACTTTTCGTTCTAGCATGTGTTGTTGTATGTGCAGGGACTCGGCTGCGTATTTATTGCGACGTAACGAGTGACATATCATTACATTCATACATCGAAGTATCGGAACACGACAGACATGTGCAAGGTTGGTCCCCCCCCCTAGTGATGTGGTACTAACCATTTGTCTGGAAGTATGTACGTGCCATTGAAGGTTCGGGTATGTCTGTCTGTAATTATTATTATCTGCTCTGGTACACAAGTGCAAGTCAGAGATAAAAAGAAGAATAGATTTAATACATCCTATGTGTGCATGTGTCTACCGGTTCAACAGTTACATTTATAATGCTTTCTTTTGAGCTAGTGGAAGGATTGTTTCCTTCCCAATATGACTGGGAGCATTATTTCCATAATGTTAGAGACATCATATATTTCTTCAACAAGTGTATTTCACAGGCTAGTGGTTAATCGTGAACTAACGTCATTACTCAATGTACAAACACTGAACAGATTGGTGCTACCTGTCTTGCTTATATTTGTGGTTAGGACATACTAGACACCTCGATCCTTTTCGGTGACTGTTCGTAGTTGTATCTTATATGGTTAAGTAAATATGACCAATTATGCTTACACATAGTCATGGGTCATATATATAAATGGTTCGGATCTTATAGCCAACTATGTTTGTATGTTGACATAATGGGTGGTGTCTATGTTATGAATTTGACAACTAGTTCGGACATTATGCCTAACTATGCATATTGATAGTCATTGGAAATACTCGGCCTTTTGGCTCATCTGGGGTGATGCTTATGTTATGCATTTGTCTCGTGTATCGCAGATGGTTTGGCCAACAATGCATATATTTATTCATAGTACACACACTTGACATTACGTGTCTTCTTGTCATCTGGGGAGTTGCCTATGTTCTGCATTTGGTAGTTGTATCTCACACACTTCGGAGATTGCAGCCAAATATACTTATATGTCAAATGGATGTACTTCACCACTCGACTGTTCGCATTATCGGGGACGATGTCCAAGTACAGAATTGAGCGACTATAACTTATTGGCAGTTGAGTCTCACATGGTTCGAAAATTACAGCCAATTATACTTATATGTCAACATAGGGCGTACTTGGATACTCGTCACTTCTTGTCATTGGGGTGATGTCCATGTACTGAATTTTGGCGACTTTTAACTTAAACAGTTTGGAAAATTCAGCCTACTATACTTATAGGTCGATTTGGACCTTACTTAATCTCTCGTCTCTTCTCAATGTCTGAGACTATGCTAATGGTATGAATTTGATGAATCTATCTTAAATTGTTCGGAAATTGTAGCCATATTTGCTTGTAAGTAAGCATATGACATACTTGACCACTCGTCTCTTCTTATCATCATAAGCATCTCATGATATGAATTTGACCTCAATAACTTAAACGGTCGACACCCTCAGCTGGTCATCAATTATTCTGGGTAGATATATGTTGTAGATACAAATATGGCCATTGCCATAAGTCATATTTGACCCTACAGCCCTTCTTCTTGTCGTGGTTGATGTCTGTGTTATGAATCTGGCAACTATACATTTAACAGCCAACTATGCTTATATGGTCGACATGCGGCCGCCACATTGTTGGTCAGTGTTGATCATGATCCAAGATGGTAGCGGGAACCCTCATGGGGACCTTCCCAAAACATGATTCATTTGCCATTTTGAGGAGTCACCCACTCGATTATGCTAATTAGGGCAGAAAAATGGTGGTCCTCACTGGCTGACAACATGGCCGGTGGCGGCAGGAGCGAAACTAGGGAGATTTTGTAGGAAAAAAGGGAGAACGTGACGTTTTTGTACCCGAAATCGACCATTTTGGACGGGAAAAAGGGGGGAAAAAGGGGGATTTCTCGCTCCTGGGTTCCGCAGCCCGACACCAGGTAATATGCTAATTAGGGTCCGAATGTCCATCGCCAGACGCCAGGTGTACCAGAATTGGTCATTTTATACTACTGTGATGACTATTTATGGTGTTGTAAATGGTCGATTTTTGTTGGAGAATGGATAAAGGGACCCATAGGCACGCATTGTTCAGGGGCCCAGCATTTCTCTTGGCAGGCCTGCATATACGCACCTTCACCTTCACATGTCCATTGTTACCAACAAAATTTGGAAGTCCGAAAGGCTGATGGGCGATTCGGCGCACCGTCTGGCATGCCTCTCGCAGCTCTATTACGTTGCCTCTCCTTCGCAGCTCTAATGCCTTGCCTATATCTCGCAGCTCTATTACATTGCCTCTCTCTCGCAGCTCTATTACTTTGCCTCTCTCACAGCTCTATTACCTTGCCTCTCTCTCTCTCTCTCGCAGCGCTATTACCTTGCTTCTCTCTCGCAGCTCTATTACATAGCCTCTCTCTCTCTCTCTCTCTCTCTCTCTCGCATTTTTACTACCTTGCCTTTCTCTCGCAGCTCTATTATCTTGCCTCTCCCTCGCAGCTCTATTACCTTGCCTCTCTCTCGCAGCTCTATTACCTTGCCTCTCTCAACCTCCGTCATTTGTTGACTGCAAGATTAATGCTGATTAATCCCGCATAACAAGTATAATCCATGTTACAGCTCATGCACTATTCTAAGGAACATTTATTAACTCATCACGAAGAGCGATGACAAAATTATCTTACGACGTAAGTATGCACGCCATCGCAGGAAAATTTAATGGTTTGCCACTTGCCCATTAATGTGCCTATTTATTATTTTCTCACGATTACCAAATAATTGTTTTAGAGTGTGCGAAAATTTTTATGGCAGTGATTGTATACACTATTTCTGACAGGACCATTTATTCTAGTGGTTGAGTTTCAGAAATGTTGAATTGAATGCAAGCCAGCTATAGATATGTAGGTCGAGAATGCCAGATGTTACCATCGTGACTTCAGCATATGGAAATACCACGACCGCCTTGCAGAGCCAGTATCGTGGGTTCGATATCCGCGCGAGCTCCGGTGATAACGTCGTCTTTCCTGGAAGTGCGAGGGGGAACCACAAACCACGAGAGAAATTTCCAGAGAAGCGACGCTGGTTCAGCCGACAGCTCTTAGGAGGAAAAGCTCTTCGTGCACCGGAGACGCTGTCGCAATCACGGATGGCTTTGGTCTGAGGTGGTCGCTGGCTTCGTTGAGCAAGTAAAAACCTACCCTTAGGCGGCATTATAACTTGGGGAGTTGGATTGTAAAACTGTCCCCGACAGCTTGCGTTGATCTTACACAAACAAAATAGCAACACTGTTTGTTAATTTCTAGTTTATAAAAAAATCAAAATTGAAATTATTGTTTTTAATAAATTAATTCAATAAAATTCATACCAGTACAAGTTTCTATGTGGGAATTTTTATTCTTATTATTATACTTACATTCGTTGCCTTGGGAACAACTGATATACAGAATCGTAAATTCGAATGTAGGATATAGTGAAGATCTCATTAAAATCTGGAGCATGGCATGTGATGTGCATTATGTTTGGTAAGCTTACTTCATGATAAGCGTTTTCTGTACATATATTATATTTTCTTATTTAACTTGTAAGAAATGGTTGTGTGCCCGAAAGCTTACCGCCTTTAATTCATATTTTGTACGGGTACTTTTTATTGCTGAGGTTATTTAGCGTCTCACTGCTGACGCTCAAGTGTGAAACTGGAAGGGAAAGCAGAATATATAAGTATTGGCAAAAAAAAAAAAAAAAAAAAATCTTGATGCAGCTTTTTTGGGTCGTGAGTTAATATTTTGTGGTACAATATAAAGAAAACTTAATGAACTAGCATGCAAAGGGAGTGAGTTAAAATCGCGGGTAAATCATAGGCATTTTAAGTAAGTAAAGGTTAGTTTCTTAGATAAGCGGCATGCCATTTTGCTGAAAATTTAAAATAAGTGGTAAGCGCTAATAAGCTCCAATCAAAGAAATGGAAATGACGCCATGCAAATAGGCCAATGTACTATGCAAAGTGTTCTTTTTTTAATCAGTTTTTTAATAACTGTGGCAGTATGTCTGAATTCACCGTCTTGGGCCCATGTTCACTTCCCCTTGAGCCCTTCGCGACATGTAAGCCCTTGCCCCCTTCGTGAAAGTGTGCATCTCCGAATTCGGACCCCCTTGTTCGTTTGCTGACTGATCGATGTGCGAGTTCCTGTTGTTTACACCGGAATTCAAGACGGGAGATCTTCGTGTTGGTCTGCGTTTTCATTTTCTAGCAAACATTGATAGAGAGGACGTTGTTGTTTTAAATGCTGTAGTACGTGCACGGAGAATATGGATGAGAAGGCTAAACGCTTTATTACGGTATTTGATTGCGCTATTAGTATTAGTCGCCCATCTTTAAAGCGCGTCGATGAACAGAGAACAAACAGTAGATAATCAAAAAACGATCTAGGTCATGAGACACATGCCCTTGTCTGAAGGGGAAATTCTAGGGTGCGTTCGTGTCCTAGCCGTGAATTCGGACAGCGACTATTTGACGTCGCGCCCTAGATGCACTTTTCTAGGGCGCGAAGCCAGTTAAGGGGGAAGTATCCTTGCTATCTTGGATTTACGTATTTACCTCATTAACTTAATTTTCGGAGTCAATATTTCAAAACCAAGCTAGTCATGACATAGGGAACATTTTAACAGTTATTTCTAAATCCCACTTATTTTTCTTACATGATTACTTTAACATCTGTAACCGTAATCAAACATTATCTAATTATTTAATAATTTGTTCCTCATGGGAAAATACAGGTATATTTGAACCCCCTACAAATTACAAAGAAATCGTTAAGTAGTCGTCCATGTCATGTCTAGCTTTGATTTTTTATTTGTGGTCATACATTTTCGTTACGAAAATTTGTAAGAAAATTCGAAGATGGAGTGGATACTACCCCTAAAGGACCATTGGCACGTGAATTGGAGAACTGCACCCGAAGGTACATCAAGCAGAACTCGTTATACACACCACCAAAATTGTCAGGAAAATTCGATTTATATAAAAGAATACGTATAGTTTGTAACACTGAAATTTTTTTCTTCGTAGAAGTTACTTATTTGATTTTTAAAAAATTAATTAATAAGAGTTTATTTTTAATCAGAATTTAAGAGTATTTCTGTTTAGTGTGCTTCGGAACAAACATTTAGCAAAAAAAAAAAAAAAAAAATCAAGCCAAACCACCGTACTAATTACTCTTGTGTGTACGAAAATGTTCGTACAAACATTAAAAAAAAAAAAAAAAAAAAAAATTATGTACATTCATTTCAGTCATAAAATTGATAACTTTCGTGGTTAAAATGACTAACCAAATATGTTTAAAACAAATATTCTAAACGCGAACATTTCGGTGCAGAATTTTTATAGCAAAAATTATACACACGTGAATCATACATTTTTCATTTGTCGTAAAACGGCACGGAATTTAAATACTCATAATTGCATGCAAGTTTTCACGTGGGTGCAGCGTCAACTAGACAAAACCCTAATGCTGGTATTAACTTAGCAGAATACAAAATTATAGCAAAAGCAGCATAAATATCGTACGCCCACAGTAGCCGCCCCGTGCCGGCGTACTATAACTACTGAGTCCGTACCATGTCCTTCAGGAGCTGTAAACTTCACGTGCGGCGTGTACTATAGTTACTGCGTACGTGCCATAACATTTGGCATCAGCAACCAAGCGACGCGCGAGCCTCCCGCCTTCGTATGCGTCCCTAATACAAGTGCGGTGTGGCAGCGGCGTGTTGCCGCCAGCAAAGTCGCGCACCGGGTGTCTCGGCGTTGGTATTCACGCTGCAGGTACGCCGGTATGATGGAGATTATCGTGACTGCACACCGACACACACCCGGTGACGTAGAGGCGCGGCGAGCGGCGACGACAAAGCCGCCGCCAGCAACGCGCCGGCGATGCCCGGGCACCCAGTAATACCAGGCGCTGATGAACAACGAGGAGGTACGTAACGAACACCGGAGATCCATCACCTCCTATGCGCTCATGAGCGCCTGGTGCGTACAGTATCGAAATCGCTGCGAGTCCGCGCTCCGCGGCACATCATCCATCCATCCAATCAATCGATCGATGGATGGATATGATTTTCCCCTCCACAAACAACATCGACAGATCGATTATTTCATCGACACGAGACCGCGACCGCTCTACGTAGACCTGAAGTACGGAGAAGCCAGTGACAGCACGCAGTAGTGGGTCGGCGGAAAACGCGAGAATTAAATAAAGAATCTAGACAAAAGTTTCGCGCCAGGATGAAGGATGGATGTCCTGATGAAGAAAGGTGCGATAAAATTGTTGATTGAGGCAGCCATGAAAGTGAGGAAAAAAAATACTTCCCATTAAATTTGCAGTAAAAAAAATACTCACATATTCCATTACTAATCAAAATTACCGTCGAATCTTGAGTTGTTAACTATATATATGTGTGCGTGTGCGTATTAAATAAATCGAAACATATAAACACACTGCCGACTCCATATTCTTGCGTCTGGTTTTGTTATCTAGAAATAGCACACAGGCGCTGATATACGCTAGCGGAAGTCGTATTGTAAATAAATTCATGTTAAATTTCACAATCTCGAACAGCGTCAGTAAATTTTCGTATCGCTAGATACAGCATACCTACTGCAACCTGCGTTGATAAAAACTGATTTCCTCATCACAAACCGTCAACTTTTTGTGGCGTATATTATACAATTTTTGCTGCTTAAGTCACTTGTTTCGAAAGCATAAAATTATTACATTCCCGTAATTTTAAACGTCATTATTACTTGATACTTAATTATTCTGTAGATTATATCACTACCACAAATCCAAGGAGACTATATAAGATTTACAAAGAAAAATTTTAAAAACTTTTTATGTAGATTTTCTCAAAAATATTTTAAATTTTGAGTATAATATGGAGCTTGCCAAATAAAAACCAGAGTTTGAGAATTAGACATATAATTTATATGTAATTTTTAATACATTCTTTTTTTTCCTCCTTATTTTCTTGTCTTGTTAATAACTTGGTGTTTCTTAATATTCCAAATTATAGCCATAGAATTTTAGATAGTACCTCTGTCCTGCAGGAAAGTTGAAAGTAACTGTGGATAGACTATAGAAGTGTCTATGGCAAACATCGAATGTGCCAATTCGTAACCTTTTTGTCCACCAATAATGAAGATAGCAAGCACCACATGAGAAAACATATCTTGTACCTACGCCATATGTTGGGGACCAATCAAACCTATTCCCATCAGATTTTGCACGCAAGTAGCGCTACAGTAGGCCAAGTAAACTTACGTGTCTTAACGCTGCTGGGTACGACGGAGCGAACTGCCAAACTAGCTTTACATTTGTGTATTTCCATGCATGGTTGTTAGGTCCATCTTCCACTATGAGTCCAAGGGCGGGCTATGTGACACACAATATTCGCACATGGGATAATGGTGCAAGGAAGGAGAGTAAATTGTCCTGTCGATAATGGACTCGTTCCTTACACTACAATTCAGTTGTAGCGGAGAATGCACACCCTGCAAACGTAGAATTCCAAGATGTTTCAGTGATGAACTAAACACTTAGTTTTCATGTACAATGTCGCAGAGTAAAAGTTGGCGATTTTCGAAAGGAAATACAAGTCTACGTTTAAAACGTTCTACCAGAAGAGCGCCAAAAAACAAAATTGCACTTGCTTTGAGGGAAAATAGAAGGCAATGGCCAATTCAGTAAGTGCACTGTTAAAATATTTGTGTTCTATAACACGTAGCCTGGTTTGTAATATTAATTGTTGCCAAGGTAAGCAAGGTACATAAGAGATTGTATGAGCTAGTGAATAAATTATTTAGTGAACTAATTACGGCTCTCTATCGGGCAAGGTAAGTTAAGTTACATATAAACGTAGCATAATTTTCCTACAGTATCTTCTACAGAATTTATTGTATTTTTGTATGTATTATTTTTGCGACAGGAAAGGTGTTATGTATAGGTGTTAGAAATTGTACTGTTCTCTCTGTGCGTCATGTCAAAATGCAAAGCAAACACCACCAAGCCACACGTGTTTCACTTGACTGGAAAAAAAGTGCGTCTAGCATGGAAGCAGATATTATAGCGAATGGTACCGATCTTACAAAAAATATAAAGTTCACGGTGACCTCCAGAAATCTTTTGAAGCAGCCTATACCGAGATTCCGAACTGCTGTAGATACGGAAATAAAATACAGAGTTGCGGGAAATGAACCACTGAACACATGGATATGTATGCTGAAAGCAGATGTAGAAAACTCACCTCTGAACATATTCTGTGACCATGAGCATTGCGATGTATATTTCTGCTATGGTAACAAAGAGGGAGAAATAAACCACGTTCCTATGCTCAAATCATGCGGTTTACTGCAATAAATAATGAAGATTATTTGTGGAAGTGTTTCCAGGCATATTTCAAGTCTTATAGCAGACCAGAAGAACAATTTGCCGGAACCCTTCAATAGTATCGCAAACAAACATGTTATAGGGAAGCGCATTAATTATGCTCTTGATGGCAGTACAGAACGCGTTGTTCTGCTACTGCTGCTGTATCATTCAACAATGTGGATGAATATATGAGAGTAATCCATAAACCAATGATGGGTGGTGACAGTCCAGGTGAGAGCACTGTAAGAAATGTGTCATGGCAAATGTTTTGTGTGGTGTATTAAAAATAATGGAAATGTTCTTACAAAACATTTGTGGCCAATATCTAATTATTTTGCGTACACTACAAAAAAAATTCAGCGCGGTGACCTGCCTATAAATTATTTGTCATTGTGCAGTACTAAATTAATTGGAGGCAAATTAAAAAAAAAACACATACATGCTTTTCTTATTTATGTTCTAGGAATGTTCACAAAAAAATTCGTCGACCAGCAAAAACGATCAAGGGAAAACAGGAAACATCAAAGGGTGCACAAAACCAAGAAACAAGCGAAAGCGAGAAAAAATTCTACGCTGCAGATGAGCACTATGGTTTGGTACAGACAAAACAAGATGGACCAGAGAGTGCAATAACAGCATCAGAGCTTGACAAAAAAAAAAACAATTTTCTCGCTGGCCTCGTGCGGACTGAAGAAGAGATAGATCAGCTACAGAAAGTGACTGTGTTGCAATCAAGCTGTCACCTGTGGAATGTCAAATTTTGGCAGGGTATGTAAAATGAGGGCAGCGACATATCGCAAAGACTGAGTTCACTACATATTGTATGGTAACTTCAGTACAAAAGGCACACAGTACGGCATTGCTAACGAACCTGTAGCAAAGCGCAAAATGGCTGAGGAACATGGGATAGTGTCAATAGAATGCGGCTTATTCATAGATTCTGAGTAACCTTTTCTTGGTGCAACTCCAGGTAGCTACATTATTTTTAGAAACTACTTTTCTTAACTTAATTAGTATTATTTGTGTAAAGGCTGTTCACGGTAAAGTGAGCACTTTGAAAGCCCTGCTTAAGATCTACATCTATACGCGCTGTGTGTTCTACCGCCTTATGTAAAATTAACATTATTCATGCGTCGTTCAAGTGAAACTGTGAAATTATTAGAAAAGTAAATATTGTACAAATCTGCTCATTCTTACACTCGATGCATTCAAAAACCAGAAAGCGAGAGAAATAATTTAAGTTATCACAAATGGTTACCTAACAGTTTTTATTCGACGTTAATATGCGGAACTACTTTCCTCTCCATCGTTACCAACTTCACTGGGCGAATGTCACTCAGAACTACCGTTAAATTATATGCAGGTGGGGACAGTAACTTTTTTCTAAGGTTGATTTCAAAAGTGCTCACTTTATCACGAACAGCCTTTAGTCCGATTAATTCGTATACAGTTACGTAAAATTGTGCCATTATAGAAGGTTTGGTGGGTGAAGATGCCATCATGGAAATAAAGTGCCCTCTTTCTGCAGATCAGTACGGAAGTTCGAAAGAAGCTGTCGATAATGGTCAGGTAAATATGTTCAGCCATATCTGTTTTATGTATAGCACTTTTGTATTGCTAAGTAAAATTATCACTTAGCCAAACAAGGATTTAAGTTATATTTTGTATAATATTTGTGCTATATTATTATAATAATTATTACTTTTTTACTGATTTCAGATGAGTTACTGCGCAATCCTGAACGGGAAACCTCTACTGAGGCGTGATTCTAATAATTATTATCAAGAGCAAGGGCAGTTGCACATAACTGGCAGACTTTGTGGTCTATACTTCCCGTTGGATGACGTATGAAGTCATCGAAAAGGATGACGAATTCTCGAGTGACAGAATGGCACAATCTTTGTACAGGTTATTTCTCATAATTGCACACACAAAGTACCATTTGTAGTCCATACTATGGTGTTACCTAGATACAGCTCATATGTAGAAGCCTCAGCAGTTGAAATTTTCCTAGTTTATCATTAACAGCAATTACGATTTTTGTACTAGAAATAACACAAATTACAATTAATTTCAGCTCTCGATAAATAATAACCTCAGGTATTCCATGAGAAATAAAAAAATAAAGACAGTAAAGCAACGTCACATGACAAAAAAGGTTAGAAATAAATTTATTAAAATTTGTAGAATATATAGTTCTTACATCTAGCGACAAAGTATGTAGCTTGTCTAGCCGAGCTGAATACGCCCTTAGTTTAATGAAACACATCGAAAATACAGTCCAGCCTAATACACTCTACTTATTATACTTCAATGGATTTCTTTTAGTTGCGTGGAACTGAATAATACACAAGGGTGTCGCCAATGTATACACCAGGCACAGTTATTACAAATGTTTTAAATTACTCCCTGATCGCTTCAAGTAAAATATTTAAATTGCTACAAATACTGTACGGCCTAGGTATACATTGTGTGTCGTATGTTTGAGTATAGGTATGTTTGGTGGAAAATTTTAAATAGCCCATTTACCAGAAAAAACCACGCAGAACATGTCCTGAAAATTACAAAAATGTAACGTGGCTATTCTGCAAAGTGCCCACACCTCGTATTTACGTGCAGGAAAATGCCAGACAGAATGCGATTTGGACTACTTAATAGATATATTTGTACCAATTTGACCTGAGTGGATGTAAAATAACCGAACATACCTTCATTACAACCAATTAAAAATGTGCATAATTCAAAGAGAGATAAAATACAAATAAATATAAATGTCGGTTTGATTTTCGACATCACCAGACGTAACAAATGTAAATACATGTTCCAACGATGATGTGGAGTTGCCATATCGCAGAAACCGTATTGAACTCCAACTATACTTACTTTGTTGTAGCCTAAGTAGACAGATTACAGTCGCTAAGCCAATGCTGCCACGCGTTTGACCAATTCCTGACGAGCCGTAACATGATGTAACATTTTTTGTCACCTGAGATAATATTTCCACGTCTCGGAAAATTTCCGACTTATAAAGTGCATTCTGGGTGGGTTTTCCTCTTAACGAGTGATTTCGATAAACACACGCGCGCGCACGCACACACACACACACACACACACGCACGTAATGACACAACAATGTGTTCTTATCGCTTCGTTCTAGTGTCTGACTGTTATTAACATGTACCATAGAAAACACGTACACGGATAATTATTTACAATTACTTTATACGTAATTGCAATATATTTACAGTTACTTTTTACACATATACAATACACATTAGAGATCCCCCCCCCGTTATCTACATGTTTTACAAGGAATGTCTGCTTGAGGAACTAGCAAACCCCCAGTTTTCGAAGAGGTTCGTCAAGGCGGATATAAAGGACCCCATCTACATAAAAACAGCCCAACAAAAAGTCAAACCAGCAACAAGAAAGAGGCCTGATTATTAAAGAACGTTCGAAAAAAAAAAACATTTAGCTGAAACAGTTAATTGAAAGAATGTTCCATAATACTTTTAACCACATTCATAAATATCTTTTTGTAAAGGCAAACTTTTATTTACTCAAGAACAATGATTAATTACTACATATAAATTAATTTGATCAAAAGCGTAATTTTTATGTAGGATAGTATGTACAGAATAATTTGAAATTCGTGTTAAAACGCACTTTGGCTTGTAGTAAATGGCCAGTGGGACAACACAGCTAAAACATGGTGTCGGAAACGTGTCGTTACGTTGCTACCATGCAGGGCGTAAAAGTAAGTTTACCTTCGCTTCCTCCGCAGAACACTACATGAACTCATGGAAGAGGTACTTGTGGGTATCCGCCGCCGCATGTGGTTCCAACATGATGGTGCATCAGTCCATTTCACACTGGCGGTGCGCGAGTTTCTAAGTCACACATTTGGAAATCTTTGGATTGGATAGGGCAAACCAGTACCACGTTCCACTGATCTCACCATGATGGAATTTCATCTCTGGGGCTACATGAAGTGGCTAGTGTACGAGACTCCCGTGGATTCATTTATGAGCCTCATCGCGTGCATCCAGGCCACTGCCGCTCACGTACAGGCTCCTCAAAACGTCACAACGGCGACTGAAGACAGCATCTCAGTCGTTGTCGATTGTGCATCCGTGAAGGTGGCCACCATTTGGAACAGTTTATTGAACTTTGTGACCAACTGCTGTACGGCATTAATTGCAAGGTCAGCACATATCACGTTTATTGCGGGTAGCCTACCAACATACTTTGATGCCCTGTAGCAACGTAAGGGCTTGTTTCCGACCCCATGTTTACTAGCAAATTGTTGTTCCACTGGCCATGTACTACCAACCCTAGTGCGTTGTAATACGAATTTTTAATCATCCTGTATAACATCGTAGAAATTGAACATTTGAAAAAAATAAATAGAAGTAAAAAAAAGTTTGATTTATTATATCCCTCAAATTTTCAGTCACGTAGGCCCTACATGTCCACTAATGCCCAGACATTACAAATTATATATCGGGCTAGGTGTGAAAAACTGAGTTTTAGCTATGTAACATTGGGGCTGTGTTCCAAACAACCACTTTTCTTACCAAAATTGACACACGGCTGTTACATAAACAATAATAATGATAATCGCTAAAACAATATATTAGTGTCAAAGTAGTATCCAAACATCTGCGTTCTCAAAGCAGATGTTATTGGCTGGCATATTCGCGGTTGTTCACAGTTCGTCTAGTACCAATGTAATCCGGGTTCGATTCCCGGAGATGTCGTCCTTGATCTTCTCGTGTGGAAAACTTATTAGTCGTTTCCGCTGGCAGGGGGATTTCTAGAAGTACTTTTTTTCCTAACCATTATATTCCGTCGCTTGCTCTCCAGGCTGTAGTGTCAGGGTAGATCAGTCCATCTGCTACAACCAGCTCCGGTTAGCGCCAGTCTTTCCTCATCGTAACCGTGGAACTTGTGCTTTTTCTATCGGACTTGTCTAAAGTGGAAATAATAACTGAGTGTTATTTTTTTTTAAATTAACTTTGCTTGGACAGTCTGGTTCCGTTGCAAGTGTAAGAACCCCTAAGAACGGGCCAAACATTAAATTATTAATTAAATATAATTAAAAAAAAACGCTTTTTTGCGTAGTTCCAAGTCAGCGTAGCGATAACAATACTGGCCAAGTTATATAACTTCTTAATATATATAGTAGACATTTAAATAATTTATCCTTTTTTAATTTTTATGCAGTAAACTGGAAACTTTATATATATATATATATATATATATATATATATATATATATATATATATATATATATATATATATATATATATATATATATATATATATATATGAAACCTGAGTTAGCACAAACAGCATGTACACTAGTAATGGTAAAAAGAGCACTTTGTGTCAATTTCTCAAAAGGAAGATTTATTATGAATATTATATTTTATGGTAACCCTAAGGCTCAATTTTTAATTGCGGTGAAATATACTACATACATTGCGTCTATTCAGATGAAAATTTTGTGTATAAAATTTCTTCTGCATTTTTCGCGAATAGTCTAAAAGTTAATAAACATAATACAAGTTGTTGGAAACATGGCCTGTCACTTCTTAATCACTCTCCTGACTTCTCGCGCAAACACTCAAGGTACTGGGTATAGAAACGACACATCTCCACAAATAGACGTCCAGCTGTAGAGGGAAATTCTTGTGTTTTTAAAAGTGTTTTACAGAATAATTATTACTCCAGCAATGTTCAGGTTGTAACATACTATAGATCATGGTGATATAGAAGTCTAATGTGTGGCTGTTTGCTCTATTTATGCTAGATTACTCTAATACACTGTACAAAAAAAAAACTAAAAAAAAAAAACGCTTCAATTCCTAGAATTTTTTCTAAAAAAAAAATAAAAAATAAGAAAAAAAGGATTTTTATACATATAATATATAACAGCTCATTCTTCGACATTCTAAAACACACTGCCGAAAACTGCATCATTTTAACCTACTTCATTCCCACAAAACATCCCTAATTGTACATATGTTTTCCACTATTCAGCATAACTTACCCAGCCCCTGAAATGTGTCTGGAGTATAAATAATTTACATTAGTTGGACATATATATTAAACAATTTAACCTTTTTCAGTTAGGCATTGTAAGCTGATAGTATCCATTAGAAGCATCTAATATGTTTATAGATGTCATAGTATATCCCCCTTTTTTTTTTGTAAGGAACAGACAGGTGAGAAAATGTAGCATTTATGCCATGTCTCGGGAACCAGTCAACTAATTCCCACTACATTTTTCACCCAGGTAGTGGTGCAGTAGTATGTGCAAACATTCATGATTTAAGTAGGACAGATATTGTTTTTTTAATTGTGGTATTACAAGTTATTTAGATAAATTCATCATATCTTTTAAAATTATTAATTAAATTCATTAAACCTGCTATGCTACAGTATCTATCAGACGCATCGGAGATGCCTATGCAAAGCCTATTTTAGGCATTTTTGTACGATAGCGCCAAATGAGAGATTAAAGTTTTTATGCCATATCTCTGGAACCAGTAAACCTGTTTCCACTAAATTCTGCACACAGGTAGTGTTACGTCACGTGTAATCTTACATGATTTAAGTGACTTACACACTTTTTTCAAAATGGTATATTTCAGGTCGGTAAAAGCTATTCTAACAAAACATTAGACTTATTAAAACCTAAGTTGTTGCTCCGGATTCTACCTCCGTAATGCATTTGGCTGTACGCCAGTTTACGATATGAGGAGTTCTGGATTCGAA
Source organism: Dryococelus australis (assembly GCA_029891345.1). Taxonomy (NCBI): domain Eukaryota; kingdom Metazoa; phylum Arthropoda; class Insecta; order Phasmatodea; family Phasmatidae; genus Dryococelus; species Dryococelus australis. The sequence goes on along the minus strand of CM056994.1, from coordinate 59,442,763 downwards.
TCCCGGGTAATTCACGTGTGTATTTGCAATTGTGTTACTAGTATTGCTTTTGTTTTTTCTTCTGTCTTTAATGATATTCCCGTCAACGAGACATCAAGAACCACCTACCATCTAACCTTTTAAGAACTTGATCAAAATTAGTTTCATCCGTGTAGAGGAAAGTAGACTCATTGTCATTACTTTTATCGGTAACTTCTTGTAAACAACTGAGCAACGTCCAATACACGTTAAGTAGCTTGATATAGTCGTAAACGTCATCTTTCAGTTACTATAAATCAAACTCATTCTGAATCATACTGGCATGTAACGGGAGGCTAATTAACTTCTCTACTTCAGTAAATTGATTGAAATTGATTCATTTTCTGGGGGAAAAAGGGCACAAAAGCCAAAATGGTCTTTTCCTGAAAGTATGGCGGAATTTATTTGCTGTAAGAAATTCTCTTCCTGCAATTTTTGTTTACACTACCATATGCTATTACTGAGAGAACAATGCAACACTACACAATGTAAACAATATTCAATGCTCTTATGTATTGTATGGCAGCAGATATTTACTTATAAAGAAAATCCAGTCCTGATGTCTGGAGACAGAATATCAAAACACAATTTGGAGTGAATATTCTTCAGAGTTTCGACTTCATTATGAATGATTTCTCGGAAAAAGGTACATAGACCTATATGGCTGTCTTCCGGAAAGGAGCTCAGTTATCCTGACGATGAAACAAATTTATGTAGGAGCAAAATTATCTTCCTATGAATGACGCAGTTTCGAAAATTCCAAATTATTATGAAATTGCTTAAAAAAAAATCTGCGGGAATAAAGGGATTGTAAACAGCTAATTCTAATTTCAAACACACGCCGGTAAGAAATTAATAACCTAATGTCAAAGAATACAAAAGAAAAACTTGGCTGAGAAAAAATCTTATTCAATTTCCTCTTGGATTTATTTTTACCCGACATAAAAGGCGTAGTTAGCTTGGAAAAGAGACTGCTGTGTGAGGGTCCCTGAGCTCGGAATTCTTACAAGACCGTAGACATGAAAAAAAAAAAAAGAGGTTTGGGAGAGGCCTCCTTTTTCAATTTCCTCATGTAAAGGGAGGGCGTTATTTAAAAAATTCTGTTTGACTAACTTTAAGTGGGTTGAATTCCACTGCATGGCTTAAATAATGGGATAGGTGCCCAGCATCGTGTAGGACAACCCATTACCCTGCGGAGGGCAGCAACTTGAAACACGCCGATTCCTTTGAAGGATGGGAAATACCAGGAGAGATATTGACCCAAGCCATAAGGATAGGTGCAGTATCTTGTGTGCGTATGGTCCTCTCCAGCACATTTCATAAATGCTCAATAGGGTTTATTTCAGGCGAACTTAGATTTCAGGCGAACCCAGTAGAAACCTATTCTGAACAGCATGGATACAATGAGCTGATGCATTAATTATGGACAGGAGATCGTCACCAAGCAGTGCAAATCAACGGTTATCAGTACAGACAATATTGCACTATGGCGAATAGCGTAAAAACCGCATTAACAACAAAATGCTGGTTAACACGGTGCATAACACCGAAATTTAAGATAAGACACAAAATATAACCAAGTTAACAAAAATACTCTATTTTATCAGCAAAACTTTAATTGCGTATATCTTCTAACTAATTATTTCTAGAATTTTTTGTAAGATTGTGATTGGAGAGAATTCACATAGTTTAGAAACTTTATGTTTGCACCCGAATTATATTTTAATAACTAAAATGTTTATTATATTAATTTGTATATATTGTAAAAAATTGATTACATAGTTTTGTAAATGCTACATATTAAAACTTAATGTAAATATGTGTTCAAATAGGTAAATGCATTTTTGTTAACTACCCAGAGCATTTTACCACGATAAAAAAATACATCTCAAATTTTAAAAACAAACTTAAGTTAAAAATAAAACCATAAAACATTGTCTCAAGTTATCAGTCAATTTTTCACTCAGGCGGTCTAGCGGATTCAACCCACGCCATCTGTACACACATCAAATCAGTAGTGAGTCACCACATGGTGCCTTGTTGACAACCGAGGTCCATGATTTCAATGGGACTGCGCCACACTCAAACCACAGAGTAATAGAAGTATACAGAGAATAAATGGCATGGTAGTCCCTTTGATGTAAGTACAGCTGTTCTCTGATTGATTGTGCGAGGCTCTGGGAGAGGACCTTGTATCTGATTGGTCGCTGTATACTGCGAAAAGCTCCCTACTGGCTGGACGTCCGGCTGGCGAGTAAGTTACCATGCGCCGATTGGCGAATGGCTTTCTAACATTTTACTGGCCAGTGATGCCATTTTGGAGATCGTGCTATCATCAGCGCAAAACAATTGAAACTATAACTCATCAGCCAATGCCAGAGATTGTCTGTCCTCCAGGACTCAAATAGCGACGTGACGAGTTCAGGTTAAGTGCTATGTTCGGTGTTGTGTTAACAGGCGCTCTCTGGTAAGTCTCCGCTACCACGAAGTTGAAGAATTGTGCCAGACCTGCTGGATGTGTATGTGATTTCAGCGAATGTGACTAGTTTTTAAACATGGACAATTTTCCCCAGATACCACTAGGCACGATCAGTAAGCGCACATGCTCGACTTTTGCTCTGTCCTCTGTGGGTTGTATGAGGTTCTATGAGGTTTACTTGGTGCAATTTGTGACATGGTAAATCAAGGAACTTTGGATGTCTATATAGCTTAAAAAATACAATGTTATATTCTTGCACGCACTAATAAGCTCTCTGAAATTCTACATTCACCTTCTTTGGGCAGCATTGACAGTGTTCGTACTGACTAACGAGATGTCACACCTTAGCTGATTCAGGTGAAGACATTCCCAAGACATCACGGTATGATGGGGATATCTACCTATCACCATTACATAGTGATGTTCAAATGTCCGCAGGGGGCAAGGAAAAAGTGTGATGAAAGGGAAAGAGGGAGGGTGTTATTTTATCAGTCGCGCACTGATCAATCCACCAGTGCTGTGCTCCCACAAGTGTAGTTGTACTGAAACAATGATAGTACGGACATGAAACAAAGATAATCTTCGGATCAAAAATTTATTATTAAATCTTTGCAAAGTTCTTTTAGAGATATACTTATACTTAACTTTCTCTGTGCCGGTAGATTTCTCCTCCCACTAAAATTACATTTCATTTAGAAATACCCCTCTGTTGAAGGGATTTTAGAGTGCCTATGCCGTTATTCCCTCCTCCCCAACATTTTATTATTAACTTAGGGTACCTAGTTAATATACGGCCATGTTTGCCCAATCCGAGCAATGCCAAAAAGGCCCTGTGCTGTAGTTGTGAACGTAGTTATTTTCCTCATGCTTAGGCAAATGTGGCTCGGTCCAGAAATGCACTTAGACAACAACCCGACCTTGAATCTCGAAATAGCATTCATACATTTGGGTACTTTGTCGTTTGACTTACAGTACAGCAGTGTACATGGACAGTGAATTTTTGAGGGGATGCATATAAGCAGAGTCCTCGGTGGCCGTGATCGCTGGTGCGTCAGTGACGCTCGTGTGACGAGAAGATAGGAGTGGCGATATATCCGGGCCAACCCCCGTTATAACTAAGCATCGGGTCGCGGATCTATTTGAAATCTATTTTTCCCAGCTGAAGCCAGGTCTGGTTTCTCCTCAGCCAACTTCCAGAACCATTCTTCAATTGGGTACACTGGGAGCACTGCTTTGCTTCTTTTTAACCATACTTGTTGGATCCTGTAGTTTTTTATTTCACCAAGAAACATTGTCCGTAATCGAGCCATTCCGTTATTCAAACACAATTCTTCATCAAGGGAAGTCCGTTCTGTAATCATTCCAGTCCAGCTCGGAAAGTTTCTATTAAAATCGGGGTTCTCGCATCAACCCCCAATAATACAACATGGGTACCGCCAACTTAATTATCGAAGTCACACTCCTGTTTCCATCCTCTTTTGTCATATTAGTAGGATTGTCACCTTCAGTTTAATGATAGCCTTGGTTGGGAATTATTTGACACCATAGGCAAGTAGTCCAGCCGGGCGGCAAAGAGGATATCAGATACAGATGACTATGTATCGTGGCACCTAGCATTCATTAGCCTTGGCCAATCACCAGTCCACAGTTGGGAATCCCTTCACATTTTGCGCCTCTTTCGTGACTCCGGTGATCTCCAGCCATATCCTGCTTTACCTCTATAACAGCGTCACCTTTGTCAGTCAACGTGACTCAGTCCAGGCGCCACGTATGAGGAACTAACATGATGGATACTCAAGCCTTGGGCAATATTTGCAACGACCCGTCACGTCTGTCCGTCAATCACGTGACCAACAGCCAATAAGAGGTGGCCATTAATTCTATCCGTCCGTCCGTCAAAACCTTGGCAAGCTTTAACTTTTGACTGACGAACGGATGAAATTAGAGCCTTCTGAACTTGCACGTTTCGATACTCGTTCACCGCCGAGTTCTTTACAAGGCTGTGAAGTGCGTGCAGTGTTTTGTTTTGGCTGTATTTTGTTTTCATATGTTTGTTTATGAACTGTAAAATGAAACTTAAGTTGCATTTTTCCTGAACACTAATGGATAATTACTCTTTGAAACATGAGCTTTTTTGTGCAATAGTAAAAATAGTAACATTATGCTGTATATGCTTTAATTTTTTTACATCGATTAATTTCCGTTACGTAGGTGTATGGTTGTTTTTGGTACTTAGAAACAAAATACCGCTGAAGATTTTCACTTTTTTGGAGAATTTTTTTCCCATTTGTAAACAGTTTTGTTTTTATTAGTTTGCAGCAATGAACTTACGACGGACGTATGAAGTTCGGTTGTAAATCGCTTGGCAGGGAGACAGACGAACGTATGACGGACGGACGCGACGAGCTGTTGTAAATTTTGCCTTCATATACTGCAACTCTCATTTGCCAATGACAGGTCCGGCTTCTAGGACCAGTTCTCTCCAGCAATGGTTAAGAGGGTCCAACCCTCTATTGCAAACAAGCCAGTCTAAAGGTGCGTTCACATTTACGCAGATAACGCGAACAGATAGAGTGTACAGAACTTTAGGTTGTTCTTACATGTAAGCTGAATTTGAGTGTTGCCATTCTGCTATTTGGTTGAAGGTTGTTTACGACCACGCTGTTTCGTTCGTTATTTTTAATACCAAGATTCTAAATTATCAATTCCATGGCGGTACAAATTTTTATCTAACGATTTTCAAGAGACTGTAATTTTTAGTCATACTTTCATAAAAATACTTTAAAGAGTAATGCCACCTATTGGTTCTTTACCAAACTACATTTACTTATTACAAATGTTAATAATATTAACGTCTATGTTAACGTATTTATTTATAAAGGCTGTTCACGATAAAGTGAGCACTTTTGAAATCAACCTTAGGAAATAGTCACTGCCCTTGCCTGCATATATTTCAATGGGTGCACCGAGTAACATTCGCCCAGTAAAGTTGGTAACAATGGATGAAAAGTAGTTCCATATCTTAACGTCGAATAAAAAGTGTTAGGTAACCATTCATGTTAACTTAAATTATTTCTTCCGCTTACTATTTGTCTTAATGCATCAAAGTGTAAAAATAAGCAGATTTGAGAAATAATTACTTTCCTAATAATTTCACAGTTTTACTTGACCGACACAGGAATAAAGTGCTGAGACCCATGACAATGTTAAATTTACATAAGGCGGAAGAATACACAACTTGCATACAAGTAGATAGTAAGAAGGGCTTTCAAAAGTGCTCATTTTACCGTGAACAGCCTTTAAATATATACATTGACCCATTCTATACTATTACATCAATGCACGTAAATTATCAAAGAAATTAGTGGTATGAAATATGCGAACCAACTGACACCTGGGAAATATCGACGAAATGCTCTTTCCGCGAGCAGACATTTCAGAGAGAACCTAACTTTTCGGCGTGGCTCGCGCGGAGGTTTCTGATTGGCTGTTATATTTTCCCGTTCTGTCTCTACGGCGTGATCGACGTTTATGTGAACCAGGCACAATGCTGGCACAGCCTCACAGTAATCAGCAGGTACCGTCGCCATCTTCCTTAGAGTGGAATGAAGAGATTTGAGCGGCTCCTAACATCGAGGTCTCGAGAGCCAATGAGGGTGAAATGAGGTGCGTTTGGAGCAGCGCCGAAATGCAAGGGCGGGGAAGCGGGAGATCCCCGAGAGAACCCGCTGACCAGCGGCATAGTCCGGCGCGATTCCCACTTACGGAAGTCTGGGAGCGACCCCGCCGGGGAATCGAAGCCGTTTCGCCTGGGTGGGAGGCGAGTAGTGTAACCGCTCAGCCACCGCGGTCCCTATAGTCACTCTTTAAGCCGGTGCCACATTATGCGTTTTTGCCGCTCCGGCTAAACGGGATGCGGTTTGACGGGATGGCCTCATGGTGTCACACTGTTCCCGTCAAAACGCATAGCGGGACAAGAATTTGGCAGATTGCTTCAAGCAGTGCGTGTGGCGAGGTGTAGTAATGTTGTCCAAATTGAAAATGGTGTGTGTACTTGAGGCGGAGGAAGCCAGTCCTCGTACATATCTCCCCCCAATTTCGATCCACGTTTTCTCCGCATCTTTTATCTACGAACTCTTTCGCACTCTCGTCCCAGAATGCTGGCTTCTCAAGTATGTTTGATAAATTGATCAATATCAAACATTAGCACAAATTATGAATACGTATTTGAAAGCTAGAGCTTACTATAAACGCCCCGGCACCACCGCACAGTGTGACAGCTCTCATTCAACTGAATGTGTTTCGCTTCCCTTCCTGTTGTCCGGCTATACCGTCTTGCCGCAGGACGATGCGGCAAGGTCCGGTAGGTGCGGCAACGTCGCCCAAATGTGACAACTCTCATTTACAGCAATGTGTCGTGCCTGTCGCGTCAAACCGGAGCGTTTTAACCGCAGCGGCAGAAACGCATAGCATAACACCGGCCATAGACTTGGTGCGGAACGGCGCTACGTAAAAGGTGGACGTCTTCGAGGGGAAGAAGGGGGACGCGGAAATGGCGCGTCGCCACCTGGAAGCGACACCGGGCGTGCCAAAAAGCGTCTCCGGTCGGCCGAGCCGCGGTCTATTCCCGGCGGCGCCCAGCTCCTGCGACCGCTAGACGAGGATAGAAGGCGTGAATCATCGGGAATCCCGGACTTTGGAGGCAGAAAACTAGCTGCGTCTTTGCGCTCCGCCCAAGGGCGTGGCGTGCCTCGCCGAAACAGGAACCAGCTTCGTAGCGCGTCGTCTCGGCCGCAACTCCATCCTCCAGGCCTTCTCCAGCCCCACGCACGCGCGCGCGCACTTATCACTGCGACCTTCGCGCTGGAGGTCGCGATGTCAAAAGTTAAAAAAAGCGATTATAATATCAAAAATCTTTAAATTTCCTAAAAAAAAAAAAAAAAAATTCTAAAATAGAAAATTGTGATAGCAGAATAACTTAACTGTAATATGGTAACGGCTGCTCCACTCCTAAACGAACCCGAAGTTTGCGTTAGTATCGTTGACAATAATGAAGACGTAACAAAATTTTCAATAGACATATTTTGTTTTGTATGATATATGATGGCCCAATAACAAGTGTTGAAGATGTACATGTGTACAGCAGTCGTGATGGTTGTCTCCAAGAAAATGGACGGCCAGATGTTTCCGGCTTCTGGCGTCACAGTGTCATGTGACTGAGAATTGCAGGGGGAAGACTGTGGAACACACGGCGTGTTCACTGAAAGCTGCTATACGACTAATGGTCAATAAATGCTATGGTCATTATAGGCTATTAACAGTAAAGTGAGCACTTTTAAAAGCCCTCTCATTTGGAATAATAATAAAAAAATATATTTATTTTAGCCTTAGACGTAAACTTTCTAGTGAGGTTGAATATTCACACGGTGTTCATTACTTATATGGCTGAAAAGAAAAGTAACTAGGACCTCAAAAGTGCTCACTTTACGATGAACAGCCTATACATACCTGAATTCTGTTGAGTAATAGTACATGGTGCTATTTTACGGTTATAATATTAATTGAAGCACCATTTAGCGCATTCATATGTAAATCAAATTATTAACACCACAAATCAAACATTTGCCTAGAAAACAGCAACACGGAAAATTTCGTATTTCGAATTACGCGCCAGTATGTTTTAAACACCTCGTAGATTCACGTTAAACAGTGTCAAGTCATAGTGAGTTTCGCCAAAATAATAGTAACAAATGCCGTTCCTGAGGTTTTCATATCACCTTCTCGAATGAAATGAAACTTCTAGAAAAAAGAATATCTCGAACTATTCAAAATCTACATATACGTACGTAATGTCTATTTACGTATCATGCGGATATTCACTTACATTTGTATATAAAAAACTACTAATAAACTTTTTATAGAATTCATATTTACTAGACCATGATACTATATTTTTAATAATATCCTGACATTCAACATCCATATCTTGATGCTATTTAATATCCACAAATGTCTTAGGAAATTTTGGCAACATAGTTACTTCGCCGTGCACGTCCTCAGCAGTGTTTATGTATGACACTATCCGTCTACCTCAACAGGTGTTACGTGAAACTCATCCTCACAATACAGTCGGCAACAACGTTTTCCGTGTCCTTTATATGGCGAACACCATACCTAAACCTTGACAGAAATACCAACCATCTCACAAGGCGTACTACTCGTTTGCTAGATCCTAATAGCCAACTAAGAGATTGGTTATCCGTATATAAATAAAAAAGTTGCGTTATCTAGGTAGTCCCCAAACTTTTCCATCCCTACCAAACAGGCGAGACATTCCGTCTCATAAGCTGTAAACCTCTTTTCGCTATTCGTCAACAACCTGGTTGCGAATGCTGCTGGGGCTAAAGACCCATTCACTTTTTGACTGAGCACAATCCTACAGCCACTAAGCTAGCATCAACATGTAGGTGAAATTTTTCATTAAAATTCGGCAGTTGGAGTACAGGAGCACAAGCTCACTTTTCCTTTAACAAATTAAATGGGGGTTGTTGTTATGGTACCCACACAAACTCTACATTATTACATTTTAAATAACTTAGGAGTTGAACAATTTTTGCATAATCAGGAATCATTTTAGCATAGAACCCCGTCACCACCGACTTAAAGGCAAAAGGGGTGGGGGGGGGGGGGGTATTGTAGCCATTTTAATCAAAAGTTATGTAAGATTTGTAAAATGATTAATTTAATGTAAATTTTGTGGAAAAAGATCGTTTTATACCGAGTATATATATATATATGATTTGAAATGTTTTAATTGTTGATTGAACCTTGTGAGAAACTTTCACTGAAGTAAACACAATTCCTTTTCGAACATATTGGGGAGGGTCTTGGGTTTCTTCAATTTTACCAACTACATTGAGGAGACATTGCGACACAAGACCTTGTCCTGTGCGTGTTGGCACAAACCGTCTATATCCTTTATTCTCTCTTGAGTATGTAATAATTGCCACCAAGTCAGCTTGATACAGGTCTCTCTTTCCAAACATCACTTTACATCTGGAAAAATATGCAATTTGTAGATGAAAACGATCTACTAATTCATTCGGGTCATTCTAGTATGTGTAATCTACGTGACGTCCATTTTCAATTTCGTTTATCAACTTGTTTTGCAAGCCACTATTAGCCGCACTTCCTATTTTCAGGAAAAGGCGAGGCACAATAGCAAATTTCAGATGATCGGCATCTTTACATACATTACTGACTGGCTAACTATCTTTGTAATACCCACTCGTAAGTGTCAGACATCTTTTATACCGATTTAATGCTTTGCAATAATATTAACTAGGCTATGGCTTTAACAACTTGTAAAGCCTAGGCGCAGCATGAATGGTTCCATTACCGATTTGTATAGTATCGCAGGGAATAAATATGATTTTACACCCCAAAACTATTTCTTATTGCATTTATAGACACATTTTGTCGTATCATTAAACTTAGGTGAGTAAATCTCGAATATTTGTTGATCGTAGTGCTCTGCTCATCAACAATTATTTTACTTCACCAAACAGACAAAGGCAAATCGTCATCATCTACGGTTATTTCTGATTGATTTGCCGCTGCATCCTGGTGTTCTGCTTATACTCTTACAGGCATTTCTGTAGGGGTTAAATTATCCAGACATAAAGGGACCAGATTAAATAATTCTTCATTCACCATGTTTCTTTCCATTTGGGCTCTTTTACTTAATAAATGCTTTGCACGCGAGTTTTGAACCACACAATGTAATTCTTCTGCGACATCCGACAATGTACTGACTGCAAACGCAATGTGCAACATGCTTATAAGTATATTCGATATCGGAGGCTTAGAGCTTGATACGGCAGTCCTTCGTGTAGCAGGCACGGCTAGGGAAATTGGTTAGTTCTATGTTAATTGCATAACTTCTGACAGTGGGAAATATTTGGCCTTATTTTCGAGCTTAACCAGCATATGTTTGACATGTTCCCAAAATGTATCATCACAACATACACTATTCTGTAACACTGCTTCAAGTTTGTTTTCCTAGTGTTGAGGATATATTTTAATTTTTGTAGGCTACTGACCTCTGCAGAAAAATTAAAATGGTCGAAATTCCCTAATCTGTGTATAACATATTAGCTGCATCTCCATCTTGTTTTGGGTCACATACATGTTTAAGATATTTCCCACCAGTGCTCCAGTGCTCATCCGTCGTAAATATGAGACTGTTTATCCCACTTTCTTGATATAATTTGGATACAATGGACAACATATCTTACTGGCACACTGTTACAAACTGATCATATCCCCACCTGTCCCAACCATTATACAAGTGAATGTCTTTAACTATAATAATGAAGTGCTCTTTCCAACAGCTTAAACACAGATCTTTAAATTTACCAAAGTCATATCATAATTAACATAATGGGAAAAGATATGTCACAAGTCGTCCATACGAAGCCATCATATAGCAAAGGTGAAATACATCCACTGCAAACATGTCTCCCCATTCAAAATATTGTTGCATGATGTTCTGCTTATCACATGCCTCATCATCGAAAACCAACCAACCTTTGGTCAAGTTTCATTTGGAGGCCAGACTTTGTCATTATCGCTGTATGGAAAATAACGGAGCCTTCCCTGTCTGTAGAGATCGATATAGTTTCTGGTATTTTGGATGCTGTAGGGGTTTGGATTAAAAGTATACATTCTCGTAATCTCTGCCGTTGTACTCCTCCAACAAACTTAGCTTCACACATGATTTTCCACAGTTCGGTAGACCTGCAATAATGCAGTATACAGTGTTTGGTGATAGGCTGCCATGTCGTGATTCGCGAGCCACAATGGTTTCTTCTTCTATAACTTGTATGGGCAGGCTAAGGTCTTGCTTTATAATATGTAACCTATATCGGCTTTCGTTGAAACATATTTCGGTGATTTAAATGCAGCACATTTTGTTTTAGCAAATTTTGGTCCACATTTCCATGCAGTAGGCCCTACATTCCGGTACACCATATTTTGGTGCAGTACTTAGCAGTGCATGAGGCCATTTTATTCACATAGAACCAATGCTGTAAACTTTGGAATGTTCAATTTCAAGTAAAGCATTTCCTGTAGTAGCAGCACCATGACAATGATACTTTCGAAACATTCTTTAAGCCACCATTAAGAGTCTCCTTCATCCTGTCACAGGAGAACTAGGTGTTTACTCTTTCGCTGTCTGTATCCAACTGATTGAAATTTATATGAGTATATTATGTAGAGGCAAGAACAGCTACTGAGAGTTTTGTCTCAGGAGAACTAGATGTTTAATATTTCTCAGTCTGTACAAGACTAACTCGGCAAAATATATATGAGTATGCTTATATAAATTTTAGTTCAGGATGTTGTGATGCCTCATAGAGGTACGATCAGATGTAGACTTGTGAAAATGCGTATAAACAAGTTCCTAATCGAACTTTACATGACAGGCTTCAATTACTGTGGACCAGGAACCAAGCTATAGAAACTATTTGCAAGTGGTGACCAAGGCATTAATGCTTTATACGAAGCCTGAAAGGAGCACCGCTACAAAGTGTGTGCGAACAGTAATAAAATGGAAGCGAGGCATACTACTGACGATGTTATAGCCAACAGAGCAAAGAAGAACATGAAATTAGAACAATCTAAGTTTGGAGAACGACTCACTGCTTGAACTATTTACAAGATCACGAAAATTAAAATCAAGCAAGTTATGGGCTTGCAAATAATACAGAGAAAAGAACAAAGTGCCCAAATCTACAAATAAACAATGGCACAGAGCAAAAAGATCAAAAGGAAGATACGAACAAAAATTAAGCAAGAAGCAAGGAGGATTATTGTCCTTGATCTTGCTGGCACTAGGCACCCTGGGAGGCCTGATTGGTGGAGTAAGCAGTATTGCCAGAGAAGTGAACACATAAAAAAATGGAACTAGAAAAAGCTATTCGCCACAACTGCAAGTTGGAAGCAGTCGCCAGTGGTTAAACAACGAAAAAGACTTGTACCGGCGACCATACCACGTGGCTGGTGAAATAAGAAGCAAAGGGACGAAGAATAAATCACAAAGTGTTAACCAAATCAACAACTTAAAAACATTGATTTAGAACAGTTTGCCTGCATGATACAAATTCCATATTTTCGTGGTGTATTTATGTGAGGTCGTTTGCCTCCCAAACCCAGAAATAATCAATCTGCAATCGTAAAATTAGACAGCAGTCGAGTACACAGAACACACTGGGTAGCTTACAACAATCTAAGTTCGAATCAGTGGAAAACCACTGATTCGCAGTGAAAATGGCTCCACTGAGAAACAGTTATAAAAAAAAAAAAACATACACACACACTGATTGTTTAAGTGGAAAAACTATGCTGCTTCTAAGTGGAGCCATTTTCACTGCGAATCAGTGGTTTTTCACTTATTCGAATTTAGAGTGAAGAGAGTTGAAAATACAGCCGAATATTAGGACAGTTTTGATAACTTGAGGCCTCCATTGGAATTTCGAAAGTATTTATGAGAAGTTACACTTAGTATAACTACAACACAGATCAGTTACCAAATACTTGGAACTACGGTCCTTGTGTCTGCACTTTCTTTCGAAGTAATATATAAGCACTGCACATAAAGTGCTGTGCATTAGTCATGTCTATAACCTTGATCCTTATAGGAAAAGTCTTGGAATTGCGAGCTGCACATTTCCAGCATCTAGAACTAGACTGGGCATGCAACATCGCCTTAATCGGTTTTCAAAAATATTTCTCTTTGCCTAATTTTGACGATTCAATCTGTAAATTTCTCTGCCTCAAATCCGATGGTGAAGTAGCTGAAGAAGTATGTGTATCCATAGCTCATGCGAGATCAAAGATATTTCTGCATGTGTCAAGCAAGTATTGCAACCAGAGGTGACATTTTTACAGCGAGGTAAACCAATTACATTGAAAAGCGAAATGTGTGGTCACAGTATCGATTTTACCATGCATGATACCACAGCAAATGTGCTAGACTTCGAATAAAAGAGATATGAGAGAGGTAAACTACATGAATCCACACTGCCCATAAATTTGATGACTGAATGTTATAAGAGTACATTGCAAATTGGTCAGTGGCTCATTTCTCAACTGTACACTTAGCAATACATTTCATGAGATTTGTGTGCTGGTTTCTCCTGGGCTCAAAGATGCGAAGGGACCAAAATCTCTCTTTTATCATCCTGTGCTGGCAAAGAGCATGCAGGAAATCGTAATTCACGTAGTTGACTAACACCTGCTATTGATTATCTTCGTAGGCTGTTCGCCTACGAAGTTAATCAATAGCAGGTAACACTGCACTTACACTTGAAGAGACATGGCTCTGAATTTAAGAAACAAAAACTATATATCACTGTTCGTCAACAAACCTAAGTTCAGTATCCTGCGAGCTATCTGAGTATTAACATATGCCAACACTGACTACTTGAAAAGACTGCTACAAAATCTGCAAGAATGGATCCCGAAATACTTAATATGGAGGAGGCCGTAAGTTACCAAAATGCCATTATGAAAACGGAGATTCATTTGTACTCGCCATATATTCCAAGAACTTACTTGCTATCCCCCGAGGTTCGGATCCAGGTACAAAATCAAGATATTTATACTGTACCAAGCCATTCGTACTTGAGGTTCAGAGACACACTTACGAAGGCCTGGCGACTAAATCGAGAAGGAATGACAAAGTATGTATAAAATCTAAGATGGTGGGTAGAGCACAGTCGACTAAATCGTGGTGGCTAAATCATAAAACAAAGGGAATTTAATGTGGTAGTCAAGTCAGTGGAGCACAGGTGAGAGAATTAGAAATTAGGAAACAAAATTATTTCAGTGATGTAATCCAAGATGGTTTTAGTCATGAGTCATCCAGATGTTAGTATTCAAGCGAGTAGAGCAGAGGCGACTGAATGAGTAATTAGGAAACAAGATGGTGGCAGGAAACTAGTTGAGCAGAAGTGACATCATCGAACAATGAGATAACCAAGATGGTGGTTGAAACTTGATAGTGGCTGGAAACAAAATGATAGTTGAGCGAGTGGAGCACAGGCAAAATAATGCATAATTAGGAAACATGATGCCATCCATGATGTAATCCAAGATGGCGGCCATGATGTAATCGAAGAGTGCAGCAGAAACAATATGGTGGCTGAAAACAAGATGGCGGACAGAAACATTATAGCATCCAGTAACAAGATGGCTTTGGAAACAAAATGGCTGTGATTGGAGCCTTCGAGCCCCCTCATAACTCCTGTCGCTGAACGTACTACAGTATTCTATACGACTGACGTCAATGCAGCATTAGAGAAGGTTGCCAAGATGATAAAGGAAGAAACAAAATTGTTGTTGAAAAAAAACAAAACACACAATGTACCAAGAATAGCCCCAGATTTAGCCAAGGATGAAATACAGTAATACATACTCTTATTATTATTCTCAAGCTAGTCACAAGTAATAAATATTTTATTCCTTCCATACTTATAGAAAATATGATAACCAGCATCATTTATCACTGCTATACATTTATTTAAATGTCTTTGGGTATATGTTTGTGGAGAAAGAACCTTGTAGATTTAATGCATAACTTCCAAGTAGCTACTTCATATGTTGAAATCTTGTTATTTAATGGAATTTCTGTAATTACTGTAGTTCTACAAGAAAAAAACATGCGAATTGTCTAGTTCTGACCATGTGCTAGTACAGGTCATCGCTGATACTTTTGATCGCAACATATAATCTCCGAATGAGCTGAAATATACCAGTGCAATGACTTTGCTGCTTGCACAGCTACAGAAGACCATTATAGTACATTGAGAATTCTTTACAGGGTATTCCATGTCTACCAAGAGATGGCATGAAATACAAGGAGTATGGTGTTCTTATTCATGTCTACAATGGACCCAAAAGAAATTGCATGCCTGATTCCTATGGGATGTATATAATACCAACACTAAAAATATTAGCTGCTCAGGCAATCTCGCTAGCAAGAGCAAAGTAAGATAACTATGGCTTCCTTTTAAAGATAACAAAGGGCCCGACAACACCAGATTACAGCGGATTTAATACACAGAAGGCACATGAGAAAGGCTGGAAATCAAATGCTGTAGAGTTTCCAGCCTACCTGCCAGTTATATATATATATATATATATATATATATATATATAATCCCGTCTGACCCATCAAATGTAGTGACGATATGGCAGAATCTGAGTGAAGTACAAATGAAATAAGTCAGGAATACACAATTCTCATTCTTGATCAACAGCTGTGTCGAGTAGCAATGAATATGTGGTCTGATACCGAACAATTCTGAAGGTGATACTACGACTTAAAGGAATTTTTATACTGATGAGCGTCGTAGGAAAAGTTTTAATATGTTATTAATCACATTCTACTTTACAAGTGTGCCAAATTTCGGCTTGAAAGCATTTTTCGGAGTTCGAAGCCTTTGTTTCCTGGGTTAGGATATGTAATTGGTGATATACATGTAAAAGTGCAAACTAAAAATGTACAGAAATAAATGTCTGGACAACTACCTCTTAAGGGATGAAGGTCTTAATCAAATAATAATTCCCTAATTTATTTATGACTATCCACAAAAGTAATATTCACAATTTAATATCTTGATATTACACGCTATCTATTGCTATTTACAGTTAATATTTATGTTCTCATCCATCACCCAACGTGAATAAACACAGTTAAATAGTTAAAATCAGTCTCTAAAACTGGTTTTTAACACCTAGTGAAATACTATTAAAATATATTTTATATATGACATCCCCAGTATTTACAATCAAGTTTGTACCACTTGTCTATTAAGTACCCTTTGTTTCAGTTTAGATATCACGAGTCTTTCCTGTCCGAAACATTCTGGAGTGCCTCAAGTGCTCCCATACAAAGAAACTCTCCATGTGTCGGATACCTCGCCCTTCGCAGCACTCGGGCACTCTCGTTCATAGCCGCCGCACACGCACTTCACCACCGCAATATCCCACGTCGTCGCTTGCCGCTGGTCCTCTTCTTCAGCGTCCCTCGATGCTCTGATCTTCATTCGTCGCACTTTGCCAGATGGTTGTCACAGACTCCCGACCTTCTGGATGTGGCGGTATTTATAGGGCAAGTGCCCTGGCTTAGAACCTTCTTCACACGTAGCATTGCGTCGAGGGAGTTATGACCAGAATGTTCTTGCACAAGCTCTCAGGTCGCCGTTTCTTACAGCAAGGGAAGGGGGCGCACTGATGCCAACCAAAGTCAGCTGTCAATCATTCTCCCCGCCGCATAGTGAGCTGGATTCACTCTTCATAGTGCCAAAAATCCTACCTGACTCTTCTAATTGCAATACCTACTTCATATTTGACACACTTATACATAATGTGAATAAAAACCTACTGAATTCACAGTTTAGAGTAAATTCTAAAACGGTTGGAATTTGGGGGAAGGGGGTGGGATTTGAAAATAACATAGGTTAGTTTCGTGCAATTTGTCACACCTTCATGGAAGGACATAAAAAAAATTAATATGTTATCATCTAGTAACCGATAAAAATAAATACAGAATCTCCAGAATACCCTTCAGAGTTGCAGGTTAGATGATGTGCACTGCAAGAATTCCACAATAGGGTCCCCTTTAATCGTAATTATATTTTACTTTCTATATTTAGAATTTAATATATTATTTCACAATGTATTAATTTTTTATGTATGTATTAAACAAACGATTTATAAATATTCAATTTAACAATTTATATATATTTGTTTTGATATGTGATATACATATTAATTGTTTTTGCATAAATAATTTAAAGCTAAATCAGTATTTGCATGAGGCACAAGTAAAAATTCTAAACTTTGTATTCAACTGCCTATGAACATGTATTGACATTTATGAATGTTCCATTGTGTGAAGTTATAATTGTGATACAATTACTAATGTAATAGGCCTATAAAAAGTTAGGAAAATATCTTCACGATAGTTAAAAAATTGTTCCAGACGATGAGTCCTCACCGCTGTCTTCCAGGTCATTTTTGTCGTCATATTCACTGTCATCTACGGATTAATCGGAAATGAGTAAATATTCCAAGTCGCTTCTAATTACAGGGTGAAGTTCCCGAACAATCGTTGTCGGTAATTTGCGCACAGATGAAATTACTGGATCTGATGATAATAAAAACCAACAAAACAAATCACTGACATTTAAACTTCTACTTGATTTCCGGCAGAAGAACTCTGGATAATTTCTGATATCTTTATTTCTTGCTTCCAGAGCCTCTTCAGACAACTCACCCATTGGCAAAAGAATGTTTCATGATAACTACACTATGCTCTAATACTTTATGCAAAGTCGGTGTTAGCTCATACCAACTGTACAATTTCTTATAGTACAACAAAGTTCTTTTACAATAAGAACCGAATTTGTCAATACTGACCACGTGACCACTAGCCAGAACCAATAATATGACAGAAAACATTTTTATCAATTCCTGGTCAACCACTGTTGCTTTGGATGCTGTAGCTGGATCACAAAAAAAAAAACCCTTCGTGCAGAGTTTCCGTCAGTGGTGGAGCCAAATATTTGTTTTGGACGATCGGGATTAATGTGCATTAATAGCTTCAACTCCTGTAAAACAACCTCCTTGCGCTGACGGACATCGGGATCATTTTTGTCGCTATGCCTTTTGATTCAGAACCTGCGAAAAATGTCAAGTTGGAATATTGCACCCACAAAAATCATAACCCCTTATAAAACACTATTCGAATACTTACCTAATCTGCAGGAAATCGCTAAAATGAATTCCAAAAATCTGATGTAGGCATGCAACGGTGATATACCATATTTAAGTATGTCTTCGTTTATGGGCTTTAAAACTGACTACGAAGAAGAGGCTTTCGAAGGTTGCTTAGAAATCGGACACTGCAATGTAGCGGTGTCAGTCAAGGCACAAAGAACTTTATTATCAATAATTGTCAGTAGCATATGATATTTTATTTGTAATCCTTCTCTCTTGAAAACACATTAATTGTTAATTTGATTTTGGATGTAACCATCTTCTTCTTTAATAAACTTTTTTGACCTTTTAACGAGCTGGAGCCGTATGGGCCGACAAAACGCGTGGAGCTCAGTCGAGGATTATTCTACACATCACCATCTTTCCCTTTCAGAACAAGTGGAACTAAATAACTAAGAAAAACACTTTCTTCACTAGCATCCGTATTCTCTTCCCAAGCCTGCTTGTATGGAGATTGCCCAGATGAACCATAGAAACCACTTTTAAAAAGCAATGTAAATTCACCTTCAAGTTGGTTGTCCAATGTCTGTAATCTTAGTATCAGTGTATGATCAAGTAAATTTTGCAATGGAACCTCACAACCAATTTCTGAGCACTGGGTATTGCATGGATAGCATAGCTTCTTCGCTTCGAACAAATTCGAATAGGTGGGTTAAATATCCACATTTTGCATCTTTGATGACAGTCTGATTAAATTGTATGATTGCTTCGACAATCTGGCTTCAAATAGTAGATACAATGCTCCTTCGGGATAATAAGGAACACATTTTTTTCATGTGTTGCTGTCGGGAATTTCTGAAGTAAATTTTTTGAAGATGATGGTGTACTGCCAGCCACAAGTTTTACTGCCGACACTTCAGCCCTGTTGCCTTTACCTCTTAGGCGAGAAGATAGAATTCTGACTGCTTCAGGAGTAGTAACAGCGTTGGATGCACGATTTATGATCTTTTTTTTTTTTTTGTTCTGCTGGCTCGCCTCACTGTACGATTTTTGTGGCCAGCCACTTTTTTTGGGTGTTTATTTTTTTGCTTCACTCTGTCCAGGGATTGAAACCGTGTGTTCAGGAAAATTCACAACGTTATCAAGCCATTCAGAATACTTCCGTTCTAATGTTTTCCGATTGCGACAAGATTTTTTCCACCTTAATATAAAATTTTTATAGACGTTTTTCTACTTAGACTTCAGTTAGTCTTTGTGCTCATGTAAACCATAATTTTCCAAAGCACGAGCATATAATTCGTCAAAGTTACTTGAATTAATTATAATGTCTCCTAATTGTCTTCTAGTTACCATTTTGATACCTGTAAAATGAAAACCGAGATACTAAATCTAGTAATCTGGGTACATCATATACATGTAATTTAGTGAACGTTTTAATTGTGGAGCTACGTAAATATTATTAAAATTCTTGAAGTTATAGCAGAACATTTTTATATGAGTTGTTTAGAGGATACCATATTACTAATTATGAAATTATTAACTATAGCAACGATAAATATGAATGACAAGAAAATAAACAGAAGGCTAATCACCTGAAATGATATATCCACGAGTACCTGACTACCTCATACTGATAAAGCCAAGGTTTCAACCTGGAAGCGACAGCTCTCGTAGCCTTACATGTAATGGGATATGACTCACCGGAAATGTCTCTCCGCCTGCAGGCACGTCCAAGGGATACAAAGGTGTTTACAAAAGTGTAGTCCTACTGATCACTACATGGAAGTTCTCGCTGTCCCTTTGGCTCACGAGCCTGCCGTAGCATCCTACTTAAATTTGATCTGTACCCCAAAGCTGCAATTTGACGCAACCAAACATGACATCCCTTGATTCTCTGACATTTTATCTACAGTATAAGCTGAGAAACTCCGTAAGAATTGGTAATCCTCGAATTGTACAACTTGATTTACAGTGAAATGTAAGGAAAAAATATATGTAGTATTTAAAAAAAAATACCAAATATAAATTCACCGCAACTTCCACGAATAGCTAAATTCTTATGTGAAAGAAACGAAAATTGTCAATAAATCCTAGTGTGACATGACTCTCCACAAATTAGTAACTTTTCGTAAACACCGTGAGCTTACTAGTTCACAAAATAAAAAATATTTCTCTCATGGTTAGTACATCCTGTAGATGTGATTGTTTCAGTCCAAAATAAAAATGTTCGATTTTTAGATTTTTGGCACTATGATGGTTGGATCCAGCCCACTGTGCGCCGGCCTGACGACGTTGTGGGGGCTGGGTCTGCCTGAGGGAGAGATGGGTCACAGCTAGTCACCCCCCACCACGCTTAGACTGACCGCGCGTAACATGTAAAACCATGGTCAGCACATGAGTTCGTGCATAACACATCCCCCTCCTTAGGTCTGTTCGTCCCGAACAGACTCTCCAATTCCGGACCTTAGTAGAAAACCTGTCACTCAATGTGAACCACCATATGCTTTTCCTCCAGGGAGCCCCGACGACAGATCTGAAATGACGAATCACTTACTAACTTAAAAATTTTGTAAGGGCATTCCCAACATCCTTGGCAACGAGATCTGTAGCCCCCAAGTGTTTCCTGTCATAAAGCCACACTAACCATCCTTCCCTGAGTGTGTCGCCTTCAACTTTCGGAAGTAGTGTAATATAGCCGAGACACTTGCTCCACCTGCTCCACTTTCTCCACCTGTTTCACCTGCTCCATCGGCTCTACTTGCTTCAACTGCTCTACCTGCTCCACTTGCCCCACCTGCTCCACTTGCTCCACCTGCTCCACTTGCTCCACCTGCTAGACTTGCTCCACCTGCTAGACTTGCTCCACCTGCTCCACCTGCTTGAATTGGTAACATGCAGATCGCCAAGCAAGATGTTACTCTACCGATATCAGTTGATGCTGAAGGAGATATTTCTCACGAAACATGCCACGGTGCCCTGTTGTCTACTAGCATGCGAGGCCTGATTTGCAGCCCGTCGGGGGCTTGGTTAAGTCACCTAAACATACATTAAAAAGAAACCGAGAAGCAAACTTATACCTACAAAACAGTCGAGGCAGTGAACAATGAAACTTCAAGAGAGGATTCATTAAACGTAGTTGAGAGACTTTTGCGTGTTTCCGCAATGCCTAATGTATGTTTTCGATACAATATAAAAAAAACTTTAAATTAAAAAAACAACAAATAATTTCAAATTAAAAATAAAATAAATTTTAAAATGGAATAATAAATACAGACTTATGTCATGAGATACACTAAGCCTATAAAACCAATATGGCTACCGGAAACATACAAATTTACTTGAGGAAAATTAGTGGGGTGTATCTGCTGAGCACGTTCAGGTACATTCGGCAAACCCGAGCCGATGGCTTCCTAATATCCCCTGAGTCGAGCTGAAGATTGCCGAGCTCGTCCGAGACGAGCCGAAGACCACCAGCAGCCCAGCCGCTGCGGCTGCCATTAAAAATATATTGTCCTAGACTCGGCTAAAATTACACTACTGTCGGGTCACGTCGAACTTTCTTCATTGACTCCAGTAGACACTGTAGGCAACTGGAAGTGAACATGGTGAATTACAATTAAGGAGACGGCGACAGCAGCGACACGTTTTGGCAACAAAACACAATCACCATTCATTGGAAGGCACGTGTCTCGCTTCTAAGAAAAAAACGGACCAGTCCGTTGAATTAGACGCCAGCAGGTAGTCTGCGGACAAGGATGGGTAAAGTAGGGGAGGGGGAGGGGAGGAAAGTACTTACCCTCCTGCAGTGACACACAACACGATGGTTCGTAGGAAATGCTTGTTGACGACCAGACACAGATACTCCCTCTTGCGCTCTCGTCGACTTCGGACTGTCTCAACAACCTAGCTCGCGTGACACTATACCGGCGTAACTTGGTCGGCCCAGTAATGCAATTCTAGCTTACTGGGTCATCTCGAGCCTAGCATGTAAAGGTCAGCGACTGAGGTACGACGCAGCGATTTAGGAACACTTTTTAGAGAAAATAGTTAACAACACCTGTGGTAGTTCCAACAAGTCGCCCCCTCCCCCCCGGCTCCACCCTCTCTGGTCATGGAGTCGGACGGGGCTCGCGTAGGTCCTCACGTAGCTCGCTTTCATCACACTACAGGGTGAATTTCCTGGTGAGGCATAAACAACTTGCTATCCACTCACGAGCACTTCCAAAGAGTCCCGTTGTTCAAGGTATGTTTCCTTTTGGCATTCCAACGGACGATGAAATTTTCCAAGCTTAAACCATGGCTTTAGCGGGGGACACACAGTACCTCTCCCAACCCCCACCCCCTTTTCTGCCAACCACGCACAACTGCAACTGAGTCCATGGACATGAACTTTCAACTCATGAAAAGAAAAGGAGCAAAATTGCCAGCAAAAGTAAACCAAACACCGAACCACCAGGAGTCTAAACGTCTCCGACAGGCGTCGTTAGTGGCGCCAACGAACCCTGCTACGGTTTCAAACCGTTTCTCCGCACTAACAGAGGTTGGAAACACAATCTCCAAACCCACAAACCTCGGCCCCTCAGGCCAACCAACTCCAAACACTCACCCGGCCACTGGAAAAATAACCAAATCAAAGACACCAGCAAATTTTCAAATTTGTTGTGCCAGACACCACCAAGCACAACCTGTTAGTTCACAAACTGCGTGCCATAAGCAAGGATGGTTTATCCCTACTGCACAACAGACAAGGAGTAAACATCTTAGCCACCCAACTCGAACTTCATCAGGCCGCCTTACAAATGTTGTCGGCAAAAATGATCTCTCATTTTCCCTACAGCCTCGCATCCACAGCTCCCCAAAATGCGGTGTTTGTTCCAGCATCCACAGACATTTCGGACATTAATCAGGACCTGACCAGTGCCGGGTATAATGGGTAGCACATATACCAGTTTAAAAAACGCATTACAGATCAGGCAGACCCATCAAAATTCTCGCTAGAGCCACAGCCTTTATTCTGTGTGACGGCCGCGCAGAATACAAACTTCCTCCCACTTCACAAAGTCAATAAACTCACCATGAATACATACCAGAAACGACCGTAGGAAGTGGCACAGTGCCGAAACTGCCTAGCCTTGGGGCACACAAAGGACTTCTGTTCTATGCCACCGTCCTGCCCTCTCTGCGCCCAGTCACACCCTGAAAATGCCTGCACCCAAGCTGCCACGCCACCAAAATGCAGTAACTGCTCGGGCGAACACTCTGCCGTTTCGAAAGACTGCCCCAAACTCCTGGCTCTGGTCCAGAAACGCCAGGAAAACAAGGCCAAAACAACTTAAAAAATCCCAGCACCTGAGCCGTCCAGGAGCATGGCAAAGCCGTTCCTTTCACGCAAAGTACAACCACATATCTTGTACTCGCAGGCACTTGGCGCAGCTACACAATTCACACCATTCACGCAGGAAACCCCTGAAAAAAAAAAACCCCCACACACAAAACCCACTTCTCGCCCTCTACCATTACCAAGGGGATTACCAAGGGGTATCCATGAGTTCATGGAATTCCTTCGCCTCTGTGACTTCAGATCCCTGCTGGCACATTTCCGTCCCTTCATGTCCGCTGTCAAGTAAGTGTCCGACCCACAGGAAATGGCCATGCTGCTACTCGAGACTATGTCGACCTACTGCTGCCCCTAGCCGGTCTAAATGACTTACAGAAAAATTACCCCCTCCATCAAACTGCGCGGGAACTACCACTAATAATATAACAGACACACAACACTCTGTCGAGCGAAAAATGGCGATAGTTTTACTAACAAATCCAACTGATTGCAGCACCTAGTTTTGTCAATATAAAGCAAACTAAGCCTTCAGCATTAAACTCAAGAAATTCAATACTCACTATTTAATATTAAATTACTACTGGCCAGTACTTCACAATTAAAATATGTATTCAAAGCATAAATTCATTTAAAACAGTGAACAGTACCAGAAAATATAATTTCCACATAATTTTATTAAGTCATTTTCATGGCCAGAAAATAACTTTAAAGTTATGAAACATCATTCAATTAATAAAACAAGGAAATTATACTATTTTTTCAACCCCATTAAACAAACTTTAATTTTTCCGCTTGCAAAATAAAACTGTTCACGGTATATAACGACAGTGCTGCTATCTCTTGAGCAACTCTGGAAGCCTCGCCCTTGCAACTTCTCTCGGCCAATCAGAGCCCTCTGGCCAAACACCAGACTAACTTCACTCTTTCGACTTGCGTTTCGGCTCTGTTTTACTGTTCTATACGGGTTAAACAGTCAACAAGATATCATACAAAAATAACCAATTTAAACCAGTAATTTCACTCCCTCGGCGTCAGAAAACTTTAAAAGTCGACAAAAATCGGCCCCGAGACTGGCCGGAATTTTCCTATCGGTCCGGGACAAAATTTCAGCCATTTTAACTAAACTAGTTTGCGCTAGCATCGTGCACATCACTTCTGCCCAGTCACTCGACACAGTAACACCACACTATTTCCAAACCACTCGTGGTTTTAGAGGGAATAACTATTAAAACCCGCCTTACTATATCAAACAAAAAACCGCAAGCATTCGTAGCAGTAACTACAGAATATTCATAAATAATCAGTAAAATAAAATTCCAGCTCCATACATGAAACTCCACAAAATCGTTGCAACAACACTAAAGCCTTTTGGCTTTAAAAATAACACCGAGGTTTTTCTGCCACATCTGTTGCCAGCCCTACTCTGGAACTGGCAAACAGCTTAAAAGCCCTACTAATGTTTTTCAAAACCCCAGCAATTAGTATATCAGGTGGGAGTTTTCTACTCCCGCCTTCCTCCCTCCCCCTCCACCGAGCAGGCAGGGAGGGGAGAGGTAAACATCTGAACAACTGCCTCCTCTGGGGGTAATCTGCTGCGTTGGGATGTGCAGGGCATCCTAGCCTCAACGAGCTATGTGTTCTCTGCGGTCTGGGGAGGGAAACCTCCTCTAGCCTGCAGAGAGATACAAGTGCTGCAGCCACCTGGGTGGTACAAGGGCCCACGCACACCCCGGCTCTGAGCTTCGGCTGTGATTAGAAAGGCGGCGGCTTGTTGACGATGACCTTCACATTTCTTCCAACTCTCCCCCTACCAGTTATCAACAACTGTAGCTACAGGAAACAACGGGTATTGCCCATGAATTCTTTGGGCATGTATTTGCTTCCTTCCTGAACTGTGTCATAAATAATTTCTACTAAGAAAAGCTAAAGAAATTACAGTACACCTCACAAACGTAATATTAATTTGTGGTACACTTAAAACATTGAAGTAGGCCTAATTATTATTTTCAATTTGAGTCGACGTTATTTTATGGCAGGTAGTAGACCTACAAAAGTGAAAAAGAAAAGTGATGTCTGACATTGATATTTATGTTTGATTATTATTCAGCATAAATGTTTGCTCCATGGATCTCTCACATTAAAATAATTATGCTATAGAAAATAAGAAAGTTAAAATTTTTTTTTTTACATGCTCTACACTGGCTAAAATGTGTAATTTTGGTTATTTGGTCAGAATGGGGAATTGATTATCCTCAACATACCATTATGCATGCACTGCATAGGCATTAGAGACTATAATTCAAATTGAATTGTTGGTCAGCCTGGGTTGTTTGTGTTTCATAACGTTATATTATGCCTGATTATTAGCTAAGATTACATACAAAAATATTAAATTATGAATATATACCATTTACCACTTTCAAATAATATAGATTGCATGATGTATTCGGGAAATAAGTAATTTTAATTTACAACAATTTCATAACTCATTAGTTAACTCGTTAACTTTTCGTTTGTGGAGACACATAATGTAGTAGTCAGATCGCTTGCGTTCCACCAGGGCGATCCAAGTGCCTGCCGAGTTTCCGCATGTGGAACACCTGGCGGAATTTGCCGTTGTTCGTACGTTTTCTCGCGGTAATCCCATTTCCTCCAGCAAAGTATTGTCTATATGATATGTTCTAATACTACGGCCAGAAGTAACTCGTGCAATAGTTTTGTAACCTAACATACGTGACAGTAAAATAAATTTGGGAAGTGGCAAGCAAATTTAAAACCGAAATTTGTTACAATACTACACGTATTGGTTATATCAGTGAGTGAGGCCATCTTCTAATGGATTTGGAAGTATTTCGCATTTAGTATTTACTAAGGTTTTAATTAGAATACATCGACATTCGTCTGTTAAAAATGCAATACTGCTATTTGGTTGTACTCCATTTCTTAACATCTATACTAATATTATAAAGAGGTAATGTGAGTTTGTTTATTTGTTTATATGTCTAGGGTAATCTCCGAAATTAAACGCCGATTCTTATAATTATTTCCCTATTAGAAAGCTACATTCTTCCAAATGGCCATAGGCCATGTTAAATTTAATAAATCCTTGACAAATTTCAAAATTTGTTAACCAAGTCGGAGAAAAATGTGCTACTTGGCTGCTTGCTAAGCATGCTCTACCAAAACTACAAGGCCGATTCTTATAATGCGTTCACTGTTAGAAAGCTACATTCTTCCAGATGGACATAGGCATTTACCAAGTGGATCCACAGGGGCCCAGTGGGTAGAGTAATGCCAAGTAGGGCAGCAGTGACTCAGTGGATAGAGAGATCTCAAGTGGGGCCGCAGTGGGCCCACTTGGTAAATGCCTATGTCCATCTGGAAGAATTTAGCTTTCTAACAGTGAAAGCATTATAAGAATATATATATATATATATAAAGTGGGGCCACAGGGGCTCAATGATCTTAATATTATCTCAATATTTATTACAAATTCGCAAGTAGTCGCAAGTTGTAGCAGTAGTTACAAGTAGTCGCAGGTAGTCATGGGTAGTCGCAAGTAGTAACGGGTAGTTGCAAGTAGTCGCAGGTAGTCGCAAGTAGTCAAGGGTAGTCGCAAGTAGTCACGGGTAGTCGCCAGTATTCACGGGTAGTCATGGCTAGTCGCAAGTAGTCGCAGGTAGTCACTGGTAGTCACGGGTAGTCGCAAAGATATAGGTATGTATTTTAATAACTCTATAAAATCTGAGCGAAGCTATGCCCCGCTGCTGCTAGTTTTCTATATAATGGCAAAACATGAAGTATTAAATAAAAAGTCCAAGAAATTCAGAAATCAATTTAATTTTCGATACAAAACTTTTTATGATACTATTTTTCTTGAAATTATCAAATAAAAATAAGCGAGACGTTTGATAAGCAACGTGTTTCCGAACAACATCGACGAACTTCGGCAGGTTATTCATGATGAAAGAATAAGACGAGTAAAAAATATCAGGAATTACTCGCGATTAAGCAACAAATCGGTCAATTGTAGAACAGAGATCTTACACCTATGGAAATGGGGTTGGTAATATTATCCCCCATCATCATGAAAATATGGGGTTGCCATCCAGTTTTTGCACAAAATGTATTAACAGTAAGTTGTAAGCGATTTGTTGGCATGACTTAATAATCAGCAGATCGTAACGAACCAAAATAGGTCGTCTTGTCGGAATACTCTTAGGTGAACCGCTTTCGCGAAATCCATTCGTGAAGTATTGCCTACCTCGCTGGCCACTCACCTTCACTGTGCTCGAGAGTGGTTAGGCGGTCAGGTGCCAGCCTTCGAGATACCAAGTTCATTACCAAACCATTACAAATATCTAATTATTTGGTGCTATTTTTTGTGTGAATAGTGAAGCGGATAGACTCTGTTTGGTTAAAATAGTGATGCGTTAGTGGCAAATCAGATCACTTTGCTTCTTGTGTGCGTTGGTGTGTGTACGCGCGAGCGCACGTGTGTGTGTGTGTGTGTGTGTGTGTGTGTGTGTGTGTTGGTGTACCTATATGTATGTAACCGATTATACACTATTCCCTGTAAACTGAGCACTTTAGAAAGCCCTGCTTAACATATACTTGTATGGACGTTGTGCATTCTTCCGCGTTATCTAAGATTAGCATTGTCGTGACATCATCACTTTATTCAAGCGTAGGTCAAGTGAAATCGTGAATTTATTAGAAAAATAAATATTTAACAAATCTGCTCATTTTTACACTCTGGTGCATTAAAAAACACAGGAAGCGAAAGAAATAATTTTATCTTATCAGACATCGTTGCCTAACATTTTTTATTCGACGTTAAGATACGGAACTACTTCCCATCCATCGTTACCAACTTTACTGGGCGCATGCCACTCAGTGCACCTGCTAAAACATATGCAGGTAGGGACGGTGACTTTTTTCTAAGCTTGATTTCAAAAGTGCCCACTTTATCGTGAACAGTCGTTAGAAGAAAGAATTCGCATACTAGAAACATATTTATGTTTCTAAAAATGTTTTCGTGCCTCTTTCATTTATGCTTGATTATGCCTTCTAGGTAGGCCTATTAGGTACATGGCATCGTTAATTGTTACCTTTGGTTTGGAAGGCTGTACTGTGGGGCTTGAAATTAAACAGAGCAGAGCTACCAAAACAGTTTAGCCAATTGTGCACCATTTGTAAAATGTCGTGAACAAAGTAAATTTTTTCCTCTTTCTCGGTCACGTACTACTTCTCATCACTACTGCAATGAACATTTTCTTCCCACTTTGTTGTTGTTATAAGAAATAAACTTGCCTGTTATTTGCAATGTCATAAGATATATGATGCTTTATTTTAATAACATCCAAAGCCATAAGTTATTGCTTCACACGAAATACATGCTAATGCCTTATATAAGTACCACAATTAAAAAAAAACATACATACAAACAATGTAGTTATATCGTTGCTTAACTAATTTAAATGCAAAATACATATTTCTATGTTTGAAATTACCTAAAAAACACTAATTATGGAGAATATAATTTTAACGAATGACTACGATGATTTTTATTTACAGAAATACCAATTTTTTTTTCAGGGTATGGTATTTATTGCATTTCTAAGCTAGGCGACGTAATAAAAATGTTTTACAATGTAACATTTTTATTTCATACTTGTTCCTTTAATTTGGCTCTTTCTTGTGCCTCCAGTATTTACAGTGGCTCCCGTACACGCATTCCTATGCTTATTCTACTGTCTGCCAATTCCGGTAACAAGCATTCTATATAAAATCTACGAAGCTTGGGGAATATTTTTTTTCTCCAGATTTCGTCGTCTCTTAGTTCTCTGATTATTTGTATCCCACTAATTACAATATATTACTATATCATACAAGTTCCTGTCTGCTATGTGAAGCTGCCCTGTATTTGGTACCAATACTTGTGCGATTTTTTAAATTGTAGTTTCGCATTTTTTTTTTTAAATAAAGAGTTTCTTAGACTTTGCTGCTTCCCGAATAGGCACACAACCTATTAGCAAAATATGCATTAGTAGTGTGACAGACCATGTCACGTGAACTACGTCCGTTTTTACATGAAAAGGGTTAATTTACGCGATAGGGATATAGTACAGTCACTCGACCTTCCTAATGTCTTTATCATTGAATGAATGTGTATGTAGACACAGATTCGATACATTGTTTTTTCCTCTGTGGTCTAAATGGTCGTATATGTTGTATTTTGTTATACTAATAGTGTAACAATGTTAGTAAACTAAGGCATTATTATATACCACATTTCACAAACGTGCTTTGATTCGAAAACACAACAAAATGTCTGCTGAAATGTGCACAAACTATTTATTATCAATAGCTACTATTTTCTTTACATAGGCTACTTTATCACACATTTTCTGATTTGAAAATTTTTTTTAGGCCTAAGTTTATTTTTTTGTTGTATTCTGAATACGTAAATAACATAAAAAAGATCAGTTACTCTAGACGACTTATAAAACTTACTTTCATCTGTTAATTGATATTCAGCACACTAATAAAAATGTTTCATTAATTTTATAACATATATCTAGATGTCTGTGTCAACAGTTTTGTTTGAGATGATAGCCAAACAGCACATCGCTTTACAATATTATTTATTTACAAACTGAACACTCATCTTACAGTTTTGTAAGGTTGATTTCAAAACTGTTCACTTTATCGTGAACAGCCTTTAACAGTTTTTAAGTGCACTGTTTTTCTCGTAACAAATCTCCGTCATCAGCCGTTTTCCTCGTGGCAGGACAGCATATGGCAGTTGCCGTGTCTGCCGCACGGTACGCGAATTAGAAACCGCTGTTCTATTTATTCTGATATCGCAAAAAAAGTATAGCGTGAAAGCAAAAAACACGTAGTTCGTACTCAAAATGATGATTTATATTTTTTCACCGTGGTCGAAAGAAGCACTGGCCAGCCCAGGTGGTATGTTTCTGCACTTGATTCCAGGCGAAGTTAAGGTATATGGAAAGTTCTTTGAGACTGCGAGACATTACAAAGTAAACTAAACATGAAATTGATGATGAAACAGGAGGTTGAAGACGATCATAAAGACAGCATTGACAATATTGACTATGACGACACTGTATATGAAGTAGGCTGATGAGAAGGATGATGATTCTCTCGACGTTCCCACACATTTCATCAACGAATTTCCTTCGACAAGTGGTGTGAATATGACATCTGGAGACAAGAACACTAGTTACATATTTTCCGAAGACCCGAATGAACTTGTTGATAGACTCAGAAATTTGATTGACCTACAAAAACGAGTGAATTTATCACACTTTGGTGAGATAGCTTCAATCATCGATGAACGGAAGGATCGGGGTTATATATCAGATGAGACTGTTGGCTACTATCCATGATATGCAAATATCTGAGAAATGTAAAGATCGATTGTACAAAATCATTAGAAAGATAGAATGTATATAATAAGCAAATAAATTAAATGTATGTATACATAGCAACGTGTGTTTAATTTTTTTATGTAGTTTCTTCTGCTTGTGTGAAAGACTTATTAAAGCAATGGTGTAAACAATCAATTGAGTGTCTGATTTAGATAAAATTTATGTGAGTGCATGCAAGAGGAGGGCTATAGTTCGGTTTGAAGAATCATGCTTTTCTCGGGCCGTTTAAATTCGACTGAGTTCTATATGGCAAACGAATAAAATTATGGGAATATTTTTGAGGAATGTTTCGCAACTAGTTGGTTAGCCTGGTAAGTTAGCTTGGTAAGTTAGTATGGCACTTTGGTATGGACAGCTCTGGTAGGAATGTTTTGTGAAGTTTCTGCGAAGATTTTGTGCGAAGAGGTTAGCTACGAGACACTTACTAGGAGACTTTTTTCAAGATTTCCCATCATTGTTTGTTTGTATAGGTGGGTGGTAAGGCAGGTTGGTCTTGCCAGTTGGTCTAGCCTGTTTTGTAGGAACTGGTATCGTCAGGAACTAGTCTTGGGCTAAGTCTTGGGTGGAGGTAGTCTTGGATGAAGTTAGTCTTGGGTGGAGTTAGTCTTGGATGAAGTTAGTCTTGGGTGGAGTTAGTCTTGGATGAAGTTAGTCTTGGGTGGAGTTAGTCTTGGATGAAGTTAGTCTTGGGTGGAGTCGGTCGTGGGCAGAGTTAGTCTTGGATGGAGTTAGTCGTGGGTAGAGTTAGTCTAGGATGGAGTTAGTCTTGGGTGGAGTTAGTGAAGTGAAGTGAAGAGATTTGGGCGGCCCTTAACCGCGAGGTCTTGACAGCCGATGAGGGTGATTGAAGCGAATATGGAGCGGAGCCGGAATGAATGGGCGAGGGAAACGGGAGATCCCGAGAAAACCCCCCGATCAACGGCATCGTCTGGCACTATTCCGGGCGGAGTTAATCTTGGGTGGAGTCGGCATTGCGTACTCTGACATTAATTAATACTGTTAGTCGGTAGGGTCCCTTGATGTGACCAGCTAGACATTGACGATTGTATGGACTGCGATTTTTCTCGATTTCTCGAGTTCAGTGTTATTGGGGTAAGATCAAGGTTGACAACAATCAGCATGGTGGCTAAATCATAAGCTCCATCTGGCAGCAAAATCGATGATTTGTACACTAGTGTTTCCTAAGTGATGTGTAAGTAAACAAATGACAAACGAAAAAAAAAAAAAAACTAATACGATGGGACTGGATTCGTCAGGATGAGGAAAGATGAGGTGGTTGGAGGCCTGTCGACTAACCAGTGAGAAAAATTAGTAGTGAAGGGTCAAGTTAATACAGTGTTTCTGACTGGAAAAAAGGGGGAGGGGGGGGGGGTTAGTTGTCTGATGGATGTGGTGCTGAGGGAACCTCCGGAAATGTGATTTTTAAAAATAAACTTTTAATAATAGTTTTCAATAATTTTATATAAATCCTTAAAAGTTTATATATATATATGTATGTATACATATTTGTTATTTTTTAAATTTTTTGGACTTGTTTAATATTTTTTAGAATTCTAGAATTTTTAAGAATTTCAATTTCTTTTTTTTGGGTTTAATGTTAATGGTCAAGGGTCTTGGGTCAATGGTCTTGAGTCTAGGATCAAGAATCTTGACTAGAGTCTTAGGTCTTGGGTCAAGGGTCTTGGGTCAATGGTCTTGAGTCTAGGATCAAGAATCTTGACTAGAGTCTTAGGTCTTGGGTCAAGGGTCTTGAGTCTTGATTCAAGGGTATTGAGTCTTGAGTCAAAGACCTTGATTCAAGTGTCAAGGGTGTTTTTGGCGAGGGCCGGATGTGTCGGGAGCTTAGTCAATTCACCTGCCATAAAACCTAGGACTTCCGATATGAACATATTTAAATACTACATAAATATATATATATATATATTTTTTCATTTTTTTTTTTTTTTTTCAATATTTGATACTTTTTTGGGATTTTATTCTTTTTCCGCAATTTTTTGGGATTTTTTGAGTTCAAAGTTATTCAAAGTCACTGAGCAAACGGTCAAGGTCAAGATCGTAGGTCAAGCTCACAGGTAAAAAAACGAGCACCTCAAATCCTTCCAATGGATTGTTTTTGCAAAAAAAGGGGCTCGTTCCTTGCAAATGAGGGGATCGGTACCTTTTGAGGGAAAATGGGATGTTTTAAAGGGAAAAGGGAAATTTTTAGCAAACAAAGGACATTTAAGCGATAAATGGTCGATTTCTAGGTAAAAAGCGAATTTTGCGAGAAAAAAGGGAAGGAAGGGAAATTTTTCATAGCCCCTAACCCCTATCCCCTTGCCTAAACTCGTCCAAATCATTCTACTAATATTTAAAAGTACTCAAGCTTTTTGTGCGTGGATAGTGAACGCAAAATGTAATATTTTTACATCCGTTATAAAGATGTCTGTATAAAAATATTTACTTATTTCGGTGAAATGTCTTTAGAGCCGTACCCAATGCCTCCAAAACATTATTTCCTTTTAGTGTTAACTTTCAGAATAGAGAGTTTGATAAAATTTGCCAGTGTTTCATTAATATGATATTCGCAATACGTTACAATACAACATTTGGGGTTTTTCGATGACGTTTTTAGTGTTTATTCCGTTAGTTATTACTATAACGCTACTGGTCTGAAACACGCTTCACGCTTATTTAAAAAAAAAAGATGTCTGAGCTGACATATGAGCTGTGACATTCATGATGGGACAAGGCATGAACGTTACGTTTTGGCGGGCGTCCCAAACGTGATTTGGTCAAAAATAGTTTTTCAATCATAATATTTTGTAGGTGCAATATTAGTAAAATATTGACGAAAAAAAAATACCAGGATAAAATATGCCTCTTGCCTATTATGTCTCCAAAATGACTAAATTAATTGCAAAAATGCTAAGAGGCTGATCCCAGGATTCATAGAAAATGATAGGTAGAAAATTAGGAGACAAATAATTAAATAAAAACAATAATTAAATATGAAAGGTCGAAAATTTCCACATACAGAGGGGCGAAACGACAAACGTCAATAATAATAATTATTTATTTTATTATTAAGTAATGAAAATATTCTTGGGTTGGAGATCCCAAGGTCGTCCAACGGAAATCTGGGTTGTTGCAACAGAAGCAAGAAACCATTTTGTATTATCTGATTTCGATTGTATCTGAAACTGCATGTAGAAAACCTTCTTCCAAATTGAATTTAGTAAAAGTGTTTAAATTACTGGTTAAGATATTAGGTAAGTGATCTTCGATGAAATAGGAGAAAGCAAATCTAGTTCAGCTAAATATTTAAATGTTATTTAATGGTTACATATTGTTATTTTTTTTTAGTGCTAAAACAATGCCCCAGAGTTTCCTAACGTTTATAGTAGCGTATAGTTCAGAATACATATTGAGAAACCAGAGACTTGTTCACTTTGGTGATTATCTTTATTATCTGAATTTAGTTCCAGTTCCAATGAAGTGTTTGTGCTAGTTATTTGCCGAGTTTTCAGGGGAAAATGCATGATGTGCATGCGTAAATATTACTTTGAATACTTCACCACTGAACAAATATCACCAATCTCATGGAACAAGGCTATCAATACAGACTGCTATATGTCTCATTTTCCCTTCCGAGGACACTAAATAGCTATAACTATAACAGCCGAATAGTAAAGGTTGATTTTTATAATACCGTGACATTCGATTATAATTCGATGGCCCAAGCCTGAGTACGACAGCATCAGTCAACGAACATGTGTTGTATGTAGTTATAGTGTGTTATTCATCGTATGCAGTTATGCCAACTCGCTTATCGAGTTCTGAATCTCAGAGAATGAACTAGGTAAATATTTTGTTACCGATTATTTCCATTTATCTAGGGACAGAGAGGGTGAATATAGTAAACGAAATCAGGCACATACACTGACAACGAACAAACAAACACACGATTTTCATTATTTGTGGAATTATGTTGTACATTTTGTGACCGTTGTCGAAATAAGCACTGCCCAGCCCAGATGGTATATTTCTGCACTTGACTCCCGGCGAAGTTAAGGTATACGGAAAGTTCTTTGAAGAGTTACAGATATGTAATGAAATATAGCATTACTACTATATAAATGCGAAAGTGTGTTTGTTTGTCCTTCGTTCACGTCAAGACGGAGCAACGGATTGACGTGATTTTTTGCACAGATATAGTTGAAGGGTCGGAGAGTGACATAGGCTACTTTTTATTTCAGGAGAATATCTCATTCCTTCAGAAAAAGTCTTATTGTAAATAGGTATTGGATTAAGCTTTTCTTAGGATTGATTACTGCGTAAAAAGGGATTGTTAAAAAAAATTCGTCATTTCTCCTTCCTTTTTTGTCTATGGGCTGTAAACATTTCCTTTCAAAAAGCCGTAGTGGCCCAGTGGCTAGAGTTATTCTGAGTGGGGCCGCAGTAACCCAGTGGATAGATATATATCAAGTGGAGCCTCAGTAGTCAGTGGCTAGAGCACCCAATAAGCAAGGTCTGTAAGAGTCCTTGCCCAATAATGGGCCGCAGTAGCTCAGTGGCTAAAGAACCCAATAGTGGGGCTGCGGCTGGTCAGGAGCTAGAGCATCCAATTGTGGGGCCGCAGTAGCTCAGTGGGTAGAGAACCCAATAGTGTAGCCGCAGTAACTCGGTGGTTAGAGAACCCAATAGTGGTTTAGTGTCACAAAACTTAATTTTTTATCCCTATAAACACGCGCGCGAAGCTGCGGGTAAAAGCTAGAATAATATATGTTTTGTATACATAGAGGTAAAATAACTGTAGTGCTTATATACATTTTTTTAAATTTATTTTGTGTTGAGCTGCATGCATTCTCCATTGGAAACTGATGCTGATAACTTTTACGCTCAGCTGAAAATCGCCTATTCCTGTTTTCCATGAGATGTGGTCTTAACGCTGCAGCGGAAAAAAGTTTGACTTTTTGACCAAAATGTTCTTTCTATTACATAAGGAGTCATTCCAGAACATTTTGTATGGCTAGGGAATAAAACATGAAACGTATACTCCTACTAAAACAACGTGATACATATCACCACGTACAAATCTGGCCCAGTATGCTTTGAACGGTTTGAAAATAGAAAACCTTGACAGATATTTTTGGACGTTTTAGGTGCGTATACTTACTTAAAAACTTAGGAATTTGCAGTAAAGAACTAGCCCAAAGCAAGAAAAGCTGATGTCTGTAGCTGGTTTCCGGCACAGATAAGTACTTGTTTGTTGACTAGGGGTGCATGGTGTTAATAACTTGCCACATGTATTCCTAAAATATATATTTACTACTGTGTCATCACCACTCTAAATGCATTCATCCTATTTTAGTTAGTCAAAGTATTGTATCAATATAAAAGAGCGGATTTGTCGAAAATTCGAATGTAAACAGACAAGTTCATCACAATAAGTGACTTTGATGTACCGGTGCCGCGGTGGCAGAGTCAATGTTGGGTAAATACGCAGAAGAGGAATGTTGGTCTCTACTATTCATCTTTAGTCAATGGCTTGCGCTCTTTGAGCACTATTACCACGTCTATTTACTCATCTGTGAAGTAGCACATGTTAGTGTTGGCGCCGACATCAGTCACAGCGGACAGCTGATGCACGCAACAGCTGTCCCAACGTCGACATCGGTCCCAGCGGACAGCTGATGCACGCAACAGCTGTCCCAACGTCGACATCGGTCCCAGCGGACAGCTGATGCACGCAACAGCTGTCCCAACGTCGACATCGGTCCCAGCGGACAGCTGATGCACGCAACAGCTGTCCCAAGGTCGACATCAGTCCCAGCGGACAGCTGATGCACGCAACAGCTGTCCGAACATCATCGACTACGTTGCGGAAGAAATCAAACGCACAGGGCTGTCAGGTAGTTGCTTCTACAAATACTTATACAAACGCAACCGTCACGTTCGAGCTGGTCTTCAGGCGTAAAGTATTTAGTTTTATATGTGAACAGTCATTCTGCCAGAGTAAAAATAAAAACTTTTTACCTCTCCCAAAGCGAAAAACGGTGCGCACATAAGCGTTTGCCTAACTTGCGGTTTCAACTAAAATGAATCTCAAATTTCAAAATTTGATTTGGAAGAGAACCTTAGTTCGGTTTTACGATACACGGTAGTGACCGGGAAGGGCTACAGGTCACTGACGTCCTTATGTTGTGGACTCAGAACTCTTTGGCAGCCGCCTCAATTGTGAAGTTCATTTATTTGATTGTTTATTCACGTCCAAATTCAGACCTATGTTGGTTTGCACTTCATACGCATCTTTACAAACTATACAAATTAATATTACATACAGATGCTGCGGTGTGTGTGTGTGTATATATATATATATATATATATATATATATATATATATATATATATATATACACACACACACAACTACATGGTAACATGTATTACATTAATAATACTCATAAATAATTTTTTACAAGAACGTTATTTGGAGAGAGAGAGCTATTTTTGAACTGGGTCTGAAACATAAAGTATTTTACATTCTTATTTATTCAAGTGAGGTGGTGTTTTTTTTATTTAAGTCTTCTGACATATTATTATAAATGGTTCTTACCACGTTAAGTGAAGAAATGCTTGTAAACTGGCATTTGAAGAGATTTTTTGTTTAGCTGATTGTAACCATGCACGGAAACAAAGTTAACGAGATTTAGGATGAGTGTTTTGTAAATTGTGTTGCGTATTTATAATTATTTTGAAGCGAGTGGCGAAATGATACAAACATCTGTATTAATCAGTTAGCCGTTATAATGCGAAAAGTGCGTTTTTGACGTGTTCTCGCCTTTTTAAGTTTGAAACAATAACATTAAACACGCGTCATACATTTTCTGCACGTGGCTTTATTGTGTTTTGCTGATACTGTCAAACAATCTTGCACAATAGTTTAAAATTGGTCAAACAAGCGTATTTAAAAAAATGCAGCTTCGTCAGTAGTTAACATCTTTTTTAATCTACGTAGGGGCTGTTCACGGTAAAATGATCACTTTTGAAAGCCCTGCTTAAGATCTACTTGTATGCACATTGTGTATTCTTCCGCCTTATGTAAAATTAACACTGCCCTGGGCCTTATTACTGGATTCAAGTAAAACTGATAACTTATTAGTAAAGTAAATATTATACAAATCTGCTCATTTTGACACTTCCATGCATTAAAAAAAACAGGAAGCGAATGAAGCAATTTCAAGTTATCACAAATGGTTACCTATCACTTTTTATTCTACGTTAAGATATCAGACTCTTTTCTATCCATCGTTACCAACTTTACTGGACAAATGTCACTCAGTGCGCCCATTAAAATACATGCGTTCAGGAGCAGTGACTTTATTCTAAGGTTCATTTCAAATGTGCTCACTTTATCGTGAATAGTCTTTATGTTCCTCAATCTGTTGAATAAGCAACAGAACAGTTTGTGATACTTCTTTATCCCGCCGCACAGATTTTTGTCAAATCACACGCAGTGTTTAGGAAAAAAGTTTTGGTTTTTTTTTTTTTTTCTCGTCTGCGGCAAAATTTTCACAATCTTTAACTTCACCGTGTTTTCGTGGACCTGTGATGATGCAGGAGCATTCTAGTTGCTTGAGTCATCACGTGGCCGGATCTCGAACCGTCGGTGTTTCATTGTCATGCCGTTGGCACATCACCTCTCCCCCCCCCCCCTCCGTCATCCTCAACGACCTTCACCCTGCCCAAATTTTCTCAGGATGAGGCATGCAGGGAATTTGGCGGTGACCAGTTGTTCTGTAACGCAGGAGCTCCCCCCTCCGGTTCCATCATTACATACCTTCTCTGCTGCAGCCTAGGCTCTGTTTTCAAGATGGCAGGTGTCTACATTTCAACTTTTGTCTGCTAGCAATCCACAATGAAACACCCTCCCCCCCCCGGCTCCCATTCTGACATCAAAGGGCCTCGGTAGCCGCCCTTGTTGAGGGGACTTAGGCAT
Organism: Dryococelus australis; assembly: GCA_029891345.1. NCBI lineage: Eukaryota > Metazoa > Arthropoda > Insecta > Phasmatodea > Phasmatidae > Dryococelus > Dryococelus australis. The sequence continues at coordinate 59,403,701 of CM056994.1, read as the reverse complement.
TTGCAGGTGCGTGTCTCAGTGCGATCATTAATGTTCCTGGAAGAAGATGAGTTTTTTTTTTATCGGTATGCCGCTTTTTAATTTTGCGTTGTTGAGTACATTCAAAAGGCAATTAATAAATGAAAATGACTTTAACCATTCAGACCCAGTGTACACATTTGTGTATATTACGCACGCGTGAGTAATTTTTGGCCTTTACTGTACGCTGCGAAACTCAGTGACCAACGATCTTACGTGCGGGTAAACGATCCTCAAACCGCCTCATTGGTCTAGGTCATAATTGGTCCATTTTAATAGATCCGAACGTATAGCATACAGCTCATTGGCTGTGCGAATGAAACAAGTGTTGTGTCGACTTGAGTACAGGATGCATCATAAAATTTTTTGTTTGCAACGCAACCATAGATTAAAGTGGGTCTGAAAGGGTTGAAAAGAAATTAATTTTTACAGATTGCCTGCAGTTCCCTTGGGAGGAATGATAAAGACACAAATTGGCATCTCCATTGGAGGTCGTTGATTCCCATTGCATGTAATAACGTCTCACTGACGTATATGTAATATTTAAGAAATTCTGCCACAGCGAGTTCCTGACTTCCAGGCGTTAAAAAGTTTTGGTACACGCTGCTTGCTCACGGTAAAGAGAACACTTTTAAATTAACAGTTTGAAAAAAAAAAAACTATGTTACTGCATGTATTTTGACGGCCTCACTGCCTGGTACGCTGTGTGTCAAGTTGGCAACGAGGTAGGAAATACAGTTCCATCAAATGACAACGTATTAGAAGCGTGACTTTTAAATTGATGGACAATTAATTTATAAAATTTTTCCTGTTTTTTTTTATTCGCAGAAGTGAAAGAATTTGTTTATAAATAATATACTTGCATTCATAACGACTTCACAGTTATGCTTTATTAACGCATGAATAAAGTGACGAGACATTTTGAGAGACTTCTTGAATACATTTCAAAAGTCATCCTATTTATGACGTGTTTGGTTACTTCTGATTTTTGCCATGTATCACAAGCGTTGTATGTCTGTCAACGTAAAAATACGTTATTTGTTGTTAAATTAAACTTTAACTTATAAAAGTACATTATTTCATTTATAATTCATACGAATAAAAACTGTGAGAAAACAGGCGTGTGGTAATGTCTAGTAGGAAATAGTTCTTATGCAGAATATTAGTGCGCACGAAAGCGGAGTGTAGTCCCTTTGATGTAATTTTCTAGACTTAGTTAAGCTTTGTTTGCATGAGGCGGAGTAATATCCTGGAAGCAGAATTTTAGCAGGTCTTCAGAAACGTTGGAGGTAACCGTGAATGTACTATATGTAGGGACAGGCGTATTTCGCGAAAATATTTATGGTCATGCTAGACTTCAATATCATACGTCCACAGCCAGAAATTCCTTTGGTTATTGGCCGCGAGTCTATCGTGAGAAGACATGTTCTTATTTGACTGGGACCAATCGTAATAAAGTAATCCGAAATACTGAACGTCCATGATTCGCGGACAGACACTTGAGGAACGTGACATTTAAAATCGTCTAACCACGAAAGTGCATACGAACGAAAGTGTTTTTGGCGTACAGCTGGTGTTGAAATCTTCTCGCGAGAAACACCTTTCGCTAGCTGTATGAAGCGTTGCAACTCGCGCTCACGTATCACCGAGGGCGCCCGCGCCGACGGTGACTGCTGGGGCGCGACCGTCCGGTGTGACTCTATAGGCTATTCACGGCAAAGTGAGCACTTTTTATGGCCCTCCCAACAGGCATTCACCACTAATAAATACACGTTATTGCAGCCTCAAACGTTTACATTTGAGGGAGGTGAATTGTGTACGCTGTGTTTATTAGCCACATATCGAATATTCACATTAAAAAGTGGTGGCGAGATAGAAATTGACTGAAATGAAACATTTAGCAGGGCCTTAAAAAGTGCTCACTTTACCGTGAACAGCCTATACAAACATTTGCTGAGCCGCGGAGCCGGCAGGCAGCCGGGTCTACACGAGGTCCGGGACCCGCTACTATCAGGAGGTCCCGTTGCTGTCAGGCTTTCTCTACAATTTTGCAACCTATGAACACAGAACTTCAACCCCGACTCCGTTTTCGACTCCTCCACTCCGCGGTTGCACACTTCACGGGGGAAGAAGAAGAAGAAGAAGAAGAAGAAGAAGAAAATAACAGCAATTTGTTTAGTACAGTAATGCGTGGAGACCTGAAGAATTCGCGGATTCATTTTAGGACAAGCTAGAATTCAAAACATGTGTGTTTATATAACATTAAAGGCTGTTCTCGGTGAAATGAACACTTTTGCAATCAGTCTTATAATAAAGGCACTGTCCCTACCTGCATATATTTTAAAGGTGCGTTGAGTGGCATGTGTCCAGTAAAGTTGGTAACGATGGAGGAGAAAGCAGTTCCATATATTAACGTCGAATAAATAGTGTTCGGTAACCATTTGTGATAACTTAAACTATTTATCTCGTTTTCTGTATTTTTTAATGCATCGAAGTGTAAAAATGAGCGGATCTGTACAATACTGTATTTACTTTCCTAATAATTTCAGAGTTTCACTTGACCGACGCATGAATAAAGTGATAAGACCCATGACAAAGTTAATTTTACATAAGGCGGTATAACACACGACGGTGTATACAAGTTGATCTTAAGCAGGGCTTTCAAAAGTGCTCATTTTACTGTGAACAGCCTATAGCCATTGGTCCACACGGTGTTTGACAACTCCTGGTGAAAACTGGCCCAGTCGTCGCCTTCCACTGTAACAGCTGACAACCAATGCACAGTTGATAGCGACGTATTTGTACGTAAGACTGTAGATCCTAGCCTGCAGGTTATGGAACTCGCGAGTCTTTCAGGTCTCTAGTAATATGTGTTTAAACATTTTTTTTACTTCCTGAAAGAAGGCAGGCGCGCTGGTTTCACGATGCTGTACACAGGTTAAAGACGATTTAGACAGATGTTCGCCTTCTGGTCTATGTCCCCAGCATTGACCCGCGCACAGTGAATGGAAGTGTCAACATCACCTGGTCAACAGTGATCAATGTGTTCGTTTACTTCTAGCTTCTCAACATACCCTTTGCTTTTCCATGAATAAGTTGTTTTCATTAACTTGATTGTGTTATAGTTGCATTTTAACGAGGCCAGAGGATGTTTAAAAACGTTTCAAAGTACTCACACGAAAAGTTGTTTTACCTCAACTCATATACACGCTTGTTTTCGTAGTGCTACTGGCAAAAAAAAAAAAAAGAAAGCACCCTAGTGTTGGGAACACTTAGACGGTTACAAAAAAAGTCTGCGGTGATTTAGTGGTTAGACTGCTCGCCTCCCACCAGGGCGAACCGGGCTCGATTCGAGGCGGTGTCGCTCCCGGATTTTCTCATGTGGGAATCGTGCCGGACGATGCCGCTGGTCGGCGGGTCGTCTCGGGGATCTCCCGTTCCCCCCGCCCTTGCATCCCGGCGCTACTCCATGCCTCGCTTCGCTCTCGTGATCTCTCAAGATATCGATGTTAAGAGCCACCCAAATCTTCTCACTCATACTCACTCAATTACTACGATGCTCGCCGTTAATGCGATGCTACCACTTTGCAATATTATGTAGACACGTAAGTGTACACGTTTCTAAACGTCAGTGTTAGTGCATCAAGCTTGTGCATGAGTTGTATACATACGTAACATGCCGTATAATTGGCACATTACATTTAGCGGCACATTTATAGTTTGTACTTGTGTGTTACCTAAAGAAATTCTGGGTATTCGTATAACTTCGCCGATTGTTGATATTAAAATTACCACGTTACTAATAAACACAATAAATACTTTTTTTTTTGTAACTTTCCAGTTAGCATCCAAGGTCACAATAAAATACAATTTTTTTAAAAATATTATACTTGCTCGGAGGACCTTAAAAAGTTCTCATTTTAGGGTGAACAACATTTTTTTGTTATAAGCCATAGTATTCAAGCGTTACCTATGACGTATTCATGGGTGGATAAATTGTGACGTATTGTCAAAGGGAATTGTTTTCTGGCTTGACCAGGCTTCTAAAAGTTTTCCTGAGGCGCATTCTTTCAAAGCGTGTTTTTCCTCTTGGTATAGGCTGTTCAAGGTGAAATGAACACTGCGTACTCTTCCAACATAAGTAAAATTAACATTGCCATCACCTGACCACTATATTCATGCGTCGGTTAAGTGAAACTGTGGAACTAAGCAAATATTTTACAAATTTACTTATTCCTACACATACACAAAAAAAAAAAAAAAGAGAAAACAAAATAAACAATTTCAATGTTCACAAATGTTAACCGAATACTATTAATCCAATAATAAGCTGTAGAATTACGTTCCCTTTGTCGTTACCAATCTTATACAGAGCTCATGTCAATCAGCGCGCCCCTTCAAATATATGTAGGCCAGGGGGGGTAACATTTTCCGAAAGTTGATTTGTAAAGTGCTCAGATATCCGGAAACTGCCTACATTGGTGTTGCACAGCTCGGTCGCGCCGGGACCTATTTTCCGCCTAGAAGAATTCTGTCTAGGAGGCGACCAGAGCGTGGTGACCGCGTGGGGGAGGTATTGGACGGCGAAGTAGCGGGGAGGGACGTCTTACTGGCCGGCGTCCAGGCACCGACAGCCCCTCGCGCCGCCCCACGGGCAACACGCACCGCGGCCAGGAATTCGCTATTCGCGGACTTGTGAGGGGAGCGTGCATTCCCGGCCACAGCAGTCACCGGCCCGGCGCCCTCTACCCTGTCCGCATTCCTGTTCCGGTGTCGCTGCCCCCCACCCGGGGTCACTCACATACTCTACTTGTATAAATTAGGGCTGCTCGAAATATCGCTATATCGATAGTTATCAATATGAAAAATAATTCATCCAACGATATGTAACTTTGAAAAATATCTGTATATCGATGATTCGATATTATCGACGATTTCGGTATTATCAATTATTTCAGTACTATCAGTATTTCGGTATTATCGATAATATATATATGATTTAGATACTATCCATGATTTCGGTATTATTATTTAATTAGGTACTATCAATAATTTCAGTATTATTGAAAATATCGGTATTATGCATACCTTCGTTATTACCAATAATTTTGTTATTACCGATCATTTCGATATTATAGATCATTTCGGTATTATCGAGAATTTCTGTACTAACGAGGATTTCGGTATTATCGATACATCGAAAATACCGCGTAATTGTTCGGAAAAATATCGATATTAAATTTTTATGACATCGAACAGCATTAGTATTAATCCGCCTGTTCGTGCGCTTTGAAGGTATTGGTTGCGTGGCCCATAAACTAGATATGAGGTAGACCGATCTCGCTGGCCGCGCGCACGACCAATTTCCGTGTCCCAGCATTGAACTGCTTTTCTGCCATCACGTCTTGCGGAAATAGGATGGATTAGATTCGAGTTTAGACACTGATTAGTAAACAAGTGCTTTGAGATGTTTGTAATACAATTTGATTTCTTTCAAATTGATAAAAAGTATTTTGTTCATACGAAAGTGCTTGTCTTTTGAAAATTGAGATATAAAACAAATGCGTTCAATCGCTGTTGACCATGTGACAGACAGTTGTGTTCCTTTTGGGCGAAGAACAATGTTGGGTACATGCTCAGAAGCCGAATAGGCGGTCTACCTCATCGCTAGTCCATGGTTAGGGCCACGAGTATTTCGCGAATTCATTCGGAGGCGAACTAGACTTAAAAACACTGTTCTTTTCTCCTACTGTTGTGACTGGACGATAGTTGTTTAGACATGCCCCGTTTAACTGCGATCCAGTAATAAGCAGGAAGCAGTAGCGTGAGTGAGTGTTTAACAGTCCCGTACAGAGGTAACATCACCCAATAAGTAAACGATAATATCTCGAGTGGATATAGGGCGGTCCAGCCTAGCTTGCTGCCAACTCAATCCGCGAAATACTCGGGGCTCTACCTGTGGTGTAGCCACCACCACAGCGTCCGCCACCGTGCACGACACGGGTAACTCGATGCGTTTTTGCTCCGAAATCAAACAAATGAATCAAGATATTTCCAGTTTACAAAGCTTTTGGCCGGCCGGCCAATAGTTTCGAGTTTGTCACTGACAATGTTTATCTCAGCTGCCACCTTGGTTGGAGTGGATGAAGTTTAGTTAAACACATTGACGATTTCTCCATATTTTCTGAAGCCCTGCTGGGGTTATACTTCTTGGATATTCCTCCACTTCATGCAAACAAAGCTCAACCGAGTATAGAAAGTTACACCAAAGGGACAATGCACCGTATTGGTGCGAACTCAATGACACGTTATTAGACATGGGAACTATTTTTGTAGGCTATTCATGGTAAAGTGAGCACTTTTGAAAGCCCTCTCATTTGAAATAATAATCAATAAACATATTTTATTTTAGCCTTAGACTTAAATTCCGGGTGCGGTGGAAAATACACACTGTTTATTTCTTACATGGCAATATTAATTTTAATAAATGGTGGAATGATAAAAAATGGCTGAAAGTAGAAAGTAAATAGGGCATCAAAAGTGCTCACTTGCCGTGAACAGCCTATACCAAGCGTTACCGGCACATATGTTTTCCCCCTGTTTTTTTCCAAATCAATTGCAAATGAAATATTATAATTTACAGAAAAGTTAAATTTTACAAAACAAGTGGTACTTCAATGTTAACACATGTATAAAACGCTTGTAATACGGTACATATTTAGGAAACGACCAAATACGTCATACGTGGGGTGATTTTTCAAATGTTTGATTCAAAAAGTACGAAAAAACCGCGAATAGACTATACAAACTACCTGGAGCAGGGGAAAATAGTTTTTTTTTGTTAATATGTTTTGGCCCTTGACCCTGTAATGACGAACACTTTTCGCCGCCCCTGACCAGGAGGCGGCGAACAAAAATAAAACAAATAAAATAATTAAAAGGGTGAAGGTATGACGATTCTCCAATAATATCACGGGAATAAAAAAAAAAGAAATTGATAAAAGAGACAGCCTATAACCAGATGAAATAAAAATACGTGGTCACAGGAGCAAGCGAAAGGAGAAGAGAAATGAGATTAATAGGAGAGCAAAGAAAAACAGTATATCAACTCCACCCCTGCATTTCCCAGACAGGGCACAAGTGCGGGGTTGGTTAGCAAGCGTGACTGGTATTATTAGGCTGACCATCGTCCAAAACTACATACATATACATATATATGTATATTATATATACATATATATGTGTGTATGTGTATGCGTGTATATATCCCCAACATTGATTCGCCATTTGCCAATATCAGTCGCGCTGCCCAAATCGTGCGACCAAGCAGTGACGTGGCGTTTGTGTTTAGCTTCCGACCAATCTGCACTATTATAATACTTCAGTTACGTTTTCTTTATCTACACAACTATGTCACAAATTTTAATTTAGCATTGTGTACTGAATCTATTTCAATCACCGAATATGCTAATACATAAACTTTTTATTCTCTATTCATGAAGATAGTCACATGGAAAAAAAAATCGGAGGTTTTATGCCATATCTCGAGGTCCAATCAAACTATTCACACCAAATTCTACGTACCAGTAGTGCTACAGTAGGATTAGTATACTAATAAGTTTTAGGTGCAACAGGACATTTTTTGAAATGGCGTTAGTAGTAAGATTATGGGAAGTCTGTCATTACGGGATCCGGGATAAGAGCCAGGGAGCAGCAGGCCGCCATGTTGTGACTTATCTCGACCACCATCTTGGATGTCCGTGACCTTGAACTTGACCAATGACCTTAGTCTTGACCCTCTGACCGTGATCTTGGATGACCTTGAACCCAAAAAGTTCCTAAAAATCCGCCAAAAACCAAAAATCTTAAAAAGGTTTTATAAGTTCTAAAAAAAAAAATTCAAAAACTTATTTTAAAAATATTTAAAGATGTACGTGTAGGAGGTCCTGGGTTCGATGACAGGTGGATCGGCTAAGCTCCCGATACTACCGACCATCGTCAGGTCGGCTGGTGTCCATCTCGCCAGCCATGTTAGGTGTTGATGACCTTGACTCATGATCTAGACCTTGACCCCGTTCCTGTCACCTTATATAACATTGAAACCAAAAAATTCCAAAAATCCCAACAGATTTGAAAAAAAAAAAAAAAAAAAAAAAAAAACCCAGAAAAATTAAATTGAGGAAAAAAATTACATCGAAGACTCCGACCAACATATTGGATGCTAGTGACCTTGCTCCAATGACCTCGAAAACAAAGACCCGAGAAAAAAATTGAAAAAAACCAAATAAATTCATTTCTTTCCAGTGATAAAGAGCTTTTTCTTAAAAATGATACTGAGTTAGAATCAATTAGAAGTTTGCCAGTTTACTGACTAGCCAAAGTGTCGGAATCGCTCCAGAATCTTTCTTAAAATGTTGGCGATTGGTTGGCTGTGAGAAACCAGACCTGCAAAATTTCGCTGATATCCTTTTGGTATCATAAAAAATACTCTGGGCTATTATCTTTATCCCGAAGTCAAACAAGCTGTCTTAAAAAGACATCATACCATTTACAGATAGCTATCTTCTGGCGTATGTCCGACAGTTGCCGACAATGTCGATATCGAGCCAACAATTTGCCGACAGGTTGTGTTTGCTGGGTTTTTTCCTACCAGTTTACAAATTATCGTTAATTGTAAAATAAAGCTTATTAAAATTTTCCATGCTAAAACTTGTCCCTACAAATGAAAGGTTATGGAAAGATCTCAGATTGTGGGAATTGCCGAAACATAAAACCAACCACAGAATTTGAACTACGGCTGCTTAGTACATTGGTATAGCGTTTAATTTCGTATGCCCGATTTTAGGGTATTTATACAATATTATTAATAAAACCACTATATATTGTATCAAATACTTCTGTATTTGGAGGCTATGTTAATTAAAATACTTAAGATCTTTGGAAATGTCTCGCTTCGAATTTTCGAATTTTAAAATAAGAATTAAAAAATTCATAATCAAAGAGAACTTTACATACCAATAGCAACATGCACGGCAGAGTGGATGTAATAATTTTTAATTGGTAAGATACATATTTCCTAAATAACTGCCACGTTACAATTTGTGTTACATTTTTAATACATGGAATGATTAATCCGAGTGGAACCCAGCTTGGCATGAAACCAGTTATTATTGTGATATACTAATTGATAACTTCGTTAGTGTGCCATGTTGAAATATGCTACACGAAACTCCTCAGTAACTTCTCAACTGATTCTTGCCACATTTTCCAGGGAAACCGTGCAAATAATGACTATAGTAGTCTGTTGTTTTCAGATACCCAGTGTCATTCTTGTAGTGTTCTATGTTGATTGAATAGACGAATTTTTGCTCACTCTTGGAGTGCTGAATTATCTAATGTGTAAATGTCTAAATTTAATACATAATACTTTCAGTCACCCGCAATCTCATTTGGGGTTCCTGTTATATGCTTGAATCATATCTCAGGAGTCACTCTGAAGTGATGCTATTTAATGTGGTTGAAAACTTCTTATCCTCCAGCAATTTTTTTTACGCACGCATTTGATCAACTTAGTGATTTTTTGCGTACCTGATTAAAATTGTTTGCATTTATGTATACAGGAAACACTGAAAAGTATATCCTGCAGTGGCCGCAACATTTCCGTTGGTATTCACACGACCAGTTCTTTTTTGTGATGAACACGGAATCATACATGGACACTAAACATTATTTTGTGGTAGCTACAAAAAAAAAATTGGCACTAGGACTTCCCTACTTGGTGAGTTTGTTATCTTTTCAACATCTTGTGTCTAAACACACTGTCATAACCAACCATTATATATCTCTCTCTGATAGGAAATTTATCGGTAGTGTTATCTGGTCTCATTTAGAGTGGGGGAAAAACATATGATAATTTTGTGTGCGAACACTTATGTATTATTGAAGTAAGTGAATCTGAACTTTTATTCGTACATATATATTTCATTCACGTTATCTTCGGCCTTTTCTGAAGCCCTGCTAAAGTTCTACTTCCAGGATATTCCTCCACCTCGGGCAAACGAAGCTTAACTAAGTCTGGAAGATTACGCCAGAGTGACAACGCACCGGATTCGTGCGCACTCTGTTGCAACAGTATTTTGTATAAGAACTATTTCTTACTAGGCGCTGCCAACACACATGTTTTTTATTCAAATTATTAATAAATGAATCATTATACTTTATAGATAAAATATGAATAACATTTAAATTTAACAGAAAAAAAAGTAACGTTAATGAATACAAGTATAAAACTCTTGTGATACAGGGCGTATTTAGGGAACAACCAAGCACGTCATACATGGGGAATTTTTTCAAAGGTTTGATTCAAAAAGGCCGAAGAAACCATGAATGGACTATAAAAGCGTTTTCTTTGTTTGATTATAATTTTTAGTGCCACGTGAGAAAAGATAACTAAAAATAAATGAAAACTTTGTACTCTGATGATTAATTTTGGTGAGATGGACATAGGTGCATGAAAACTGAAGTGATTCAAAGTAAAACAGAGGAGACAACTGAGGAGGTCTAGCTTGATTTGGTTCTCCGTCGGATCGGGAATTTCCCTCATATTTCCCGAACCAGGGCTAGGTTTTGCGTGGGCTCGTCTGCCATTCTGGTGTGTGTAGGTAGAGGACCGAGTATTTCGCGGATTGAGTTGGCAGCAAGCCAGGTTGGTCAGCCCTCTATACACTCGAGACATTATCGTTTGCTTATTGTTTGCTGTGATCAAGCGAGGCCTCTGTACAGGACTGTCAAACACTCACTTACACTACTACTTCCTGTTTGTTACTGGATCATGGTTGAACGGGGGCGTGTCTAAACAACTGTCGTCCAATCACAACAGTAGGAGAAAAGAGCAAGGGTCTGGAGTCTAGCTCGCCTCCGAATGAATTCGCGAAATACTCGGGGCTCTATATAGAGGCTATTCACGGCAAAGTGAGGACACAGAGCAAATAAGAATTTACTCAGTGTCAATCGAAAGTCCTCTTTCCCTTAATTACAAATATATGTTGGTTTCTGATACAGGATGGTTAGAAGACAAGATATGGCTAAGTGTAAATTGTGTAAATTTTGCAATATTCGAAAAATTCAGTTTTTTCCCCCTGGAAATAGGCATTTCGTGACTCAGGGATGTCAGAAATGCAGTTGTTGAAAAGGTGTAAATTGTTGTAAATTTGTGTAAAAATTTACGCTTTCTAAATCGAAAATACTCTTCCATGAAATAGCCGCTTATTCAGCGACCTCCAGCCGCACACGCGCCGCCAAGATGGCGTCACTAGTGAGCAACGTCGGGACGCCGTTCGCCAATCAGCACCTGGTGACTCACTTGCCACCCAGTAGCCCAGCCAATAGGGTGCATTGCGCAGCACGCGGTAGCCAATCACACACAAGGCTCGTTTCTAGGCCCTTGCACAACCAATCAGATAATTAGTACGCCCACATAGAAGGGACCGCCACGCCATTTCGTCTTTGGGTATTTGTTTACTCTGTGACGAGTATTTACAAAATAAACATTCGAACAAACAATACTGCCTGTTAACTACAGCTGCCATAGTGTGCAGTAATGTTGAAGTTTATTAATTTTTAAAAATTTATTTTGTGTCCTTTTTTTTTACAGTTTTTAAAAATTTATTACTGATATGCCATTCATTTAATATCATATTTTTACTGCAGTTTATTTCTGCAGAAAACTGGTCGATAGTAATGACATAATTCAGTTACTATTTTGTGTGCAGAAAGTAGCTATATAAAAATTTTTACTGGTAAGGTTTTTTTTTTTTTGCTGTTTGTCAAATCAAACACGTAGAAAGAGAAAGGAATTTGCCTTAACTTCGCCATGTAATAAATCCATAAATAAATAAGTCAATACATATATTACTATACCCATTGTGATGCAGGCTCCAGTAAGATGGCAGCGGATAAAGTTAAATAGCTCTAAACCATAATGTTGTATCGTGGGTAATGTTTAAATTTATGGCAAACAAGTATTTAAATCTTTTGCTTTATACACATTGCAATACGAATTGGTATGCAAGCTAAAAATTTACTTTCCTGATAATTTTACGTTTTCGTCGGACTAACTCAAAAATAAAATTATATATATCCTTACTACTATATAAATGCGAAAGTGTGTTTGTTTGTCCTTCTTTCACGTCAAAATGAAGCAACGGATTTACGTAATTTTTTGAACAGATGAACAGATATAGTTGGAGGTCTAAAGAGTGACATAGGCTACTTTTTATTCCAGAAAAATATCTCAAACGGTTCCAAAAAAAAAATGATTAGGGATATACATAGGTACTGGATTAAATTTTTCTTAGGATTACTGCATAAAAAAACATTGTTTATATCATTTCTCCTTTCTTTTTTGTCTAGCGGCTGTTTTAAATTCCTTCCCAAGAGCCGCAGTAGCTCAGTTGGCAGAGAACCCAATAGTGGAACCGCAGTAGCCAGTGGGTAGAGAACCCGATAGTGTGGCCGCAGTAGCTCAGTGGGTAGAGCACCCGATAGTGAGGTCGCGCGCGAAGCAGTGGGTAAAAGCTAGCATATATATGTATATATATATAGTGACGAACTGGACCACGTCGCCAATCACCCTCGAATTATCAACAGTTATCATTAATTAGAAACTATTTAATCAGCGGGCTGGACCACGATCGCCATAATCACTTATTCGAATAATTACTGTGTTTTGGTTACCTGACATTTTTATAACACAGTGCCCGGCACTCATGACCGTTTAACACTTTGGTTTTGCTGTTAAAAACACTATTAATGGCTTAAAATCTATTTAATAACTAACCTGCAATGTTCTCAGCATGTTAATGTTACCTTAAAAAGACACTGGAAGACCTGGTGTAATGCCTAATGGTAACGTGTGTAAATGTACGAGATATCTTTCCACGTGCAGCAAAACTCAGCCATGGTGGACAACTGTGAAGCGGTAAGGCGCTTCGGCGATTCGCCACCTGATGGCAGCACCATCGGCGGTAGGCGCTGCAGACTACTCGCTACTTGTGCGCGTGCAGCGCAAAACTATGACGTTTGGTTACGCAAGTTCCTGCAACCTGGTCAACATGCCGGAAGTGTGTCGAGTATATTAATGTTATTGACGGTTTATTTTTTATTTATGTGATCCCCCCCCCCCCTAAGGGGAAAAGGGGACCGCTGCGTCGGTTCACCTTATTTGGTTACGTCAATCACCATTGGTCGTGAATCCCACGACCCCTATAATAAGTATTGAAAATACTACTTAATTCTTGGAATCACGACATTTTCTGAGGAAAATGACGTATCAGTGCTGTGATTGGATACGCCATGTGGCGGAAATGTGTATTTAATCCCTGTATATGGTTCATTCGTGGTCAGTCAGTGGATTGGAGGGGGTATTCTTCTATAAGACAAGTAGTATTTTGGATTTAATGGGCATACTTAGGCTCTTCATGCTAGTAGGACCTTTGCGTCAGCTGGACGTTAGGCTAGGGTCATGATGGTCGAATTTTTAAAGTCTTTTCAATGATCGCGGAGAGTTGGTCACTTATCTGAGATTTTATAATGGGTAGATAGAAATTAATGCTACTTTCTGTAACCATTTTGCAAAACATTACGAAAGTTTTGTGACCAAGTTATTAATGAAGGGGGCTGTGGTCATAAACATTTATAAATCAGACAATTAGTATGAAAGTTTTGGTCTTAAACTTTTGCAACCAAGCCACGGCTTATTGAGGTTGGGTTGTTAACCTCTGGTAATCAAGTTACGCCAGGTGCGAATATTGTGGTCAATACTCGGGACTTTGTGGTATTTAACAATTGTAAACTAATGGAAAACTTTACCAAGTTTCTGAAACTCTTTGAAAAATAGTATATGCTGGACGGAGTTAAGGCTGGAAATTGTTCAGCAGATGTTTCTATCCACTTGAGATCGCGCGCAGATTATGTATATAAAAATAGATATTGTGTAAAAGTTTGAGGTTATAATATCCAAGTAATATTAATTCATAACAGTTAAAGTAGTAGTTGTTTCCATTTTTGCTTTCTTGGGTAGGAACAAATATCATTTTCTCATGTCAGTGTAAATGTCTTCATGGCAGTATTTACTCCGCCATTTTGTGACGATTGGATTTTGGGGTAACTTGCCCAGTATATCTTGTGATGGCCTTCTGTATTTTCTAAATGACCAGTTATTTGCAAAACTATTACCCATATTTTAGTATAAACAAAAAAGATATCAAGGTATTAGATGGGTAACAGCAAATTTATGTACCTGAACAGTATTTGCATTCTACCTTTTTATTGTAGGAAAGAGAATGTAACTTAGTGTTTTGTGTATATTTTAATTAACTTGGAATTTAGGGTTAGGGAAGTTCATGTTAGCTTTCCCTCATGTAATATTGGTAACAAATGAAAAGAAAAATAATAACAATAAAAGGCAATAACCACGTTTCTTTGTTTCTGTTGAAAGTCGTTTTCACTAGTCAATTCACCCTTACATTGTACAAGTAAATGGTTCCTTTGCATGGCGTTGGCCATTTGGCTCTCTGTTGGTTTTGCTATGGCTTTATACAAATCCGGCCTTGCCACGCCCTTGGCTTAAGACGTAGCAAGGTCGGAATATATAAATACGTATATATATAATATATATACATTCAAGTCGGTACCAGTTGTTTGTTGACTTCTGCAATGGTGAGATTTCTTTCCCCTTTTTGACTTGGTTGGATGCAATTGGTCCATCCAATTTCAGTTGTTTCCTATGGACTCAAAAACGATCGGGGCGTTCAGGCAAGCTTGAAGTTCTGTTCTCAACAACGTGAATTTTGCAAGTGTCTACAAATCACAGTGGAGCCATGGATTCGTACTGGCTGGTAATGTTGAATACGAAGAATACTGTTGAAAAAACGAAGCCGCAAGTGGTTTCTTCCGCGTTTTTGCAGATAGTTGTCTGACCGGACTTAAGGCAGCTCTATTATCGCTTCCGTCAGCTCATTGCGCCATCGTGCAGATATACAAGTAACATAAAACTAATAATCACTCCTCGAGGGTCTCATATGCGTCACTGCTGTGTTTCAGGCGGGAGAGGGTAAGTATTCACCTGCCGCCTTCCAAATTTACTTCTGACGGGTAAAGTATTATTGCAATATGCCTTAAGGTTGAAGTAAAGCAACTGCCTATGGAGCACTGCATCCGACTATACAACATGAAGAACTGATAAAAAAAAAAGTAGTACAGAAGCTATGAAAATTGTTAGAAAAGTGTAATTTATGCTATATATGAAAGAAAAAGTTTATATTTTGCAACATTATAAAATTTTTTTACTAAAATATACTTTTTAAATGTAAACAATATTCGATCGATAGAGTCCGCATTTTTAATTAAATTTAAGCGCATTTCTATTTTGGATGCTTCGGAAAGTAGAATTTGCAAGAAAATCTTAAAAGAAAAATCGTCATAATGTTTGTTATGATTGTGTGTATTAAAATCATAGTAATAATGTATCAATAAATTTGATAATTAACTTCATTTACGTCAGTTTCAGCCGCATATGTTTGAAACAAATGGCGACAGCCTTTTAAAGCTGTACAAGATCCACAATTTTTTTTCATAGATTTTGAGGTTGTTTTATGGTTCTGTGACATCATATGGATGATATTTTAATAAATATACAGAATTATTGGAAAAATAACATGTTTCTTGTTTATTTTTTCAGCATAAATATAACATTATTTAATTAAAAATCTTTATTCCTACAAATTTCGAAAGGTTTTTTTAGTACAATTTTTTTACTAAGTTTTTATTGAAGTCATGGAAGAAGTACCTGGCAATTTTTATATCTGACAGTAAGCCCACCTGCAATAAGGATTTAACCACGGCTGTTTTTCATTTAAAATGTTACCTCAAAAGATAAAATTGAAACATAGGTAACATATTTCCAAGAAACATTCTTCATGAAGTTATAATAACACGAGAAATTATTTTGAACTGTAGCGTATTAACTTTGTTTCATTTTGAGATTTTTACGAAAAAGAAAATATATATTTAGTATTCAATATCTTATTTCACCCTTGTTCTTGAAAAGTCATTCTCCTCGGTTGTCATACATTACTCAAATTATCATTTTATACCACAAACCAACAAGAAATAATGTATTACGCTAAAAAAAAAATGCATAAAATTATATTTAGTCTCTTTAAACGAACTCACAGCACCAGGTTTTTGAACATTTAGACGGAAATTACCGTTTTTGGCATTCCGTACGACAGACGACATTTCTCATTTATTTTCTGAACATATTTAACTCGTGTGTCAGTGATAATTCAAACACTGCATAGGAAGATCATTATACACTATCGACCAAAAATTAATTGGGCACCTGTCCACAATGTTTGCTGGGTGGTTGTCACCCCTTTAGAATCTCGTAGGGCCACCTCTTGCAGCTATAGCAGCAGCCACCCTGTCCGGCATGCTCTCTACGAGTGTTTGAAGGACATACACTGGGAATCGTCGCCATTCCTCTTGCAACCACTCCAAGAGTTGAGCAATTGGATTTTGGCCGCGCCTGACGAGCCCTCACCTGGCGATCCAATTCGTCCCAAAGATGTTCTATAGAGTTGAGGTCGGGGCTCTGGGCGGGCCAGTCCATTCGGCGAACATTGTTGTCGGCGTACCACTGCATAGTAGCCCTAGAAACATGGCACCTGGCATTGTCATCCTGGAAGTAACACGGGTCCATTCCGTAAAAACGCCACAATGTTGGGAGCATTTCATTATCCAGAATGTTACAATTGGCCTCTGTGTTCATGCTACCATGGACAAACACCAGCGGTCCAACGCCGAAGGCCGTGAAACACACGTCAACTGACGTACTGAATTACCTACCTTCACGGGTGATCAGTTACTTTTTGGTAGATAGTGTATAACCGGCACTATGGACAGTAGTGCTCAGTTCCCAGGGAGATAAACGTGAATCACTATTTATCGGAGCGCTTAAGTCACTGTGAATAATGACTGCGCGGAAAAGACGAAAATACTGTCTGGAACTCTGCAGCTTTCTGTTATTATTCATACAACATTCATTAAACAATAGTTCTCTTTGTTATTGCCTTCTTCTCGTTATTATGCAGGACCAGTTGAATAAATATACTATTTGGAATGAGGATTCCACAACCGCCTACCGTGAATTAAACATATTTGAAATTCGGTATTCTAACGACAGTTTAATGGCCAGACATGTACAGAAACATTAAAAGGTCATGTATCGTTGGTGTTAACACTTTATTAGAGGTTCGCTTGTAAATATTGATACAGTGCCAAGGAGGGTGCTGTATGTAACGGTCCTTATCCCAAGCGAGATTGATTTTTTAAGCAGTTGTTAAAAAAAAACACACATCCAACCTATAAACGCAAACGTGGGAACTGCTCCACGGAAACATTTAGAATTTCAAGTAAAAATCAGTGATATTTAATCATGTGCTAACTTAAATACTGTGACCTTGTACTTGTAGTTGGTGTCTAAGAGGATTAAATACTTTGATAAGTCCATTCTTGTTTAATAAGGGAAACTGTTACGTCGTCTAAAATTTCCCACCTTGTTCTTACATATGATTCGGTCTGTCTACATGGAAGTAGCATACGCCAATAAAGTCGGAAATGTTACAGAGAGCACAAATTAATTCCTCATAATTTTGTATCACCACAATAAGTAATAATCCGAAAGTAATAGGCAAGGATAGTAAACTACAGATTCTTGCGCCTAAGTGTAATAAGTCATGGAGGCAAGAGAGTTGGCTATTTTATTCTGCAGTAGTGAAATTATTTACCGTTTATACAAGATAGAACATTGACTTATAGGCTTACAGGAATGACGGTTGTGAAATTAGATATCCCGAAGGCTCGGGTTTCTCCTGGATGTAGTTCTCTCTATGGTCTAAAACAGAAAAGCCTAAAAGAGAATGTTAAACGTCTTTAGGTGATATGCACGGTAGGCGAATAGGCCTGTTAACGGACTGTAAATGCTTTCAAAGTATGTTTCAGACTTATACTTTTTATTTTTGGCTAAATGCCTGTTAGGTAAAACGCTTAAGCAAGGGAATAGAAGACCAGACGTGAAATGATCGTAATATAACCAACCCCATGGAAACTTCAACTTTCGAAACTTAACAAAACATAAAGTGACTCATATGATCAAACCTATATAAAATACCTGAAAATACATATTACAAGAGTTATTTAACGAAAAATATAATAGTTTGAAATTTGGGCTAACATTTTTAGATGACAATCGTAGCCTACTTACTATGCCAAATGCCTGCTAGGCTAAAATTATTTATGATAAATGCCTCGATGTCGTGAAATGATCCAAGATTGCAAAGAAGACGCAACGTCAGCTACATTTTCCACATTCGGAAATGTGATCTCGGACTTCTCCGTAATCGAACCCAGTTCCCAACAAAGGGAGAGACCGGCATATCACTATGGCGGCCCCTCCCGTGGGGGGAATTTAGACGTCGGCTAGTGAGAGAGCGCGAATGCGTGTACGTGCTGAAGAAATGAGAACGAGATAGAAAATGAACACTTGTATCACTCGCAACAAACATACTGTATGTAGATGTGAGGGCTGTAAAGACCAGTAAGTAGAGAAATTGGTTTTGTGATGCGATTGGTCAACTTTGCGAAACTGCACATATAAATAAATATCGTATTACTATAAGATGTATAAGATTACACTATAGTCATAATTTGTAACTGGTTAATTTTTTATGTTACTTGTTTATGACACGATTTATACCGAAGTTTAATCCGTACGAAACTAATATAAAGCTACATCTGAAAACGCTACGTACCCATGAAGCCGAGATACGAAACCATGACTCTCGTAGTGTGAAGGTGCCTTAGTTACCTTGGCCACTAAGTCTGCAAACCATAAAAATATTAGTCTGGCCTGGCGTACCCACAATGCATCGGCAATAAAAGTTATGCCAACTTGCAAATTAAAACAAGAGCACTGGAAAAACATCATTTCAGTTTATAGGCTATACACGATAAAGTGAGCACTTTTGAAAGCCCTCTCATTTGTGATAAGTAATAACAGTCAATACATACATTTTATTTTAGCCTTAGATGTTAGGTTCAAAGTGCGGTGGAATATACACACTTTGTTCATTACTTACACGGCAATATTTATTTAAAAATATGGTTAAATGATTAAAAAATGGCTGAAAGGAAAAAAAGTAACCAACGTTAAAACTTGCTCACTTTACCATGAACAGCTTATACACGGAAATCACGCAAGTATTTAACGTTAGTTCGTAAAATTTCAGCCCGGGGCGCCCCAACGTCCGCAGTGGAAATGCGAGCGTGACTCGAAGTCGCACAAAGGAGTTAGCAGACTGGCGGATGAATAACTTTCAGGGTACATAAGTCGCCACGCGGGCTGGCGAGGTGAGCAAACTATGTCGGAATCAGTCCCAAGAATCGACTGGCATTATTTTTACTCACCGCTCGCCTGAGTCACCGGGCTGGATTTACAAAATTACTCACACTCGCCAGAGAGCTCCACCCGCGGCGACCAGAATGTTGGTATAGTTGGCTAGCTGTCCTCGTGTACACCGCGACCTTCGCCTCTCACATGCGAGACGTTGCTCAGGCCGTGCCCGAAATGACAAATTCGTTATTTTGTAACTTGTCATTTCGTAAGTTTCGATTCGGACGTTGTCGACAGTCACTTGTTTAGCACTTGCGCGGCAACACATTTTTACATTAACAGAGAAAATATGTTTATCTCAATTTAATGATTAAAACGGACGTAATATTTATATAATCATCACTGGAATGCTGCGAATACATTAATAAATAAGCAAATAATAAACTGTGCAATAATGACTTTAAAAATTTTTTCTTGCGAAATATATAAACAAAGCATTTTAAAACATGCCTAGTGAATTTTACGAACAGTTATTTGCTGTGAAAAACATTTTATTCACGCATGTGTTTTGAAGGTAAAAACCATCATGGCGCTGATTTTGTAATTTTGTATTTTTGTTTATATCCGCTAGATACAAATTACGAAATACTAAATTACCAAATACGTCACCATTTTTGTAAACAAAATCGAGTCACGTGATCATTTTGATAACAAAATCTTATGTTCGGACACGGCCTCAGTTTTCTGTTGTCGGTCTCAAGAATACATTTTAACTTTTACAGATAGAAATAATGTATAACAACATCTTGACTTCTGGGTTCCTACCAATATAATAAACATTAAAATTGTGAATTGTAATGGGGCGGGGAAGGGGGGGGGGGGTATATAGAGATACATATTTTAGTTTTTCAACATTAAATTTGAATTTTTACACAAAATATAAACTCTTCTGAGCTAGTTAAAATTAACAACCGTTTATTTGTGACAGCGCAATTACGTCTTGGATATTTTGTGACCTTTTGTCCCCGTACTGCGTCACTAGTTTCGAATTTTCAAAATTCGCCTAATTGTTTGCTTTCGTGAGAAACGGCCAGTCGAAAATCGCAAAACTCGTAAAAGGATCGAATCTCACAGACCTTTACAACGCTATAGCCACGGCATTTGCCGTCGGTAACAGCCGTAGTGAGAAGAAGCTACGCATTTCTAGCGATTCTCGAACAACTCCAGAGGCCAAATAAGAAATTTCCGCGCACACGTTTATGCGCAATTTTATGTCTTGCCTTGGTCGGTATCGCGACTGATTACTGTGACAACAATATTCGAATTAATCTATGGAGCCCTTAAATGCTATTAAAAAACGCAACTTTATAATTATCATGGAATTGTTTTTGATGTTTACGAAACAAACATATTATGCCCAAATAACACTTTTTCATTTGTGTGATGCAATCAGTAGAGGCAATACGGGGACAGAGTGTGCATGCTGGCTGCGCAATTAATCTCTCTGCGTCACCACACTGAACGGCTAGTTTACCATTAGAATTGTCAAAACTACGTGGTTGCGACTAATGCTAGCACGATGTTTACATACTCTATGAGTAAACACGCTCTTTAAGATGCCAGTAAATTGTATCTGATTGAGATGTAATGCAACTATGATATACTCAAGTATGCACAATATATATATATATTTTCATTTGTGAAAACGCTGTTATGTTATAAAATCATAGGTGTGAAAACAAATGGCAAGCCACCGTATGAGCACGTTATTTTGACACCCGTTGTAACAGTTCATTTCTCAGTGTAGAGCACATGCACACGAGACGAAAGCCAGTCTACTTCATATTCAGTCTATGATGTAATCGTTCCAATTGGTATGTCGGCAATAAACTTCTTTATTTCTATTCTCGCACCACACTTGTGTTGAAAGGAAACGAGCTGACACACAGAGACAAATCAGGAGAAACTGTACTAGTATCTGGCATGGGAACTATTTTTTGAAGGTTGAAAATGCCGCAGAATTGTGCAATCCTTTCGGACACCAGCGGTCAGATACAATTTAAAAAATTTATTTATTTATTTTCGGCTTTAATTACTCTGGCGAAGTCGAGACTTGAATGCCTTCTCTTAAACTTAACCAGGTATGACATATTGTCACACCTAAACATGTAAAAAAATAACATTAAAACTGTTTTGATTTAACAAGAGGCGAAACAGAAATATAATAATCAAAATATATTAAACCCCTAACAATGAACGATCGAACAACTTCCATCTCGTATAAAGGAAAATTTGACTTCGTTTCTCCCGCCTGTTGTTGTTTTATATAAGACTAGCGACTCAGCCTGCTTCGCCCGGGTACAATTTAGTTTTTACAGCGATATACTAATAAATAAAATGGGAAAAGACTTAAGACTTAACACATAAGACTTACGACTTAAGACTTAAGGTTATGGTACGGGAAGTTGCCCTGTGGCCCCACTTGATGTCTATAGCTGTATGGCAGAATGTAGCGTACTAATCCTATATAATAAGTAGACTCTCTTTGTCTGTCTGTGTGTCCGTCTTTAATACCTCTACGTCCCTTGAAACTTAACAGAAATTCTTCAAATTTTGCAGAGCGAATCCTCAGCGTTAAATACAAGTCAAGTTCGAATTTAAGTAAGATAAGATTACGCAATCATTACATTTTACCATAAAAACTAATTTCTAATTATTTTTTCCCTCTATGAAAGTTTTGTATTAATGGATAGAGATTATTGCATAGAGATATGAAGGTAATGGAATATCATTTTTGTTCACTTTAAATGTATCGCTTCAATGTTGAGTTAATTTCCAAGTGGGGTCGCAGTGGCTCAGTGGATAGAGAGATCCAAGTGGGGCCGCAATAGCTCAGTGGATATAACTATGTGGCGGCCTCTATGTCCAGAGGACGCAACAAGGCGGCTATCCAAAAGCCATAAGTCGCCCTGAAGTGAGTGGTGCAGAGAAATAGCAAAGAGGCACCCATGTAAAGCTAAACTATATCAATGAGCCTGAACTGTGATAGGAAAATATTAATCAGTTGGTAGTTTACTCAACTTTCTATTTTGCAGTGTGACCATACCTCAAATTCTAAAATTGTAACATTTTTTCTGTAGATAATATTGAACATTTTTATCTTACGTATCATTGGTTTTTCAAATTCAAAATTCATGTATATCTCTGAATTATAATCAGACTTTACCACAAGTTGAAAAAGCCAAGGTGACCTACTTTTAATAAAAGTAATCAGAAAACAGTATTAAATATGCTTTTATTATGCATACTGGCAACTTCTTTGAAAAGTATGTACTGTACTGAACATGCAATATACTGACTGTAAACATCACAGCATTCAATAACAATAACAATTTGTTTAAATTTTACCATAGATCTTCAAATATCATAAAAATGTAAAAAATAAGTACTTTATTCTACTAATTTGTTTATTGTCCTTGGCAAAATTCTTCAACAAGGCAGTTCTTGCCTATGAACTGCACAGTTCCCACTGTCATTACAAAAATTTATACTGGTAAATGGTAACAGGTTGTGTAGAATATATATATATATATATATATATATATATATATATATATATATATATATATATATATATATATATATATATATAAACTTTATCTTGGGCCATAACTTAAAGGCCAGCAAACAAATACTATAAATACTATATTTATTGATTATACATGCAATATTACAAGCATAAATTGAAACTGTATATATTCATTTCTTGGTCACAACTACAATGCTAAATGCCATTAGATGCAAACAAACAAAATACTGGAATATACTAATACTTTAGTGTTATACAAACAAATGTTTAATACAACTTCCCAAAGTGTGTAATAAAGTTTTCAACCAGAGAAACGTGCGTCTAAATTACATTTTCTGCACGTACGAGCGTTCTAATAACATCGTTTCAAACAAATAACATGGTCCATATTTTTACTCTTAACAGCAGAGTAAAGAAAACTAAATTCAGTTCGTGCTTCAAAAAGAACCAACATTTTTAAAGTCACATAGTCAAAAAATTCATTTTAATCATGTCGGAATAAAGGTTAGGGTTTGATGGTTGGGGGGGGGGGGGGGAGAGGTGTTGAGGAAATTGAGACATGCCGTCTCAACTATATCAAGTGGGACCACCGATGCCAAGTGGATAGATATATATCAAATGGGGCCTTAGTGCTCAGTGGATAGAGAGATTCCAAGTGGGCCACAATGGCTCAGTGTATAGAGCGATTCCAAATGGGGTTGCAGTGGCTCAGTGGATAGAGCGATTCCAAGTGGGGCCGCAGTGGCTTAGTTGACAGAACTATATACCTTATTGAGTTAATTTCACATCATTTTTTTCAGTCTTTGTATGATAACAAAAATTTGTAACATCTTAACAGTTCTAGGCACGTGACAATACTAAAAAAGAAAGATCATGGGCTGGGCCCCTAGTAATGAAATAATTATAACAATCGGCCCTGCAGTTTTCGTAGAGCATTGTTAGAAAGCAGCAAAATATATCATTTTCCCCGACTTTATTCACTAATACCGTTAATGCTCAGCTCCTATAGGTGCTACGGAAATTTTTAATACACATAAACCTTCCCCAATAAATACATAAAAGCAAAAACCGCGTTCAAATCCGTTCCCTGGTTCTCGAGATTAGCGCAGTCATACAGACAAACGCGCGCCAGGAACTTCTTTTTACCCTATGTATTGATAAATTTTGGCTTTTTTGTTTTCGCAATCAGGAAATAACACGAAGTGCAAAAGATACAAAAGTATTAAACAACTAGCAAATTGTAAATTTTCTATAACTAAACATTTCAAGTAATTTCTCTGAAACTGAAATTATGACACGAAAACGAAAAATGTCTGCAAAATGGGTGTAGAAGAGCCTTATGTGGCGTGGGGGCCGTGGTGACTGAGCGGTTAGCCTGCTCCCCTCCCACCCAGGCGAACCGGGTTGAATCCCGGCCGGGGCACTACCGAATTCTCGCGAGTGGGAATGGTGCCAGGCGATGCCGCTGGTCGGCGGGTTTGTCTCGGGGATATCCCGTTTAGCCCGCCCTTTCATTCCGGTGCTGCTCTATTCTCACCTAATTTCACCCTCATCGGCTCTCAAGACTTCGTTTTTAAGAACCGCCAAACTCTCTCAACTTAACTTAAGTGTCATGAATATCCAAACTGCTGTAGGGACTACAATTTTGTAGTTATGGCCACGAAGGGAACGTTTGACATAGCCTCGGCATTGTTCGTTTCCCGAAATTCGAAGATGTAGGAAAAACGAAGAGGTTTCATATTGCGTATAGGGCCTATATGAAGATCAGTTACGTTTGTTGTCAATGCGGCTCCTTCAGCTGCACATTTCCCGTGAATATGCGGACATTTACAACAGCGCGCGTGTATGATACCCGAACACTACTGTGGGTGCTTCCGAATGATTATTCTGTCTCTCTCCCATCTTTCGTATCCGCGGAACATCGTGCAACTCTCCAAGGCGCCCATCGTCGTGTTTGTTCGGGTGATGTCTGGTAAGTTCCCGTCTTGGGCGCGGATAGTTATGGGGATAATATATGTTGATAATCGATTAATCGATTTCATTTAAGTAACCGTAAGCAATCAGTGTTGATTTTGATAATCGAAATCATAATCGATTATAAAATATAATAGTTGCTATAGTTACTGCAAAGATAATTTTTGAAGAATAATATTGGAATAAAGACAGGTTATGCTTTGGGTTCTGATATTTCTTGTGCTCTTAAAACAGTGACTTTATTCATTTTTTACATATATATGTATCCTTCACTTCTCTTTTGTAATATTTGTCTAATGTGTGTGACATTATGATTGTTGAAGGAACGTGACATAGCGCTGCTCTAGTAAGTAAAAATTTGTTATTAAGATGTAATTTATGTTTTTAAGTTTGCCATGAAGATTATTTATTGTTTTTGTGTAACAGTAAATAATTAACAACAGATGTGCGAATATGGGCACTGCGTGTTCGTTCGTAATGACCTTTGTATCCAAAACTCTACAACATGTAATATACTGAATAGTTTGGTCGACAATTCGATTTATAATCGATTATTAATTCATATAGATTTAGATAAATATGAAGAATCAATTACTCGACAGTACGAAATAATCGATTTGCCCCATCACTAGGCGCGGACTGGTTGGGTGATGTTGGCCCACCTTGCCAGGGCGGGCGTCCAGAGTTGGGCGCGCACGTGATAGCACAGCTTCAAGTAGAAGTACAGTGGATTTCCTAACACACACGCACTACATGAAGCGAGGTGAGTATGAAGCAACGCTACAATGCAAGGGTGAGGGAAACGGGAGACCCCCGAGAAAACCCGCAGACCAACGGCATCGTCCGGCACGATTCCCACGTGTAAAAATCCGGTGACCCGGCCGGGGATTGAACCTGGTTCGCCTTGGTGGGAGGCACCAATTGTAAACTGAATAACTTAGTGATGTGACCCCAGATTCCACACTTTTCGGTATAGCATTTTCTAAATGGTACTATTATACTATTACGTAAGAATTCAAGTTGAGGTTAAAGCTAACTACACGAAGTAAAGCGAAAAAATAAAGTGAGGGAGTTAATTATGTTTCTTAACCCGTCCTTGGTTCCGCCAGTGTGGGAGCGTGATATCGATAAGTACCAACTCCACTGTTTATTACTTGATAGTGATAAATAAATACGATTCTGCGATAAAGGCCTGAGTCGATAAGATCCACTGAATGGCCTGCTAAGTGCGTTGCATTTTGGAAGTTCACCAGGGAACTTTTGTCGTTTTTTT
This sequence comes from Dryococelus australis, assembly GCA_029891345.1. Taxonomy (NCBI): domain Eukaryota; kingdom Metazoa; phylum Arthropoda; class Insecta; order Phasmatodea; family Phasmatidae; genus Dryococelus; species Dryococelus australis. The sequence continues at coordinate 59,377,394 of CM056994.1, read as the reverse complement.
CCCCCAAGTTATTACCATCCCATTCCCTCAAACGGAGTTACGAGATTTTATAAGTAAACCGACGTCGTGTTCTTCTTTCGAACTTTTGATTGACAAGATGTTACTTCAAAGTCCAGGTTAATTTTTAAGGTTCCCACCTACCTAGCCTTTGAATTACGTTGCAGAATTTTTGAAATTCACCTTTTCCCCCCGAAACCATTAAATCTCGTCTCATGTGCTGTTTTACGAAAATAACGCACACTTTAGATGAGACCTGTTGAGTTCTTTCAAGACATGACGCATATTAGAAATGTTATTTCAGAGCACTTCAACATAGCCGAAAACGGCCTTTTAAAAGCGCTGTATCACATAATAATAGCCTCAGATACATACACTCTAAGAAATTACTTGGAAATTTACCATACCAGAGTATGCGCTAGTGAGAAAGCAGGGATGGTAGTGTTTTCCCCCATACATACATTGCAGCGTCCCTACGTTTGCTCAGGAAACATTCAATTGCATAGGGAAGTTCCCGACTGTGTATAGTAGCGATACTAAACATTCCTAAATCTACATCTTGACGTGTTGTATTATTACCATACAGTGTATATATTTAAAAAAATTCCATTACAGTTGAGGAAGTTTACAAGAAATTTTTTTACAGTGTACAACAGTACTGAAGGGCCTGCGTCGATCCTTGCGTCAGACTTTCCACCAATAGAATTATACGGTAGCCGCTTAAAAAAACCATAAGTATAGGCTGTACGTTGAAAACACTGCACGTCAGTTCAGAGCAGTGGCAACTGCGTACTTGATACGCGTAACAACGCGGCCATTATCGCTCCCACGCTTATCGGCTTCAAATGCGGCAATATAGAGGGCCCAATTGAGTGAGTGAATGAGGATAAAGCGAGGTGAGGATGGAGCAGCACGGGAATGAAGGGGCGAGGGGGGAATGGGAGATCCCCGAGAAGACCCGCCGACCAGCGGCATTCCCACGTGCGAGGATCGCCTTCCTTCGCGAGAATAAAAAACATGTGTTTCACGCACGCAGGAATTAGACCAAGCAGAGAGAACGCAGTTACCAAAAGGAACTAGTAACGTATACGAAGGAAAGTAGAAAATATGGACATTTCCCCTCCGAAGACAATTCAGAAATTTTTACGAACGCACAAAACCTTGGGTTTGTTTATAATTACCCCCCCCCCCCCTTTTTTCCACTGTGTTTAATTCTACTGCCATAATTTTCTTGGTATTTTACTGGCAAAGCTAGTGAAACCGATTTAGGGATGGACAAAGGGTTTATTGGAGTGATTTATAAATCTTGATTTGTCGAACCGGACATATTAACAATAATGCAAAATGCACAACATTGTCACCCTTCCAGTAGAACGCTACTGGCTCACCCATAGCATACCATTGGCCGAAGCTTATGTTCAGCTGACCAGATGATAATTGAATACAATTTGTGCGTGATATTGATTGAATGATAGTCTTGATTCGGACAACGCGTTGACAATGCGTGATGAGTACTTCAGTAGTTCGATGTATAGAAATAAATAGGCGAAGTTGAAATGCTCTTTTGCATGTAGTTCTGAAGCCTAGCGGCAGTGAATCAGTCGCTTGCTTATATGAACGAAATCTGAGAACAAAACGCTATTGTCCGGACGCAATTTTTATTGTTTCAGTCAAATGAGCTGTTGGTTGAACGAAATGTGTACGTAACACTGAGTTTTACGACTTATAGAATATATAGCCAAACAAAATTTGACGTCACTCAAATTGTTAATTAAAAAAACTGCATATTTGAATGGTATTCAAAAATCCATTGCATTTTCTCCATTGCCTATTCTCACTGCTTAATGTAACTAAGCAGAAACTACACAGCAGAAGAAAACGTTTCCAGCAAACAAAAGTATGCAAGGAGATAAAGAAAACAAGGTACTCGTATGAGAAATAGATATCAGAGAATAAATATCTGGATATGAACAACCCATTCTTCAAAAATAAGCCAAAGAAATGTGCAAAATGGCAAATTAAAAATGAAATAAAAATTTATAATTCCAAATATATAAATTTTCTCAAACCCAATAAAAAAAAAAGTGTATGATTGCTTACAAATTTTGTTTGACGGAACAAATTTTTGAGAGTAGGCGATAACGGACAGTCTGCGGGCGAAACAAGTTACAAGTAAAGTTGGTTTTCACAGGCTGGTTTGTGACCAAACACGCGTCACCCGTGAGACAGATCGCGAACTTGGACTAATCAGCGTATTGATCAACAGGATGAGCACAGGAAGGAAGGTCGGGCTGTGTTACGGGACACACGTGTGACGGCCTGGTAAACCCCAGCAGCGGCAGGCGACTATAGAAACGACACCGTTTGGAGCTCCAAGTGTGCCATGCACAAGATCTGCTGAATCTTGCTTGCCGATCGTAACGAAATGTTGGCGAGCCTGGTTTAGCGAATAAACCTCACTTAGAGCGCATTATTTCGGTGCTCTGCAGTAAAATTCACTTATAGGCTGTTCACAGTAAAATCAGCACTTTTGACAGCCCTAATTAAAAAGTACTTGTATACATACTTGTGTATTCTTCCGCCTTAGGTGAAGTTAACATTGCGATGGGCTTCATCACTTTATTCATCCGTCGGTCAAATTAAACTGTGAAATTATTCAGAAAGTAAATACTTTACAAATCTGCTGTTCAATTTTACACTTTGATGCATTAAAAAAACAGAAAGCGAATGAAATAACTTTAAGTTATTACAAATGGTTACCAAACACTTTCTATTCAACGTTAAGATATGGAACTACTTTCCATAAATGTTTACCAACTTTGCTGGGCGAGTGTTCCTCAGCTCGCCCATTAAAATGCATGCAGGGGCAGTGACTTTTTCCTATGGTTCATTTCTCAAGTGCTCACTTTATAGTGAACAGCCTTTAACGACTATGATATATCTTGTATATCTTGTAGGAGTACCAGGAATTTCTTCATAGACAAGGAAATATTCCCGTACGTGAACATATTTTCCATTAATTTAAGATGTGACCTTAACTTGGGTGTAAATTCGAATTGTTCCTTCTAAACCTAAAAGAAGTTCGCCTTAAATTTCGTGTAAGGTGCAGGATGGAATTCACGCGCACTGGCTCTAGAAACTCAGTATTCGCACGCATTCACTCAAAAAATGTGTTTTTATTATGGGTGGATTTATACGATCCCAGCTTCGTTTCAAACAGATCAGCACTGCCTTTGAAAAAAAAAAAAATGTGACGGGTAACTGGCTATTACAGTAGGCCAATTATCTCAATATAGCTGATTATACACTGTATATTTTCGTACTTTTATCAAAAAAGCCCTTTGAAAATCCATTTTCCATGAAAATCCTTTGTAGAACTACAAACAGTTTTTTTTATTTGTAAAATCTGCGACAAACATTACTTACATTATTGCGAAGTGGGCATAGAATTATTATTTTTCTTTTAGGAAATCAATGTGATGAATTAATAAAATAATATCCGGAGGAAAAATATTTCAAACTATTATTCACGAGATGAAATAAAGATGTTATACACTGCAGTACACAGACTAGAACTCGCGTTCCCTGCGTTATTAGCCCATATGCTTAACCACAATACCAACTTAAATTACAAGTTTATCACTTATTTATTGTACTAAATACAGTAGCAATTACCTACAAAATATCAGTGAAGTTACTCGGTAAAGAAGGACGTATTTATTTCATTTTAAAAGTTCTGTGTAGATATGAAACATAAAAATTAACAGTTAACGAGTAATAGCGTCACGTGTTTTTAAAATTGTCGAAATTTAATTATGATTATTTGAGTTATTGTTAGTGTTTTACGTTTTTCAAACTTGCAATACATTTATTTCTGGACGCAAAATAATTTTGCATCAGCCATAGTCTTTGCAAAAATAGCTACTTACAGTTTCACTCTGTTGAGTGTCCGCCATTTTGCTTGAACTCGGGGATACTGTTCAGTATAGTACAAACGTTTTTTTAGGTCTGTTAGAAACATGGCTCTTGTAGTTGAACGGGTGATTGTTAAAAGGGACCTAAGTCACTTTTTTTTTTCTTCACAAAATGAGTTTAATGCAGATAAGATATTTCTGAGGGTCCACACACCTTTGAGTGTTAAAAGATATCAAATGCAATCGTTGTAAGCATGTTTTCCAGCTACTGAATCTTCGTAGTGAGAGTCATAAAGGACCGAAGTCAGTGACTTAGGTACCTTTTAACACTCAACAAATGGCAGTGACTCAGGGACTTTTTAACTCTCAACTATTGGCAGCACTGCTACGAGCTGTTTTTGTCACTTACCAAGTAGTAGAGGTTATGTAGCTATTGTGATGGTGGATAGTGTTTGTGAGTAACACGTACATTGAAGTAATTAGTACAATGAGTGAATGTTCTGAAAGTAGTGGTATAAATGATAGTCCAGTAAAACCAAGAAAGAAGACGAAAAAGCCGGCAATGCACAACTGCAATTTAACTAAGAAATTGAATTTAGAAGGTAAAGAATACATAGGATACAGAGTAAAACAGCAACGAGCTATATCAACTCGTTCACCATGCAGGTAAACATGTACTGCATTAGTATTTTAAAGATTATAAAGATTTTATATTATTAAGTACAGCAATATTTCATTATGTTTTGTATGTTGGGTAAACCTGTGCATTAAGCACTTGTATTATAAGTTACTTCGAACCTACCTAACCTACAAACTTTAACCAACCTTTCAGGCCTAATTGAAAGTATCATTGTTATTAATGATATAGGTCTAGAAAACCATTTTATTATTTGTTACAGGTGCAAGAAGACGTGCTTTGAAAAATTTGACGACGTAGACAAAGCTGTTATACATGATACGGAGAGTTGCACTCCAAAGACGAACAAGATCTACATTTACAACGGATGATGGAGGTGAGGAATGTTGCAAAACACCGGCCTAGAAAAGACGATGCTGCTGTGAGGGTAAACTCGTTTAAATACCATGTACTTCTTTGTGAAACCAAGGTAGAAGTTTGTCGGGAGGCCTTTTTCAGACTGCATGATGTGAGTGACAAGCGAATCAAACATATTCGGGAATTACTTTTAGAAGGAATTACTTTTAGACATCCTTGTACAAACAAAATAGAGCCGAATGAACTTTTGAACATACATGAGCATATAAGCTCATTTCCTGTTAAGAAAACACACTACGCGTCTACTGAAATACATTCTACGTATTTGTCATCAGAGCTGTCTGTTAGGAAAAATGTATTAATTATATAAGGCAAAATATCCAGGCACGAATACTAAGCATGAGTTTTATAGTAAATACTTTAATGAAAATTTTCAACTTACGTTCCGAAGACCACAAATCGACACTTGTAGTTTTGTGAAGAAAAAATGTGCCTATACGTAGTCCCCATTTGAACTATACTGCAAAACGAATCGCTTCGGTTGAGCTATTGGTACATCTGAGGTGAGCAAAAAAATTCACAAATGCTCTTAATGAAACAACACAAAGTAAGGAAAATGAAAACATCCTAGGACCAGTGTTTGATTACATGCAGAATGTCAGTCTTCCTAAGACACCTGTCCAGAACATATTATATTTGCGGCAACTGATAGTAAAGGTCTTTTGTATTTCCATCACTAGAACAGATGTTGGCCACTACTACGTTTACCACGAAGGTGAATCACACAAAGGCCCTGATGAAGTAGCCTCATTCCTGATGCACTATGTCAATAACTTTGTCCCAGAAACTCCAGATGAGTTGCATTTTATTTTTCGGATAATTGTCCAGGACAAAATAAGAACCATACATTGTCCCGAGTTTGTCTTGCTTCATCAGAGACATGCAAGTTCAAAACTATAAAACAGTATTTTCCTTTGCGTGGTCACTCGTATAACCCATGTGATCGGAAATTAAGCATTATAAAACGTCCCTTAAGGAAATGCGATTGAATCTATACACCACGGGAGCTATGTGAACTTATGGCTAATGCCGAAAAAAAAAAAAAAAAACGTCCAGGGGCTGTTATTTTTGTCGAGACAGACGTGATAACTGCTTATTCTACTTGGTGGCCTGCACACTATAAAAAAAAACCAGTTTCTATTGAAACGGGCCGCTTTCAAAGAAATGAGAGAGTACATTATTGTGTATCCAAATATTATTTCGTGTACTCTGAGGCTAGAAAGGGTACTATACAATCAAGTGAATACATCATGTCAGGTTGTTTTGAAATGTTAGATACCTTTGTTCTTAAAAAAAAAACTGATGATGTTGTGTTGCCAAGTCAAAAAGATTATCCTCAAGGGAAAATACCTACCAAAAGGAATAAAATCACAGATCTGAAGAAGGTAATGCCGTATATTTCAAATGAACTCAGAGAATTCTGGAATAAAATCATCCAGTGGCCCATAACCGATGATGTTTCTCACGACGATGTCGAATAACATTTTACTAATTTCATTCAACAAAAAGGGATTTCTTTACTGTTCACGTCATTTCACCATTGTAAATTTGTTCTTATACAGAAAATATATTTTATAATAAATTTTTAACAAATATTGTCCAGTATTTGCTGAAACTTTACATTATTTCGAACTAAGACATTTTTTAAAGTTTGTTGAGTGTTAAAAGGAACCTAAGTCAACAACATAATTTTTTTTTTAAATTTAATATGTCATGCAATTAGGTTGAATTTCACATTGTTAGTCTATGTATACTAAATATCAGTTAGCATTCCCATTGCTTCATCATATACATTACACAAACTAAACAGTTTTTTTAGATTTTTCTCGAAACTATATAAAAGTGACTTAGATCCCTTTTAACAATCGCCTGTTCATTTTTTTCACGAAAAAAAAAAAAAATCCCCCAAAATGTTTCTCTCTTGAAAATGTATTCACAGCAAAAATATACCTTCTATGAAAGAAATATCGCAATGTTAAGTTGTCAAGCAGAAATTTTGCCGGACAGAGTGATCCACGGGCGACGGATTGTTGTGAGTCGCTTTCAACTAACGGACGAAAAAACAGACGGATGACTGACGGACGGCGACTGACGGGTGTGCCGGATGGTTGTAAGCCCAAAAGTCCCCGAAATCACTCCAGGCGAATGCTGGCATGGTTCCTCATCACAGACCGCGGGCGATTCGTTCCCCGTTCCTCCTATCTGAGAAGCATGCTCAGCCTCTAATGACCTCGCCGTCGACGAGACAGATAAACTTAAAGCCCCTGTCACAATGTCAAATTTTTCCGTCAAACTGCTTCCAATAAGTTTGGTAAAAGAGAGTTGGACACTTATGACGTCCTCGAGACGTCACAAACACCGCCATTTTTATCTGAGATAGTTGGATGCCTTCAGTTTCCATTAAAAATTTGAAATTGGACCGGTTCTGAACTTAATTTGATGTTTGGTGGTCTCAGCCAATCAGAATTGTGCACGACAAAAATGGACGCCAAGAAACTTTAAAATAACGAACAATTGCTGGAAACGAAGTAAGTTATGAATATAATTAATGTACGTAGAAGCTGTCTGGGCATGAATGCTATTTTAAGTGAGTTTTGCACATAATATTACGAACTCAGAGGCATTTATTTAATTGTGCAGGAAACATGCCTTATAAATAAAATTTATTATTTATTAAATAAACGAAAATCAATTACAATATAGAGGAAGAAATTCTCTTCCTCTAATGGATTGCATGGGAAAACAAAAGCAATATATCACTATGAAAATAATATTTCAAATTATATTCTCCCAATAAAAAAATTTGACAATGTGACACATTTTCAAACACATTCAAGATTATTTGATACAATTTGTCGGAAGGAAAGATTTGATGGCCGTATTTTGTCCTCAAATTTTATTGTCTTAATATAGTTGAAGACAAAAATTTGATAGTGTGACAGGGGCTTAACCTCTGCCCGAGATGCGAACTGCTGGACCACGGACTACAGAACTGTCTTCCTAGCTCGTAGCTCCTGCCGCTGTGAGGTACGGCGTCACCTTCAGCAGCCTCCCAGATGCCGCTCCATGGCGTACCTCCGCTCTTCGGCTATCCCGACACACAGAAAGGTGTTTGGATTCTTGTCGGCCGGCAAATTCCTTTCGGAAATGCTGGCACCTAACGCCCTAGCGCCGCCGAGTAAAAGTAGCTGGTGGAAGATACGTCATGTGTCATGAGCCACAGTGAGTCATCTGACCGATGTCAACCCCGATAGACTGGCAGGCGCTAAGCCAAGTATGTGTCATAGGTGCGGGACCTGGTGAGGCGAGAGACGGTGCCAGCATCTTACAATGCGAGCGCTTGCCCTCTGTCCACCCGTTAAGTCTGATGCAGATGGACATAATTTGTGAACAAGAAGGTGATCACCAGTGGAGAGTAGTGATAAGCCATAAAATAGCCCCACCATTTGAGTGTTTTAGATAACATTTGCTATAGTCCATTCACGGTTTCTTCAGCCTTTTTGAATCAAACCTTTGAAAAATCCCCCCATGTATGACGTGTTTAGTTATTTCCTAAATACGCCCTGTATCACAAGCGTTTTATACTTGTGTCCATAAAAGCCAATTTTTCCCTGTTAAATTGGTATGTTATTCATATTTTATCTATAAATTATAATGCTTCATTTGTAAATAACTTGAATAAAAAACAGGGAGAAAATATGTATGTTGGTAGCGCCTAGTGAGAAATAGTTTTTATACAAGATACTGTTGCACTTAGTGCGCACTAGTGTGGCACGTTGTCCCTCTGGTGTAATCATCCAGGCTTAGTTAAGCTTAGTTTACACGAGGCGGAGGGATATCCTGGAAGTAGAACTTTAGCAGGGCTTCTGAAAAGGCTGAAATAACCGTGAATGGATTATAGTGCCTAACATTTTCAATTTCTACTATCAAACGCAACTTCCAACTTCGCTTGCCCTCCAAATGTATTTACCGTTTTACATTACCTAACATTAGCTATAAACACGGAAACGAAATGAACGTAATAATAATTGAACTGAATATTATTTAGAGGGCATATTACAAATTATAAGGAAACTCCCGTTTTCCAGAACACTTTCATCCACTTTCCAAGGAAAAATGAGGACTGGAGTATGCAAACAGAACGACTGCTTACCCTGCCGAAGGAACGCAGCAGGGTAATTCGCTTGCGACCTCGATTCATCGCTAGTTGCTCCCGTTTGTGCAAATAAGTGCTAGATAGCAGCACTATGCGTGTACAGTACGGCAGTTACGAAAACTCTGTTTCTCGAATCGGAAGCGGGAAACTCTGATTTAAATGCGTTTAAATTTAAAATTAAGGCGAAAACTATAAGGGTCAAACATTTCCAATATGTATAGGGTAAGCATTGCTTACCTTGCGTCTATGGAATAAACGCCACTGGCGAACACTCTCTTGTATTCCAGTCCCATGAACATACGGTACACACAGAAGTGGTACTTGAATGTTGCAGCAAGCCAGTCACTGATTTCCACCACAACACACAAATATTTTACGAACCTTACAAATCACTAATACGGAATTAAAATCTGTTTTATACTTAAAATTAACAATATCAACATAAATTAATGTACGGGAACTACATAAACGTATAAAACGAAAATGTAAACTAACTACTAGCACAAGAAGGTGAACGGAAAATAGAACAGTATCTAAATTACTATAGCTACCAAGCAAACCCTTCCATTCAAGCGACTTGTAAACAATTTAGCCAGTCACACGATGCAAGTTGGCTTGAACAAGAAAGTGAACCGTACTTGTACATGAAAGTGAACCGTGTGTAACAGGTTTTAGTCACCTAGCAAAGTGACGTACACTGCACAGCAAATATTCATACGTCTATATGGAATGCTTCGCTCATCACGGCTGATTGCAGATGCAACAAAATATGTTGGTCTACTAAAAGAAATAATTCCCTTAAAGAGGCATATTTGTTTAGTTTTGATTACCAGTAATAAATATAATGTTTTTTTTAAAATGAAATCCATTGTCACGATCGCGAATTACGTGCTGAATTTGTTACAACTACTTTTTATCAGAAGCAGGACTGTATTTATGCATGCACCTTTACACAGACTGTATCTAGATTACACAGGCACACTTTGAAGACAGCTAAATATTGGAGAGAAAATATTCGAGATGAAACACGGAGTCTCTGGATAATGTGTAACGGAACAAAGATCCGTAAACACCACAACATCTGCATGTCACTGTCATCAAATTATTCCATGCAAATAATTACTTTTGATACCCTTATTTCGACTTAATCTTCATGATGCAGTTGCAAACTTGGGATTTAAAAGATGGAATATTAATCCGCATGTCACAATTAACTTTGCACATTATGCAGACACTTAGTGTTCAGTCTTAAATAATTTCTACAGTATTTGAAATAAACTAGTGCTTCAGGCCCAACGTCAAATAGGTATGCCATCCTTACGATTCACAATAGATCGTAGGTTATAAATATATATATAATTAACCTATATATAATTAACCTATATATGTATAATTAACCTATATATATATATAATTAACCTGCTGCCGAAGTTTGTCAGTCTAATTTAGATACATTCTGTAGACTAGACATAAGCTGTTCACGGTAAAATGAGCAGTTTTTAAAGCCCTGCTTAGTATCTACTTGTATGCATATTGTGTATTCTTCCACCATATGTAAAGTTAACATTGCCATGGGCCTCATCACTTTATTCATGCATTAGTCAAGTGAAAGTGTAAAATTATTAAAAAGTAAATAATTTATGAATTTTATAATTCTAACACTTGTTTGCCTTAAATAAAACACAAAGCACGATAGATAATTTCCGTATACACAAATGATTACCTAACACTTTTAATTCGAAGTTAAGATATGGAACTACTTTCCCACCATAGTTGCCAACTTTACTGGGCGACTGTCACTCAGTGCGCCCGTTAAATCATTTGTAGGTATGGGCAGTGACTTTTTTCTAAGGTTGATTTCAAAAATGCTCACTGTATTGTGAACAGCTTTTATCATATAGTAAATCGTGTTTAAGCATGTATTTTTAAACCAAATCGTATGAGATATTTTGCGTCATCTTTTCGCATCAAGGCTTATCGCACTAATCTAGTCAACAGAAATGCAAACGAGCTAATCATTAGTACAAAATCCTCACGTTATTCATGAGATATTACTGAAATATACAACCGTGGTATTGTTTATAGCTTGACCGCCGAGAGTTCAAGTTTGTTTTACGGATCGACGGGTAAAACATAAATATTGGAGTGCTATGAATCGTTGCTGATCACTCGGCAGACGGGCAGACGAAAGGGACTACTCTTTAAACATCAATTAACAGGCAATTTTACGAAAATAGCAGAGACACATCGTCGGCGAGACAAAACATTTGCGACGGCGTAATCACGGACTAATAAATTCATCGCCATTCATGAAACTTCCCGCAATCAAGTGTGCTTCATAATGTCTTCCCAACATTGAGACTAATTTCCTACTTTGGAAATTAACTCTCCATAGTAAGGCATGGTCATCTCAACAATATAAAGCTTGTATAATTACGCAGACTCGCATGGATTTACTGGCTGTGAGACGACATGTTTGGTGTTTCTAATCCAGGGTAAAACCTGTTTGTGTATGTTGTTTATATGTGGAAGTTAAGGTTTCATTTAGTGTTTGAGGACTCGCCATTAGCAAATAAGAAAAAAGTTGAAAAAAAATATTAAGTTCTCACTAATGAACAACTTACACGCTGCAAAGTAATTTAATGGCAGCTTATTGTAACATATTGCTATATCTAAATACTTTTCATATATATGCATTGTTTCGAACTACCCTCTGAAGCGTATGTGACGTAATGAGCAGGGCGTTCTGTAATTGGCAAAATTTCTGCTGTTATGCTCTGTTTATTTAACGTTGAAGTAAAGCAACTGTCCTTGGAGCACTGCAACAGACTATACAACGTGAAGAACTCATGAAAACCTAGTACAGTCCCATAAAAATTGCCAGAAAAGTGCAATCAATGCTGTATATGATAGGTGAATGTATACATTTTGCAAAACTATAAAATATTTTTCTAAAATATACTTTTCAAATGTAAAAAAATCGATTATAATAGTCTGCATTTTTAACAAAATTTAAGCATATTTCCACTGTGGATGCTTTAGAAAGCATAATTTGGAAGAAAATCATCGTCATGGAATATGGTCATAATGTTTACTATACTGCAATTGCATTTAAGAAAATTGTAAAAATAATGTAAAAAATAATTGTTATATTGACTTTATGTGTATCTATTTGTCACAAGCATTTTTGGCTGAAACTGATGTAAATAAAGTTAATTATAAAATTGGTATGATACATTACTACTAAGATTTTCTTACAAGCAATGTAGTAAACATTACGATGATATTCCATAACGAAGATTTTCTTGAAAATTCTGCTTTCTGAAGCATCCAGAATGGAAATATACGTAAATTTTGTTAAAAATACCGATTATTTTGATTATCCTTTTATATTTAAAAAGTATATTATAGAAAAATGTTTTATAATGTTGCAAAATATATACATTCTTCTTTCATATACAGCATAAAACGAACTTTTCTGACAATTTTTGTGGTCCATAGGCAGTTGCTTTACTTCAACCTTAACTGAGTAGTGAAGATTACGTCGCAAAGTTGTTGCTTGCTGCTACGTCAGTCGTCGGAAAGCCCCGAAGTGCCCTTCTCCGCCCTTCGTGTCACGCAAGGGTTTCACATTGGCCAGAGTAGTGTGTGGGACGAGTGGAAACAGGGTAGAGCAGCGACACATGCCGAGGCACGAGTTCGCAATCCACGTCTATAAAAGTGGGGAAAGTGTTGAATTTGTGGGAACAACTTTCCGAGCGAGGTGGTGCTCTTGTAAATATCCGGGCTAGCGTTCGGGAATGCCTGGGTTCCAATCTCGGTACTGCCATCCTGATCTCGGGTTCCCACGGTTTCCTGAAATCCCTCCAGATGAATGCTGGGATGGCTTCTTACTACGGGTTATGGCGGATCCCTTGTTCCGGCTCTAATGACCTCGTTATCGACGAGACGTTAAGCTCTATCTACCGTGTAGAAACACTTACAAATAGTACCAACTAGTTAAGAACGATCCAGAGAGGAACGTTGGTACAGCGCATTTCCGCCAATTGACCCAGTAGCATTGCGGAACACCTTACGAAATTGTCACTGAATTGTGGAGTGGAGAGATTTGGGCGGCCCTTAACTTCAAGGTCTAGAGATCCTATGAGTATGAAGCGATGCAAGTACGGGACAACTCCGAAATGGAAGAGCGGGGGGAAACGGGAGATCCCCGAGAAAATCCGCCGACCAGCGGCATCGTGTCCACCACGATTCCAACATGCGAAAATCCGGAAGCGACCCCGCCGGGAATCGAACCCGGTTCGCCTTGGCGGGAGGCGAGTAGTCTAACCATTACACCACCCCGGCCCCCGTCACGGAATGCTTGCTCCAAAAAATTCCAGAGAGGTTTAACGGACCTATGAAAACCGGGATCGTTTCATTGCAGCTAGCAGTGCCTAATAAGTAATCAAGAGAGAAGGCAAGTTGCGGACCTAGTTTTTTGAGTACAGAGAACGGGGTTTGCGACTAGTGCGTGTGATATAAAGTTCCTAAGAGCTGGACGAACCTGGTAGCAGTGTATGTTTATGTGCAAGTGGGTACGCACGTGTTGGCTTAGTTACACAAGACGTTGGGATTTTCTCGGCGTGGGATCAGCGATCTGCTAGTTACGTCACGGTTCATTCATACTTTTCTGAAGCCCTGCTTAAGTTCTACTTCCTGGATATTCTTCCGCCTCATACAAACAAAGCTTAGCCAAGTCTAGAAAATTACACCAAAGGACAGTGCACCAGATTCGTGTGCACTCAGTTGCAATTATATTTTGCATGAGAACTATTTCTTACTAGGCGCTACTTACAGACATCATTTCTCACTGTTTTTCCTCTTATTTAATATAAACGAAATATTATCATTTATAAATTAAATACAGATAAAACTTCAATTTAACTAAACATAAAATACTTTCATGTTAACAAATGTTTAAAACGTTTGTAATACATGGCATATTTTAGGAAATAACTAAACACGGAATACACGGGGTAATTTTTCAAAGGTTTGATTACAAAAGTGTGAAGAAACCGCGAATAGGCCATAATCAAACTGTTTCTGAGGAGGTAGGTAGTGGAGCACGCGACTGTTTGGGAGTGGAAATAGTGTATGAGAGACTGATTAATTACTGCTCTTGTTGACGTAGTGTGTCAGCAAATATTTGACTCTCTGGCTTTGTAATGGATCCACTAAATTTCTCGTACGTGCAAGTGTGAGATTATAATGAATTGACGGTATTGGTATGGTAACTGTAGTAGTATTTGTTTGTATAGAGGGAGATGTTGTGACTAAATGATTTATTCTGTCGGGATGTTACTGTATTCATTTTAAAACCTGGCATTATATTTAAACTAGCAAACAGGACTTCGTTCTTTTAGTTAGTAAAACATTAAAAACTTCATTTTATCACGAACCTGTTGCGCTCTAGAGATTCCTAGCAGTATTGTGCAGACTAAGTGCTATGGGACCTTCTGCTGTTCAGTGAGTTTCACCACATGCGCACCCACTCGGTCGTCGAATTATGAGTCATGCCATTGGTGGATATCTAACCATCACGAGTTCGTACTCCTTGCCCCAGACTGGAGAAAGATATATGTAATGATTTTCCACAGTCCACAAAAGGTAAACAGCAAAGTCAACGGTTGCACTCTTGTTGCAGAAATTTCCCTTTTTATTCCTATCTCTGTTCTTATTAATCCACCTTCCATCGAATGGCATATTCGTACGAAAATTATGATCATTTAAATTACTATACTGGGCTTGTTAATCCAATTTATTCTATGCAGAGGGAAGGGTTGCACGCTACTTCCCTAAATTGATAACAGAAAATGGCATACACATCCGTGAGGTATCCAGAATTCGACCTGCCACCAACCGCGTATAAACCATTCATAGCTGTAATATACTATCTCTCACATTGAAGTTGTCCGGTTTTCGACGTCTCCCTTCCAAGAAAGGCGTCTAGCTGCGGCGACCCATTTACGTACAGGTTCCCGAAAAACCAGTGCGTGAACAGGGTCACATTACATATTTGGACTTGTGAAGGGATGTTATCGGCAATGCGGTGGAAGCTAAGAAAAGATGGACGCGTCCACTGGAATGCACCTTATAAGGATCCCTCACGCTAATAACTCAATTAGGCGATTTGTCGGGAACATCCATATTAATATAGCATCTTGCTGTAGCATTCTCAGTAATCTTAACTAAATGCCAATAGTTTAAACCGGCAAGTGAAACTAATAAAGCTGCAATAATTAACACGCTGAAATGAAGTCGAAAAAAAAAAGTGGGAACCGATGAAGTAGTAGCAGAAAATAACATAACTCGTTGGTTTACTATATCGTGATTTCAGGAAATTATTTTACCTTGTAGTTATTTTTGTTTGTATCATTTCAAGTACATCAACGCCTAGCAGAACTACTGTAAGAGATCTTTTGGATACGTACTACTGCCAGTGTCTTAAAAGACTCTATAATCTTAGGTGCTTTATAACTTATTTTTAATAACTATCATAAAACTATTTTTTGCCACCACAGTGGATATATTGACCGATGTAAGAGTATATCCTGTGCATACGCGGTTCGTACATTTCGTACATATAGCAGGTGTAATACTTCAAAAGTAGTGTGAGCGTGCCACTTCTGGATCATTCTCGCCCTTATCGACATCGGCTGTATGTGACTAACCTGGGAGAGGTCTCGCTTAAGATAGGAAAAACTGCTGGGTCGCCCTTATCGACACTAGCTGCATATGTTCAACAAAGGCGATCTACTCTGAGTGCTTGGCCCATCACCACCCTTGCTTGTGAATTTCCCCACCACCATATCACAACTATCGATTAGTTAAAGTATAATTTAAAAATGAAAGTTATATATTTAATTAATTTTTCTGTTATTTATCACTTAGAATTTTCAGATATAAATGTATCAAGCAACATGTCTACGAACTCATATTTTCAAGGATAAATCGATTACGATGTCACAAACATCGTTTATGAATAAACATAATTTTTATCAATTAAGTTATATGTTTAAATTAAAAAAATTTATATTTAAATTTTACAAACAAGTCTATCGAGTGACGTGTAAAGATTCGTACTTTTTATACATATAAGAATACGTTGTCAGAAAATATGATTATGTGACTATGACCACCGTCATATTGAATTTAGTAGGCATAGGAGCGATCATTTTAAAAATAATTATGTAACCAGTCCGAGCATCAAATACAATTCTGGGCTTACCTTGCCACAGGTCATGTTTTAAGTGTACTATGTCTGATCAGACCCACACAAACTTATAAGCATAGCTTTTGAACACTTAACCCTTTGAGCACTTAACCCTTATGCACTTAACCCGTTCCATACGTAACCCTTTAGGCAATCAACCTTTTAGGCACTTAACCCTTTGGGCACTTAACCTTTTGGGCACTCGGTGAATGCTTAATATTATTATATATTTTTTAAAATTTAACAAAAATTTATTGTTGGGTTGTATTACTGCTTAGAACAATTAATGTAATAATATTTATGGATTACAGAGTTCGATTTCCAGGCGACTCACTTAATATTTAAGTATTTAAAATATTCTGGGAAATGCATTTCGCATTCACGTACGCTTGCTGTCTATCATCTTACCTGATCGCTGTCTCCCGCTCGACTGACGTGTTACATATTCATTGTCAACTGTTGAAGGACGAGAAAGGGGGAGGGGGAATGCAGTTGTATAATGTAATCAACTAATGATGTAATAATGTATATGACATAATCGTGCAAGTCCATATTTGCATAAATATGCAATGAATATTTTCTATGTATGCACATACACACATTAATAATTAACAACTACACAATCACCAAAGTTATATGCCCTCCTAGCAAGACAGCCAGACTTCAACTGTCATATAGCATTTCATTTGATTCAGACTTTGAAATTATTATTATTACTACTAAACTATAAATATACATTCACATAATAAATTAACCCGAAGTCGTATTTCCCTGTGTCAATATAGCCTGAATATTACTATAGTTTATGCACACCCTTACTCAAAAACGTACACGTAGCTTGCCTGTAGTACATGCAACACACAATGCCAAGTGCCCTGCCATATGCATCTACTGCTCGTGCTATAGGTCTGTTCCAAGTACTTAGTATTAACATAAAACATGAGCAGACAGGATATTACCATGCGGCACTGAATAGGAAATACGTGACAATGTTTGGAATAACGGTAGTGTACTATTGAGCAGTTTGCATATCCATACTCTCCCATAGGCTTATAAAACAGTGTGAAATAAAAGCGCGTGTTGATATTGTGTTTTAGGTTAGGAATATTGTTGGCAAAATTTATTACAACTGAGCAGTGTGATAGTAGAATATTTCTCCCCTGAGGAAAACGTCTGCCTGCCCCTTGCAGGCTCGAGAACCAGACGTTCGATGCGAAGAACACTCACCTTAGTTTACCAAACTTACTTGAGACCAGTGACCATTTGTCACACTCTGAAAATTATGCAACTTACTTTCCATAAGGATAAGCAGAAATTATGCAGAACTGGGTTATCAGTTAAGGCGAGGAAGTGAAAACAATTATCCATGCAAATAGGAAAATACGTCAGACTACATAAAATTTCCAGCCAAATTACTTTATTTCAAATTCAGTTTCCTTAATTTAACTGATACATATTCTGGCTGTAAATGAAACTAATTAAAAATCCTGAATGGCAATAGCAAAGGGTTTATGAAAACCATTCAAACTGGCACTGCCGATAGGAAATGGTCAGACATAACGGTCGTTAACAATACCCTTATTAAAAAAAAACAGAAACTAGCCTGATGTGTTAGTTTGTCACTTAACAAAAAATCACAGAATGAAAAAGTTTGCAATTATTACTTGGAAAAATTAAACTTGGTTCAGCTTAGTGGTAGAACATTAAAAGCTCTGTCCCTCAGGTTATAGTTAAAAATATGCTGGTTCTTAGCTGTTAAAAACGCCGTGCCAACATGGCGTTGTGTAGAATGTTCTATTACAAATGGCCGCTCCTTATACGACATGTAGACTAAACTAGTAGAAAAACTAGTAGTGTAGAAAAACAGTTTACTTGCAGGATGATACCATTTATAGTAGAAAGCAGGGTGGGATCACAGGGAAATGTTAAGTTTCATTCGAACTTCATAGAGTTAAGGTGTTTCTTAACATAGCTTACAGCTCAAGGAACATCACAGCGTCTAATTGACCTAAGCTCCTAAACAACGGCTTACAATACGGCGGGGCTTACAGCACACTTCTCTGCGTAGAAACAAAACAATATTAACTAAGCAAGCTGTAGAAACTAAAATACCCTAATATACTACTTAAAAAAAACCTATGCTACGTCCAACTTCTGGACGTGCCTCCTGACTAAGGTCTTAACTTGTTGAAAGATGGTGGCAGAGAGAGCAATCTCCTAACTGAAATTACCCGCCTAGCTCTACGCTACCATGCTAGCCAATGGGGGTGCAGGATTCAAACCTGTCAGCAAACCATAAGGCTTCCTACTCAAACAGCTAATCTGACACACTCCTAACGGCCTAATTCCCTACGTCAAAGAGTCATGGGTCTCGTAAAGGGTAATAAAAATAACACAATAAATTCCCTGAAACAATTACAATGGTGTGAGACCAAGAAAGTAAATGAAAATATCGAATTATTAATTAAAATACAAACAAAAATAAAATTTAGCTAACTAAGGAATTTAAACATAAATTATTGCCATTCTAACATCTAATTATTCAAATTCCTTAACATACGAAAATTAATATAAATAAATAAAAATGAAACTTATGTAAACAATGTATGCAAATTACAGTGTTTGACATTGACATTGTAGAATGAGTAAAAATATACGTAGATTATAATAATGAATGCAGAAATAGCTAAAGTTTATCTTACACGACTATTATCATAGGCAGGAGGTATTATACTTGCTCTGTGCTAGCATTCACTGTACACATTTACAAAGAAACCACATTATACATAGAGACTTACATCTGCTCCCGAGGAATGACAGCTCACGGATGAAGTCTTATCGTAAACACGTCCATAAGATATTGCAAGCGAGAACACTTCCTACTTAAATTCCTGTCAGGTCAACAAACTTCATCACGAAAACCAATCGCGTGTGCAGCTTCAACATGTAACAGCACCCACGGACAGAATATTCCAACGAACTATTGTGATAAACCGTTTCATCATATAATAGCAAAACACACATATCTTATATGTATACACCTATCTTATGGGTAATTATGGATAATTCTATCTTATAGATAATTATATATATATAATCCTACCTTATAGATAATTATATATAATACTATCATATATATTCTTAAGTGTTTACTTCTGGGTGAACATGTCTTTGGGTTTTCTCAGAAAGCTCCCAATTGCGAAGGTTTTATGATTTTTTTTCTGGAAAATCAAAATTTTTCGAAAAATTGTATCTTTTTGTTTTATACAGTAGATTTTGAACATAAGGTATGACGTAATCCAAGGAAACTGTCAACATTTTTCATTGTAATAAATCAACTTTTGCAATTGTAGGGTTGGTCGAGCAAGCTAAGATGCCGGGTTTAACTTTTGGTTCGCTGTATGGGAATGTGGGTTCGAGTCCCACACCTGACAAATAATTTTTAAAGACTTATATTGAGATAGTTGAGATGGTGTGTCATTCGCAGTTTTTTTGTCGTTTGAGTAAGAGCTCCCTTTATCTGACTGTGTTCGAGTGACACAAACCAATTTTTCTGTTCTGAAAACAGTATATAAGCATGAGTCCTGTATGAATGTTTTCACTTCTTCGATGGTTGTGATGGGAGGCAGATCGTCACGAGTGGAATCATCTAACGATGTTGTAAGCTTTTGTAATATGAAGATGGCAACAACAGTTGAAGACTTACCATCTGTAACACCATCAGCAATGAGTCTCTAGAAGCATTACAGAAACAATGTTGTTATTGTGGAAACACTTTTGCTACAAGTTGTCATGCATGTCGACATGAACGTAGTCATTGTTTGATACCAGTCGTTCCACTGCGATAAGTTCGATGCTGTGTTTACTCGTAGTGATGTTATATGCAGACATAAGAAGTGTAAAGGTACTGTTTGTTGATCATCGGGAAGCGAGTGTAAGTATTGTAGCAAGACATTTGCGACTATGTCTAACACCAGACAACATGAAGATAGTAACTGTCAACTTGCCATCAGTTACAAGACCTACACATGTGATAACTACAATGCTGTATATGCGAATAGGGCAACCTTGAGTACTCACTGCAGGAAATGTTCTATAAAACTAAAGCATAAATATTTTTGTTGAATGGATAATATGTTTGAGTGTATGTAAGTAATACTATAGAGTTTTGACAAATGTGTGAAATAAATTTAAAGTGTATAAAAGAGTCTTCTTTTTATTCATTTCACCATCAAATATACATTTTTCCCTTTCCTGTTTTTTATGATGTCTTGATATATACAGAACAATTGTATTGTACTCTAACCTTTGCTATCTTTAACCTGGTTGCTTTGTGTCGCTACATGGATGGAGGAATGTGGTCGGCACCTAGCTACCCTCTTAAGAAAATTTCATGTTTCATACGGCGCCGGTCACAGGGAATTTGGCTGAAAGGTGGTTTTGATGCACCGTATGTTATGACACTCCACAACGATATTGTATTATGCTGTTACATTGATGAACTTGGATTCACTTTCACTAATAGCCTAAACAATGATATGGCACCCTTTATTACTCATTAGCTTAATTTTCGTTCATGACAATTGTCTTACTAGTGCTAACTCAAATTGGCTTTATGTACCATTGATCTCTAAGCTAGTTGCAATACTATCATATTTACATTTTATAATGACTTGACTTTTATACATTAATATTTTCTGATACCTTCGTACCATTAAATGAGGGCTCCCTCTCTTTGAATTGATCTGTGTAGTCCACATGTGACTCCTGGAGTTCTCCTGAACAGTGCTGCGCTCTCTTGCCAATACTGCAACTACGTGCGAAAAAGACTTAGGTTGCGTTTTTGCGCACGCTCCAGCATTGTGACATGGCTGCGTGCTTTATCTGTATGCGCAGTGTAAATTTCTTTTTAGCATCAGAACTTTTATTTTATACCGCGGTGTAGTAATGCTTGTTTGAACATAATGCGTATCTAGTAAACATTATTATATTACATAGCCTGTCATTAGCTGCTTGAATATCGTGTTTCAACAGAAATATGTGCATGTATCAAGTATTTGTGATAATTGTATGTGCCAACTGACTTAATGCGTGTGTCGAATTTTGCTCTGTAAGAACATATTATTCTATGAGTAGTGTTAGTATTATTGCTAGATCAAGCTTTATTCATTTCGTGCTACATTGTATAATATAACAACTGGTCGTGTCGTAAGCTGTGCACATCATACTGCTGGATTCCGCGGCTTGCTGCTGTGCGCCGCCATTAAGATTTCCGCAGTGTGTAGTTTGTATTTTGGTTGAGTGAAGTGGCTTTCTTGTTTTCATATGTGTTGATTCAAAGTTTCAAGTGACCAATGCCGAATTTGTTTTTAAAACTTTTAAAGCGGCCCAGAATGTCTGTATGGAATTCAATTTCCTTGTTAGGGAACAAATCACAATTCTTAACTTTATTATCGTTGTAAAAACAAATAGCGCATGTCTGCTGAGCTTTGTTTCGCGGACTTATGAACTGCCATTTTCTGCGACACGCCTTGTTGCTGTCAACTGTTTTGCTAGTTTGCCTTCTTTCGCTCTCGCGTTTCACGACCTTGTTTTTTTCGTGTTGTCCCTGGTTACTTCTGTCTCATGGCGCAGAATTTTTTTTTGCTTTTGGTGCGACTGACATGGTTGTCTGCTGTCCCTGTACTGCGAGCTCGCATGTAAGTTTTTGTCCCTAGCAAAGAATATTTTTGACTGAACTTTATTTTTATTCTTGCCTACATGTTTTTGAAGAATTTTCGGCGATCGTGCAACTACCATCGTATTGCGTTCGTTAATCACGGCATTTAAGCACGCTATGTCTGCATATTAAGTGCCTAGTGTGCATTTGATAAATATGTCTCTGCACGCGGTTTTTGATTTGGTTTCTGCGGGGTTAACGCGTCTTGCCCCCTCGTAATCTAGTTTTTTTGAATATTTATTGCCATTATACTGCTTCTCGTAGGTTTTTGTGCCCACTTGATAGCTTTGTGTGTGGGAATTTGAAAATTTCCTGTCTTTACCCTTTGGTTCTTATGTGACAGTTTCTCTATATGGCTGACCTTTATAATTACTTGGGCTATACTGGGTTGGTTTGTAATATTGTCGCCTTGTAACTGGAGCATAACCTCTCTCTATAATCACTATATGTTGTGTCCTATGGTGTGATGGCTTTTGCATATAATTAGCACTCTGTCTATAGTCACGTATGTAATAGGTACTAGACTTGTGATGTCTATGGCCCTGCATGCTGGTATATTTGTTGTGTTGTGTTTTTCTACCTGTTTTATTTTTTGTGCCTGAAGGGTTAAATTCACCACTTCCTCTTTCAATTTTGAAATTTCTGTCTGTAATTTTTTTGTTTCCGGGCTATGTGTTGTGTTACTGAGGCTTGAATATCTGTGTATATCCAGTTCTACCCTCTTTGGGTTATTGATTACCTGCTCTACAGTATCGTTCTGCAACCCTATAATCTTGTAAGCAATTGATTTCAATAAAGGTTTCCAAACAATACTAATGAATTTCCAATCTGTTACATGTTGGTGGTATTTATTTCTATAGTGTAGCAAGTCTTCAATGTGTGTCTGACAACTTTAATCAATTTTTGCTTTTTTGTATATCAAAGCGGTTTGAAGTTTTTCTATTCCGCCAGGAGGTGTAAATGTATTTCGGAGTTTGTTTTTAATACTTGCCTACGTAATATCTTCTGTGTTTGTGTGGAAAGTGTTGTCAAACGCCCTTCTGGCAGTACCTTTGAGATCAAATTTAATTCTCCTACACCCATTGATATCACTGGCAGCTACATATTGTTCTAGAAATTCATGTATGTTTTCATGTGTTTCACCACCGAATGTAGGTATTTTCCACTTGATGCATGAATACTTGTACCGCCTGCGTATTTTAAATGTCGTATAAGTGTGATTCCTCTGATTGCGTGTTCAGATACTTTGCTAAGGTTGAGTGTATATTTTGATATGTGTGTTCGGTGTGGAGGCTTATGTTGGCCTGTCTTTCTGTAGTATCTACGTCGTCATATGTGTCCTGACGTTTCGAACCTGTTGGACTGGGCACTAATCCCTTATTTATGATTTTAGATACTAAACTACTTATTAGGTGTGTGGAATGTTTATCTAACTCAGTTACTAATTCTGGATTATCTTGTATAAGTTTCCGCTTTGTTTATTAAATATTAAAATCTCGCAGTTGTGTTTTGCTGTGATTCCTTTAGTATTTTATTTGTGTCTGGTTAATCTATAGTCGCTGATTTAAATAATATTTTAGCTGATTTGAGGAATGGCGTTTGATTCTGTCTGTTCATGTATCATGTATGTGTATCCATGTAGTGTAATGTGTCTTTTCGCACTGTGTTACTCTTATAATCTAGTTTACTACTCTCTACTATCTACTAGCTTTAATTTTTCTCTCCACACTTTGCTCATTCACATACACAATACTACAATTAATGTGGAGAATTACATTTGCAACAATATCAGTGCGGAGCTGAAAAGTGGTTCCGTTATACAGCATACATTACCATTTACAAGCGAAAAGCATTCTACTCGCTGGGGCAGTGCAGGTTCACGAATGTGCCGATGTGCACTTCTCTGTTTCGCTATGCACGCAAGGTTATTCGTTCCATGGTACCTCAGCTTGACTCTTGTGTCCAATGCCACTTGCTTTATATGCGGCATGAATGATTTCTACTAAACTGTTGTGCTAATTACCTAGCTAACAGCTGTTGCATCCTAATGCTTTTCGTGAGAGCTTAATGCAATTTGCTTACTATTCTTTTGGCTATACGAGTGAGTGGGAGGGGATTGTATAAAATTGTTGGGGGAGATGGTTTTCTGCCTATCCCTTGCAACGATTTATAATTTCTAACTCAATTTAATATTTCAATATATAAACTATTAACGAAATTGCCGGAGCTCTTAAGCTTGGCTACGTTAAGGTGGGGAAGACCCTAGCCTCCACCAATGTTACGGACTCCTTATGAGTTGCTGCACAATGTATAAGTTGGGGGATGTGTAACTCAGACGTAGAAATGAAAATAGCGTAGTTACTCTACTAAAGCACAATATTTCATTGCTTACAACAAAATGCAATCTATTTGCAATATAGTTGCGTCTAGCAAACTACTACAACACTGTTGCGTCTAGCAAACTACTACAACACTGTTGCTGAAGGATCTTCCTCCGTACTGAAATCAATATGCTAACCTGAGCAATTAACTAATTTATGCAACCATCACGGCCTATCATTAACTCGACGTACCCGCCTAGCGCCTAAGGAAGGTTATGCTCACCACTGCATTGCAGTCGTCTATAGACTCAGCTCGCTCAGCGGTTGACAGGGGCTCCCGCCGACACCGCCGAACTTCAACAGCACCTCGACGTCGTGATGTCTTTCAATCATTCGGGGGGGGGGGGGGGGAGGGCTCCAAGTCGTCGGCACACGCTTATATACCCGCCTAGCCGCTTGGCCTCCTTCTTCTTGCCACCCTTTGTTTATCCTTTTCTCCCAAACACCGTCTACCATATCTGAGCCTCTGCTCTGGCTGTCGCCCTGCTTGGCACACCTCGCTGCCCAAGCTGCGTCCGCGACAATGCGATACCCCGACTACATGCACAGACCATTACACCGGTCACTACTTACAGTCCATTCCATTAGGCCACATCGGCTATATTAAACAGTTTCCCTCATACCACCCATGCCAACAAAGCCACCATACAGACATTCCTATGAAATATTCCAGAGAATTATTCTGACAAACCATTTCATCATGTAATAGCGATCACATTACCATGTAATACCATCACTCCATACAGTATACCCTCACCAGCGAACCAGCCATAGCGAAATGTCGTATCAATAGGTCATGCCATCAGACCAGTAAATCAAATGTTTCAGCCAAAATATTCCTACCATCAATACTCACAGAGCATATCACACCACACAGCACATTTGAACAGACAATAACATGCATTTGCAAAGAACTTACCATCATACAATACCAGCCAAACAGCAAACCATACAGACAAGCCCTACCAGACATCGAGCCGAAAATATTACAACCAATAAATCCGACCAACAATACTAACAAACATAAATCGGGGATCTCCCGTTCCCCCCCCCCCCCCACCTTTAAATTCCGGTATCGCTCCATCCTCACCTCATTTCAACATTATCGGCTCTCAAAACCTCGATGTTAAGAGCAGCCCAAATCTGTTTACTTCACTCACGGTAACACTGTAAAAAATTTGCTAGCATTTACTTACTCAAATGTTAAACAGTCAGTTAGTAAAAATATTTTTATCGAAATTTTAGGGTATTTCAATTGTTAATGATTCGAAAAAGATTCTTGCAAAAAGAAATATTATGCAAAAACATTATAGTAATTATTTTAGTTATTTGTCATACGTAAAGCATTTTTAATAATGTTTGCACATATTTCGAACATTTCATTTTATGCACACTTATTTCAGTCGAAAACGTTATCAAGTTTGCGTGGTTTCAGTCAACTCTATATTTTCCCATGTGTGACAGAAATGATTAAATAATGAGGGAACCTTTTATAACAGTTACATATTTGAAACGAACGACGTGAGAAAATAAATTGAATTTTGAAATAACTGCTAAGATGTCCCCTATGCCTTGATAAGTTTGGTTTTTAAAAACAACTGAATTCTAAAATAAAGTCATGGGGACATAAAATTAAATCTAAGATGGCAGGGATACTTCCCCCTTGAGATGTCGAGAAACAGTCGCCTGCGGGCGGACCCATTATGCCAGGAAAGTGACACTAGATAGGCCTTTTTGATCCATTATTTTCTCAAGTCATAGCCGTGTTGCCAAAACCATAAATACCAAATTAAACTTACCTGTGTTTAAAAATTACCAACTTATGAACAACCAAAATACCTTTGTTCAGTTTATAACTACCGTTGGTTAGAAATATAATAATTTAACTTTCAATATACGTATAGCAAATAACACAACGACAATTTTGTAATTTCCCTCGATAGTTGCACAGTTGCTGCCTTGTTCCACGTGATGCTTTGTAACTTGACTGGGTGCATGTTTATCGATACAAGGTCGTTAATTTTCGATTTGTTTTGTTATAAGGACGGTAAAAATACAAAGGTGCTTGAAAACAATGAGGAGTCACCATTCTTCGATGCCTAATTGTAGGAAAAAATTTTTTTAAGTCAACTTCCGAAATAACGTATACCAGTTCCAACTTGATGAACAGCAGAAAAAAAAAAATTAAAACAAGTGGCGTCACCTAGACAATATTCACCTTGACGAAGAACGCTTTTCCATTTAAAGTGCCTGTGTTGTGATTATTATTGTCAGTTTTTGTCATAGACATTTTAATTATAAGGTCCTAAGTCCCTGCAATTATGTTGTTGTAACGAACTAGTGTTTTATTTTATCACTTTATTTGCAGGGAGCTATTGTTTATGTGTGTATGTATGTGGGCAATGGTGTGCATTTATGTGTTTGTGCAAATGTGCTATATTCTTGCGTGTATATGGTGCATATTTTTGGCCTAATACCTGCCAGTTCATCATCAGTGTTTTATGGACTAGTTTAAACTTAATAATCACCACTTAAATATACATATTTTTCGATATTTAAATATGCATGACTCTATTTAGTATTAATTACCTGTTCCATCAATGTCTAGTAACGACTTTTAATTTTCTGCAGTATTTGTTAATTTGTAAGAACTATAATGTTTTTTCTTCTAAACTGTAATACGCAAGTGTAAATTGTAAAAATGGTTCAGTGTAGGAGAAGGCAGATTGCACCAAATAAAGATGATTTGTTGTTATTATTATTATTATTAAGAGCTCGAAGCAATAACATGGCAGTGTCGCCTCTCTCTTGCTCTGCGCATGCAGCGGCTTATCCGGGGGGGGGGGGGGGGGCGAGGGGGCTACAGCCCGCCTCCCGAAATGACACACATTTTTTAAAACTCTATTATCGAAATCTCAATCATTATATTTATATATTTGTTACTACCCACATGACACACATTTTTTACACCCTATTTTAAAATGGCAATTATTATATTTACTAACTTGTTATTAACCACACATATGATTACATCATATACAGCAAAATTTCGTTTTCTGAATAAACGGGGGGGGGGGGGGGATAGTCACGTACATAGTTCCTAAAAGGAACGCCAGTAGCTCTGCCAAGTCATGCAAAAGCGGTGATTAGCTTACATATGCGAAAACATTAATGCTATATTTATAAATTTAAAATGTAAGATATTTAAATGACACGATGATGAAATTTACATATGATTATTGTGTTGACCTATTGTAAATGTGTGTGTATATGCGAACGAGTTTGCATAAATAGTTTCTATCTTCCTTTCCTTTTCTAACCTTCCACTGTGACTTGTGAACGATGTACTACTAATGACAAAACTAATACTCACAAGCCCCCCCCCCCCCCAACCGGAAAAAATTTCTGGATACGCCCCTGGCAGTAGGCAAAGGTGTGTGTCAGCCGTGGCAGCGATCGTGCAACACTGCAGGCAGGCAGGCTGGTCCCCTCTCTCAGGACTGCTGTTTCCCTGGGGTAGGAAGGTCGAAGGGCCAACCGGGCCGGGCCTTCACATCGGCTAGTGGAGAGAGGAAAAACCGGTCCCTAGGAGGCAAGGTCATCTGGGCGAGAGACCACGAACCTGCCTCTCCTTCCCCCTCCCACAAAACCATCCGTACTCGTGGCATACCAAGTTCTTTCAATGTATACAGCTAGTGAGCTTTCACACCATCTCAATTTCATTGAGCCATTCATTTTAAATCAGTAAATTGAATTCAGAAAACTTTTCTTGTACAATACAATAAGTAATTCCCGAAAGAAAAAAATTGGATCAATAAAAATGTAACACATAAAAACCTGCACGAAGCAGAAGGATCATAAACATATATTCTAACACCTTGAAAACAAAAGGTCAAACATTTAATTGCGTATTTATGCTGTTAATACTTTACCATTACATTGCAGAAAATAATATTCAATTTACTATTTCACATTTAAATGCGACTGTTATAATGCGACGTTTTTCCTGTTGATGACGTTGGAGGCAGTATGATCGACGAATGAAAATATTAAAACAAGGAAAGGTAGAACATGTCCACAAGTGGAAACTTTGAAGGTATGCTAACAATTCGAGCTGTTGTAAGGTACAAAGGCAGCAATTATGACATACAAGCGACTTCATATATAACTATGAAAAGAAAAAAAACGGGATGCGGTAGTGTCGGTGACACAAACCCTGGAGTTTACGTGAATACATCTGCGTTAGCGGCCAAAATTGTCTTTGGGCTGTGACAACCAAAGTAACGAAGTGGGTAAAGGCTGTTCATGATGAAGTGCGCACCTTTGAAATCAACCTTAGCAAAACAGTCAGTTCTATCCGCGTATATTTCAATGGGCGCACTGAGTGGCATGCGCCCAGTAAAGTTGGTAACGATGGATGGAAAGTAGCTCCATATCATAACGTCGAATAAAAAGTATAAGGTTACCATTTCTGATAGCTGAAATTATTCCTTTCGCTTACTGTTTTTATAATGCATCTAAGTCTAAGAATTAGCAGATTTGTTAAAGATCTACATTTATAATAATATTACGCATTTTCTTGGCCGACGCACGAATAAACTGATGAGCCAATGGTATAGGCAATTCACAATACAAGGAGCACTTTTGAAAGCCCTGCTCTAGATCTACTTGTATACACGTTGTGTATTCATCCGCCGTATGTAAAATTAACGTTGCCGTGTGCCTCCCCACTTTATTCATGCGTCGGTCAAATGAAACTGTAAAATTATAAAGAACATTAATACTTTAGAAATCTGTTCATTTTTACACTTCCATGTATTAAAAAGAAACAGAAAGGGAAAGAAATAATTTTTAGTTATCACAAATGGTTACCTAACACTTTTTATTTGACGTTAAGATATGGAACGACTTTCCATCCATCGTTACCAACTTTAATGGGCGAATGTCACACTGTGCACACATTAAAATATATGCATGCAGGGCAGTGACTTTTTTCTAAGGTTCGAGATATTTCTCTTGGCACCGAAATCAGCGCGCTGGCACGTCGTAGTCTCGAGATCCACCGTTAATCAGTGGAGTAGCAAGGTCAGGTGGTAACCGGTGCGGGGAATTTCTTGTCACCTCCCCCCCCCCCCCAACACACCATCCATATTGAAATTATTAAAGGAGGGGCAAATAATATACTTACAGTTTCAAGTGTCATTTTTTGACTTATTTACTAAACATTCTGAGCATAAGCATATACAGCCTTTGTTTCCTAACTTTGTTCTCTGCAAATTTTGAAATCACATCATAAAAATCAACTCCTTTCACTACTTTGTTTTCAATTGACAAGATGGCTAGGCCAGAGAGCCTAGAGTGACTTATAGTGGACTTAAGATAACACTTGATTTATTTTAGTTTAGAAAAACGTCTCTCACATGATGCTATTGAAACACATAATGTTAACAAGAATCTTAAGGGACATGTCCGTCTGCTTGGAGCTATTTCCGCGTTAGTGGCCGAGAAGCGCAAGAACTCTAAGGACTACTCTGACACGCGCTACAAGTGCGCCATTGCCTCTACGCGCAGGGCGCTCAACTGGCGTGCAGTGTTCTCGTCCTGCTGCACGTAGCTATGGGACTTTAAGCGGTGATACTATCATTTTATTGCTGGAAAGTTTGTAGCAGGGTTCAGTACTTGCCCGTGTATATTAAACGCGTATATTTTGAGATACAAAGCTTTGAAAAAGCCCTTTTTAATTACGATGAAGTGCTTTGAAATGGTGTTACCAATATGCGCGATGTCTTAAAAGCAATCGACAGGCATATTCTGAAGTGTGTGTTCTTTTTGTAACTTAGCACACTGGACGCGCGTTTTATAGTTTCGTAAGAAAACGTGGATTTCAAACTCACAGCAACGCAGTTCGGGCGCCAGGCAGGCGGACAAGCCCCTTAAGGCTAAAGTCAGTTGTGGTACAGAATATGAAAGTTCATATTCAACAATAAACTCTAAAAATCTTAAAGAAGACCGTTACAGAGAATCTTATTTTGAAACTTCGAAGCTTGTAGATATCTTCTTAGTCTAAGGAGACCATCTTCAGAAAGTTCATCATTGTGTTACATGGGATGCCTTAGGGGTGTATCTGAGTCCCGTGAAGGATGGAGGTCTTAATTAAAATAAATGACCTAAATTTTATTTCTAATTTCTTCACACACCTATTATTTACAGCATTAAATTAGTTGTCTCCATTATTACTCTTTTTATTTAACAGTGAAAGCAATATTTAATATCTATTTCATCTCTAATTAACGTCCTTGTAAATCGTCTCTGTTTGGTTACAATAAATTAACTTATACTCATTATTAACACTTGTTCAGTGTATCTGTTGCCACCATTTGTAATGCCTTTCACTCACGCATCTAGTCAAATAGTCCAACCCGCTAGCAGCACTCTTCACTGCTTGATACTCGCAGTCGCAGATTTCTCTTCCGCTGGTCACTTCTCTCACTGATCGTCTTCTACCTCTCGGAACTCAGTCACTCAGTCACTCATCCACTCCTCAATTCGGAGGCCTCTCTCACATTTACACCATTCGCCCTGTCCATCTGGAAGGTTCAACACACTCCGAATCACGCTGAACGAACGAGGTCAGTAATCCAGAGCATTCTTAAGATAAATGCATAAATCAATACAACGAGGGTCAGCAGCACGCACAGCAAAAATGATTATCGGCATCGGCTCGCTTTCTGTAGCAGATACGCGGCCACTGGCCTATCGCTCGCTTTCTGTAGCAGATACGCGGCCACTGGCCTATCGCTCGCTTTCTGTAGCAGATTCGCGGCCACTGGCCTATCGCTCGCTTGTTCATTCAAAACAACCCTTGTTGCTGCGGCTATCGTATAACTGCTATCCTTCACTTCCACTCGCGAGCGCGGGATGCTAAGCAGCGAGCGCGTAACAATAGTTAACGACTAAATTTTGTATTAACTGTGGAAGTTCATCTTCTGGAGTTGTGATTAGATTATTGCGCTCAAGAACTGCAAACTGAGCTGATATACTTTCCATGTCTTTGCAGCGAGTGTCGATTTTTTGAAAGACCTGTTAATGAACTCCAACATTGATATTTTAAAGTCTTCATTCAATGCGAGTGGTACATTTCGATCCTTTTCTCCAGACATCATTTTCTTCTCTCTGATGGTTCTTCTTTTCAATAAAGGAATGTCCATCTCTTCACAAGTGTTTGTTGGAAACTGCAGTGTTAGCTTCACGATCTCATTACGTTTGTCTTTCATAAAGATCTTCAGACTTCTCATTTTGATAACATACTTCTCAAAACGGATTCCAACATTCTGTAGGTATTTTTGAGTGTGATTTACTTCTTCTAAGACATTACTTCACAAATACAAAACAAGCATAAAAAAGAAAAATCACAT
The DNA here is from genome assembly GCA_029891345.1 of Dryococelus australis. Lineage (NCBI taxonomy): Eukaryota > Metazoa > Arthropoda > Insecta > Phasmatodea > Phasmatidae > Dryococelus > Dryococelus australis. The sequence continues at coordinate 59,345,503 of CM056994.1, read as the reverse complement.
ACTGCTGGCAAAAGTGTTTGCACCTCTACACTGGTTTCGAGAGTTTCTGTGGGATCACGTAGTTCTTCTGTCGCATCAACAATCTTCTTGAAACTAGCACGTACAGCTTTTACAGCTTCATAGTGAGCACTCCATCTTGAATCTGACAGTCTCTTCACTGTAACTCTAACGTTAGTTACAAGGATCGTCCATCTGTATGTGGAAAATGAGGAAAATAAGTACAGACTTTCTAATGTTCCAAAAAAAAAGGTTACAGATTGTGAAACAGTTGCGAAAGAATGCACTCTACGCAGATTAAGATAGTGATTTGTACACGCGACAAATAATGCTGAGAACTAGGTTTACGAATCCTCGCCTTGGTTCAAGTCATTGTTAGACGAATTTATTAACGCGTTTAAAATGAAATTAAAAAAAAAAATTGTGTTATTAGTCCAAAACAATATTTTTGCAATTTTGTCACCCCAATCGGTGGTGACACCCGGGGCGGCCCGCCTCCCCCGCACACCCCTTCCTCCGCCACAGCCGTAAGTAAATATTCGTCCACGCCCAAAACGACCGCCGTTCGCCGCCGCCCCCCACCCGTAGCTCCAGCATGCTCAGCGCCAGTTCAAGGTCACGTTCGCATCGTGGTCGTATATCTGACGGGACGAGAACATATTTATTTCAGTCGCGATGTTAGTCATGAAGTTGGGAGTGTCGGAATGTATTACCCTACAAGCGTTACGTCGCCGTTTCTGTCCTGTTACAGGCCGTTCACGATAACTGAGCATTTTTGAGAGCCCCGCTCGAAATCTACTTGAAGGTACGCTGTGTATTCTTCCGCCTTATGTAAAGTTAACATTGCCATAAGCCTCATCACTTTAGTCACGCGTCGCGGTTGAGTGAAACCGTGGAATTAAATATTTTACAAATGTTCTTATTCTTACGACATGCCTAAAAAAAGCAGAACGGCAAATTAAATATTTTCAGAATTCAAAGACGCATACCTAAAACTTTTAATTCGGCGTTAAAGGACGGGACTACTCGCCTCCGTCGTTACCAACTTAACTGGGCGCACGCCATCCAGTGTGCTCGTAAAGATATGGCATTTTTCAAAGGTTGATTTCAAAAGTGCTCACTTTACTGTGAATAGCCTTTACCCCACTTGTCAGTCTGATTTTAAAGACGTCTTCTCGTAAAAGAAAATCTTAATTGGGTAAAAATTGAATATCATCTGAAATAAAACTGGATTGTATGAAATTATCTGTACCGTAAAGATGGTGTGTATGGTAGGCGAAACTGACAATTTTTTTGCCTGTTTAGTAGACTGGATCAAACTGTAGCCTAAAAGAGAATGGAGATTCAACTTACTAGTGAAAGGAGACAAATTTACCGCAGTATTTTGTCTACCGGAAGAGTTTAATCGGCACTACCGACGTAAGAACACGTTAAATTTCAATTTTTGTTTTCTAACATTAACAATCCGGTGATGTGCATGACTTTCTCTTGACCCTTGGTGTTCCATCGTGTACACCTGTGCACGTGAGTGATTTCCTCCTTAAATTTACGGTTGACGTAAGTGTTCTGGCTAAACTAATTGACTGTGTTTCTAATTTAAAGCGATATTGTGCAAATGCACCTGTTAGAACATAACCATTACTTATATTATAAATGCTAAAACGCCTCCTACAGTAAGACCGTATTATCCTAGTGCACTTTGCATAGGCTAACAGTCAGATGTCGTAAGAAACGTGGCTGTGACGCTACCATTAGAATTTCATTTACACCAATGAAAAATTTCTGACTGCAGTATTTAAAGAGAGAACCTTTATACTGATCATGTTTTTTATAACCCAGATTCCTTGGGCGACTAAAAAAGTTACATAAAGTGTAATATGCAAGAACCTCAACTCTGGGTTTATTCAGTAAAGATCTTGTTTTCGTTGTTTCGAGTTATGGGGAATGGCGTGCAAAAATATTCTATTCCACTGTCCGGCAGACGCGGAACAACTTTTTTGTTGGAACTACAGGTGCAGCAGATGACATCAGGAAAAACTGACGAAACTATTTGCCTTTTTCTAATAATATGTTATCATGTTATTTTTCTGGTTATGATCGTCTCCCCTTCCTCCATCGATGTAGGCTACGTGCAAGACTCGCAACCTTCTGCTGCAGAGAGATCGCAAGATAGGCAGACCTTGCCGCTAGTTTGCCCAACCTGTTATTTGAGCTAAATGGCAGGTTCGAGTTACGATGACCCCCAGTGTTTACAATGGCGACGCTAGAAAGGCTGAGTCAAGAAGAACACAGTTTCCCGCTTTGACGAACTCCGACAAGCAATGTCTGTACTTACCTGGCAACTGAAATAATGACATCCGTCACGGGACTTAGTACTGTACAAAAATAGCAATACATACATATATACATAGTTACATACATACACACACATATATATTTCAAGCATGTTTCTTTATTTTTGATACGTTTCAGTTTCAAGTTATTCGAAGGAACGTTGGGCTTAAAAGTTACGCAAAAATACCAATAAATTCCTGGCCTGAATTCAGAAGTATTACGAATCATCCCAAGTAAAATATGCAAGAAAAATATTATTCGTACAAGTTTTTATTTATATTTTTTATTCAAATAAAATAAGTAATTATTATTTTCTAATATATTTACAAGAACTATACAAAGAATATACACTCGACTTGGTATCTCACAATCAATTGCTATGCTTGTTATTTACGACTAATATTTACATAATAGCCCATCATCACACACAAATTAATGCAATCAATAATTAAAATAACTCCCAATAAACAGGGCATCAATACCTATTAAAGTATTTTATAAATTTGTATGTCAAAATTTGACAGTCCCAATATTTACAACAAAGTCCATATCACACTTTCATACAGTCACGCCTATGTTCAGTGCAAATCCCACCAGTCCGGAATGTTCTAGAGCGTTCCGGGCGGCCCCACGCGCAGTAACCTTCTACTTGTCGGGTACCACGACCTTCCCCGTTCACACCACACATACACTCATCCGCCATCGTATCTCGTCCTCCACCGTCATACTTCCTCTCTGCTGATGTTCCACGCTGCACAAGACTTCTCACGATAGCCGCTTTTCAGCCAGATGTCTACCACAAAAACTGCCAATTATCTAGCTGCGTGGGTACTTAAAGTGTCTTCAACCTTAGCCGAAGAATTTTTTGTGCTTGTCGGGTTGTGCCGAGGAAGGAGATGACCAGAACATTAATTAATTATGTTGCCGCCGCCGACTTCTCCAGAAGGTTTATGGAGGGGGGAGGGGAGGGGGATGCCAGTCCATGTAGCATTCAATCATCCTGACCGCCAGGCGACGTAAGGGCGGCCAGGTAGTGGTGAAACACCGCCCCCTCTTCGCCACTCATGGGGACTCACCGCGCGCAGGACGGCAAGGGGTAGAGGGGGTAACAACAGTATATTCACGTTATCTGCAGACTTTTGAAACAGAACTTTGAAAAATCATCTTATGTATGACGTGTTTGGTTGTCTCCTAAATATGTCATGCATGTATCACAAGCGTTTTATACTTATGTTAACATAAACATCACATTGTTCGTTTAATTGAACTTTCAGATATATTTTATCAAAAAATGAAAATATTTAGTTTATAATTAGTATGAATGAAAAATAAGTATGTGTGTCGGTAATGCCTAGTAAGAAATAGTTGTAATGCACAATATTATTAAAAACTGATGCGATGCGTTGTGGTTTTGGTGTAATTTTCTAGACTTATTTAAAGTCTGTCTCATATAGATTGGCAATAGTCTGACAGTCAGTGAGTGGTAATTTGATGTAAACGAAACAACGCGCCATTCACAAAATCCTGTTAACAGCTGATGCGTGAAAGAACGAACATTAACATTACGTTGTCTATTCTGACTACACTGCCAACGCACATCTGACAAGTAGAAAATACGCGGTTATGAAAGCGTTCCTAGATTAATTAACCCTGTACATGTTATTTTACGAGGTCACAAAACAGCGGTTATTAGTGTTACAAACTAAACTTAGTGATAAAGTACTAATGTAGATGTGTTCAAAATGAAATGCACATTAAAACGGTCAGTATTCAAATGAAACTTGTGAAGGTTAAAAGTAGAATATGTAATTATGTTTGTTCACAGTTATGTTGATCAGATACGTATGTGTTTTGGATTCTAGCACACGTTTATTTACATGTAATTTTGAGCAATATTAATAATTTTAACCTATTCTAGTTTTATAATTATTTCAGTAAAAATACGTGATATTTTTATTGTAAACCATCAATCCAAATTTTATGTATATTTTTATTCTTATTTGTGTTATTCTACGATATTCTGATATGTACTCTGAGGAAAAAGGTGGTAATAACAACTTATTTGTTAATTTATTGTTTACATAATCATTTTCTTTAATTTTAAAAGGTAATTATTTATTATATTTGAGATAGGATTAATGTGTGTCTTATTTAGGTTTTTTTTTAACGGAAGTAGTTTCTCTCATATCAGGTGAGGTTTTGAAATAGTTTCCGGAAGTGATTGCTTCTGGGGAGGGACCTTTGAAGTGTCCAGCAGCGTTATTGTCGCTCGGATTTTCAGTGGTAAAACCCCCAGCATCGTCGTAATGATAGAATAGATTTTTGACCCCAGAGGTTATAGTGAAGCTTTGTTGAGCCAGGCAGTTAAGAAAGGGCTGAGTCTCATTAATATTTAGTTAGTTTTATTAGTGGATCTGGCCGAAGAAGATACGCCGATCGTCTAGAGCGACGCCATGTTAAAGGCTAAGGGTCTGGCCTATCCCAGGTGACGCCTACGTCATTTTGAAGTTAAAGACACACACACACAAACACACACACACACACACACACACACACACACACACACACACACACATATATATATATATATATATATATATATAATATATATATACATTAATGTGACCTCTAAAGACTTTGGCAATCCTACTTCTAGGATTATATATTTTCAGAACATTTATCTTATGATTAACATGTTTATTGAATGTAGAAACCAGAGGTCCAGATCTACCGATGAGCTTAGCACCGGCGCAAACTTAAATTGAAGAAGCCGATTCAAATAGTAGTGAACATTTGATAAATTATAATAAACACTCTTTTAATTTTCAGTGATTTGATTCAAAGGAAGTTCCAAAGTAAAGTAATTCTGAGAAGTGAGACATTTATCATCACTAAATTATAATGGAGCTCAGTAAACTCATCGTTGGCGAAAATAAACTGGTAAAGAACTACTTCTGGAATATAATGCTTTAAGTTTAATTTATTTTCAAGTTTAATTTATTTTTGTTGAAGCTTTTTAATTATTACATTTTAAAAATTACTTTATTAATTTTTAGTAACATTTATCTTGTGAGGATGGTGGTATAATTTTGGCTTTAGCAACCCTACTTGCGGTCACAGCAATAATTTTTATCACATCTGATCTAACCTTAAGAGTTACACTATTTTACAATATTTAAGTTTATTTCCAACAATTTAAATAACAAGGTAAACGATTATTTTCAGGTTAACTTCGAATATTATTAAAATATTTTTATCCCCCATGGTGTTTTTTTTTTCAATCAACAGCATTTGTTCAGTGTTTTGTGCATGATTATTTCTTTTGTGAATATTCCAGATTTCCCGTTTCTACAAGAATAGTAGTAGGGGAGGGGGGTGATGGTGTAACTTAATATGGGATGTATTGCGATTAATTGACGGATTATCGATTTAATTGAAAGGGTTAATGCTTAACCAACCTTAATCCCATCACAAATTGAAAGGGTTAATCAAATTGAAAGGGTTAAATTTAATGGAAGGGCTAAATTTAATGAAAGGGTTAACTGTATTGAAAAGGTTTTTTTTTGTGTTTGGTGCAAGAGTATACCAAAGGTCAAATTTATTTCTTTCTTTTTTGGGGGAGAGGGTAACAGGCGCTCTGTAATATTTGACGCTGTGGTGTTCTGGGGGCGACTGACCAGAGTAGTGGGTTGCAATGTGTAGTATAGGTGTTGAGTTTAATGCAAGAGTGTGCTAAGGGTCATTTTTGTTATTTTTTCTCATTTTGATGTGTTTGTAGGGATGTTGGTGGTATACAGGCGATTTTTACGAATATATTTAACACACGAGAGAAAATCAGAGTCCTTAAACGAGTTCTACATATGAATAAATTACACAAGAGAGAATTTTAACTACCTGGTATCATAAAGAAACAAGTTCAATTACGTGACTCTCCAGTATGGAATTAAATGTAATGTCATTTGACTACCCCGAGCTGTATGCTAGCAATAAAATTGACACAAGAGAGAAGTATAACAAAAGTATACATTTACGTGAGTATGGAATTAACGATCTACAAAAATTTCCCTATAAATTAAACGAACACAATAACACGATATATATGACGCCTCTAGCACATACCTTACACATCTGTCTACTGTGAGACTGACAAGGAGGAACTTTAGAAATGTAATCCACATGTAAAAAGAAATTCATTTATTGGCACGTGTAAAAAATCACACCTCTCCCTAAACACGACTGTCCGGCTGTGAGGTTGCTGAAGGAATGATGATAGTATATGATTTGCAGACACTTATAAGCATGGTTAGATATGTAGGAGTGTGGCGACATCTGTCCGGCTAGGAGGTCACTCGATGAATGAGTGGATCGTATGATGTGCACCTGCTTATATACATGTAGCATGGCCGGCATCTAAAAAGCCAACTGAATTGAAATTTACGACTGACAGAACCTATTTCCCTATCAAGCTACCATTAATGACTTGATTCATCCTACAAGTACATGAATGCATAAAAGTGAATTATTGAAAAATACCATATGTACTACAAATTTCCATAAATTCTGGTAAATAAAGCGCACTTGTTAACACAAACACGAGTTGAAAATGTTACGAAGTTTCGTCGACCAAGCTCAGAAGTTTACTTGAAACGATTATAAAAATAACGAATGCACTGTATCGGGCTATCACACAAAAATCTATATTTTTCGATAAATTAAAAAAATTATAATATTTCACACCATAGTTGACGAATACTGTGAACGAGATCTGAACCCCTGAGCAAATAATATTGCTTAATGAATATCGCGGCTACCACACTCCGAAGCCTGGTGTATATGAAGGAGCAATTGAGCTATACATCCATCTAGTCCAAGCTTCTATGAGCAACTGAAGATGGTGGCAACTAGATAAAGAGGTACAGATGGCTCCTAGCCTCCCCCACTCCATGCAGAGCATGCTACTCTGTCTTTGAGGTTACTCATCCCTCTGCCATCGATTGTCAATTTTTGTCAATGTACCAAGATGGCAACGACTGGCTAGAGGCCTTCACATAGCTCCTTTGACCACCAACCTACACCTACACCCCTCTCGAGAACGATGTGCCCTGAGGTCAAGAATCCAGACCATCCCTCCCACCCCTCCAATGCAGAGTTCGTTTTTCGGAGGATGCTACACCCTCTTGTTGATCCAACATTGCAAGAACCTGTTTAGTGGCAAACACCCCCTCTGCCCACACTGCCCAAGAACTGTCCCTTCCAACGTGTCGCTTATACCCGCCTTCCTCAATGTCAGAAAGCATTTTTTTGGTTGACTGCCCCCTGTCCACATAGGGTGCTATCGATTCAAGGCCATGCACTACCCCCTCACCTTACAGCACTTAAGTGACACATTTTTCGGATAACTTGGGAACTGGCCGATCCAAGGAGCACTGGACCTTCACCCCCAGAGCGCTGCCTCTATGAATGGAGGCTTCCTTTAAGGTCAAAGCTACAGCTTCCTTAGGGAGGCAGCTGTGGATTTTCAACTGACTTGGTCTATTTCCCCTCCTCCCTAGAAACTGTTACTTTGACTTGAAGACTGAAGCTTCCCCCTATTTTTCCGAGTCGCAAGAGGTTAGCATATTCCCAGCTAAATAAAATTTCACAAGTCCCACAGATAAAACTTTATTTTTCCTCATCATTAAGCAATACAATCCAACTGTCTTTATTACACAATAAATTCAATTTAAAAACATATAAACCATTTTCCACCAAACTTTTTCCCATACTCAGCAAACTTTACTCCCATTTTCAGCATCATTATTTCTGTTTTTCCAACAACTTTTAACTAATAAATGATTAATTTTAATACCAACACAGCTATAAGACATATATATTTTTTTGTAAGTAATAACAAAACACACATCTTCATTCAATTTGTAACTATTACGATGTAAGCAAATACTCAAATTAAACTTTATTTTTCAAACATTTAAAACGTACGTTAAAGAAACTTGTTCGATAAGTCTTATACTTGCAATCTGTTTTTCTAAAAATATTTTACCTGTACTTTTCCCAGTTTTGAATTTTCTATCATGATATGCATATATACATATTTACAAATTCTTATCCCTAGAAAATAAATATAGACATGATATTACTGAAATAACACAAATGAAGGTTGAAATGACTGCTATCAGTGCTGAAATCTGTTAAATTTCACAATACTACAACTGATATTCCTACAAGGGCAAATTTAACATATATTTAAAGGAAAATGGCAGCAATTTTATATCAATTTACTATATAAGGAGGGGTAAATTTATTTTTTAAAGAAGTTTTTCAATTATGTTTTCTGATTTTGTATAAAGAATGATTATGTTTTTCACCACCAGGCATCATCGTGTTGATTCTGCAACAGTTGTAAACTTGTTGATGTGAAGGAGAAAGGTTTTTGAGTGAATAGACTCTCGGTTTTGTTAAATTCCCAAGAGTTCTTGGCCAACAGCCCAGAAAAGTTTTCTGGAGATATCCAAGCCTGTTCCTTTCTTCCATTTCAAAAATTCATTCATACATGTTCATTTCTCTCCAGCATTTTTGCTAGTTCTACTCAGCTCTTCAGAATGTGTTTGTTTTATTACAATTTAATTGAAATTATATATTTTTTTCTCCCTCATTAAGTTGACATGAAACAACTTATAAAATTATTATTTTCCAGTTACTAGGCTTTGAATTCAAAGCAACACTGATATTCATCAAGCTTTTCTTTTATTTTGGTTAAGAAATAAACACAAAGTAATGACACGGGGAATTTTTCAAACTAATAACTAACAACTCACACTATTCATATTTAATATAGAAAAATTTTGATTCAAAATTCTTTTCTTGTCAAAAAAATTCATAACACATAGCTTAGTTAACATTCATAAATCAATTTCTGTACATATTCACATCAAACATGCTAGTAATGAAAACTCTACAGGCTTAAAAAATATCGCTACCCATGTTACATCACAAATAAAATATAATTAATTACACACATTTTATCAACATGTTAGGATTGTAAGCCATTCTGGCATTCTTAAAACCAAAACACCATCTCACGTCATAAAACTGTAAAAATACATCACAACAGGGTATGTTATAGCTAAAAATCATCAAACATATTTAACATTATGTGCGAACACCATTATGACTTTTTAAACCCAAAACACCATCCTACATCATAAAACTGTAAAAAAAATCATCACAACAGAGTATGTTATGACCAAAAATCATTAAATATATATTTATCATTATGTGTGTAAGTCATTTCGGCCATTTTTAACCAAAACAGCATCTTATGTCATAAAACTGCAAAAATAATCACAACAGAGCATGTTAAGACTGAAAAATCTTTCCATCAGTTTGTTAAAACTTTCCAACATTTTACTAAGTTATTAAATTACTGGTTTTTCAGATACTTTTCTTTAAAATCGTTAAAACTTGAAAGAACTTTTCTTACAATCTTAAAACTTTTTAACAAATTGAATGCTGTCTTAAAAATCGTAAAACAAGTCTTTAGAATAGTAAAAATTCTTATCAAATTGAATGATGGGTCTTTGAAATTGTAAAACAAGTCTTTAGAATTATTAAACTTTTCATCAAATTGAATGATAAGTCTTTGAAATTGTAAGACAAGTCTTTGGAATCGTAAAACATTTATCAAATTGAATGATAGCTCTTTGAAATTGTAAAGCTATACTTTGGAATTGTAAACCTTTTTATCAAATTGAATTATAGCTCTTTGAAATTGTCAAACAAGTCTTTAGAATCATTAAACTTTTTATCAAATTGAATGATGGGTCATTGGAATTGCAAAACAAGTCTTTGGAATTGTGAAACTTTTATCAAATTGAATGATAGGTTTTTGAAATTGTAAAACAAGTTTTTAAATTCATTAAACTTAAAAAAAAATTGAATAATGGGTCTTTGAAATCGTAAAACAAGTCTTTAGAAGAGTTAAATTTTTTATCAAATTGAAATGTGGGTCTTTGGAAAAAAAAAAAATCTTTAGGACCATAAAACTTTTCATCAAATTGAATGATGGGTCTTTTAAAATGTTAAAACGGGTCTTTAAAATCGTAAAATTGTAAAAACTCCTCAGCCTATTACCAGTAAAATAACATTAAATTACACATAATATTACACCTGAAAACTATGTCACCATATCACATTAGAATATACTTACAATTGTAAAACTTTATATATATATAATATATATATATATATATATATATGTTGCATCAGAAAGCATCACTGTAAGTTTTTTTTTTTTTTAATTAAAATTTGCATTTAGAGTTAAAAGATAAGCTGAATTTTTGTTTCTTCACCAGAACAACTGGCTTTGGTGCTGATGATATAGGAGTATAAATAATTTCCTATGTTGAAGATATGAAAGGAGGAGGAGGGAGTGAAATTAATTTACGCTGCAGTTATTCAGGTGATAATAATTCAGGAGATAGTAAACTTGACTCGGGTGAAATCACAAAATTGAACTCTAAAACTCTTCCAAATATTGGTATAACTTGTTTTTCGACATATCTTCCTGCACATTATTTCAGGTTAAATTCAGTGGATTGCGACAGGAACACATTGCTGGATTTTGTATATGTATCTCACTGATTTTGATAACTGATGATAAATCTAGAGGTTCCAATCTCAATGTTGAAGGTGTTGAAGTCGGCGTCGTAGGCACTGCTGTAGTCCTCGGCGTAGCAGGCGCCGCTTTACCCCTCGGTATCACAGGTGCCAGTGTAGTTCTCGGTGTCGCAGGCGCCGCTGTAGCACTTGGCATCGTAGGCACTGCTGTAGACTTCGACATTGTTGCAGACCTCAATGCTGCAGGTGTCGCTGCAGACCTCAACATTGTTGCAGACCTCGACGTGGAAGGTGTGACTGTCAGTCTTGTTAGTGTAGTTTTGTTATACTTGGTTTCGACTTCGAAGGTATCACTGTTGGATTCATCATCATATACATCACTGCTCTCGACGTTGAACTTGTTGACAAGAGCATTGGCTGTAGAACAGATCCATTTTCTTCATCGACATTAAAACAATCGAATAAATTTTTTGCCAACACATCTGGTCCGTTCAATAGATCATCAAAATGTTTCCAATTAAAATCTTCAAGTTCTCCGTTGAAGTCTTGCCTAGATAAGCCAAGAAAGTAATCTTCATACGAGCACAACATCGCAAAATGAACCGAACTGACAAACAACTGGAAAAAGTGGAAGGGCATAGAGGCTGAAGTCCTATTTATAAACATCTCAAATATCCAGGTAAAATGCTCGAGAAGCCTGATTTATCTCCTCCAACCAGAAGTCAGAAGTCCAATCATCCATTCCCCTCTCTTCCCGCACCCGACTTTAAAATATCTTCAAGCCACTACCTCCAACCTCAGAGACAAACATCTCTACTAAAGTTCATCCTCGAAGAAATGAACAACATTAAATTTAGCACTACAATAACTTCTGAATCATAACAAATGAATTCAGTTTAATTAATAATCAATTAAAACAATTATCAATGTATTGAAGATAAACTCAGTCAATAAAACAATGTATAATTTATAGAAAAAAAAAAGAAAATAATAATTTCCATAAAAAACCATTCACACATGCTATAATCGCTTTTCAAGCTTCTCTAAGATTACTTTAATCTTTAAAGGAAATATATTTTTTTCGAAACCTAAATGTAATTACTGTAATAGTATGAAGTATTATGTTTAGTAATATTAAGACATCAGCTAATATTTCTGCAAAATGTAAATTACCATCAAATATTGTAAAAAAAATATATATATGAGATGTTTTAAAACTTTTTGTAAAGCTCAGTGTGCATGGGGAATTAAAACTTGTTTCATGAATATTTGTTCATTTTTAATATATGTCTTGCGTATATTTTTTCCTGTGCAATGGAGCTTGCAAAGTGAATATTAATTTTTTATCAAGTAGAAAACACAATTTTTTTTGCTCGAGAAATTTTGAACAGCTATGAAGACAGGCCACACTGCTAAGACCTCAGATCTCTAAACAGAACTGTTTTTTCATGTCTTGAGATATTGGCAAACTCTACAAGTATAATGTCACGAAGTGAGTATAAATTACTAAATTAATAATATTTGATTGTAAATATCCCACTAGATTTATTTAAGTTTAAATAACTATAAAATTGAGCATATGTACCTTTTCCCCATACATGATCAAATTGATTATAGTTTAATTATATGATTTGTTCATTATTACTTTTATGTATATAATTTACCGACTTGAAAACTAACTATTATCAAGCATGCTTAGTTGGTATGGCATATTTTAAAGTTAGTTATGGAAAAGCAGTTAAAGTGCTCGCTTCCCAAACTTTTCCCCCTCTCTCTCTTTGTCGAGAAAATATTTTTCTAATGAAAACAAGTCCACTTTCAAAAGGAATAGGTTACATAAAGTACAAAAGGTATTTATTTTACAAGATAAATTTATTTAAAAATAATATACAAACATATTTTTATTATTATTTCGACAAATGAAATATACCATGTTTCAAAACATATACAAGTAACTATAGGATGTCCCAAAACATAACATCATACAATTATAGGGTAAAACAAAACATTTTAATGCTAGCAAGTAGAACTTGCTCCAAAAACATCATACATTTCTATGCAAAATAAGAACAAGTGAATTCACAATATATTAACAACATTTTCAAGAGACGAATTATAAACCCATAAACAAATACAGGTGTCACACAAATTACACAATTATTTCTTTCCGAAACAAACTCTAAATGGCTAACTCCAGTGTGCTAATAACTTGCTGATATTCAATTTACATTTGGACCTCTGTATGCACAATCATCTAACTTCATTCTTGTCGATCCATTTTTATGAAGTAGTGGATTTCATACAATCAAATACTTTTTATATAAAATTTCACTTATCCTAAATATTGCCACATGACTGAAATAACATCCACAGGTGATTTGGGAGGAGAATAATCATTCTCTGTTTCACCCCAGTCAGACATCATTGCCAAATTTAGTATTAATTGTGAATTTTCCTCTGCTGAAAAAAAACATTGAATGAGACACATTTGTTTTACACAATTGTTTGAATGAGGGACAATTGTATTCTTTTTAAATATGTATTACTTTCCTGTTATACACACTTTCGAAAATGTGTTTTTGCTCAACTCCACCTACATATATTTCACAATTATTTAGACAGTGTTTGCAAACATCTTTAATATTCTCATACTCTATACATCCACTTTCCCATTTTAAACCTTGGCAATAGTTAGTAACCCATCTATTTGTTTTCTTATATATAGGTGTTAGATATTTCCAGTCAAACAATGATTTAAAGTTGTATGTTCTTCCATATCAATTATAGCTGATTCTTTAATAATGAATATCTTCTGTAGACTGAGATCCTTGCACATTGCAAAACATCTCGTGGATGCCGTGGTTTTGGCATCTACTGACTCAATTCATTATTTTCACCAAGTTATATTTTACAGAGTAACTCACTAATCTAGAGTTATAAGAGCATAATCTTGCATATTTGCTGGTATTGGTGTATTTGTAATACTTTAAATTCGTGAATTAATCATGGCATTGGTAATTATGTCATCCTGTTTGCTTACATCAAACACAAATAACTTTCTTCTGGTTTTAAATGATTTGGGTTCTAGGATTGGTGAACTGATTTTGTTATAATATGTTTCCTGAAATGTTTGTGTACATTTCATATGGAATAAGGAATTCCCCATTGGCAAAGTTCACATTTAATCCATATAGGGGTAAGCTGGACTGTTTAGATACATTTTATTATTATTCGTACCACAATTATCGAATATTGATCTATCAGCTTTTAAATTGTTTTGTCGATTTGTTTGAAAACAAATGACAACTTACCTCGGATTTTCCGACGAAACACTTGATTTCTCATTCCAAATGAATTTCTGTCATGTTGGCAGTGTTGGAAAAACCTCAAAAGCCTACAATCTGAATGCAATGTCTAGATTCTTCCCTATTTCGATAATTTTTAAAAACTTTACACTTTCACAAGTGTCAATTTCAATATACGGCATCAACCATTACACACTGCTTAATACAACTGTTACACCTTACTTGTTATTAGCTGTATCATATATGGTATTAAAATTCGTATTGCCAATTAGAATAACTAATAAATTCTGTTTTAGCATTTAAAATGATGTGAATGATGTCTTCAGAAAAGTCCAAAACCATATTTAATGGTATAACAACTTCATATTTTCCACCTGGGTTTATTTGTAGTGAGTAATCACTAGCATTGCTCCAGGTTGACATAAGTCCTGTATAAATATCATTTTCAGTTCCTAGGAGATAGTTCTTTATCGTGGAAGTAATTCCAACATCTTGTGTTTGATCGATTTCTACTTCATTTAGCAGATATGCAATTGTGTCGATTAAATGAAGTATTCCATTTCTTACTATGTTTGTAGTTGCTGGATTACTTGCATCGGCTGTCTTTTTAATTGTTCCTCTAAACCTTTAACTGGATTTCAATGGTAACGTGTAAATATTGAGATTTTGTATTGAAATTCTTATTTCCGATGGAAAAGTTTACAGATCTGCTCGGAATGGTCCATACACATGTATTTCTGTATTGGTGATTACATTTTCATAGCTCATTGGTTCTTCAACATTAAGTATGTCCTCCATTTCTATTAACAGTGTATCCTAATTCTTTTCAATACAATTCGTTGCCTCCTGTTATCTTCATTGGGTAACTTATTTGAAGTGAGCACTTTATGTTGACGTTTACGTCTTTTTATACTTCCTTTCTTCGAAATACTGTCTTTAATGCCATATTTCTTGAAAGAACCGCCTGCTTTACATCCTAATGTACTATTATACACAATTCTCATTATGATTGTAATGCACAGCGGAATACAGGTGTTTATATAGTGTTTTTTAAATGCAAACAAATGATATCTTCATTTCTAAAATTAATAAATTTAAAATCTTGATCTATAAATTTTACAACTATTTGATCAACACGATTCACTTTTACTGGAAGATATACATGTTGTATTAGGTTTATCAAATGTCATGTCCTGGAGCCGCAGTAAATGTGAATTCATGTATTGTATTTGTTGGTTTTCCATTCAAATATGAACCGCCTACAATATTAACATTTATGCGACATGCATTTACAGATGATATATTAACCTGTTTTGAAGATTCGTGAAATTGTTTAATTGGATATAGTCTCCATTCATAACCCAACATATTTGTAATTGAGTTATCTTCCGGGAAATCGATATCAACGTTACTATACATTACACTAGTTAACAATTTTGGATTTCAACTTAATTTGAAATGTACATATTGAGGTAATGCTGTTTTAATGATTACTTCAAGGTCATCCAACTTATAAGATCCTTCTGGTATCACAATCTCGTATGTTTTTTTTACCAATATTAGCCGTAAATAATTGGTTTTCCATATAAATGTTTGGTGTGCTGTTGGAAGTAACGAATTCTATTAGACTTATTTGCCATTTTCCATCTAACTCCGATGCAATGAAATATACAGCAAGCAATTGCGAAGAAATTTCCACTTAATATCAATGTAATTGACTTATTAATAATATGTTTTACCATTACAATTACTTATATACCCTATTTATAGCCAAAAAATGAAAACATAAATGTTCACATTATATTATATTTGGTAATTGCTCTGTTTTTTAATTATACCTTAATTGCATGTTTTTAAAATAAGTACATATTTCAATTGGAGGACGTAAATCGCCAATACTGTCGTAATACAATAATTGATTTATGTTTTTAATTATTGCAACCCAATGTGTTCCTCCATTTTGTTTCGAATCTAAATTAACAATCGTACATTCACGAATATTTCGTTTCTTTGGTAAATCATATCTAATATACACACCTCGGAAATAGGGAATATCCAGTTTCTTTACAAATATATTAATATCTTTATTTATTAATGCTCATTTTGGAAGACTATTTAGGACTTTCAGCATTTTTTCCCATGTTTTGAGTTTTTTCATCCTTGTCAAACTTTATAGGGTTTCAAATGCATTCCTTTACCTTTTGATTTAACTTTTCTACTGACTGCCGAAACCCGTCCAACGATTGATCCAAGAGCAGTTAATGCTGGAAATAGGAACGGAATGATTCCTCCTTTCTTTGTTTTTTGTTTGGTGTTGCATTTTAAGCCCATGCCTCTCTTCACCTTCATGCGCATAACTTTATCAACAACCCAAGTTCCAAGCTTTTCAGCTGTAGATGTAGATGGATTCTTCCTTTTATTTGCTGCTTTATAGGCTGGAATTGTATCTGCTATACGTCTTTCTTTCAGATCGTTTGTTCGATCGTAAACTATATAGTAATTCCTTACATGTGTTATCTAGAGAGTTTATTCCTTGACTGTTCTGTGCCAAACATTTTGCAAATTTAGTACCTGGTCCGCAATAAGTGTATTTCTGTAAATTCAATTCAAATGGTAATTTATTATTCAATGTATTCAAGACAAAGCATCCTTTTTTGATATGTTTAGTACAAGCGATTGTTTTCAACTGAAGACAAACCTATATATATACACCTACATGTATAGTTTTATGTTAGTACATTACAGTATACTGTGTACTTGTATAGAAATGAATGTTGTTAAACAAAATGTTAATCTGTCGGTAATTGAAAACACAAAAGAAAACATAATTGAACAGAAACTTGGTACTCTTTTACCATCAGATATATGTTGTATAATAAGCAGTCCTTATTCATGTGGAAAAAACTTTTGTTATTATGTCGCTGTTGGAACCTCCAAATGGTCTTATATTTAAAAACATATGTATTTTCTAAAACAATACAACAAGAGAAATATCAACGATTAGCGAGCATTTTGTCGTTAATTGATGGAATGCAATATTTCCCTTTTACAAATAAAGAATATATAGTGCCTTCGAATGAAGCGTTGCCCTATTCCATATTTATTTTTGACGATATTTGGTGTGAACTGCAGGGTAAAATACAGCAATATTTCATTTTTTGTCGACATGCAAATGATGATGCTTTTTATCTATCACAAAGTTATGCACTTATACCGAAACAAAATTTTTCGCGATAATGCTAATATGATAATTGTGTTTAAAATAGATAGTATGAATCTGCAACATATTTTATAATGATCATGTTTTAGGCAATATGGCATTTACAAAGCTTAAAGATATGTATTATTACTGTTGGAAAGAAAGATATGGTTGTTTGGTGATTAAACCAACACTTCCCACATATAAAGGCAGATATAGGTCTGGTTTTGACAATTTTTTGCTTCCAGGAGAAGAAAAATGAGTATTTCTAAGTTTGGACATAGCAGTATAATACACAATCATTACAATACCTGTTTAATAAAATATCGCGATGGGAATTGTCATTTGAATGGACATACTTTACGTAATATGGGCATAGCTGTGAAAGATAGTGATGCGATAAATAGACATTATGTAGAAGACTTAAACACTATTATGCAAAATGTATTTAAATCGAAATCAAACAATATTGAAGAGAAATGAATAAAGTTAGTTAATTTTAATGATAATGTTTATAAAATCACTAGTGTAATTGCAAACATTTTAACCAATATTAGCAATGATTTGCAGAGTAATGAATTTATAATCGAGGAACATTTAAGTGTATTTAGTAAGGATTTTAACGATATGACAAACATAGTTTTTACAACACAACTTACAGAAATGCAAGAAAATTTAAAAGTTGTAATTAATGAAATGGTAAACGATACTATTACAATAACAACTTGAAACACAAATGGAACAAATAACACAATATATGAGAGATGAATTCCCTAATAAAAATTTTGGCTTAGTTACACAAATCGATTTGAGAAAAAATAATGATATGGAAACACAAATAAATTATTTTATTAACGATTTGAATGCTAAAACTATAACTAAATTAGATGCTGTTTTAAGTAAAGTAGATAATATTGAAAAAGCTCAAATTATTCGACCTATTACATCAGTTAGAAAGCAGCAACTTAATTCATATATAAATTGATTGAATTTAGTGTAATATAATCAAACATGTCTGCCTCTGCTTCAGAATTACATAAAGTCGTATCTGATGTGAAAGATAAATATTTACACGCCAAACACGCTTGTATGGAACAGGATGTTTTAAACGAAGAAATATTTAAACCTGTTATGACTAGAATGGATTCATTGCATTCTGCGTTGAATAAGCCTAATGAAACAGTTTTGGAAATTAAAACTGAAGAACCATTAACAAAGAAGAACAAAAAGTAACCCCTTTCTCATTTAACACAACATTATTTAGCTTTAAAACAATCTTCGTCTATGCACGATACGACCTTTGGTGTTTATCAACATGATAACGTTTGGTTTCTGGGAGATGAAATTAAATAGGCAATTATGTAACTGATGTGAGTCAAGGATGGTTTGAATTATTGTTTAAAAATTTTCCAAATGGTTATTCTGATGCTGATTTAAAGAAATATAAAGAACTTATTCGTCGAACAAATGGTAACATTCGTTCAGGAGATGAAAATCATCCGAAAATACATTTAATATGAGATATAGTAGGTAGTGGAACATATAAAGATGAAATTGACAACCACTTTTCACCTTTATATTGGAATAATTATAATGAATTGGTCGATAGAATAAAACTTCTCATCGCTTCCAGAGAGTCTATGAATAATTCACATACAAAACGAAATTGCTTCTATTATTGAAGAGTTGAAAGAAGACGGTTATATTACCAACGATGTTTAGTTAGGTTGCTTAAGAGCTTCATGCTCCTGCAAGTAAGATATCCTAGAATAAATGTTATAACTCATGGTTTAAATTGATCTTTTTCAAGCCAATTTGTGTGTGAAATGACATTGTTTTCCACATACAATAAGGGATACAAATATATTTTAACCATATTAGATGTTTATTCCAAATATGGTTGGGGTATACCTTTGAAAAACAAAACTGCGAAATGGGTTACCGATGCAATGAAGATCGTTTTGAAAGAAAGAACCGCAATTCTCTCCAAACCGACAGAGGATCTGAATTTTTTCTGCACCATTCCAGAAACTAATTACCGAATATGATATTAATCACTATGCAACATATTCGGAGCGTAAAGCCAGTGTTGTGGAAAGTTACAACAAATCGATTAAACTGTTAATATATTAACATTTCACAACGAGGGGGACATTCAATTGGGTTGACATTTCCTGAAATAGTTACATTTTATAATTCCAGATATCATACAACTATCAAGATGGCGCCTAAAGAAGTTACGGATAATAGTGCAATGAAAATTATTTATAATAATATTAAAATAATCGACGAAAAAAAACTAAAGTTCAAATTTGGGGAATTTATACATATCTCGATGCAGAAAGGACTCTCTGAGAAAGAATTATGGTAAAGTGGTCTTTTGAAATATTTAAAATTATTTCAATTAGACAAAACACATCCCAGAGTGTACTACCTAGAAACCTATGATAGAGAGCCAATAAAAGGAGGATTTTACGAACATGAATTGCAAAATGTTAGTTCTCCAAATGAATATTTGGTAAATAAAATCATCAAAAGAAAAAAGATATGACCTTGGTTCGATGGAGGGGTTTCTCAAAAGCACACGATTCGTGGGTTAATAAAGATCTTAAAAATTGTAATACAATGTTTGTAAAATTATGATACTAAATAAAAGATTTTTAAATAATATTTGATGTTTTTTCATTTAATAAACCTCTGGATGGGGACTGGATGTACAATTTATTGTGTAATCAATCCCTTAGTTGATTGGATTATCATTTCATTGGATTAACGTTTGAGCGATAATCCAATGTGATTAAATCCTTTCAGTTGTGACATCAGTCACATTTAGGTGATAATCTGATGTGTAATTCAATTGGTAACTGTGAGAGAATTGTTAAATTGGAAATTCGCATTTAGGTGTTCATTTGTTGTGTTTGTTACGTATTGTAATTCATCATGTTTAGATGTCAAATAGTTGTGTTTGATTTGTAATTCATGTTCGTATTTGAATCTTGTGTTCTTTAATTGCTTTTAATATTACATTTCTAGAAAATGGGATAAAATTTCGTGGAAATTTAGAGTTTAAAGATGTGAATTGTTTAATTCGTTGTTGCAGTTACCTGGAATTGAAAATTTTTTCGCGGAGTTTTTCAACTTAAAGGCATTTGGGATGCGATTCCGTTTTAATGTTATTTATAATGTATTTGTAACGTGATATATTTATTGGAATTTGGATATTGTTTCCCTGGATTCGTTTCTCGGATTAGATTTATATGGTATTTCGTGTTTTTTTATTTAATTGTGATGTAATTCATTGTTAGTTTATCGGAATACTTTTCTGGGTTTCATAATGGTTTTAGGTAGGTTATGTTTCTTTGCATGTAACGATACATTTCTTCGAAATTGGTAAGTTTTAAGAGAGAAAAATTTGTATTCCCCACACTAAAAACTTTTTTATTCAAAAATCGTTATTAAAATTTTATTGTTTAAAATTATATATATATATGTATATAAAATATTTTTTTATGGTGTAAACGTTTTTTACTGTGCACACTAGTTTTAATGGTTTACAATACTTTGACGGTGTCGAGTAACTCACATTATTTTAGAAAACATATTTAAGATGTAAAGATTTTGCTATTCAAAACTGGGCTTAGAATTCTATGTTATGTTGTAAATGCAGTCCGCATGCTTTAAAACTTGTGAAAGAAAGATGAGGCCGGACAGGTCCCGGGATGCGGTGAATTGTATAGTGTATGCGAGCTACAGGGAGGGCGACGTGCGCCGGTAAGTGAAGTTTGCTGGCGGGGGGCGGAGGGATGGGGGAAATTCTCTCGCTGTCGCCACCAGGCTCTGCGCATGAAGGGAAGGTTGGATACGGGCGGGTATCGATAGAGGCGCGCGACACAGGTAGCAACAGTTTAGTGAACCATTCCTTCGCATGCAGTTCCTCGAGTAGTTCAAAACTCCGGTCTGCACACTGTCTTATTCTTCTCCATACTCACCTCGATTCACCCTCATCAGCTCTCGAGACCTAAATTTCGCTAGCTTCCCAAACACATTAAATTTTCGGCTATCCTGTAACTGGTATTGTTCACAAGGTTTTAGAATGACTCGTACCCTATCTTTTGTAAAAACATGTCGCTGTTAAAAACTACGTGATCCTTTTTTTTAACACACAAATTATATGTTTATGATAAATTTGGAACTAATTGTTACTTAACATAGAATATTAAACTCCAACAAGATTATATTATATTTTCCTATACGATAGTAGAGTCAAAATCCTGGGCTAGGAAAAACTACACATGAAATACAAATTTTTGTCTGCTAGGTGAATAAATATATGTCTTGTTTCAATACTTGTAAAAAAACATTTTTTTAGAAGTGAATCAAATATGTCTTATATTACTGTGTGATTTTTTCAAATCATAGTTTGCTTGATTCAAATATACACTTATTGTTGGAATGTTAAATCTGGGGATTATCTCGGGGATTAAAGAAACTTTATTTCAGGGATATAAATGTTATAGGTGGGAGTTGTGAAATTTTAATTCGCTGGGAATACACCAGGCTTTTGTGTGACCTTGGATCGGCAGCTAGGGCGGGATGTATGGGCAGGCCAGCTCTCGAGATATAAGAAAAAATGCATTCCGGACTGGGGGTGTGTGGCCCTGGAGAAGAAACTGACTTTTCGGGCAAAGACAGCTTCTGGAGTAGGGAGGGAGGGAAGGTCTGGGTTCTTGACCTCAGGGCACGTTGCTCTCATGATGGGTGGAGGTGGGTGGTGGGGTGCAGGGAGCAATGTGAAGGCATCTACCTAGTCATCACCATCTTGGTACATTGCCGAAAAAATCGACAATTGAGGGCAGAGGGACAAGTAACCTCAAGGACAGAGTAGCATGCTCTGTCGAGGGGCGGGGAAGGTCAGGCAGGAGCCATCCACACCCCTGTATCCAGTCGCCGCCATCTTCAGTTACTTATAGAAGCTTGGACTAGATGGATGTATAGCTCAATTGCTCCTTCATATACATCTGGCTTCGGAGTGTAGTAGCCGAGATTTTCGTTAAACGATATTATATGCTCAGGGGTTCAGATCTCGTTCACAGTATTCGTAAACTAATATTATAGGGCTTTCTTTATTTTTATAATCGTCTCAAGTACGTTTCCTAGCTCGGTCGACGAAACTTCGTACCATTTTCAACTTGTGTATGTGTTAACAAATGTGCTCTATTTGCCAGACTTTGCGAAAATTTTTTTCTTCTTACGTTAGTTTTAAATAATTCACTTTTATACATTAACATACTTGTAGTACGAATCAAGTTGTTATTAGTAGCTTGGTAGGGAAATAGGTTCTGTCAGTCGTAAATTTCAACTCGGTTGGCTTTTTAGATGCCGGCCATGCTACACGTATATAAGCAGGTGCACATCATAGGATCCACTCATTCATCGAGAGACCTCCTAGCCAGAGAGACGTCGCCACACTGCTAGGTATCTAACCGTGCTTATAAGTCTCCGCAAATCATATACTAACATCATTCCTTCAGAAACCTAACAGCCGGACAGACGTGTTTTGGGAGAGGTGTAATTTTACTGTCCCTGCTAATCAATTAATTAATTATTACGTGTGGATTTCGTTTCTAAAGTTCCTCCTTGTCAGTCTCACAGGTAGACGGACGTGTAAGATATGTGCGTGAGGCGTCATATATATCGTGTTATTGTGTTCGTTTAATTTATAGGGACTTTTTTTTGTAGATCGTTAATTCCAATACTCACGTAATTGTATTCGTTTGATATACTTCTCTCTCGTGCCAATTTTATTGATAGCATACAGCTCGGGGTAGTGAAATGACTCTACGTTTAATTCCATACTGGAGAGTCATGTAATTGCACTTGTTTCTCTGTGATACCAGGAAATTAAAATTCTCTCTAGTGTAATTCATTCATATGTAGAACTCGTCTAAAGACCTTGAATTTCTCTAGTGTGTTAAATATATTCGTAAAAATCGCCTGTATACCACCAACATCCCTACAGACACATCAAAATGAGAAAAAATATCAAAAATGACGCTTTGCACAATCTTGCACTAAACTCAACAGCGCCAACATCGTACAGAGCTCTTGCTACCTTCTCCTAAAAAAAAATAAGAAAGAAAGTAATTGGTCCCTTGGTACGTTCTTGCACCGTAAACAAAAAATTAACCCTTTCAATACATTTAAACCTTTCATTAAATTTAGCCCTTTCATTAAGTTTAACCCTTTCAGTTTGATCAACCGTTTCCATTTTTGATTAACCCTTTCAATTTGTGATCGTATTAAGATCGGATTAAGGATTAACCCTTTCAATCAAATAGCTAATCCATCAATTACTTCAAATTATTACCAGGTGAAGTGAAATCATCACCTACCTACTACTGAGAATACCTGAATTAGGTAAATGTATGGTGTTCATATGCAAATATTCTTGTGTCTCACTCTTACACAAATAACATGAATTAAACTTCTTGAATCAAATCTCACACTACTATTATCACTACAGAGTATTTTGGCTCGCATAACGTGTGGTAATTTACATGTATGTCGTTCAGTTTAAGCCAAATACACCCTCACAAACTCAACTTCAAACTGTGTGAGTTCTTTTTATGTCATATTCCCTATCTCCATCCATTCCTTCCATACATGCTTGATATTAATTCCAGAAGCCTGCAGAAATATCGCAGGGTGTTGGTGGATTATTTTTTAAAATAATTCGACGAAATATATTTAAATCTCATGTTGTTTTGATCAGTATTGTGTAAGTTACATCTTAGAAATAACTTCATTGAAGTAGAGTTACTTTAGAATGTATAGTAACTTCAACTACTTTTCTTTACTTTCGGATAAAATGTTAATGAGCGTTAATTTGAAAGTAACTTAAATGAACTCCGTTACACAGTAGGTGACTTTTATGTGTGTAGGTCTCCTTTAGCCCAGAACACTGATGAAAATAAAAAAGCGAATAAACACATTTGTTAAAGTAGGCTGTAAATATCGCTATCATAAGAATACAACTAATAGGTGTACCATAAAGAAACATGGAAATCTTATATAACTATAAAACTACCGAATTGGCATTAATACAGTTATTATCTAAAATAAGATTCCTCCTTAATAATTCGTAGTCAGTGACGTAGTGAGAGACATGTTTTTCCCACTTGAGGAATTAATTTCTTTTCAGTGCTTAGCTATTTTAAATGAAACATTTTATCATAACTTATTTCTTATTATCATACATCTAACACCCCACTACATAAAACTTTTGCAGCTCTGTATATACTAAATGTCAAAACATTTTATTAAATAAACTGTGTGTCATTAAGTATTAATAGTGTCAGAAAAGTAATAAATGAATTAAGGAATATAATACAGAAAATTTAACTCTCGATTTTAATAATACACTTAAGAAAATGGAAACGAAAGAAAATACGAGTTTCTTTTCAGTGGCTATATAACGAAACAAAAAATAGGAAATATTTGAAACCAAACAAAATTTAAATGGCATTACTCGCACAGGCTCCTTAATAGATTCATATATAACAGTTCAAAAAGGCGCAAGAAAAGTTGTATTCCAAAACTGAAATTACTATTCAAAAATAAATAATAGCATTCTCTTTTTTTGTATTTCTTTCAAAACGCCCACCAAAACATTTCGGAACTCCGTTCCCTAGTCTGCGACTAGCATCTTACTAGCTAGCAGACAGCCCAGCTATTAGGGAAAATTTCGTAGCTCCCAGTAGCCAATCAGACACGAGGGGTGTTTCCAGAGAGTCGCGCGACCAATCAGTGAATAATGGGTACGCCTGTATCAAAGAAACCACCATGTCGTTTCGTATCTGTGTATATTTCTACTCTGTGCATCAGGTGTGTTCGAATTGTTCAATTCGTTGTTTAGAAACTTGTGATTTAGTAACTTTCTGTACGGATTCTCTCAGTAAATTCGTGAAATACTACATAGATCTTACTATATTTCAAAATTAAATTTAGTGATAACTCTCGTATGCTTTCTGAAAATTATTTATAAAAGTACGTAAACATTTCGTTGAATAAATCGGCCAAATCAAACATCATGGTAACGTCCAAAGTGTGATAATCACTATTACCGTCTCGCAAATGTTAACCCAAATTGGCTGTGTGTAATAAATTTAAAAAAAATTTTACATATTTAATTTTTTCAAGGTGTTCTATTTTTACTTTTAGAACCTACGAATTATTTAGACAGATGTCAGTTTACAATACCCTAAATTTGTTTAGCATTACAATGGCAAGTGGATTAGCGGATTAATAAAATATACAGCTGCCACTTGAAGCACCAGCTGATTGCGAAAGCATACACAAACGAAAAGTAAATATTGGTGCTCATTTCGTCGAACTGTCAAAATCTTGCCAAGTTATAAGAGACAGCGAATAGGCCTAAGCTTTGTTTGCATGATGCGGAGGAATGAACTAAAAGGCTTCAGAAAAGTTGCTAGTAACCGTGAAGAGACTACTATTAATAAATATACGCACACTTTATGTCAATTCACTATTTATGGAAAATCTGTCGTTTAACTTGTCCCCTCTGCGGACGTTCGCAACATTTTGGATGTGAAAAATAAAAAGAATTAAAATATGGATATGTTTGAACTATTGAATTATTTTGCCCAGACATAATCATATAAATGTTTATGAGGAATAAACTGTAGTTTTTAAGGGGTCGCGGTGGCTGAGCGGTTAGCCTGCTCGCCTCCCACCACTTGGAACCGCATTCAATCCCCGGCCGAGTCACTCCCAGATTTTCGCATGTGGAAATCGTGCCGAACAATGCCGTTGCTCGGCGGGTTTTCTCGGGGATCTTCCCTTTCCCCGCCCTTTCATTCCGGCGCTGCTCCATATTCACCTCAATCACCCTCATCGACTCACAAGACTACGCTGTTAAGAGCCGCCCAAATCTCTTCACTCTAATTTTTAAGGAGTATAATTTAAGATTTATAGATTGACGAAGAGAAGCAAGAGATGAGCCCCTTGTTATGAAAACAGCCGTGTTTGCTTACACTTTAAGTTATATACTTAATTCATTCGTTTGTTCGAGGAACTAGAAGACAGCTAATTGTGCCTGGTTTAATGTGTAGGACCTTGCAATTCGTTTCGTTTTGTGGGCACAAGAGGCGATATCCAGTGCGATAGGTTCCGAATTCGGGTACGACGTAAGGCCTGCTGTGTGTAAAACACTGACCTCCATTACAGCAGGTGGTAGAGTGATGGGTTGCGGCTTGGAGGCTGTAGGTTTGACCCCGGAAGAGCAGGGGATTTACTTCCCGCGGAATACTATCACGGTAGTAACAGGAAGATGCTGATACACTAGTGAAACACTGGACTCGTGTTCGGATCAGGGTTATGTCGCGGGTCTGGCCATCCTGATTTAGGGTTCCAATTGATTTCCTAAATTTCTCCTTAATTCAGGCTATGGCTAATTCCTTCTCCGCTCCTGCTTGTTCCTAAAACTTGTTTCGCCTGTGACGAACCCGCTGTCGACGAGACGTTAAAACGTCTCGTCGACAAGTAAATTAGTTACAAGTAAATTAATTTAAAAAACACGAAATTAAAATAAAAGTGTTTTTCCCTGACAATATTGACCACCGCCCATAATCCTTCCCACCGTGTTGCGAGCAACAACAATAATTTTATTTCTTTTAATTGACGTAATAAAACTGTATCGTTTGATTTTCTCGGCCTCTTTTTTAAACTACTTCGTTGTCATTTTGTAACTCTTACAAAGGTTGGCGACGTTTCCCATTCCGTGGAGACTGACACAGATTTACACGAATTTCCACTCATGCCTTACCCGGGACTCGAACCCTTAAACCCTTGTGACGTAAGATGGTACGTGACCAGCTGCGCCACGGGGGGGGGGGGGTTGCCTACGTGCTATATTGCGGATGCAATGACGACCTACCGCAGTATTTTAGAGGTAGTGAAATTTCGGGAAAAGATTTCAAGACAAGATGTATTTCAAAACACTGTAAGATCGTTTACCTATCTTGATTGGCTGGATTACTTTCTGACACATGTTAACTGTATGCAGACGCATCACGTAGGAACCGTGTCGATGTTACTGAATTCTGAGTGGCCCGGTCAAATAGGAAAACGCCTTCTCATGCAGATATCAACCAATGGCAATAGACGAACTGTTGTTGGGTGCTTATAGTATTGAAATCTACCGTGCACTCAAATTTTCACTAGCTCTAGATGATGCCTGATCGGTAAAAACATAAAAATTCGCTAGTACAACGACCTGTAGGTTAGACCTCGTAGTCCTATTTACTATCAGGGAGTCAACTCTTCATTGGTTTTTTGCTGTCGCATTGAAAGGCAATGTTTGGGCCTGCGTTATTTCACGTGTTTCTTATTGGCGTTAGATTCTTCATTGCATGTCGAATAACGCGGCGACTAATTACAAAAGTAATATAAACGAAGAAATCTTTTTAATTCTAGCTTGTCCCGGCATGTATCCGCGAATTTTCCAGGTCTCCACTAATCGGATAAGAAGACACTGCAGTTCCCATAACCGCACCGTGGTTTGGGTGCTGTAGTCACTGGTTCATTTGAGGACAGACTAGTCTACAAAATACCGTGCCTTTAGATTCTTTCTGCATATGGCCCGCGATTTGTTTCGACACGCCCTGGCAAACAGCGCGCCATTAATAAAGTAGCAGTAAATTGCGGGGAAAATCGTGGGAAACCAAGTTGAAACTAGAGCTGTCATCTCACTGTGGCAGCAGCCGGTGGACTAAATACAACGGCACGAATGACCCGCGAAAAATTCTCAATCTCCACCTATGCGCTGTTCGCAGTTTAGCATGTTTGAAGTCCTTGCTTATGGTCTACTTTTATGCGTTTTGTATCCTTCTGCCAAACAGAAATAAACACTTACAAGGGTCCGTACACGTTATTTACATGTCGAATAAGTATAACTGTAAAATTTTTGGTATCGTAAATAATATGTTACTGGTATCCTGATTATTAGGCCCGTTCTACAATGCACGGATACGTAAGAATACGTACTCGGGAACGCAAGAGGAACAAGCCGACGACTCGGGATAAATTTGAACCATTATACAATATGAATAAAAGTAAAGTCTTGCAACTTACGAAATAAAAAATACTCAGCTGTTGCAAACTACAGATATAGGTTTCATAATATACACGTCTCGTTTTGTATACTTTTACAATGTTTAAAAATACGAAAGTGCTACTGCCAAACCATGCGCACTTATTTATTAAAAAAAATCGATGAACTTGTTGTGTATACCACAATGGCCACGAACACGAATATCAACAAACCAAATACTCGATTACTATTGGCTACACGGATTCACGGACACGGAAGAGTTGGGAGATGCCCAGTTTTCTTACGTGAATCCGTACGCTATCTACGTCCGCATGTGTCTTATTGTAGATTGTGTTACGCATCCGCTTCCGTGATCCGTATTCGCGTGCGTGTCATTGTAGAAAGCGCCTTAAGTCTCAGACGCTTTTAAAGGAAGAAACTAAATTCAGTGCTAACAAACTGTTAAACGTCACACGTTAAGATATTCCTACATTTTTGCCAACCGGCAACCTGGTGTACCTACCTTAGCTCACAGAATACTGATTTTGAAAGAACGACGACCTTGTAACACGGATTATATGTTAGCGTGGACTACGTATGGACAGATATTGCATTTTCCTGCTGGGTAAACTGGAAACCAGACCGGTCCTTTTTCAGTACAGGGATAGGTGCGTGAGAAACACATTTGGAATGAGCTTAGGCAGGATCCTGTGAACGGGGAAAATAAAACTGCAAGGTGGTGGAGAGGACAGGGAAGATGGGCTAATCTTCGGCGACATCGCGTAGCTGGCTTTTTGTCGAGATAGGAGGCTTGGGAAAACATTAGCGCTACTACATGGCGTGCCACTTCGCTAGTGAAGATGAATGGCTGGAAATCCAACACACGGACAGCCCCTCTACAGTATTCTTGCGCAGTGGCTCTATTGTCTCCTCCTCACTATTCAGGACTCTTCCCTTATTTGAATAACAATCGAGATTCTTTCCCGTTAGGAAAGTCGGGGCATGTTCACTAAATATTTCCAACACAAAAGAAAGCCGGTTTCCGTCCCAAAGCTGGAATAAAAAAAAATGGTTTGGAAAGGGGAGGAGACGACTTCTAGCAAGATGGTGTTATGGCAGTACCACCATAACGTATGTTATTTCTGTGTTATAAGTGCCCAGCTTGCCAATATACGTGTTATATACGAAATTTCTATTGAAACGGTATAATGGTGTAGCGTGATTCCAGTGAACTAATGGAATAAAACACGAACATGCTCTTACGATGGCGTGGGCAGGTCTTATTCTGCGGCCTGCCTTAGCACACTATTATAAATTCAAGGAAAATCACTGTAGCTTTGTTTAAATTTATACTTAAGTGGAGGTTTTAGCCGATCGCTCAAAGCAACTAAGTTAAATCATTAAAATATAAGTTTAGACACTCACAGCATTGAGTTATTATTAATTTACGATTCTGGTTCTACAATCACTAAAAATATTATAACAACTTCGATGTAGCTAATTGGATTAAGTTTATACAATTATAAAGACACGTTTTGTTGTTAATTTTGAGAGGGGTTTTCCCACCTTGCAGGTTAGCGAAGTTGATTGTGTCGTGGGTCGCAGAGTATCAACCTGTTGCTTTGGGTCTGGTACCCATTTATATCAAGTATTATTGTAAATGAGTACATTGCCGAAGTATCAGGTACATTTAGTATCAGTTTAACATTCGCCAGTGTGTTGGTCTGCTGTTCCATGAAATATTTATATGATACATTTTTTATTGTATTTAAAATGTGCGGTTAAGATGAAATCCAATTCCTTGGTTTAGATTTGGAGATTGCACAGTTAAGTGATTTAGTTATAAAAATGTTAAGTTTCTTTTAAACGATTTACATATAGCAAGTTCATTATCTCCTCTGAACCATTTTCGCTCAAATGAAGCCTTTTATTATGCTCTTGGTCTTGTCCATACTTAATTTCACTTTAACACATACAGCACAGTACACCAACTGTAAACATGTAAAGGCTGTTCACGGTAAACTGAGCACTTCTGAATGCCCTGCTTAATATATACCTGTACGCATATTGTCCATTCTTCAACCATATGTAAAAATATTAACATTGCAGTGGGCCTGATCACTTTATTCATGCGTCCGTCAAGGAAGCCTGTGAAATTATTTAATAAGTAATATTTTACAAATTTGCTAATTCGTGCACTTACGTATATGCAAAAAAAAAAAAAACAGAAAGTCAAATAAATCATTTCAGTATTTGCAACTGTTCACCTAACACTTCTAATACGACGTTAAAACAAGGAACTAATTTCCCTCCATTGTTGTCAACCTTACTGGGTGCATGCCTGTCAGTGTGAGGGAGTTACGAGACGATGCTCTAACTAGGCATGGCGCCACCATCCAGCAGTCCCTGGACATCACCTCTCCACATGGTGCCTATGAAAGGAGGACTAGAGGGCGGGGACTACAGGGCGCTCAATGCCCGCACTATACCAGACAGGTACCCAATACCACATATTCAGGACTTCTCACATACCCTGCACGGAAAAATCATTTTTTCCCCACTATCGACCTGGTCCAAGCCTATAGCCAAATCCCAGTCGCTCTTCAGGACGTCTCCAAAACTGCTATCACAACTCCTTTCGGGCGGTACGAGTTCCCATTTATGTCCTTCGGTCTGCGGAATGCTGTCCAGACTTTCCACAGATTTATGGATGAGGTCTTTCGGGACCTCGATTTTTGTGTGTCGCATCTGGATGACATATTGGGGACATCTCGTGATGATGCAGAGCACGAACGACATCCGGATGATCTCTTCGCATGCTTGGATGCCTACGGTCTCATCAATCCAGCCAAGTGCCTCTTTTGTGAGTCATGGGAAAACATTTCTCGGGCACAGAATTTCGGTGGACGGATCCTAGCCACTACCGGAGAAAGCAGATGCCATACGTAACTTCCCAAACCAATGTCGGTGATGAAGTAACGCCAATTCACCAGCATGCCGAATTTTTATTGGCATTTCATACCCAAGGCCGCCGAAGTCCGAGCTCCCCATCACGAGCTTCTGGTGTGGATGTTGGAGAGCGACAAGGCCTTTGAGGACTGCAAGACTAGTCTCGCTTCAGCTTCCTACTGGACCATCATGCCCCAGAGGCCTCACTGGCTGTCATGACTGATGCCTCTGATTTGCAGTCGGGGTAGTACTACAGGAGTAGGTGCAGGGAGCCTGGCAACTATTAGCATTTTTCTCAAAGAAGCTCAACCCTGCCCAATGGAAGTACGGCGCCTAATACAGGAACTCCCCACTATTTACCTGGAGCTCCAACACTTTCGCCACATGGTCGAGGGCCGCGATTTCGCTGTCTTCACAGATCATAAACTGCTTGCCTTTGCTTTCGTACAGAATACTGAAAAGTGTTTCCCCCCTCGACCCCCCGTGCCCGACACCTGACTTCATCAGCCAGTTCACTACAGACATCCGGCACGTCCTCGGGTTTGCCAACATTGTTGCTGAAAACCTGTCATGCGCGAAGCTATCACTTCCACACTGGATTACCAAGCTCTCGCAGTCACAGGCGGCCGACGAAGAATTTTGCAACAGTTCCTGCGGCAGGACATCCTACTGCAGCTGACGAAAGTCCAGTTGCCGGAGTCACAACTTACATGTACTGTGACATTTCCACACAAACAATGCAGCCATTCATCACTCCGGTATTCCATTGCGTGGCCTTCTATTCACATTACCAGGTCACCCATCGTGGCATAAACGCATCAGTGAAGCTGGCCACGCAAAAGTTTTAATGGCCATAAGTCAAGTCGGATTGCCGACGTAGGGCACATGCTTGTCTCCCTTGTCAACAGACGAAAATTCCCCGGCATGTCTCCTCGCCGCACCGCTTGGGTCATTCCTGCCACTGTCACCTCGTTTGGACCATGTGCATATCGATCTGGTTGGGCCTTTGCCTTCATCCCAATGCTTCCGCTTCTGCCTCATCATGATAGACCATTTCACCCGTTGGCCAGAGGCAGTGCTGGTGGAGAATGTCCAGGGAGTCTCAGTGGCGAGAACGCTCTACACAATGTGGATAGCAAGTTACGACACACTGCTACAGATCATCACCGACCAGGAGCGTCAGTTTGAGTCGTCTCTGTTCAGGCGCCTGGTCAACTTGGCAGGCGCGTCCCACCTTCGAACCACAGCCTATCATCCAGTTTCCAATGGCATAGTGGAGAGGTTGCACCGCCAGCTCAAGGTGGCCATTCGCTGCCATACTACTGAAAGTTGGGTAGATGTCCTGCCCACAATCCTCCATGACATCAGGGAGGCATGGCGGCATGACCTCCGCACCTCCACAGCCAACCTGGTTTATGAACAGCCACTGCGCCTACCTAGAGAATCTCTCGGCGCCCACCCAGACTCCGACACATCGATGCTACGGGATTCGCCAAGGATCTCCGCTTGCATTTCCAGACCCTCTGGCCAGTTAGCGGCTCATGCCGTGGTGAACCACGCCCGTTAGTTTTCAAGGACCTCCAGTCTGCCATTGAGGTCTTCGTCTGCTATGAGAGGTCTCGCAGGTCTCTCCAACCACCATACGAGGTCCCCTTTCCATACTCAATCGCACGCCGAAGATGGCTGCACTCCAGATGCATGGCCAGCGCATCACCATCGCCATTGACCGCCTCAAACCTTCGTACACCATGGCGGACAACCTGCCGGCCGACCCAGCTGCGCCCCGTCTGGCTGCAGCATCAGCATCTCTACACCTCCAGGACTCCACGGTGACGCCCTCTGCCCTGCGCCCCTGGTGACATGCTTTGGTTGACGTGTGCATTTTCCAGACCGTCTCTAGGGTGGCTTCTCGTGATGCGGGCACATCATTGGCAAGGGGGGGGGGGGGTTGTTGTGACGGCATGTCACCAAACACCAGCCGGCAGCATCTGGCTCATGGAGTTTGCTAAGCACTGGCCCAGCGGCCAGCAGCTGACAGACACGGCTTGCAGAGGTGAGTGAGCGTAGTAGGATTAATGCCAATGTCACCTCAGAAGACCATTAGGCCAAGTGGCCCGGGGGTCTACCCAATCAGCATAGTCCTATGGGGGAAAGCAGTCACTCTCGGGGAGTCAACGCAGCTGGTCGTGCTATGTGACCTTGAGTGTACTATGTGAGAGGGTTGCAATGTTTGCCTTTAATAAACAGCTCATATCCAGCACATGCTGGGTTTTTTTTTCTGTAACTTGCTGTCACACATTTTAGTGCTCCCCTTCTCTCGGCAGACCTGTAGAACTACATGTATAGACATCATAGAAGTTTCGAATGAATTTGGCAAAAGGTTTTGAAAAAAATTCTTTGTGTGCATGTAAACTTAATTTTTATAACGAAGAATCGTATGACATATATTGCAATATTCAGGTATTTAGTTTACAAAACTACTTCACCATTAAGCAGATTTCACTCTCGTACAGCAACTACGAGTAAACTAAGTTTTCACTTTATTATCAAAGTTTCCATGGAAGCACCTCGACCGCACCACTCAACATGTGTACCGTCAGCAATCGTCCCAGATACATGGACTGAGGAGGGAAGTAGGGCTTACTCCGTATGAGAAAATTCCAGCCATGTTGGACTCTTTCGTAATTCCCTATTACCCTATGTATGTGTTTGGAAGTCGATTTTGTACAGTGTACGCAGGATGGAAATTATCTACGCCCCAAAACAGTGCCATTTGCCTTCTTATTTAATTTTCTTGCAAAACCTTTTGACAAATTCATTTGAAACTTCATCGATGTTTGTACACATCGGTTACCTGTGTTCCGGGTTGGCTTTCTCGTCGCCTGGTCGTGCTTGCGAGTGAATGTCTTCGACTGGGGCAGTTTCTACAGGGTCTGATGAACTGGTCTATTTGAGTTGTTCGTAAATACAGATAATAATTATAAGCACCTAAAGCCTGTCTACCTGCCCGCCTATGATGTTTCAATGCCTGCATGGGACTGGCCAGCTGTAATCACATGGCAACTCGGTGATTGGCTTGTCGATGTCCGAACAATATCATAATGGTGTGATATAATTGTTTCAATGTAAATATGACGTCATAGGACTTGCATACACATATGTTTTAAGCAATAAGGGGTCAGTTGAGAGGTTTAGTTTAACAATGCCTAATGTGGATTATGGGTAGTCTCGACTGGCTTCTACGCCAGGTAATCCATGGCCAGTTATGTTAAAGTGTAGTGGATATTGCCCGTCTGTGGTTTGTAGTCATCGATTTCTTCTTCGATTGAGATGTGTCCTGTTTTACCAGTATCATCGGATTCTTAAGCTGTATGTCTATGCTACAGTGCCATAGTCTTATTTGGCTGTGATGCCTACGAAATCTTCAACAGACTCATCGAAATTTTCAGCTGTGGTACCTAGAACACCATTGCCAGCATTACCTGCTTATTTAGCTCCAGCACAGACTCCTCCAACAGAGCCAGCCGGGTCTTTGCCTGAACCACTAAGACATCATCAGTGTCACTTTTGCGATAAGTCATTTGCTTTTGGCTACAGTGTATGGCGCCCATTTATCATCAGTACTATAATACCAGGTTTACTGCAAGCAAGTTTCTTGTAACGTCGCTACATGTCCTCAAATGTGGTTACTTACATAAGCTGCCCTGCACTTTGTATTGGTGTAATAAATGACAAGATATTTTCGCACAATGATAGCATGTGTGTGAATAGCGAGATGCTTATAAGACTGTAACCTACAATCATGATGCATATATTGAAATGCATACACATCGAAGAATATTGTAATTCTTTCGAGGACATGAGCACCTGTATAAAATGATTCTAAGAAAAAACAGCTGTGTATAAAATTGTGTTTTATTTCATGATTGTCAGAATAAAATTTAAATTTAAAAGGTGCACAAATAGTGATTGATTGGATGAGGGTCATCCGTCAGCTGGACTTGGTGCTGTGGGAACCTTCATAACCGTGAGTTTTTAAAAAAATAAATTTCAACAATTTTTTTAAATAAAGTTTTAAACAAATTTGCTATAAATTTATACATTTTTAAAGCTTTTATATATTTTTTGGCATTTTTTTTAAGTTTTCGGCTTTAAGGTCAAGTTATGTAACATGACTGACAATATAGACACCACCCTACCTGGGGAGGGTCGTTCGTGTCGCGAGCTTAGTCGATCCATCTGTCATCGAATCCCGGACATCCTATTTGCATACCTTTAAATATATTTAAATAAATTCATTTTAATGCTTTTTAATTTCTCTTGAAATTTTAAAATTTTTAAAAAATAATTTTTAAAACAGTTTTATATAATTTTTTGATTTTTCTTGAGTGTTTTTGTTTCAGGGTCATTCAAGGTCACGGAACCAAGGTAAAGGTGATGGGTCAATGTTAAGATCACCTGGATCCAAGATGGCGGTTGGGTGATGTCACAACATGGCGGCCGGCTGGCGCCTACTCCGGAATCCGTTGTGCCAGAACGAGGATAATCTATCTATTACCACTACGCCGGGTTCGGGCAATGCCCGTTTCTATTTATCAGATCCGCTGCCCGCTGGCCTGGCAACAATTACATGTTATGCCCCGAGCTATGGCGGTTATGGGCAGCTCAGAAACAGTGGCCCTTGTGGCCGAAGCGGCTGTGGAGAGTTATCGGGGTGCTCCCGGACATGGCTGTGGCGTGTGTATAGTCCATGTGCGCACGCTGTCCCGAGAGACTGGCACGATTGGTGCCCAATATAGGAGTATGATATCGAGACTTGGTTTGTTATTTGCGCTGATGATTGTAATATAGTGAGTGATAGTATATTGCCCAAGACAGTGATTTATAACTTTTTAGCCTACTTTCCGAAGGAAAGAAAGACTTATGAGATCATTTTCCAGCCTGTCTATCTGTGTGTGTGTGTGTGTGTGCGCGCGCGCGCTCTCCTGTATATGTGTAACCTCTAAAAAATTTTAAACGCACGAACTGAATTTCACCAAAAACTCGTTACACATATTTTACTTAGTAAGAACATTCGACATTTATAAATTTAAACCACACCGGGTGATCAAAATTACGGGCATTTTCAAATTTAGGTTGCTATGTCAAATTTCGGGAACCTTTCAACCGATTTAAACCAAATTTTATATGTTAACAGAACGTCATGTAAGCATTGGATTTGGAGATAAATATTGTTGTTGGTCCACTATTTTGGAAGATAGCACCATATGAATAAATGAAGCTTCTACATTATATCTTAAAATCTGCTCACCAAATTCTCGCCAAATTTGGCACGAAAGTAATACTATAGCAAGCAGCGGGGACATATAAGATTTAAATTGACTAGGCACTTATTTTGAAAGTGGTGGCCATACAATTATTTTTTTTTATGTGTGCACCGTACATTTAGGCCAATTTCGAACAAGTTTTGAATGCTAAGAGTATTTATTATAAGTATTATATATATGCCAACAAATAGCCACTTTTGTACGCTACGGTGTAAGACAGCACCCCATAAATAGAGTTTTTGTGCCATATCTGGGGAAACAACTGGACTATAAATACCAAATTTGGCAAAAAATGAGGTTATTTTTCAGATGATCCTGGTATGTTGTAAGTAGATTAGACACGTTTTCTTTTAAATGACTGCTATATAGCCAATCTATATCGGCAAAACAATTTTATCAGATTAAAACTTAACTTTTATGCTGACAGCGAATATTACAAATATAAAATTTAGCTACCCAAAAACTATTTTGCAGCAATTTTTTATGATAGCATCACATGAAAGAAATACAACTAATTTCATACCTACGGAAAGATAACATATTCCTTTCAATTTTGGCAGACAAGGATCACTAAAGCAGGCCTTGTTAAATTGTATATTTTGAGTGGGTCAGACATTTATTTTCAAGATGGCGGCAACATAAACATTTTAGTTTAGTATGCTGTATGAACGATACTACGAAACAATTTTCAACTTAAGTTTGTACGCTGGCAGTATATATTGCAGTCATCAAGAATTCATATACAGAAATGCATTTATCCGCCATTTTATAAGATAGCGCCAAATTAAATATCAAGATTTTATGTTATATCTCGGGAACTAACACACCAATTTCATCAAAATCTTCAAGATGACGGCCATGTAAATATTTCAGATTAGTAAACCCTATCATTCAAAACATTTAACTTATTACATCCGAAGTTGATGTCCTGAATCCTACCTCCATATTGCAGGGGATTGCATGCTAGCTATTGGTACGAGGTTTTCTGGGTTCGAGTCCCAGGTAAGACATGTGTGTATTTGTAATTGTCTCACTACTGTTGCAAATGTTTCTGGTGCTATCTCTAATGATATTGCTGTCAATGAGACATCAAGACCTTCCATCCAAGCTTCTAAGATGATTTTCACCCATGTAGAGGGTAGTAGGCTCATTATCAGTAACTTCTGATTTTAGTACTGTAAATAAACTAATAAAATTTAATTTAGTACTTCATTATCTTCTTTTACAATAATTGCGAGTCTTGGAATCGTCCAGGCAGTTGTAAAATTGAAGTCAGAAGTGGAATGGAGGCAAGGAATTCAGTTTTTGTTATGTTAGGTGTTGGAATGTATTGTCTGTTAGGGACAAAGCCTCCGGTTAAATTAATTATTGCCGATCACGTGTAGCGAATGTCAACGGAGAATTTCCGCTGATAGGTGGCACTGTGTGGTAGAATTGAAGGACTCGTGACGAAATTAGTAGTGTCAGGGAAACACAGTGATAATGAGAAAGTAGACTATCTAAAACATTTCATAAATAAAAATGTTAGTAGTTCATACTGCAAGCGCCACAAGTGCTTGCGGCTCGCCTCCTTAGATGCCTGCGCTCGGACCGCCTCAGCCGCGACGGCCCACTCGTTTATAAATTTGTTAGAACGTACTTTTTTTAAAAATTATTTTGGTGTGTAATCTGCAAAGAAAATGATTATTGGTTAGAAAGTCACTCCGTGTGCTTATTATTTATGATTTTTGGTTATGTTTTTTGTTACCGTTTTTTTTACGCACAAGCTGACACAAGCATTTCTCCGATCGGATGAGCCGTTCGGTCGCTACAGTCATATTTTAAGCATATTAAACCGATCGAAATCAGAGGTTCGCAGCACGGCTCCCATCGTGGCCTGATGACGTCAGAACTATAAGTTTGTGCGTGAAACTTGAAGCGGAAGGACCGACCGATACTTTCGTACATTTACACTTCACGTACTGCTCATTCTCAACGAATAATTGCCACAGATCCTAGAGCAAAATTTCGTGACACTCACTTTCTGAACATAAGGGGCTGAATTGTAAGACGTTGTCACGACAAAATATTCGTCACGCATCTACAAAAGCGCAACTGATTCTATGAAGACTAATGTTAGTAAGGCATCAGGCTCCAGCCGGCTGCGCGAGCAGCTACCCCTCTCGCCTCGCCGGACGCACCCCTCTCCACATAAATTCACCCTCAGTTGTGGAGCTAACAGTAAATAGTGTCCGAGAAATTGCATAAACGACAGAAGAAAAAGTAGACAAGAAAATACAGAGCTGGATGCAAGGAAACAGGGTGAATAAGAATGTACACTAGAAAATTAATTCATAAATGATAATCCAAATACTGAAGTACACGATTCTGTTTTCGTGGCACGGCCCTGGAGTCCACGAAATGTCACCATGCCCAATTGCAAAGCCCGCATGCAGCGACCATGGAACATCTTGCGGGAGTAGTCCACCTGACGCTGGAGGGATGTTCTTAGGAGGCACGTACAATGCGATGGCATGAGATGGTGTCGCGGTCTCCTTCTTTGCCAGTGTCATCGCTGATGTTGATGTGCGAACTGCATTGCGCCTGGCAGCATCTCGCGCCATACAGCGCGCGCTCTCGGGTACCGAATATGAAATCCGCGAAACCAGAGCCGATGTTCCGGCATGTGGTGTGGACAGCTTCACTGTGTCGCGAGACTCTGCGAGTCAGCTCTAACATTTCTTGGAGGACCATGACAGACAGGCATCGCCATCAGAACCTGTTCTGCAGGACTTCGTCTCCATTCAGGAGGTCTGTCGCGAGTGCGGAAAAAACCTTCAATCCTAACACTTGAGAGACAAGTTCCCCTAAAGTGCTTGCAAGCTGTGAAAGCCAGGTGAAACTCTGGAACGATGTCAGAGAGCACTTTGAGAGGCCTGGAGTCAGTGGTGAATGACCTAGTAAGCAGGGTAGTACAATATCACATAAAGGGACAAAACGAATTTTTTAATTAAACAAAGATTTTTGGCGCAACCAAATTAATTGTTTGTATGGGGCAATTAAAAATATTGTTTTTAAAATTATACTGTTCTTATTTGTCGGTGCAACTAAAGATTTGTTTCGCCTACGTACATTAATGAGCTTTGTTTAGTAAAAAGAACTAGGCGAGACAGGGATTCGTACTTATATCAGCTGCAACCTCGGCTGAAGTGACTACCGATAAAGTAGCGATGTTTTTTAAAAATTTGTATATTTATATATTTAAAATACTGGACAACTTGCACATAAAATGTTTCGAGTTTTACAGCTTTCCTTTACAGTTTATTGTTCAACTTTTTTATTATGATGTTTATACCGTTATTAAGCATCACTAAATACATTAACAAACATGGTTACAATTCTAATTGTCACAAAAAATAGAAACAAACTCTTGAGCTATATTTTCGAATGAAGGCAATCAATTGAGTAACCAAAAAAATATATACAGGTGATTCAACGAAATAGTTTGTAGACAGTCCAATATCTTTCAGTACGACACAGTGGTATTGTATATTTAATCGTGTATTTTGTTAGAGGAACAAAATAAATTTGTTGTTTTTCAAGTTTTGTCTACTGAACAAAATATTTTGCCAGGGAAACCTAATATATTTTTGACCTTTCACAAACAAATATTTAGTTGGCATTTCTCTCAGTGTACGCCTCGACTACGTGGGCGATAAGTATGCTGGAAATGTGACCTGACACTGAGAAGCGAGCATCAGAACGAACTGTGAGCCCAGCAGAGAAAACTGCTAGCAGTAGTACCACTGATACGTCACGAGCCTCAGGCAAAATTAAAGAAAACGGCGAGTTTCTGGACGGGATATAAAACCACCACCTAGTTGTGAGGAGGACCAGGATACTTGGTCCGTTTGACTATGTAGTTCGTTCATCCGTAAGTAATTCTGAGAAGTACCCGCTAAGGAGCACATTTGCGTGCAATTAGTCTATGCACAGTGGAAGGAAACTAGCCAGGAAAGGCACAGAAGGGAGATACATAGCAGTTTCAGCTGGCGGTGTCAAAAGGAAATCTCGACGTGGGGAGAGGCGTCCTGGTGGTATGTATAGAGGAAGGTTGGCGCGGCTATGTGACTCCCAACGATGTGGCTGCTACGGGTATCAGTGGCATGCTGAGAAATCCCCTATCAAATCACTCAGCAAATCAACGTTGCGTTGTCCCGGATCTGGAGGATAGAGTGTAAGTAAAGTTGCTCACATTGACCGACTTGCGCCTTACGAAGGCTCAGAAGATTTCGAGTCCGTTCGGGAGGAGCAGACTCGAGGAGGCAGTGCTGCGAGCCAGCAGTTTGACCTCCTTTGCAGAAGGGGAGGTCGGCGATTGCCTTCGTTATTGAGAACAACTTGATGCTAAATAAGGTCACCTGGGCGTGCGTGAGTGTGTGGAGTAATCTAAACAGGATTAGCGTGGTAGTCAATGGAGCAGCAATACCCCTCTAGAGTTCTTGACAGTGGGTGCACTACGGTGACATAGGAACTAACTTCCCGGCGATTTGGCGAACGGCAGTGGTTATTGGCCGCGCGGATAAAGTGACCCGCATGCCCAAAGTGACTGCGGGGTGTCATCGGGAATCTCGGGATAGGACTGGATACAGACTCTCGGTTTTGGGGGAAGAAGGAAGGGTTTTCATTTGCCCATTGTGCAGGTTTAGACTGTCGATTCGTGCCATGGGAGAGGAACACTGTCTCGTCATAATTTTAGGAAACAATATTAACCTAATAAAATAAAATCAGTATTTTAAACAATTAAGATATTTCTTCATTTTAGATTTAAAATATTCTCAGGAGAGTTTCGTGTCTATTTGAAGGTTTGTTGGAGGGGCAACAGAGACGTTATATCTCTTTGGATTCGCCGTTGTCTCTGGACGGATGCTGCGAAGTTAGGAGGCGATAAGAGTTCGCGAGGGATTGATCCGGGTGGAGCTCTCTGAGTGTTCTACAGCAAACATTAAAATATATTACTGTACTTATAAAAAATAATTTTTTAGGAACTAGTTGACAATATAATTTTTGTAATAGTACAAACATATTAGAAAAATGTTCACAGGAGTTTGCAATGAGAAAATATACAGGTACCGTTTATTTTAACAAATAAGAATTATAGATTTCATGTTAATT
This sequence comes from Dryococelus australis, assembly GCA_029891345.1. Lineage (NCBI taxonomy): Eukaryota > Metazoa > Arthropoda > Insecta > Phasmatodea > Phasmatidae > Dryococelus > Dryococelus australis. The sequence goes on along the minus strand of CM056994.1, from coordinate 59,303,512 downwards.
AAATACATGGAAACATTTTACTATCGTCTGTTCACGGTAAAATGAGCACTTTTGAGAGCCCTGCTTAAGATCTACTTGTATGCACGTTGTGTATTCTTCCGCCTTATGTAGAATTAACATTGGCATGAGTCTCATCACTTTTTTCATGTGTCGGTAAAGTGAAACTGTGATATCATCAGAGAAACAAATATCTTACAAATCTATTTATATTGTACACTTCGATGAATGAACAAAAACAGAAAGTGTAAACAATATTTAAGTTATCACCAACAGTTGCCTAACACTTTTTATTCGACGTTAGATATGGAACTAGTTTCCTTCTATCGTTACCAACTTTACTGGACGCATTTCAAAAGTGCTTACTTTATCATGAGCAGTCTTTAATTTAGTATGTTCGATAGGCCTACATATCAGTGTTGTGAATTCAATACTTTGCACGCAGTAATACAAAAATAACTATTTCCCAGGAATAGCTTTTAAAACGCACAGTTTAATTGTTACTGTGTGCTGGAGTGCATAATTTTCCCCGAGTAATGAGACTTCTTTAATTATTCAAACGATTACTAAGTAATTAGATATTGAGGCGTGGTTTATTATTTGCACTGATGAACGTAATACAGAATGTGGCAGTACCTGTGAAAGTTATGGCTGTATAGAAATTTGTAATAATGTAAAAAACGAGGAAATTTTTTTAGCTTTCCTGTTTAATTAATTGCTCAATCCGAACGGCCCTGACCACTCCCAGGCAGTTGTAACAATTCACGGAAATAACTTTCATAGTTTTCTGACATCATCACTTTTAGATAAGCCAGTCAGTGTTGACATTAAACGACTTAAATATATGCGAAGGGATATATATGGTTTTTTTTTTTTTAAATTTTATTCCAAACTTACTTAACCACTAGTTAACCATTTATTTTCAAACTTATTGAATACGATTAAAGTTATTATCATGTCTAAATACGACACAATAAAACAGTAGCGATATTTAAGAACATCTTAATTCAATTATTTTATTTCAAACGTTCTGTTACGTACACGTCGAACAAAATTTCTCTTTGCGAGAAACTGCTTTAAATTGACGCCCTGGTACCAAGATTCATTGCACAATATAATAGTAGTTTGAAAATTAATCTTTGGTAAGTAGAGTACTTTTTTTTTGCTTCCAAATACTTACGTCTGTGTTTCGACGCACAACCTCATAACTAGGACGCTCGTCTCCAAGTAATTAATTGTTTTATATTTAGGCGAAATACTATTCAGCTTTACTCATTACTTGCAGTACTATAGTATATCTGCGGTTTCTTTACACTTTTTGAATTAAACATTTTGAAAAAATCACCCCATATATGACGTGTGTAGTTATTTCCTAAGTATGCCATGTATCACAAGCGTATTGTACTTTTGTTAACACGAAAGTATAATATTTTTCGTTACATTAAAGTTTTACCCATGTTTTATTTATAAACTCTAATTTACATTTAATTTATAATAAGAAATAGTTCTCATGCAAAATATTATTACAACTGAGTGCGCACGAATTCTGTGCGTTGTCCTTTGGTTGCATAAAGTGGAGGAATATCCTGGAAGTAGAACGTTAACAGGGCTTCAGAAAAGTGCGAGGTAACAGTGAAAGGATTATACTTCCTCCCATAAAAATAGCATTATCTTGCATAATGGCAAGTTAGAGTCATAATTTTAGTATTTTTATACTTACAAATAATAAAAACTTACTCACTTACCAAAATAAGATATTTCACACTGAAATAAGATATCACGAGTTACTTCAAGAAATTTTTACAATCACACCATGAAGTGTTTTCGTAAATTATAAAAATTTCTCAAACTAAGACATTTTTGCATTTGTAGCTGTATATGAAATGTTGTAAATTGAATTGCGTTATGTGGTAAGCAGACATTAACATTAATTAAGCCACACTTGATATATTTTCTGTTTTATGTTTTCGTTTATTAGCTGAACTTTTCACCAGTATCCAGTAACGATCAGAAGATTTCGTTAGGCTCCAGAGTAAAAGCAAATTAGCTTTCTCCAATATCCACGCGGCAAATGTGTGTGTCGCAACCTAAATTCTGCAGCGTGAGAAATCGCAGTGATGCTAATGGAATAATCAAGCTCTGAGGAGGGATAGCAGGACCGCGTGGAGATACGTTCACGGAACCACTCCCACCCCGACCCGTGCATGACACATGTGGAGCAAAAAAAAAAGGGTAACACAGATGGGCTTAGAAAAGGGGGGGGGGGAGGGGAGGTTTGCAGAATACGCACGAAGCCAACAATACCAGCCAACAGGTTTGAATCACGTTTAAGAGGGAGGGGGGGGGGGTGTGTGTGGCTGGGATGACGTCATGGTGAGTAACCGCCACTTCTGTCAACGATCAACACCGACAAAAGGTGCTGTGTTTTCTCTCCCCCTTCGTCATCGCGCTCATACACTCGCGTCCCCCCCCCCCCACACACACAAACACCCCTTCAGAAACGGTGTTTAGGACCAAAGGGGGGCGGTTTTGGAGCAACGCTGGCCCGGGCGTGCAGCGCAGCTGTCATACGCGAGGGGTGTGTAGTGACTCACGAGCCGACCCCACCCTCCCTTTTTCCCTACCAACCGTCCCTAGTTTCCTCAGATTATTTCCATCAGATGCGTGAGAATTAGTCATAGTTGTCTGATCAACTGACTGTGTTCCGCGCCGCGTCGCTGTTGGGGGACGAGAGCTTTCCAAACGGAGAGGATTGAATTTTTTTTTTCTCTTTTCCCCCTGATTTGAATTTTCCCTTCCCTTTGTGACATGGCCTGCCGAAATGCAACCCTCCGAGTGGCCTGAGCCGGTTTTAATAAAGACAGCCGGATGATTAAGGCCGCGCTACCCAAATATGGTGGAAATTAACCAACCATCTGAGACCACGCACGTGAAACCTGTGTTTCCATGTCATTGTGGTACTGTTATATGCATTAAGTCAAGACTACAATTCAAAGTTATTTCGTATATTTTTTAATACTTCAGAACATTTTCAACTTCCATTAACAGAAAATGAACCAAATTAAAGTGCGTAAAGTTTGCATAGGTGACAGCAAGCCTTTTCGCGAGTAAAGATTATACCTTGACACCAATGTCTGGAATTTGCTCATGTAAGTATCAAACTTACATAATTTTTTGACTTAAAAATAAGCAAGTAAAATATCTTCACCTCTGCTACGTAAAAATTGCCGATTTCCGAATGTTAACAAAATTAGGCGAAGACACTATCCTTGAATTTCTTCCTTCCTCACGTTTTGCAGGAAACGTCAAACAAAAAACAGTGCTTCGAAGTCTACCAATGGCAAGCACTGTTATTTTTTAAGGCCACATCTCATAGTTGAATAGTCAACAAAACCACAACCAACGCTAGGTGTCTGGAACAGCTAAGTCGTAAATGCGAGTCTAGTCTTTGGTATTTTAGACCACGCAGTCAAAGATTTTCCAAGGACGTTGAGGTTTGACTGTCATAAATATGCATTTGATGTCATGATTATCGTATTGACATACGTATATACGTGTATACGTCGCTGTCAGGAACATTTTACAAGCTGAATGTAGGCTAACCCTCGTGGGCAATGGATTGAGGCAGGTTCGACCAGAGAAGTAAGCCCCCTAACCGAGCAGTTGCCTAGAGAACAGAACTCGCATCTGATAGGGTTCTGCGGTCTTGGAACATTTCCCATCTGTGATGTGGCCCTGGTCCTTTGGAAATACCTGCGGTTTTGTCCAGGATGCGAAATATGAGGCCGCGCGGGACACCGAACGCTGAAGATGCCAAATCAGCGGCGCTTTAACTACCTCATCTCGCAATACATTCGAAAAATTACAGTAGTAAAAGTCTTCTTTCATCTGAAACAAATAAATCTTATCATTAGGTAAGCGCTTTCGACGTTGATTAGCCTATATATTTTACCTCTCTGAGGAAGTTGAGATAGTTTATTGACTATTATATTATATTTCAATATTTTATTAATATTTACGTAAATATTTATGTTTTGACGTCTGCATACCCTAAAGTTGGTTTATTTGAACATGCAACGCGTATTTGTACTAAGTCTAACAAATTATTTAATTAAAGCATAAATTAAAATTTTCCCTGGATGCTTAAAAACATTGAAATATTACATAATATGCTTTCGAAATTGCAATAAAAAGTTATTTTAAGAATGAGAAAGTGCTAGAAAAAGGATGATTTTTGATGTGCAGTGGTTTCGGTGCTAGGAGCGCGAAAACATATCTTCTCACGTAAGGAAATAAATAAATAAATAAAAATATTCGTCCCTGGCTGGTTGGAGCGCTATCATCACCTTTACAGTCTTTTCTTTCAAACGTTCGCCACCATGCGGTATCTCTATTACTATAGGCTGTTCACGGTAAATTGAGCACTATTGAAAGCCCTGCTTAAGATCTACTTCTGTGAACGTTGGGTATTCTTCCGCCAAATGTAAACTTAACATTGTTATGGGCCTCATCACTTTATTCATGCGTCGGTCAAGTGAAACTGTGGGATTATTAAAACGTAAATATTTTACAAATCTGCTCATTTTTACACTTTCATGCGTTAAAAAATAGAAAGCGAAAGAAATAGTTTTAAGTTATCACGAGTGATTACCTAACACTTTTTATTCGACGTTAAGATAAGAACTATTTTCCATCCTTCGTGACCAACTTTGCTGGGCGCATGTCACTCAATGCGCCGGTTAAAGTATGCAGGCAGGGGCAGTGAATTTTTTCTAAGGTTGATTTTAAACGTGCTAACTTTATCGTGAACAGCCTTTATTAATCCAGTCTCAATTGATGGGTCTCCAGAAAGAATCTTTCGGCACATCCTTCCTTAACTTCCCCTGGGAGTCGTGGGGGTTACAGCCAAGCTGAGCAGACTGTGCATTACCAAGTCCTTCAAACTTCTCGGGAGTGAATTTCTACTGTGTGAGTGCTTCCGGGAGTTCAGCAGCCGACCCGGTGATAAAGCTTACGTGCTAACTGTCGACCCCAGCTTTATGGCTTGTCGTCCTGGCTACGAGGATGAGACCCGGCGTAACTCACTTTTGTTAACGCTAGGGGCGTCATGAAACGAGGTAAATGCTAACCGTTGCGCGTAGCCTGACATTTCCGGGACTATGTCAGTCACCTTTATCGGGGAATGGGACGAGGAATCGCCACGACACCTCGACGACCAACGACCGACCTTCTCTATATACAGAGAGGTTATAGGCCCTCCTCTTCGCAGTCCATGTACTGTAACGTCACAAAAAGGATACAGTACAATACCAATATCATAAGTAGGGCCACCTGTTTTTCGCAAAAAGATTTCAGGACAAGTTGTGTTCCAACGCACTTGAGTCCAGAACCACTTTCGTGATTGGATTGTTTGAATTGTTACGCGTCGTATCCGTCTGCATTAAACATTAGAAAAAGCGAAAGAAACCATTAAGTTATCACAAATGGTTACCTGACACTTATTATTCGACTTTCCATCCATCGTTACCAACTTTCCTGGGCGCAAGTCACCCAGTGCGCCCGTTAAACTATATGCAGGCAGGAAGAGTGCAATTTTTTTTAGGGTTGATTTCAAAACAGCTCACTTTATCGCTAACAGCCTTTAGACAGCATGGCGAGAGGTTAATGTGGGAGGAATAGGCCGACTTGCATTTAATGGTTTGAGGGCACATAACTTGTACCAGCAGAAACTGCATGACCACTCATAATGTACCGTTTGTTGCAGTCGAACCAACGAGTAAAAGAAACAGTGTTATATTGGCTATCAAAATAATTATTGTACTGGCGTAGTTGTTCGCTACTTGCTGACTCTCTCGAACCTTTACGCGTGTTTAAGAGAGATCAGGGGGACAAGATATGTCAGAACGCATGCAAAACATACGATTATTTTACTTTAGTACATTTTCCACTCAAGTCCCACTTAGTCCACTTGAGAAAAATTGGCCCAGTATCTGTTGCTTACGATGTATCGTCACTGCTGAACATTTTGTGTTCGTTTTATAGGGAAACTATGGGTTCCTAGGCACTCGCAACAACGCCTTTATTGTTAAGAAGGCCATACCGCTCAATAAGACGGTGTCAAGGTATCATTAAATATGAAGGCAAAAAAGTTGTATGCAATAAGAGGGTGGGAACCCCTATTATTTCTATGAAGGCGGAAGGTCTCACTCAACACCGGCGTTTTTAATAGGTTGAAGATCTCGGCAATACCAAACATTAACCAGAGAATTGTAGCTTAACTCAGCGCCACTTTTAATATTTTGAAATATTTCCATTTTTAAACTTGATATTCAGCGGCGTAGACTATAATTTGTATTGTATATGTCTACCTCGTTTTCCAAAATCACCTCCAAAAATATTTCGGCTAAGTTCCCGAACGGCCTGTATATTGCAAATCGCCTGGTTAGGTGATAAGCGGAAGGAAGGCGGAGGGCAGATGACAAATAGAGCGACGGCCTATTGTGACCCCGGCAGTAAAAGCACATAGCCGGATCTCCCACCAGCGGAGGCCAAAGGGCGGCGAGGCCGTTACGAGCACTTCGTTACGCTATAGGCTATACACGGTAAAGTGAGCACTTTTTGAATCCCTCTCACTTGGAATAATGATAAATATATTTTATTGTTGCCTTAGACGTTAACTTTCAAGTCCGGTGATGTACACTGTGTTTATCAATTACATGACAATATTTATTTATTTATACAAGTGGTGGAAAGATAACAAATGGCTAACAGGAAAAAAAAAGTAACTAGGCCCTCAAAAGTGCTCACTTGACTGTGAACAACCAATATCTAAACTGGCTTCATGTCTTGTGGTGATCGTATGCTTTGCTTTGTATGAGGATACTTGTTTAAATGACTCCCTCAATATGTTCGTCCTGCGCTGTGTAAACTGCATTGTCCCGGTCCACGTAATAAATAACTACTGGCTGCTAAGTACGGCGAATTTTTCCTGCATTAGGCATGATTTGTAACAGCCCGTCCCGTCCGTCCGTCCGTCATCCGCCCGTCAGTCATACGTTCGTCCGTCTCCCAGCCGAGCGATTTACAACCAAACATCGTACGTCCGTCGTACATTCATTGCTGCAAAATAATAAAAACATAACTGTTTACAAATAGGAAAAAAATATACATAAAAAGTGAACATTTTTGGCGGTATTGTGTTTCTAGGTACGTAAAACTACCATAAACGTACCTAACGGAAATTAATAGCTGATAATTTTTTTAAATTGCATATAAAGCATAATTTTATTATTCTTACTATTGCACAAAAAGAGCTCGTGTTTCCAAACGTAATTATTAATTACTGTTCAGGAAAAATGTAACTTAAATTTCATTTTACAGTTCATAAACAAACATATGAAAACAAAAGACAGCCAAAACAAAATACGACGCACACTACACAGCCTTGTAAAGAACTCGAGATGAACGAGTAACAAAACGTGCTAGTTTAGAAGGCTGTAATTTCATCCGTTCGTCCGTCAAAAGTAAAAGCTTGCAAAGGTCTCGACGGCCGGGCGGATAGAATCAATGGGTACCTCTGATTGGCTGTTGGTCACGTGATTGACGGACTGACGCGACGGGTCGTTTCAAACCCTGCCTTAGAGTGCAGAGGTTCTCAAAACTACGGCTTGCAAGTCAACGTCGAGAGAGCGCCTACTGTATATGCATACTTCCAAGATGGGCTCTGTAAATGAGGAACGTCCACAAACAGTCCACAAACTCTCTAAGACTAAACAAAGTTTGGTCGAATCAAACTGAGCAAGGTGGATCAATGTAAATGCTTTCGGGAGGAGCCAAGTTCTACACTCGGTCCGGCCATCCTCATTTCGGTTTTCCACGGCTTCCATTACGGCCAATGTCGCACAAAAGTAGTATATTTACCCGATTTTCGTTTTTGGTTTTTCAGATGGTTTATCGAAACTTTTGGCCCTACAAGGCTGAAATATTAATTCTTAACAACTTCTTGCATTGTTAAATATTCACTACCTTTATTATTCTGTGAGCACTGATGGAAGATGAGAAATAAGACATTGTTCCTTATCTTCAATCAATTCTCTGATAGTAGTAATGGTAGTGAATATTTATCACTGTAAGAAGGTGTCCGAAATTATTCTTTATGCCTTGTTGTGACAACAATTCTTAAAAAATGTTCGGAAAAACCATTTTTGACAAAAATCAAGGAAAATACGCAGCTTACGTGCACCACTCCCCTTAATCACTCCAGGCGAATGCTGGGATGGTTTGTAACTACATGCCATAGCCCGTTTTTACAGATCTTTGCAACGATATCCGTCTCTTAAGGGAGTTGGACACCAAAAATTTAATAATTTTATTTTGTACCAAACATTGTTCAACTAGTGAACATTATATGTGATGACATTTTTCTCGAATAACAAAATGTAATCTTTATATTTTTCGGATAATTTGATGTGAAATTCATTTTTTTTTACTGTTTTGCTGTAGCCGTAATAGCAAATACTAACTAAGTTGTACAGATGGAAAAATTTACAAAGTAAACCAATGCCATGGGCTACCGCGTGATATATATGTCAGTGCCTAGTAATAATAAGCCATATAGATGAAAAAGAAATGTTAATTACAAAGAAATGTTTTGCATATTTTTAACTTCTTTATTGAAGTATTAACTGTTATTTCTTGTACGGTTATTTTCCCCCAAGGGCCAGTTTATCACATCTTATTTAATATTTCTTCTTTTAATACGTAGTTATTTCAATTTATTCCAATTCGACAAGTTTGCAGACATAATCTTGAGTAATTCCGAAACCCTTGGTGTTCCACATCATTTTGTCGAGAAGGTCACTTTTAGAATGACTTTTGCAAGGCTCTATTTTACTGTTGTTCCTAATAAACAAAATGTTGTTTTTCTCGACTGGTGTAGCGTGATTTATTGAGAACATTATACCAACTATTAAATTAACAAAATACTTTCCCTGGCATAGACAAAACTCGTGAGTAAATGTAACAATATTACACCCTACAAAACAGTACAACTGTCAAAATAAACCCTCTTACACGCTAAATCTATGCAAAACAGTTCACACATCAAACATCAGCGAAATTTACATTACATCAAGGACAATAATAGTATTATCATAACATTAGCAAAATCTAAGTGTTACAGATTTGTCCGCCTAAATTTTTATTTAGGTCGAACATGTTAATCTGGGGAAAAATTTATTGCTACCAATGTAACACTTCATATCATATTAAAATTCTTTAAGTGATTACTGTATGTATGAATTAACAAAAAATCCAAATTAATAAAGATAACAATATATAACTAACTCTTAATACATAAGAAAAACAATATTAATGAAAAGAACATAATTACTCTGATATTTCTGTTATTGGCAATGTAAAGCTTTCTTTCAGTTCCTCATCTTAAATTAGCCAATGGCAATAAGTTTTTCACTTCTCTATTAAAAATAAACTGTCACCAATCCTCAGATGATAATACGGCATTCGCTACGTGACGTTGCAGAGTTATTCTTTCTGCCACCTCTGCTGGTCATCATGGAAAACTGCGGGCATCACTTGCTACTATTGAATCATTTTGTCTGCAACACTCACAAAGTCTGGACTTATCAGTTCCAAAAAAAAAAAAAAAAAAAAAAAAATCACCGATCCTTTCTGCTTTATCTTTTTTCTAAGAGTTCACAAAATTTCCTTTGTTTACTGAGGTTCATTTTGCTGATTAAACCACTTTACTTGGTACCCCTATAAATTCTTTCTCTTGCATTTATGCACATTTATTCGCGTGTCCCTTGGCAGCAAACTATATAATTCACAGTTTTTTTGTTAGTCACTTGCAATAGACACTTTTTTGCTCCTCCAGTTCGTTGAGGTATAGTTGGCAAATATACAATGCCAAAATCCCATCGACCAGTGCGAACTATGGTTCTCTAATCTCTCTAGTATAATTAATACTGTAACATTAAAAAAAAACATACTATCAACTCAATAAGACCAATAATAAAATCACATGAAACCCTATTTACAATGGTTTTCAAAAATTATATATACACATCAGTTCTGAAACATTCGTTCAGAAATATTACCTAATACTTGTCACTAGACATCAGAAGAAAACCCAAACCAATCGAAGAAAAATTCCAAGCATGAATATTGGAAGAATAATCTAATCAACCCTCTAAGTAGGTTTTTCCAGGAGACCTATAGAAAGAAATATCCAACATATTCATTCCACTCAGGGCCGGCCTTAGATCATTCAGCACCCGGGGAGAGAGGCAATTAATCGGCCCCCGTATTTTTTCTCATTGAAAATCAAAATTATTATAGTATAAATGCGGTTTCGTTTAAGACATTGACAAATAACATTTGCATGACTCTAGCATCTACTATGTAATGTTGATATACAAAACGAATTTCACATTTATGTAAATCATCATAATGTGATAAATTTACTGTCACACCCTTGCCTGATACACCGTACATCTTTTTTCTGTCACCAAACTTTGTCAGTACAGAACTAAGACTTCATAATAATTCTTACAAACACAACTCCTATGCAACGGGAAAATGAACTTATATCAGGAACAGTCAATAAAAGGTTTTTTTTTTTTTTTTCAGTACTGGAAAATAAGACCTGTAACATTTTTTTCTAACGCTGTAACATCAATGAAGAAGAAACTCACTCAGATCTACCATTAAATATTTAATGTTAATATACAAATCAAATTGCACACTTACGTACACTTCACTACCCTATAAAAATGGGGCCTTTCTTGCCTTAGCCTGGGCAAATTTTGTTATAGATGAAGAAAGGTCAATCTAACGAGCTATGCCATTCTCTATGGACAATATCGCCAAAGATGAGAGCCATTCGTCATTCATAGAAGATCGAAGACAAGTTTTGATCAATTTTAACTTCGAAAAACTGCGTTCACAGCGTCTCACGCTTAGATTTCAGTACAGGGATTATGGCGGTCACTGTTGCCAGATTGCTTCAGCTTTGTGACGTAACTGGCAAGCTGAGAAACAAATGGGCGGCGAAGGAAACGGCCTGATTAAGATAATTCTTATCTGTTTACCTCCCTGCCAACTCATAAAGAAAGCCATGCAAAGCAAAGCGGTGCCCGTGAGAAACAACTTATCATTCTGATTGCATGGCGCGCAAGCAACGAAAATGGCATTTTTAAATGCTGGATAAGATAACATATCAGGCAGCAGTGCACGCACGAACAAGGACAGAGTTAACGACGGAAACAATGTATTGGAAAGAGAGAGTGAATGTTCATTATACCGCACACTGCAATTTGAGAGTGAGATGCTCTATAGCTGCTGTCACTGGTAAAGTCAGCGATACTAAAAACCAACCCCCAGATATTAGGAAAGGTAGAATTCATATTTTTTCTTCTATATATTGTAAAACTTTCTTAGCAGAACTGGGGGGGGGGGGGCACAGTGACAGAGCGATTAGCACGCTCGCCTCCCACGTAGGCGAACCGGGTTCAATCCCCGACCGGGTCACCGGATATTCGCTAGTGGCAATCGTGCCGGACGATGCCGTTGGTCGCCGGGTCTTCTCGGGCATCTCACGCTCCCCCCGCGCCTTCGTTCCGGCGCTGCTCCATATTCTCTTCAATTACCCTCATCGGCTCCCAAGATCTCGCTGTTAAGAGCCATCCCAAATCTCTTCACTCTTCACTCTTAGCAGAACTCTTCACGGATGATGGTACAAAACACTGGAAGTGTTTTAATTCTTCCCAAAGCCATTAATATCTGAATAACCTCCATCGGCGTTTGTTTGAGCTGTTTGCAATACCATACACGTGTCCAATAAATATTTATAAGCCTCTTGAGCATTGTATAATTGTTTTGAGGGATGGCACAAATCATACAAAATTCCCCAAATATTTTCGTGTTCTTCGATTTGCTCATACCATTGTTTCAATGATGTTAGTGCAGCATCAACTGTGACATAGAAAAAATACCGAATATTGTTCTTCTGGACTAACATTTGCTGACTCGTCAAGGCCTTCATATCCAAACTACCTCTTGTTTCTTCGTGTGTCAGAGGTATCTCCAAAAGAAGCATCAGCTCTTAATGTACCTAATAGCTCTTTTGCAGTTATAACCGCAATTTTATGTAGGAAGACACATACTACATACAACTCTTGATTTAAATGGAGACAGTGTTAGTATCCATCACTGGGCTTTGCACTGATATACTCACAATGTTTACTTGATACAAAATATCGTATCACACAACAAGAGAACTCAAAAATTCAAATCTCATTAACTGGTCCGCTAAAGAGCGTGCTTCGTACTTCAAAACAGCATCTGTCAAACTAGATTCAAACACTGCAATAAAAGCACCATACACATATTTCACCTGATATCTAATAGCCTTGACACTATCAAGTATACTTTCCCAGCGTGTAGCACAGTGAGGCTGGGCACATGGTTCTTCAAAATTTCACACCGTTGAACAGAAGCTGAAAATAACACATATATTATAAGTAGAACACCAAACAGTGTGATATAAATAGTTGATAATGAAGCTGCATATGAAACCACTAAAATCAAAGAATGATATCCACAATGCACAAATTATGCTCTTGGATTCATTTGAAGAATATTAACTTGGACACCTTTGTTTTATCTCTCATATTGGTACCATTGTCGTATCCCTGGCCACAGCAGTCTTCTAATCTTAGTCCATTTTTGGCTAATGTTCTTAACAATAGTTCTGACAAGGTTTCTCCTGTACAATTACTGGCATTTAGAAATCAAAAAAAGTGTTCGTTTACGTTAACTCGTTCAGTGACGGTGTCCACGACCGGGGACATGTTGCAAATGAAGAATATTCATGGCCAGTTCTGTACACAACGAGGAATCAGTACCCAATGCCTTGAAAGTCTTCCCCGGCAGGTAGACCTAATCTAATTTGTGAGTTACCACAACCCTCATTACTGAGTGGCTGGTGGTAACGTCTTCGAGCGTGCAACACGTCAATCACTGGCTACAAGAAGTACACTGGACACAAGTACAGAGCACAACAAAATATTACACGATTGCAAAACCATTGGCCATCAAATTAATTCGTGACCGAACAGAGTATGTACACCAACTACACACAGATAATTTCTTCTGTCCAAATTCTTCATACCTATCGCATATCTTGCATAACAATTAATTTTATATGCATAATGACCGGAAAAAATATTATTGATAAAGACCTTATCATTGCTCGAAATAATTCAGAAGCGAGCTACGCGTCATTAAAGTTAATGTTGTTATTACGTACGTCATTAGACCTTCACTTGTCCAATATGCCTCTAAGAACTCTGAACCAACAGTCCTCAGCTGACCTAACTCTGCGAAACAAGTCGAACAGGAGAGTGAGGCATGAATGTGGCACTAATCAGTTAATAAGCGACAGAAGTATAAAAATGCCGATTCGGGCACAAACGCAAAAAAGTGGCTCAAAAAGTTGCGTTTGGTCAGATCGTAGTCTTTAGAATAAAAGTTGCAATTAAACTTTGCGTTTGAGTGCATCTACAAAAATACGCGCAAAAAGTTTCGTTTGGGCGCAGTTGCAAAAAAAGTGACAAAAAATTCGAAAACATAAAAAAAAAAAAATTGTATATAATAAATGAGCACAAATAAAAATCAACTAATGCCTAATATGATGACGACCATGGCAATGAAAAAGGCTAACACAACTGGTTATGTTTGGAAAGAATATAAATTTAAGAAAGATGTTTTTGTGAAAAGAAATAAGAAGAAATCTCAAGAGAAGTATGTCAAGTGTGAAACTTGTAATCACTTTTACAAACCATCTCTCATAAGAAGTCACTTGAAAAATAAAATTCATAAGTACACACTCAGATTCAGTGCAGAAGAAATCGAAACAGCATTTCAAAGTAGGATCAAGACTTATGCTGTAAAGAATGTGAATGCATACAAAGACCCAAATCATTTCCTAAACGATGTAAAAGAAACTGTCACAGGACTAATTAATAAACATTTAAAATCACTCAAAGTGAACATGAAACTCTTCACTGAGTACAACAGGGGAATTGGTGGAAATATCGAATATGTAGAAAGCTCCTTTAAAACAAAAAACGAAATTATACTGAAATAGACTAATTTGGAAGAATATTATGCCCACAGCATATCGAAAATCATAGCTTTCGAAGCAAAGGTGGGTACTCACAGAATATTTAAACTAGAAGTGCGAATAAATAAAAATGTACCATTCAAGGGCAGTTCTTATGTTGATCTCCCAGAAAAAATCAAAGCTAAGCAGGCGGTAATTAATGTTAAGAACAATGATCAAAAATTTTTTTGTGGTCTGTTCTATCTGAATTGTATCAAGTACAAAGAAACCCTCAAAGAGTGAATAAATACATAACTTTCGAACATGAGTTTGATGATGCACTTAAGGGTTTGGAATTTCCAATGAAATTGGGTAGCATACCAACCTTTGAGAAAATATGTGGAATTTATATTAATATATACGCATACGAAGAAAACGATGGTGATAAGAAATATATAATCTCCCCATTAGAAACAACAAAATAAGATGGATAAGCACATTAACCTACTCTATATCAAAGACGAAAAGAACGACCACTACTGCTGGATAAAAAGCCTTTCGAAACTTATCATATCACAAGTAACAAATAATGGTCACAAAACATATATATGCGATAGATGTTTGCAATATTTCTACTCTGTAAAAATGACATACATATTAAGATTTAAAAACAAAAATCATTCTTTGAGAGTTCCGTTTGTGATATATGCTGATTTTGAATGTTTGTTGACTAAAATTGAAACTTGCCAACCAAACCCCAACGAATGCTACACGAAACCATAACAAAAACAAGAGCCTATTAGCTTCTGTTATTATGTAAAATACGAACATGGATACTATAAACCACCAGTAACTTATGAAGGATCTAATCCATATACTGTATTCGTTAAAATGCTAATGGAAGAAACAAAGTCTATTGGTGATATATACACAAATGAAAAACCAATGCTTCCACTAACTCAGGAAGAACAAATTGTTTATGATACAGCTACCCATTGTCATATATGTTAGAATTCTTTGAATGGTGATTCTGTGAGAGATCATGATCATCTTACGGGAAATTTAGGGAAGCTGCTCATAGAGATTGTAACTTATCGTATAAAAATCCATGTTTTGTCCCAGTGCTTATACACAATCTATCTGGTTATGACACATATTTATTCATAAGAGATCTTGGCAACAATGAAAATAAAATTGATCTAATTCTCAACAACAAAGAAAAATACATTTCTTTTACGAAACATGTATGTGAAAGTGTAAATATTAGATTTATTGACTCATTTGAATTTATGGCTAGTAGTATCGATAAACTCTCTAGAAACCTTTCCAGAAGCGAATTCCGAGAAACGTGTAAGCATTTTTCCAATAAACTTCTTGACTTTGTTATAAGAAAAGGTGTTTATCCATATGACTACATCTATAGTGCTGAAAAATTTTGTGAGACATCACTTCCATCCAAAGATGCATTTTACAACAAACTCAATAAATGTGACATTACAGATGAAGATTACGAATTCGCGAGAAAGGAGTGGGAAAAATTCAACATAAAATTTCTAAGAGAGTACACAGAACTCTATAACAAATCTGATGTATTGATATTGTCTGATATAATGGAAAATTTTACAGATGTGTGTCTCAAAACATATAAACTAGATCCAGCATGGTATTTCACAGCCCCAGGGTTAGCGTGGGATGCTATGCTCAAACATAATAAAGTAAAACTAGAACTATTAACAGATTACAACATGATTTTGATGATAGAAAAAGGTGTCCGTGGTGGAATTTCACAATGTTGTAAGCGATATGCTAAAGCAAATAATAAATATATGAATGCTTATGATAGTACTAAGGAAATCTTTTATCTTACATATTTGGATGCCAAAAACTTATGTGGATGGGCTATGAGCCAGTATTTACCCTATGGTTGGTTTAAGTGGAGAAATACAAATATAGATGTAACAAAAAAACGAGATGATTCTAGAAAAGGTTATATATTGGAAGTTGATTTGGAATACCCACATGAACTACACGATCTCCATAAAGATCTGCCATTGGCACCAGAGAATAAAATACCAGAAGGATAAAAAAATCCGAAACTCCTAACTACTCTGTATGATAAAGAAAAATGTGTATTACATGATGTAAATCTTAAGCAATATCTATCTCTCGGAATGAAGTTGAAAAAGATTCATAGAGTTCTGGAGTTTGATCAATCAGTTTGGCTCAAGTCCTATATTCATCTAAACACAAATATACGAACAAAGTCTACAGATGACTTTGAAAAAGATTTCTACAAATTAATGAACAAATATGTCTTGGAAAATCAATGGAAAATATTAGAAACAGAGTGGATATACGGTTGTGCACAAGTTCTAAGCAAATGGATAAACTAGTGGCTAAAACAAACTTTAAAGATACAACTATATTTACTAAATCTTTGGTTGCAATTCATATGAATAAAACAAAACTGTGCTTTAACAAACCCATTTATGTTGGAATGAGCATACTTGATCTATCAAAACTCTTAATGTATGATTTTCACTATAATATAATGAAACCATAGTATGGGAAAAATATTGAACTGTGCTACCAAGATAATGATTCATACATCTATTATATAAAAACATCACACTTCTACAGTGACATGAAAGAAATGGTCGATCATTTTCATACTTCTGATTATAAAAAAGATAATCCACATGGTATACCGTTAGGTAACAAAAATATTATTGGCAAAATGAAAGATGAATGTAAGGGAAAAATAATGGAAATATTTATTGGATTGAAATTGAAAATGTATGCAATAAAAGTGGAAGGTGGTGTAAAGAAAAGAGCAAATGGTGTGAAAAACACAGTAGTCAGAAATGATATTAGTTTTGGTGACTACAAAAATTGTTTGTTTTGTAAAAAAGTGCTGTATAAAAGCACGAATCTTATTAAAGTAAGAAACATGAACTGTATACGATTGAGTCGAGAAAAAACCATTAAGTCCCAAAGATGATAAAAGATTTATTCTTAAAAATGGCATTAATACACTACCATGGGGCACTACAAAATTGAAAAATATTGATACTAAGAAAAATTATATAATAGTAAATGTTTTTATTGGCTAACCATCCATTAAAAACTAAATAACAATGCATGATTGCACACTATTGAACTTTGGTGATTTTTTCACTTTTAACATTATAAATTAGGAATCTTTGGCTTACTAGTACCACATTACAAACAGCTGTAGTCAATATTGGCTTATTAAAATCAACTGTAAGTTTCAGATTAGTTCGATCTTTTACAATAGCAGTTTTTCTGTGAGAACAATCTATAAGATACAATGGTCTTCTCCTAATAAATGACCTAGAGTTGAAGTGTAGTTCATTATTACGATAATGGGTATCTAGTTTAGTCTTTGCATTTCTAAAATCATTGTAAGCAATATACATCTTATCGAAAATTTTATCATCAATGTTTCAATTCCAATTCTCTTTAGGAAACAATTCATTCCATTAATTCTTAATATAAAAATTTTTGACAAAACAAGAGTCAAACATTGAACCGTGTGTGAATTGTCCTGGATCTTATTTTCTGTTTTGCTGAAAACCAACAATGACAAAGTCTGGCATATCGAATTGGATTGAATTGAACTGATCTTTTATATCAAACTGAAATGAGTTAACATTAGTAGGTACTGGATACTCAAGACATTGTCAAAAATTGAAACCAATTGGAATTTTGGGATGTTTGTATAATTTTGCTTTAATTTCGTCTCCCTAAGTAGGATCATATTCAACAATTGGCCACAGAATTTCCAATTTCTCAATAACAATTTTACCAGCATCTGGTATATTATCTGCATCGTCAGATCCATCTGCTTTCTTTGGGGATCTTCTGTAAAGCGAAACATCACCATTGGAATTTCGAATGAATGTGATTTTGTACCCACCTTTCCAGAATATTTCATTACAATCACTCATAAACCCAAACAAATATCTTAATGGATAGGTAATTTCGTTAAGCTTATCTTTCCTAACATATTTACCTAGTTCTATCCCCGACGTTTGGAAGTATGCTGATTCTGATTCCGAACCTAGCAATGTATGCATCATTGTTGAAGTGATGCCAGGGTTGTCAATAATTTCGATTATACAAACATGTTTAGAGATCTCTATGCTTGAGAACTGGAATGGGAAGAAATTCTCACAATAATCAATAGTTGAAGTTTTCTCATAATTTGCATATGCATCTCTTTTAGTTAGCTTATACTGTTGGTATACATAGCTTAATTCAGATGTGAAAATGCATCTCCAATAGGAATATCAAACTCAATGCGCTTGTTGTATTCATTCAAATTATTTTTTGTTTGGTCGTTTGGCGGAAACGACTGACACTCACAACTTTCAATTTTTTGTTGATCCATTTATTATATAGAAAAAAAATTTCTTAAACAATTACACTTTTCTTATCAACCCAAGAATTATGACTACTATCAAAACCTAACCATTTAATTAGCAGCTTATTTCCTTTTCTTTGCAAAACTTTTTTCACTAAATAGTCTTTATCATATTTGTTCTTAAGCATCTCTGGCTCATAAAAATACCTTTAATAAGTTCATTTAAAAAATCTTTTATTCTGTATGTCGTGGGGTTTGTGTGAAATACTTCACACACCTCAAATACTTCAGTGGACCAGTTTGTTGTATATCCTTTTCAAACAAATTTTTCTTTTACTTATACGAACTTTATCTCCTATTGCAAACTTTGGTTTAACCATTTCTCTTTCTCCTCGAGTCATGTTAATTAGAATAGAACTTTCATTCTTTGCACTTACATTGGTGGGTTTGATTCCAATTGTACTGTGAACAGTGTTATTGTATTCACTTATTAATCTAGGTAAGATAGCCATCCATTTATAGCTTTCCTGCACAGTAAATATCTTCCACATTTTCTCCTTTAATGTTCTATTAAATCTTTCTACAATGCTATATTTTTTTCATTATATGTTGAATAGTGTGTTATGTCGTTATTGGCCATTAATGTCTTAAATGATTTATTGTAAAATTCTTTCCCTTCATATGTTTGTAAATGCATGTGTTTGCGATCATTCAATATAGTTTTAAATACTAACGTAACATTTTCACCAGTTTTATCTTTGATTGGTATTGCCCATGCAAATTTGAAAAAAAAAATATATATATCACGGTTAACATACATTTAAACTCTTTGTTAATTCTGTGTATACCTTTTAAAAATCCAGAATTCATCTCAACTAAATCAGCTCTGCCAAAGATCATTGATAGCAAAAGATATAACAGTTCTTCTGGGGGAAGTTTTTTCGCATTGGTTTATGAATTTCATTTACAATATCGTTTTTTATACCTCCACCAGTGAATATCGAGTTATTGGTAACAGAACATCTAAAAACATATTTAATTCTTACTTTGTTATTATTTGTAAGTTCATATGAAATTTTATAACTTAGTGAATTTTTTATACATTTGAGACAGTATACATTTAAGTTATCATTATTAATTTTATTTATTTATATAATAAATGAGAAAACAAAAAATTGTAAACAATATAGAGAAGAATATAGAGAGAAGAAGACAGTTAATTGAAAAGTATAAAACTTTTAGAAAATGTCTTCAAGATGAATGTGATAAAAATAAAAAAACATGAACCACCATTGATAGATGCGATAGAAGATTTGGGACAAAAAATTGGACATGCAACAAATGAGAATAAGAACTTAATAAAAGAACTTGTTCCATTTGCTGTTAAGAATTTAGACTACCCACAGACACCAACAGAAATATCTTTTGAGAGAAAACTGTTTGGTAAAACAGACACCGAAGAACGCTATGACGATGACGATGAATGCTTGACGATGGCGTTAAACACATTTACGATGGCGATGAATGCTATGACGATGACGATGAATGCTAGGACGAAACATTGGGGCATTTGAAAACTGATATGTCACAGTTAACTAACTACAAAACAACATTTATTGATAAGAAAGTGGCCGATTTATTAATTGACTGCAAAGACTATGTTTTTGGACTAAAGGCTGATAAAGGTAGATTGTATATTGGTGATAGCGAAGTAACATTCAACAACAACAAATTTACTGTAAAAGGCCGAACATACACTGGAACTGATGGTTTGATAAAATCACTAAGTAGTAAGAAAGTAACAGAAAGTGACTACACTGCAACCGACTATGAACACTATAGTTGTATCCTAGCAGATACAAACACAGTTTTTCAAAACAATGATCCAAACTTGGGAACGCCAAAATCGAGTAAAGGGAATAAATGGAAAATTATTGTTTAAAACTATTTACGATTCGATCAAAAAGAATCGTCGCTCACTTAAAAAGAGGAAAGGAATAAAGAAATATACAGACTATCCCAAAGAACACATATGGATGGAAGATGTTAGGATGCTTATTGATCGACTTCTCGTTATTTATGGCGAAGAGAATGCTGGAAATGATAACTATTACAATGAAAAAGTTGGAATAATGAATAGCAAGTTTAGTGACGTTGTTGTGAATAATCCAAAAGGTATACCATATCTGATACGAATGTTAAACACAATACAACATACTTTCTGTGAGTCGGAGCGTCACAGAATTGGTTACTCAATGACATAATAAATTCACTACCTTTTTAGTTGCATGCACGCGGTTATCAGTACTTAGGTCTGGGTACCAGACTAAAAGAGAGAATTGAGCATGGTGATAAACCCATTAATCCACTAGATGCGGCTGCAATGGAACATGATATATCTTATCATCATCATAAAGATCTAGCTGAAAGACATGTAGCTGACAAAGAATTAGAAAAGAAAGTGTTCAAAAGATTGCTAAGTTCAGATGCTGATCTGAATGAGAGATTGTGTGCTGGTGTTACTGGATCTGCGATGCATATTAAACATAAGCTTGGCTGGGGAATTAAAATGAAATGGTAAAATATTTGTTACAAAAAATTTAAGTAAAAAACACTGTATTTCAAGTTCCTAATGAGGAGTTGAATGGTTTGAATATTGATTCTTTCCTTACAAAAGACCAACTGGAACTCAAAAACAAGAAATTAAAGGAGGACAAAGGGATGACTATCACAATTTCAGTTCCACAACTTAAGAAAATGTCCAAAGAAATTAAAACTGGAAATGGTCTGACAGTTTATAAGGGTGGATTTTTGCCCGTAATTTTCGCAGTATTGGGAGCTCTAGGAGCGATAGCTGGTGGTGCATCATCTATCGCTACATCAGTAATTAATGCTGAGAAGAAAAACCAAGAATTGGACAAACAACGCAGACATAATCTAGCTATGGAGGAATATGGTAAGGGATTGAAGAAAGTTAAGTGGGGTAAGAATGTTAAAAAAAAAGTAACTCCACTCAGTAACTTTGATACTGATAAAAGGGTTAAATAATTAAACATTAAAAATTTTCGGTGTGTATTTATGATCGATGAGCTACTTAACACGCCACTCGATAATGAATGTGGGATTGTTAATCTAGATGTTTCAACAAACTCTTGTACACACTGGGTATACTATTGGAAAAAAGCAAACAACAAATATTATTTTGATTAATTTGGTGGAAATCCACCGTGGAAATTAATAGCATATCTCGGAAGTAATATTTTTATATTGATGATAGAATTCAAAATTTCAATCAAGTAACTTGTGGTCATTTGTGTGTAATTGTGCTAAATCACTTTCCACATAATTTTAAATTTTCAAAAATTATTTCAGTATTAATAAACAATGGATATATGTGGAAATGCATTAATGAGCTCTTGGATTGAAGATCAAATGAAAGAACACATGGACAATCATACAACTACTGAGAAGATCAAGCTAAATGATTTTGTTTCCTACACACAGTTCAACGACTTTATAATCACACTGACAAGAAATAAAATATCATTGGATAAAGCCTATCTTACTTACTTGGAGGTAGATAATAATATCGATTTTGAACAAAAAATACTAAGACATGTGGGAGATCCCATTGCACCGATGGATGCAGTCAATTTAGATTACTATCAGGAAAAACAGAATTAATATTATTCGTTTAGTTGGGAAATACCGTTCAAAAGAAAAAGTATTTTACTTGGGTAGTAATCAAGCCGCATATTTTTTTTATGAGAGGTGGAACTATAGTTGAAATAATAATAAAACCAGAAAAATATAAGTGTTATCAACTTAATATCAATACAAAAAATTGACATGTATAAAACTTTTGAAGTATACCCTGACGATATGATATATTTTAAAATACCAAAAGCCCACAATGTACCCGACGGTACAATTGTGTTTATTGAAATAGTTATGGTATACCAATACATTTAAAAATATCATACTATGTTAGTTTTTAATGGAAACACTTCCATTAAAAACAAAACTTACTTATAATCTGAGAATTTAAAAAGTCTTTAATTTTATTACGGTACTTACCCTTATTTAACTTACGAGTCATATTTATTGTAATAAAACCATATTCATTATTCCAACATTTTAAACAAGTCTACCTAAATTTCTCAAATGACATTTCACCACCAACAAAATCACTATGAATATGTTTAACATTTGTATCGTCTTGTCTGAATATGCAAAGAAAATTGGCATTGTCTCTTATAAGCTGCTTATGTACTTTAGAGTATGTCTGGGCTAAATATAAACAATCAATATCTTTGTGTCTACCACGAGTAAAGTAATCCCTTACTATATTTTGATTTTCAAGTATGATATCATCGAAAACAACTACAGACTTTTTATGACATTCATTTACATCAACCTTTTCTTCATTTGATGGAAAGAAGTATGCTATCGGTTCATTATTTAATTTTGATGCTACATCTATATTTTTCTTTAAATTGATATATTTTGGTTGGTCCAGACATTTTGAATACACATAGAGAGTACCAAAGTCCAACCATCCCTGGGTAAATATAAAATTATCTATCGTAAGTGTAATTTTTCCACAGTTACTTGGACCCACTATCAAACATCTAATATTATTAGGTAAGAATTCTCCATGACGCTTTGTCGATACAGTCTTCTCTGGTATTCTTATTTTAGTATCCCAGTCTACATGTTTCATGTTTTTCTTGCTCATTTATTAATAGATTGTTTTTAATAATATAATAAATCAGTAAAGTATTCAAACTAACAGATAACAAATCAGTGTTGAAGTAATGACTACATTACCCTTTAGCGATAGAGGGGCACTCATTGGCTTTAGTTCAGTTCTACACTACTTATCTAATGCATAACATTATCTCTGGGAAAAATAAGATATATTTTGTGGGCCAGAATTATATGGAATTAGCAGTTGAAATTCCAGTTGGCCAATATAGCTTAAAATATCTCGGTTCTTTTTTTCTTCATTTAGTGTAGATTCAATGGATAGGAAAGAAAATTATATATCTTTCGAGCTGGATAAAATAACAAACAGAATGAAAGCAAAATGTACACTTAAATTACAGCTTGGAAAATGGGGTTCAATGGGAAAACTTCTGGGTTTAGTAGAAAATAAAACTCTTAAAGCAAATGTGGACCATTATGGTGATACAATTCCAAAATTTGCTCCATTTGAAACAATAAATATACACTGTAATATAGTAAATGGTATTATATTAAAACATGATGAAAATAATCATAGAGAAACTAGCATAATTGACACTTTTAAACCAAGAACAACATTTGGATTTGGTTACACGATCTATTACGAACCAGCTTATCCATTATTTTTTCCAGTGGAAACAAATCAAGTTAATGAAATAATAGTTGAAATTAAGGAAGAAAAAAGTAAGTTAAAACTTTGATTTGTCCGAAAGAACAGTGGTATTAGAGATGACATCTTAGATATTTAGGGTTGGAAGTAGTCATGTTCTATATATAATAACTTTAATAGTTTAAAAACTATTAAAGTTTCATGTGATAAAGATGAATAAATAATATTTCTATAGGAAGTGCAATGAAAGATTTAGAAAAAGAATTCAATGTTTCGGCTACTTTAATATGTCGAATTTGGAGATGTGTGAAGCACATTGCCGAAGTCAGAGCGATAAATGTGTTTTAATGATTGGATAACCATTAAAACTTCATAGAGATATGAATGCAAATAAAAATCAACTGATGTCAAATTATTCGACGACGATCATTTACTCTTTAAAAAACCGAATAGAACTCATTTGTTTAACACCACAATCCACCATTCCATCACATGGAAAACTTATACCTTCACGACTAACATTATTTAAAACTTTTTCACTGAAAATCTGAACATATCTGTGTGGTAAGGTTACTTAAAAATGTCCAGAAGTAATTATCACTTTGTATCCATACCGTGTATAATTTATTTCAGCACGGTTTATGGGATAGGACTGCCAAATTGTAAGTTCGGAAAGTTTCTTGAATTGTAAGGTTCCGTTTAATACATTTAGCAACTGATCCAACTTTATTATATACAATATTTAATTTTTTACGTTTTCAAATTTTTTGAGTCACTTTTTTTGCAACTGCGCCCAAACGCAACTTCTTACGCTTATTTTTGCAGATGCACTCAAATGCAAAGCTTAACCCAATTTTTTTTCTAAAGACTACGATCTGACCAAACGCAACTTTTTGAGCCACTTTTTTTGCTATTGTGCTCAAACGCAACTTTTTGAGCCATTTTTTTTGCGGTTGTTGTCGAATTGGCATTCTTATACTACTAGCGACCTCTACTGTAGCACTTAAGGATGCACAAGTTTGTGAAGTCTAGCGAGTTTGTTATTTTATAACTTGAAATGTCAGGTTCACTAACTACATATTGATAAATGAGTTACAATGCTATGTGCAAAGAATATAAACCATTAATGTAGCTTGTGATAAACCACATTTAGATAATCTTACCATACTTTATAAGAGAAACCAGCAAAAAAAAATTGTTTACATTTTTGTTAAAATTTGAGAATTTTCGACACACTTGCCTATACAAAAACACTTTATAGAATTATTTTATATGCTGCAAAAATTTTACTAACTGGATTAACTGTAATTGGTAATAATGTATATTGGTTTATTTTGTAAGGACCCAAAAACTATGCTAATTTTTCGGTATATAAATATTGGGCGCAGTGATAATTTCATCATGTGACAGGGTAGTAGGCCTATATGATACTCATAAACATAACGAGTAAATATACTTTATGATGCCTCAGAAACTAACTTTTGAGAGCAGTGGAATGTTAACATCGTGTTTATAAGACTATTAGTCACACCTCGGACAGCACTATTATAATAAAAAGTTGCGGAAGGACAAAAATGGGCTGAAAGGAATATCTAAGCAGAGCCTCAAAAAGTGCTCACTTTACCTTGAATATCGTAGGCTATAAACAAAACTTATGCACGTGCACAAAAAAGGAAATCATTAATTTCACTTACGTACTGCATTAGATAACAAGTAATGAAATCCCATTCTTGGTTTAGATTAACAATCATAAAATTATATCCATCTGTAAATACGGCAAATCACCAACTAATTCTCTGAATGCAGATGAACTCTTAAAACAAAGCACACTCGATGAGAATGTTGCCGGTTTCCAAACGGTAACTACATCACGTATTTTAAACTACAAGGCACAGAGCGTACTAAGCGCTCAGCCTGGATATCTTCAGAAGCTCACCAATTAGTCCATTTCATCAAACGAGTGCAGCAAAGAATTTACAACATCATCACATTCGTAAACTCTTCTAGATTTTGTGCCCTTTTTATACCAATTTTAAACTGCCCACATTATCAGCAGTACATGCGTTTAAATACCTTTGTGCGTGCCAAATTTCCACAATGATTGCAGGGGAAAAAAATATTTTTCTTTTGATTTTGGCGCCCCCTTCATCATGGCGCCAGGGGCGACGGCCCCGATCGCCCCGCCCTAGGGCCGGGCCTGATTCCACTACTTGAGGATAGTCCTGGCGAAAACGACATGCCATAAATTAATTGGTTCATTGTAGCAGTTTTATTTGTAGCAAATCTTTATCTTGTGGACATTTTTCTAGTGAGCATTTTGAGTGATGGTATCTTTCTGATAATTACCATTGCCTCTTATTGAAATAAATGCTCGTCGGTGGCTCTTACAATACTGCTATGCGCTCAGGTTTATTTTGCCTGCTTCTATCAGGGCACAATAACATATAACATTTGACGTGCAATAAATTATTTTCATATATCTCTATCTATGGCTAATTAAATAATTTAGACATCATTATAACAGAATATTCGCCCCAAACAATAATTAATATATACATTCCACATTTAAGGACAATTCCTCACCGTAATCAGTTTCTCGTTGGCACAACATATCTTACTTATCAGCGCATAAATCTTTGCTCGGTTTCCAAGTATTTCAATTACACGGGCATAATAGGTTGATGGTATTCACGAAGAGCCATGATATTGTATCAGCCTATTATTTTGCCCGTATCAGGACAAACTACCTCATAACAGTTATTATTGCGTATCTTCGATATTCTCACCAGACCAACGTATCGTGGCATGAGATTTTTAGCGACACGCTCTGCTAAAACATTGTGCTCTGATCAACACTAGCTGTCCCACATTTAGCTTCCTCTTTCTTGATTTCTTAGCATACTTGCTACGTCGTTCTGCCACTAAGTTCAACCTCATTTTTGCAAATTCCCATATTTCTTTCTTCTTCGCTCCAGTGCTCTCTTCTTCTCCTTCTTGCAATGTTTCTGGGGGTGATGGTAGTTTAGACATGTCGAATACTTCTGATCGCTGATCTGTCAGTGCCTCCTGGATCCAACGGTGGTATTCCTTGTACTGGCCGCTGTCCAGTTTGGTCGTCGCAGCCATTCCTTGAATTATTCCTTTCATGTTCATCTTGATGCAACGAAGTATTACTATAATTTACTTATCTGTCTCATTCTTGATTTTCATCTCCCTTGTTGAGGGTTTTCTCATCGTAAGGTTTATGCCTGCCGTTATATTGATCCCTTTTACCGTATGAGTCTCGGTAAAAGTACTTACCGCCTCGATGTTATTGTGTCGAATTTACTAGATACCTATTATTCTGGTGGTACGGCACAGTTCCGAAGGTGTTTACGACAGAATTTCTGTCGTACCTGGGTGGTCCATGGAAGTTTCTGTCTGTATTTCCAGGGTGTATTGGAGATGTACGGTCGGGGTTTGAGGAAAATTGACCATCCCTGTTACCATGCTGCTGTCTCTGTAATTTCTCTATGGCATAACAGGCGAGTAAGTCCTCCCTAAAAGTCGCGAGACACATCCCGTGTCTACCGGCCCAATCAGCCTGGTATTTAAAAGGTAATTGACGAAGAGACATTGCGATAAACTCTTCGTCAGTTACTGGCGGTTCCAGGCGGAGATATCGTTCGTACATCTCGGACAGATGTTCTTCCAACTGCTTACCCTTACCTCGCCAAAATCTCTCCGCATGTAGTTGGGCGCATAAATTCCCTTGCACATTTTTGTTCTAGAAATTCAACAAAAATCTATTACGAAGTTCATCGTACGCGTGGGTTGCAGTCTTGTTAATACCCCAACAAAAATATGTGGTCGATTTTAAGCAAAGGCTAATGCATCGCAATTTTTCCTTGTCCATCACGCTGAATAGATTAGAGTACTCGTCAAATTTGTTAAGAAAATTTACTGGATTTTGGCAGGACTAGCCTTCAAAAGTGGCTACCTAGTCCGCCCACATCTTGCTTGGATAGTGTGTGTAGCAGGGCATTCATCGAGAACATAGCAGGGGTGTTGTTAGTGGTACGATCGTATTCAGGTCTGTCAAGTCGGTCAGAATTTGATACTCGATTATCAACGTTATCTACGGACACCGGACTAGAATTTGTATTACCTAGTCTCAGTTCGCCTACAGACCTGGCATCATCATCTAACTTGTCAGTTACCAGCTGTATCTGCTCTCCAACTTGGTGGAATTTAAATAGTTCTTCTCCTTTTCGCTGCTAACCTAATTTTCTGTATGATCAAATCTTCGTTCAACATGGTGACCGAACGAATCTAATTGTGATGAAATGCATTCTTCTAATTCGCTAGAATGCTGTTCAAAAATTGCGAGACGTTCGCATTTCTCTACTACCGCCTCCAATTATGCTTTGTTCGTCGCGATTTCCTCGTGCAAACCCTCCGATGTATGTTCCAATTTTTGATTTACAGATTCTACGTCATGCTGCACTTGTGTCAGCTGCGCCGTCACGGCCTGGTTAAACTGTGTAATTTGCGTTGCAATATTACGTTGCATTGACTCTCTTTGTTCAGCCCATGCCTACTCGAAATGTTCTACTAACTCGCGTTTATTTTGCTGCCCGCATTTCGCGAGACATATGCTCTTTAGTTTCCCGCATTCTACGTTCAAACAAAGCTGTGATTTGTTCCATTAACAACATTTGTGGTGAGTTAATAGTTTCACGAGCTTGGACGGTTGGATGCTCGGTGTCAGTCAAGTCGGCTATTAGTGTATCCTCTACGCCCTCCTGCACTGCCAAATCTGAGTGTGCGTCAACTACTGCCATTGTGTTATCAGTGCGAAATTTTAAACTCTTATGGTCTATGGCTATTATATTTCTTGAAACATATGGTGTTCTTTTTTCTCGACTCATAAATTGCAAAGCCAACTAGTTTATATGGATTTCTCTATGGAAATTCTTACGAAAATTCTTTTAAACAGAAATCTATTATTCTCTGGAAATTGTGGACTTAAACTTCGTGGTCCTTAGTTGGGTCACAAAAAATTTAATTATGTAACACCACAAACTATTACTGCTACACAATTATTAAAAAGTTTGATTATGCTAATATGTAAAATGAGTTGAATAAGATATGTACCTGTGTGCCTCGGCAATGGGCAATAGAATTTCTGCTCAAAATATTTCAAAAGAGAACAACAAAAATAATTAAGAGCTTATATGGAAGACACCTTAAAACATCATATGTCAACTAACACTAGAACCAAGTTATTAATAATCTCAGAACTCAATTTCCATCATGTCAAATAGATATATATATTTAGTAAAAATCATGATCAATGAACAAATAAGTTATTATCGTCGTGAGACCAAATATCCAAACAATGTCATACAATGAAATTAATCTTTTCTTCTCTAAAATGCTGAAATTAATGAAATTATCTTAAAATTACTATTGAAGGTTTAAACCATTACTACACCAGTCGGAAGGACTGCCGTTGAACAGTTGCCAAAACACCAGGGCTCACTTGCGTTAGACGAAAAATGGCGTAAACAATTATTTAGCTGTTCATGAATACCAAAACTTATCTGATGACGACATATGGTAGCTCAGCCCTTCCGCTGCGTGCGATCCTCCTAGAGTCTCAAATCAGCAGATGGTAGATGTTCCGATGTTGCTCTGCAACCAGGACCTCCTGCCATCGAACCCAAATCAGCAGATTGTAACAATTGTCCTTCCTCTTCCCTCCTATCCACACTAATTCCTGCTATTTATCTGCTTGGTATAAATCAAGCTTTATGCAATACTGCAATAGGACTGAAAGGGGTGCTACGGGGGTAAGCTCACATTATATTATTATATAAAATATATATTTATTACAAAACTCTATAATTGGACAATTCATACATCTACTCGTACAGCACAGCAATTACAGCTTAGATAATTTACGTTACTTTGATAACCCAATACAATTATAATACAACTCTTACGCCATAACTTTGCCAGAATCATTAAATCTGAAGGGAATTTACGGGGACTTGTAAATATCGCGACGTCCTACCGCTACGCGATTATGCTCACCAGTAAATCTCTGCTGATAGGACCTAGAGCTCCTCTGGCCAAGTATTACTGTTGCCTTCTGATTCAGCTCTGTCACACACTCACTGTCTTGCCTTGTACCTCGGCTTGTGGCAGAATACTGTTCGCAGTGAGAAACACACATGGTTGAGCTTCACGTCGCCACATCGCGCACAGTCGTAATTACCCCTCCCCACCTCCTTGTATTTTGAATTTTACTCTACTTACAGCTGTTCACGTCAACTAGGAATTTCAGTTCATATCAGCCTCCCTCATTATTCTATTATAGATATTCATACTTCCATTGCTTCTTTTCAACCCACCCAGCTGTTATCCTCCTATTCGCAGTAAGTGAGAGTGTGGTAGGTCAGTCTGCCATGCACACATCAGCATTGTGCATAGGCAGCCTTGCCAGACTAGCATTTACGTCACGTCGCGCTCCCCACCTCCACCCATTAAAGCTGCTTGTATTTTATGTAAACTAGTATAATGCATGTCCGTTGCTTTTAATGCACGTGGAACAATCTGTTCCGTTTATTGGCGCGAAACACTATATTTGTTTTTGTGTGCCTTCAGAGTCCTTTCCTCTTCTTCTCTTCTTGTAGTTTGCTTTACTTATTAGTTACACAAAGTGCACGACATCAAATACACACCCACTACACAGTACATGGAGACACATAACCATAAGAAAGCGTCCAAAGTATCTCAAATCATTAAATGGGTTTTAATTGACTCTTCTGACCTTGAACACACACTATAGACGAGCGAGATAGACAACGCGCTGTCTTACAGGAGACATACACTGCCACCAACAGCCAAATTCGAAACCAATCTTTAGACACCTCATTTCATACTACTGAACCACATTACCACATTGACACACCGCCTCTGACACAACCATCAGTCAACACTACCACAGATTCGCCTACACCACTTGCCGACTTCTTTGGTTTCCCGCTCTACGAAGAAATTGCAATCGAACCACCACCCTCACACACATTTCCACCACCACCCACCACCCACACCTACATCAACACCACCGATAATCGCACATACCTCAACATGGCCAATCCACAACCTTTAAATATTGTTTTTACACAATCTGAAAAACCACTTTCGTTTTCTGGCAACCAGTGTGAAAACGTGAGCGAATTCCTAGAGACATTCGAAGAAGTTGCTGACATTAATGGCTGGTCAGATGCGGAAAAGTGCAAGTGTATACGTTTTTATCTCCATGGCAACGCGAAACACACTCTCGAAACCTCACACACAACCGCCCACAACCACTCACTTGGCCAGAGTTGAAAGCAAGACTCACACACACTTTTACCAGTACAGCCGAGGCTGAGCGTTTCAAACATCTTATTTATTCTAGACGGCAGAGCATCAATGAGGACACACTCCATCATATAGAGACGTTAAATAATTACAGAGCTAAGTATAACTCCAACATAATGGATCAAGATTTTATCAATGTAATCTGGAAAAGACTTCTAACCTCTGTGGCAGATAAACTGATTGGGCTGCCGAACGTTATGTTACCACAGATGTTGGAGAATCTACAGAGAATCGACACTGGAATTTATCGCTACCAGCAAACTTTGACACAGACACACACAAATATAGAATCCGAACGCCTCGATGCTGAAATAAGTAAACTCAAACAAGAAATCACTCAGCTTATTTTGGCCAACAGAACAGAAACACTGCATGCCAGTACAGTGATCATTATTATCAATCACGTCATAATGCACCACAACCCCGCAAACAGTACAACTCATATCACCCTAGACATATGTACCAACACAACAACCAATCCACTCCTGTTCACCATTCAAATCCTTCCCGGAACACAGGATACAGAGATTTTTGCCAAACGCTACAAAATATGTGTGATTATCGCAGTAGCGCTAACAACACCAGTCATTTACACCAACACGCACCCACATTATTACAGAGGAGATACCGTAACAGCACGGGATCATACATACACTGGAGTGCAAGCCAGCCACTACCCGTTAAAAAACCTCCCCACAAGGGGATAAAACCACGCCGCCCCCGATGACAAAAGTGCCCGGGTTCGGGCCGTGTGTAGGGCAATATTTAGTAAGGTGGTACCCCACAGGTCTTACGCAGAAATTGTCAGATTCGATGCTAAAGGGAATAAATTTCAGTCAAAATCTATCCCACCCTCAATCATTCTGCCAAACAATTTTGTTTAAATCAACACGGTGCAAGAAATCAAGTCCGCAATACATTTTGCGACATCCAATGTGCCACATAACTCTGCAAGGTTAAACAAAGTTCCCGTCCAGCGAGCCATAAGTAAACAATCATCTACACCATCGAGCATATCTCGGTCACACACAATGTCAATACCTGAAACAGCACGTAAGAAACCTGCCCACAGCGACAATCACAAGCGCAGCGCCCCACTCACCCATGCGAATCAGGTCAACATTGCCAAGCTGCAGAAAATCACAGCTGCGCAGCAAACAGTCATAGGCCCACGCAGTCTCGCCCACGATACCTGTGCATTGTGTGTCTGTGTAGGGCATAAAAGGTGCAATTGCAGTCTGTTTCCCAATAAAAAATTTGAGTTCTTTACTGACATTATTGACCACTTTTGCAGGTTCAAAAACAAATTTGGGCTAACACCACATACCATTATCATAACGCAACCTACACACATCACCGGAGTGGAGCGAGCTGAATGTTTTAATAACACGAGGAGCGAGGCCTGCAATGATGAGCGTTTGTTGAATAACAAGCTGAGCGAGACCGAGCCTCAATCTAGTCCACATAAACAAGCTCACGCTATGCCACATTTTCATTGTCAGCAAGTAGGTTTCCGCTCTGTGACACCTCGCGTCCTTGTTACCATTAAAGGTAAACCAAATCACGCTTTATTAGATACTGGATGTTCATGTAGCAGTGTGGCCAGCACAGCAATATCTAATCTATGCCTTTACCCTCTCAAGTACGAAATAACCTTAGTTGCCATAATGTCCAAATTAACTCCTAAATTTGAAACCATCATTAATTTTATCCAGGGCAATACTTACCCCCAAAGTTTTTTAGTCGTTGACAACCTCAAACAAGACCTCATCTTAGGTGTCGATTTTATTAAGTGATACAATGTTATACCAGTTTCTAAATACAACATTTTCTTTATCCACTCCCATGACGAAAAGAAAAAAAAACAGAAATACAATTTGTCTATGACACCTCAC
Source organism: Dryococelus australis (assembly GCA_029891345.1). Classification (NCBI taxonomy): domain Eukaryota; kingdom Metazoa; phylum Arthropoda; class Insecta; order Phasmatodea; family Phasmatidae; genus Dryococelus; species Dryococelus australis. Next base: position 59,270,339 of record CM056994.1, on the reverse strand, counting down.
AGTTTAAAAATTACCTATCCCTCGAAGATTATTTCAATGTTATTGGCGCTTTTGAAGGTGAATCACAACAACAACCTCACATTAATAGCAACCTTTCTGACGCTCAAACACAAGTCATTGTGGACATTATAGACAAGTACAGCGACCGATTAGCTAATTCAATCTTAGAGTTGACCAAGGCAAAATGTTTTGCAATCAAACAAGACCTAACTACTGACAAACCCATAGCAAGCTTCCCCTACAGAAGGAGTCCAAAGGTGTGCGATGAGCTTTTGAAGCAAATGAAAGACATGGTTTATGCGAGGATTATCCAATAACCAGATTCGCTCTATTCTGCCCCTAGTTTAATCATTTCAAAGAAAAGTGAAGGTCTCAGATTTTAACAGATTTTAGGAAGTTAAATCAATATCTCAATAGGGTGCAGTACCCATTGCCGAGGACAGAGGGCATCCTGAAAGCCCTCCGAAATTCCCACTGTATAACTAGTTTGGATCTTTTCTCAGGTTTTTATAGCATCCCCGTCAGACCACAAGATCTCTTTAAATTGGCCTTCAGAATTGACGGCATAGGTTTATTTGAATACAAAAGAATGCCTATGAGCCTCTCTACCTCCCCCCTAGTACTTTCAAATATTTATTAATATACTATTAGGTCCTCTGAGGTGGACAGCGGCGACAGCCTATATAGACGATCTTTTCATTAGGGTAATACCTTTGACGAAAGCATTGCAAACATTCAAAAAGTTTTTAAGTGGTTACGCATGTTCAATGTAAAAGTCAACATGAAAAAGTGCACTTTTGCTGAACAAACCGTCAAGGTACTAGGCCATATCATTACCCCTCAAGGCATGTCAACAGATTGTGAAAAAGTGTCTGCAATTGAGAAAATGGCATCCCCAGTAACCTTAAAACAACTTCGCACCTTCCTTGGCATGGCATCATACCTATGATGTTATATTATGAACTATACATCAATCGCACAGCCCCTAATTAACATAACTAAACATAATACACCCTTTATGTGGAGGGGTGTCGGCAGTGCATTTTGTGTGGAAAGTGGCTATGGTTTTGTCTACATTTAGTGAGATGCCATTGTTGGTAAAGAACTTACTGATAGATTATCACATTTACGTCAAAGAAACAGTCAGTCCAGGATCATACTAGAATACCACTAAATGAGAACATGGTGCAATTCGATACTTATCTAATCATTTCTGCCAATATTTATATGGCAGAAGGTTCACTATCGAAACAGACCATGCTAGTTTGCGATACTTGTGTTCCATGGTAGAGCACAATGTACGTATCCAGAAAATGGCAATAGTGCTCAGTGATTTCGATTTTGAAGCACATATCGTTAAGGGCAAATTAAACACCATCCCAAATGCGTTAAGTGGAATTCCCACTGCTCCACAGGTAACTACACACACTATCACTATCAAAAATTGCCAATGCCCAGTTAAAACACCACATGATGACATACATATCACTCTACAGGGCATTTGCAGAAGCCATTTTACAAGACCCACAGTAGGCATACGAGATTACGGATTCTGTTGCTAAATGTATCAAAAGTCAGTGGGAAGATGTTAAGCAAAATTTCATGTCGGGCAATGACAGAAATGCTAAAGATAGAATCGCCAAAGCAATATCAAAGAGGACAGTTTTCCTATGCACATAATCTGTAAAACAATGACAGCCCTCCATCAAGCAAATATTCAAATAGTTAAGCTAAAGCATACCCCCACACTCGAAACAAAATGCATTGATCTTGTTCTTTAAGTGTAAAATTTTTATTCTTCTCATTTCTGATAAGATACATTTTCTACCTGTCTACATACATGAACAGGAATATATAAAAATCGATGACGATTCCATTTTTACTTATGTCTTGTCACTATCACCACATCCCCCTTTGTAGACGAATACGACCTAGACCCCCAGTTTCACAAACTAAAATTAGCCTTATTAAATCGCGACCAAGCTGACAATAATTGTTGTAGATTGAGCCATCGATATGAACTAGCTGTCAATGGCGAAATATTCTTAAAGATCAACACCCCTCAAGGCCCTTCTTAATTAACTCTTGTTCCCCAGGTTTATATTATTAATGAGATTATACAAGCCCACCATGACACAATATATGGTGGTGAGCATTTTGGCACTCTTAAAACATTGGGAAAAAATTATGCAGTCCTATTATTGGGACACCATGAACACTGATGTTAAAAAAATAGGTAAAGTCTTGTCCTGTTTGCAAAAAACCAAGACTATTAATTCCAAACCTATGGTCCAATTAACTTCTATTCTGCCCCAGCCCCTATTGAAGACTTGGGCATTATATGCAAAAGGGCCTCTCCCTACCACAACTCGTAAGAACAAATAATATTTTAGTTATGACCGAGTATGTTACTCGCTATGTTGTTGCCAAGGCAGTTCCGTCCATTGATGCTGCCACTTGTGCGGAATTTATTAAACAAGCAGTGTTACAGTTTGGTTGCCTAGAGCAAAATTTAACTGATAGAGGCACAAGCTTTCAAAATGAGCTCATTTCTACACAATTCTAGCTGACCCAGCAAACAATTCCAGCTGTCCATTGGGGTAAAGAAACTCACTACTACCACCTACAACTGCCGGTGCAACGGCCTTGTAGAAGCCTCGAACCGTATCATTGAGGAGCAACTTACTGCTAGTGCTAATGCAGATCAAACAAACTGGGACTTTTACGTAGAATTTATTTGGTTTGATTACAATACTAGTATTAATTCCACGATGAAATCTACCCCTTTTATTCGCTCCATGGGGTAGAAGTTGTTCTTCCAGCACAAGTTGTCGCCAGCCAACATTCACAATGGGGCCATGATTGGTCTCAAAAACACTTTGAAGCCCATGGAATGGCTAAACTTCATTTGCTTCAGGCCCAAGGACGTAAAAAGACTCTATTTGACTTCCCATAGAAAGAACACTATACACATCAATGATTATGTATGGTTTCGCAACATAGGTAGGCAGAAGGTGCTTACATAATACAACCACAGCCCCTACCAGGTCACTGACACAAACCACCCACGCGGCCTTGCTAGTGTTTTGTTTTATTTTTGCAGCTGTTCACTCCACACCAGCGACCTTCCGGAGTCACGCCGGATTATACTACACATCGGCAGATTCCGGGGTGATCTACGAACACAGTAGTCCCTTAATCTATAAGATTCAACTGCAATTCCCTTCCATGCCCGAAGCCATTGAGCAGTATTTCCATGTCGCCTGTACCGACCGCAATTCTATGTCTTGTGTCAACGGAAAGATACTCTATAATAACATGCAGGTGATTGAGACTGGAGATACCACAACGACATTAGCACACACTTCAGAAACAAGCACGGAATACAAATCATTGGCGATGTCGGAAGTTGATGCTGTAATTTCCGCACCAACAAATATTTACACATCCACCTTGAAAACGATGCTAGTCTTGATTGCCAAATCCACCTCACTAATAATATATACCACACCAACAACACTCTCAATGTCACATTCAATGTTATCACAGACATCAAACACAAGGTAGAGTAAAAGATTAATTCATTGGCCAAAGCGATCAATGGAATTACTAGTGTATTCAAATCACAATTAACTGCTATGAGTAATTTTAACATGCGTGAAACACAATTCAATTTGATAATCACGAGTGTTTTGCAACTCATTAATAACTTAATTACTGAGCATTCCATCGAGTCCTTCATCTAGTCATGCCAGTTAAGTAATCTCCCCCTTAATGCAGTAAACAAGTCCCAACTGACCAATGACTTGCATAGCTTAAACGACCAACTCTTAAATATCAATTTGACACTGAGTATCGGAATTTAAGAACTCTTCAAATACTATTCCCTTGAGCTTGCTGAATGCTCTTTTTCACAACAACAATTAGTTATTAGGCTACAAGTGCGAGTTGTCAGTGTTAATGCCAGATGGAAAATCTACAATATAAAACCAGTCCCCTACCAATTTCACAACCAATCATGCACATTGCAAACACCATCCCCCACCATTGTGATTGACCTCACGACAGACACTGTCAAGGCAATTTCCCCCTTATTACACCCATCGCAGGATGTTATATTCATCCCTCCCGAATCCCTCACTTGCGAAAATGCAAGATGTGCCAAATCCGCCATATTGTTTTCTGATGTTACGTCCTTGTTTGCCTCATGCAGATATCACTGCACTGATGCCACTCCTTTTTCTATCACTAATATTTTTCCCCATCAATATGAGTTTACCAACCCCCCTACAAATACAATGGTTCTATGTGTAAACAAATCCCTCGACACACTCATCCCCACTCACAACTTAGGGGCTATCGAATTGCATGTACCGTGTGGTTGCAATGTCGCCACACCTACCTCTGTACTTGTTCAAGCCACTCATTTATGCGATATGCATGCCCCCATCATTCCCCTTCACCAAACCCTCATACCCCTACATTGGCTCTCTGAGCAGTCATTTCACTTACCCCAACTCTCCCTCCAAGAAGGAATCCATTTATATAATATATCGGCAGCCCTCAACACAGACCGGCACATCAACCACACAGAGTTTCCTGTTCTTCAGGGCATAGGTCCAGTCACAACAGATGGTAAGTTCAAGTCGTCGAAATTGTTTTCGATACTGGACCCAACCCATTTTGACTATTTAACAATGGGCATCTTGCTTTTGCTCGTGTGTGCTACCACAACCTTTTATGTTAAGTTGGTAAAGATTTCAATACTACTTCAATGCCTTAACACGCCTCAGTGAAATGCTCTTGCACAATAATCAATTCAATGTAATCAACAGTCAGAATTCTTACAGTTCAATCTATCGTTGAATATATAACATGAATTTAGTGTTCACACTATAAAAATTTTTTTTGTACACATAATCATCACTGCTCTTAAGGCAGGAAGTAAGTTGCAAAATAGCAATCATTATATATATATATATATATATGTATATATATATATAAAGATTATGTGTACAAAAAAATTTTTTTACTGAATTCTAATCTCCTAACAAGAAACTTCATGGTTTCTTCAATAACAAACATTTATATGTGTGTGATAATATTTTTTGTATTTAAGTTAGCTGTAAGCAGTACTCCTTTTTATTTTTCCCTACCTTTAATCTGCAGATATTTTCTATGTTGTTCTGTTGTTATATGTGTACTTGTGAATAAAACATTTTTCAAACAAACCTTTAGTAAGTAAGACAATTGCAACTATATTATATTTTATAAATTATGTATGCTAATAACAGCATACATTTTGTATGATACTTTGTTGTTGTCCATAACAATAATGGGTTTGTATATTACAATTTTGTCATTTTTTGTAACGCCTAACTTCAGGCATAGATATATTGTTCTATTGCCACTGGGAAAATCCAGTTAAAAACATTTGACGTGTAGCGTGTACTTAAGTCTCAATATTCAACGAACAGAAAGTGAAAAACAATTCAACTTCAAAGTGTAAGGACAAAACTTTCACACAAGACAAGTGTTCAACTAAATACCACTCTTTGAACTGCTCAGTGTTAATAGATAGACGTTATCGCAATCATACTCGAGTGCTACAAATTAGTGGAATTTCCCAATAATGAGAGAACTTGCGCCATAGTGAAAAGTGCTACCAACTGCGCGCAATGAATTCTGTCCACTTTTACTGCCACGGGCGTTTTTCTCAATGTATATTAATCACTTTAATTGAACGATTTGCATTATCTAATACGTATTAGGACTAGGATTTCAAATAATCTTACAAAGATTGTATAAAACATGCAATGAGTCAGTTAATAGTATTTTAATATGTTCACTCAGTGCATAGCATAAGGTGTTAGGAATACTTATCTGTGGATATTAGCGATGCTATATTCCAGTATTATAACGTTTAAGTAACCCAAAAATCGTCACTACACATAGCCCGCCTCACGAGGCTTGTTTCAACCACATCACTGGTATTTACTGACAGTTGAGCACGCGCCGTCCGGCGCTGCCAACTGCTAACGCATTGTTTTCTGTCCTCTAGCTCCCGCATTACCAACGGCATATGTGAAACATAGTTAAGACACAATAACTTTAATGTTTCAGCCAGCAGGCCACTGCCTTTCACGCAACATAATTTTAAAAATAATCTTTTCTGGCACGTTGTCAAGCGTTCACTGAAGTGCACGCAAATCCAAACTCCACCGCCTAGCCTTGGGGTTTTATGTCTAACTGGACACTCCCTTTCCCCTAACCCCAGGTGTCACTTCCAACGTGTTCAGGTTTTGCATTTTCAGCCTTGTGGCTAGTTAGGTCATTGTTTTAGTACTTATAATTTCTTTCTATAATTGCCTTCCCTTATCATGCCATTTGACAACCTAACTTACCTTAAAACTTTCCACGGTATTATATATGTTTGTAAGATGGCGACTCGTACTTAGAGTTACGTCCTCGACACCGCATTAAAGTCCTCCCGTGTATGCCACCTTACGCCTACATTCGTCGCTGTCTTGACCTCCCCGGCCCCATCACTACCATGTCAACGCCCCCAGAATACTAGGGCCTGTCTCACTCACCACCAGAACTCTCTATATCAACTTCAACTACTTCTTCCACAGCCGGGACGGCTGTTCTTTTTTGGGGGGGGGGGGGGGGGAAGTGTCGCGGCAACCTGGCGCCGCTCACATGCTACCTAAGGTGACATGGGGTATAGCTTGTGGCCGAGCAAAATGTTTGGATAACATGCTCTAATTCGCCCGGCTATATAAGCGCCTCCCGTAGCGGAACCCCCCCCCCCCCCCTTAGCCGCCTCAGACGGCACCGAGGTACAAGGCAAGCCAGTGAGTGTGTGACAGAGCTGAAGCAGAAGGCAACTGTAATACTTGGCCAGAGGAGCTCTAGGTCCTATCAGCAGAGATGTACTGGCGAGCGTAATCGCGTAGCGGTAGGACGTCATGATATTTACAAGTCCCCGTATTTCCCTTCATATTTAATGATTCTGGCAAGGTTAGGGCATAACTGAGTTGTATTATAATTGTATTGGGTTATCACAGTAACGTAAATGATCCAATATCTAGTTGCTGTGCTGCACGAGTAGATGCACGAATTGTCCAATTATAGAGCTTTGTAATAAATATATATTCTATATAATAATCTTCCTTATTAGTAACCATCGTGAGCTTACAGCCCATAGCGCCCCATTCTTCCAATTAGAGTATTGCATAAAGCTTGACTTAGACAAAGCAGATAAATAGCAAGAATTAGCGCGGATAGGAGAGAGGAGGAAGGACGAGATGGTAGACGTCCCGATGTCGCTCTGCAACCAGGACCTCTTGACGTCGAACCACGGACTGGAAAGCTGGACGGCAATGAGGTAGGCGTGTGCTCCCTCGAACTCTGGACGGCGTACTACTCCCTGGATTCCGCTGGAGATGTCAGCTGGTCCTGGAACTGGTGCCTCTCGAAGCCGTCGCTCAAGTTACGTCGTCCTGTCGTAGATCTTTGCCGGACTTCACTGACGGAACAATATTCTTCGGGCTCGTTATTTATTGTACTGTTATCTTCTCCCTAGGGTCAGTTTAGCAAATATTATTTAATTTTTCTTCTTTTAATACGTAGTTATTCCAATGTATTCCAATTTGACAAGTATGCAGACATAATCTTGAGCAATCCCGGAACCCTTGGTGTTCCACATCATTCTGTCGAGGTCACTTTTAGAATGAATTTTGTAAGGCTCTATTTTACTGATTGTTCCTAATAAACAAAATTTTGTTTTTCCTAACTGGTGTAGCGTGATTTAACGAGAATACTAAAACAACTATTGAATTAACAAAACATTTTCCCTAGCATAGACAAAACTCATGCATAAATGTAACAATAATACACCTTACAAAACAGTACAACTGTCAAAATAAACCCTCTTACATGCCAAATCTATGCAAAACAGTTCACACATTAAACATTTGTGAAATTTACATTAAATCATGGACATAATAGTATTATCAGCAAAATTGGAGAGTTACAGTTTCAAAGAGGCCACTTTCAACTAAAGTATTAAGCTACATGAATAATATATTAAAAAATATTTCGCTTATTTAAGTAGTTATTTTTTATTTGAATTATTCTTATTGAAATTATTTTATTTTGTATCATAGAAATAATAAAAAAATCTGGTACACAAGCGACACTAGCGCTTTCCTATTGGAGACTAAAAGAATTAGCCTCCCAACCTGAGTAGAATAAACATTATTCAGGAGCAACATGCTACAATAAATTTCGGTCGCTGGTCGTTAGGCAGCCGCCGTTGAGTGTAGTTCCATTACCACTCTATAGAGGGCAGAGCGATCACCGCTATTTGTCCCCCTCTCCTGCTCTTGTTTTGACGTTCTATTGCCTGATTTTTTGTAGTTGTAATCGAAGAACAAACTTTGTTAACATAATTTATTAACGTAATTATTAAATTCTTAGCAGTATATAATTTAGTTACGTTTTTGTCTAGTTGTATAAGCATTATCTCTTAGATAACCTACGAATCTCGCATCCCCAAAGTAAAACAAAAATGTTGCCATTGTTTTGGTGCCTAAGAAATCTTGCTTTGTTAAAAAACGACAGCGGTAAATCCTTTATTTATATAATACCCACATTACATTGTTTACTTTGTTCTCGTTACATATCTTACAAATTATTTCCAATCAATTCTCAGACTTCGATTATTTTTATATTTTCCCCATAATGTATATAAACGATCGCAGCCGTAAACATCTAGCTTACGAGTAGCCAGCCATGTTTTTTTAAATTTAATTTGTGCTAACACGTGACAAACAAAACGTGCTTTATTAAAGACGTCTATTTAATAACTTTACACAACTAACTTGAAAAATATAACGTTTTTTCTTTGTAACTTTGGTTTCCGCGGCTTTCTGCACTGCGCCTGCGCATGAGCACGCACCTTATTGTCTTGGCGCAAATAAGACAGCCAATAACGTGGCAAGTGCCGGCCGGCCGTCTGACGGTCGACTGCCGGTGAATTATAATAGTTGGTAAGTGAGTGAAGAGATTTGGGCGGCTCTTAACAGCGAGGTCTTGAGAGCCGATGAGGGCGATTGAAGTGAATATGGAGCAGCGCCGGAATGAAGGGGCGTGGGGAAACGGCAGATCCCCGAGAAAACCCGCCGACCAACGGCATCGTCCGGCACGATTCCCACTTGCGAATAAAAGTTGGTCATATCCACTGTCACGGCGCCGTAGTGGCAACGACTCTGACGTCACAGTCACACAAACCAATCAGGTATCAGACTGGCAACGACACGGTGTCTCGTCGTAGCAGGGCCATAACTCAGTCTGCCACAGCAGCTGGTGAGACAGACGTGGTGCATCATGAGGTGCAATAAGTGTTCCATCAGACAGACTGCTGTAGTCTTCAAGCCTAAAGACTGTTCACGGTAAAACGAGCACTTTCGAAAGCCCTGCCTAACGCACGCTGTGTGTTCCTCCGCCTTATGTAAAAATAACATTGCCATGGGCCTTATCAGTTGATTCATGCGGCGGTCAAATGGAACTGTGGAATTATTATAAAAGTAAATATTTTACAAATCTGCTCATTCTCATACTAAGAAGCATTAAAAAAAGAACAGAGAGGAAAAGAAATAATTTCAGTTTGCACAAATGGTTACCTGACACTATTTATTTGACATTAAGATACGGAACTACATATTTTCCATCCACCATTGCAACTTTACTGTCACTCAATGCATCCGTTAAAATATATGCAGGCAGGGGCAATGACTTTTTCCCAAGGTTAATTTCAAAAGTGCTCACTTTATCGTGAACAGCCTTTAGTGTGAATCACGGTTGCGTGGCTGTGGCTGTGATGGTGATATAGCGCAGACATACTGAATCTGTAACATTAGGATAAAGATATTTTTTTGGAAAACATATGAAGCCATGCTCTACTGCATACTAATAAGAAAACTATAATCGTAAGTTTAATACGTGGCCCAAATGTCCGCCGCAGCTAGTGAATTTTATTCAACATTAACAATGCATGGATTTTCTTGAGTTTCTCAGAAACGATGCATGGCAACAAAAATACAAATATGTGATATTCCCAGGCCTTATAAAAAGAAATTCTGATGAAATTTCATATTCTATAGCAAAACTTAATGACCGTAAAACAATTTATAGCCACCATTTTGAAATGCGTTGACGGTTATCCACGGCTACAAAATCTGATCGAATTTAGGATGAGCTAGAAACTTAAGCGGAAAGTAAAAATTACGTTTATATCCGGCAAATTCGGGGAGGTGATAACGTTGATATTTCTTAACAAAACAGGTTTTGTGAACATGGATGTTCTGATTATAACGGTAAATGAGCATGAAGACGAAAGTAATTCCCTGCCAACTATATTTATTTTAGAAGCGTTACCGAAGGAAATGTGGCATATCTTACACTTGGTTTTCCATAATGCTATCATCCAATATAGTGGACTTCTGAGTATCAGACAGTAACAGTGTGTTAGCAAAGAGTCATCCCAGTGTCCTTTGATTTGTAAAACGGCGTCCTTTAGGAGAGCGATTACTTCATCATATATCACTTTACGCCAGGCACGTAACTCTCCACTGAAAATGCAGTACCACAATGGCAATTCAAGTTTACACCATCTAATGCAGTAGTCAGTAGTCACCAGTAGAGGAGACAGATAAATTACCGCATACTACTCTGTGAAAGATATCTAACTGTCACAGATGTCTCGGTGACGCGGTCATTAAGTAATCTGTGTGGCTGCTACAAGGTCCATACTGGGATTGCACGTTCATAGGCCTATGATACCTGATTTTAGCAGCACCTGTCACGGATACAGTGAGTTATATGCTTTTAATATTTGCCTCACACAACCACCCCAACGTTATACTTAAGTTTGCGTGTTCATCCAAAAGATGAGGCCTGCAAAATAGCCACTCAATGAACAAGTCTTTATTTAAAATGATAATAAATTATTTTTAAATCAATCACTGTATTCACTTTTATTAAGTTTCACCTATACTCTTTATAATATTTGCGGGTTATAATAAGCCTGTCTCCCAAACCACAGCGGCAGTATTTACTGTAGGCTGTTCACGGTAAAGTGAGCACTTTTTAAGGCCCTCTAAATAAGTATTAACCACTAATAATTATATCGTATTGCAGTCTCAGGCATTAAATTTTGAGGGTGATGAAATGTATACACTGTGTTTATTGGTCGCATTGCAATGTGTATATAAAAAAAGCTGCAGGAAGATGGAAATTGGATGGAAGGAAAAATTTAGAAGGGCCTTTAAAAGTCCTCACTTTCCGCGAACAGCCTATAACAGTATGTTTTCAAACTACTTTGCGTTTGTTTTTTCAGATTCGTCTTCATTTAACACACAAGTTGTTCCACGCCTGAATTAACTGAGGTTAAATGTGTTTCCTTAATCAACATCTGTACTGAATGATGTTCCGTACCTTGTTAAATAATATGCGTAATTGAATTTTTGACTCAAATGAAGCCATTTTATAATTATTGTTTACTCTCACATGTGCCATCACTTTCGTCAGTTTCTTGCCCATCACGTAAACACACTTCATCCAACATATTATCAATAATAACGTTTATGGAGATGAGAGCAAATAATTCGTATCTCCCTCCTCATTTAACGAATATTGATACAGTATAAGAAAACCATGCAGAGAGGGCTGGCAAGTTATAGAAAAGTTATAATGGTGACGATTTATTTTTTTTTAAATTAGGCAATAATTACTCATTTTTCCATATATTACTATTCCTAGCACAGTAGTTTTCCTACGTATGTGTTTTGTTTTCGGCGCTGTGACACAGTCAGCGATATGTCACAGCTATTTCTGTGTTGCAGTCTTACAGAGAATATGGAATAGAGTGTGCATGCCTGCAGAGCAGGGACCATCTATGTGTTCCAACATCGAAATGCCTCATTTCCATTAAAACTGTCAAAACAATGTGGCTCTGATTGCGGCTATCACAACTTTAACATAAATAAGTACTTTGACATGTTAGTACACTACTTTTGATCAAGTTCAAGCACAAATACAATTTAATCAGGTTAGGCAAAATATTATTATTTTTTTGTCAAAGTACGTGTTTGTTGATAAACTAAATTAAACAAATCACACGTAATTGAAAAAGTTATGGGCATTTCCACTGTCCGTTGTTTATTACGCTGAGATGAAAGAGACCGCACCACTATTTCGATTCTGTATGCTTAATTTTTCTGTGACACGGCCTTATTTACTTAAAATTGGCAATTCTCCCACCTTCCCGAATATTGCAAATACCTCCCGAATAATCCTACATTTATATATTTATAAGTATAAGAAGTTACAGGCGAACCGTACTTTGGCGGTTTCCTGTAAGTTATTGGCCGGTATTCCTCGTCGGAAGCATTTATTTTACTTACCTTGTCTAAGAAATTAGTTAAAATAAGATATATGGATACAAAGAGATAAAGTCTAGGGAAAAATTGACTGAGCATCTTCACTCATCAGTGAGGAACTTACTTCGTTGAGTAATTCAACGAATAAATTTTCTGCACTCCATGGGGAGGTAATTTTGGAATGTTACATATGAAAACTTTAGTAAGACATGTCAAAATTACAAATACGTTTCATAATGCGACCAGTCTTGTTCCTTTACACCGTCAAACATAACTCGTCCCGAAGAATAGTACTAAAAGTTTTTTTTTTAGAAATCAAACAAATGCTTAACACACAGTAAACTACAGGGAAGCAACTCGGAAGACGCCTTTTGTAATGAAGATATTAGCCTTAAATCTTTAGTATGATAATTAAGGGCGTATTTGAAACAACACAAACATAAATGAACGAGACAATTCCACGGCACTGAGGTAGCACTGACCTTTGTTTCTCACCTTTCACCAGCCACGCATGCATACTCAGGGTGTTTCAGTTGTCAGCCTTCTTTTCTCCCTCGGAACTCACATGGAAATGAGCAGCCTCGTGACAAGCAGAAACAAAAGAAAGGTGAAGAACATTTTGAAGCAGAATATTCACAGATAAAACAGCTAGTAAAATTTTTAGAATTCTGGTAAGAGGGTCACATCAAGATGCGAGGGGAAGTCGTGAAACAGTGCAGGCCTAACAATGCGACAAAAGACTTAACCTGCTTTCAGAGTGAAATTTCCATCCACGTACAAGTTGTTCGGGAATTAAACTTTATTCAAAGGTTTCGTTGAGTAAGTTGAAGAAGGGAGGGATTGGGAAAAGCCAGCCTGTTAATGAAAAAAATAGACTTCAAATTACCTTCTACAAGGACACAATAACTTCTTTCTATCCCCCCTGCGCCCTATTTCTCACTCTCTCTTACCCTACCTCTCTCTTACCCTCCCTCTCTCTTTATTTCGAAAATATAATGATTGAGTGAGTGAAGGGATTCGAGCGTCTCTTAACATAAAGGTCTCGAGAGCCGATGAAAGGATGAAGCGAGATGAGTATGGAGTAGCTTCGTAATGATGCATGGAATCACACAGCCCCGACAAGCACAGCACGACACGACAAAAACCGCAAAAAACGACCATTTTCAATGTGACTTCTCGAATTTAGAGCCCTAAAGTTTACTGACGCGACACAGCGAGTAGAATTTTTCGGATCCATTTAGAAGGCGCTGATCAACTACGCTGGTTTGAAAGGTGGTGGGCAGACGGGAAATCTGGAATACATGATGGTGACAAAGTTTTATAGCTAATGCATACAAAGGTAAGATTTTTATTTATAAGAGTTAAATACAATAACTTTCATAAGTTGTTTTCTTTTAAGCTAAGTATTTCCAATTATAGGGAAAGCTTATCATACAATTGCATTTTACAAGGCTGTACACCTGTGCGCCGTGCCGCACGACACGGCAAAGAATAGAAATAATTTCTACTCCAAAACTGCTGGTGGTACGACAGAATTGTCAGGCTTACGTCAGATCTATCTTGTATTTCATTGGTTGCTTAGTTTTAAGTGTCGTGTCGTGCTTGCGGTGTCTTACTGGTCGGGGCTATTTGATTCCGGCATTACACATTTAATTTACACAGTACAGTGTCACGACGGAAACACTGCACGCCTTGCTCATATGAGCGATGAGGCACTAGGCGTGCGTGTTAATGTCGCCCGTATCGCTCCCTTGCTCCTTGACCTTGGTCCGGGAGGGAGGGAGGAGGGGGTCCATACCACTCTTAATAAAATACTGTTTATCGTTTTTAAATTAAACATGATCACGATGGACTGTAACTCTCATACTAATTTAACATATTGGTGTTAATTATTTAACCATCTAGTTTGGTATGAAAGAGTCGAACAGGGGAGAGATTTACATGTGGACCACCTGCCGTAAACGTGTTCATATTTCATTTCGTTATTTATGTACGTATTGGTGAAAACATTTACTTATATGTGATTCCGGCATGAAAGTGCGGGGAAAAGGAAGTTTCCCGAGAATTCCGCCGACCAGCGGCATCGTCCGGCACGATTCCCGCAACCCCCCGGGGAATCTAACCCGGTTCGCCTAGGTGAGAGGTGAGTAATCTAACCACTAAACCACCGCGACCCCATTCGCGAAATAGAAGTATCCACCGAAAGATAAACTGTGGTTATTATTAGTAGTTTATAAGCAATAACAGCATTTTTTTCAGCTATTAGAAGGCAAAAACTTTGTGACACTCATTAGACACAACCTATTTTCAGATTAAGTTTCCACACCCTTAGTATAGTTGTTCATCTTTTACTACCAAAAATGTTTCTATAGTGCTCCAAAACCTTCACATGTCAATCCGTAATGAGCGTTTATACTTCGCATTCAATTTTGAAAAATATTCTACTTGCTCTTCAACCTCTGATGAAATTGTACGTTTGAGGAGACGAGGCTTCGAGAGTAGGCGGCCAATATTCGGAGTCTATCGCTTCAGTGCAGTCACTCAGGTAAATCAACTAGCTCAAGAATTCGTAATGTGTATTATGATATGCAGCATTGCGTTACGCTAAAATATACAGCCAAAATTCAAAGACGAAACAATACGAGTAACAAAACTACATAAACTTTGTTGAAAAAACTTTAATTGAATAGCATGATAAAGATTGAAGTTTACAGTAGTAGGAAATGGGGGCTCCTAGCACAGGGGCTGGTGGCTAAGGATTTGAGAATTCGTCCGCCATTTTGGATTCCACCGTATTTGATGTTTATGACCTTGACATTGAGCTGGCAGCCATATTGTTTCAGGTCGCTATTTTGTTTCGGCCCACCATTTCGTTTTCCATCCGACATTTAGTTTTCTCCCTTTTCTGCCTCAAAATTTATCATTTTACCCTCAAAATGTTACATTCCCCCTCTTTAAATGTACTGTTCCGCCCTCGAATTCCCCTTCCTCCCTCGAAACATCTGGATATTTCCCTCTGTATTAGTATAAGTTCCACGTAAATTAATTTATCGTTCTGCTGCAACTGTAGCTGCGCGTCCGCCATATTGATAATTCATAAAAAAAACCCGCAATGTTTAGCTGCTAACTTTATAGTGAAAAAACCTGCAAAGCACACCGCGCATCAAAATAGCCAATATCCCTGAAAACCAGTAAAATAGAGGTACCTGGTGTCAGAACCATCCACCATCTTGGATTATAATATGATGCTGCAACCATAGATTTTGAACAAACATAATGTTATAAATAAAGTTATATGCGTAAATTTAAATATTTCTATTTGACTTTTAAAATAAGTATATCGAACGATATGTTTACGGATTTGTATTTTTAAGGAGAATTTGATTATGATGCCACAAACATCGATTATGCAAATCATGATTTCATAAATAAAAGTTATGCATATAATTACTTATATATTTATTAATTTTTTAAAATGTACAGACAAACGTATATTGAGTAACATGTCTGCGGACTCGTATTTATAAGAAGAATTGGAATATTAAATAATAGTCAACTTTTTTTATTATGTTTGTTGTCTAATATATATATAATGATATATATATATAATGTACATAAGATTTCAATGAAAAATATGTTTTATTTTCTGTAGGTTTTGTACCCTGTCTCAACATACCTGCTTCTCTGGTATAGGGAGTATGATAGCCTAGGTCTACAGATCTGTCACCACATGCTAGTACTGCAGTTGAGCATGGTAAAAAAAAGTAAAAAAAGTGATGTGGGTAAATTATGACGATTTTAATGTTAGTAGTTCTATAATTCGCAGGGAATACTTTAAAATAAACTGGGTAACTAATAATATTTCTTCTAATTATAGCTGAAAACTCACATTGATATGGATCGTTTCTCCTGCTAGGAATAGTTAATAAAAATATAGCAATTAATTGTTACGCTACCTAACTTCAGAATCGCATACTAAGAAACTTGATGAAGCCTGCTCACATTCCATGGGGTGTTAGACAACTGCCGAGATAATTCATAAAAATGTGTACACAACATTATTATAATGCAAAAACAATTACTGTTTGTAGGTATGAACTTAGATGTAAATATTGTTCCTCTGTTCTCCCGCATATATATCCCATATGTTAGAAGTATTTTCAGATATGTATAATATATATTTTAAAAAATCGGTAGCCCTATGTAATAGCTTGAACTGAGGAAAAGTCTTAATGTACTGCAATTACTGATCAGTTTGTATATATATATATATATATATATATATATATATATATATATATATATATATATATATATAAACACACACACCTGTAAAAGATTTTAATTGCAGACTTTGGTAATATAACAATCTGTATACTTTCAATGGTGCACGCTTGGCTGTAAAAAAAAAACATTAATATGCAACAAATAAAATATTTAGGAGATGCTAGCAAATATAGTAGTTGGAAATAAATTTCAAAATAAGAACATATAAAAAGAGGTTAACATGCAATGTGACAGAAAGTGACTTAACTACCTGTGATACATAATTTATACCTACGAATAAACTAATTTTGGCAGCAAACGTATACATGATGATATCGTATAAAGCGAAATTATATAGTGGATGGACTCTACGTGGCGACATAGTGCTAACGTCCTGGTTTTGAGTTCGGAAAGACCTGAGCTTTGTTTGTGGTCATACGTTAATGAATGCTTATGAAAATAATTGAATAAATATATTCTGTACGCAAGTTAACAATTTCACTTAGAACAATAAAGCTATTGTTATGCAAATCACTACCATTTTCAAGTTTTAAATTGTAACTAGAAAAATAAACGTGATAACACATTGGACTTACAGGGCCCCTGTATTTTGATCCTGGTCCCTACTTATACCGTTAAATTATTAAAATCCCGAATCACTTTGTACGAATTCTTGGTTCAATTTTTACTGTATAGCAGGCACACGATTTGAACTGGGTAACTTCTGCTTGCTGTTTCTACATTTTCTTTTCGAATTAATGCAAAAACATACATTTTAACAAGGACTAGTGTAAAAGAAATTTCTTCAAAAATGTTATATAACAATTATGTAGTTACAAAAAACGTTGTTATGATAGTGATGCACGGGGTTTGAACTGTGTGGATTCTTCTTACTGGTTCTACATTATTCTTATAAATAAGTGTAATAATCGTACATTTGAACAGAGGAGACTACAAAAGAAAAACACAGTAAAAAAAATATTAATTACAATTACAGCCGAAAGCATATATCAAGGGGAGGAAGTTTATTTCGTCTACTAGGACCATTCACCGAACAAAAAAAAAAACTATTGTAATTATTTATCTGACTTTATTTCAGAATTATAAGAAACAAAAAAGCTCGTTCGATCATGTGTCTTATTGATGTGTAAATTCTGGTAGGTTGGTCACACGATATATTTTCTCCTTTCACAACAAGTGAACAACAAGCTTATTTATAAAAATGAATTTGACAACCTAACAGGACGATATCTTGCGTAATTTTTCCCCGACTTGTTTCGAGCACCCAGACTGCCAACAATTCTCTATGTACTGTTAAATAAAACATACATTCTAATTGGATTTTGACTCTTATATCAGCGTGTGTGAGCCATCCGATATGCTGGCTGCTGAATTCGGTTCGTGGTCACTTGACTTGATTAAATGCTTTTGGCTATTATTTTTACATTAGTTTAAAATGCAAAACCAAGTGCCCACAGATCAAGGCTGTAAAAATATACATATTATACTAAGGAATTTATATATACGCGAATAGTTTTTTGCAAGATGAATTTATAGATATTCTGCGCTTCTATATAATTTTAAATAAATAATTATTATATTCTTATAAAATTCTAAGATGTCATCACCCACAGACATGTCACTTGATACACGCGACTAAAAGTTTTAAAAGTTGCAATAAAATTTCTTATTTAAAATTTTTATTTAAAACATGAGTACTTAACATCGTATTCTGCCGTTTCTTGAAAATAGTGACGATCGCAGAACATATACAATGGAATTGCTGCCAACTATGCTTATAAGAAGGGTTGAGGCATAATGCAGACTAGACCAGACTTGTACTGGTCTAATATGTTCCAAATTTCATGCACTTAACAGCAGCAGTCGATGAATGACAACCAATCATGTCTTCAGATTTGTGGGTGTCCGATATAGACATATCTCGCTTAAAATGTTACTGGAGGTAAGATCCTGTATTCGTGGCTCAGGCTGGTTGTATAATTACTATAAAAAACTGAAAATCATGACTGTGACTAATAAATTCAATATGTCGTCATCGCGTTCAACAAAATTTTGTCTGTAAATTTTGAAAGTTAGAAAGAAAACAATTAAATATATACCTTTTATATAATAAAAATACGAGTACTTAATATCGTATTCGAATTTTTTTTTTTTTGGAAAAACATTCCACAATAGACATGTTCTGCGCTATAGAAATAAAAAAAAAAAAAAACCCTTAACCCATAGGTATTACTACAAAATCAAATATGGCATCAGTTACATGCGTGCAATCGTTGGCTATTATTTAATATTCCAATTCTTCATAAAATACGAGTCCGCAGACATGTCACACAATATACTTCTGTCTGTACATTTTAAAAATTAAATAAAAATACAGTAAAATAAATGCATAACTTTCATTTATAAAATTATGCTTTGCGTAATCAATATTTGAGATTTTATAGTCGAATTCTTCTTGAAAATATGGATCCATAAACATATCGCTCGATATACTTATTTTAAAAGTCAAATAGAAATATTTTAATTTAAACATAACTTTATTTATAAATTATTTTTGTCCATAATCAATGGTTGCAGCATATATTATAATCCAAAATGGCGGACGGTTCTGATACCAGGAGCTTCAATTTCACAGTCTTACAGGGATTTTTGGCGATTTTGAGGCACTGGGTGATTTTACAGGTTTTTTTCACTATAAATCAAGCAGCTTGACATCACAGGGATGTTTTTTTTTTTTTTGGAGCTGTCAATTTTGCGAACGCGCAGTTACAGTTGCTGGAAAACGAAAAATTAATTTACGAGAATCTTCTACTACTACAGAGGGAAATTTTCAGATGTTTCAAGGGGAAAAAAGGGAAATTCGAGGGGAAACAGTTCAATTAAAGGAGGAAATGTAACATTTTGAGGGATAATTGGGAAATTTTGAGGGGAAAAGGGATAAAACAAGATAGTGGACGGGAAACAAAATTCCGGAAGGTAACAAGATGGAGGCCTGAACAATATGGCTTCCAGCTCAATGTTAAAGTCAAGGTAATGTACATCAAGGATGGCGGACTCCAAAATGGTGGACGAATCCTCGAATTCTCGGCGCCCAGCACCTGTGCTAGCAGCCTCCATTTCCTACGAATCTTTACAATAACATAGAATTAATAGAAAATAATATATTATTTTAATTTGAGAGGGAATGTATATTAATAAACGCCAAATAACTGCATTGCATTCTACTAGAATCTGTATGGCAAAAAAAAAAAAAAAAGAGCTTTCCTGCAAACACATTATATAGTGTACAGTTGTGCAGTTGTCTCTTATGATTTTGAATGATACTATTTAGGGCGACGGAAAAAGAAATATTACAGAGGAACGAGTCTGAGTTAAGAATTAGACTGAGAGACATACAGGAAACTTGTAGGCACAGATCTGAAGGGGTAAAGGTAGGTGATTACTGGATGGAAGGGCTCAATATTCTTTCAGGTGGATCCGGTGAAACAGGATTCGGATGCCATATTGATGGAGGGGAGCCTGAATGATGTTTCTTGTCAAATGGTAGCTGACACAGGAGTAGAATGAACTAGTCGAATCGAGGGCAACGGGACCTGGGACCGGAGTTCTAAGCTGTTCATGCTCTGTCATTCCATTACCCTGGTGTCCATATTGTCCTCCATGTTAGATGTCGGTAACCTTGACCTTTGGCGTGGTGCTGAGGAAACCTCTATAACTAAATGTAAAAAATAAATTGTTATAATAAAAAAAATAAACACAACTTTTTATAAATTTTTATTTATAAATGCTTAAAAAATATTTTAAAGGAATTTCGTTAGAATGTTTTGGGAATTTTTGGAATTTTTGCGATTTCTTGGGTTTAAGGTTAAAGGTCACCGGGTCAAGGTAAAAAATCAAGTTCAAGGCCACTTCCATTCAAAATGGGGGCTGGGTGACGTCATAATATGGTGGCTGGTTGGCTCTGGACCACAATTCCCTCTAAACCCAAACATTTTTTATTTTAATTTCATATTTAAAAAAATACATTTTAAAATACATTTTATAACTAATTCTTATAAATTTTTTAACAATTTTATATTATTTCGGATTTTTTGATTTTCTTTGTTATTTTTGGGCTCAGGTCAAAGGTCACAGGAGTCAATGTTAAAGGTCAAGGTCACCGACATCCAAAATGGGAGACGAGATGGCATTATCAAGCCATGTATAAATAAATGACAAACGAAAAACCAGTAGGGTGATTGGGTTGGAAGGAGAATGTTAAGACATTGTAATTGATTGGAGGGAGTCAATAGTTTGCTGGACATTGTGTAGGGGAACCTCCGGAAATGTAAGTTTTTAAAATCAATTTTAATCATATTTTAAATAATAAATTGTATAATTATTCTTAATCATAATTTTTAATAATACATATTTATTTATTTTTTATAAATTGAGATTATTTAAGAATTTTTTTTTTTTTTTTGCTTTTACAGGTCAAAGGTCACCAATGTCTAGCTCAAATGTCAATGTAAATGTCTCCGGCATCCGATATGGCGAACAATATGGCTGTCAGGGGACCGGAATGACAGAGCATGAACAGCTCTGCGCTCCTGTCCCAGGTCCCATTGCCCCTGGCTTGGCTATTTCATTATCCTCAATGTAACAGGCAAGACCGCACTAGTTAGAGGCAATAGAAGGGTATTCTTAAGCTTGGTGACGTTAGCGCAGAGTACGATATTTATATAGTAGAATTAGAGGACAAATACATTTTAGGACTTGTGTTATGATGTTGTATCGATACCCAATTGGGAGTGCTATGGGCAGGCAATACCGAGTAGGTATTATTAACATGACAACACTTTCTCCACCAATGAGCTGCCCGGTAGTGTGTAGTCAGTTGACTATAACTCTTGCTTCTAACGAAATTGTTAATCCAGACAGACGGCAGGGGAAATTTATCAGGCTGTTGGGCATGATCGGACCAGCCTAGAAAGGTGGCATTCTACCAGAAGGTAACATTAGTCTCTTCAAATTTGTAAATTTGCCAGTGAGGATGATTAATGTATCTGACAGTGCTATCCGTCTTGAGAAGGGAGCCACAATAGGGGGTTGCAGGCAGGTCTCACAGGTACTTCCAAATGTTCCTGAAGGTTCGAACCACAAAATACCGAATGTCCGCTACCAGATGCTTTGACGGAACTGCAAGCAAGAACAAGAGAAAACCTCAACTTGTGACAAGAGAGGGCTGTCTTAGAATTACTAAGGAGAAATAAGGGTGCTTTCTCCTTGAGCCAAATGACTTTATCATAACTAATGTCGCATGACATCACATCGACACAGGGGTTGCCAGGCCCATAAAGCCGCCAGCAAGGCGACTACCACTAACTTCACATGAGATGGTTGACGGGATCTGTAAGAGATGAAGAGGTTAAATTTAATCAAGCAATCAGCGAGTCCATGGTCTTTTCTCAATGTACTTGTTAAAAATAATTATTGCGCTACAAGATTTTGTGTTTATTACCACTAGTTTAACAATATGACCAAACCGATGATGGCACTTTCACCCCTATTATTAAAGATTCCAAATCAAACACTTTTGTATTTTTAATTGAAAATTACATTAAATTATTTTTTAATTATTGTTATTTAATTTTAATTTTTGAAATCTTTATGTATTTGATTTTTTTAAATTGAATTAGATTATTTTGAATATCTTTCAGTAATTTTTCAGTCAGGGATGTGCCAGAAGAAAAGTTTCTTGAAACTGACATCAACTCTCAACTCTCACGTCATGTCGCTACTTGGGAGCTCTAACTAGTGGTCGGTTTTGCTTCTTCGTCACATCCCAGAAAACACTAAAGTTATGCGCCAGATCGGGTCGGAGAATACTAGCCTACTAACTTCGGCCGGCTAATGCCGGCCGATATAAATATGGAACGTCAGCTAACTGTTTGCCGGCAGTGTCAAAATACCCTGAGTTGGAACCTGTAAGACACTAAATGGATACCTTATTGTTGGCGGGTCTGTGGGGACTGAACAACATCAAAATTCCGAGCCTGCGTTGGCTGGATGTTGCCAAGATGTCGGGTCTGGTACCTGATTGTTGGCCGGGTCTGCGGGGGATGAACAAACGATGCCGGGCCTGATGGCTGGATGTTCCTACATGCCGGTATGCGGCAGCTGGATGTAGCCACGATGCTGGCCTGCGACGGTTGGATGTCGCTACAATATCGGGCCTACGACGGCTGGATGTCGCTACTATGCCGGGTCTGCGGCAGCTGGATGTAGCCACGATCATGGGTCTGTGGCGGCATGATGGCCAGAAAATAAGCAGTACGACCATCCAAAAAAAAATCTAATTGTTTTCGATTTACAATTTTAGTGAATGTTATTTTCTCTTTACATATATTAACTTCCTTTTCAACACATTATATGATATGAAAATCTTTTACTTGCCGAGTATGAGATGCGAACTTATTAACCTTGAGAGGACAGTCCAGCATGCTATCCTATACTCCATAGAATAAGTTCCTGATTTCATCCAATAACTTCGAATATATCATGACACAAATTATTTTATTTATAAAATGAATGTATACATTCCATGACAATATAACAAATAATTTTAAAACATAGGATATTTAACATTAATTTTATGAGGCTTGCAAACAAAAAAGTTTTTGTTAATGTTTAATATATCTGTCGGTTGGGTACCTTTAAGAACTATTCATGTAAAAGAAATCACTTACTTATTTCACATTTTTAAAATGTTAGTGAACGAACGATCAATATATTCTTAATAGTGTTCGATACCAAAAATTAAATAATTTTATATACGTACAAATCATTTTTCAACTTGTGCGCATTGTATGTGATAAAATTGTTCTCAAATAATTTTTTTTACAGTTTATATGTTTTGAATAATTATATGTCAAATACTAAAATTTTCTGTTTTGTGACAGCCGTAGTAGCAAATACTAAGTTGTAAAGATGAAAAAATGAACAAAGTAAACAAATGTCATAGGCTACCACGTGACACATTTCTAATCACCAAATAATACGCCATTTATAAGGGGAACAATTGTTAAATATAAAGAAATGTTTGCAAATTTTAAAATTTTTTTAAAAATATGTATGAACTGATATTTATCAAGAAGTAACCCCTGACATTAGTTTATATTGTACTTCTTTCATTTCTACAACTTAGTATGTGTTATTACAGCCTCGACAAAACAGAAAAACTTTTTATTTGACATTAAATTATTCCAATACATAAAGTAACATTTTTTTATTAGATGATATGTTCATTACATACAAAGCGTGCAAGTTGAATAATGTTTGGTACAAATTTAAAATTAATCATTTTGTGATATCAAACACCCTTAATGTTAAAAATTTTGCACATGAAAAAAAAAAAACAAGTTCTTCACTACACAGCACAAAGTTACAGCAAATAAAGTATTTATGGTTTTTGGCAAAAACATTTCAACCATTAGATGTAAATAAATAGTCCTACATGAAATTTTTGTAGGACTATGTTTAATTAAACATATATAAGATATTCATTCAAATGTAACTATAATTTATAGACTGAGACACAAAACAGGTTCGTACAGTTTATAATCAATTGGTGTACATGTAATACACAGCACTTCATAACCTTTATCGGAATTACCTTCTCATCTGTTATATACATGAAATATAGATTTTTTGGAAATGAAAAACTCGACAGTTTTGTAAATCAATATGTAGGCCTATCCTTTGTATTTACGTATATATTAAAACTGCGGGTTATGTGGTTTTGTACATACATTGAAGATATTCTTTTATTATTTACTATTCATATTGGGGTGATCACTAGCAGCTGGGGCTGGCAGGAGACATGCTAGCATGCAGGGCTGCGCGACCTTGACAAGCCAGCCCAGCTGTTATGGAAAAATTCTCCCGGGGGAAGGATAATGAGGCCAGGGTCGCAAATGCTTTGTGTGTGCATGATAGAAATTAAGGCTTAACTACACAGTACACATACTGACATGCGGACATGAGTAAGTCACAGAAGACTGCATCCAAAGCAATTAGGAAATTTGTAAAACATGGTACACTTGATTTCAGCAATACTAAGCATGCAATAGAAGCCAAATGTACACAAAACCCCGAGTTACCCACAGAGAACACAGACACTCTTGAATTCGAAAACACCTCACCAACAAAACAAAACACAGCTCTAGACTACTCATTCCCAGAACCACAACAACAGAACACATACGAACCCAGTTCAAGTGGATATATACGACCCCGTCCACTTAAAAAAATCTTTAGGCAACCGAGCCATTTCTAATTTCAATACCCAGTACCAACACAGACACTACAGAACATGAGTACACTAACATTAATGACAACACCGAACCCCAGTATGTGAATGGCACAAACAACAGACAAGTACAACAACCACCCAACACACAACAGCCAACTCAGATAATTTTAAAACACCCAAAATCCATCCCCACATTTTCAGGGGAAAATAACGAAAATGTTGACGATTTTCTGGCTACCTACAATGCTGCGAGAGCAATCAGTGGGTGGTGCGAAATAGAAAAACGCAGGCATTAATCATTCTACTTACAAAGTACTGCTAAGTGGGCTTACGAGAACCTATACCACACACACGCAGGAGAATTCACGTGGCAACACATTGAAACAAAACTACACACAACATTTACACCTATTGATTGCACTGAGAAGTACAGACAGCTGCTACGCACAAAATCCCGACAGGAAAACGATAGTTGCCAGGCGCACATAGAAACACTAATTTTCTATAAAAACAAGGACGACCCACACTTGCCAGAGGCTGAGCTAATTCGAATAATTTAGAAATTGTTGCTCCCTAACATCGCCGACAAATTGATACCCTTGCAAAATAACTCTCTTCACAACCCATCCACAATTTAAATACTACTGAGTTAGGAATCCACCGATACAACCAACTCATGGAAAACCACAACACAATTACAGAAGACACCAAACTCCAGGTGGAAATTAAGACATTGACGGTCCAGTTAGCCACCCTAACAGAAGAAGTGATTCTCAAAAACACCAAACGTCATCACACAATGACTTCCAAACACACCAAAACCCTTTTAAAAAACAAGACAGACACCCTGTCCACAGAATCATGCCAATACACATCAGGGCAGATTCAAACACGCCATTGCACAGACCTCAGAGGAGGGAATATCACAGAATCCAGCTCTACCACAAGAATTTCCCGTACACCCAGAACAGGCAGGCAGACCCTTTAAGAGAAAAACATAGGTGTCAACAAAGTCCGCACGGCAAACCGCTAAACAAAAGGCAGGCGACACAACCCGTCCCACCCGATGTATCATTAATGCTTGCCAGGCGTTATTTTCCAAATGGGTGCCACGTCGCTCATACGCGAAAATCGCATGCTTCAACGCGAAAAACGAGACTTTTGTTCAGTCTAGCCATGCCGGAACAACACACTCACCAAAGCCCCACCCAGGTCACCTTAATAACAAAGTTAAATCACATATCACGTTTCAAGAACCAAAAACGCACAAAGTACCAAACCCCCAAGGACACACACGCTTACAAACACTGCAAGGCGCCCATGAAACGTGACACTTGCGTACACAAGGAAGCGACGGCTCCAGCCATGCAGTGTATCATAATAGCATTCGCTTCTAAAAAGTTATCGTTGAACAAAAAAAAAAAAATGGTCGGCAACAGAACGAGAACTGTCGGATATAAAGTATTTCGTCATATACTTTAAGCAATACCTCTATGGCTGTAAATTCGTCATTGAGACCAACCACGTCAGCCTGCGTTACCTCAAAACTATGACGGAACATAATGTTCACATTCAGAAAATTGGTTATCACGTTAACAGAATGCGACTTTGAAGCATGCATAGTCAAGGAGAAGCTCAGTACACTTGCTGATGCCATGAGCCATGTACCGACAGTAGGAACAGCTGACACAACAGACATTATCCTTAACAACAATACTTACAAAGTGAAATGCACATTCCTGCAATGCAAATCATTTTATAAAGCACTAGTGAAGACACTCCCCAAAATCCTGACAAAGATCAGGAAGTAAAGGATAACATTGCAAAGTACGTCACAAACAATTGGTTAGATATTAAACTGTTAATCAAAGAGGATCTCCGGACCATGGAAAAATCTCGTATTGCGAAAATGGTCGTGAATTAAATGAGGAATACCTCCCATTGCAGGCTATTGCGAAAATCGTTACAACATTATATAATGTTAGCATTGAGATCATTATGCAAATTCACAGTGACACAATCAAAACCAAATGCATCGATCCATGGTTACAATGTCGCATTCTAATTACACACAACAACAACACTGCTAACTACCACCCAGTTTATATACACGAGCAAGAATATATTAAAGTCGACGACGAATCCCATCTACTCCTAGCACCAATTACTGAAAATGCAATGTCACCATTCTTTGCTGAACACACCAATGACCGCCACATTCGGCAATTGAAATTAGTGTTAAGTGACCCTGATCAAGCCGTACCTAAAAACGCCGCCTAGCCAGACGATACACAATATCAGGAAATGGGGAAATATACATGAAACAGCATACACCCACTGGGGAAAAGAAACTTACACTCGTTCCACAGTACTATGTTCTGGAAATAATCACAGCACACCATGATGCACTTGCACTACGGGGGGGGGGGGGGAGGGTGGCTACTTTGGCCAGTTTAAGACCCTCGAAAAAATCAAGAATGCATACTATTGGGATAGCATGAACAATGATATGTACAAGATTATATAATGAACTTTCCTTTGTGTTAACACATTAAGGCCCCTAACTAGAAATCGATTGGACAAGTGGCATCTAGACGCAAAGAGCCATTACAAACATCAGCATCCGGAAATAGGTACGTCCTTGTTATGATGGAATTTTTCACCAGATATTCCGTCACCCATACAGTTAAAACGATAGATGCGATAACCTGCGTCAACCTCATAAAATATGTAATATCACAGTTTGGTTACCCCAAATCTATACTCATGCACAGAGCAACTTCTCTTAACAACGAAATGATGACGGAACTATTTCGCAAATTACAGATAAAAAAAAGCTTCAGACTACGGCATATAACCCCACGTGCAATGGGTTAATGGAGCAGGTAAATAAATTCCTGTGCTAGCGAAGACCCCTCACACTGGGATGATTATGTTTCTTACATTTTATTCAATTATAACACAACCGTCAACATAAATACGAAGTTCACACCCTTCTTTCTTCTTCACGGGATTGAAGCAGTACAGCCATCACATATGATTAGCCACACGTACTCCCTGCGAGCCAACGATTAGTGCACTCAATTACAGCTGACACGGGAACAACCCTGCATGAACCTTCTCGCTTCTCAGCAGAAGCAAAAGCTGTTGTTTGACCTTTAATACCGCCCCAATGAGTTAAAGATAGCCAATACACGTGGATAAAATAATCACGTGCTGCAAAAGGCTCTTTCTTTCAAATACCAGGGCCCGTACAGAATTCATGACATTCTGGACTATCCACAATAGCGGTGGAAATACAAAAGAGGGGCCACAGTAAGATAGATACTGTGAGCACACGGAAAATAAAACCTGCCAATGTTAGAAACTAATGTAAGTCCTTATGTTACAGGGGAGGGAGGCCTAATCCATTTCAGGAATGGGCCTTGCCACATTCTGCGCAGTGCTACTTGTGCTGGAGTTCTCAGTGAATGCAGTACAGCAACAGCTTTACAAGACACACCACGGTGTCTACTTCGCGGAGCTGACGCCGCAGCTGCAATATGAGGAAACTGTTCCACTTTTGTTCACGCTGCTGCTGAAACAACCCAGGACTAAGACCAACGTTGCAGAGTGGTTCCACAGCACCTGCACCATCTGAAACTCTACTGTCTACAGGAACGCAGACAAACTATGACAAATTTTTTATGATACATCTGTTAATATTGTTGACCAGTTCTTGTCTGAGGTATCCATTTCTAAAAGAAATAAAAGATCCCTCACCTTCCTTGGTGATGCAGCAACTTGGTGTTCTGACATCCTAACTACTCACTATTTAAAATCATTATTATCTAATGAAGAGATGCTGGATATGCAAATCGATCAAATCCAAAATAATGTAAGATCTTCAATCAGTAACTTAAACCTCACCACCCACAGTGTGTCTGAAATTAAGAATCAAGTTGAGATGAAAATCATTTCTATTTCATGTAATTTTCAATCCATTACAAATAACTTTAATAAACAGCTTAATAAAATAGAAATATCACATGCCAAAATCAAATGATTATTTATTGTTCTCGAGTTAATTAATAACATAATTAACGAAATTATACTCAATAGGTACTTACAGGTACGTCAGAACAATCTTTTACCATTGCAGGTGGTCCTATGTCCAACACTAACAAGAGAATTCGTAAAGTTAGAAGCAAAAATTAAGCAATCGGACCTAAAACTCAGTATTTCAATTCAGGATGTAATTATGCATTACTCTGTTCCCATAACAGAATGGTCGTTATCTCCAACACAAATGATGATTAAATTGTAAGTTCCCCTTCAAAGTATTAAGTTTGGGTGGCAGTTTTTCCAAGCCACACAAATTCCACATTTCTATAAGAATGAATCTTGTAGTATTGATCTGCCAAGTTAAATAATTGCTGTTGATATGAATACACAGATAATCAGGGTGGGAGCTGACGAACAAAACTATGTGAAAGATATGTATTTAATTTCCAAACACACCGCCGAAAATATACAAGTCAGATGTCTTAAAGCAGCAATCAAAAAGCATAGTGTTGAACAATTGAATGCATTTTGCAAATTTATCTGTGTTCCTAGCACTCAATTGCAGGTTACCCCTATTCAGCCACATAATTATATTATAACTATTCCAACTGGTAATTTTGCACTAAGGTGTATTAATAAGACACTCAGGCAAACCATTCCGAGATCTGACATTGGGTCAATTGAGTTAAAGGTGCCATGTTTATGTGAGGTAATGGTACTCAAGGTAACAATAGTAGAAGCCACACAGGTGTGTGACATCAAAAGCCCTACAGCCGCAGTTGTTCACACTATATTATCAATTCACTGACTTTCGAGTAGTTACTTTCAAGACACTCAGCTATCTCTTAATGAAGGCACATCATTTTACTCGGTCAACGAGTCATTAAATAATGATTGGAAGACATTACATTCCAACCTACCAACTGTGGAATATATATCAAGCCAGAATAACGTCTTTCATGAGTCAGTCTTTTCTATAATGTCACAAGAACACTTCAATTATTTAAGTTTGTCAACGATTCTGGCTCTGATTACAGCTTTAACATAGCTACATTATAAATGAGTAAAAATATATTTTTTGCTTTTTCTTGCAAAGGCAGTCTAGTAAGGCATAAGAGGAGATATAAACACACAGGTGTTTATAGATATTTGTGTCAACTTAGAGTTAACCAGAGCAAGTAATGATTAAGAGATAATAAATAATCGAACTATCCAGTCATATTCCTTTATTTTTCAAGTGTGCAGAATAAGTATATTGTGCAAAAGGAGTTTCCGTATGGCACGTCAGGGCACATGCATTTCCCACTATAGTAAAGAGTTGGTATGCCTGAAGCCTTGATTGCCAAAGCACACAGCACATTCCTTTAGCTGGCAACATAACTGCTTATGTGACAGGCGTACATAAGCAAATTAAGTGCAACCTCTTTCCAATAGAGTGCAGCAGACTTCAAGGCTGTAGACTTTACTTTCAAACATAAGCTCTAGAAAGCTGCATAGACAGGTTATCTCGTGCGTCGAAAACACCATATAAATTACATTTAAGCTTTTTATAAAATATTTACGGGGCCCCCATGTGTATATATATATACTTTTCTGTAATTATCAAGGTTATACGCTGCCCAACAATGGTGTGTACTTGTTAAAACTATATTAACAAGAACTTACCTAGAGTACACATAAATTGTAACATGTTTATGCAGCAACATAAGACTGGCATATAATTGTTTCTTTTCAATTTTAATGTTCAAATATTTTAAATTCACAATTTGAGTATAATGCCACTTTTCATGAACCAACTTGCTAAATCCAGTGTCTCTTAGTAATTTTTAGATTCTTTAGTATCGCAACTTGTGGCGCTATGGCGGACTGTTAATCGATAAAAGGCGGACTAAAATTCCAATCTTTCCCTACCTTAGCGGTCGGCGCCGGTGAGATTACTTTATTTTACATATTTAAATTATGGGGTTTAATTAACTTAGTTAATGGAGCTGAACCCACTTCCTTCATATGTCCCTGGTAAACATGAAACCATAGTGGGCGTAATATTACAATGTCATTGTGCCAACACATCAACTGTATACATCTTGTAAGTTTGAATTCTGTGAAATGCTAAATTGTCAAACATTGTAAAAACATAATCCGTACCATTATATTTATTTATCAATGACGTTCTGCTTTCTACTAATGAGAATCCACAAAACAATAATCAAAGCATTCACGTAAAATTACGTGGACCAGAAATCTGGCGATGTATATTAAAAAGAATTAACGTAATTTAGTACTTAATAACTAACTAATCAGTTATTTCAAAAAAATTTAATGTTCACATATCTATATAAGTTAAATAATTAGTCAATGAAGGCTTTGTATGTGCATTAATTACCACAGTATAATATCAAGCTTCCACTTTCAAATTGTGATCTTGTATCACTATCCCTAGTCTCACGCGACTGTCAGCACCCTAGGGAGCCTCAATATAAGTGCGCGGAAGGACACTAAATGATTATACCCTGTCGGCTTCCGCGAACAAGACAGCACTCCATATCTCTATTCCAAGGGCATCTGGACTACTCTTGGCTGCGATGACGCCACACTGCTTGAGTGGCCCGGCCTCACACTTACCTTCCCCTACATCTTCCGGCTCCTGGTCTCTCTTGCGAGGATGCACGAGTCTTGTGGAGACTAGGGGCTATGGTGTGATCACCAGCAACTGGGAATGGCGGGAGACATGCTAGCATGCAGGGCTGCGCGACCTCGACGAGCCAGCCGAGCTGTTTGGGAAACATTCTCCCAGGGGAAGGGTAATGCGACTGGGGTCGCAACTATATAAGTAGTAGGGGCGTAAGAATCCTAGATTTGATACCAAAGGGTTATTGATTTCAAAGGGTTACCTAAATTGACATCATATCAAAGGGTTAAATTTAATTGAAAGGGTTGATAAAAAGGTTAAATTGATTGAAAGGGATTAATTTAATTGAAAGGGTTAAATCGATCGAAATTGTTAAATTTAACTCAAAGGGTTAATTTTTAATTGGATAAATTTTTTTAAAAATATTTTAATTTTTTTCTTGATTAATTATCTTTCTTTATTTTTTGAGTGTGGGGGAGGGGGGTTAGCAAAAGCTCTGTCCGATGTTGATGGTGTGGTGTCTGAAGTCGACTGACCAGAGTGGTGGGTTGCAATGTCTTATATAGGTGTAGAGTTGAGTGCAAGAGTGGGCTAAGGCTATTTTTTTTTATTTCTAATTTTGTGGTATTTGTAGGGATGTTGGTGGTAGATAGGCGATTTTTACGAATATATTTAACATAGGAGAGAAATTCAGAGTGTTCTACGAATAAAGTACACGCATCGAATCCCAAAATTTTTAACGACTACGTGAATAATAAGTGTAATTACATGAGTCCCGAGCTAAGTAAAATAACTTACACGAGAGAGAATTTTAACTTCGTGAATAACATCTGATGTCGACAAGTGCTAAACGATGACAATTACGCGAGTGTCGAATTAACGATCTACAACAAAATGTTCCTATAAATTAAGCGATCAAAGTATATACGATGACTCTGACACGTATCTTACACGTCCGTCTACCTGTGAGACTGGCGAGGAGGAATTTTAGAAACGAAATCCAACAATGAAATTACACGAGGCAGAGTCTTTGAAGTAGTTCTACGTATCAATGAATAACATGTGGTGCAAACTAGGTAAACGAAATCCAGCTAGTCAGTATGAATAAATTAAACGATTCAGCAGGGGGAATTATATCTTACGATTTAAACCAGAAACAATCACGTACCTTAAATCATATTATAATAAGTCCGTTTTATGTATGTAGCATTTACGTCGAGCTGTGAGTGTAGTGTGGCTGAGTTGAAATTTACGAGAAAAAACTCTGCATTCGTCGCGCAACGAAACAATAACTTTTAAACTAAAGTTTCACTATTTTCAGAATAATTCACTTATGACGCAAATTATTTCCGTCGAAGACTTCGGATGATTGTACTTAAGCCTGCGAAGCGTAATCGTGCAACAAATTTCTGTTAAATCTGTGAAATTCACGTCACTTGGTAACAAAAATCGCGGTTGTTAACACAAACGCTGTTTTCGTCTACCGAACACAGAATAAATCACAAACGCAGTATATTGACTTAACACACGAACACTACATTTTTCCAATAAATACTACGTAATTCGCGGTAGCAGTATAGAGATGACGGTAGGTGAGATGGTCGCCGGTGTAGCTGCGGTAACCAGCGAGGATGGCCTCGTAGGCCGGCAGGTGCCTAGAGATGCGGTGATATGGAGCTAACAAGTAACACGCCCTTCTCTTCCGTGCGTTACCTCATCCCTCAGAAGGCCATAACAATATGCAATACTTAGTAATTTACAAATACCAACACTGACATTAGTAGCTATTTGATGGAATTATATTGTACAATTCCAGGCTTTTAGTTATAAATTTTCTTCTTGTTTATGCTATGTATACAATAATCATACAATGGATGTGAGATCGTAGAAGATGTAAATTAAAATGTAATTATTGTGTGAACGTATGTAATTCATTGTTTCTGTGTGGGTAATTTTGGTGATATACTTATATTAATATATAATACACCGGCCATTAAATTATACTTATAGCTAACAATCTGTCTCAAGACAAAAGGTTAAGGCATTGAAAGCTAGCTGTCTTCTTGCATATTCTGACACTTGTCGATAGTTACTATGTTAAGCAGACATCAGACAAATAGCTTTCCAATGATAAAAATCTTGTTTTTTAAAAACAATACTGGGCCAGAATCAATGAGATATTCTCTAGATTACTGACTCCAAAAAGATCTGTGTCGGAATCAGCCTAAAATCTTATTTAAGCTGACGGCGATTGGTTGGCTGTGGTTTATAGGACGACATAATTACTGCGATATTCATCTGTTATTATATATACTACACTGGGCCGTTGTTTTTATCCTGTAGCTTACAATGCGTCAAAAAAAGACATCATGCCGCTAACAGCTAGCTTACTTCTTGGATATTCGTGACACTTGTCAATAGTTAGTATAGCAAGAGAACATCAGATAAATATATTTCCAGTGATAAAGAACCCTGCATTTAAAACTGTTCGAAAATCAACTAGAAATTCTTTAATTTACTGACAAGGCAAAGATACAATATCGGAATCGGCACGGAATCTTCTTTCAGATGTTGGCGATTGGTTGGATGTGAGCTATCAGGCCGACATAATAATTTTTATATCCGTCTGTTATCTTATTAATGACACCGGGCCATTGTCTTTATCCTACATTACAAAATATGTCACAAAAAAGAGACCATAACGTTGGTAGTTGGCTATCTTCTGACACAGATAATACAGTTGTCAACAGAACTGGTATCGGGCCGACAATCTTCCAACACTTAGCGGACACGTTGTGTTTGCTGGGACCCCTTAGACGTGAACGTATTACGTTGCGTAAATCACACCACAACAACATATAGTTGTAGCAGAAACTTACTGACAAAAACTGCTGAATAAAGTAGTATGCTACGTTACTAAAGGCGCGACCATAAAAGAAAATATATTAATGGCTCTTCCCTAAATTACACGAGAATGCATGCAAATTTCCACGACCGAATTAACAGAGTACTATCAGAGCCAGAACAACATTGTAAGGGTCTAAGGGGGATAACGCTCTATGTCGAACTTCTTTTCGGGTTGAAGCTTGTAATAGATGACCAGTTAGTCGCAAGATCAATAATGCCTACAGTTTACGTACTGGAGTCGATAAGAGAGGCTGAAACGAGTGAGAATCTCCTACTTTCTCAGTACTGTTCTACCACGTACACCGTGGTGCAGTCGATTGGTGCGCCCCTCGTCTGCGATGCGGGAGGCTCTGGGTTCGAATTCTGGGTAAAGCGTGAGTTTTAGTTTAATATAGGTCATAAGTAAGTTTGTAAGTGGCCCACTGATAAGCCTCCAGGCATTATCACCGGGGGGTCACTTTAATAAGACCTTTCCAAACCAACACCAAATCCAAACTAATAAGTTTGGTTGCGGAGGTGGAGTAACTTATCTCATTGAGTTTTATTTCTAGAACACCACCATGACGTGGGGTCGCATGGATATAGACGACTTTTATTCTGCAGTTCGGCCGTCTCCACGAGAACAGTCAAGTCCTGACGCTCACTAGAATACGTTTGGGAAAAATAGAACGAAATGGAACAACAATCTGAAAAATACTTCACTACTAGTATCTCAAACCCTGATTTGAGTGCTAATAACTTGCCACGCCTAGAGATAAACGGTTGTTAGGAAAGCTTGGAGAACCCTGTGTCGCCTGGACAAGTAACAAACAATGCCAGTGGCAAAAATAATAAAGAAACAGGTATTTCAGCTACTAAATGCGAAACTTCGCGTTTTTATTGTGCTCTTCGAGAGGGTCTTATTTTGAAAGGGGCGCTGCGTATCCCAAGCAAGTAAAGGCTGTTCACGATAAAGTAAGCACGTTTGAAATCAACCTTAGAAAAAAGTCACTGCTACTACCTGCATATATTTAACGGTTGCACTGAGTGACATGCGCCCAGTAAAGTAGTAAAGTTGGTAACGATGGAAGGGAAAGTAGTACCATATTTTAGCATAGAATAAAAGGTCTTAAGTAATAATTTGTGATGACTTAAATTATTGCTTGCGCATTCTGTATTTTTAATACACTGAAGTGTAAAAATGAGCAGAATTGTAACATTTAATTTTCTAATAATTTCACAGTTTCACTTGACCGACGCATGGATAAAGTGATGAGACCAATTGCAATGTTAATTTTACATAAGGCGAAAGAATACCCAACGTGCATACAAGTAGATCTTAAGCATGGCTTTCAAAAGTGCTCATTTTATAGCGAATAGCCTTTAGGAAAACTTCCCAAACTCGTTTCTGCTTCAAGGTCTGGGCGGAGTGAGTGTAGTATTGCTGCAGTGCTCTGGCTAGCAGCGTTCCATCCAAGATGACCGGCTAATCAAGACTGACAAGCCACTACGGCGCATTAAAAAAACCACTACAGGGGAAAGCTTACGAAATACTCTTTCAAAGATGTAGCACCAAATCCTGAGGCCAGGCACGCACCACACTGAGAGAACAGCCAACCAAATTTTAGTTTGTACAGTGTATAGAGTAATAGACTCCACGATTGTGTAGCCAATAAGTTCTGTTCTGCGGTGTAGTTGGAAACAGATTAAATTTACAGAAAATAATATATTTTGAGCCGATATAACTATATATATATATATATATATATATATATATATACGTGTGTGTGTGTGTGTGTGTGTGTGTAATCAAATTAAAAGCATGTGGGCTTGGAAATTCTATAAATTATAACAATATGGACTATTTCCTTCTCATGTCATAATCCGGACTATTAATCGATATACACATGCAATTAAGTGTATCAAAAGCACTCTATAAAATTCTGCTTAGATTGCAGAAAAGAAATACTCACAACTAACACAACAGAAGAAAACACTTCGAAGAAAACTTATGAAGATATAATTAAAGAAATAATGGAAAATCTCATTCACTACACACGCTACATATTGAAACTCTTCAATAGAAGACATTAAACATTTAAAACTTCTACTGTCAGGTCTCAGAGAAAATTAGTTATTTCCACATTAATCTGTGATAAAGGAAAAAGTTTTTTCCCTAAAATAATCATGTAATAGCTCTGATAAATAATAAGCATACCATTAGACTACAAAACTAAAATTGAAGGATGATATGAATAGTTTTTCATTAGGGCAACCAGACATTGTTCCTTTCGGTAGAGCTGAAGAATGATTTAAAATTGATATTGGTAATTTTATACCACATCATCGGACCACTGGACTTACCATATTATTAAATTTATTATACAATTCCAAGGCTCATAATGCATTGACTGGTTAAAGAGTACAGAAAACTCTACTTGAGGAATTTTGCAGATCGTAAGGCACACTAATTGATATGCCAGACTGCATCAGAACACCAACCGGAAATGCAGACTTCTTGTTCAAAATTCACTGATTTTTTTATAATCATCCCGAATGAAGATAATCTCTGGTGTGTCTAGCAGCGGTACATAACACAGCTCAGCCTCAATACTTCAACCTCTTCTTAGAATTCAATTAACATGAGACACACCAGTCAGGCAAGTAACTTCTGCATGGAGGCTATTTGTCCCTTCTCTAGAATCTTTATTCCGAAGTAAATTTTTTTAGTCAAGTCATTCCAAACAAACAAAAACATGTCTGCATTGTCACTACTTCCAAAACGCTGAATTTGTTTTCTGCTGGGCACACTTTCATAGTCTTCTTACCAATGATAAACAGATAACACACTATTTAAATATGAATTTCCATCATTAAAACTATGTGGCTAAACTGTCAATCTAGTAGAGTGTGGATAAAAGTCACAGTAATTTTTTTACATAATTAAATTGGCTAATTTAAATAAATTACAATATGTGAAAATACATACTAATTAATGTGAGATATAAAAGAATTTAGATTAAATCATTCAAATTAAGTTAATAAAATATGTTCACATAATTTAAATAACGATAAATGGTGTGTGTTGAAATATAGGAATAATGAAGTGCCTTGTGAAGACGCCCTGTAAGGAAAGTCCTTACAGCAGGGCCAAAAACACATTTAGTTGCCCCCACAAAATATTTTTTTTTGTAAATAAAATTTTAAAAGCAACACAATTAATTTTTTTTTATCCAACAAAATACACGAATTGAATAAAAGGAACCTCTGTGTTGGGCTAAAAAAAATGAGACAAACCAAATGTTTGTTTGAATCAACTTAAAGTACAGCGAAACCCTCTTAAGAAGTTCCCACTGAAGAAGTTTTCCTGCTTAATAAGTTGAATAATTTTTTACTTTATCTATATGCACATGTGTAATTTGACCCTTTCAAAAAGTTTTCCTGGTTAATAAGCATTATTTCTTCAGTCCCTTCAAAAACTTCTTAACAGAGTTTTACTGTATTTGTTTGGTCACTCATTTGATTGCTTTCGTTCGAAAATACAGCAAGATAGTTTGTCTGCATTTTTTTGTGATAATTAGAATAGTAACATTGATTGTCGGTGAATCTATTGTTACTTAATAATGATATAAATACTCTAATTAAACAAGTTCTACAGGAAACTAAAACGTATAGCTGTAAAACTTGAAAATTTTTTTGCTCCGTTCTGTATTATTTTTAATGCATGTGATTAAAAAAAATATATCTCCTATTACAAGTAGTTTCTTTAGCCTAGTATGACAAGGCGTAGCGCTTCGGCGCAGGTTATTTTTGTTCGAGTCACGGTCAGGGTTGAAATTTATTCTTTACTAATCGAAACTGTTCAACTTACGTAAAGCCAAAGAAATCTCTAGTTTCACCAACCAAATTTATGTTAGAGGTAACCAATTAAGAACAACAATGATTCTGTTTCAGCAACAAAATATTTGACTGCCCCTATACGAAAAATTAATTTGGTTGCGCCAGACAAGCTTTGTTTGATTCAACAAAGAACTTTTCTAAGCGCAGGAATTTTGTTTGGGGAGGGTTGGCAGGGGTATAGTTGGGGTGGAAACTTAGGGGAGGGGCGGAGTTGATGCAGTTATTCCTTCGCAACAGAGAAAAAAACAGCGAAGCTACAAACATTATAAAAAAAAATTACCCACATATAATACTTTAAGGACGGGTTTCACCGACCAATACCTATTCTGCTCGTGAATCTCAACAAGCTGAAAAGGTTAGTGTGTGGAACCTGCCATGAACAGCGTAAGGGTATAAATCTCGTGATGCTAGGGTGAAAAAGGTATTTTTCCACCACCCCTCATCATATTACGTTGCAGCATGTTGCCTACTTCCTGGATCCTGTTACAGGGGAAATTATGATCTTGGGGGGATGGCGGGGTGAAGAAGGGGGCGGGGGGTAGGAAGGCATGAGGAGAGAGGGGCGACAAAGAGGCTTCGATGACACAAAACATCCCAATCTGTATTTTTCACATTTTAAAATATTGAGTCAACTCTTAAAAAGTTTCCCGTAAATCAAAGGACTTCTACGGGAAATTGCATTAAATGTACGGAAACACGTTATGCAAGGAATTAAAACGGTCCTGAAGTATGCAGTTATGAAATACGACACTAGCTCTCCGCATTTCCTATAGCTTCGGATATCGGGGACGAACGACGCCGAAGATACACGAGGCGTACATAGCGGCCGCGGTGGCGTGCCTCCAAACAAGGCGAAACCGGGTTCGATTCCCGGCGGGGTGGCCCCCGAATTTTCGGACGCGGGAATCGTGCCGGACGATGCCGCTGGCCAGAGCGTTCTCTCGGGGACCTACCGTTTTCCTCGCCCTTGCGTTCCGGTGCTGTTCCGTCCCGACCTCGCTTCACCCACGTCGGTTCTCAAGATTACGATGTTAAAAGCCGCCCAAATCTCTCCATCTCCATTCTCCTCGAAGCGTTCATCGTCGTGAACTCGAAAATGTTCATTGCTGCGACAGATGGCATATTCACGCTTCTTGCACATACACTTTCAAATATCACGAGTAAGCGCAAAACCGACTGTACCAAGAAGCAGCAACACTTCAAAAACTTTAATAATACAGACAACCGAAAAATAAAAAATGGGTACATCACTTTAATAATACAGGCAACCGAAAAATAAAAAATGGGTACATCACTTTAATAATACAGGCAACCGAAAAATAAAAAATGGGTACATCACTTTAATAATACAGGCAACCGAAAAATAAAAAATGGGTACATCACTTTAATAATAAAGGCAACCGAAAAGTAAAAAATGGGTACATCACTTTAATAATACAGGCAACCGAAAAGTAAAAAAATGGGTACATCACTTTAATAATACAGGCAACCGAAAAATAAAAAATGGGCACATCACTTTAATAATACAGGCAACCGAAAAATAAAAAATGGGTACATCACTTTAATAATACAGGCAACCGAAAAATTAAAAATGGGTACATCACTTTTATGTGAAAGTAGTTTATCGCCACAAACCAAAATATACGCATAAAAGGCGAATGAATGTGGTAATCGGACTATAGGATTTTAGTTCGTGTTCAAATTCGGCATTTAAACAAAATATAAAATTTTTTTTTCTTAGTTTTTATACACAGTTCAACATCCACGTAAATGCCGTTCACGATAAAATGAGCACTTTTTAAAGGCATGCTTAAGATCTACTTGTATGCACGTTGTGTATTCTTTCATGTTATATAAAATTAACATTGCAATGGGCCTCATAACTTAATTCATGCGTCGGTCAAGTGAAACTGCGAAATTATTAGAAAAGTAAATATTTCACAAATCTGGTATTTTTTACACTTCGATTCATTAAAAAAAAGCGAAAGAAATAACTTAAGTTATTACAAATGGTTAGCTAACACTTTTTATTTGACGTTAAGATACGGAACTACTTGCCATTCACCGTTACCAACTTGACTGGGCACATGTCACTTAAGGCACCCGTTAAAACATATGGAGGCAGAGGCAGTGACTTTTTCAAAGGTTGATTTCAAAAGTGCTCACTTTATCGCGAACAGCCTTTGACTGTGATATTTTCGTAATACAACTTCGTAAACCAGGAGTAATACCAGCGTGTCTCCACAACATTAAAAAGATGTGTGCTCATTCCTTGGCGTCTACATACATCATACACTAAAG
This sequence comes from Dryococelus australis, assembly GCA_029891345.1. Lineage (NCBI taxonomy): Eukaryota > Metazoa > Arthropoda > Insecta > Phasmatodea > Phasmatidae > Dryococelus > Dryococelus australis. Next base: position 59,229,553 of record CM056994.1, on the reverse strand, counting down.
ATGAGGTAGACCGATCTCGCTAGCTGCGCCTAACCAGTCTCCGTGTTCCAACATTGAACTGCTTTTCTGCCAACACGTCTAGCGAAAATGGCGTGGTTTGGATTTTAGGTTAGAAAACTGTTTAGTAAACAACTGCTTTGAGATGTTTTTATACTACCTCTGGCCAATTTGTAATGCAGATTGACTAAATTAAAATTGGCAAAATCATTTCATTCATATATAAGTGCTTGTAATTTTTTATTTTAAATTAAGGTACAAACAAACACGTTCATCAATCTTGAGCACGTGTATTTGACAGTTGCGTTCCTTTAGGGTAGGTCAGTGTTGGGTACGCGCATAGACGAATAAGCGGTCCATCTCGTCTTTAGTCTATGACTTGCATACAACTGTTAAAGGATGTTCACGTGTTAGGTAACCATTTGTGATAACTTAAATTATTTCATTGGCTTTATGTTATTTTCTAATGCAACGAAGTGCAAAAATGAGCAAATTTGTTAAATATTTATTTGTAATAATTTCGCAGTTTCACTTGACCGACGCATGAATGAAGTGATGAGGCAGATGACAATGTTAATTTTACGTAAGGTGGAAGAATACATAACGTGCGTACAATTATATCTCAAAAGTGCTCAGTTTACCATTAATAGCCTATAACTATTGAACTTACAACACAGCAGTACAGGCACGACGACTTAACTACCAACTCGTATTCGTGTCGCAATATTGATTTTGCAAGATGTTGGCAGAACTAATATTGTGGCGTAATTATGAGTTTGTAGTTCCTTTGTGTTGTCTGTACTGCAGTGTAAGGTCAAGGGTACTTTCGGAATTTTTAACGTAAACATGCTAGAGAAACCAATAATACAATATGGCAGGGGAACATTCCTCTTAAGGGGGATCAGTGCTCTCCATCTTGGATTTATCCACATTTCGCCAAAACTCACACCGCCGTTGGTTTAACGAAATTTTTTCGCACGACATAATGTAAATAATAGCTTCTCAAGCTTTATAAAATTGTTATGTTTTCACTGTTTTATTAATTTTTAAATAATAACAGCTGGCAAGGTGTGATTTTTTTTTTCTGCGGGAGACTACAGCGGTCGAACCAACCACAGTAATCAAGTATTACCAACTTCAGAAAATGTGCAAAGGAATGCCTTTTGTCGTGTCGTACCGTAGAATTCAATACAAAATCTGTAATACAGGTTTTTGCGAAAATTCTAAAAACCCAAGATGGCGGAGACTAATCGACCTTAAGAATTATATGGACCTGCACGTTGTTTGCGTGTAAACGCGTATCTCGGTAAATAAAAGTTCTGGAAATATGAATTTTTGTCAGAAAAAATTATCTATGTCCCTATTATTTTACGTTTGTCATATTTAGTATATTCTTGGAGAAAAAAAAATCGTGAAGAAGGTCAAATATAGCATTTTTAAAGCTTGCCTGTTCAGTTTCCTTAAACGGCTAGAGAAAAGTACAAAGATACGGACGTAGTTTTTAATCTGTGGGCTTTCATCGCGTGTAATAAAACCAGCTATGTTGCAGATCTAATTTACACAGTACAGCGCCACGACGGAAACACTGCACGCTCTGCCCGTAGGAGTGATGAGGTACTAGGCGTGCGGCGTGTTAGTGTCGCCCGTATCGCTCCCTCGCTTTTTGACCTTGGACGTGCAGCTCCAACTAACTCTTAAGGCAAAAGAAAAGTGGGACGGTGAACTCGTCCATTTGATGCCAGTGACATTGTGTAAGATGACGCTGGGTGCTGTAGTATGTGGGACGGTATGCGCCGATGTCGCGAGGTTGCGCGACGCTCGAGGTACAATGCGTCGTGTTTAGAATTCTTGAAGTTCGATATCACAGAACATCGCGAAGGACCACGTACCGTGCCATCGACCTCCGCCAAGTGCTGGCAATGCTCTCTACTGCGTCTGCGGGCTATACTTATGAGTTCGGTAACATTCCATCATTGCACGGTAAACTGTGTGTGTGTGTGTGTGTTTTTTTTTTCTTTTCGTTTCCCGTTTACAGTCAATTTTTTTGAAACAAATTTCCAAAGATTTTCTTGTATCTCTACAATGGAAACATTGTATTATTGGCAATACTTTTTAAATTAATATACAATTTTATTTGTTGCAGCTTCACGTTTACAATTATGGTCCGTTCACGGTTACTTCCAACTTTTCTAAAGCCCTGATGAAGCTCTACTTCCAGGATATTACTCCGCCTAATGCAACGCACCGCATTCATGTGCGCTCGGTGTAGTAATATTTTGAATAAAAACTATTTCTTACTAGGCATTACCAACACGCCTATTTTATTCATATAAATTATAAATGATTTATTAAAATTGATATTTAAATATATGTAAAAGTTTATTAAAACCAAAAATTAGACACCTTAATATTAACAGAATCAAGGAAACGTTTGTGATACATAACATATCGTTACATGTTCGCTGCTTCGCATCTTGCGCGAAAAAGTGGAAGTTAAGGACATCAGTTATATGATAGCGGCTGCAGCAAGTCAAAAGATTGTTTTGAATGAACAGGCGAGCCATAGGCCGGTGGCCTCGTATCTGTTGGAAAAAGCGAGGCGACACGATAATCCCATTTTCGGCGCACGCTGCTGACACTGATTGTATTAATTTCTGCGTTTATTTGAAGAATGTTCTTGATTACTGTCCTCGTTCTCTCAGCGCGACTCGGGGTGCGTTGAACCTTCCACATGGCCAGGGCGAACGGTATAAATATTGCGACAGGCCTTTGGGCCACAAGTTGAGTTGTAATTGATGAGTGAATGAGTGGCTGAGTTCCGAGCGATAGAAGACCAGAGGAAGTGAAATCTGCGACTGCAAGTATGGAGCAGTGAAGGGCGCGGCTGGCAAGCTGGACTATTGGACTAGATGCGTGAGTGAAAGACATGACAAATTATGGCAAAATATAGAGTGAATATGTGTTAGTGATGAGTATGAGTTAAATGACTGTAAAGAAACTTAGGCAACTAAGAAGGACGTTATTAGAGTTGGAATAAACATTAAAGATTGCGCTCAATGTTAAATAAAAAGAGTAATAGTGGAGACCGATAATTTAATGCTGTAAATAGTAGCTGTGTGAATAAATTAAAAACCAAATTTAGTTCTTTTATTTTAATAAGACCTTTATCCTTCACGAACTCAGATACGCTCCTCAGGCGCTTTATCTAACAATATTTAAGAAACAATCAACACAGCATACACGGGGTGATATTTCAAAGGATTGGTTCATGAAGTAGACTATATAGTACTTATTTGTTAAAATTTAACATTTATTTTAGACGGTCCATATTAACGTTCCGTAAACTTTGCTTGAATCCATTCGTGGAGTTGCAAAAATGATATTGGCAACTAGATTCCGAATAATTATTCTTGAAAATACACATAATGTTACTACCGCGTGTGCAGGCTGACTGGCGCCCATATGCCTTTGAAAACTTTCGCTATATACGTGAATGCCCTCTGCTGGCTGTTCTTGGAGTAACAGAGTTTACAACCCGCGATGGTCTGCACGCGTACCAAATTACGTCCAATTTCGACTTTACTTCTGTGTATTAGACTTCTTGTCAGTCGGGGCATTTAAACTGGGAAAATAACCTGATAATACGTATAAAAAGGAAGAGCTTTGGCAGCTGCAATATCTGTAACTGTTATCAATTTATTTCATGGTCGAAATTGGGGTTACTGCTATCTATTGCGTCAATTTTGTAATAAGGAATGAGAGTTTTTTCAACGATGGATTGTTGTCTGTCATGCAAAAAAACTAACGAAAGTAACCCGCCTTCTCTCGCAACCTAACTGTTTTTTTAATCGATATTCTTGCCCTAATTTATTAAACAAGTCGAGGAGTGGATCCTCACTTTGATGCCTCGATGTAGTAATTGCAGTGTAAAAATATCTACAACCTGTATAGCGTTTGAGATAAATTTAAAACAAATCTATTTATTTTAAAGGAAATGTACAAAAGAAACGTCTTTATTTTGTAAACAACCGTGAAACCAGTAACTGTGCACCCCTCATTTTGTAAACAAACTAAACAATTCTTGAACGTGGCTTTTTTTTTGTTATTATTAAAAAGTACGTATCTCTGATCACTATTATTTTGCACATTCGCAGTATTATTGCTAATACAATTCCCTTGACGTAAATGATGGGACAGGTGGACAATTTCACATTTCGCATGAGCATTTCCTCTGAACAGTAGGAGGAACACAGTGAAGACACATTCAATTATCACCTTCAGGTTTCCGTTCTAACGTTCATCTCTTGCTGATCCTCTCTTCAATCCGAATTACAAGCAAGAGATCGTACTACGTCCAATATATAGGCTGTTCACTGCAAAATGAGCACTTTTGAAATCCCTGCTTGAGTTCTACTTTGTATGTACATTGTGTATTCTTCCGTATGATGTAAAATTAACATTGCCATGGTCCTCATAACTTTATTCATGCGTCGGTCAGGTGAAACTATGGAATTAATATGAAAAGAAAACATGTTACAAATCTGATAATTCTTGCACTTCGATGTATAAAATAAAACAGAAAGCGAAATAAATAATACAAGTTATCACGAATAGTCACCTAACACTTTTTATTCGACGTTAAGTTATGGAACTATTTTCCATCTATCATTACCAACTTCACTGTGCGAATGTCACTCAGTGCGCCCATTGAAATATATGCAGGAAGGGGCAGTGACTTTTTCGTAGTTTGATTTCAAAAGTGCTCACTTTATCGTGAACAGCCTTTACGAACTGTGCGTGGAAAATTAGGCTAAACCCAAAAAAACTTATCAGCAACAAAGAAAAACCAGACTTCTGTACGAAAGCCAATACTTTCTATGTACTTTGTTTCTCGATTTCTTTGAGCGTGGAAATGGCGTGGTTTCTGGACGACTTGTTACGTCACAGTAATCACAACGCACAAAACGTAAACTGGGCGCAGCGATGAATCACACTTCTATCTCTACTGATAACATCTCAGGAGCCAAGCGTCAAGTTCCATTTAATTTCTATTTATTCACGCCTTTACTTTCTAATCGATCGTGCACTTTGTCAACGTGTGTAGCTCAACCCTTTCTCTTTCCTCGCCCACGCAGACTCGCCCCTGTCATTGGCTGATGAGGAACTGCACTTTACATACCGTCTGTAATCGACGTAATGTACATCTCTGACTGTTTTAACACCATTTACTGTTCTATTCACTTCCGAGTATATCACATCGCCTTTGGAAAAATTAATATCAAGTTTCCGAAACAGGGGACTTCCCTAAATGTCGATGCTGCCATAAAGTCTAAAAGAGACGAGGAATACCTATGGCGAGGTGCAGGGCAGCCATAATATGTATTTACTGTGGTTGTTTTCAATAATCTACTGACAATAATGTAAAAAATAATAATAATAACAATTTTTCTTATGTACATTCAGTTACCAATAAAACGAATGAAGCTCTTTCCTTTACATAGATGCAAGTAATATTAATGATTATCTTAAAATCTTAGATGATGGGTAGGACTTAACATCTTGTTGACAATAATGTCATTTTAGATTGCACCAGAAACGTGTGTAACAACATTAGTTAGACAAGTACAAATACACATACGCCTTACGTGGTACTCTAACCCAGAAATACTCATATAGGCTGTTCACGATAAAGTGAGCACAATGAGGTCCCGGAGTAAGGTACACTGCAAGCTGTTAGGGTTATACTCAGAACATCTCTATACGGTGCTTGGTGTACATATGTCTTATTTGAATTATTTTACTTTGAAATGTCAGCTAACGTTTTAGGTATGACCAACCCTTTTTCGCCAATCGTGACGATTGTCACATTCGACATGGTGGGCCACGGTTTTGTACTGTTCTTCTAATAAAATTTGATGTACAGTAGTCACGAAAGCTATGCAACGTGGCATATTCATGTGAAACACTCTGTTAAAAATAAATGGAGTAACAATCATAAACACATTGCGTTTGTGGAAATTTTGCATTTTAAGCCTCGCTAATTAATGGTTCCCGAAGCTTAGTTTGATAATGTGGCAATCACCGAACTTCGCGATTAAACGTTCAGATACTTGCAGATGAAAGGGTTATATATATATATATACACACACACACACACACCACACATATATATATATATATTTTTCATGTTTTGGTAACTCATAATAAAATACACATTACGACTATCTTTTTGTTAAACCTTTACTTCTTAACACGCAACAGAGTTACTGACTGAAAATGTACATATTTTATTGCAACAGTACATTTATCTAGAAGAGTACTGTTAGTAAAATATGCCACATTATTAATGTGACTAATGATTTCAAAAGATCACTTTGGTTTGGTAACACTTCACACGCGGAAAACAGAAACCTATGACGTAGGCACAAATTGTTACACTATTCGGCTCGTGTAGCTATCATAGTTCAGTTGTTGTTTTAGAGATACAGATTAGTATTTGGTTGAATAGCTTTAACTTGCATTGTACAAGGCATTACTTGTGAATATCGTGCAGTACACCATTTGGGATCACTTGTTGTTCTTTGTATGCTATTTCCGGTACCCAGAACATAAAAATAATTCTTTGTTAAGAAACACGCTTTACATGGAACGTGAAAAAAAAAGTGGCGGGTGATTTCGCATGTTATGCAAGACGCTACAGCGTGTTTCGGTGGGTGTCTGAAAAACAAAAGTGCTTTCATATCATAGTTATTTTGAAAGTACAATAAGTAACATGATCGATTTCGTAAGAGCCTTCGGAAGAAAACACATACATTGTTCATTTGGCAGCAGGAGAATTTGGAATAGACCTGGAGCGCCTACACATAGGCCATCCTTCAATCAGGAAAGATTGTCAGGTGGTGGTGCGGCAGGCGCATGAGTTGTGTTGAAAGACAGCGAGGTCCTGTATGTTGATGAGGGCGAAATAAGGTGAAGACCGAGCAGTAGCGGAATGCATGGGTGGGGAAGCGGGAGAGCCCCGAGAAAACCCGGTGGCCAGTGGCGACGTCCGCTATGTCTCCTCCACGTGCGTAGATCTGGGTGACCCCCGTCGAGAATCGAATTCGGTTCACCTTGGTGGGTGGCGAGTGGTCTGACTGCCACACCACCGCGGCCCCGCCAGTCGCACGAGATTTCCTGACTTCGCCAGCTGGCAAGTAGCCTAAATCGTTTCTGCTGGTAGCTTCACTTTTTTTTCGGTAGTAATAACGCAATATATTGTGAGGAAGTTAAGCCATAATGCATTCTGTTACGCCCAACAATTTAAATGATTAAATACGAAATAGTTAATCGAAATCAAGCTAATGCATTGACATCGCCATATTATAATATTTGAAGGAATAGTGTCAACATTTTTTTATAATGTATTATGAATTATAAAAAAGGGGAAAATATGACCCTTTCGTTTAAGAAATATAAGGTGTGTGTAATATATATATATATATATATATATATATATATATATATAATATATATAAGAAATTCTCCCGATAATATTACGAAATAAGAAAAATAGTTGTTGCGCAACAATAAAATAATTGACATTTACCAGCTGACAAAAGTTGTATGGGAACAATGGGTATTTACGACGTCATCCTGGCAGCACGCATTGTAGCCTAAGGCCACAGAGGGCAGATGCACAATCACGGGATATCCCCCGGTGAGAGGACAACAAGGCCGGGGGTTCGGGTTTCGAGAACCTGTGTCCACTACGCTAACCGCAAGCGCCACCTGTCCCTGAAGAAGTGACTCACCGAGGCAGGTGATGATGACCTAATGCTACTCTCGCCCCCCCCCCCCCCATCCTCCTGCCTCCCGACAATATAATCTAATCGTCCCACAAGCTTACTTACTGCAAGACTTGCTTTATCTGCATCGCAGTCTCCTCTCCATAGGGGAGAAAAAAAAAGTACCATCTGTCACGTAGTGTGTTGAGAAACATATATAATGTCACGATTGTACTCACTAAAATTTGCGTCGAAAGAAAGTGTCTATTTGCGATAAAATCTTATATAGGCTGTTCACGGTAAAATGAGCACTTTTGAAACCCTGCTTGAGATCTACTTGTTGCACGTTGTGTAGCCTTCCGCCTTATCTAAAATTAACATTGCCGTGGGCTTCCTAACTTTATTCATACTTCGGTCAAGTGAAACTGCACAATTATCAGAACAGGAAATATTTTACAAATCTGTTCACTTTTACACTTCCATGAAAAAAAAAAAAAAAAACATAAAGCGAAATAAATAATTTAAATGATCACAAATGGATACTTAACACGTCTTATCCGACGTTAAGATATGGAACTACTTTCTCTCCATCATTGCCAACTTTACTGGCTGTATATCACTCATTGCGCCCGTTATAATATATGCAGGTAGGAGCAGTGACTTTTTCTAAGGTTGATTTCAAAAGTGCTCACTTTATCGTGAACACCGTTTAGCGGTAAGTATTCTAGCGTCATTTATGGTTCTCAAAAAACTATCCCCTTCCCTACTCAAGTCTGATTTCACGAGGTGCTATAGAATAACAAACAACTCAAACCCCTAAAAAGGTATAAAAAATCAAAAATGAATTTTCACTGTTGTCTGCTATGTCCTTCCCTACATTCATTGGTGTGTCTGGGGCTATCTTTTATGTACGGTTTTAGGAAATCCATCTGCTGAGAATATTTACATTGTTTCACGGAAACAGCAGGGTCCCCACTTCTGGTGCTTGCTTCGAAGCGCTTCACACTGCTTCTGTACGCATCTTGTAGCTTGACCCACATTGCTCTGGCCTCGTCACCTGTAAGAAAAATATACATACTTGTCATCCACTACAGCAACAATGGCTGGCAACGTCCTTCCGCTTCCTTGTTATGTGTGTCAATGGTTCAACATTAAACGTGCATTTAGCTATTCTACTTTAATTTTCTCTTAAAACAAAATAAGGGGCCACGGTGGTCGGGTGACTAGAGCGCTCGCCTCCCATCAAGGCAACACCGGTTTCCGTAATTGGGAACCATGCCGGGACGATGCTGCACATCGGCGGAATTTCTCGGGAATCTCCCGTTGCCCTCCACTCTTCATTCCCGGCAGGGCACCATATCCACCTCGTTTCATATGCTTTGGTTCTCAATACCTAAGATGGCAAGAGCCACCCAAATCTCTCAACTCAACTTACAAGAGGATGAATGGAAAATAAATGTATGTAAATTTGCTTCAGGTTCCTAGCTACTGGAAATCCATTCAAATCACTTGAATATAGCTATCGGCTAGGACACAGGAGTGTGTCACGCGTTGTTGGTGAAGTTTGCGAAGCTATATGGTCCCGTATGTAGTCTCGTGAGATGCCTGAGCCAAATGCAGAGCAATTTAAAGTTGTAGCTGAAGACTTCAAAAACAGGTGGAACTTTGATCACTGCGCCGGTGCTTCGGACGGTAAGCATATACAAATTAAAGCACCTACCAATGCAGGGTCTGCTTACTTTAACTGCAAGAAAACATTTTCTATAGTGTTATTGGCATTAGTGGATGCAAAGTACAGATTTACTATGGTAGACATTGGTGCAAAAGGACCTTTCAGTGCCGGTGGAGTATTTGCAAGCAGCTGCATTGGAGAACGCTTACGTGAGGGGTATAATTTACCTCCTGATGTCTTATATGAAGGAGGGATGAAGATTCCTTATGTTGCTGTTGCAGATGAGGCTTTTCCTCTGTTAAAACATGTCATGCGTCCTTACCCAGGAAAGAACTTGAGCAGAGCGCGATCAATCTTAATTGCAGACTGTCACTTGCACGACGATTTGTGGAGAATGCATTCGGTATTTTAGCTGCTCGTTGGAGAGTGTATTATAAACATTTAAAAATTTCCGTAGAATCGGTCGACAAAGTTGTGAAGGCAACTTGTGTTCTCCACAACTATCTTTTGAATATAGATGGCAGAGAAACCATGGACAACAATCTATATGAGGTTCAACACAACATGGTACGACTACAAGTATTGCTTAGAAAACGTAGCACAGAAGCTTTTCAAGTGCGGGATTCATTTATGTCGTATCTTAACTCTGAACATGGTCAAGTACCATGGCAGTGGGATATAATTTAGAAATCATAACAGACAAATAAGTATTGTCAACTTCATGGACGATATTAACATCAAAGATCTGCCGAACATGTTATTTAAATGTTTATTATATTAATTTCATAATGGACAGTACAAAAACAGACTTTAACCCTAGCTGACACAGACTATTCTATTGTCGCAGATATTCTAGTGGTTATATTTTACAATGTTACTATAGCTTAGAATTATTTTTACTTTGATGTTATTGCTTGACTGTTGCAATGTACTTTCACAGTAAACACATATACATTTACCGAAATGTATTACGCATTTTGTCGCTATTTCTCGCCACACCTTGGCTTTCAGCCTAGAATCGCCGTATTTTGCATCCTCCTTATCGTACAGTACTCTGTACGCACGTACCGATTCAATCAGCAACTCTTTTGTACACATTTCTCCCTCCATTGTATCTGTAACATAGTGCTTGCCCTTCAACGATATGAACACACTGCAGCGGTGTCGTGGTGGGGGAACCTGAGTCAGGTCTGCAACTCCAGTCAAGTGCAGTTATGCCAAGTCGCAGTGGCGCCGCCCACATAAGCTAATATGCGAATGGGATTTTTACACTGGACTCCACTCAAGTCTCGTCCACTCCAGTCCGGTCCCAGTGGCGCCGCGGCTAAGTGTTGGGTTTTATGGCAGAAGGATTCTCCTACACGTCTCGTGGTGAAGACCCAGTGATGAGAGGCATAATCCCTTTTTCGACCCCGTCTTTGTTCCGCAGTGTTCGCAGGTCGCCCTTCATCACTCAGCACAAGCATAAATACAGAACTGTCCGTGGGGTAGTGGGTCCACTGCGCTGATGGTCAGCTATTGTCCGGTTGTACCAGTAACTGCCCTGAACCGAGATCCTAAGATCTTGGTTCAAATATGATCTTCAGTTGGATCCGAGTTCCAATACGCGAGTGTTCCACCAACGCTATTGGCAGAGTTCTTAACGCAGATCTCCTGATCTCAGTTCAGAACTGGGATTGGGGTGAAACACTGTATTTGTGATTGGCTCTCATTTTGTGGGGACATGATTCAACTGTTAGGAGAGTATTTACGAGTTTGTGCAGACATTATCTGTCAAGACTAGCATTTTCCTATCTGTATAACCTGATTGAGGGTACAGCAAAATTTCGCCAGACAAGTATATGGTATGTGGGGTTAAAGTAACCCGTCTTGTATTTGACTGGTAGCTCACTTCACAAACACACATTTAGTAATTTTTAATACCGATGTTCTGAAGAAGGGAATGTACAGAAAACTAGATGAAGTGATGTTTTATCTGTTTTAAGTAAAGTAGTTGAACGAATTTTGCTGAATTATCTTTGAGTGTGTATAACGTTGTTTTATATTTCCCGAAGTTTTTTTTTCGAGTTTGATGCTATTTGTTGGTTTATTTAAAAACTTTATTTGTCGGTGAAGTCTTCCCTTCCGCGAGCAAAAATACCGACGTGAGTTTCATTTTCGAAGCGGCTCGTGCGGTAAACGAGGTATGCCAGTTTCTGATATCCTGAATGGCTATTCCAGGTTTCTGTAGATTCAACTCGGAGGGTTATGCATAAATGTTCATCGCTTTATAAAACATCAATACATTTTGAATTAAAGAAGTGCATAAACTGTTAAGCCTCTGTTAAGTATGTATAATTTCATACTTTGCCACAGTAAACAACAGCCAAATATTTATTTAGACAATTTTAATATTACGAAGTTTCTTTTTGGTAAGTAAAAATATTTATCCATGCTTACAGACACTACTGTGATCTTGGATCATGTCTCTGAACCACCATACTTCATCTCCAGTTAAGCTCTGAAATTTGATAATGCAACTGTATTCTGCGACGATCTTAGATCAATTTCGAACATGATCTCGGATCGAGCAATGACTTCATTGGCCATACGCGCAATCAAGCTGAAACAGACTCAGGCGCGCAGCCGAGCTTGTTTGGCGATGTGGTTAACATTGCACGCTTCGCATTCTGCAAGTCGCGGGTTCATCAGTCCTGCACTAAAGGTGGTCGTTCCAAATGGGATTTTCGTCATCGTTCTAGCCCAACACTATTAAAAGTCATAATTTCTAATCTCAGGTGTCGCAATTGTTTATAATCTTATGATGCGTGCTGTACTTGTGTCAAATGTCCTTCTTGCAACCAATGAACAATATGCCACACGTTAGATGAAGCCACGTTAACCATTCACAAATGAGAGACACAGAAACTTCACCAAATCAAATCAATCCTAGAAAGATGCTCAAAACGCTGGCCAATGATTCCTTATAGTGTACAGTGCTGACCCTAAATATCCTTCGTGTGCAACATGTCCTCCATCATGGACACGGGGACTGAACGGGTTAATAATCGTGTGCTATATTTCAAGGACCATCTCACTTTACCCAGTGTAAAGTCAAGTTCCAAGTGAGGAGAACACACCTTCCCAATGGATCCGCCGCTGTCAACTACCTGTCCTCCACGTCTGCTATCTTCCCGGATCTGGCGCAGCAGTTTTTTTTTTGCGACTAGCGGGGCGGCCGCAGGTCTGGACCACACTGGCCCCTCCTAGCGCCGGCGGCTACCGAGAAACACAAGGGCCTCCCGTGTCCACGACGACTTGCGGTTCTGACGCGCGGCCCGTCGCCTGCAGCGAGGGCTACCTGGAACTACCGTGGTGCCACAGCTACTACAGTCACATGCCTTTCCTCCTCACTACCATGTCGCTTACCTCGAACCTGCGCGCTGTTCAAGCTGGCGTCCGGAAAAAAAGAGCACGTGGAAACATGTGCTACAGGAAGACGTCTTAGTGCTCCCCAAAATCTTCAATAGCAATTTTAGGTAATTAGAATTCCACTATTTTGGATTTATTTATATTATCCATTAATTATTTTTATTTACTAAGTATTGAAATGTGAACTTATAAGGTCATACGGCACTTGAGTACTGTGGCAAATCCTTACACATAGACAGGGTCGTAATGACACGGGAATCTCATCTAAAGTCAGTTAGAAACTAAATCAAATTTCCTAATTTATTTACAAAGCTAGGAGTAGAACGAGTTATTGAAACTTTTACGGTAAAACTATTTTTAATATGTTATAATAAATTGCTTAGTAAAGTTATAAAAATAACATAAATAAATTATTTAATCGATGCTTTAGTAACAAAAATAATCACAATAATTAAATCCGTCACATCAGCAAAATTTATTGTGTGAATACGTGCTACTCTACTTATAAAATATTGAAATTAATCAGTCCACTTAACTCTCTCTCCAACACCACACTGTGCCATGGATGAATCACAATCTTCAAAATCGTGTCGGACGATGCTGCTGATCGGTGGGTTTTCTCGGGGATCTCCCGTTTCCCCCGCTCCCTCAATTCCGGCGCTGCTCCATTCTCACCACACTTCACCCTCATCGATTCTCAAGACCTCAATGTTAAGAGCCGCCTAGATCTCTTCACTTACACACGCAATCTTCAGTGTTCGCCTGGGAGCACTCAGAATACTCCCCACAGTCGCGAAGCAACCGAGAGAAGCGGGTTGGACGCCGAGTTTATCCTCGTCCTTCGTGTGCATGAACTCCAACTAACTGTACGGGCGTTTCCTCTGTTGACATTGGAATTCTCACTCCCGAGATTATAATTTCTTGCCGTTGTACTGGGACGACTTTGGAATCGCTGGCCTTTTTCATGACTACTCTAAATAAAGGGGAGATGGGGTCATTGTCCGCACTTGAGGTGGCGTGAGTCAGGCGCCAGAAACAGACAGAGACGTCAGTCGGCCGCCGTCTTCATCTACCCTCTGGCTTCACCCCCCCCCCCCCCCCCGAGCATTAACTAATAAGTGATCGGCCACCCTCCGTGACTCACCCCTCCAGCCAGCAGTGAGTCAAACCGAGCGGCCCGCTGTCACTCACCACCCGCCCTGCATCTCCATTGTTGCACTTATTAGTCATTGTTGTTCGATATACTCTCACGGTGTCCCCCATCCCCACTGCGGATACTTCGCTGGGGACGGTGGAAAGGGGTGTGCGGCAGTGACGTCATGGCCCCCATCTGCCGCGTGTGCGTATCAAGGGGGTGCGGTGATATCACCCGGCTATTATACTTTACACTGACAACTTCCACCTTCCCCTACCACTCTCCACAGTTCAGCAGTGCCTCCCCACCCCCATTCCCCCATGCCTTCGCCCGACCGGCGTGAGTTTGGAAAGTTCTCGCAAATTAAACCCCCCGCGCCGTCACAGATGGCCTGCGCGTTCCCCGCTCCCTCCCGGAGCTCTTTGATTTATGGGCCAGTAATTCGGATCAGTTACGCCATGCCTCGGTTTAGGGGGCGCGCATTAAGCGAACGAGCAATTAACACCATCCGCCGTTCCGTAGCTGCAGCGCATAATTAAAACGTTACTGCTTATTCTAAACTTTGCAAACTAATTTACTGCGTGAAAACCCGTGAAAAACACTCGTCACGAGAGAGGGAAGAATCAAAACACGTCTTCACAAGCCCACCTACCTTGCTACAGCAGTGGACTAGAAACATTAGAGCTTTAATTCGGAACTACTCAACATACGTGCGATCGGGTTCCTTACAAAATATTCACCTACACTGTAAAACATTTTCTGGTAAACTTCCTAAACTGTAATAGAAATTTTCAACCTATACGCTGCATGGAAATAATATCACACATTAAGCTGCAGATACAGGAATGTTTAGCAGCGTTACTATAAAAAGTTGGGAACTTCCCTACGCATTTGACTGTTTCCTGAGCAAATGTAGGAAGACTACAATGAAAACATAACGGAAAAAATTACCACCCCCCCCCCCCCCATTTTTCACTAAGCGTGTACACTAGTATGGTAAGTTTCCGAGTAATTACTTACAGTGTAGCTGAGATGACACGGGGGTATACGTCTGAATACATTATTGCGTTTGAAAAACATAATTTTAAAACTGTCCATAAACACAAAAATATTTCTATTTTTAGACAGCAATATCTGTAAAAAAAAAAAAAAAAGTTAATGTATATATGCGACATCAATGGACATTTTTCTTCAGAGTAAAATTTCATAGTAACTATTTAAACTGACATGTTTGGCGGTACTAGATTGCCTGTAGTGACGCTGGTGTATTGATGTGCATTGCAATGTCACCCTTGCAACGTCCTAGTTTCTGTGCTTCAAAAACACAAATAACTCCCGGCAGGTAGGTTGAATAGTGAGTCCAAGCTCTATATTAATTGAAACACGCCAACCTAAGAGGCCAAAGTAGCTTAGCCGTTGCAGAAGAGCTGGTCCCTGTGTATGATTCCCCGAACAGAGAATGGCTGTTTTCTAGTTGGCTGAAAGAAGCAGAGATTACACTGTTTATTGTCAGAGTTTAGTGGCAGGATAGACTTCGAAGAGTCATACGTTAATTCTTTTTTGTCTTTGAACCTCGTTGTCTTACAAACTGTGGCTTTGTGCTAATGCTATTCACCCACAGATCGAAATCCATGTGACCAAAACGACTAGAAGTCCAGCGGACGAACAGCCAAAGAACAATGACCGCTGCTTAGAGTGTAGGAAAAAGTAATCTTAGCTTACTCCAACTGGAAATTTTACTCTGAGTAGGTAAATAACATCGGCGGCTGGCTAATAGTTGTAAGGTAGGCTGGCGTAAGCTCAGAACTTTATAGGAATGTTTACCAGTGGACGCATAGCCAGTGAAACGCAGTTTTGAACCTGGTGTCTCGCCAACTGTGAAATGGATGATTTGCTGCTTACTACAGAATGGGTGCAATAGGTTTAGTATACAGAATGCTTCTAAATATCCCTTAAAAACTCCTAGGACTTGTAGAGGGGCTTAGTAGACTATCTTCTGAATAGGAATCCATGTCCGGAAACATACCGTTTCCGTGCTAAAACCATTTCAAATCAGGCGTATCACTCGTCCACTTCCTCTGAGGGAAAGAGCAATGTATCGGATGTGCCTGTGTTGTTATGCAACCAGGTAGGCAGAACATTACTTCAGACAATCACCTGATGGCACGCGACGTCTACCCTGCCTCGAGCCCCATTCACGCTCCTTTGTGTCTCCGATTAACATGGTTGAGTACACGTTTGCGGAATACACAGACATGAATCTTGTGTATGGCACAGCTGAAGGTAATGGAAGAGAAGCTCGTCAGCTGTATCAAGAGCGTTATACACGTGCGACACCATCGCATACCGGTACCCTCTTTACGACAGTTACACAATGGCTCCGAGGACAAGGTACCTTCATCGCCGACAGGAACGACTGTGGTGCTCTAAAGAGACGCCACACTCACGAATTGGAAGAGTCTGTACTGCATCACGTTGAACAGATCCCGTCAGCGAGTACGCGAACAATTGCGCGTGCAGTGAGTGTTGCCCCCAGCAGTCTGGGAGTTTCTTCATGAGCAACAACTACATCTTTACCACCTTCAAAGGTTACATACAGTCTTTGGGTCCAGCTGGTTTTGCACCACGTGTTGACTTCTGCACGCGGTTCCTGCACCGCTGCACCGACGAACCCGTTCCCACGTCGCGTTCTGTTCACAGATTAATGTAATTTCACTAGGAACAGTGTTCTCTATTCTCGAAACAGCTATGTATGGGCAGACGAAAACCTTAATACCACACATGTCCAGGGATTCCAGCACAGATTTTATATCAATGTGTGGGCAGGTATTATGGACGGCCATGTACAAAATACCCGATTTTAAATGGTTGTATCACGGAAACGGTATGTTTCCAGACATGGCTTCCTGTTCAAAAAATCATCTACACAGTCCCTTCTACAAGTCCTAGGAGTTTGTAAGGGGAATTTCCGAGCATCCTGCATAACAACATCCCCTCATCACTCCTGCTGTGTATACTCGCTGGTTATTGGTTTCTCATGAATGTATCACAGAGTGCGCGATTGCAAGTAATCACTAGTGTACCTTCCAACAGCTCACAAGCTGCCTTTACTGACATAAACTAGCCTGACCTCCATGAATAAGTAAGCCTAGGATGTTTGAGGTAAGAAATAAATAAAAGTTAGTAAGCTCAGTGCCTAAACCAGCCACCCTACTCACTCCTTTTCTTCCCCTATTTTTTTTTTACTACTTGCCTGCTGGCGTTGTGCGGGCTCGTTAAATAATAAGAAATAAAATAGAACTTATATAGAAAGCGTGAAGTGTCTGTATAATACAGTGAAATCAGTTGTTTTCTTTGTTGCATTGTTTTCAGTATCTACACGTTTCTATTTCACACTGCACGAGCGCCGATAAATGTTTATCTATGGCTCGCTGATCTGCTAAAATTAGTACTCCGTCATAATCATTGGATTGTATCGGTGGGAGCGATCACACATAAAGTTGGGGGCCGAAAAGAAGGAGAGTGAGTGAAAAGGTTTCGCCGGCTCGTAACGGTGAAGTCTAAAGAGCCGATGAGAGCGATTGAAGCGCGTATGGAGCAGCGCCGGAATGAAAGGGCGGGGGAAACGGGCGATCCCCGAGAAAACCCGCCAATCAGCGGCATCGTGAGGCACGATTCCCACGTGCGAAAATCCGGGAGTGACCCGGCCGGGGATAAAGCCCGGTTCGCCTTGATGGGAGGCGAGCAGGCTAACCGTTCAGCCACCGAGGCCCCGAAAAGACGGTGTTTCCATACTCACTCTTAGCGTGATTCCGAATCTTGAGAGTCGTGTTGATGGCCACGTTTTCTGGAGCCCGTTTGTAGGCAGGCTTTCTCGTCAGTTTCCTTCATCACGTCGACAACGGTGTGACTTGAAAAAAAAAAAAATTCGCTGCTCTGACCGTCTGTGATACTGTGCGACACCTCCAATTCCGCACGACTCGTGTATCTATTTTGCACGTTTTGCGAGCAGCGTTGCAGGAAGAATTGGTTTCTTTGCGCGCCGCCGCAACGGCGTGCGTGCGGTGGTATGTGGCGGGAGACACTGGTTCATGCATAGACTAAAGATGAGGTAGACCGATCTCACTGGTTGCGCACAACCAATCTCCGTGTCCCAACATTGAACTGCTTTTCTGCTAATACGGCTAGCAAAAATGGCGTGGGTTGGGTCTGAGGTTAGAACACTGTCTAGTTAACAAATGCATTTGAGATGTTTTTATACTTCCTCTAACCAATTTGTAATGCATTTTGATTAAATTCAAATTGGTAAAAGTAATTTATTAATACAATAGTGGTTGTCATTTTAAAACTGAGATATAAACAAACACGTTCATCAGTGTTCACCATGTGACTTTGACAGTTGCGTAGGATTGGGGTAGGTCAATGTCGGGTATATGCGCAGAAGACGAATAAGCGGTCTACCTCATCTTTAGTCTATGGGTTCATGTCGCTGCCACAATAGCACGCACGACGAGCAGACAGCCGGAGGTGGCCACATAGCAAGGTGAAAGTCCGCACCTGCCAGAGGACAGCCAGCCGCAAGCACAATGGAACCTCGCGGGCTTTGACGAAGATTGTCGAGCAGCACCTGTACAGCAACGAAAAATACACATACACTAAAAAAAAAAAAAAAATTCAATAAAATTAGCGGCCCGTCGCCCATATGCGGAAAGCCAGAGTCGTCAGACTGGTCCACGGGTAAAATACTTAAGCAGCATTTCTTGCGTCAACTGAAACTCACTAACATGAAATGCATAATTGAATTAAATACTATTTCACGTATTACACCTTCAAGCAAATAAACTATGTAATAATGAGCCACGACTTTTTAGAATGTGAGTATGGCCCTCCAGGCATTGTAATTATTCGTAAGTTGTCCGATGGGAAAACTATTGAAGAACAGCATTGTAAATCATCGACCAAAGATAACGTAGACCGATTTTCTCCTACAACTGTCATAAAGTCACATATCCAACAGTAATAGACGTGCTTTTACGATTCCATCAGAGATTGCGGAATGAAGGCTCAACAGTAGTGTCGTGTCCAAATGCGTGTGCACCGTGGACAAGGCAAACGGCATCTTAGATTTCATTTTTTCATGCTGTATCATTCCGCCTTGACATCTAGGACAAGCAGCGGAGGCATGCGGAACGCGGGTACACGGTTGTCATCTTGGATTCCATTTTTCCATGCTCTATCATTCCACCTTGACATCTAGGGCAAGCGGCGAAGGCATTCGGGGCACGGGTACAGGGCTACCATCTTGGATTAATTTTTTCACGCTTTACCATTCCACCTGGACATCTAGGACAAGCGGAGGAGGCATGCGGGGCGTGGGTTCATGGCCGCCATATTGGATTCCATTTTTTCATGCGCTATTATTACCCCTTGACATCTAGGACAAGCGGCGAAGGCATGCGGGGCGAAGGTACAGGGCTACCATCTTGGATTCATTTTTTTATACACTTTATCATTCCACCTGGACATCTAGGACAAGTGGAGGAGGCATGTGGGGCGTGGGTACATGACCACCATCTTGGATTCATTTTTCATGCTCTATGATTCCACCTTGACATCTTGGGCAAATGGCGGCGGTGTGCAGCTCGCGGTGTGCAGCTCCGTCGTTTGCCTTGACATATGCGATTTTTTATTTCATTTCTTCATGCTCTATCATTCCACCTTGACATCCGACATATTGAATTTCATTTATTCATGCTCTATAATTCCACCTTGACATCTGCTATCTTGGATTTCATTTTTCATGCTCTATCATTCACTTGACTCTGCTATCTTGGATTCATTTCTTCAGCTCTTCATTTACTTAATCTAGGACAAGTGGCAGAAGTGTGCGGCTCTGTGGCTCAGCCATTAGCTGCAAGGAGTGCTGCAAATTTTTATTTTGTTTTTCTGAACTTTAAAAAACAATTTATATGTGGAGGAGGAGGGTAGGATCGAACTGCTGGACCTCTGTCCTGCATACCAAGACATGTGGAGAAGTGAGATATTAAATTATGTAAATCCCAACAGTCATCATTAGGAATATATATATATATATATATATATATATTTAATTACTAGCTGCCATCATGGCTTCATGGTATGCTAGACAGATCGATCGTGATTTATTTAATATATTTGTTCTTTAGTGCAGAGTATGACATATGAGATGTTTAGTATTATTAGCATCATATGATTGAATATCATTTGCATGTGCATACCTCCACATAGACCATCAAAGGTATACAAATGCAAAGTCGATCGCAATTTATTTAATATCTCTGTTCTTAATTGTAAGGCATCTCTGATGAGGAGGGAGGAGGGATTATGCAGAGTATGTGGAGCGCACAGAGAATGCGGAGCAGATTGTGTTGCTGAGGAGTCACCACTGAGGAGTCAGCACTAAGGATTTCAGCTATCTTCCAATGTACATATAAAATAATTTTTATATATCTTCTGTTGCCCTCCCTATTTTATACGGGCTGGGGAATGGCAAAACTACAATGATGCATTGAAGGCAGGGTTATAATACTGTACTACTAAACTAACAAATTTCGAAAAGTTTTGATGGAGTACTGAACAAGTTCTTTACCGAGCCACAGACAGAAGCACATACTTCATATTTTTCATTGGTAGAATCATTCACAGTCTAATGCAATCTATTTGCACCATACACCTACACATCTAAGTATATATAAACATAAAAAATTATTACAAGTATCTCACGTGCGACATATTTACAATTCCTCTTCATACCCATGAGGTAATGTATGTACACCATCATCCAATATGAGTCTCTTATTATCCATACAACTTAGAGATAATTTATTGGAATACTCGGAATGAAGTGTGCGATGACGAGCTCTTATATTATGCATTTCGCATTCTTTTTCACAACACACTTTTGTACACCTTAACCCTTTTTGCTTCTTGCCACCGTATTTGTATGAATACATTTTATCTTGTAGGCCTACAAAATTGCTCATCACTAGTGCACTGCACTCGTCTTTAAATTTACCAACAATTTTTTTGTTGGTAGATCAGTAGCAAGGGTGAGAGGTGGGGTAGCAGATGGTATCAAATTAGTCCAGGAATACAGTATCACTGGTTAAGTCGTGATAAGTCATCTGTTGCTACTTCGTAGATGAATGAATCAGTGTCCATGTAAGCGAGGTGAAGGTGGTTGTTATCGTACTTCTTCATGACACTGTAGTGGAATTCATACATCACCATCTTCGATATATCCAGAGCAGCAAAACCGGCGTGAATTAGTTTATCAAAAAGAATGTTTTCTTTGTCCAGTTTCACCAGCACGACTGATTCACTGTAGATCGTTCTGTCCTCAAATGATGGTTTCGCAATCACCTTCTTGATGCATCGCTCATCGCATAGCAATTCCATCCTTTGTCTCTTTCGCTTATTCTCCATAAGCTTCCCAAAGGTGGAGTTATTCGTTAGCTTGAAGAAATCTCATTCAAAGTCATTGCGAGCAGTTTGTCATTTCTTGGTATTTAAGTCTATGTAGGGTCTCAACCAGGGAGTTTGGGTGAACTTCATAACACACTGTATTTTCTTCAGTTTTAGTCCATGTGCCAATGCCTGCTTCAAGTTTCGATAGTGAACAACATTGCGAGTCTTGGTTTCCAGCATTGTAAGTAGTTTTGAGCCTGGAGGACACTCATTGACTAGTAGGAAAGGCAAGTCCTTATGACATTTGTGCAGGGAGGTTGGGTATTCTACATCTACCTCTAAAATATATCCTATATTAGAGTCATCAGCCACATTCATCACATTGACGTCTTTTTCGCACCAACAGAAGTCACATTTCGGGAGTGGGAGCGACATTGCTTTTCCATAGAGGTTGTTGGCATCGACGTACTGCAAATAGACTGATGGTGGTGAGGAGTCAAATATTTCAGGCAGGTGCTTGTTGTTTGCTTTGCATCTCCTTTTCATACATTGAGCCATGCCACCACAGATTGCTGCCTCGAAACATGTACTTGTCGTAATCAGTCAATAGCTCTAATTTCAAACTTTGTCATCTGTAGCATCGCATGAAAGGAAAATCCAGGTGCACTTACATAATGTACACAGTCTAGTGTGTATGTTTCCAAGCAAAGCTCTCTGAAATTTTCAAATACGTCGCTCAGGATGTGCACGTCTCTGTTGGGGCATATATCAGAATATTCTCCAAGAAATTTACATCGGAATTTTTCCCAGACGGTCTGTGCATGGCTATAGTCTTCATCGGAGATGTCAGAGTCGGTTAATCGATCGCAAAATTTATCCTTGTCTGGCAATGCACCTCTTCAAATTTCGCCCAAAAATATATATAGTCATATGAGTATACACCCTTGTGTGTGACGAGCCTCATTTCTTCAGGAGTGAAAAATTTTGCAATATTCTTGAACTTGTCGGATGGTAGGTTTTGAGCTAGACTGGCAAGACTGGCTGACATGAAGCAAAATGTGTCCACGAACTGCATACTGAACCTGTCACCTAGGCACTTGGAGAAAGTTATCATTTTTTCTTCGCTATGAGGAATGATGAAGATATTCTTGTTATCATAGCCCAGTTGCCTGATAATGAAATTTTCGTCACATGATAGGTTGTGAAAGAAGATGGGCAGTTACTTTGGTCGCCGATGAAGCATGTTGCAGTTGTTGCGAACTGCACCGATGTATTTGCTGATAAAATTGTTATGGTCATATACTTTTCGGTTGTTTTGTTCGAAGGTTGTGGAACAGTAGCAGCATGTAGTGGCTTGGTCAAAAGAAACTTGTTCGGAAAGTGTCAGAGGAGCCATTGGTAAAGTAATTTCGTATATAGCCTTCACTTTATTGGCAATATCGACAATATCGTCCATGAAATGTTTCTCTGTATCGATACCTCTGTTAATAATTGGTTGTGCAGGCAGGTCGAAATCAAGTGTGCAGAAACAATATCGGCGTCAACACACATATAAATGCAGTAGCTGCATGCTTCTTGTTTTTGGTATTTACACGTATATGCATTGCTGGTGTTAGGCTCACATGTTTACACAGGTTTTAATATTGGTTCGAAATAGCAGTAAGCTACTATTATTACTCTATCGTCATTCTGGTAGTTTATTAACTTCAAGGCCGGTGGCTCATCATTATTCTCGGGATTGGGCATCTCGGCTCGTACTGGTGCATGGGTGGAACAGTACCTCTGGTGTTCTTGTAAAGCTTCTTCGCCCGTGAGTCCTGATACACGAGGTTGGTTATCAAAGTATGTGAAGCAGCATTTACAAATATAAATTTCGTGTCCCTGTGTAGTGAGCTGTGGGCGGATGAGTTGCAAAATTCTTAATGAATGTAAAATGAGAATTTTCTTCATCGGTGATTAGGAGGAGGTCGATGCATTTTTTTTTTTTTTTTTTTTTTTTAATTTTTGCTCACATGCTTCAGAACCACATTCATATCATCATTGAGGGCATAAATGTTGATTGATACCTCGGATTTCTCTTCTCAAAGACTGTAATCTGACATAATGGTGTGGGAAAGATCAAACCTCCGAAGTCGAATTTATCTTCCAGCAAGGAGTATCGGTCGTTCACATGATGCAGATTATCTCCTTTGACATATCCGGCAAGCACTGCCCACTTGAAGCACTGTTGGTCGGTATTCTGATGGGTTGATTATTGCCTTTCTGGCCTTGATGGGAGCAGGTAGATCAATGTATGATGAGGCCTTCAGCAGATCTAGTTTATTTATTCTGAGGCGAAGCTGTTTTATAGATGATAAAGTCCAGCCAGAGCCCTTGCTCATATACTCCTCCTCTTACTTGCAAATTTTTCGGATGCTGTTCACTATGGCTATCATTACTATTATAAACTGCAATGTTTTTGTTTTAAATGCACAGACATTGTACTAGCATTACGGCTAACCCCGATATATATATATATACATGTCAGCAGATACCATCAAGTTGCGACATGTTACATCTGTATTCATGAGTAATTTTATTGACAAAGGTTAGTTTACTTAATTTCATTCCTAACTTATTGTTGATGCTGTCCTTACAGCTTTATCTATATGGTTGCACTTAAAAAATAATTACTACTTGACCTCAAGGTCTGAACGTAGTGTTCAATTTATTACGAGTTCAACTCGCATGTCTACCGGCATTCACAGTTAACTGTATCTATGTATTAATTTGCACCAGCAACTACCATTGTGCGATCTTTTTTTTTATTTTGCTAGTTTGACAGTCGATTTCTGCCTCGTGTGTAATAATAATTTCATATACGATAATTTTCCAGTTATACTATGATCTTTTTTACCGAAACCTAATGGGGCTTCTCTACCAAAAATAAAACAACAAACAAAGAGAACAAAAAACAAAACATTCCCAACAATCCGAGTGATTCGACTCCAAAAATTGTGTGTATATCAGATATAAAACTTTTGTAATGTTTCATTTTAATGCCTTACTGTCTGTCCTGTGTGAAGAGTATTTATTAATTGCTTTTATTCCTTGCACCAGTGAGTTAAATTCTTATATAATATTACCTACTGTGTTACTTACAGTAAAAATACTGGTTACTTAGGCCTACAGGACTATACTTGTTAATGCATATACTAGAACTTGAAATACCATGCCTCATGGCATTTTCAGTTATCAAGTGACTAATACACCAAATTGCAAGGGCTAATAATAATATTAAATATTTTGTTTTGCGATTGTTGAATTAACAACCACTCCCTGCCTTGAGTGCAGTGATATTTCTATGTATATTGAGTTAATTTTATTCATAAAACAAACTTCGTCAGTTCTTGCATAAGTGTGACATATTATTTCTAGCCTGTAAATTATTTTTAAGAGGAGTACTCCACCCTTTTTATTTTTCACTCCTATATCTGCATATATATATATATATATATATATATATATATATATAATATATATATATATATATATATAATATATATATATATATATATATATAGTGTTGTATGTGTGATGATGAATCAAAACACTTTGTCAAATCATCCTCTAGCTTGTAAGATGATTGTAACCATATTGTAGTATATATTTTGAATATGCTAGTAATGACGCCTCAGGGCATCTTTGTATTTTATTGACAATGGGTAAACATTAATTCAATTTATAAAACATGGTAGAGTGCCCTAACTCTCACTTTTAACAAGCAAACGTGACAGACACTCCTCAAACCAGTGACAGTGATAACACCTTTCCGGCAAAGACCAGTGCTCATTCAAATACAATGCTTTCACAGTTTTTATATGCTTCAACAGATATTTTGCATTCCTGCGTGAGTGATACACATAAGTATAAATGCAGTGTGCAGTGCTTCACGAGAGTCTACAAACATTCGCCAACAGACCCAGGAATACCAACTAACACGCATAAACTTTCCTTTACTATCCGCCACGGGCGTTTGTCTCCATAAGTATTCAATTGTTTAATATTAAAATCAAGGTTTCATTACATAGTACAAGAATTGTGTAAATGTATATCAGTGTTCTATCAAACATCCTTAGGCGTAAGAAAGACAATTACCCTTAGGTGCATTGCATAGATGTAACTTTAATTTCAAAATGTGTTAAATTAGTGTATGCTGTCAGTTAATACTTAGCTGTAGTCAGTAACGAAGGCTTATTCCAAATATTCCAAATGTATGCACTAGGAAATAACCACTTTACAAAAGCACGCTTCGCGCTGCTCACATCACAATCTATTATCGACAGATGAGCGTGCGTCCACCTGGCGCCGCCAACTGCTAAATCTTAATTCTCTGTCGCACTGCCTCTTGCGTTACCAACTGCTGTATCGTAATTTCGTCGCACTTACACGTGCGTTACCAACTATTGTTCTTGCTGTCCTCTTACTAACAAAACATTCCCTTGATACTTTGGTTGTTCACAACAAACATGGCACATAGTATTCTGTTAATAACGTGTATATTTCAGCCAGCCAGCTTGTGCCTTATAACTTCATTTAGTACAAAGACTAATCTTTCTGGCATTTTGTTAAGCGTTCACTTTAAGCGCGCACATTCCAACCTTCCTTCTACCTGTGTATACTGCCTAGCTATTGGTGATTTCTTTCTAAATAATTATTAAATGTGGCCGTGGACACCTCCCTCCCCCCTACGCAATGTGTCGCTTACGACAAGTTCAGAACTTGCATTTTAATACCATGGCTAGTCAATTACTTTTGTATCTTTTTCATACATTTCAAATTACCCTGCCTTGCCGTTTTGCCCTATAACATAACTTAACTTGATTATTTCTCTCAACAAACATGTGTATAATACAATTTTAATTTTGTTTTTGCGGTGGTGGCTCGAACCTGGAATTACGCCCTCGATACCGCAGTTAAGTCCTCCGTGTATGCCACCTTGCGTTACGTTCTTCATGCCTTGAGCTCCTCGGCCTCATCAGATCGGATGTACCCCAAGATACTTGTGTCTCTCACTCATCATCACTGTTACAGCTGCATCCTCCTACGTCCTTTCACAGACAGGACGGCTGTTCTTACGCGGGGGGAGGGGTGAAGGGGGTAGCGTAGCGACAACCTGGCATCGCTATACCACCTACGGTCGCATGGGATACAGCTGCTGGCCGAGCACAATTGTTTGATAAACACGCCCCAGCTCGGCCGGCTATAAAAGTGTCCCTGCATGGCGGACACCCCCCCCCCTCCATATGACACCAAGTCTCGGCGAAGTGTAGTTGTGAGTGATTGAGGCTGAAGCAGAAGGCAACAGGTAACCACAGACACAGAGGAACTCTGGGTTAGCATAATCACATTGCGGTAGGGCGTCATAACTTGTATCGAACCCTCGTCCACTCCTACCCTTAAATCATAATTACGGCAAGGCTAGGGACTAGCTGCATGATATATCAATTGTATTGAGTTATTGTGATATTAACGTAAAGGCATTACCATTCTATTGTTGTAAGAGTCAATGTATCCTGTTATTATATCTGAAGTTTGTTATATTAAATTATATATTTTTATAAACGATCTTCCTTATTTAACTACTGTTGTGAGTTCCCCCGTGACACTCCTTACCACCTCTTACAAGTTAAGGTGTTTAATAAGATCTTGAGTAGTAATTACAGAAATTAGAGGATAGTAGACTTAAGAGGAAGGGCAAGTGTTGCAAAACCCATTGGTATTGGCAGCTCCGGCTCCTGTTACTATTCTAGGCAGGGCCAAAGTTTCGTAGATGGTCCCTGTTGAGATGTACTGGATGGTTAAGATGTAGGCACTGTAACTCGCCTCTTCTTCGCAGGAGAAGGTCCATTACAGTTAGAAGCATATTTTAAAAGAGAGTCTCTTCTTGTAAATTTCTTCATGTATAACTCACAATTGAACGATGTGGAGTCGGGGTTAAAGCCACACCCTGCTTCATGACGCCTTGAATCATAAGTATGAGCGAACTGCTTATTGCATTATTTGCAGCTGGTGGTCGCCGCATACCTGACGAGAGCATTACAGCTGCGAAGATGCCTCTGCATATTGTCCTTTCTGGAGTGATCACTCCACACCTCTCACACAATGCTTGCACTCCTTGATGCGGGTTGAGACGTCAATTCCCTTCATGCCTCAACATTCTATACCGAAAGGCAAAAGCCTTGCTGTAAAATTTACACTGAATTCCTTCTCTTTCCACGGCGCGCAATTTAATAATTAAAATATTCAAAAAATTTTAAAAAAATGTATGTGTATATATATATATATATATATATATATATATATATATATATATATATATATATATATATATATAGACACACACACAAGTCCAGATCTTATAATTTTCTGCCTACGTATTAAACACTATACCTAAACTCTTGATGAAATAATCTAAGTCTACCTACTTCTTGAAGTACTAACTGAACTCTAAATCTTTATGTACAAATCTAAACCACTAAACCTAAACTCTTGATGTACTAACCTAAACCACTAAACCTAGCTCTTGATGCTACTAACTGAATCCTATCAACACTTGATGTACTAACCTGACTAAAATTCTTGAAGTACTGCCTAAACCCTAACTCCTGATTATATGAAATACCTAATAAATTATAGAATTAAAAGAAAGTAATAAAATGTAATATTCATAAATCCCCAACTAACACTCCAGAAGCACTCTAGCAGTCAACACCACGAACGATGAACAGCGACTGTGGAAAATCGAGGTCTCCAGGCTCCTTTTACTCACACTGCGGAGGGGAGTGGGGGAGTCGAACTTTAGTGAGTAATAGAAGCCGACGAGTCATGTGTTGGGGGCTCTGCCTCATGGACAAGTCTCAGCTCGAAAATAGCAGACATGCTGACATCATTCTGTTACCCTGAGAAATTATTTCTGTCGACACATGGTGTAATCACGTAGGGAACCGAGTGAAACCAGCTGCCTTAATGCAATAAAAACCCCAGACGTCATTCCCGAGCAAGTTGCAGCTCGTCGAGTGAATCCACTCGAAGCGAAGCGTGTTCCAGTCGTATATTTACTTTGGGAGAAATCCAGGCGTCACTCGGAGCTAGCTGCATTTAGTAGTGACTCAGACGTCATATGATTCGCCCCAGCAAGCTAAAGGAATGCGAGCGCGCGCCAGCGACAGTTGCCACACAGTATGAGGCATACTAGCCAAAGGGCGAACATAGTCATCGAGATTATGTCACCAATTCGGCTCGCTAATGTATTCTCGTGGTCACAGCCAGCGACTGAGTGTTGTCAATTCTTGAACATGGAAAATGTTCTAGCTTGCACACAATTTATTCTTCCAGACAGAGTACTGAATACTAGAAACTAAACAATTTGAAATATATAAATACATTGTTATTTAATCTCGCCTGTGTATTGTGCTAGTAGAAAAATTATATGTGTTGCAAAACAAAAACATTATTCATTTGCAAGTACAGTATAATTACAGACGTTTTTATCACTAGTATTAAGTATGCATATTTTTTATAAGTAGTAAGAATTGGTTTGTTCTAGCTGAGTTCTTTTCCCGCACACTGATGCCACTGATTTTTAAAGTTTTCAGTTGTAAACCAATGTACCATTTCATTTAGTAGTAGGAAATATATAGGCACATTCATGAGATACTTGCATTTTCATTTAGTTTACCTATGTAATTTATCTTTCAAGTTTTTTTTCATGTAGTTAAACTAAAAACGAATTAATTAATTTTCTTTTTATATTAGTAACCAATTTTTCTATGACAGAAGGGTATATACGAAATCAGAGATTATTTTCATTTCACATGATTTATTCGGCATCAAATATTTACAAAACACACATTTCAGTACCTCAGTACATACAAAATTATCATTATTACTTTCTTTACACAGAGTCCGTTGCACCAACCATAACTGTTAACATGAGTATGACAAATTCGAGAAATGTTGGTGGGAATTTTGGTATTGCTGATGATGATGGAATTGCTTGTGCCACATCTTCCGAGAGGTCGGGTTGAGATGGAAGTCGCCGTTGTAATCTATGCCTCGAAGTACCTGCATCAGCTGAGATCCTGCGTTTTCTACTGCGACACGACTCTTGAACTGCTGTACCAAGTATCTAAGCAGCATCCTTCAGGGTGCTGGTTTCTTCCGTAGAAGATTCTGGAACTGATGCGATGACTGCTTGGATGACGCCTTCGTTTGATGAAACAGCTGTCGTGGTACAGTCTGGTGAATGTAGAGGCAGGATTCTCATAGCATGCGCAATAACTTCTTCAGGTAAGCATGGCAGTGAAGTATCTTCGAGCAACTAGAACACAGAGCACTGTCCATAAGTAATGCAGTCAATAACCTGTTGACATTACTCAAACATTACTGGTTCATCAGCAAACAAAGTATGAAAATGTCTATCACATTCTTCTGTACATGTGCATAATTGACTACTATTCCAATACGAGTACATCACACTACTCAATCCAGGCTTCGCACTCGCATAATGGTTCGCAGGATGAAAAGCTGCAATTGTTCTTGAGAGTCTGTGGTCGATGGCGAACTGAATCATCGTAGGTCTGACGAGCCTCTTTAAGTACTCTGTGACGTGTGACATCATCGGAAGAGTCCGACCAGCACAGACAGGATCCCAGAGATGAAGTCACATCAGGTCTTCAGACATTTACACTTGCTTCTACAGATAATTTCACCTTCTACGGTTACTCCATCTGTTTCTGATTCTGCAGTCTGGGCTTCGATGTCCATGATGGTAATCTATTTACACAGCAGACCTCGGGGAGGGAGGGCAGGGAAAGTTCCACACGAACCTGTGAAGAATAGTCTTGTGTTCGATGATCCTACACTCTTCACTCCACTGAAAAATATCATCGGAGTTCAAGTTTCGTAATCAGAAGTCTATTTTGTTTTCAACTTGATGTTCATCAATGTCTTGGAATTCTGTGCATATGACGAGGTAGTCTCCACATGCAGGCAGTTCACTGTTAGGGCGGAGATTAAAATCAGCATATCTATTTAGATCGTTGCACAACAAGGTTTGAGTGTGGAAACCATTGTTTAAGTCATAACAGCCCCACATATGATCCGTACCATCACATACTTGTACTTGCTTGAACATACTGGTTTGAATATTACTCTTCTGTAACCGATGAAATATTGTTCATACTTGTCCACTTTATCCGGTCGGAAAAGCACACATTCATGCTTTTCGAACATGTTGCCGTGGACAAAGGATGCTTAATGACTGTGTCCAGTTCAGAGGTTATTTGCTAACTATACTTCGCACATCAGTGGTGAACACATAGAACCCCATTGTAGTACGACATCGATTCATGATGGTGGTATGTTGATCTCCATTGCAGTACTCTGTCCATCTTGCAATGTTATCGCTGTTGGGTCTGCGTAGCTCATAGCTGATGCTCTGTTGAAATCATTTTTGCAGCAACTGTTCTTCGTTTGATTGAGTCATGAGCAAAGTTGTAGATGCAGGTAGTTTGGTGTCTGGACGAAGGCAATTGACAGCACACAATATGGCACTGAAAGGCACTGGAACTAATGATATACCTCTTCTTTGTTATACACTATCCAGAGGTCGATTCCATTACACGACTCAATTTGCCCGCACAGGCCAGATGGCTTGAAACTCATTTTATCGTAGCTAATGGTCACATATTCATATCAATGAATGTCCAGTGGATTGAAAACCACCTACATGATGATGGAGTGCTGATGGTGGACAAAGAGCAACCGGTAGTTTTAGATGTTGTTAGTTTATATATACTCGAACAATTATTTTTCTTATTATTTACACCACCCTGTTCAACATGCCACATGAAAATTCGATCATGTGAGCAGTTTTGCCATTTTATATTGGTTCCATTCCTCCATATATCAAGTAAACCTCTGCAGATTCATTGAGTTTCTTCAGATCCTCTTAGTTAATGAGATGCACATACCTTCTTGGCAGATTAATTTTGAGCTCACCATCCAATACACAGGTGATGTTCTATCCATAAATTCTGTTGACTGGCTGGAAATCCGTTGCTTGGTACTACTTTCCTATTTCCACATCACAGAGTTTTCGGATCTGCACACCCTGGTTAAGCTTCTCGAAAAGTGATAGCATGACTGTTGTAGCTGCTGGAGCACTGACGAGATAATGAAGACTGGCAGTTAACAATTTTGCGAGGCTCTCCTCCTTTATACTCACACAACATTGACATCATCCCATGCCAACGCTCCATGCCCGCAGCAGCAAAGTGTTCTCATGAGGACGGGCCCAGCTCTGTTCAAACTTGCAGAGTTCTGATTCACAGCTGTTTACAACATACAGTTTCATTAGCTTTCCCAGAGGCAGGCAGTCGTACTCTGTTTGCAAGTTGATAATTTTTATTTTGCCATTGCAGTATATACTCAGCCCCTCTTCTGCTCAGAACCGACCACAAAGACTATGTCATCATCATCTATAATTCTCATAAGTACACTGTTTATTTTCTCATATTCCACATCGCCATCTTCCCAGTGCAGTCCATGGAAATGATTTGTAAGTTCTTTATTCGTATTCTTGCTTTTATAGTCTAGTGGGTGATGCGAAAATGGTGGTAGGAATTTGCATGAATATGTGCTGCCATCAGAGTAAGCAATGCACATTTCCTTTATGATGAATCCCATTGGGGATGTGAAGTCCTGCATGTTAGCGAACATGATAGAGGTTGGTAGATAACTGAACTGAGTTAGTGGCTTATGAGTGAATTTTAACCACTTTATCTCTTGCATTTTATGTTGCCAGATGATCATGGATTATGAGAGCATAGGGTTGAGTGTTGGTAGGTATGTTCTCCAAAGCCATCATTTCAATTCTGCAGTCAATCACTCCTGTGTTTGTGCGGTCATCCTGTTTACTGACATCGAATACCAGGAGCGGTGCACTGTTCATGAACTTGTTTGGTTCGAGCATCGTTGAAGCTTCGTGACCATAATACGATCTTTGAAAATCGGCAAACATTTGATATGCTGACATATAAGATCCATTAATAAAGTCAGCATTTAGGTCCACATAGGGAAAACTTTCAGAGTTAAAAAACACATTAGCATTCTTTATCTTGATGTGATCGAACTTTGAGCGATCTGAACTAATAGCATTTTGTCTTTCTGCTTGAAGTGCTAGAATTATGTATCTCGGTTTTTTTCGTAGCAAAACTTGATTTAACATTCCACTTTACATTTTGAGACTGTGTGACACTAGGATATATTTTCAAGCTCCATGAGTGAAATGCCACTTCGATATTTCTTCCTTCCTCGAAAAATTTCAGCAGTTTGATTCGCTCTCCCATTTTTACTTGCACGTGGGGCAGAAGTCATTCTATGGAATGCAGCTATAGTATTACAACTTCAGGATTTTCTGCAGTATCAACAATAGCATTAGTTTTGTGTTTGCCAGCAATATTATCAGCTCTCTGCATGCTACGCATGATAGTAGTGCCAACATAGTTACTGTCAAGCAGGATGCTACTCTTCCCATAAATATTCCTTCTGAAGAAGAAACCATCTCTCAGAAATCGAGGCATCGAATTTTGTTTCCGAACACAGCGAGGTGTATCATCGCAGGACCATAAGGTTGTGGGAAAACGTGTGTGATGCTAAGTTTGCTGGAGGAACTCAATGGTATTTGGTTCGAGAACATATACTTGTACTCGAAATCTCTACAACAGCCAAAGTACCTGAGACTTTGAATGATTCTATGGGCTGTGGAAGGACTAGGGTATTTTACATGCAGCGACAATGAAGCTGTTGTGCCACCGAGTGAAGCTTTACCAAATGTCATAGTTATTATGGACGATGTGGCTGGTGAGAAACAGTTGTGCATTCAAGAATATTTCTGCATGGGTAGACATGTAGAAGTGGATTTGTTTTACCTTTGTCAAACGTACTCCCACATACCAAAACAATTACTACATGACAATGCAAACATGTTGGTTTTGTTTCATATGGATGATAAACTTGCACCATGTTTATTCCGATCATGTTAATACAGACATGACATTTGGAAAATTTAAGAATGTGTGTGCATTTTGTTGGAGAGAACCGCATGGTTTACTGATTATTATCAAGGATGTTCCCCTACTTAAAGGGAGGTACAGACGAGGATTTGATCAGTTTATCATCAGTGAGAGATGAGCTACATCATTTCTAAATTTGGTCATAATGGCCTGGAATGAAATATGGAAAACTGTTTAACATATACCGATGATGGAAACTGCAGTGCAGAGGAGAACAGACTTAAAAATGTTGCTGATCCAAAAGAAGACAAAGATACTGTTAACAAGGCTCATGTCGAGTCCCTGAATGCCGACTAAATTGCTTTAGTACAGAATGCACTGGAAAGAACATGTAATGATGTCACTACCATAAATGATACAGCTGTTAAAATCGGGGTTATCCCTACTAATGTGGAAACATTGATAGATAGAAAACTCGGAAGAATAGAAGACCTATGACTAGCAGTGATGATGTTCTGGACAAGATATTACCTCGTATAATAACATTAGAAAATACTATAGATAATATCGAAAACTTTCTGACTTCTCTTTCGAACACGCTACCTTGCAAGAATATTATATAAACCTGGAACGTGAATAGTCTGCATTCAGTATGATGTCTGAAGTCGTCAGTGGCTTACACAAAGCGATTAAGAACATTCTTACAAAATATTTATTAGTCAACTATGTCAAAATGGAATGTGCCTGTAAAGACTAAAAATGCAAGAGGTGTATCAAATGCAATGAACTCTGTTTTGCAAGACAAAGGGTCGCCTAGGAATTTACATGCAGACCTCAGAAGAGAATTCTACAATCCTGGATTTTGAACCCTGATGGCTAAACGTAGCATAAAATACTACTCTACACATAGTGGTATGAAAGCGAACATGGTGGAATGCTTTAATCGGAATTTGAAGAATGAAATGAGGAAAAAATTCTCCTTGCAAGGAAGTTAAAAGTGGCTCGACATGTTGCCTCATCTGGTATCGAACTGTAATCACAAAGTACATCGGACCACGAAAATGAGGCCTGTGGATGTCAAGGACAACTCAGTAATATTCAATAACAAGAAAAAATTGGACACTTGCAAGCCTAAGGCAAAGATCGAATACTATGTCAGAATATCTTGAGTGAAAGGTACACTTACTAAAGGTTACACTCCAAACTGGAGCACTCGAATACATAAGATTGTCAAGATTCGACATTACGAAACATTCTATCACGAGGACATGGAAGGAAAACCTATCAGAGAAGGTTTCTACGGTGAAGAAATTCAAGTTACCAAGTATCTGCACACATATTTGGTTGTGAAAATGTTTAAGTGCAAAGGAAATAACTTGTTGGTGAGGTGGCTTGGCTTCAATTCCAGTCATGATAGCTCGATTCCCAAATCATTTATAAATAATAATGCACATTTATGTATGAAGATTAGATATCTCTGTGTACATATTTTTTGCATGTATGTATAAAGGAATGAACAAATATATACATTTGTTTGAAATTGTACTTTGGTTATGATTAAACAAAAGATTCTTTATTCTACAAGCAGGAAGAAAGTTTCCTACTGCTCCTGAGATACTTGCAGTGGTGGAAGGCAGGCAAGGATGGCTGGAAGGCTCGTCACGACCTGATGGGGGCTGGCCCACCTTCCTGGCATCTGATGCCACTCTCGCCCAATGACTCATCCTTGCAGCTTGCCCCGAGACCTGCAGGCTGTCTAAGTCATTGGCTGACCACACGGTATTTGTGATGCACACACATGTTGTGACCTACTCACCTTGTGGTCTGCTCACACACTCCTTCAACCACGGGTCACTCCTCATTCTCCTTTGTGATGCAGAAGCAAGTGGACATGTTCCGTGCCACACTGGAAGAAAACTGGGACTTCGGGCAATACCTGAGGCAGCTAGAGTCTCCAGCAGGGTCTATGACAATGAGACAACACTGAGGAGATATATACCTCCTGCTCCAATACTCATTCCAGCAGGTTGTTATCGCAAGAGGGAGCACAGCAGATTGCCACAATGATGACGGATGCCTACCTGACCTAGAATGGAGGACATCGCATGGATGCCGCCTCCAGCAACAGCTTCCTCTCCCCCACAATCTTCAGCAGACACATCACATTCATCAGAACAAGTACTGACTCTAGTGCCTTGGAGTGGGTACACACCGAGATCAACAGCATGATGTTCATCAGTAGGGCATCTAGAGAATCTGGACAATGTGGATGAAGAGGAAGAGGATGTAACTCTGCGGGACCTGCATGTCGAGGTTCGACTCTTCCGAGAGGAGGCTACGGCTACACATATCAGCCACCTTCTTTGCAATAGAAACTATACTCTCCTTCTGGAGGAGGTGCGAAGTCTGTGTTCAAGTGCGTGGTGCCTGTGCGATGTCATTCTGCCTCCTGATAATTCGTGTGTTTACAATAAATTATTTTCCTTTTTTAAATTCAAGTGTTTGTGAGAATATTTTATCACTAATGGCGCCCGAAGGCTTAACCGTGAGATGTGTCAGCCAATATGTTTTTTAAAAAGATTTTGTTTGGTTCGTGTATGTAAATACTGATCCATGTTTTCAATATTTTTGCACTTTTATACCTTTGATGGTCTATGTGGATGTATGCACATGCAAATGATATTGAATAATATGTTGATAATAATCTTAAACAGTCTTAAAATATTTTTCTCATCTGAGATGCCTTACAATTAAGAACAGAGATATTAAATAAATCATGATCGGCTTTGCATTTGGATACCTTTGATGGTCTATGTGAATGTATGCACATGCAAATTATATTGATTCATATGATGCTTATAATCTTAAACATCTCATATGTGATAACAAGCACTAAAGAACAAATATATTAAATAAATCACGATCGATACACCTAGCATGCTATTAAGCCAAGAAGGCTGCCAGTAGTAAAATATGAATTTCTAATGATGACTGTTGGGATTGACATCATTTAATATCTCAGTTCTTCACATGTCTTGGTATGCAGGACAAAGTTCCAGCAGTTCGATCCTCCCCTCCTCCTCCACAGATTTTTTTAAAGTTCAGAAAAACAAAATAAAATTTGCAGCACTCCTGGCAGCTAATGGTGGAGCCACAGAGCCGCACGCCTCCACCTCTCGTCCTAGATGCCAAGGCGGAATGATATAGCCTGAAGAAATGAAATCGAAGATGTCAGAGGTCAAGATGGAATGATAGAGCATGAAGACATGAAATCCAAGATAGCAGATATCAAAAGTGGAATGAGAGAGTATGAAGACATGAAATGCAAGATGGTATACAGTTCGCCTGGTGGCTAAATGTCGAGGAATGATAGACCATGAATAAATACAATCAAAGATGGTGGATGTCGAGCCAAACAATGGAGTTGTGAGCAGTACACTGCCGCCATCCAAGATGTGAAGGTGGTATGATAGATCATGAAGAAATGAAATCCAAGATGATAGATGCCACTGCAGAATTATATAGCATGAATAAATGAAATCCAAGATGGTGGATGTTAAGGCGGAATGATAGAGCATGAAGAAATGAAATCCAACATGGCTTATGCCAAGTTTAAATAACAGAGTATGAAGAAAATAAATCTAAGATGGCAGATTTAAAGGCGAACAATGGAGCCGCACATTACGAGCTGCACACTGCCGCCGCTTGCCCTAGATGTCAAGGCTATATTGTAGAGCATGGCAAAATTGAATCTAAGATGGTGGCTGTGTGCTCGCGCTCCACATGCCTCTGTCGCTTGCCCTAGATGTTAAGTGGGAATGATAGAGCATGAACAAATATAATACAAGATGGCGGCCGGAAAGAAGATGACGGTGATGAAGTCATCCGAGTTGGTGACGTCATCCAAGATGGTGACGTCTTACAATATGACGGTGGTGATGTAATCCGACGATGACGTCATCCAAGATGGTGGCGGTGACGTCATCCGACGATGACGCCATCCTCCGCGCCCCACACGCGCCGCCGTTTGTTCCAGAATCGTCTATATTTCCCTACTCACGCGTGATGGCAGCATTTGATTCTTTACGAGCCATACCAGACATTTATACCCGGATCCAGGCCAACCTGACCCACCGTTACCACTGGTGTGTTGAAGTTGGAGGACGGCAATGCAAACTGTTGCTGTAAATAATTGTATCTGATATTAATAGAAACTTACTCCGCACACATGTGTCATACATTCCTCTTTTCTGCCCGTACCTTGTTCTTTACGCTAGTCTTCCCACGGATTGATTATTACTTTTATCCACACAGCGTTGCGCGTGTGGTGGTAGTGGCACCTGTGAAATTTTTAGTGGCATTTTATCAAAAACTGTTTACCGGAGAGAGTTTGGAGAAAAGAACCATTCGTTTTCATTTTGCCATGGTAATAATTTGTCTTGAGTATTTCATTACCGCCTTGTATTCCAAAGTTACCTGCGAAAATAGAATGACTACCCCTACTTAAGCAATGAAGGGGAAGATTTGACCAACCACATTTTAACGGATTTACAATCTCCGTTTCTTGAAACTATGATCCCGATTTTTGTCGCTCTATCTCAAGTTCTTCCTGATGTCTGTACATTAATGCATTTTATACTTTAATTTTCAATGACCCGCACCTCCCTTAATATTCACCACAAGATTGTGTTGGTCGAGGCGTACTGCACCTTATTTTCAATAAGGAATCACCTCCAGGAGTTTGGCTCTTTTATTTTGTTCAATGTTGTATAGCTGCATTAAAACAAAAAGGCGAGAGAAAGTGTGCGAACATCTATAGGTTATTCACGGTAAAATGAGCACTTTTGAAAAACTTGCATAGTATCTACAATATCTACATATTTGTATGCACGTTGTGTTTTTATCCGCCTCACGTAAACTTAACATAGACATGGGCCTCATCACTTTATTCCTGCGTCGGTCGAGTGAAACTGTGAAATTATTAGAAAAGTAAATATGTTACAAATCTGCTCATTTTTACTGGTCGATGCATAAAAAACAAAAAAAAAAAAAAAAAAGAAGAGAAACCGAAAGATATAAGATATAGTCCACTCACGGTTTCTACAGACGTCTTGGCACAAACATTTGAAAAATCGCACTATGTTTTACGTATTTAGTTATTTCCTAAATGTGACATGTATCAAGAGTTTTATACCTCTGTAAACAAATAAATCTCTTATTTTTCATCAAATTGAAGTTTTTACTTTTATTTTATTTATACATTATAACATTTCTTTTATAATAAATACGAATAAAAACAGTGAGAAATAATCTGTGTTGGTAGCGCGTAGTAATAAATAGTTCTCACGGAAAATAATATTACAACTGAGTGCGCAGGAAAGCGGTGCTTTGTTCACTGGTGTCATTTTCCAGAATTAGTTAAGCTTAGATTGCATTATGCGGAGGAATATCCTGGAAGTAGAACTTAGGAGGGCTTCAGAAAAGTGTGAATTAACCGTGACTGGATTATATCACAAATGCCTACCTAACACTTTTTATTCGACACTAAGATATGGAACTACTTTCCACCCCGTGTTACCAACTTTACTGGGCGCATGTCACTCATTAAACCCGTTAAAAATAGTATATGCGTTCAGGGGCAGTGACTTTTTTCAAAGGTTCATTTCAAAAGTCCTCACTTTATCGTGAACAGCCTTTAAGAGCACTTTCTTACACAAACAGTGTTAGTTATAATCTCGAATCATATGAACGTCATTTCTGATAGTGCTACTGGAAGAGAAGAGAAGCAGCGCAGTGTTGGAACCAGCCTCCTTGGTTGTAACACAAGAGGCTACTGCGCAGGTCGCATTACCACTCTACCCCACATTACCTTCATGCTCCAAACCCGGATATCGGTCAGCGAAACACTAGTCACTGAAAGTCAGTTATGACGCTGTTGCTGACTGGCCGATCAGTCGATAATCGTAGAGTGAGTATGCGGTAGAGCGATCACGCTGGCTGCGCAGGACCAGTCTCCATGTCCCAGCATCCAACTGCTTTCCTGCCAATACGACTATCATAAACG
This sequence comes from Dryococelus australis, assembly GCA_029891345.1. Taxonomy (NCBI): domain Eukaryota; kingdom Metazoa; phylum Arthropoda; class Insecta; order Phasmatodea; family Phasmatidae; genus Dryococelus; species Dryococelus australis. Next base: position 59,190,003 of record CM056994.1, on the reverse strand, counting down.
ACGTGTTTAGTAAGCGAATGCTTTCAGAAGCTTGTCTTCTTTCTCTAGCCAATTTTTAGTGCAATTCGACTAAATTCAAACAGGTAAAAAGTATTTTAATTCATATTAAAGAGCTTGTCTTTTGAAAATTAAGATTTAAACAAGTACGTTCATCATTGCTGACTATGTGACTTTGACAATTGGGTTGAATTGGGGTAGGATAATGCTGGGTACATAAGCAGAAGACGAAGAATTGGTCTACCTTATCTTTAGTCTCCGGTTGAAACGGGAAATTAATGTCACGGTGTGGCCATTGTCACTTCTGGAAATACGAAATATGTGATTTATTTTTTCTCGTTCACCCACGCTTGAGATATAAGCTTTAGTGATTTTGTACACAATAAATCACCCGAAAAGTATTTGTGTCAGTATTAACTAAACAAATGTAATTTTTACCCGGAAATTAATTTGGAGGCGGATGGTATTATCACCTCCAAAACCCCAAAACATACACTTTAGTACAAACGACATCATCAGTTCGTTCGCAAAGCGACCGCTACCCCCAATAGCATAAATAGCTTGCATCGAGCTAACTAGTTTCCACAGGTAAAGCTTGCGACAAGCATAATTAGCTACACTTGCCGCGAGTTGGCAACCTACAAGCATTATTCGAGCCAACGTCAAGCTTGCCTTTGGCAAGTATACGTATGCCAGTCACTCATTACTCAGTTTGCCCTCGAAAAGTTAAGCTTAAAATAGTGGCTTACAAACAGCAATCGTTTCGATACGTAAAAATACTTTAAACTTACTAATTAATGCATATTTTGCATTTAAGGCTCACTCTATAGCGAATTAAAGCTTGTGCCCTTTGTAAGCCTTTGGCATTATTTCTCTGGCAGAAAATGTAATTAATAGTGAAAAATAAAATATTGCTGAACTTTCACTTTCCTGGAATAAATGTGCACTGTTTTATGAAATAGTTACTTATTTTAATTTGTCACATTTTTTTCATGATCAAAAATATAATTGTTATGGACAAAGCACAGTATTTAATAATATGCACACAATTAACCTAAATGAAACGCGAACACAATAGCATCATAATTTATATTCCATATCAAACGGAATAATATTGGTATTAAACATTTCACAATCGCAATAATTATGTTAAGTCGATAAAATATTTCTAACGCTGCTTTAGAAACCACAAAATATATGTCTAGATACTTGAGGTTATACTTGAAAACAACATGGCTGCCACAGAGGGTGCGAGAGTGAGCACCGAGTGTATATCGTCGTTCACTCTCCCTCTCGCGCTCTCTCATCCGAGTTGGGACACCAGAGAGGGCTCTCTGTGACGTCAAGAGTGGGCGAGAGAGTATCTACTCTCTCAGAGAATTGTGACACAGCCTTAATCACTTCGCCAATTTGAAAACCTAACCTGTTCACAGATATCGGCCATTTCACAACGCCAGAAGCGACCTTTAAAACAGTGAGATTTAGCCACTGTAACAATAAGTAAACTGCAACTTATTTCAAACGGAGCCATTTTGACTTGTCACTGATTTGGCTACGTACTGTGCATGGTTATGAATACTATCGAGAATGTAGCCCTACGACATAAACAAAAAGACCGCTTTTATCAATAGTCGTCGACTCGTAATGTTAGGAATTCACCAGGAGGGCTCATTGCACTAACTTGGACTCAACTTCAGCAACTGGCAGCCAGCAAGAGGGGCGTCATTAGGACGTCTCCGGTCCTCAAAGTTCTGGGTTCCATTACTTGGGAAGTCAGTGATGTGCGCGAGTCACTTTTTGATGAAATGCATCCCACACGCCTCCACCAGATGTGTGCACTCTAAGATCGAATCAGTGATATCAACCAGTGAATTAGCATTCACTGAAAGTCAGTTGATAAGCTACTGCCGACTGGCAAATCAAGGAAATGAACTGGGAATAACTGACTTAAGGCAGTGAAATTCTCGACATTCAGTGGGAAATACAAATCAATCAGTGGAATTCAGCCATTATTTTGATTTGTTATCAATCACTGATTATCAGTTGCTTAATTTTCACTATTTTCACTGATTTGTCTCAATTCTCACTGTTTTAGATTCAGAGTGTGCTATTTCCCATATACAGCTGTAATAAACAAATAGCCAGCATGGACAGTAAAGGAAGTAGTCTTCCTGAACAATATATATCTTATAAGTTTTCAAAAGACCTTTCCAATAAAGGCAGGTCCTAGCTCCTATTTCCTGTAGGCTATTTACGCCACATAAATTGCATACAAATTTGCACTTCCTGTTTGTTAAGAATTTTGTTATGTCTATGCCGGGTTATTATGAGAGGTATCCAGGACTTAAATTGCGATCATTTTTGTTTAGTTTCAGTAATGCCGCGAAGCCCTCTCAGTGTAGTTATTGCATTTCCTGCATGCCTACGCGTGTGGGGCTTAAACCTGAGACGCACATAGATCCCGACAATGCAAGACGTTCTCCAATTAAACTCTTGGCCAGAAATAGAAGACAATTAAAATCAATAATAAAACTACGCGCGCAGAGAATTAGGTATGAAAAAAGGGCCATGTGGCACGGGTTCGTCGCGACGTATAGGCTGTTGACGGTAAAGCGAGCACTTTTGAAACCCTCATTACTTTTTCCTTTCAGCCAGTTTATATACTGCCGACACATGTTAATGTAAACGCTGTCATGTGTGTAACAAACACAGTACACACATTTCATCATAATCGGAACCAAACGTCCGAGGCCCACTATGAGATGTATTTTACTAAGTTATAATGTCTGATGAGACTGGTTCAAAAAGTGCTCACTTTACCCGTGAACAGCCTATAACAAGCACGACTCCAGGTGGATGTGACGCACCAGGGCGTATGTGTGTGAAGCGAGCATAATCCCATCCCATCCTCTGTCCCTTTCACTTGACGGTGCGCAACACGTCATCGTTGTCTTTTGTGCCAGAGTCAATAGATGAGTAATGGGCTGGCCGCGTGTGTGTACAAAGAGGGGTGGCGAGTTTGTCATCGGCTAACCTCGTGCTCCCCTCCCCAGGACCCAGCATCCTGCATCACAGGGATTTAACAGCCTAATGAGAGCACATTCTTCGCGTGTCGCCGACGCGGGCGGCTCCTGATCGCCTCGCTGTTGGGTCGGCCTTGGGTAAGGGGGGTGCTTCACGCTGCCAAATGACGCTACGTCGTTGTCGCGCTTTAGAGTATAGTGCATTTACGGTCCACCAAAACGCAGCGTGCCGCATTCGTGGGCAGTCACTTTAATGATATTTTACATAAGAACTATTTTTTACTCGGCATTAAAGTCTGTTCACGATAAAGTGAGCACTTTTGAAATCAACTTTAGAAAAACGTCACTGCTCCTACCAGGGTATATTTTAACGGGTGCAATGAGTGAAATGTTTCCACTTAAGTTGGTAACGATGGAGGGGAAAGTAGTTCCATATATTAAAGTCGAACAAAAATTGTTAGGTAAGCATTTGTGATAGCTTAAATGATTACTTCCACCTTCTGTATTCTCTAATGCATCGGAGTGTAAAAAATGAGCAGATTTGTACAATATTTACTTTTATAATAATTTCACAGTTTCACTTGACCGACGCATGAATAAAGTGGCGAGGTCCATGGCACAGAAGGCAAAAGAACACACAACGTGTATAAAAGTAGATTTTAAGCAGGGCTTTCAAAAGTGCTCTTTTTACCGTGAACAGCTTATACCAACACATCTATTTTCTCCCTGTTTTTATTCACATTGAATTGAACTATAAATGCGCCACTCCGGAGTAGTCACACGCGTACACGCCATCCCCCGGGCGAGCGTGACTAATGGCCGGCGGGTGAATAGGGAATTCCGGGAGATTACCGCACATTTCTGGGAACGCTGCTATGAAGCGGCAAAGGTAACCAAAGGGATGAGCGTCATTAATCTCGGCGATAAAGCCCGTGGCTGTGGCGGGCTTGGTTCTTCAACTTGCAGGCTGCTGGAAACCGCCGGACGTACACTTGAGAAGGTTCGTTGTTCCTGCAAACTAGGGGTTTGCGATCATAGACTAAAGATGAGGCAGACCGCTTATCCGTCTTCTGCGCATGTACCCGACATTGACCTACCCCAAAGGAACACAACTGTCAGATTCACATGGTCGACAGTGATGAACGTGTTTGTTTACATCTTAATTTTTAAGTGACAAGCACTATTATATTAATAAAATACCTTTATCATTTTGAATTTAATCATAAAGCAAAACAAACTTGTTAGAGGAAGTGTAAAAACATATCGAAACACTTTTTTTACAAATAAGTTTTCTAACCTAAAACCCAAACCATGCCTTTTCGCAAGACGTATTGGCAAAAAAGCAGTTCAATGTTGGGACACGGAGACTGGTTGTGCGCAGCGGTTTACCCCATCTTTAGTCTATGTTTGCGATCGTTGGAACGGCAGTACAAGGCAGCTACCGAGTGATGTTCTGCTTGACATGAGCAGTGGCGATACAACATATTTATATAAGGTGGGAGCAAAACAAATTTGGCACCCCATTGATCAATTGATTTATTGATTTTTAGCCCCCTCTTTTCGTTACAGCTATTTCAACCACTATATATATATATATATATATATATATATATATACATATATACACACACACACACCAGCTACCAAAAAGTAATTGGACACCCGTGAAGATAGGTAATTCAGTACGTCAGTTGACTTGTGTTTCACGGCCTTCGGCGTAGGACCGCTAGTGTTTGTCTGTGGTAGCATGAACACAGAGGCCTATTGTAACATCCTGGATAATGAAATGCTCCCAACATTGTGGCGTTTTTACGGAATGGACCCTTGTTACTTCCAGGATGACAATGCCAGGTGCCATGTTTCTACGGCTACTATGCACTGGTATGCCGACAACAATGTTCGCCGATTGGACTGGCCCGCCCAGAGCCCCGACTTCAACTCTATAGAACATCTTTGGGACGAATTGGATCGCCAGGTGAGGACTCGTCAGGCGCGGCCAAAATCCATTGCTCAACTCATGGAATTGTTGCAAGAGGAATGGCGACGAATCCCTTGGATGTCCTGCAAACACTCGTAGAGAGCATGCCAGACAGGGTGGCTGCTGTTATAGCCGCAAGAGGTGGGCCTACGAGATTCTAATGGGGTGACAACCACCGAGCAAACATTGTGGACAGGTGCCCAGTTACTTTTTGGTAGATAGTGTATATTATATTGTTAATTAACATGTCCAAATAAGTTAATCGGTGTAACATTGTAACATATACTAAATTTTATAATGGAACCTGACAAAAAAAACATGTACCATAACATTGGTTGATAAAACAAACAACTTTCCTTCAAGTGTAATGAAGTATGTTTCGATTAGATATCTTCCAACGACTACCTTTTAAAGCAATAATCACCAGACATACACTTTTTTCATTACAAAATCATGTAAATAAAATTTTAAAAGTTTCTATGACTCTTAATAGCAGGCCGGAAGTTTACAGTCAAATACTCTGATTTGCTTTCACAGAATTGCCAAACACATGTAAAACCTACACTGTAAACAAAATTTCCTTCATTTTACGGAAGGGTGCTAGTAAAAAGTTATCCAGAAGTGTCTGTAAACTCTCCGCAAAATTAAGGACACATTGATTTTCAGAAACGGAGTTTCCGTAAATTTCACGGAACCTCTCCGTTAATTTCCAAGTTAATTTCCTGTACTTTCCGTTTAAAATAAAAATAGATAATGAAAATGTCTTTAATTTTCGTTATGTGGGTGTTGTACCGTGTTTAAAAAATGATATTAAAAAAGTTAAAATATTTTGTACTTAAGGGAGGTTTAAACCCGAGTCAAAGAATTACCAGTTCACGACTTTAGCCATTTTTTTTAAACCTTTATTTGACGTTGTTGTGACATTTTTGACGTTGACGAATTCCCAATGCGACCATCGAACTGAATCCGTCACGTCGGACGCACTGGGGCGCGAACCCGCAACCCTCCGATTACAAGTCGGCCACCCTACCCCTGAGCTATGAGGGCAGGGCAACTTATTTACCTTCAACTCTCACTTGACACATGTGGTATAGCTTTTATATTTGTATTCAAAAGACAAAAGCAAAAACAAAATTCAGTTTCTATTAAATCTAGTGTATTTTTAGTGCTTCCAAATGTTACGGACGCCTGATGCTATTTTTTAATGTTGGAAAGAATAGGTAATTGTTACGTGGATAACCTTAACTGCAGCAGAACCGATAATTTTCTTGTTACAGTGGCGAAGAAAGCTTAGTGTAGAGTCAGCATTGTTCGTCCCCGTAACTCGAAGCCAAAGTGAATACGGAGACTTCCCATGTTTTGTATTTACGGACTTAACTCCGTTTTTCGTCATTACGGATTGCCTTTCCGTATATACACTGCACATTTTCGTAAAATATTCCGTAAATATACGGACATTTTTATCAGTGTAAACTTACTCTTCATTCAACGATCATTTTTAAAAATATAAAAATATATTGTTACATGGGACTCATAAGAGTGTATCTGAGTTCGTGAGGGATGAATATCTTAATAAAAATAAAAGAACTAAAATTTTGGATTTATAATTTATTCACACAGCTATTATTTACAGCATTAATTGATCTGTATCCTCTATTACTTTATTTATTTAACAGCAAGTGCAATATTTAATGTATATTAAAACCCTAATAAACGTACTTCTAAATGTGTCTCTCAGTTTGGTTACAGGCAATTAACTCATACTCATCATTAACACGTGTTCAGTCTATCTGTCGCTATCTTTTGTAATTGCTTTCACTCACGCATCTAGTCCAATAGTCCAGCCTGTCAGCCGCACCCTTCACTGCTTGATACTCGCTGTCGCAGACTTCCCTTCTGCTGGTCACTTCTCTCGCCGCTCGTTCTTCTATCGTTCGGAAACTCAGCCACTCATTCACCCAACAAAAAAAAAAAAAAAAACTCCCGGCCTGGAGGCCCGTCGCACAATTTATACTCTGCTGGCCTTGACCTAAAGAGTTTGATGCAACCAGAGTTGTGTGGACAGAATCTAGGGTAGTAAACAACTAGAAAATTTCTCAGATAGACACAGAAACTCAGTAAAACCAGGGTCAGCAACGAGCGCTCGTGTCGGCTCGCTCTCTGTTACAGATGCGCGGCCACCTGCCTATCAAAACAATCCAATGACTTACTGCCGCCACTATCATATAACTGCTGTCCTTCACTTCCACTCCATCGCGCGGGATGCGAAACAGCGAGCGCATAACAATACGATAGGTTAGAATAGCTGATTTTCTGCATGCCTTTAACTTAACAAAACACAAACAAATATAAATAGTCCATAACACATCACAGGACAATATCACTCTCTGCAGCTACTTAAAATGAAAGACACTTAATGCATATTTCAAAATGACAGTTCATTGAACAAAAATACCTGAGGAATAAATAACATAAAAGTACTGCAAAATATTACACGAATGCTTTCTCAAACACTGAAACACGGCATGAGTTGCAACAAAATTCTCAACAAAGAGCTTTAACTCCTATTTTGCTAATGTCTTGGTAACAATGCAAAATCGTCAAATGGTTATAGTCTTTCCTGTGTCATAGTAGATCTCAAGTAAGACTTCAGCCGCGTGTTAATTACCATATTTTATAATTTTGAGCGAATGTGAAACTATATTGCAATTTTTCATGTGATTTAAGTATAACAGTTATGTTATTGAAATAAATTTTTCATTCAGTGCACTTATTAGCTAATTCGAGCAGTACCTAGGCATTATTTAAAGCAAATAACACTGAAGACAGGTTAACAGCTCATCATACTTACCAGCCAGTGAGCAGTCCTCGATAACATAGTTTACCTCTTTGCGCCCTCTTTACGGTTGAATTTCTAAAATCCCTATGTGAATATTTAGGCAAATTCGCAATGGCGGCTCGTTAGGTGAGGTTAGCGATGCGTCACTTCAACAATATTTCTCAGAAAGTGCTTATATACGTCTAGGTTGTTAAAAATCAGTTAACAAATTAAAAAAAACGGCCTTGCATGTGATAGTGTACAACATTAAGTTACCATGCGAGAAAAATTGCCGCCCGCACTGCGGAAACTCTCGTCAACATTGCAATTGAGCGCATGCATTCTTCACAGCAGCCTGCCCCGAGTGCATTGTAGGGCTCGCCCATCGCTTGAAAATACTTCTTTTTCCTGCCTGCGTGACCTTGAAATGTTGCGGGAAGATGAATTAGGATATAGAGAAATAGAAGGTGGGAGGGAAGTGCTTTAGCTGTTCGCTACACTCGTGTACACAAAGGGCTACTCTAGGGGCTTGTTTTTATTTCACAGCGAGGTTCTGACGGGCATGATAAAAGTATTTTTAAGCATTGTCGTCTATGTGGCAGAGCTGATATGAGCAAAATTCTATTAAAGTAAGTCCGTTGCTATAGCAAAACGGAGAATATATTTAATATATATATATGTATATATATATATGTATATATATGTATGTATATATATATATATATATATAAAGTTATATCTCATTAATTTCTTATATTTTACGTTCAATGTGATTTAAGCATTAACATTGTGTTATTAAAAAAATAAATGTTATATACAGTGCGCTTATTAGCTTAATGCATATTACAGGCTGGTCGTTTGCCCAACCAACTCACTCCTAGCCGCATGTGACGGCAGGGAATGCCTATCTCAAGTCAAAATCCTTTCCTTGAAGTCAGGGTACGCCCTCTGAGCAAACAAAAAAAAAAAAAAATTGCAATGCATTTTCACATCCGTTCCAAATCACAAAACATGGCAATTAAAACGCGGCTGAAGTCTTGCTGTAATGGGTATAAGGGAGGAAGGAGTGACCTTGCCTCTGCGGACAGTACAGTCCGTCTCGAGGTGAGTGAGGGGGGGGGGGTGGGAGGTAAGTTCTGTTTTCTGAGGTAGGAAGGGCTGCCCACGGTCGTCCAATACCCACCCACCATTATGCCATCGAGAGACCAATCCTGCCACTGGAGTTTTCTCTGGTGACCAATCCATGGCGTGGGGTTCGTGGTGGCAGTGGTTAACTCTGTATGCTAGAGGAAATGTGGAGGGAACTCCTTCCCTGATAATGGTCGGGTGTTTAGCTGCATTAATGCTCCGGTGGAGACAGGCCAGGAGTTTGGATACTACCCCGGCCAAGCCACATGCTTACAGAAGTGCTGAGTACGAGTGCCTCAGTCGTCATGGGCGTGACCATGCACAGTTATTAAAGGCTGTTCTCGACATAGTGAGCACTTTTGAAATCAACCGTAGAAAAATGTCACTATTCCTGCCTGCATATATTTTAACGGCCACACTAAGCGGCCTGTGCCCAGTAAAGTTGGCAACGACGGATAGGAAGTAGTTCCGTATCTAAACGTTGAATAAAAAGTGTCAGATAACCATTTTGTGATAACTTAAAACTATTTCTTGCGCTTTCTATTTTTTTAATGCATCGAACTGTAAAAAACAAGCAAATAAGCATATTAAAAAAAAAACATTTACTTTTATAGTAATTCCACAGTTTTCCTTGACTGACGCTTGACCAATTGGCAATATTAATTTTACATAAGGTGGAAGAACATACAATGTGTATACAAGTAGATCTTAAGCATGCCATTCAAAAGTGCTCATTTTACCGTGAACAGGCTATAACAACAGTATGCGGTGGATGTGCTGGCTGACATTGTCCAGGTACAAGTTATTGAATCCTTACGCATCCTTCCAGCTCGTTTAGGCGGCCAGGCGTCTCACAACTTCCTGGCTGCTATAAGATGTACAACTGAATATACGAGCCAACATGATGGCGCTCCGCCGCATTTAAACTGTCGTGCTCGCTAACACCTCACCGACAGGTTCGGTGTCAAGCGGAATTGGGAGAGGCTGTCCTGTGCCGTGGCCACCACGGTCACCCGACCTCACGCTGGTCGAGTTCTTCTAGCGGGGGCACGTCAAGAGTGTATAGGCCTACTCCACACCTGCGGAGTACCGCAACGTTCCCGTAGTACGAATACAGGCGCCGTGCGACATGGTTCAAACCATTCGACGTACTCGAGAGAGTTTGCCGGGAAATGCGTCGGCGTCGCAACGTCTGCAGTCAAGCAGAGGGCCGCCATTTTGAGCACTGGCTTTAGGCTCGGCTTCAGCCCTTTTGCCGAAATTCTTCGTTATATAGCGTCATGATTTAGGATTCACGGTAATTACTGAGAATGTACGAGTGTAAAAAAAATGTACGTGATACGTTATATTTAGTATTTTCGTGCGTAATTTTAATTGTGTATTATCTGCTTGTTGTAAAAAGTCGACAACTTATTTATATTTTATCAATAATTTCTAGCCTTTTTGCAAGCAGGAAAATTAGACACAAACGATTCAAACAACTTGTAAATTGTGAATTTTCTGTAATCAAACATTTACAATAATACTTCTAAAACTGAACTAGTGACACGAAAACGGCGAATGTCTGCAGAAGGGGCGATACCGAGCCTTAGCGTATGACGTGTAACAGGCAGTCAGTAAAGTACTACAACCTACAAACTTCTGCCTGCTTATTAATACTACCACTCCTAAAGTGCTACAGTTTCTACCAAAAGTTTAAGACCGCCATCTCTTTTCACACAATGAGTCTTTGAACTTAAAGTTTTAATGCAAATAACATGGGCTGTATTTTTATTGTTTAACATATAAAATTTCATATTCTACTTCAAAAAACATTAAAATGTTCCAACTCTTCATTAAGTTATGATTTTGTAAAAAAAAAAGAAAATAATGAAAAAACAATACACATTTAATTTAATATAATACTCTACAGCAAATTCTACTTATTTTATATCATTAATGATTTTACATCAAATGTATTACACTACAAGGAAATTATGGCTAACTGCGAAAGCTAGTTTTTTTGGCCGATTTACAATTTTATATTTTCGTAGAAAAACTTAATACATTTCTACCAAAAGTTTAAGACCACCCATTCAGATTCATGAACTTTGTATTACGAAGATTTTTACATAGACACCACTGTAATTACACTATGTAACTTTTTATAGCCTTAGTTCTGTAAATGTTTTCAGTAATCTACGACATCTCCTGCAGATTCAAGACACACATTTATTCTTGTATGCATACTGCAGATGAGATTCTGGCAATACTCAATGGAAATGTCTGACCAAATTGTTGCGGTCATGGATCTGAGTTCATGTATGTTTTTTGGTCGTGACGCTGCAAATTTGGCGCCAATATAATTCCAGACATCCTCAATGAGGTTTAAGTCCGGGTTTCGTACTGGCCATTGCAAAACTGAGATATCATTCTCCTCGAACTACTGTACTGTTAGGCTGAACCTGTGACAAGGAGCATTGTCTTGCTGAAACACATAATATCCTCCATGAAGTTTGTGTGCTGAGGGAAGCATGGTATCTTTCATCGTTTCAATGTATTATTTAGAATCCATAGAACGGTCAGTAAACCGAATGAAGCCTGTCCCTTGTATGGATATGCAGCCCTACGCCATGATTGAACCACCTCCTTGTTGCACAGCGGGAGAGAGGCACTCTGGAAGAAACTTCTCGGCGGGTGTACGAAGAACACGAATACGGCGGCGTGATTCGAAGCGGCACTCGTCGCTGAACAGCACCTTTTCCCCATCCCTCCATCCCCGATTTTTCTCCTGGCAGCACCAGATCTGCCTGTTTTTTCCTGAACACAGCTGTTTGTTGCGGTTCTCTTACTGTCGTGTATGAATGCAGTCCCTGCGTTTGCAATCGACGAGACACCGTCATTGCTGACACTTTCTTACCGCACATCTCTTGTAGACGTGTTCTTAGTACTGGCACAAATGCATTCCGGTTCTGTTTGGCGAGTCTTGCAAGAACACGGTCGTCCCTAAGGTGACGTTGCCTTCGGTCGACCACTACTACGTCGATCGTGCACCTCACCGCTCTCCCGGTATTTGGCTATTGTTTGTGCTACACAAGTTTTACTAACATTCAACACTCTAGCCTTTTCTCTTTGACTCTTGTTACATTTAAACATGCCAACTACTTGACACTTTATTTTTTCTTGAGACACTCGATATGACCATTTCACTAGAAAGTGTTGCGACAAACTGTAAACACGAAAATAAACATTTCCACTGCACTGACATCTGTAACAACAAAGCCGCCAGGAAATAGTACAACAGTGCTACCTAGTGAGAAAATTGTGTACTATGTCGTGCATCAGGAACGACTTCACTGACTGAGTTGTTTTAAATAACTGTTTACTCCAATTACAGTAATAAAAGTTCATGTTTCTGACTGGGTGGTCTTAAACCTTTGGTAGGAATGTATTTATTTTCTACGATATTATACACTTGTAAATCGGCCAAAAAAACTTAGCTTTCGCGGTTAGCTCATTGCTACAATTTAAGCCATAATTTCCTAATAGTGTAATACATTTTTTTGTAAAATAATTAATGAAATACAGCAAGTAAAATTTAATGTATAGTATTATATTTAATGAAAAAAAGTATGCTTTTTTTCCTTATTTCCTTTTCTTTACAAACTCGTAACTTAATGAAGAGTTGAAATATTTTTATGTTTTTCGAAATAAAATACGTCATTTTATACGTTAAAAAAAAAAAAAAAAAAAAAAAAAACCCATGTTATTTTCATTAAAACTTTAAGGTCAAAGACTCATTGTGCGAAAAGAGATGGTGGTCTTAATCTTTTCGTAGAATCTGTATATCAAATATCAATAACTACCACAGTTTCCTGAGAGGTAGGCAGCAGGTGCCTGTTGTGTGCACGCTAACTGCCAACCTCCCAGGCGCCTGACGTCTAAACGGGGGAGTCTCCGGACATCTGCTCTCTGACAAAAGCTGTTCCTCATTACCTATCACCCCTAGAAGTTTGTCGTAATGATCATGTAATATTCTGTATAAAGTAAGGTGAGTGGCTGTAGCACAAGTTCTTCATTCTTAAATAAGGCAAGGCATATTGGGTGAACTGTTTATAACCCCTAACTTGCTAAGTGAAAAAATATGAACAAAGACACGGGTTATATTTCAAATGAACGCAAATCTAACTACATATTATGTAATGTTCGTATTTGAAGTGTCGTCCACTCCATCATGCTATATATTACTGTGCATTGTTAAAGGCTACAGCTGTTCAGAGTAAATTCAAATATTTGCACGTGTATACCCTTTTAAGTAAGTTTAAACCAAAATGGTGTAATTTTGTCCAAATGAGTAAAGAATATCCAGCTTGTTCAATAGTTTTGAAATTCACAAAAGACCGGAATTATTATTGATGGGCTGAATAGTCGCGACTACAATTATTTCAAAGTTCGTAAGGGCTCAGTTTGGTTGGTCAGCCGACATAAGTCTTCAACAACAGTTTGCGAAGAGCAGATAGCAAATTCACAACAAACCACTTCACTTATGTTGGATACCACATGAATTATTTTCTTACTCAAAAATATGTCATTCCAAGAAGCCTTTTTTATAATTTCCCAATCGTCAGAAATTTGACTGAATTATAATAATTTAGTGAATAGGCGCTTTACTTGTCGACTAGACACCTACACAAACTGTTATCAATACCTTTGTTTATAAAATTGTACATGAAGAATAAATACTGCTCACCTTCCTCTGCAACATCATCCCTCCAAGAAAACCCTTTGCTCCCTCCCATTCAATCCCAACTCTGGCTTCATCAGCATCCACATCTCCACTGCCACCGCTGCACCAAGGAACTCTAATTTCATTTTAGCAATAAATAACGTTTCCATATCAACGAAAAATTGCGGGAACAACGTAGAACAAGTTATCACCAGTAATTAAACCATTTACTTATAAAATGAGTACCACGGGTTCTTACTTCTGCAATTCACAGTACTATTTCCTAGGGCTCTGTATAGAGTAGGTATGAGAGCCCGCCATTTTTGGTCGTCCGCAGCTAGCGCAAACCAGTACATGCATCGAGCGCTCAAAAAACTTTCAAAATAAACTCATCAGCAAACGAAAACCATTCAGTCAAATTACGTCAAGATTTTAACAGTTTAATAATGATTTTTCGTTTTTATTATGGTATCGGTTAATTTTATTTACGTAAACAACTTAACTTAAATTTTTTTTAACAATGTCCTGTTGTCAGTCTACAGGAAAATGGAGGGCAAAACATAGTATGCTACATTTTTTGTTTTGTTTTTGGGGATAGATTTGGGGGGGGGGGGGGGGGGTTATCGCGGACGAAAGATGGAGGAAACTCCAAATTTAATTGTTATGCCTCTCTTGAAGCGTTCCGCGTACCGCTGTTCGTTTGGCGGTAGGTAGTAGACAGAGAATATTCCAGTCGCGCGCCGTCTACATATGCGGCCCGACCACAAGTACTGCCTCGCTTCACCTACACAGCAATTATTATCTTAATTTCAATTCTAAATTTTGCATTTGTTATAACGTTTTTGTTGTTTTAATGACACTTATTACTATATGCTAAACAGACAACATCAAATATCAAAAAAACGTAATTTACAAACTGCTAACTCTTCCTGGTAAATTGATTACTCAAAAACCATTATAGACTCTGATGCATTATTGTACAATTTGAATTGCACAGTGTTTTGAACTTGCTGGGCAACTTCACGAATTGAATCTATGTCATACATTTTATATTTTTTCTTTTAAATGTGGTACCACAAACAAAACATTACAAATTTATATTACTCTTAAACAAAATTGCAGTTGACAGTTGCACTACATAAAATTTACCATCCCGAAAGTATAATAATTTTTTTTTAATATTGTGTTTTGTTTACAACAATATTATAAGCAACAGTACTGTTAATAACACTATGCCAACATAAAAAAAAATTGATAAATGCCGAGGAGACGGTGTTATGCAAATGTACGAACAAAATTGTAAGTGGCGGTGTCTGTGACTTTTATTACGACAGTGGCTGGATAAACATTGTTACTTACCATTTACAAAGAATTAACGTGACACGATGTTTATTTAACAATAGAACAGTGCTACCTTATTCCCAACGTGACACATCAAACAACATCAACCTTTTATTACGACAGTGGCTGGATAAACATTGTTACTTGCCATTTACGAAGAATTAACGTGACACGATGTTTATTTAACAATAGAACAGTGCTACCTTATTCCCAACGTGACACATCAAACATCAACCTTTTTTTTTCCATGTCTGAGATTTTGGTTACAATGTAAACATTAATAACGATTACCAAAAAAAAGTTATTTTTACAGTATGAAATTACTTGAGCTAATTATTGACAACGCAGGCAAGAGTCTTTACAACTTTAAATTTATATTTCTTTCTTGAAACAGATACAATATGCCATACGGTTTACAATTTGTCTTTGCAAGTTTGCTTCGATCTACATTACCTGAACGTATTACACAGAAAATAACATTTCCTTAAAATTATTATTTTAATTTTCTTCTCCTTTTTACATATGCACATCCGCAAATGTCACATAATCATTTGCTTAGATTCGTACTTAAATCCAAAACAGCATAACAGCCTACTAATCGACATATGGGTTGTGTTATTACTTTATAAAATTAGGCCATAAGCAATGTAGCAAAAACATTTATTTTACATAATAAAAGAGCTATTTACACAATTCACACTGTTTCTTTGTGATATCTATTAACATATTCTAAATCACACGAACTAGCTAAACAATTGTATTTACATCTTGCTGTCTTGTTATCAGGAAGACTGAGACCAGGAACATTGTACACCCTGAAACTAGATATATAATTTACACCTTTCTTCGTTTTGCAGATGCAGTGCTATACATCTTGCATTTGCCACAGCAGCATATGACCTGACAGTAAAAAAGTGCTTAGCAATATTTTGTTTTAAATTACAGCATTTTGGGACAGACATGAGCACTTCATTTACAGTTTTATTTTCTAGAAACTTCGCATCATTATGCAGTAAGAATTCTCTTTATTGTCTGCAGAAGACTTCACATTGAAAAATTTGTTCCATCAATTCACGGTTGGGTTTTTTAGGCCACCTACGTTTAAATAGTCCACATATGTACCAGACTGCGTGTTTTTCTTTTCAACAATGTATGTGTTGTACTACCACCCATGTAAAATAAAATATTTCTGTCATATAAAGTTAGCAGTTTTAAGTCTTCCAAATGTTTGTCTTGAAAACTTGAACCTGTTTGTTTGCCACCAGGTTATAGGAGCTAGGATTCCAGGTGGGCAAGCTCTTGAAGTAGGAGGTGCTGTGGCATGACGGGAAATTGAAGGTGGATTTCTTTCTTTTGACGCAATTGGCGTGGCAGCATTGTTTGTGGAAGAGCTGGCTGGCACGGGAACTGGGGTACAGTCTCGTTTATGCGCAGCATTACATTCAATGCTAGGTACATGATCAATTAATAACAAATCACTCTAACTAAGATAGGAAGACCTCTTAAAATCAGAAATAAACTGGGAAACAGTTATTAATTTCAAAGCTGTAATGCACTGTAATACCGATGGACTGGAACCTGATTTTCTACGTATTTGGAAAAAAATAAGATTTTCCAATGCGACTTGTGTAAATCTATGCAGGAGGACGAATTTATATCCTTCACTGAGGAGTTGATCTGATACGGAACGTAAAGATGATGTGGCCATGATCATATGCCTGTGTTTAAGGGTTTTCAGCCCTTACCTATTTCAATTTCTTGAAAGATTTCTACAAACCTGTAGAGAAATTTAAGTCTTACCATTTTGTTTCTGCATGTGATACCCGCCTTTGAAATTTTCGAAGAACAAATAGAAAACCACTGTTCTATCAACCTACAAAAATAAGCTGTGGCTAACGCTTCAGGAGGCAACATTTTAAATTTCACAGCCAGTTCCAATGCTGCTGCAGTTTTTACTGGAAAAAAAAAAAAAAAAAACGCACAGCTGAACCGACATTAATTTTTCTAAAATGACATGGTTCCAATTCTTTACTTCTACCAACTTCTGAGTTCCACAGTCGTACAATGTATTTGCCAGATACAAAATTACATGCGAGATCTTCATTTTCCACAACTGACTGCGGTAGGTGAAGGTCAGTATTCAAAACTGCGCTTTTCAGATTGTTAAGCAAATGACAAACATCTGGGACAATATAAATGTCATTACTGTCGACATCAAATGTTGTATTTCTCTGATCAACATTTCGTGTAACCTCTACGCCAAACGCGTTCCACATCGCTCTGTTGTTACTCCCCATATCTGACGAAACGGCAACGACCCGAAGCCCACATTTCTTTACAAAACGTACACATCTTTCAATAAGTTCCTTTTGTAGGAAACCTTTCGTTGATGGGCCCGTCACTTCACAAGCAATCACTGGTTTCCGCGAAATGTTCACTCCTCTTACAAGCACAACAATAACATGGTTCCCTATTGACTAGAAATCGCCGAGAGTAACATGTCCGCAAAATGCATCTTTGTTTTTATCGTAATCAACTGTACCACTTATCTCCATTTCATCTACAGAGAGGATACACACTTTATCCTAAAGATCTAAGGTTTGAACTTTACATTTCAAAGGTTCAAGGATATCTAAAAAATACCAAAGGATATTTTTAAGTGTCTGAGTCCTTTGTTCAGTGAGATGTAAGAAGGTAAGGGATGGTTCGTGCTCCTCAAGTAATTGTATCTGTAAATAACCAAGCTGAATCTAAGTTTCAGTCCAAGAATTATTGACTCGCTGCTCCATGTTGAAGTTGTGTGTTGTAAGGCTGATATCTGTTCGTCGTTAAGGAACTTTTTCATTACACTATTTTTTTTTGGGTCAAGTTCTTCCTTTAGCGAACATATTTTTTTTCCTGTAGCTTGGCAATGCACGTAGAAGATGCAGCTTCTTCACTCGCTGAACAACATTCTTCAATTCGTTGTTGATCTGGAAGATCTGTAGGCTTTACACTTTTATCCCCATTCTTTGATGCCTGTGTAAAACGATCATCTGTGCTGTACGCCTATTCACCCCCTCCCCCCTTTTATGCCCCTAAGCAACTAAATACATCATGTTAAATAATACACTTTGATGCACATTTAAATGGAATCTATTTGTAGCATACACCTCTTAACTGGATTCTAACTCACATGTGATCTGCACGTAATAATACAGTTAGAGGCAATGGGATATCGTGTTAAAAGTGGACTGATGGTGGCATCCAGTGCACTGTTAAAGTGGACTGGTGGTGGCATCCAGTGCACTGTAAACATATTTAATGTGTTCTCAATCCTTACTGGTTGTTGTCTGTGTGTTACTTCACTGGGCATATGAGACATCTGGTACTATTAAACTTAATGTTTGTGATTAGTCGGCACATAGTTTAACCACGTCAAATACGTACCAGCCAATTATACGCAAAAAATACACTGTGCAAAGAAAGATACTGATACGAAGGATTTTAGCGATTCTCTATTGCCTGTAACTAAACCGTACATATCGTGTTACGATAATTAATATTGTGCATATATTCAGGGGCTTATTTAGGTCTAGGAAGTTAAGACAATTGGGCGGCAGATTTTAGGGGCTGCGATTTCTACAAAAGTCTAAAAAGTGAACTAACAATGAAATTAAAAATTAAGTTTTTTTCAAGAAATACAAATTTGAAAAGGATTTAATATAATTTTGTTTTTGTAAATATTTCTTGTCTTTGCAGTGTCTTGTCGTGCTTCACAAATACCCCTCCCTTCTTTAAGATTATACTGTTAAAGTTAATGACAAAACAGTTCAATAATAGCTATTACATTACAATTTAGCCTTGGTCAAAACCTAAGTTAGTTCGCCCTATATTTGATATACTTGAAAAGGAATGATAATTTGATTAAATAAAGTACTCGCTTATTTCAATCATAAGTTGGGGACTCATGTGGTATTTATTATTATTTATTGTGGTGACAATGATAAGTGATTACGAAGTTTTCATAGAGGCGGCATGTATAGTGAAACTATGTCTTTCCCCCAGCAAACATGATACCCCATCTACCTTATACCCTAAACTTTTAACAATTTAAGTTAGAAAATTGGTTTATCTAGATAACAAGGACACGAAAGAATGCAATATAAATCATTGTGCTTGTTTTACCTTGAAAGTACAATTTCTCTCAGATAAAAGTCTTGCTGGAGGATTGGGCACATTAAAAAGTGTAGGAATTGCGGCTTACTTTAGTTTCCTCCAACCGTCTGCCTCTTTTTGTTTGCACTGATTTTCTTCGAAGTGAACCTAAAGCAAGCAATTTCTGTTAATACGTACCAGTCACATATTCATGTTCAAATGCAGTTGAACCACCGAAGCACTATAACAGTCCCAGACACTATTGCCTGGACCACATAGCCAATTGCAGTGGTAATTTATAAATAATTTATTAAACAACCATCACCGATGCAGTTAATCACCATTGTGCATAGGCCCTACTGGATTATATGTTTTTTTTTTTGCAAACAAATGACAACCTATAAACTAAATTGAATATTGAAAAAGAAAATATAGAATTTTTAATATCTGCTATGACACTTTAACAAATACATGTAAAAAAAATGATTGTATAATGTTTTCAGCTTCGAAATACCGACCCTTACATTACAAACTTTTCACTCATCCAACTGAGCTTTTTTTCTTTTTGCCGCTGTAGTTGTCGTTGTTGTTGAGTTCAAGCGAGACCAACCTGTTGACAAATTCCCAGTGCGACAAGTGAACTGGAGGTGTGCCGCATCGGAGACGCCGGGGCGCGAGCCCGTTGCCCTCCGACTACAGGTCGCCCGCACTTCCCCTGAGCTATGGAGGTAGGGCCCCTCGCTACTAAGACACACATCAGCTTATTAGTCTTCGAAATTGTTATAGATCAATAATTTGCATCCAATGGCCTAGCACCAGAAATAAGAGCTATATATGTTTGTAATTCATATAAATGTCAATCAATAAATTTACCTCGCAAAGTCTTGAGTTACCCGTCGGAATCCATTTGTCACGTCAGCAGTTTTGCAACCGAATTACATTTCGTATGTTATCAGACGGAAATTTAAACAAACGGAAGCCCGCAGCTGTGCTATTCGCACAATTTGGTGCCAAACAACAGGCCATTATAAGTTTAAAACATAGGCAAGTATGGCAAGGCCGCTAAACCACTTGAGTCACTATTCGAGCTGCCCGAGGGAGTCTGGAGAATCTGTAACTTGATCGGCTTCTCGGCAGTGAACCTCCCGCTCGCTCGACCAAAAATGGCGGACACGCATACCCACTATTTATAGCGCCTTACTATTGCCATAGTCAGAAGAATGTGTAGAAATATTCAGATAATGTTTCTATTATGATAGTCCAAGAACCTTATGTCAAAGGAGTATAAACTATAGCATACATTCGAGACATTTCCCCTCCAAATTGTTTCCTTTGAAGCGCTGTAAAATATTTTATACGAGGTTTCCAACTGTGAAATACAAGGTTTTCACTCTAAGCCATCGATTGCGGCTTGTTCAACATACTTGCTGTACAAACTACCAAGATTATGAGAATACTGATGGTGGTTAGTCTGCTAGCATGCAATCACATTGTACTTTATACATTATGACCAAACAAGAAATTAAGATTTGATTTCAGTTATCATAAAATAAATAAGTTCATAGAGGTCATCAACTATGATGATAATTTCCTGCTCATAAGACTGTAATTACCATTATTTTTCAGCAAAGGTATGAAGCTATGTATGAACTACTAATGCAAATATTATAAATCAAGTTACAGATCACAAGTACGTAGTAAATTATGAAAGAAAACAGGGGTTTGCAAAACCACTCACAAAAAATTATGCTTTCTTTCAATTTCTTTAGTTACACCATGAAACGTACAAATACATTCATACTACAGTCAGTTACTCCTCATAATGACCAGGGATGCCCTAAATAGTTCCGTCTTGAATAGCTGGGCAACCATTAACTGCATTTGAATGCAATACCATGGTTTATCATCACGGGCATAGAAAGGATACTCTTCCAGTTGGGTCTATCTGTTTTTCTACAATGATTCCTCTGCGCAGGATAGACTAACGGGTATAGATAGCACTTCTCAATATTCCGAGATATCACTGTAGATGTTGAGCAAATCTCTGCAAAATTTGCAGAAGCAGGTTTACACATGGTTTAATATGCATTATAGGTTTGTTGTTTAAAAAAAAGTGTAGAAATATCTTCTTTACGTTCATTATCTAACTGTATAACCTTCTGGATGCAAGTTAAACAATTCCTGTTCATGTTTGTTAAGTGTTATTATTGTTAATATTTTTTTTTACAAATATTTCTGATATTAATTTTAGTGTCACGGGCCTTGTTACAGTTTTTGTTGAATGTTTGCAAATATACTGAAATATTGGAATTTTAACACACAATATATGAATTGATAAGTGGGTTTTACCATCTTCTTGAAGAATATTTTTAAAGTTCATATGAAACTACATAGATTTATGAATTACACCCAAGCAAAAAAAAAAAAAAAAAGGATGATATTTCAGCATGTCTAAGATGTTCCTCCGTTCCTCATATTCACTTACAACTTTCTATTCGGACTTGACCCCCCCCCCTTTTTTTTCCAGATTCACTGTCTTGATCCGTGCCTGTGCCTGTACATCCACATCCATTAGTGAGAACCTTGGTGACCAAGCATTTATATCAGACGTATTAAACATTTATTTGTTAAGAGACAAAATATAATTTAATTGGTACCAAAATATTATTAATGTCTGACTGGTGATACTTTTATTACTACTACTGTCAGCCTTAGGAAGTAATTAATAGTTTATTACTTCTAGTTCCAGCCCTCTATTACAGCTGAGTTACATTTGATAATTTTTTTCGAAGTTGGGTAGTCGAAATAAAAATAGAAATATTTCTCTAGGCTTATTAACCACTTTACCTCAAGAATATTAAAAAAATAATAAACATAAAAATTTAATTATATGTGACATAATTCTTGCGAAGTAAAATTTTAAAAAATTTCTGTTAATTTAATTAATCTTCTGGCTACTACCTACATTTGTGATTATGTTGATAGGTGGGAAAATGTTTTAATTTTTCATAGTAGTATACCTACTCTTCATAGCCTGCTCTTTCTTGTATTGCTCACCTCATCCTGAACACAGACATGAAAATATAATCTATACTGAAATAGAAATAAAAATATAAACTAAAACTACTATTTTAAGATATGATAGGAAAGTTACAGTAAACAAGGAACTCCAATGAGTACGTCTGAGGTGTCAGTGAGGGTCATAGTAGTTCCAGTGGCAGTCCTAATAACCCCAATGGATGTCTAGACCCCATGATCCACAAGGCTTCTGTCCATGCTTATCATACATAACAACCAGACCCCACAGTACACCCCTGGGCATAAACAGTCACACAACTCTGACTATCAACTAATATTACTACAACCTAAAAATGTACCAAAGGGAAAAATAGTACAACGAATGGAAATTTTACTATCACGACCAGTCCACGCTGTCAGTGGCGGTGCATGAGTTCGTGTTGTCATGCTCTAGCATAAACAAAATTCCCATACACTTCGCTTTAATCAAAGTTTTAAATCCGAACTATTGTGGACTCAAAAGTGATGCTATATAGCTTTAACAATGCAGTATTACTTGGTAAGAGCTCAATTTTGTTGCCAGAGATAATTATTTGCAGGTTTTTTAGCCTTGCACACATTGCCTCGGCGCTCTTCTGCGGCTGAGTAAATATGCCGCACCTCCAGCCAATCTCTCTCGCTGGCCGGAGTTGCAAAGATGCACGGGAATCTCGCCCTTATCTGTGCCCGCTTCATGCACACACATGTTCGGCATTTGAGTAGGAAAATAAACAGCACTAAAGTATTTCCAGCATAAAAGATGGTAAAACAATGGTCTGTTGAGTATTTCTCTGGGTGAGCGCACGAAAGAAAGTAGCAACAAGTGACTGTTTGAAGAAATAGATGGGCAATAAGTATATGAAATTCAGAAGAAACACCAATGTTTATTTATATGCTCCCGCTTAACCATTACCACTCGTGATTTTCTTGTTACGGCGTGTATGACTTGAAAATATTTTAGCAGTATAGGAGAGCGGCAGCTACGAACTTTCTGCTTTCGATTATCTTCGTTACACTTTTCTAATCTTGTATCTGCATGCAATTACAATAATACTGATAATTAGTTAACATGTGTTTACTCTGTGGCCTACAATATTATTTAATGCATGTATTATATATAAGATAGAGTAAGTATATTTAGTTACGGCAATTAACAAGTTAATTTCGACTTCAAATTACACTTTCCTCACCAATTCAAATTCACAATTTACAGTTTAGAAAATTCGGGTAAGTCATAGGTTGTCATTATTGTCATAATTTTATAAGCATTCATACTGTGCATACATTTATTCCTTTTTAATCCTTGCACATAAAATATAGTTAAGGCTTTTTTTGAACATTTTCATTTATTACTGATTATAACAAAAGTGTTATCTGTTTGCATTTTGGAATAGGGAAACTTAAACCAACTATGATTCGTAAACCATGCGATTAGCCTATGTTATAATTGTTCATATCGATATAACCGACAACGAAGCCCGAGGTTCATTAATTGTAACAACTAAACAAGTGCCCTGTAAACTACAGCACTCATCAATTTTTTTTTATACCTGAAACCATAAATCTACGCGGGGTCATAAAAATTCCCATTTCTGTTACATAAACTGAAAAACACTTCTTAATTTTCCTATACAACCCAATCAAATCCAGTTTATGTGAAATGGTGGTCTACAAATACCTAGGTGTTCAAATTAATAAGTTCGCACAAATCACACTATATCATTAGTAATTTATATTAAAAAAACTCTTTTAATTATTGTGTCGGCTAATGTATTATTTTCGGAATTTTGAATAACGTGCATATGTAATGTCACCTGTAAAGATGTTTTAGTAGTGGGGTACTGCATCTATTGCAAGAAAAAACAAGCACGTATTAGTTTCGTTATTAGTTTCCAAGGTTTTACTTGTAAAAGTACAAAACATATGAAAATATATTTCCACATTTAAATATTACTTTTTTTTTTTTTTTTTTTAATTCAATGAAAACTTTGTTCTCGTAGTTATCCTATTGAATGTGACATTTCCCATGAAAGGGTGACCTGTACGGACGAGCATAAATTACACCCTTGCCCAACCTAGGATTCGAACTCGGATCTCATCACGCTCAACACTCAACCGACAGCGCCACAGTGGGCAGCCAATAGGTCAACCAGAATACTGTCAGTGGTTATAAGAACTTATTTTAAGTGAACAAAAAGCAGCTAATTTCATTGGAGATAAATTCTCAGTTACATTTAAAGTACCATATTATTAATTGTTCTCCATTTTATGATTCGCTGCCGGGATTCACTAGCTTATATTTGCGCTAAATTAAATGCAGTTATTACGGGCAAGGTTTCGTACATGATTATAAACATTTATAGGTTATCTTGAACTTAAAACGTCGACACCAGTCTTTTCTTCGCAATTAAAAAAGTGCAAATAAAAATTTTTTTTAAACCATTTTCTCAGTTCTGTTTTGTGTTATTATGTAGCATTGATTATACTAAATTTTCATGTTTCATTTAAGGTAACATTATTGTAATTAAAGATGCTTTAAAGTTATTATTATTTATTACAATTTTATTTGTAGGCCCGAAATTAAATTTTGTATTCTTCTTGATGATATCGACAGGGGAATAATACGAGACACAATTAAAGAATTCTATACCATCAAAAATATTGTACCAACAAAGGCAAACTAATTAATGCCCGTTTCACAAGAAATAATTGGGTGGCAGTGAAGTGAGAGATCACTCAGAATAATCCTACATTAAATGGGGTTTGTGTGGAAGAAGAGCACAAAGAACCGTGTGTTGTTCACTGAGTGCAGTGACATTGTAATGGGCGATCCAAGTATCTTACAGAAAATAGGCAGAAAAGACGAGAAGGACACAAAATATTTTATATGGATGGATCGTGGATCAACACAAACTTGACAATGAGTAAGTGTTGGCAGAAGAAAGACTCTGCAAAAGGTATTTTGATTTCGGGAGGGGCATCTAATAGATTGGTCATTGTGCACATCGGATCCACGAATAATTTCCTGGACAATGCTCTGTTAGTTTTCAAAGCTGATGCAGCGAGTGGAGATTGCCCCCCCCCCCCCCAGAAAAAGACGTAAGCAGAAAACTTTTAAAAAGGATTGGTAGATACAGTTTTTTTTTTTAAATAGATAATTTGCCTCTTGCGCCTGTAATTGTTATGGACAATGCCCCGCACCATTCTAAACAGCAAAGCAAATGCCCGTCAAATTAAGTGACAAAAACTATATTATTGAGTGGTTGAGCCAGAAGGGTGTGGATCATGATGCAAGCATGATGAAAGTTATGTTACGCTTGTTGGCACAACACAGGCCAAAACTAATGGTATTTAGTGTGGACTAACCTCTATGACGACAAAGTTACAGAGTTGTTAGTTTTTATCCCTACATGTGCGACCTCAATGCAACTGGGCTGGCCTGGGAAAATAAAACAGTACATTCTCGAGCGGAACATATCTGGAGAGTTATCTGGGCAAGCATTTCTTATGTTAACTAGAGAAGCAGTAGACTTGTGACAAAAGATGATTGGAAAGGTTACGTAAAATACGTGATGGAAAGAGAAGACGAGTATTAGAGAGAATACTGTCATGGGAATCGCACTTAATGAATCTGTGATTAACTTAGGTGGAGAAAGTCGTGATGATGACTTCTCCACAGAGGCCAAGTATAGTGCCGATAGTTATAGTAATGATTCGTATTTAACAAAACCCCTGTGAACATATTTGTAGAGTCAAAATTCGGAATTATTTTATTAGAGAAAATGTATAAATGTTATGTATAGGCTGTTCACGGTATAGTGAGCACTATGTAAGGCCCTTTTCAATTTTACTTCCCAGCCAATATGTGTCTTTCCGTCACTTGTTGGTATACAATTTTTCATGTAACTACTTCATACTGTGACGGAGTGGGCTCCGTCGCTTCATGGAGAGTGTAAAGTGTCTGTTACAATATGTTGTGTTTTTCAGCCTCTCGCACCATTGTACGCTCGAACCCTGTTGTCCAGTCTGCCTGCTGTGCAGCTACGTAATGCGGGTGGTAGCGTGGAGCTGCCAGGGGCCTACTTGGTATTTTTAATATGCTTGTGTGTAGAGAGAGCACTGGCGGCGGCGTAAAGAACATACTGTGTGATGGTCTCAGGAGTAGGGACGTGGCGATGGAAGGGATATTGGCGCGTATAAATACGGGTGTGCGGCAGGTCTCATGGAGCGTCACACCTCACAGCCTCACACGTCCTCCGTCCAAGGAGGGTGCGTCCTGCGTTTTCTCGTCGTCTAACTTCTCGGCACACATCCTGTAGATTGTGGTCAGCCTGGAAACAGGTCAACTTGAGCCTAGCCCCTAGTGGGTCAGCGGCTACAGTGTGCAGCACCGAACTAGGTACATTTCTGACAGCACTTGCTCGTCAATTGCATACACCATATCGCGAATCGCTCCAGCCGGTCCCTTCTCCCCCTCCCCTTCCTCCTCCGGGGGATGGAGTTGGACGGGGGAATGTCTGACTCGGGTGAACTAGTGCGGATACAGATCACCGAAAGGGACGCTGCAATTCTGAAAATGTTCCCGCACTTGACCGATGCAGTAAAAACAGATCCAGGCAATTGCTTCACCACAGTCTCACTTCATACAAAGCATAATGGTTTCTTCCCCCTCACCCCCTCACAACAACAATAAAACATGGATTTGGAATACCAACAACAAAAACGAAAGGGGGAAAACCAACAAACAACACAACACCACTCACAAGGAGGACAAACGCCTTCGCCATTCGTCGTCTGAGGCGAACAACACTGGAATACTGACTTCGAATCGGTTCGCCCTTCTGAAGGAGGTCACAGACGAGGCGTCAGTACGGCCCTTCAGGCCAGCCTCCAGTCAACACTCAGCCGTCTGCCAGCCGAACAACAGCTCAGAGAAAGCTCCGTATTGTAGTTCCTGACAGTACAAAATATCACTTGCTGTTGCAGAAACTCAGGGGCATCAGCAAGGACGGGTTCCCACTCCTTCCAACTAGCAATGGAATTCAAATCCACACAAACAATTTCCAACAGTACGAGGCTGCTCGGCAAATGCTCTCAGCCAACTACATCCACTTCTTTACTTTCTGTCCTACTTCCGAACAGCCACAGAAAGTAGTTTTCGACCTTCCTCCCACATCCGACACGGAGGTCATCAAACAGGACATTCAATACAGCGGATATAAGGTCCTCCATATATATCAATTCAGTAAAAAAATCACCTGCAACACAGACCCCACGAAATTCACTCTGGAGCCACAACCATTCTTTTGTGTAAGAGCCTCGCAGGACCCAAATCTGCCCCCTTTACACACACTGACAAAAATAAATATGACAGTAGTTCATCCGAGGCCCTACCAAAAAAGACCTAAAGGTGTGGCTCAATGCCGCAAGCGTCACGCCTTCGGACGCTATCAAAATTTCTGCTTCATGCCAGAGGTCTGCCCACACTGCGCCGGCTCACCCTGCAGGTGCCTGCCCCGCTGCCACTGTACAACCTAAATGTGTAAATTGCAATGGAGAACATTCTGCTCTCTCCAAAGACTGCCCTAAGTTGCTGGAACTGGTGCTGAAAAGACAACAAACCAGAGGAAGAACAACATCTCAGCCAGCTCCTGCACCGTCCAGGAACCTGGCGTCGAACTCGAGACCACGAAACCCACGACTTTCGTACGCGCAGGCACTTGCTTCCAGCCCCCTCACAACTACATGCACATCTGAAACCCTTGCAGATACAACCACAACACCACCAACTTCCTCTCGCCCTCTCCCGCAAGGTTCGCTGGGAGAGACGAAAGCCGCAATGCGGGAATTCCGTCAGCTCATGGCTTTCCTACAAGCTTGCAACTTTTCATCGCTCCTGACGCACTCCCGCCCGTACATCAGCCAAGTTTCGAACATCACAGACAAGCAGGAAAGAACCTGGATATTGCTCGAGGCCATGGAGACGTTTGCAGCCCCTTAAGCCGGATGCATGTCCTGGAAATTTCCCTTTTACCCATGACCAACACTGGAGCGATCGTAACAATATTTACAGCTAAACTACACTCTACCGAGCGACAAACCGCGTATTTAAATTATTAAAATCACCAACTGATTGCAGCACCTAGTTTTGCAAATAAAAGCTACTTTGTGTCTTCAGAACACATAAATATATTCATTTTAATTCAAATTGAATAATATTATTAACTACTGGCCCTTAATTTCTTTATCAACTACCTCAGTTACAATAAAATCACTTGCATAAAGCAGAACAGCATCAAAAATTCTGAATTTTCAAGTAATTCTTTCACCTTTTAAATTGCCAGATATTGACTTTTAAAGTTTTACAGCAGCCTTTTATTATTAATATCAGTTGAATTACAATACCTTGAACTATAAATACCATACTTTAGTTTTCCCGATACAATATAAAAGCTGTTCCCGGTAAATAACGACAGTGCTGCCATCGCTTATGCAACTCCGAACACCACGCCTCCTAAAATTCCCTCGGCCAATCAGAGCCCTCTGGCCGACTTGCACTTTAACAGCATTTGCAACAGCTATGGGGTGATCTTGTAAAGGCTGTTCACGATAAAGTGAGCACTTTTTAAGGCCCTCCCGATAGGCATTGACCACTAATAAATACATCTTATTGCAGCCTAAGGCATTAAATTTTGAGGGTGATGAAATGTATACACTGTGTTTATTGGTAACTTCTCACTTCTGACTCGGTTTCCAGGCTCTTCTTTCGGATTTTTACGAGTATTATATAAGAAACAATAATTCTTATTATAAATAACTTTTAGATAGTTTATTCACGCCCTCAGAGCCAAATATAAAGAAAATTCACTTAAAACAAACCCCGAGACTGGCCGGAATTTTCCGATCGGTCCGGGGCAAAATTACACCTCTTTTAACAAAACCACTTTGCGCTTGCATCGCACCAGTCAGTCCAGCCCAGTCGCTCGACACAGTAACATACACTCATGCACTTAAATATACCGTAGTTATTAAATTCACTATGCAACAACTTTTCTTACTTTAGTAATTAATTCTCAATACTTATTATTACTTTACAACAAATACACTGGAATGATATTCGCGCAACTTAACTTCACCACACCACAATAAAACTTGTTTTTTATTAAACCTTCACCACTCCAGTCATGCGAAACAACTTTTAACCAATGGCAATTAACTTCCGCTTTTCTTACCACGCTGTCGCAAGCCCCCTCATAGGGGCTTGCGACAGCAGGACAAAAGTTCTGAACTTTAAAATTTCGCGCCGATTAAATTCACTTAACTTCACCACCCGCCTTTACCCCGTACAGGCAGGGGAAAGGCGGGTACAAAACTTAGTCTTGGAAACAAATCCCATGTGCTACCCTGGGAATTCTGTACAATAATGTCTGCCCCGCAGCTTGAAATATTTTTGATGGCTGTGGAGGGGGGAGGGGGTTATCTTATCCTTTCCTCCACAACTTATATGATAACAGTCTGGGTGGCCAAGGTCTCTCACAAGGGATCGATCCACCCCCCGCGCTGAGGGAGTAGCGTCCCAGTGATGTAAAATGGCGTGGAGCGTCGTCGGGGCTCCGGCTCCGGCAGGGGCCTGGTGGCCTTCGTTGGTCTCAGCTAGTGGTTCCGCTGTGAGCAAGAGGAGAGCTTCGCCGGCTGAGAGCTGGCCTCAAAAGCGAGTGGTTCCGCTTAGGGCCGGTTGCACCAACATCGCCCCCGATCCGAGATCGAATGATCCTAGTTCCGAACCAGAATCCAGTTTGATCTTTGTTCCAATGTAAAAGTGTTGCACCAACGAAATTTCATGATTCTGGATCTCTGATTCGTCGATCTTGGAGAGATCGATATTAAGAATGAGACAAATTTTGCTATTGGTTCGTAATATATGACGTCATGTAAGTAGGCGTATTTTTCATAATATATAGAACTAGATCTGCGACCTTTTGTCAGTTTTAAGTGAATTACTGTACGAATTTGACTGAATAATATTCAAGTGCGTATAATGTTGTTTTAATTTCCCAAAAAAAAAATCTTACGTAGTTCTATCTGTTGGCGTGTTTTCAAACTACATGTGTCGACGATGGCTGCTCTCAGATCAAGATTTCAAATCACCAATTTCGACGGTTCGAAATGAACTTAATCTCGATCTCCAGTCTAGCTCTGAACTCGAATGGTGCAACAGTTTTCAGTGTCGATCTTAGATACGATCTCAGATCGAGTATCGAACCACGATGGTGCAACCGGCCTTTAGAACAGTGGTCGGCCGGACCCGTAGTGGGAAGAATTACGAGGTGAACTCAACTGGTTGACAACTTCGAACGTTTCTTCGCATCCCGTCACCTGGATCGCACTCGGGGTCATAGCTCCAACACACTGCCTGACAGCGCTTCACGTGCCTTCACTTGAACTGCCGTTACGAAATATCTAACAGGTAAAAATCCATCCACATTTTAGTTTCTCTACTGGAGAGTATGACGATGCTAAATATTCATGTACGTGGCTTTTGTGCTTTACCATTAAAAAAAAAAAGTGTTTTACATAAGACAAATCGCAAGTTTAATGTGCTATGTATGATGTTATTAAAATATTATTTTAGAGCTAATACTGTTACTTATGAATCTTGCGGTGTACTTCAAAACTTGCTCAGAACTGTGCACGTCATTTTGAAAAAAAAAAAACCACAATATGCCACGTTGAATAGTTTTCGTCAGATGATGTGTTATATTTATGAAAGTTGAGAAAGGTGCGGAGTTATGCCTGCGCTCTCGTGACTTTCGCAACGCTCATCGCCTCACCGCGCTGGGCTGTTCACGATAAAGTGAGCAATTTTGAAATCAACCTTTAAAAAAAGGCACTGCCTCTGCCTGCATATATTTTATCGGACGCCCTGAGTGACGTGCACCCAGTAAAGTTGGTAACGATGGAGGGAAAAGTAGTTACATATATTAACGTCGAACAAGAAGTGTTAGGTAACCATTTGTGACAACTAAAATTATTTTTCTCGCTTTCTGAATTTTTAAATTCACCTAACTGTAAAAAAAACGAGCAGATTTGTACAGTATTTACTTTTATTATAATTTCACAGTTTCACTTAACCGACGCATGAATATAGTAATGAGGCCCATGGCAATGTTAATTTTACATAAGGAGGAATAACACACGTGTATACTAGTAAATTTTAAGCAGGGCCTTCAAAAGTGCTCATTTTACTGTGAAAAGCCTTTAAACATATCTTCTTTTGGTATTCAAGCAAAGCAAACACATTTTCTGTACAATATTAAAATCGTTAACTTCATAAATTGATATTCATGTTTTACTTGTAAATATATGCAGCGTGCCATTAAAAACAGACGGGATAGAATTAGCAACGATACGCGAGATCATGTTAAAGTTATAACGTTTACAGAAACCAGACGAAAGCGTGCGCTTATTATATTAATATGATTGACATAATTCTATTATCGCTGCAATAAAACATTGTTACCTGACAGCACTATTCTATGGACACATATATGCATACTTATTAGTACCAAGTACATAGTGAGTATAATTACCGGAATATTTGAGGGCAAGGGTACTTAAGGGCATTGTTTGATTTGGGAATATATTAAATATTTAAGGTAATAGTTACAAACAAAAGAAGTACAAAAATTCAAGGCATTTCATGTTTATTTTGTATTATACATTTCCATCGATGTTAGTGTCTGAATAATTCAGAAAATCAGAAAAGTGCTCTTAAGAACATACAGTTGATTGATAACAATACCAAATTTTACACAATCTTTTTCATGAAAGTGGCTGAAATTACTGAACGTCAGGCACAGTTGCTGAAAGAGTATTTTTTTAAATTAGTTATATCTAGTTTAGTAGGTTTAATTGTAAAATTATTTATCATTTTTTAAAAATAATTTCCTCCTGATTGCATTGACCATACTAGCAAGTAGTTTATTAATTAATTTAATGCGAATGTACGTAGCTGTTTTTCCGTAGTGGTAAATGCCAACTCAGGACCAGGGAATGCAATTTGAATCGTTGTTCTCATCTGTTCTTGATTAATCTGCCTTTGAAAGATCATGTGAAGTTATTTTTGACAGACACTCTTCTTCATTATTGTCTGCGGTGCTGCGGTTTCTTGTAAATACAGACGTGCAATGCTTTTTCAGTACATACCAACTTTTTTTGTACTTGGCATCAAGTGGTGTTGGGTGGTCGTTGGCACATACAATGCTTCTTATATAAAAAATAAATTTTCAAGTACGTCTTTATTTGATTTATTAGTTGGTATATAAGTGATTCCATATTTTCCCTTCACACAATGAAACAAATTCTTTAAAGAGTTGTTTGTAACACGAATTCCTAACTGCAATGCCATTTCATTCCGGTGTCCTATCACTCGTACTAAGCATATATATTCATCCATTTCTGACAATATCTTGTCTTGTTCCACTTTGTATAATACGTATGCAAGCTTTCTTTTGTCTGTGTTAAAAGGGTTTCAGCTGTTCAGAGTATCGAACCAGTCGTTAAAAATGTACAGTAGCTTTCCAAGGTTCTTTTAGTAATGCTTTCTACCAAGGCATTATAACGCTATACTTGACAGCTTTAATTAACAGTTTTATTTGACAGAAGCTACGCAGCTCTCTGTAATTTCTGTGTTTGTGTTCTTGAAACGTCTAAATGTTGTTGGGAAAAATTGAAAGTAAACATAAGATCTTGAAGGGACATATCTAGAAGTTTTTGAACGCAAGGTTATTGTATTACTTCGCTGTTGGAAGATTGAAAACCGTCGTTTAGAAAGTGGTTTCTGATAAGTTGAAGTACGTGAGGAGTGTCTGCGAATATAAAAACATCTCTTTACTCATCACAGGGTTAAGGAAAGGGCGAATGTGTTGCATTAAGCACTACATACTGTTTGGGCAGCATGAAGAGGGCCTTAACAAATTGTCATGTACGTCGCGGTATGAAACCGACCTTAGACTTCAAACAAATCCAGGACGCCAGGGATTGCGTCAAATGACTGCAACACGACAACACCTCCGACCACTGAAGCTGGAAGGAGGCCAGTTGGCTAATGTGATTGATATAGGTCGGAGCGAAGCTAATGTCGGGGCCTTTTCCACGACAGCGGCCGAAGCAGTCGGAAGGAGCTTCCACGTCGGGCAGCGAGGAGCTCGCAGCCTTGGGTGTGTCGCACATCGTGATCCGAACGAGCCAGATACAGCATCCGGCCTCAAGATTCAGGTGGGGACTATCATTAGCTTGAGTCAAGAAGGCGTAGTTGCTAGCCGATTAAACATAAAGTTAATATCCAGTAGCGCCCCGAGTCAAAGTTAGAGAATTAATTTGAATATTGTATGTAAGTAATCGTGTTACAACACGGATTAAATCAGTGTCTTATACGACCTGCGCGTATGGTGTATTGTGGAGCACAATATAAATATAATATCGTGCAAAAGTCACGACCACACTGTTCCAGTGAATTGCGTGCCATTGTCACTCAGTAAAATGCGCGGGTAGTCCCAGCGGGAGAAAAACTCATTTAGTAGTGTCTTCCACAACGTTCTCGCCCGTGCACTTGACAGAGGGTAAACTTCCACCCAGCGGGAAAATAAGTCTGTGACAAGTATGAATCTTTTCTCGTTGTATGTCTGCAGATATGGCTCCAGGAGATCGATTGCTATGGTTTCAAATGGCTATGTTGGTTCTCTTGGCTGTTGTAGTTGTAGGCCGTCCTGGAGGCGACTTTTGTAGCAGTTACACTGGAAACACGTGCGCACAAAATCTCTGGTTTGTATGGCCAGCCCTGGACAATGAAAGTACCTAAGAATGTTCCAATTTTTTGCGCAGCTCCCGGATGTCCCGCTAGCTCACTCACACGCGCGTACATGAGAACTGCGTACTGTGCTGTTGTTGGTACATACACGCATGCACACCATGTGCCACTGTCTTCACTCGCATGCGATCTCACACAATTGTTGACAATGCGCCATCTGTCAGTTGTTTGCTGTACGTACATCATTTTCCATTTGTTTGCGATGGGACACTTAGCCTGTTCTTCCATGATGAGATTTCGCAGTGCGGGCAAAGTGAGTGCCCCTGCTGGCACGGACATGTTGGCGCAGTGTAAGGGCGG
This sequence comes from Dryococelus australis, assembly GCA_029891345.1. Taxonomy (NCBI): domain Eukaryota; kingdom Metazoa; phylum Arthropoda; class Insecta; order Phasmatodea; family Phasmatidae; genus Dryococelus; species Dryococelus australis. The sequence goes on along the minus strand of CM056994.1, from coordinate 59,155,650 downwards.
TGTGATGTGTGTGTAGCATTAGGATGGGGTGGGGGTGGGGGCAGAGAATGTCTTAATGTCTTCCCACTCTTCTTCGTCCCACAATGTTTCCTCTTCCGGTGACAGGTAGTCAGCCAGCTGATTATCCTCGCTGGCGACGTGTTGCACCTCGAAATCGAAATACTGTAGGAAGAGGGCCCAACATGTCAGTTTGCTTCGGCTTTCTCTGATGATGTGTAGCCATAGTAAGCAACGCTTGTCGGTGCGCAATGTAAACCACTGGTATTCCAGAAGCCGACAATACTTTTTCAGGCTCCAAACCGCAGCCAAGCACTCGCACTCGTTTAAGTCGTATATTTTTTTCTATGGCACCGAACTTCGTGTTCCCAAAGTCAGTGATGTGGCGTGTCTCCACGTGCGACGGTTAAAAGAATATTACGCAGAGTCCCTTTCACTCGTATCCGTCCGCACATTCAGATGTTTTGTGGGGTCGTACCGGGCGAATGCGGGAAACTCCCAGAAACGCTGTTTCAGCTCGTCGAAACTGTTTTGCTGAGCGGCGGTCGACTTGAATAGGATGTTCGGAGACATGAGTTCTGTCGATGAGGCCTTCACAATTGTGAATTCGGCAATATATCCACATAGCCAGTTTACCACGCCGAAAAACTTACGGAGTTGTTTCTGCTTTGTTGGCTCTGTGTGTACTTCGATGAGTTGAAGTTGCTCAGGTGTTGGTCTTCTGCTGTTTTCATCAACAATGTGCCCCAGAAACTGTATTTTGGCCTTTCTTAGATGATGCTTTTTGTTCACATACATCAGTTTGTTGATTGCGAGGCGTTCAAGTACTAGGGAGAGATGTTTGATGTATTTGTCCCAGGATTCGGACCATATTATTACGTCAAGATAAGCTAAGGCAAATTCACCAATGAATCTGTTCAGGACGCACACCTTCATTGTGTGGAACATGGATGGAGCACATTTAAGGCCGAATAGAATGGCATAAAAATGGAATCGCTGTCCATCAGGTACAGTGAATGAAGTTTTGTTGCAGCCTTCCTGTCTGTCGGGCACTTGCCAGTATCAGGTTCGGACGTCGATAATAGTCATTACCTTCGCACGCCCCGATGTGTTTAAAGTTTCCTTGACATGAACGTACAGAGGCGGCACACTTTTTGTCACAAATTCAGGCTGTGAAAATCTACGCAGAACCGCCACGAGCCATCTTTTTTTGGAGCTAGCGTGATGACCGAATTGAATTAACTTTCTGCTGACTCTATGAAGCCCCCCTGTAACATTTATGTGATTTGTTCTTTAATAATGCGGCACTGATGTCGGTAGTAAAGTCGGAGTTGATCATAGATGCGCATGTATGTGCTGAGTGGTATGCTGTGTTTAACCACAGTAGTCCGACGCAACATGTCAGCGGCCATGAAAACATCATGCCTCTCATTCGAAAGGCATTGAATTGCATCGCGGAACAGTCTGATCCAATTCATCCAGCGGTACTTCCGGCCCTTGTTCTGTGGGGGCGAGGATCCAGACTGTAAACAGTACGACGTTCCTTCTTTCCGAAGTGGATTCGGCAGGCTGCAGGTTCAACAACTCTGCTCTGTTCAGTGAGCCAGGCACTCTGAGTATCACATTCTCACGAATGTCATTGGGCACGAAGACGACGGTTGCCGTCTCGACATCCTTTATGCATACTTTGATATTATGCTCTCCCACTATTTTTGCCATGTGTTGCTGGGTAGTCAGTTGTATCACTTGAACGGGTGTCATTTCACATGCATTAATTAATTTTGACCTCACAAAGTTGTGTAATGCTGTCGTGTCGATCAGGGCACGACATGGGTGACCATTGACTCTTGACGGGTATGCGGCTAAAACTGCTATGATTTCCTGTGATTTGTGAGAGAAGTATTTGTTGGGGTGTTGTCGTTGACACGTCGGATCTGGGGTAAGCGATGTTCGGCCGCCCTACTCCGTTCTCTCATTTCCCGATGCTTGCTTGTTTTGCTCTTTTACCTGCTTGTAGTACTCCCACATAGGACATTCGTTATTCCAGTGGGGCCCTTCGCACCACTGGCAAGGATTCGGGGGTCGCCTACTTCCCGACCATGGGTGGGGTGCGGCACTGTATGTCATGGTCAGGTCAGCTGTTGTTTTGGTCAGTGTCTGGTTGGTTGCGGTTGCAGAGGCAGAACTCTTTTGCACTATCTCAACTGTCATTATGCTTTGGTTCTTCTGTTGCTCTGAGTCCTGTTGCAGTTGAACAGTCTCACAAGTACAGCATGGAAGTTGCTGTATGCTGGAATCTAAGAGCATGATGATTTGGATGAAGACTTTTCCTGATGCGTGAATTACCAGCACGAGCGTGGCCTGATACTTGGTGCAAGCAGTGCTGGCAAACACTTCCAAAATGTGTCTGAATGACAGCATCAGGTGGTAAGCTCGAATGAGGCTGGTTTTATGAGTTGCAAAGTTATACAGGCTCTTCTTTCCCTGCTCTTTCAGGATAACCCTGCTATGTACTTGCAGTGATGTAAATGTTTTGGCGAATATGCAACTGAATGTGCTGTGGAATTCTTCCCATGTTATTCCATAGTGTGCCATCCCTTGCCACCAAAACTTCGCATCGCCCAAGAGGCGGTTGCAAATGAAGCTTGGCCAGTCAGCCCTGTCCACACCATAGCAGCACAATTGGTCCTTGCAGTCTTGTAGGAATCCCAACAGGTCTTCACTCGCTGTGCCTGTGTAAGTTGGCAGCGACTGAAATCTGGCTGGAGTCGTGGCTGAACGTTGACAAGCAGGTGGTTTCTCATTCACAGTGTGTTGATGCTGTCACTGGAATACTAGTTGCTGGGATGCATGTCTGTTGCAATATCGGTGTGGACTGAGCAGGGGTTGGTGCACTTGGTGATGCTCCTACTCCTGTAATGGTCAATGGATGCGGAAATGCCCACTGTGGTGCCACGAAATATTCCCTGGACGACTTCATTAATTTTCTGTGAGGGTTGTCTGGATGGTATGAATGTTTCATCAGCTCCGTGGAATGGCTCAGTTGTTACGTGGACTGTCCGTATAGAGTCTGTGCTGACAGGTGCTATTCGACATCATGCGCAATCAATGAAATTTGGCTCACACCCCATTGCATATTCTCATGGTGATACGGACATCTATGGTAGGTGTGGTTGCATTGTGCACACGCAAGTGTCACAATCTCCAAGCTATCGCACGTGTTGGCATTTGCACATCTGAACAAAGTTCGGATGACTTGTGATGATGGGTGCTGTAATTCGGCTGTTGGTTCTGCGGAGGTGCAGACCACTGGCGCACACACTGGATTGATGAAGCCCTTGATTTGTGATGGTTCCATACAATATTATCTCCAGGTTTCCCAGACACTAAGCATGCTAACACTTATCTGCAGATTTCCGCGTTCACGTCCTCAACGTCTTTCCGCAGCCGGCGTGTGGAAGTAGGCTCGCTACACATGCACGTTTTTCCCTGGAGGAACTCCAACGAGAACAGATCCAAGCTGGGCGCGAGGCGGAAGCATTTGTTACATAGTGATGATGCTTTCCCATTGGTGGTTTACCATCCCAGGTCGAGAACGCAGCATAGTTGACACGGGGAATTCATAATGTTGTCAATGTTTATATTCTGCTGGGCCACATGGCTTGTGGCTGTCACCCATGTGCACGATGTGGGAGGGGTGGTCCTGCTGGCACAAAATGGCACAGTTAGAGAGTTGGTGGCAGGTTGCTTACTCCCCTCGGCGATGAACTTGCCCAAGTTGGCGGTGGGCACTGATGTTACTTGTGCTGCGTGGTCGATGAAGATGCACAGGGCTAAGATGGCGAACTTTGCTGATTTTCTGAGACAATGACTATTTGGCACAAAAACTCCCACCTGGCCTTTTTCTTTTCGCATCCAATTTTTCGGTGTGCTAGCCCAGAATGACGAGAGCAAAATCGTGGAAGCTCGCCATTAGCGAACATGAGAAGCCAGAGGCTCAAAGGAACTTAAGCATGTGAGCACACATCGTCAAATATGGCGCACAAATTGAACAGGATCACGTTGTAATAATTGGATGTTAGTTGCTGGTATAAAAATGATCTTTTTTTGCCATGAAAATTGTAGTTTGGCTGTCAGTTATGTGTTATCACACAGAGGGGTGCCATTTGACAGTATCTTAGGCTGGATTATCAGGAAGGAAAGGTTATGTGGACTGGAATAAAAATGATAACAGGTTTTCCATGTGTGCACCAGCGCCCAGTCAAGCACAAGAATTATGTGAGTTGTGGGTCCGACGGCCCTGAAATGGCCTCCCTGATGATTTCCGTATCTGGATGCTGCTGTACATGATATTGGTTCCACTATACTTCAAGTGCCTAGCTAGCAGAGTATATCAAAGCTTCCCCCGAATGCTTATTCACTCCTGGCGAGAATTGTTTAGGGCCATTCTTACACCCAAAATTTACACAAGTTAATGATGCATGTTATGCAATCGAGATGCAATCGTGGTAAATACAAGATGCAGTTCAATACAATCATATTTATTTACGTTCTCCCTCATGTGAGGCACTGAAAAATACAATACTCCCCTGAAGTACGGAGAACTCTTAAGCTGTGAAATTTGGCACGAAGCCTATGTATTGTTTAGGATGAAATGACAAGTCCCGATCATGTAAAATACGATTCAGGTACGGAGTGGCTAACTCCCTGGACTAAAAGACAACACAAGATTCCAGGATTTAAATAATTTGACTATTGATATGATACATGGTTGATCTAAACAGTGAAGGTCCAAGGAGAATGCACAAACACAACCACTCCGCGAGATTATGGTGACACTACTGACTAGGAGTTGGAAACATAGCCTTCTCACTGGCTGCCCCTTCCTGCTTCATAATGAAAATCACATATATTCCACTTGATGATTGAGATGAATAAAATGGTGATGACTGTGCAGTGGCGATGAGGCAAAACAACACAAAAACCCTTTTTTTATTAAATAAAAATATTATACAAGAAAATATGAAAATATAAAATGTACAAGCATTATTGAGGTATACCTGACTTAAGCCTCTTGCTTATTAGTAAAAAAGGCATCTTTTTACATCTCTGATTGTGGTGTTGTTAGCATGTCCCTTTTGATGCTTATTATCTATGTAGACCACAATTTACTGGTATTTTAGTATGCATGACTTAAAAACTAACATAACACTCTTATTAAATAATTAGTACAAAAATGGGGTTATGATGCCATGTGGTCGCTTCGTATGGACAGCGGCTTACTGCATAAGGACTACCTAACCTCAACTGAACACAGTACTGGATAATACTGTACATTACTGGACTAACATGTAGAATGATGAATATGAGAAAGACATAACACACAATCACTGCGACACACTAAAAAAAATGCTGCTCTGCACAGCTACTTAGTGTGGTGGCTAGTGTGACACACATAATTTTTTTATGGTGCGCATGACAAATCAAACATGGTATGGGACATAAAACATCGAGGCACTTTTAAAAATTAAAATACACCCAAACAAACACTTCACTGAAAACATAGCACACTCATTTACATGGCGATTTCATGTAATACAAAATATCTAAACAAACCTGATGTAGCACACAACATGACAAGTAAATAATACACACAGCACTTCACACATTTTTCGAATAGACTGCACATAATTAGAAACAGAATAGGTATATAAATACCAACAGAAAAATAATAAAGAAACAATACAATATACAATGCACTGCACTGATGCACACACAATCGAACATGGAACACTATGTGACACTACTACTCTCACGTGGCAGTGTGGTGAATGGGCTGTGCTGCAGGAAAGGCGTGGTGAACGAGCTGACGGTGGGCATGGTACACGTCAACTACAAAATATCAGCAACTATTCGTCGCAAATAAAAACATTCTTCATGCCCACTTAAAAATACAGTAGTGCATGTTAAAAACCATTTCAACTTAGTTATCGATGTGGCCACGAACACCTTGTAACAAATTCTCTCATTGACCACTGTAGTTTGGGTAATGGGGTTGAAATTGTGTGGCCAAAAGTGCCCCTGCCACTTGCGCTCCGCTTGGTGTATTTAATTGCACCCGTCATTATGGGTGCCAGTGCAGCAGAGTTTTATTTGCATTGCGTTGCACCGGTGCAAAAGTTTGGTACTTATATTTATCGGCCACCTGATGCAGCCAGCAGGTCCATATACGTGACACAAACTGAAAGGACGTAAAGCGTTGTGGCTCCAGCTGCCCCCACGTTTCCTACAATTGCTGTTGTGCCAGACAGTAGTGGCTTAATGGGAATAACCGATCTGGAACACCTACTAATTTATTACAAGATTTACTTCTGGCAATAATTTAAAGTAGGGAGGCTTTGCAGACCACTCTTGTCCCCACAGTCCCCGAAGTGACCTGCCACACCATCAGGTGCAACAGGATGCCGGCGGCTGCAGCTTGTGGCGGGGTCTTATGTTGTAAGGTCCGTGTGTTCACTGTGTTGCGCTGGCTGCCGTTGGCACCAGACTGACGTCCCGGTGGTGGTACTGATGAGCCGCGGCACACGTACGACAAAGGGGGTTGGTCCCTCCGCAAGCTGTGCATGCTGGGCGGTGCAGGTGACGATGCTGCTGCTTGGAGCGGCGGGGTGGTCAGGGGCCCGCTCCCCTGCCGATTCACCTCTGCTGCTACTACTGCTGTGTGAACTCCGATGTGGCTGTTTTATTGGCCAGGCAGAAGGAAGGTAGTCCACAATCAGGCTTGTGGAGCCTGATAAATTTCCCCTGCTGCTTGCTCGATGCTTCCCCGATGTGTCATCTGTGATGATTGGCGGACAGCTGACCTGTGGGTTGATAAGACCCACAGTTTTCTCCGCTGCTTCGAATTTGGTGATGTTCTCTAAGGTCGACGTCCCGACACCAGACGTCGAGATGATATGGACTGACCCATGCGGGTCTGCAGTTCCTGCTGTGACGACTGTTGAGTTGATGGGCGAGATTTTCTCTTTGCTGTTTTCCTCTTCACCCCTTGTGTCCCCTATAGGCATCAAGATGCTGGGCGTCACAGTAGGAAAAAGGCGTCGAAGGGCACTCCTGTCACTGTCGGGATTTGACTCCCCAGTTTTGCCGCTTGGCACGGTGGCTGTTTATTCTTGTTTGCTGCGGATGCCCTCTTGGTCGGGCATCGCAGTGCTGGGTCCTGGTATGGCCAGGTGGAGGTTGTCACTACGAATGGCTATCTACAGCCGGTTGCTCACCTTGACCGGGTATATTGTATATACCAGCACCTAGATTAGTGGGTGGGGCAAACCCAGAGCAGTAATTCTTTGTAATGCTATCCAATTTATGATCCCGGGTGTATTATCAGTTGTCCAGGCTTGAGTTCCTTTGGTGGGCACGTTGTTAATGGCACCCACTGGGCTATGTAACATTCCTGATGCCTGCGGGCATTCTGCAGGTCAATTTCTAGGTGCTGTCACCGGGATACTGCGTTATCTTCGTTTGCACTCTTCGGTTGCCTGATATTGAATTCTCCACGTAGGGGAAGCTCCCTTCCCTGGAGTATGGTGGCTGGATTGTTACCAGGTTCACCCTTTACCGAATGGTGAATAGGGCCGTGTGCAGATGTTCATCACAGGTACTGTGGTTTATTCCTACCCGCAGGTGCAACTGAGTCTTTAGGTCCTGATTATTGCATTCAGTTGGATTGGTCCACAGGTGGTATACGGCAGATGTGTGAAGTTGCATTATCCACTTTGTAGTGGGCTCCAGGGGGCCCACACATGACGAGGTAAACTTGGATAAGAGAAAGATTCCTGAGCGAGCCCCCTGTTTTACAAACAAGGCTGGCCGGCCTACAGAGGCCAGGACTATTTAAGCGAGGAGCGCACACCCCCCTCCCCCAGACTGTCGGCAGAGTGTGAGGTTTTAACATCAGTGTCGGAGCGACTTGGAAGAACACGAGGGTCCAGGGAGCTCTGGCCCATCTGCAAGATATGCAACCTCTTCATTGATGAGCATAATTCCGGCCAGGTGGTAGGGCGGCATTCCCTATATCGAGGTCCCATCTTACAGAATTAATAATCATGTGGCAAGGCTAGGGTCTTTGTATAATCGTATTCTATTATTCTTATAACTGACTTATCTTTCCGTGTATGTCAATATTCCCCTATGTCAGTATATTCAACTCACCATTTCTTGTATAACTATATTCCTTTAAGTTCATATAATTATCTTGTCGGCCAGAGTAAAGTCAAGTCAGTATTGTGTGGAGAATCTCATTGTTGTATTGTGTTAATGTATTTTATATATATATATATATAATCTAAAGTAATGTAATAAATGTGTATTGTTGACTTCCCCATTTTCATTGATTAGCAGATAGCATTAACTACCCCACATAAGTCCCTACCTGACTAGAGATACCATGACTAGGAGAAAGAGTGGTAAGAGAGATCAGATTAAATATAGAAGTAGTCAGTGGTGTTAGGTAGGCAGGTTGTTACACTGGTGGAGGCACGGTCTGTCATTCACTCTTGCTGCCAAGCAATAAACTCCACCACGCGTGTAAATTCATTAGCTAAAATAGATGTTTGCAGCAAAAAACACATGGCAGCACCTCACACTATCCACCTAGGTATCACGCGCCCCCATTTTGTAGTATTCAAATTACAATTGATTAGTCTGTGTAGCCCACTATATCAGTTTTACTAAATCCAGTTGCGTAGAATCGTGTATAATGCAGCATAGGTGCGTGCGAGAGCGATCAGCTGTTAGCTTCCCCATGACCAAGGCCAGTGCACAGCAGACGTTAATTGCGGTAGGTCAGTACGAGCCACTTGCGCGAGTCAGCATAATCGCGCAGCAGACCTTGCCACGGCACAGCTACGTTAATTGCCCTCTCCTTATCATTAGTCAATGCTTATGCTTTTAGTGTGATACATTAATGCATGTGAAAATTGCTTATCATTGCATGATGGACATCTGTTCTTTTTTACAACAGGAAACACCCCACTTGTTTTTGTGTGATGTCGGGATGTTTTCGCAACATTTCTTTCTTTGATAGTTGAAGTAAGTATAAGTTTATACAAAGTGCGCATCACCACCTTTACTACACTCCCTATATATACTAACATATCATCATGAACACAGAAACTACAACAAAAAACATATGCAAACAAAATATGCCTAACGACAATGCAAAATGTGCTGCAGAAGTTCATGAACAATTGAGAACTCAAATAACAACTGATAACACAGAACACACAAAATCTATTGAAGACATTTCCCCTACACAGCCGAATGCAGCATTAGATTGCTCATTTCACGACACACAAGCAACCAGTACCAGTGGATATCTCCGACCCTGCTCACTTTCAACACTACAGACAACACATACGTTTTCAGTTTCCATTCCCACCACGAATCCTCACATTCCTGAACACGAGTAAACAAACGTAAATCTTACAACACAACACCAGTCCGTCAATGTCACTAATGAAACAATACAAATCCCACAGTCATCCAACATTCCAGTGCCCACACAAATCATCTTACAACCCTCACAACAAATTCTCACCTTCTCAGGGGAAAAACCCGAAAACGTTGAGAAATTTTCGGAAACATTCAACGCTACAAGTGAACTCAATAACTGGACAGAATTAGACAAAAGGTGGCATTTAAAGTTTTACCTCACAGAGACAGCCAAAAGGACATACGAGAATTTATATTATGCCTGTGCGTAGGAAATCTCAGGGCAACAGATTGAAGATAAACTTTTAAACACATTCAGAAAACTAGAAACACAAGATCACTATAAGCACCTTTACAAACTACAAAACAACACCCGGATCAGAGTACACTAGCACACACAGAAAACTTGAATTTTTAAAGAACAAACGTGAGATACAATTACCAGAGTCGGAGTTTGTGAACATAATTTGGACCTCCCTAACACCCGTCATTTCAGACAAACTGACTGGTGCTGTTAGCAAACGATACACTACTACAGTTAATCGACAACATCAAGAATATTGAGGTGGACATGTACAAACACCAACTATACAACAGGAATCACAGACTGCACATCACATCAAGCTCCAAGGAGAGATACAGTTATTAAAACAAAAAATACACACTCTCAAAAACGAAAATAACTTTACTGCACCATCCCCACATCCAGTCAGGGACACTCATACAACAACATTTCCACCCTTACCCTTCACCCACACACACATGTACAATCAGACATGGCACAACAGGCCAACAGTGATAAGGTGGATACAGCATGGGAGACCTTACAGACAACTGACACACCAAGGGCCCTATAAACACTACCCTTCAGGGCAGAACACAATCAATACGGTCCGATACAGGACCATGTGTCCGGAAATCAGTACAGGCAAACACACCCCTCCCCCACACAGGAAAGTGATGTCCGGGTTCGCGATGTCTGTAGGGCACTGTTCAACAAAGTTGTGCCACACAGAATGTATGTAGAAATTGCGAAATTTAACTCCTACAGCAACATTCCGATACAAAAATAAACACCACTGCACAATGCTATCAACCACAACAGATACACACAATGCTGGGTCAAAACACAGACAACATAACACGAATACTTCCCCCACGACAAACACAGCAGCACATATACAGACATCACAAGGCCACACCGCAAAGCTTTTCTGCATTGTCTGTGCACCCTCACACAAGCAATAGGTCAGGCGACTCGGCGTACAAACAAATAACACGGAACCAGCCGGCGAGGTCAGTTATCGTCGTCATCATATGCAATGTTTCTAACCACCACGCCGTGCGAGCGCAGCTGACCCCGCATTATAATTGCAGATGCGACAAACACACCCCCCCCCCCCCCCCCTGTGCAAAGCCCGCCGACATTGCCAAACCACCGCCACCACATGATCTTCAAGGCGCCGTTGCCACATACAGCACAAGACACATGCAACATAAACAGTAAATCATCGGGCCATGCAGCCTCGAGGAAGCCACCTGCACCCTATGCATGTACGTCGGACACAAGGCCAATCACTGCCCCTTCTTCACCAACAAACATTTTCAATTTGCTACAGATATTGGGGGTCATTTTCAACATAAATTTGGGCTCATACCACACACAGTCCACATACACACACCAACAAAAACTAAACGGCACCCAATAATATATCATCATACCAAGAGGAATATCTACAGACCCGACAAGGTAACTGCTATTGTCAAAATGTCACCCCCCCCCCCCCCAAATGTGAAACAGTTACGAACTTTCCTGTATATGACGTCTTACTTACGCTGATACATTAGAAACTACGCCACAATAGCTCAACCATTTATTGAACTCACGAAAAACACCCCCCCCCCCCCCTTTTAATTGGACAGAGCAACACGAAACTGCATTTACACAATTAAAGACAGCAATTTCTCAAGCCCCCATTCTTCATAAATTCCACGAGGACCGAGAAATAATCCTAGCATGTGACACTAGCAATGAGGCACCTGGCGGGGCCCTTATTCAAGTAGATCCCCCAACCAAAGAACAAAATATAATCACATTTACATCCAAAAAATTTTCACCCCAGGAGGGAAGATGGAATACAATGGAATGAGAGTTTGGGGCAGTTAGATATTTATGTACCCACTTCAGGCAATATTTATACGGCCGACGGTTCACCATCGGAACAGATTATGCCAGTTTATGTTATCTCTGGTCCATGGCTGATCACAACATGTGCACACAGAACATGGCAATCCCACTTAGCAAATACAATTTTGATGCCCAAATAGTGAAGGGTAAATTAAACACCTTCCCAGATGCCCTAAGTCGCATGCCCACAGCACCCCCAGTGCCCATTCATCATATCATTGTCAACAAAGAAGCACACCAAATCAAAGAAACTATGCTGACATGTACTTCCCTATTCACATCTTTCGCGGAAGCAATTTTACAAAACCGCAGCAAAGCAGACGAAATCAGGAATGTGGTGGCCAAACATGTTAAGTCATTGGGACGAAATTAAATAGTTTAGTAAACATGGCCTCAAAGAAAAGGACAGAATCGACACAAAAATATTTTTCCTATGGCCACTATCTGCAAAATCATTACCACATTATATAAAGTCAATATCCAAATTATTAAATAGGACTGTCAAACCCCACTCGAAACAATATGCATCGACCCTGTGTTAAAATGTACCATTATAATCCTTCTTCATTCGGACAAATTACATTACCTACCAGTTTACACCCACGCCCAAGAATACATCAAAATTGACATGTAATACTAGGTATTGCAGACCTCGCTCAGTGTGATTACATTCTGTTTAAATGAAGTTGTTTATATTTTCTGATTGTCCATTTGTTTACACTTGAAAACCCCAATGTTTATTTAATTTTCGTAACATTATAATATTTTTATTTACAGACAATATTTTCACGGACTTCTAAATTATATTGGCTAGTGATGCTTACAACAAAAATGAACTGCCTACAGACTTAACCTCTAGGTAGAACATAATTTTCAGTGTCTGAAAATATCTTATTTCGCTTGAGGTTATTTCGAGTGCAGCTTTATGAACACTATTTTACACTTTTAGCAGTCGAACAAACAATTTTATGTTACATATCACGATTGGACATTTATTTGAAATTGCAGAAACAGCCAATTAACAGTGCTAGCATTATACATTGTTGTGTGGAAGCGTGGGTGTAAGAGAAGCAATGCTTCTTCTCGTATGTCTCGACCAACCACGTGAACTAACAGCTCTGTAAGGAAGTCCCAAACCATGGACTTTTCAAGGGACTGCTTCGATGGGTCTATGCCAACAACAAACACAAATAAACACATACACTAACTTTGAAAATCAATTTACATTTTTATGCACAGCCATCCTGCAACTACTAAATAATATTGTCATTGAATAGGTAGTCCAAACATATGTGCAGTCATGCCAACTCAACCAATTACCCCTTAGTGCAGTCAGCAGGACCCAATTAACAAATGACTTACACAATTTGAAACTTCCAACTAAACAAATTGGGTCTCACGCTTGCCATCCCCACCAAAGACTTACTTAAATATTACACTAGTAAACTGGCTGGATGCAGTTTTTCCATCACTCAAATGATTATTAAACTGACAATACCTGTTGTACGTGCTGATGCCAATTGGAAAATTTCCAATATCATACCCGTACCATATCGCTTTCAAAACCACACCTGCATAATCCATGTACCATCCACCATTGTGATGATCGACCCCGACAATGGCATCATCAAGGCAATAATGCCTTTGTCAGACATTTTCCCGGATGTTCTAGCCATCCCAAAACAATCCCTCACCAGCCAAAATTCACTATGTGACAAATAAGCCACCCTCCTATCAGATCCTACCGAATTGTTTTCCCAATGTAAGTTTACTGTGGTCCCTGCACATTGGCTACACCAACATTCATTTCACCTACAGCAACTACATCTTTAACAGGTATCAATTTTTCAAACATCACAACAGCAATTAACACGCATTGGAAAATCAACCACACCACACTGCCAATAATACAAGACATACTCTCCTACCCCACATATGGTAAGTTTCAAGGCAACCGCTTATTTAATGTTATAGACCCACTTCATTATGATGTCACCATGGCAATTATTTGCCTGTCGATATTCTACACTATTAGTATGTACCTTAAGCTAATTAAACTGACGATTATCCTTAATCGCATGAATACAGGTTACTAAGTAATAAGCCTTCAACATAGTCTACAAACAATAAATAAATAATGTTAATACATTGATACTCTGATATATACAGAAATTATTCCAAAATGTTCTACACCAGTTCAAATGTTAACAAACAGGTCATTTCCATTAATTGATTAATATTTTCCACAAGTAGATTCTGCTGATCAATATAACAGACCACTGGCTGCATGTACAGGTATATGACATTTTTTAGAATTCAAACAGAAACTTAAACAAGTTAGATTAATGCTGCTCAGAAATGATTAGGAAAAAGTAAAGTTACTACAGCATTGTAAATGACTGCAACAATACGCACAAATTCTGCAAAAATTTTCAAAACCTCAGTCTATATAGATATTACCGTTCAGTTACTACATAAGCTAATAGCTGATTATATAGAATGTTATAGTATACAAGCATAATAAGTCAAAGTGTAAGTTCAGCATAGTATAATTTTATGTAAATGTGGACAAAGAAATAACTTATGACAGTCAACTTATGACTACATGCCACAGGTATAACTCATTCCCACCTGGAATTGTAACTGCACAGTCAGTACAATAAAGTATAACTTATTAATATTTCTTAAGGGGCATACTCTAACAGGTTGATGAAATATATCTGTAATGAAGTTAAACCAGCCAAGGGTTGAATGCATAATATAAGTTAATTCAATTTTACCACTACAAGTGAACTGCAATCAAAGATTATGCAATTTCAAACTGTTACCGATGTTACTACCCAGGCGTTGTTGGTGAACTAAAAATATTTCAGTTTTAAAACAAAAGCAGCCTAGGCCTATGAGGATCAAGGAGTACGAATACTTTATTGGGCATTTTTCCATAATTGCATATTACTCTCAGTGTAGCATATCAGGTGAAAGATGGACAGGTCAAGCCATTCACAATTCTATAACTAAATTCAAGCAAAGCTAAGTGTCTGTTATAAAACGAGTAACAACTCAGTATATTTTATCAAAACTTAAACATGAAAAACTGCATGGCATCGCCAATTCCTTATTCCATGTGTGTTGTGTATTTGTCAATTCATTTCCGTATTCCATAGTTATGTAAGATTTTATTAAAAGTTCACTGATAATAAAGTGATGATTCAATATAAATTGCAGAGAAAATAAAATTTCTCATTGTTTTGAATATATGTATATATTGTAAATGAAATAAAGCCAACTGGTTAAGTTAAAAGATATAAGTAATATGTTTCATATATGTCTTTAAATTGAAATTTTATTAAACATAAAACTTGCACAGTAAAACACACATATGTTTTTGCTATGTGATGCGGTCCAAAACTAAGAAGAAAAGGGTAAATGTGGTACTACAATTAAGGACACTCCATCTGCGAGGAGTGCCTAATTATAAAATCCACGTCACACAAAATAAACAGTGAATTTTATGTAATAGCACAAAAACCATCACTCCAACTCAGTATGACGTAAAATTGAACTAACTTTATATGGCGGCTTTACAAAGTGCTCAGACATTCCAACGTAAAAACGTCCACCACGTGGTACTAATAACCAATACATTTTATTAATTATAATCTGTGCTAGTGTTATGGCCGAAAATTAATGAACAATGGAGACAACACATTGATAATTCATTAACGCTTATAATATAGGGTAGCTCTCCCAGAGATAAGCAGGAAGCCGACGTTCTCGCTGGGCCGGCTGTTCCGGTGGTTGGAAGACCACGACTGGTACCTCTTCTTCTTGTTTGATCGGGTCAGGCTGTTCCGTCTCGGGTAGCACCACGTCTGGGTCCACGATTTCTGTTAGATCACCCAGGTTTGGTTTGTTTAACTGACGATCATTGCTCATAGGGCTCTTGGGTTGAGGATCAAAATGAAATGTTTTCCTGGCTGGAAGCAGGACCTCTTTTCGTCGGAGTTGGTCGATGTGCCTTTTCAAATGGAAACCGTTATCAACCTCCACTAGATAATGTACCTTTACCAGTTTCTTCAAGACCTTTCCACATTTCCAATAAGCCTTGTTATTCGAGTAGTATCTTGCTGATATACGTTCTCCCTCATTAAACTGGCATGCTGGTTGAGTTGGAACTGGTGACTCGTGGAATTTTATCAGCCTCATCGCATCCAGTTGGATTCGGATCTATTGATTCAGGTACTGTTCCTCAGGAGACTTCTCATTGCGCAAGGGTGTAGCCTGGTAGCGAAAAAAGGATTTCCCGAACTTTTTGACGGATAGGCATATTCTGGTTTGACATGGTTGCTAATAGATGTTTCAGCATTTGCACATTGCGTTCCGCAAGGCCATTAGTTGCTGGATGTCCTGCTGCACAGAATTTCTGAAAGATACCTGCTTCTTTACAAAATTGTGCAAATTCCTCACTAGTGAAGATTGTTGCGTTGATTTTTTTTCTTCCTCTTGAGAAGTGTTGAGATGCAAACTTTGATTACATGACCAGTAGCTTGGCAACCAGGGCAGTGTAAATTAGATTTATAGTGAGACCAGGTGTCTCACTTTTACCCTACTTGCACCCTCCCTCCCCAACTTTTGCTGACACAATCAAATTATATTTGAATATGATGAATTTTTCTGGAAAACGAACAAAATTTACAGTTTTCTGTTGCTCTGGTATTACGAGTAAAACATTACCCTACCTTTAACACAAAGTTTTAAGCACGAGTTTGTGTGGCATGTACAGAAAACATAATCCTGATATATGTTCACTACTTGAAATTGTTATTTTCATTCTGAAATATTGCTTTATATCCTTTTATGAGGAAATTACTGTCAAAATACGAATGTCCCGTTGGACAGGGTTGACGCGGGCTATGAAGACTGGTGTTTTGTTCATCATTTTGGCTAACTACGTTACATTTATTTTCCTCACTTACTTGCATTTTGGTGGAATCTGGTTGATTTCTGCGAGGAGTCCATGGCGAAAGAAGCAAGAAAATCAGCTAAAGATTTCGCTGACCATGACGTTGGCTAGTTTGTTCAGAGTGGTGTGGAGTTGACGTCCGGCCGGCCTCGCGGGGCCATACTGAAAGGGAATGAGTACTTTGGCGTGAGGTGTTCTCGCGCATGTGTCATGCATCCTGCCCGGAGTCGCTCAGCTGTCTGGCAGGCATGAGGATTTGCAGTGATCAGCAGGTTGCCGCCTTCCCAGGCGAATTGTGATTCGCTAAGCAACTATGAGACCAAATGGAGGGAAGGAAAATTTCGCTGGTGATTGGAGTTCACCCCACCATGTGTGAGCTAGTGCTCGTTTTTGGACGCGCACCTATGAGCCTGATTTCTATTGGCCGAGTTTTAGAGGTTTAAAATCTGGGTATTTATGTATAAATCTCGGCCCAGGAGAGCCAGTTGAAAGAGACACTACTCCAAGAGGAACAGACGGCATTGTCACAAGTTAAGTACTTCGAGACTTTTTCTGAAATGTTGAACTTTAAGCCCGTATAACACGAAGTCCTGGTAGGAGTATGTAGAACTCAGAACTTTGTTATTGTTTTTCCATAGAAAGCATGTTCTTAGGAGAATTTTGGAGACAATCATGAAAGTTTTGGTGGTAATTCCTAAAAGTTTATAATGATGGCATTAGGAAATTTAAATTTTTGTCATTTTTCTCGTTTAAAAAAAAAACCACCAAAAATGTCTCATTGGTTTAAAGTGACTGTTAATATAATGAAACTCCGTCACAGATTTCTAAAAGGAGTTTTAAAATTCATGTCTGTTGTGGAAAACTTTTAACCAGCGAAATTAAAATGGGCTTTTTAGCTTTGTGGCTATACCAAAGTAATAAAAATTTGCCCTTTTAATGTATTTGGTTGAAGATTTGTGGTCTAATTTAGCATTTTGTTGCTATGGCCAAGTTGAGAAAAGACAATTTGAAATATTGTGCCATACTCAATAATGCGTATGTTACAGTATTTGGTTAATGAGAAAAACCAATTTAATATATGATATTTATTCTACTAAATAATTAGCATATTCCAGGTATGATTTGTTTGAAGGCTTTTAGTTTGATGAAAGTAAATATTGGAATTCAAAATATAGGCTATTGCCGAGTAAATAACCTGTCAGTATAAAATCTTGCTTGTATACTTAAATATTATAGTATTGGTTTGGTGGCCTTTTCTGTTTTGGTCGCAGATACTCATAAAAATAATTTCACAAGACTTGTCTCACTTCACAAGGATAATTTGTCTTTGCAATGATAACTGAAAATGTCTTGTACTTAGGCAAGAACAGCTATGGGCAATATATAAATTGTGGGCATTTTGGATTTTTGCTCCTTTTCTATGATAATAGTATTCTACAAAGTTTTGATACCTGTGATGTTCAGCTTAGTATTGTACATACTTTTGCATTATGTGCCATTATACACATTCAAATAAAGCTACCAAACACAGTTTATGCTTACATGCATTTTTAATAACTAATGATATTTCCTACTTATGGTGAACCCAGAGTTAACCTATATGCATTGTCAGATTCAAAACAAAAGAGAGGTAAGGTTGTGATGAACTTGAGGATAACATAGTGCAAGTGTTCTACAGAACAACAACAAATAAATGACACGTAATTTACTGTATTACTTGGTAAAATATACAATTATTATTTTTTGTTAAATTGAAGCACAATGGAGTTTGGGAAATGGATTTCTGGTAAATGCTAACTGTTTTGACTTTTCCAACTACAGTTCAGTTACAGGGATATAATTTAGCTTTGCATTGGTGCCTCTTTTTGTTTTCTCCGCACCACTCAGTTCAGGGCAACTTAGGGCTTTGTATAGCCGCCTTGTTGCATCCTCTCGTCATAGAGGGCGCCACAATCGGTACGGCAATCTGGTGAAAGATGGCTATATTCTCCACATCTCAAGCATAGATTGTCAATTCCTAGTTCCTTATAATTGATCCTGAATTTTGATCTGGAATATCTAGGTTAATGTTGGTTGTGAGATTGCAACTGTTGGTGATCACGTGTGGGACGACTGTTTGTGTTGTTCTTCCCCTGGTAAACTTTGTTGATATCGACTTTTGTCGATGTACCCCCCATTCTGGGATTTCTGTGAAAGTGTTTTTGAATCTTCTTTTGATGATTCTAATGCAATTGCCTTTAACACGAGCTCATTAAACGCTACTTTGTCAGACTGGAGAAGCTGTTTGCTAATACTGTTATCACATACCCGCGAATAAACTGAGCTCGCAGAAATGTGTCTGCAATTGAAACTTTACGTTCACACTGTGAAATAAAATCACAGTAATTTAGCTCACTATGAAGAGCTACAGTAAAATCTGCAATTTTCTGTTCACTGGTCTGATACTTTGATAAGAACTGGTGTTGAGCCACCAGAATGTTCCTGTTGGGAGCTAAATGCTTTTCCAACATTTCCATAAGCTCAGCATAGGTAAGTTCTGGCGGTTCTTTTGTTGCTCCAAGGGCCTGAGATCATGTTAAAATTGCTGGCACCAATTGAGTTGAGAAGTACTTGAGAACAATACTTTTTATCGGAACTCACCTTCTTCGTCTGCAGGTAATTTTCAAAACGTTGTTTGTAATTACGAAAGCTTTCTTTTGTAGAATCGTAATGATCAAAATTTGGTAGTAATGCTGTATTCAATGTTCCACATGATGTGATAGTACTACCTGATTGCTGCTGTTGAGCTTGTTGTTGATTCATGATAAATGCTTCGATTAGCCTTTGCTGGCTTCCGAGTAATTGACGAACCTGTTCTGCGTCCATTTCTAGATACCGCCTTAATGTATAACTTGCGAATGCCACCACTCGTCTTCAAGAAATATCATAACCTACAACCCCATCAAGATTTGTCTCAGCTCCCGGACCCCTACGTTGCGAACATAATCTCTAATTGTGGAACTATTGGACCAGCTACCCTACAGCAGCCGGATGGACTGCTTGTTCGACCTGGGGGTAGTGTAGCGGGCTCCAGGGGGCCCACAAACGATGAGCTAAACTTGGATGGGATATAGATTCCTGAGTGAGCCCCCTGTTTTACAAACAAACCTGGCTGACCTACTGAGGCTAGGACTATTCAAGCAAGGAGTGCAGACCCCCCTCCCCCCAGGCTATTGGCAGAGTGTGATGTGTCAATGTCAGTGTCGGAGCGACACAGAAAAACACGAGGGTCCGGGGAGCTCCAGCCCATCTGCAAGATATTCAACGTCTTCATTGGTGAGCATAATTCTGGCCAGGCGGTAGGGCGGCATTCCCGATATCGAGGTCCCGTCTTAAAGAATTAATAATCATGTGGCAAGGCTAGGTTCTTTGTATAATCGTATTCTCTTATTCTTATAATTAACTTATCTTTCCGTGTATGTCAGTATTCCCATATGTGAGTATCATCAACTCACCGTTTCTTGTATAACTGTATTCCTTTATGTTCGTATAATTATCTTGTCAGTCAGAATAAAGTAAAGACAGTATTGTGCGGAGAATCTTATTGTTGTATTGTGTTAACGTATTGTTTTATATATATATATCTCCCCAAAATATCGCAATAAATGTGTGTAGTTGACTTCCCCTCTTTCATTGAATAGCAGAAAGGGTGGTAAGAGAGATCAGCTTAAATATAATAGAAGTAGTCATTGGTGTTAGGCAGGCAGGTTGTTACAACTTGGTGCACAGTTCCCTCCAATGTTTCCCTGGGAGCTGTGTTCCATTGTCAGTCAACAAAGTTTGTGGGTATCCCCATGGGGGAAAAATTCATTTTCCAGTAAATGTGTGGTGATGCATGCACGTGCACTGGAAACTGGATATGCCACTGTCCAGTGTGAAAATGAATCACTGACCATTAAAATGCAGCATTTCCTGTTTGAGGTACGTGGCTAAAGTCCCATCAGGTTCAATGAGACAGTCTCGAACAGCTCCTGAGGCTTGTGTGGCTGTTTTGTTAAAATTTGTCGGATCGGCGACTTTTGTACAAGTTACACATAACGTACTCCCTCACATAATGCCTTACATCTCTGGTGATGCAAGGCCAGTGAAACTGTTGATGCACATTTCTTGTGGTCTGCGATGCTCCAGGGTGGCCTGCAAACTGTGTGATGTATGCATAGTGCAGCACGTGCTCTCATTCACTCTTAGGCACGTAGATGTGCCATGTTGCTCCTGGTTGACACGGCAGTGTCTTGATGCATGTACTGTTGATGTGCCACCACTCCTGGTCACCTTGTATGATGGTCGTGACAATACGCGTGTCAGAACATTGTTGTTGCACACTCAGAATGTTGGCCTGCGATTCATTTAACCCGAGTGCAGGTTTTGTTGGCAGTACCTGTATTTGGCTTCAATACACTATGCCCTCGTCAAGTGTTCGACAGGTGGCTGCATGCAGTGGGGGCAGTAGGTCATCCCATCTGTCCACCCACTGCATTGCCAGGTGTGCATGACAGCTCATCAGCGAGCTGATTTAAGGGGTCTGCTATTTTCAAGATTTTGCATTTTTGTGTGTTGATCTGCTGTTGCAAGAATTGCTAAGGTGTTTGTGTTACTTGACAGGGTTGCTGATGCAGCAGTGTTACCTCGAGGCATTTTGCCAGGGGGGAAGAGAGCGACCGGCTCGTCTACCCAGTGGGCAATTTCCTGTCTGCATTTTTTCCCCCCCCATCCCCCGTGTCCCTGTAGGGACATTCATTGTGCCAATGACACTTTTCTTCTCCCTTGCAATATACACATGCATATGGGGGTCGTTTTTAAAACCTTGTCCCTTTGCCATTCCTGGAACTGGTGTTGCCTCTCCTACTTGTCTAGGTTCTGGGTTTTTAGGTGGCAGTGTACTTGCGGCGCTTTTCCTTCCGCACCCAGTTCGTTGTGCTTCTGCTTGCCCTCCCTGCTCTGTGTCTCATCTACGGTGTGGGAAAAACCCTTTCCCTTCTTGTGTAGGTGTTCTGTGTTTCTGGTTGGCTTAATCTAATCGCACTACAGAGTGCATAAAATCCTCTGTGCAATGATGAATGAATGGAGCTAATGCAAGTCGGTTTTCTGCCCTAACTGTTGAGACTAATACCTCTAAGATTTCTGTCTCATTCATGTTGGGGTAAAGTGCTTGATTCGATTAATTTTCTTTATGGTAAATGCAGTTAACGTTTCCCCTGGTTTTTGCACCTCCAGCACTGCTCCACACTGTGCCTGGAGTGATGAATAGGTATTTGTGAAGTGACTCTGGAAACTGCTTTAAAATTCCTATGTTATGCCATAGTGGCTTATGATACGCCACCATATGCTAGTTTCCCCTGCAAGTTGTCCCCCTGTTCTATTTAGTGACTCTTGTTGACAAACAAGGTACCTTTTTAGTTGCGCCATGCAGTCCTCTATGAAGGTCTGCAGGTCCTCGCTGGTCAGGTTCGCAAAGGTGGGAAGGCGCTGGAAACAGGCTGGAGTTGTACCTGCCTCCACGGCTCTGGTGACTGCCATCATTCATTCTGGTGTTGCTGTACAGGTTGGCTGTCACCACGCAAAACCAGTGGCTCATTAAGGGACGGTTTGTACTGCCTCTGTGGTTCTTGCTGGCAGTTCTGTTGTGTGTGTGTCTATATATATACACATACATACATACACACACATGCACACACACACACTTCATGGCCACTATCATCTAGATGTTAAGGTATAATGATTCAAGGTTAAGGGATTCTAGACGTAATTGGACGATTACTCTAGTTCTGAAGTTTTCCATACTAATAAGTCGTAAACTTTTTCTTCAGACGTTATTGCTGAAAATAAATGTAATTGAGAATAAATTTAATTTCAGTAATTTAAATTTAATTTTTATCTCATCTGTATCCTATTGTTCCTGAGAATTGGTCTCAGGCTGGTATACTACACTGGTTGTCGTAGTCTATCCCACATGATTAGCGTCTGTGTTTTGTTAAGTACTCCCCTTACAGTTATTTACGTCAAATGATTTTCTACTCCACCGTTTTAATTATAGATAAATTTCAGGCCAATCCCACGCTAAGTAAATTAGAGTTGTATTTGGAGGAGTTAATAGCTGCCTATTGTTCCACGGGTGATTTTCGCAACAGTTATCGTTGATGTTGGGAATGAGCTAATCTCTGACACAAAGATCCCGTTAAAAATTATCAGAGTTTTTGTATTGGTTACCAGATTTTATATTTGGATTTTGTAACTCTGAACAGTACCTAAATGTCCTTTTAACAAGAACTACGAACCTCAGTTTAAGTGTTTTCGCTTTTCTTTATTTTTTTAATTCGATGAATTATTTTCTTTTATGATTATGAATACCAGTTATCACACAGTAATTCAGAAAGGACACTGTTAAAGAATAATTTGTTGTAATTGAAATTTTTGAGATTAGTTTCCTTACATCAAAGACAAAACTACTTTTTTTAAACACAATCATTAAGCAGAGCACTACTCACTAAGGAAACTTAATAAATTATATTGTTATTAATCAAAACCTTATTTTTATTTCTCGAAAATCTATTGACTGTTTTGTTGCTGATAGATTCTTGATGTTGATTGTTCTTACTATTTTATTCAAAGTTTTCTTTTACACTCAAGTTTAAATGGTGATTTTTCCTTTTATTTGTAATGGCTTGTTGACTATTTAATGTAAACAATTACTGTTGTTTGTTATCATTAGTAGTCATTTAATAAACAATTATTTTTTATATTTGGTGTGTATTACTTCTACTTTTTTTCTCTAAAATTGATATCCATTTAAGCTGAATTTTCTCTCTTGTGCAAGCAGCTGTATTTTTGGGTTGTAGTTAGGTACTTAGAAGTAAGCATAAGTTGATTATGGGAGAGTTACAACATGCCATGTAACTCCTTGATAGCACTGGAACTGTGAAGCGATCTCAGTGTATCTCTGTGTAAGCAAGTAATACTCCGTCCCGCCTCCACATTTTCACTTCCTTTTGATCTATGTTTAAATTACCCTGTTGTATCTATGTTTTCTTTTAACTAATGCTCAGTTTGAATAATTGAGTGAAAATAATGTGATTAACTGTTTAGTTTTGAGAAGTGAGTGAGACATCCGGTATTGATAGGGCTTCATGCTTGCCTTTGTGTTTGTTGCCATTCTATTCAAGCATGTGGTGCAGGCAACTTTTTATTTTTGAGAGTTTAAGGTTAATTGCAGTAGTAGCATTTCCCTTTCTTAACATCTGCTTTGAACCTTAGAGTATTTTAATATTTATTTTTGTTTTATTAAACCTTTATCTGTTTACTTGTATCATATTTTATTCAACCTATTATTCATTCCTAAATTTTTCCACCTCGCAACAATATATACATACACTGTGTTTATTACTTACATGGCAATAATATTTTTAAAAAGTGGTGGAAGAATAAAAAAATGCCAGATAGGAAAAAGTAACTAGGGCATCAAAAGTGTTCACTTTAATGTGAACAGCCTATAACTACCAGAAGTACCTGAATCCCTTCATTTACTGATATCTTGACTTTATAAAACAACTTTTAATAGCAGCATTTGTAAACTGTGCTAAAATTTTTGGTATGCTGCAGTGAAAATATCACAGTCATGATGTTCTAACATTTTGGGACACAAGGGGAAGTTATGCCATTAGGATATCACCTTTTTTCAGATTCTGCTTCAAAAATAAATTTGTGTTTAGTTTTAAAAATGTGCCATTTTCATGCTAAGAGGCAAATGAACATGGACTTCATACACAAATTGGAAAATTTTGATTTATAGTGGTTGGGGTTGGGTCAAAACCGTCCAAAAGTTCCCAAAATATCTATAGTGACTGACCTGTCTTTATGACCTTATTTCGGGAAACAGTGAGGGGCCATTTTAATAAGGATCTACTGTACCCATTCAGAATGCACTTGCCAAATAAGAACAACAATACACCCACTATGGAAAATTTTGAGGTAACTTATTCTCTGTGTCGAACTGTGATTTGCTAATGCTTCTGGCAACAATATTTAAGCACCAGATACAACCCATAGGAGCGGCAGCATGTAGAGAAATGTTGAAGGCCAAATATTCACCACGGGATGAAACAATCAATGGAAGTAAACTGCTAACATTATCATAAAGCAAACTCCATAGAATGGTAATTTACATTGGTGTAAGACTAAAATAAAATCTTGTGTCCCAAAATGCAGCATAGGTCTTATTCCATGATGGCTTGGATGTGAACAGCATTTTTACTATGTCACTGTATGTTTTGAATAGATAAAATGAAAAATGGGCATTTGGCAGTTGAATTTGAACAAGCCTTATTTTTACCAAGATATAACCACATGTTCTGAACAACAAAATATGATTAACTACTACACACACACATCCAGGCACAAAAAGTTGATTGCTACCCTAGTCATTCTGTGGTTTTAGTTGTAGAATAATTTACATGTTTTAAATTTAAATTTAATGAAATTACCTAGTTAATTCAGGTTGCTGCTAACAAAAAAAAACTGTTCAATCTACTATTTAGCAAAGGAAGTACTCTTTATTTTAAAACAAGCATTTTCGTAGCTTTACCACCAGTATATTAAATTACTCCCCTTCCTCAAACTATTCAAGCTAAAACCAAGTTAAACCACTAAAGTATTTTCAACCATGTCTGATGTCCTGGAAAACAAATATTTTGTAGAACACCATTTGAGGTCATAGCTAAAGAGGAAATAAAATAAAACTGTTTAAAAATTATTTCAGCACAGCATGAAAAACAGCCATTGACAAAAAAGGCACTAAATTTAATTTAAGAAATATGTAATAAATTTCTTTACATATTTATGTCTATATACATCACAATGTATAATAAATCTAAAATGTAACATAGAAGTGCAAGAAAAAAAAATTATGTTGTCTGGGTTACATATCTGAACACAACCATATTAAATAAGAATTCAAATAGCATTCACTCTTACCCATCAACAACAACTACAAAGATAGTTCTTGGGTGATTCATGTTGTGCTCGATTGTAGTTTAGATTCATCCTGGGTATTTAACAACTGGAGAACCCTGGTCCGCTCCTCCTTGCCACGGCGGATGGCTTCCTTGAACAGCTTGCAGTACAGCGCTATGGCACAAGGGGTGTCATCATTCCCTGGGACTGGGTATGTGATGAGGTTGGGATTACAGTTTGTATCAACGATGCCAACAGATGGGATAAGCATTTTGGCTGCCTCCAAAACTGCAGTATGTTGTGAAAGTATAGAATTGAGTGTGTTGAAAAATATGCAGAGGTCCGGGAGCCGCGTCACCGTCCCGAACTGCCTCTCAGAATTGGTGAAGATCCCCCCACGCCAGAATCGCGTGTGTGCAAACTCACCACACTCCTTTGCAACACGTTCGACCAAGAGGGAGTTCTGTGCACCTCGATGAACAAACAACACAATGCCCCCATTGAATGCAATGTGGGCAGTGAAGTTGAGGGCTTGTCGCAGATGGTATGCAGTGATGTCGAGGTCAAACACCAGGTGGCCCAGCCGCGAGCCGAAGATAAATGGTTTCATGCGTTCGTCCAAGGAGCCTTCCTTATGGCCCAGGTGTACCCTCGCTTCAAACAAGTCCTGGACCGTGAATAAATCATGGATTCTGAAGTAATCTAGGTGCTTCAGTGGGTCCAAAACGCTTCCAGGCACATCTGAAAATATACGTGTACTGATTAACATCATTTTTAACTTACAGAAAAACTTGACAAGAGATTGACATAAACAAATATACTCCATTCTTAGTACCAACGTTCATGCCAAATCAATGTTGTATCCCTAAGGCTTATGATTATCTATACTTTTATTGTCTACCACCAATATTATTGTAATGCCCTGAAAAAAAATTTAAACTACAAGCTCATTATTTTCAAAATATGAGATTGATTAATTTAATACTTTTACAAGTTAATAATACAAATGTTTAAACCTACTGATGTATCAGTGTAAGAAACATCTAAAAGATCCATGGAAAGAGCATAGGTTTCCAGTACATACTGTCTTGTAAAGTAACAATTTAGATCTCAGAAGCAAATTTATTTTTTAATTTCATAATTTTTCCCATCAGTGTATTTGTTTGCAGTTATACAGACAACATGCTATAACCAAAATATGACAATTTTCAAGAACATCAAAATCAGCATACCACATATTGTTACAATTTTGTGATAATGAATGCACATTTTCTTGAAAGCAATGTTCATTGAATTTCACATTACATTCAATTGTTAGGAAGCATATAATTATGATAGCTAAAATCCTCATTGTTACAGGAATAAGTTAGTAGAAATATCTCAATTCTAAATTTTTGAAAAAATCAGTGTGTATGACAGCTACTTAATGGTCACATAACATCTGGAGCATTATGTTGTAACAAATATTGAAGCCTTGGCATATGCACTTATATTCACAAATAGCATACCAAAGTTTTCAGTTCTTGAAAAAATGCAACGAATATCAATCGTTGCCATCATAACATTTCTTTGTGCTGATTTATAGGAAATGTTTCTTGCTGGAAGGACAAGTTAACACGTGCACGCACATGCAGACACACATAGACAAAAAACCTATTTCGTTGTGAACACTAAATGCTTAGAAAATAAAAATTATTAAAACCAGGTTGATTACATTTTGAATAAGGAAGGGGTATGGATTTAAACACAAAAATGTTTAATCTACTCAAATTCACAGAACCTTACAATTCAGATGTATGGTTTCAACTCAATAAGGCCACCACACATTTAGTAAAAGATCAACCAAAGTTTGGCAACACTGTTCCCCCAGCACTTCATCTCAACATGGCAATGTTAGGTACCATGCACACATTATCAAAGAACCACTAGTAAACTGAAAGATGCCACATGCTAAGAAAATACTGTATTGATAAACTACTGGAAATTACCTGCCTCTGTGAAGCAAAACTTCAGGCAATGATTCAAATGTTTGTCACATGCAGTAACAGCTGGTATCAGAGCACATCACACAAACACTTAGTTTTATTACAAAACATCTTTTGAAAAATTTATACATTTTTATTTCCATTTTGACATTACCAGCCACTACTAATTACATGTGAAGATCATTTAGGTAATGTTTTATAAACCAATAAAAAGAACCAGTCTTTCATTTAATTTTTAGTTATGAAACAACTTTATCAATAATTTACTACGCTTTAGTTTATTTTACAAATATGGGAGGTTTGTTTACTGCACTGCGTAGTTAGGCTATTTAACTACTGTTCATGATGAAGTGAGCACTTCTGAAATCAACCGTAAGAAAGTCACTGTCCCTTCCTGTATATATTTTAGCGGGTGCACTGAGAATCATGGCCCCCCCAGCAAAGTTGAAAGAAAGAAAAAAAAAAAAAAAGAAAAAAAAAAACACCATTTGTAACAACTTAAATTATTTCTTTCACTTTCTGTATATTTTTAATGCTCCAAAACGAAAAAATTTGCAAATTTGAAAAATATTTACTTCTCTAATAATTTCACAGATTCACTTGACTGATGCATGAATAAAGTGATGAGACCCGCGGCAATGTTAATTTTACATAAGACGGAAGAAGAGACAACATTCATACGAGTAGATCTTAAGCAAGGCTTTCAAAAGTGCTCATTTTACCACGAACAGCTTATAACAGTACATCTTCACATGTTTTACTAGGTAACTATGTACAGTGAAACTTCTCAATACAAGACAACTTTCAGGAAAGGAGAAGTCTCCTTTATTGGGAAATAGGTCACCATAAAAATAATTTACAGAAGTGAATTTTAATTCAAAAAAATCATTTCAGAAAGTGTAGCACTGTTTTTCATGTCCATTATGAAAGTAAACATTTTAAAATTATAGAAAAATTATTTGTGTCTGTGTCTATTAACCTTTCAGAAGGCTTCTTCACTATTTAAAAGAGTCATCAATTGTGGTTTGTTTTGTGGACAGCATTTGTTTTCCCAAGTGAATCTGAACATCGCACATAATTTTCAAACCATCTACATCCCCCTTATTTAAAAAATAAAACTTCAAATGCCTTGTTGCATATGCCGATGTGTTGAAAATCGTTTAAGGGTATAAACCATAGATTATGTTATATGACCATGCGACGTAAGAAATGGAATGTAAATTAAATGTTTCAATAATAAATAAACAAAGATAAACAACTCAGAAAATGCAGGGAAATGTTAATGGTGGGATAAATGTCTAGTGAACTTGGCCAACGACAGTAGAAGTTATAAAAACATTTGTGTTTCTCAAAAACAATCTCTGTGATTAATAATATGAACTTACCTGCATAAGTTTACTGTAGAGCCTGATTTAGTTTTTGGTCATATTAATTTATATCTTAGCTTGTTGAAGTCTGATTTAATATCTCCCCCTTCCAATGTTTTTGTTCACCTTTCGCAGATGTATGCTAAAAACTGGTTGAAATAAGTTTTTTTTAATATTTTTTCTTCGTTAATAAATTGGTGACTATGGAGCTTTGCGGTTCAATTGGTAACAGTCTCGCCACAACAAAATGTTTTCATTCACAAGCAAGTGTGAAAATGCTTGCTCTGTGGTTGCTAACAAAAAATGGCTGTTGTTTTTAGAAACATTAACGTAAATAAACAGCAGTTCGATTTTCTATAGTGCTCAATGGGGATGTTTGTATCTGTTACTAAGCATGCGCCACAATTAAAACCCCGTACATTGTTTATGTCCGTGTCTTATCAAGAACGTCCGCTTTTCAAAGTCATTACATCCATTACAGCCCATATTATCGTGCCAGGGAATTGAAAGCTCAGCCGCTATTGGGAAATGTCAATCACAAAGAAGTGTCCATCAACGGAAGTTTTACCGTACTTGGTACATTATCTGGATTTGATGGTGTTAGTGACAAACATATCAAAAAGGTAGTGTTTACAGAAGTTTATCTTAACTGCTGGATATTCTTTAGTAACTAATTTAATTATGTTTTCAAATTTTTTCTGTAGACTTAAGTCCCAGTAGCATTTTTTTTGTAAATTCAGTTGAGACACCATGACTCAAAAATTAATGCTTGGATAATTCTGCACCTGAAAACAACCCATAATTGTAATTTTTTTGCTCAAAACCTATACTTCCAAGGACAAACCTTTGTTATTATCTACAAAAAGTTTGTTTCATTAAGCCAATGTAAAACCAAATCTTTGACACGTCCTTTGGTAATCACGTAGATCTGTGGCTTTTATGAAGAAACAAAAAAATAACGTATTTCGGTGTGCATAGACCGCACATAAGAAAAAAAAAACTACAAAAAGTGGGGCGCTGCTTATTTACAATATATTGGCATTAAAAAAATCTTACCCGCAAAAATCCGTAGTGTGATCATTTATAACCATATACAGTGGAAACTCGAACCATCTAACTAGGTTTGACAGAAAGTCAGTGTCCACCAGAGCATTTTCTGTGGTACCAACAAAATTCCTATGAAATTAATGCTAAAAAAGTAAGTTTTTGCCAAACTCAAAATTAAAATTATTACAACATTGATCAAACAAAAATTTCTGTACCATCGCCAAAAATTACATGCTCTGATCATTAAAAATTGAAGTGTTAACAAAAAAAGTATAAGTACCAATTGTACTCACCAAGGCATACAAAGTTGGTATACAGTAAATTACGCACACATTCACAAGTAATACTAATAAATAATGCAAAAAATATCAATTTTCAACACACATTGTTTTTGCTTACGTCTCACTGCCATGGATTCAGTCCTATTCACGAAATTTACAACTTCCAAAATAACCTGTCATGAGCCATGTCTCCGTTTGTCCTCACATGTCCTCTGTCCCCGGTTCTCGGCAGATTGGTCAATTTTTATTTTTTTTTGTCCTCGCTTATCCCCCCTGTCCTCGGTTGTTCCCGGTCTTCTAGTCTTTCTTGGAAGAATAAGAATAATAATTTACTGGCAAAATACGCACATAATCTGTAATAGTAAACAAAAACATCTGTATATGACTGGTACCTCAGACTGTGATGTACAATGAAATCCAGCTTACTGAATTTGTAAATGGACAAAACCAGATTGAACGTGACAGAAATGAAATCATTGAGAAGGGAATAACAGACATTGAGGGACAGTAGAAGACTATAGCAGATCTTGGAGCAGCTCAATAATTTAACTAAAATTCAATCAATTCCATACTAATTTCTATTAAATTTCTAATCCCAGCATCAAATATTTTGCAGATATTAGCGCAACTGAAAAATTTAACTAAAATTCAACCAATTTCAAGCTACATTCAAACCAATTTCTAATTCCCCCTCAAATTTTTCAAAGCGCAAATCAAAATCAGTTTTCAACTTTTGTTCACTCTTTGTGTGTGGTTCTTTAAAGACTAACTTTCGAGCTAAATCATAATATTTTTGATGAAATTCCAAGAATTTTCATACTTTTCTTGTGATATTTTTTTCAAATTTAAAGGAACATTTGCCTTTTGACCTAACTTTAGCATCATTCACCCTGAAAATGGACCACTGATTAAAGAGTGAACAAAGTATGTTTAAAAAAAAAGAGCGCTTAATTGAGAACGTAGATTTGGGTCAAACTATCTTGATTTTGGGGTTGAGATTGAAGAGATGGATCATGTGTTCAGAAGATATGATGGAAATGATGCTTGAAAGAGAGACATTTGCGTGAATTTCAGTTAAATTATTAAGTTGCGCCAATATCTGCAATAGTCTTCTACTGATTTTTATAGAAAAATGTGTACTGTAAACACACGAGAAAAAAAAAATCACTTACATTTTAAAAAATGATTTTCTATTCGATAAAACAACTCAACCAAATATCTAAAAAATTGTATTAAAATATCTAAACAATTTCTTGTTTCTGTAAAATTGTTTACATTATCCATTTAATAAAATAAAAATTTTTATGTATCTTCAGTGATATTTTCTTTCAAATAATCATAAGGAAAATTTTGTTGGCTAATTAAAACATCATCACAAATTGCATTAGCCTCAATGGATTTTTTAAAATCTACACTAATTTTTATATTTGATTCATCTTTCTAACTACTGCTGTTTTTCTATATAGGCACTCAATAACATACAATGGTCTTCTTCTCCAAAATGAGTAATAATTGATATCGCCATGATAATTTGTAGTTCGCTTATAATAAAGTTCATTATTTTTGTATATAGTATCTAATTTTGTTCTAGAATTTCTAAAATCATTAAAAGCCACAAACTTTTTAAGACAAAGATCATTCAATATCTAGATTCCAATTTTCTTTTGGAAAAATTTCATTTCTTCCATTTTTAACAAAAATATTTCTCACATTACAATAATCAAACATTGAAGCATGCACATATTGCTCAGCGCAATTTTTTCTATTAGTTTGGAAACCTACAATTACAAAATCAGGCATGTCAAATTGCATTTTATTAAACTGATTTTTTATATCAAAGTTAAAAACAGTTGTCCCAGCAGGTACTTCTTTTTCTAAAAATTGCCAATAATTAAAACCAATATGAATTTTAGGATTTTTATATATTTTTTCTTTAATTGCAATTGATGTGTTAGCTTCGTATTCAACAATAGGCCACAAAATTTCTAATTTTTCAATAATTTTGCCTGGATCAGCATAGATTTTATCAACCGAACCATCTGCTTTATTAGTTTCATAAACAAATATACAATAGTTATCAGATGAATTTCTAAAAAAGTGACTTTATAACCATCTTTCCAGTAAACTTCATTATTATTGCGAATAAAGCCAAACAAATATCTTAATGGATACATTACTTAATTTATTCTATCACTACAAACAGATTTTACTAGAAATTTATTATCAACACCAGTAGATTCTAAATAATTTTGTTCACCTTGTGATCTTAGCAAAATATTCATCATTGTCGAAGTTATTCCTGGATTATCAACAGCCTCAATAATATGTCCATGTTTTGAAATTTCTACTCTAGAAAACTGAAATGGAAAAAAATTAGAACAAACATCAATATCATCTAATTTTTCGTATTTTGCTTCATCTCCAGTTTTATCTCTTTTTAGGAGGCAATATTTTTCCAAAACAAAAGCATCATTTGGAAAAGAAAAGCCATCTCCTATGTGAATATCAAATTCGATTCTATTATTGTAAACATTTTATTCCCCGTAGTTTGATCAGTTAGGGGGAACGTTTGTCTCTCAAAACTCTCAATGCTTTTATAACCCATTTATAAGTAAATTTTTTAAATATAAATGAAGGATACACAGGATGTTTCTCGAGTGAAATTGTGCATCGAGAAGTATAGAAAATATAAAATGAACCATGAGGTACAATGTGGGAAAGAAATAAAGAAAGAAAAAAACTACAATAAATTCGTGAATAACCAAATATTGGCAAAAAAGTAGAATAAGTGAATAAAACAAAAATTTAATAACAACACTAGTATCGGTTGCTGCAAAAAATTTAGATTATCCACCAACACCGGAAGAAAGTTCTTTTGAAAGAGAATTATTTCCAAAATTACCTAATGTAGAAGAGCAAACGGGCATTGTACCCATAGCAAATTTGCCGCCTATAGCAGACATTTCTACTATAAATCTTGGAAAATATTGGAAGTATGCAAATATAATTAAGCCAATTTATAATAATTATATAAGAGCATCAAGATCAGCACCAAACACACTAGAAAGAGCACATTTGAAATATTCTTCTAGATCTGGAGAAGGTATAAAAAAATTTAATAATATG
The DNA here is from genome assembly GCA_029891345.1 of Dryococelus australis. Lineage (NCBI taxonomy): Eukaryota > Metazoa > Arthropoda > Insecta > Phasmatodea > Phasmatidae > Dryococelus > Dryococelus australis. Next base: position 59,122,219 of record CM056994.1, on the reverse strand, counting down.
TTGACAGAATATATTTGGATGGACTATGTTAGAAAATTAATTGACAGATTATTTGTTATTCACAGTGAAGAAAATGCTGGAAATAAAAAATTTTACAATGAAAAAGCAAACATTATGAATGTGCTAAACAATACATTTTCTGTCTTTGTTGTTATTACCACAAAAGGAATTCCATATCTAATAAGAGTTTTAAATGTTATTCCGCACTCATTTTGGAATTCTGAATACCATGGCAAAGGCATTATAAACTGGGCATTAAACAATTTTAATTTGCCAGAAATGCATTTGTCAGATTATAATTATTGTGGGCCATTTACAAAATTAAATGAAAGATTAGAAAGAGGAGATGCAGAAGTGAATAAACTAGATGAAGATTGCAAATTTCATCATATTGCTTATAGAGATCACAAAGATTTAGAATCTAGGCATGAAGCTGATAAAATTTTACAAAAAGAAGTAAAAGAAATAATGTTAAATAAAGATACTCAATTGGAGAAAAAATTGCTTCTGCAGCTGTTACCTCAACAATGTTTCAAAAAGAAAATTACGTTTTGGAATTAAAAGGTTTTATTGAATATATATATATATATATATATATATATATATCAATTAAGAGATTTGGGTATAGATAAATTTTTAACAAAAGATCAACTTGAGCCAGGGGGAAAAAAAAAGAGCAAAGGTTTCTTGCTAACCTTGGCATTGCCAATACTCAAAAAAATATTGAAAGAAAAAACGGGCAATGGTATACATCATGGAGGAGTTATCCCCCTCATAGTTGCTGCTTTAACTGGCCTTGGTGCTTTAGCAGGAGTAGCTACTTCAGTATATAATTCTGTTGAACAAACTAGCAAATATAAAAAAGAATTAGAAGAACAACACAGACACAATTTAGCAATGGAAAATAAAGCTGGAAGAAGTGTAATTGAAAAAGAAAAAGAAGGGAAGGACAAAAAAAATTGAGCTCCATTATCCAATATCGATATTGAAAAATATGTAAAAAAATTAAATATTAAAAATTTCAGAAATGTTTATATGAATGACAAACCACCAAAAATATGCTAAAATATGAGTGTGCCGTGGTTAATTTTGATATTTCAACAAATCCTGGTACTCACTGAGTCTGCTATTTTAAAGAAAATAATGATGTTTATTATTCTGACTCATTTGCAGGCAACTAGTGTTTCTGATTTAAAAACATATGTAGATTTAAAATATGATACCATTGTTTCTGCTTTACGAGATCAAATATGTAAAGTTTTTGTTGACACAACAGAATATGTTTCTATCCAAAATTGCAGAATTAATAATATGGCTGATCCTATTGATGGAAAAGATGCTGACAATAAAAGATATTTTGATAGAGAATTGCAAAATTTAAACAAATTTGTTTTGAATTCCTGTGACACACTCAACACAAAAGTCGAAAAAAGCAAAGAAGCTGTTGATAAAGAATTAGATGTCAAATTACAAAATTTAAGCCAATCAGTTGACACACTTGTTAACACAAAAGTTGAAAAAAGCAAAGAAGCTGTTGATAAAGGAACAGATGTTAAATTGCAAGATTTCAACAAAGTAATTTTGAATTATTGCCATACACTTGATTTGAAAGTTGAAAAAATCAAACAAGATTTTGATAAAGAATTAGATGTAAAATTACAAAATTTAAACCTATCTCATATATTTTATTTACATGCAGAGTGGAATAAAATGACTAATGTTTTTCACTTAGATAATGATAACATTATCTTTACTTTTTTGATGTTTATAAAATAGTTATAAATATTCTCATGTTTGATAATAATTTGGCCATTTTCAAGGGTAATACAAAAATTGATCACAACAAGATGTTTGGTGTTAAGAAAGGTGATAATTTAACTTTTAAAATAAAAAAGAAATAAAACATCTCTTTATGCCGATGGAGAGGTTGTGGCAATAGGAATATTTGTGAAATATAAATAAGAAAGTCACTAAAAATAATAATATAAGAAATGAAAATACAACAAATGGGAAATTAGTCCACAAAGAATAAGCTCGTGCAATTCTAAAAAATTAACAATCTTAAAAAAATTTTCCAAGAAGAAAAGTTATTTCCTATGGCATTGATGATTTGTGGCAAATTGATCTCGTAGAAATTTAAAAGGTATAGCTTGCATAAATAAAGGCTATAAACATATTATGACAATCACTTATGTTTTTTTCAAAGTTTGCATTTGCTTTACCGATCAAAGATATAACCGCAAAAATGTAGCAAATGCTTTAGAAAATATATTGGCTAAAAGAAAACCAAATAATTTCCAAAGCGACAATGGCTCAGAATTTTATAGTAAAATATTTACAGAACTTATGGAAAAGCATAATTTAAATCATTTTTCTTCATTTTCTGAATTAAAAGCTAGTGTTGTTGAAAGATTTACTCAAACTTTAAAAAATATAATGTGGGAAAAATTTGCTTTGAACGGCAATTATAAATAGACAAATATATTGGATGAATTAGTGAAAGACTACAACAACACAAAGCACAGCACCATTGGCATGAAACCAAATGAAGTTAATAAAAAAAAAAAATTAAAAAAACTTATTGCAAACAAATTTTGTGTTTACTAAACCAAAATATAAAGTTGGAGATATTGTTCATGTGAGAAACTGAATTTTTTTTTTTGAAAAAGGTTACACTGCTAATTGGCCAACAGAATTGTTTAATATTTCTAAAGTTTTAAATTATGATATACCACCTTACAAATTAAAAGATACAGAAGGAGAAGAAATAATGGGTAGTTTTTATGAATATGAAATTATGAACACTAACTATCCTGATGAATATTTGGTCCAAAAATTTTAAAAACTAAATATGAAAAAATATATGTTGGGTTCCAATAATTCTCACAACTCTCGAATTAATAAAACAGATGTAGTGTAAATTGCTTTACCACTAAGTGTCGGTGTTTTACCGACACCTGATTCTGATAAAAATGCTTTATATTTGATTTAAAATTGGTTTATTACACAATTCGTCTAAGAATATTTATATCACTAATTAATTGTTGTTGAGCATAATTATTTCCGACAATGTTAAAATAGTTATAGAAAAATTCAACGTTGCCATTTATTGTTTCCTTCATTCTTTGCTATAAATTTATAGAATTTGGAATATGCTCAAATCTCAATAATTCTTCACAATTTGGATGTCTATCTTCAATAACATACAATTGTCTTTGAACGCATTTTGTTTGAGTTCTAATAATATAATCAAATTCAAAATCATTATCAAATAATTTTAGAAGAATAAATTATTTGGATTTAAATTTTGGTTTTGTGTTTGCGGTACAACATGAAGTGCCATTTCTCTAATTTCTTCATTTCTGCGATTTATTCCATCTATGGCTCTATAAACTCTTTCTGTTAGATTTTCAATATGACTATCTTTAATTTTATTTATTTCTTTTAAATTTTCAATGTGATCATCTTTATATTTATATCTTTTAAATGATTAACTTTAATTTAGTTCATTTTTTTAATGTGTTTTATTTGACTATTGAATAATTGCATTACATATTTTTGAATCTTATATTCACAATGTTTATCTAATTGATGGAATAACATCTTCAAATATCCATGTTTTAAAAACTTTAGCAATTTCACAATGTGAACTAAAAATAAGTTCATATAAACCAGACTCACTAATATAAAACTGCTTTGCCTTTGTTATAAGAGAGGTGGTATGCGTTTGGAAATAACACCTATTTTTGAAAGAAAAGATCTATATTTTGGAGAAACTTTTTTATAAATGGTGTCTCTTATATTTTGATATTCTAAAATTTCAGCAATATCTTTGTGACAAAACCAAGGATTATTTTCCCCGTCAATAATCATAGAAACTCGTTTACCATTGTAAATAAGTTTGTTGTTATTTATATCCAGAATTGACTCCATTTTTATTTACGAAACTATGCACAAGTGAAATTCGTGAGTTGTAATAAGTGTTTTTATTAATATTCTTCTTTATACAGAGAATGAAAAATTGGAGAAAATAATTTTATAAAATATGGAGATAATTTGATAAAATATAGCAGATTTTTCATTACCTCTTAAGGGCATCTGGCAGATGCCCTTTTAAGTTTTCTAATAAAATAGTATCATGTTCATCAATATTTTTTTCTATAATTATATAGCTCTTCAGGAGTTAAATTTTGAGATTTATTTAAATTAATTTAAATTAGTTTTAAATTTTCAGGGTAGATGCTTGGATACCCTGAAGCACCATAATGAATAAAACACAAAACATCATTAGTGATAAACATATTTTTTTCTTCAAATAATGGGCACCACATATCTTTAAACCAATTTCCTAAGCTTATATTATAAACATTATTCTTAATCATTTCAAAAATATTTAAACATAAGTTAGTTTTCAATTCTGTATTGTTCTCTAGTTGTTTTTCTAGTGATTCGGCCATCTTGTATGCGGGGAAATATGTTTATATACACATACACACTTTTTTGTGAAGGGAACAATAAATTGAAGAAAATAATTTTATAAAATATAGACCAAATTCAGGCCCTACAAGCATAGGGGTTGAAATTATTTTAAAGAGAGTTTATCATTGTATTTTATTTCTGTATAATCCAGATTATAATTTTTAATAGAATAGTAAATTGTGTTTTATTCTAGCAAATTTTCAGGCGTGGGCTTCCCCGCGGCTGATATTCCATAATGAATAAAACATAAAATTTTATCAGGAATCAACACATTTTTCTCTTCAAATAAAGGAAGCCAAATAGCGGTGAATCACCACTATTTAAATCTTCATAATTTGTTTAATATTCGTCGCAAGTATGACTTTAAAACAGCATCTCTAGATCATTTATACCCAAGTATTCCAGCAATTTGAGTATCATAAAACATAGGATTATTTTATTATCTAACACAACAGTTATTGTTTTATCTTTAAAAATTAAATTATTTAAATCAAATAATGAAGCCAATTCTGCATTCTTCTCTAGTTGTTTTTCTAGTGATTCGGCCATTTTGTATGTGGGGAAATATGTTGTTTTTATATATATTCTATTTTATGAAGAAAACAAAAAATTGAAAAAAATAATTTTATAAAATATAGCCAAAATTCATTGTTGATTGGACGCCTTTGAGTTCAATACATTAATTTTAATTTGTTTTAAATTTCCAGGGATAAACTTCGTAATCCCTGAAACACCATGATGAATATTATAATAAAAATTAGTTTCTTACTCAATGCGATAAAGATTGAGTATAGTTATTTCTATCAGTGTTAACATAGTTGCGAAAACAGTCAATGTTGCCATTCATGGTTTGCTTCATTCTTTGGTATAAATTTATAGAATTTGGATGTATATCTTTGATTCTTTGCAAATGTTTTTGAAGATTTCTTCTTTAAGTTCTAATCACATAATAATCATATTCACAATCATCAAACAATTTTAGAAGACTAAAAGTTAGATTTAAATTTTGGTTTTGTGTTTGTGGTACAACATGAGTGGCCATATCTCTAATTACCTCATTTCTGCGATATATTCCATCTATGGCTCTATCAACGGCTTGTGATAAATTTTCAATATGACTATCTTTAATTTTATTTAAATCTTTTAAATACTCTATTTGGCTTTTGTATAAATGTAATGTATTTTTTTTGAATATTATATTCACCATGTTTCCTAATTGAAGGAATAACTTTGTGTGTAACCCATTTTTAAAACTTTTTAGTGACTGGTAATTTTGAGCTCATAGTTAGATCATAAAGACCATATTCTGTGATAAAAAATGGTATTTTTTTCATTATATGTTAGGAGCGGCATTTTGCCCCCCCCCCCCATACTAATTGCTTCTAATTTAGCTCTATCTTGCACATCTACATTTCTTTGATAGCGTCTTTAGTATATATATTTTCTAAAATTTCAGCAACATCTTTGGCATTAAACTATGGATTATTTTCCTCATCAACAATCACAGAAACTCGTTTACCAGAGTAAATAAGTTTGTTATTATTTATGTCTAGAACTGGCTCCATTTTTTATATGTGAAACTATGCACAAGTGAAATTGGTGAGTTTGTCTTTTTATTTAATATTCTTTTTTTATTATAAAATACAGACCAAATTCATGAATAAATATTGTACATGGTTGCATATTTTGTACAGGGGAGAGGGATTCTCTCCTCCCTATATTTTCATTAAAATTTATATATTTTTCCATAATTGTGTAGCTCTCAAGGAGATAATTTTTCTAAGTCATTGACAAAATATTTCATTTTATTTATAATTTCATTTTTTTGACCCTTGAATATTATATAAATTTGTAAAGTTTTTTGTATAAAAATTTCCAAAGAGTAAACTTTTACTCTCTGGCATTACCTAATTTTTGTTTGTCACCATGATAAAATTTCAGCACCGAATTTTTTCGTCCTCTTAGTAAATTTTTCTTCCTAAATTACCACAAAACAAAAAAATGGATTCTCTGCTGTGCAAGTTGAACAATTCACTAGAATTCACCAAACTACATGATGTGGAAAAAGATAAATGGTTTAGGGCAACAGATTTTAAAATTGACGAATCAAATTTTGGTAAAAAAATTAGTTGTATTCTAGATGGCAAATTAAAGATTTCACTACCAGAGCGCTATGTCAAGATACTCAATAACAATTCTTTGGAACTAATAAATGAGAAGCAGGTCTTTATAATGTATAAAGGTTTTAAATAAATAAAAATTGTCCATGATCTAGAATTTGCTTAAGCACATTATTTAAAGTATAAGTTGAAATTTTTTAAATTCCTTTAAACGAATTTGTTTCTTTATAAATAAAAATGTATTCACCTATTTTTCCTTGCAGTTTGTCCCATATTTTAAAAGGTGGCAATGGTGCAAGTCCACCGTCTTATAAATTAGATAAAGCGTCTGAAGATCTTAAAAATTTAGTTCAGAAATTTAATTCAAATTTACCAAGCTTACAATTAGCACTCTTAGATAACATTGACGACAAATATGAACTTCGAGAAGTGGGTGGATATCAAGAGCACATAGAAGAAGTTTTTAAAAAATTAGTAGAACTTAACATTTTTTGTGTTTGTCGTCAATGTTTTTGGGTAGCACTGAAACGGTGCTACTAAAAAATATACAACATATTTACAATAGTAATCAATGAATATGGCTTATATGAAAATGTTGACTGTTTTTATTTTTCTTTTTCTTTATAAATAAAAATGGAGAATAGTAGTATAAGCAAGCGATGTAAAAAATGTGGTGAAGTTTGAAACATTGAATGTTTTCCATCACATAAACACACAAATGATAAGCACATTAACACCTGTAAAAAATGTTACAATGAATATTCTAGAAGTCGTTATGAGTTTAAAAAAGAGGAATTACTTTGCGAATGTGAAAAATCTGTTTGCAAGGCAAATTTAGAAAATCACAAAAATACTAAATTGCACAATACTTATAAAATTTTACAATGTGATTCTTCAAGATTTCGCATCTCATAAAAACACAATAGATAAGCATTTTAACACTTGCAAAAATTGTTATACCAAATATGCTAAACGACATTGAATAAAAAAAAAAGAAGAGAAAACCTAATACGAATGTGGAAAATTTGTACACAACCATTCTCTAAAAAAGCATAGATAATCTAAGTGAAACTCAGCATTCATTGACTTCATAATTTTTATTATAAGAACATTTATTATATATAAATATGGAGACGAGAAACCTAGTGGGTGAGTTAATAGAAAAGAAATTGCGCGAGTTGAGAATTATAGGTAGAAAAATAAAAAAATATAAAATTACACAAAAATGATCTTATAGCAAATATTATTCAAAAAAAGAGAATATAATTCTAAAAATCCTATTGAGAACCTAAATGATTTAAAAGTTGCTGAATTAAGAACTAAGGCTAAAAGCTTTAACATAAAAAATATATATAATTTAAGAAAATCTGATTTAATTACAGCTCTTATGCCAATAATTAAAAATGAACAAAGAAAAAGAATCTTTGCAAATTTACCTTTCCCAAATGGCAAAATAACGTATAGAAATGCTAAAAAGGCTTTAAAAGAAATTTTCCCCTTTTCCAATTGTGTATATGTGAACAACAAAAATAGAAAAACTAATAACACTTTCAAAAGCTTTCAAATACCAGTTATCAACATATAATATCGACAACAATTTTAATATAGTGTCGCCCAGAAATTTTTTTTGCATCGGTAAAGCAACAATTATTTAATGTATTACACAATCAACTTATAAAACTTAGAGCTGTCCAACATTAAATTTGATGCTCATTTTCGAAGCCGAAAAACTGGTAAGATTAGAATATTTGACGACATTCAATCACACACATTTACAATATTGAATGAGGGAGACATAAAAAACATTTACCAACAAATAACAAATGAAATTGTTGCACGAATAGAAAACATTGAAAGAAGCACCTCAGATTTGGCTTTACATAACATAATTGGGTTGCAGCTAGCCATAAATAAGTATTATCCATTAAATGGCTCATCATACATTGAACTACCAGAAGTGATTAAGAATAAAAAAGCATGCATTAATATGAAGAACAATGATGAAAATTTTTTCTTTGGGCAATAAAATCTGCACTGTTTCCTGCTGAAAAAAACCCACAAAGAATACCTAAATAGAAAATAGAAAACCAAATCAATGTTTCTATAAATGTTTATTCTATTGATGATAAATTCAATGTTATGCACTAAAGCTTACAGAAAAAAAAAAAAAAAAAAAAAAAAAACCAACTCATAAATTTCCTTTATTTTAAAAATAGTGAATACTCGCATTATTGTTCGATAAAAGATTTATAGAAGTTGCTTTCAGCACAAAAAAGTAAACACAAAAGTAAAATTTATATTTGCGATATGTCTTCAATTTTTTTATTCTCAAGAGAAATTAAATAAACACACAGAAGATTGTTCAAAAAATGAACCGGTGAAGACAATCTTGCCTTCAAAAGACGAACACACAAAATTTTAAAATATAAAACACACTACAAAAGTCCCATTCGCAATGTATGCAGATTTTGAGTCAATTTTGAAGAAAATATCAACCACCAAATCCAAGAGAAATAAAAAAATTTAACTTAATCAAAAAATATTACGTTTTAACAGAATATGACAATGATAATGGTCTTTACAAAGAAATACTCAAAGAAAAATATAAACTTACAAATCAGCAAATAAATAACAGTGATTTAAAATTGAATGACGAATCATATACAATGAAATATCAATTACATGAAGCTTCTGGTTTATGTTATATTGTATCTGCTTATAGTGATTATAAGCCACCAGTTGTATAAGTCAAAATGCACATCAAATTTTTATACAATCAATAAAAAGGGAAGTAGAAGAAATTGGTGAAATATATATACAAATTGAACCAATGCACCCACTAACAAAAGAAAAAAATTATATAGGAAATCAAAAAAATGCACTATATGTAAGTGTGAATATTCTAAGGGCAATAAAAAAGTGCATCATCATGATCAGATAAGTGGAAAATTTATTAAGTCAACATGCAACAATTGTAAATTACAATAAAAATTACCAAATTTAGTACCAATTTTTTTCATAACTGAGCTGGTTATGATGCTCACTTATTCATTAACGAGTTAGGATATAATGAAAAAAAGATTGATTTACTTGCGAATAATGAAGAAAAGTTGATAACTTTTTTTTGTGTGTGTGTGTGTGTGTGTGTGGTGTGTGTATATATATATATATATATATATATATATATAACACCAGAAAATTTGAAGATGTGATTTATAGACACATTCAAATTTATGGCTAGTAGTTTAGATCAATTATCGTCTAATTTAACTAAAGAACAAATGAAACACACACAAAACATTTTCCAGAAGATAAATTAGATTTGGTTATTAAAAAAGGTGTTTACCCTTATGGTTATATGGATAATTTAAAAAAATTTAACGAAACTCAATTTTCTCCAAAGAGTGAATTTTACAATAAATCAAACAAAAATCGTATATCTAATAATGAATATGAACATGCAAGAAATATACGGAACCAATTTAATATTAAACATCTTGCTGAATACCATGATTTATATTTAAAAAGTGATATACTATTGTAAGCAGAAATATTTGAAAATTTTAGACACACACATAAATTCTTATGGTCTAGACCCTGTGTGGTATTTTACAGCACCAGGTTTTATTGTGGGATGCAATGTTAAAAATCACTAAACTATCATTAGATTTATTACATGATTATATGATTTTAATGATTGAAAAATGAATTCGAGGTGGTATTTCACAATGTTGTAAGCGATGTTAAAACAAATAAATATTTGGAAGATTTTAATCCAAATCAAGAATCAAATTATTTAGCTTATCTTGATGTGAATAATTTACATGGTTGGGCAATATCTCAGCATATACCATATGGTGATTTCGAGTGGGTACATTAAATGATTTAGAGTATTGGAGTGAAAAAAAAAATTATGGATTTGGAGAATGATTCTGAGTTTGGTTATATTAGAAGTTGATTTAGAATATCCACAAGAACTACATAATTTACATAAAGATCTTCCATTTTGTCCAGAAAATAAGTTAGTTCCAGGTACCAATGAATCCAAGCTTATTAACAACTTTACATAAAAAAGAAAAATATATACTACAATAACGTAGTTTGAAACAGTGCCTAAATAATGAACTGAAGCTTACAAAAATTCACAGAATATTGACATTCAATCAATCTGATTGGTTAAAGAATTACATGGTTTCAACGCAATGATGAGGAATAATGTAAAAAAATAATTTTGAAAAAGACTTTTATAAACTGATTAATAATTCTAGCTTTGGTAAAACAATGGAGAATATAAGAAACAGAGTAGATACAAGGCTGGTTTCAAGTGAAAAAATTTGCAAGAAATTAGTGGCCAAGCCAAATTTGAAGAAAAGTACTATATTTAATGAGAATCTTCAAATGAATTAAAACTAATGTAAAATTTAATAAGCCAATGTATGTGGGGATGGCCATTTAGGAAATTTCTAAAGAATTGATGTATGATTTCCACCATAAAATTATGAAGCCAAAAATTGAATTGTTTTCAAGGTACCGACTCTATTTTTATAACATTAAAACAGAAGATTTTTATGAAGACATGAAGTCAGTGTTACATCAATTTGACACGAGTGATCATCCAAAAGACAATATTTATAACATGCCACAAATAAACAAAATTTTTTTAGGCAAAATGAAAGATGGGTGTAATGGCAATGTAATTAAAGAATTTGTTGGTTTACGAGCAAAGATGTATGCATACAGAGTTGAGGATAAACAAAACAAAAGAGCAAAAAGTGTGAAAATGTGTTGTCAACAACAAAATTAATTTTGATAACTAAGTCCTTGTGATAACAAGAGAATTATACTAGAATATAAAATTGATATTTTGCTATATGGATATCAAAATTTATAATTTTATTAATGATAGGTGGGATGAAAAACTCATCCCACCTATTTCCAAAAGAAAAGTTTTATCTTTTATTAATTAGAGGTGGTATGCATTTTCCATACCACCTATTTCTGAAAGAAAAATTTTATAGTTTATTAATGAGAGGTGCGATTATTAAGAAAAATATTTAAAATCATATTTTTGAAAGAAAATTTTTATATTTTAAACTTCTTTAATTTCCAAAACAACAATGTCAGAACCATCAAAATCAATTAAATTTCGATTTTCGTATCTAATTTCTAAAAGAAAATGTTATTAAATTGCTCATTGTTTATTCTATAAAAAATTGGAGTCTCTAAAACCAAACATAGTTTTTGGTGGAAAACTAGCAATTATATTAGTCTCCAAGTGGTTAGATTCATCATATTTTTTAAACACGCCATATGCCAAGTTACAATGAATATGGATTAAAATTAGGCAATTTAATGCCCACCACAAATTTGTCTTTTTCAATAGTTAATTTTCTTTCAAAACAGAGAATATCAGATAAGTGATCAACAAGTTTAATATTAAACTTGGTTTTAATTGTTATTCTATTTTTTATACTGTCTGTTGTTATTACAATTCTGTTTGTTGAAAATGGTTCAATCAAATTTACAGCTTCTTTCAAAGATTCAACATCATATTAACCTCTGGGAATATTTATAACTGTATTTTTATCAACAACAGAACACATTTTTTCAATTGTAGTTATAGTATTATTCTCCACATTTGGAGTTAAAAATTTTGCATGAAAACTAATTAAAATGCTATCGATTTATCTTTATGAATTATATCATAGTGAAGTTTCTTCCTAAGAATAGAATTATTGTTTGTTAACTTGAAAACTTTATTACTATCCATTTATTAGAAAAATTATTGTAATTAAATGAAAAACGTTGACTGGGGTGTTGGTGATTTAATTTCTGAGGAAACTTCAAAGAAATTTAAAAAAAATGGCGAGTTATTGCTCGATAATATTAGAGGGTTGATTGTAGGGCCAAGCAAACAGTGTGAAGACCAATTTAATTATTAATTTTATTTATAAGGCAGGATGGCTAAATTTTAATAACCTCTATGTTTGCTCTAAAAGTTTGAATCAACCAAAATATATTCAATTACAAGGAGAATTTGAAGTGATATCCAAAAAAAATTATGAAAAAATGGCTTATTTTAAAAGTAGCAATTGTGAAATGGTTTCATTAGATCAATGTGAAAATAATTCTCTTGTAATTTTTGATGATGTAATATAGGATGAGCAAGTTGTAGTCCGCGGATATTTTACTAGAGGCCACCATAAAAATATACATGATGGTTATCTTGCGTAGACATATTCCAGAGCCCCCAAGCAATTAGTATGAGAAAAAACAAATTTTGTGTGTATATTTTGACAAGATGAAACAAATTCGACTGGCACGCACGCACGCGCACACGCACACATATAGCGATTTTGTTGGTGGAGATGTGAGTTTTGAGAAATTTAAAGAGATATGTGCCAAGTGCTGAGATGAAAATTATGGTTTTTAACATTTAATTTATGTAGAAAAATTAACAATGGGAAGGACAGAAATCACATAAAAATTCTTATATTTTAACTCTCTCTTGTGAATTCAATATTTGTGTAGTTGCGCAGCTGTGACTGGCAATAATTTTTACAAATTAGCTTATCTTCTTCATTTACTGAACTGCAGTACATTCTCGTAGTGAGAAAAAAAAAAAATCTACACTCTTGTTCGCAGCTGAACTGCGGCGTACTGTGACCTCAGTGGTGCAAGTTTTTCTCGCCGGTGAGTTCTATCCACAACAGGAAATATGTTATTATGCTGTGCTGATATTTCAACCACGCTGCTCTCGACGAGCTACGCACTACAAATCACTGCTGCGAGAGTAAATAAAATTATTTCTTTGCCAAGCATCGGACACTTCCATTATTAACATTGTAGCTCACCACATGCAGCATTTTAATCGGTGCCTCGCTCGACTCAGTGGTTGGGTGCTTGGCTTGTAATTCGGAATTCGGGGTTCAATCCCCGGTTGAGAGGATAATTTGTGTGAAAAGGCACCACACTATTAAATATACTACCAAACCATTAAAAATTTGAGCCAAAAACCATTTCATTGCTCTTGCCCATATTATATATATATATATATATTATATATATATATATATATATATATATCAATCAGTATTGATATATATATTTTATATATATATATATCAAAATCCAGTATTGATGCATAAAAAAAATCCTTCACGCTCCACTAAAAAATAAATATAAAAAAAAGGCCAGCCGGTGGATGGGGTGATGGATTTCTCCAATTGGAGTTTTGTTGGTGCTAAAATATGGCCGAAAATAAAAAAATGGAGTCCCTGGCACAATATAGATATCTGTAAACTCCAAAAACATAAGGTCCCTGGTGTCTACATTAATTTGCTTGTAAACCTTTGTGTTTTTCAAATATGTACACAAATATGTACACTTTTTTATAAATTCAGTAGAAGACTATAGCAGATCTTGACACAGTTCAGTAATTCAACTAAAATTCAATCAATTTCACACTAAATTCTATCAAATTTCTAATCCCAGCATCAAATCTTTCACAGATATTGGCGCAACTGAAAATTTTTAACTAAAATTCAACCTATTTCAAGCTAAATTCAAAATAATTTCTAATTCCCCGTCAAATTTTTCAAAGCGCAAATCAAAATCAGTTTTCAACTTTTTTTACTCTTTGTGTGTGGTTCTATAAAGACTAATTTTCGAGCCAAATCATCATCTCTTTGATGAAATTCCAAGAATTTTCATACTTTTCTTGTGAAATATTTTCAAATTTAAAGGAAATATTTGCCTTTTGATCTAACTTTAGCCTCATTCAGCCTGAAAATGGACCACTGATCAAAGAGTGAACAGGTATGTTTTTAAAAAAAGTGCATTTGATTGAGAATGCAGATATCGGTCAAATTATCTTGATTTTGAGGGTGAAATTGAAGAGATGAATCATGTTTTCAGAAGATACTGAAAATATGTTGCTTGAAAGTGAGAAATTTGCGTGAATTTCAGTTAAATTATTGAGTTGCGCCAATATCTGCAATAGTCTTCTACTAGGGACAATTTTCAAAAACAGCCACAGATGCAGTGTTAACATCATTGTCGATATTCTATACTTTCACATGGCCAGAAACTTTTTTAACAGTTTTGGTAAAAAAGAAGTGACAGTACTTGTATCTGATTACAAAGACCTTCTGCAACATGACAAAGAAGACCTGTTTCAAAAAGCCCTGGATGAATAGTATGAATTTAAGATATGTACAAAAGGATTGTCATCAACAGATTTATTGGGGAAGGCAATGTCAAATGGTAATAGGTTTCTTGTTCTTTTGAAGCTCCTCAAAGTTGCCCCTGTTCTACCAGTTTCAACAGCCAGTTGTGAAAGAGGTTTCAGCCACATGAATTTGGTGTAAATGCAATTTTTTGCTACATTTCTTTCAAAATGCTATTTTGGTGAATTTTGTTTAAAACTCCAAAATAGTTGCAAAAAATTGCACATAAATACCAAGCAACGATTATTTCAATTCAATCACTCCTTTATATTTATTTTAGAACACTCATAAACGTGTGGAATACATACCAGTGCAAAAGGTAGGCCTAACAAAGTGGAATTTTGAAAGCATTAGAGTATTTATTTTACTTTGGGTGCCAATACATTTTAATTATTTTTACTCATTTAATTCTTCACAGTTTACATTTTTATAGTGTGCCAAGTACTTAAAAGAAAAGGATTGCAACACCAGATATATTGTGAACAAACAGCGTACAAGACTACTGGTCACTATATTTACCATATATGTAACATAGATTAACGAAACAAATAAGCAGTGAAAACTCTAGTCAAAATAACAAGATGTAAAATGCTCGCATACAGTCATCAAAAACTAACCGCAATTTAGAATGGTCACATTTGTTCGCGCTATTTTTTTGTTATCAAATAAGCAAATGCAAGAATTTTGTAACATTGATGTGGAGACTATTTTTATTGTGGTTTCGTTATTTATTCCAATGTATCTAAGTTATTCAGTTGGCATTCCTGCCGTTGTACCATTCACTTTTTGTTAATGTTTACATGTCTTGGCGATGTTTTTATTTTAAGTTATGTATCTAACGGCACACTACAAATAAGTAAAATGGGAAGGAACAGAGTATCGGTGCAGGAAAAGACTGAACAATATAAATTTGATGGGTTACACACTACCTATGGAAATACAATATTCTGTAAGTTCTGTAACTGAAGTGTGTAGGTTTTACTATTTGTATTAGGCATAAGTAAATGTACTTGTAGTGTAGTTTTTAAATTTATGAGTGTGATGCTTTTTACTGGAAAATTATTTTATTCTATTGAAAATAAATAATTTCACAAGTGTCAAAAATTATCTACCTTAAATTTAAATACTTTAAATTCTGTATATTATTTCTGTACTATGTTACATATTTTGCTTTGCATTGACGTTGTCAATACAAAGCATGTCAATTGTGTTTTAATATTGTAGCATTGCAGCTACATATATATAATTGGTATATTCGAGAAGTATTTCAATTGTCTATATATCAGTCAAGGATAGTAATTCATGTCATATGTGAAAGGTCGTGGCAATGACAACTTATTTGTATTTCATATATTTTTGTGTTTCCAAATTTGTAATTTTTCTTTCCTCATTTCATCAGTAGTAACAGACGTCAACAACAGACGTCATCAACATCACCCCCGCAAGGCACGACATGGTGAAACAAGGAAAATAACAGAGGTCACTTTTGGCTGACGTGACCGACTGTTCGAAAACAATGTTTTCAATGAGGAAACTTTCTACCAATATATAAGAAGCGTGACATTTCTCGAGTATCACAACAGTTCGTCGCAGCACGATCGTTTGTCAGCTGTCAGTCGGAAAACCTGCAATGTGTGATCACGTGACTCGCACCGACCAGAGCCCACGACTTTAACCATTTTTTTCTTTATTTTGAACATTTAAAATAACTATTAAATTTATTTCCCATCTGTGCGAGGAGTCAATAGGGCACCAGGAGAGAAAAGTAATGGTTCTCTCTCGTCTTCGTAACTCTCGAGGTGAGAAGTTATGTTTTGTAAAGGCTGCAAATCTGTCTTTTTTTGTTTGTCAGCTGCGAGTGTCAATTGTTTTGCCGAGATGACAATAAATCTCCAGTAAACATCCAACTTCTTCTTTTATTTATTGGCAATCCTGGCATCAAAAAACTTTCATTATTACGTAGTCAAAGTCTCCAACTCACGCTGCGCTAGTCCGTTAGTGTTTGCTGTGAACTACGAGAGAACAGGAAAGTAACCTGTTACAATATGTATATTTTAAAGTGTGTTTTTTCTGTCTAATAAAATGATAAAAATACACATTAAAAATACTCTATACTCATATCAAAGGAACAGCAAAGATTAAATAAATGAGTATCATGATATCTTGTTGCCTCTCAATTAAAATAAATCAAGTTACAAAGGAGAATCTTTACTCTCAAGAACCACTAGGAGCGTTTAATTCATTTTAAAGGAAAGTTGATGCTTAGAAAATATTAAACAACCCATCTGACCTATAAAGAGACATTTAGAAACATTTACGAAATACAAATTAAAACTTATTAAAGCAACTCAAGCACCGACAATCTCAAATAAGTGTACTTGCAGGTGGGTTATTCAAAGCTCTCAAACTAGCGCAAGTCAATTTTGTCCCATTTCAACACCATGAACATTTCAGGTGACCTGCAGCTAAGAGTTTAAAGTTTACTTATCAGGAAAAACTTGTCAAAGAAAAGGAACTATGGGCACCACATACTACAAGTTAATCCAAATTTAAATTTCGAAAACTCCATGAAAAACCAAACAGAATTTAGAATGCAAACATATAGTACTCACATAAAACCCTAACTCAATTTACCATAAAATTACTACAACATGTTACGAACCCACCTCATTGTGCGACGCGTGCATTGCTGGATAAATTTCAGCTCGATATTTCGAGCGAGGTTATGCCTGTAGAACAGAGTCTATCACGGACCTACGATAAGGTAATACCACAGAGGTATTAACGCTGCTGAGCTGACCTGAGTAGAAGTGGACGAACTCTGTTCGAAAGCAAAGCCCGTTCACACTGAATTTACAACAGCCAATCATAGCACAGGAACTCGCGGATGCACACACGTGGAGGGGATTGCTAAGAGGTAGGCAGCAAAAGGGAAGGGGGGAATGTATCCAAGGCAATCGCCGGTGGAGCAGCAGTTCAAGTCATTTATAACATATCAGCGTACTCTATAAGCGCGGGTGGCGCAGACACAAGCTTCGCATATTTATGGAACAGGTTGCGACACCATCATCCCAAGGGCGTGAAATGAGCTATATAAAACCAGGCCTAATAAACCTTACAAGTGAAAAAGATCTTAAAGTGAGCAAAAGCATACCTACAACTAACCAACAAAACATAACACATGACTTGTTTTATTTTTTTTTACCATCAAAAATGTTACAGTACAAAAATAGATATTTGATATTTTGTGCAAAAATATTATATACGTTTGGCTTTCTTTTCCAAGATAAATATTCATTAAAATGGTGCCAAGCAAAACAATTAAACTGCATTCTTAATATTGAATAACCTTTAGCAAACTTCTAGATTTGCCTCTTAAAATCTGTGACAAAACCATATCTGGTAAAGTATACATTTATTTCTCATAATTCACATTTCTATTCAATTAAAATTTCATTGAATACTGCCATCTAAAATAGTGACTAAGAAAAAGAAAATCAATTTTCTGAAAATAACTCATCTACATTTGCTTCCACCTGGATGAAATTCATTCACTTTAAAATGACAACAATTTCTGAGAATTTCTGGTAAAAACAACTTTGCGTGTAATACACATGATTAGATTTAATTTCTACTCAAAAGTGCAGTTAGTTTTTTCTACTCTTGACTGGGTAAAACTCTTTTACATTTATTTCATGTGGCTAGTTGTCACCTCAAAAACCATTTATTTGGATTTACAAAACTACAATTACTATGCCAAACATGGACCCCAACACTTTTTTTAGACTCTAGAAATTTAATACAGAATAGAAAATCTATGACATAAAATGTCATCTGCATGGCTAAACTCGTGATCAATTATTTTTGTGATTTTTCTCATGTGGGTATATTCAAAAGTTTGCAAAACCTTTAACTTTAATTTTATGTGAAACATGTGCTGATTAAAAAGTTTTCCACAATGTCGATGAGCAAAATAAAATATTATTTCAAACATTAATTGCAGACTAAATTTGAAAATAGGACAAGGTCATGAATTTTATGCACGCTTATGGCGCCTACCAGATCATGTCACCGGACATAAAATATATCCTTTTTACCAGCCTGATGGGCCATAATTATTACCATCATAGCCTGAAAATTTTCATTTACTAATCTTAGCATGGAAGTCTCAGGGGCTGCCATTCTCTGTTCTCGAATGACCCCGCCCTCCCAATCTTATATAAACAAAAACTGTCCCTATCGGGGTAACAACAATTGGAAAGCCAATCCCTGAACGAGGAATATGATGTATTCTTGTACAATGTTTCAAAAACCTCTGTTGCAACTCTCTTCTGCTGGAGGTGACGTTAAGCGCCAGCTGCCACATGGTGTAGTGCGATGTGATGCTCCAACTCACAGCCCGCTGGTGACACCCCAAGCAGGGAGGCGTGGCTTCAGGCAGTCATACGCTCTAGTGATGACGGAGCTCGCAGCCTAAGCGAACGTGTGCGCTACAACCTTCGTGCTGGTCACCATTTTCTTGCCTACGCAAGAAAACTTCGTCACAGAATCATGAAGGGACGTGAAATATAGGTCAGTCTTTGTAAGCAGTGGAAATTTCCACAGAGTCAAGGTAGTGGCTGCTTGATGATGTGTGCCGATCAAACCCACGCTTCAGGCACGGTCAACCGCTGCAGTAGAATGATGAGGAATTGGGGAGTGGGGGGAGACTCAAAAAAATTTGAGACACCATTCAACCCCCCCCCCCCCCATAAAAACAGTATCTAGGGAAAGAACCTGAGATTAGCCAGAATCTCCACCAAGATGGCCAGGCTTGGTGCAGGGCCTGATCTCTTCTCCAGGACATCATCATCAGATGATCATCATCTTCATCATCCAGCTCCAACCGGAACAAACCGAGAGAGATACACCAGTATCAAGACAACCACGCCAGGTTGTAACAACAAACAGCAGCTCACTATCCCACACTTCTCAATTATCGGGATCAAAATATATGACAGTCCTTAAGATCAACCCTAAACTCTACATGAAATTGTCCCATTTTCTTTACAACCCAAAGTATAAAAACATAGTGCATTTACCATTATATAAAATACACACCTCCAGATCTCGATATATAGGTAAGTATATCAAATACAGCTTAATATCTATATGGGAATGAGACACACTAAGATGAAACTGAGCATGAACACATATTACAACTACGTATATGAATGTGAAAACCCTCACGAAATGAGCATTAGTACATCTTAATCCTATATGAACATGAACAACCTTATGAAATGAGCATGAGTGAGAGAGCGAAGGGCAGTCCCAGAATCTTCAAATGAAGACAACCTTTTTAAAAACAAGTGATGATAACCCTTAAAAACCAATGAAAACACAGGATGAATATAATACACTGCTCATTATCAAACAATACCTCTTAAATCTTAAATTATACCACAAAATTTCTCGTTCCAGTGGTTATCAGTAAAACTAAACAACTGGGTTCTATGATCATACATTTTTTACTGTACTGTTATAACCTGAAAATTGAAACATTTTGAAGAAATGCACACAGGCTGAGAAACACAAAAAGCAAACAGTAACGCCTTCTGTGCTACGTTAATACTAGTCTGTGTTTTCCCCAGAAAATCTACACCAAGTAACAGATAGTGACAGTCCAGGCAAAATTCCTACAGTGAAATTTCCACGAGAAATTATCAATCTTAATTTAAAAAATTGCCACATCCTCATTAGCAAGGGAAAGCCATTCTTCAGCATTTTTCTGCACAACAATGAGTCCTTTTGGCTAGTTATTCAATAAAAAGTTACAAAAATCATGATTTATTAAAGAACAGGAAGCACCAGAATTGACTTTTTATGAAAACAATCTTTGGCATAATGATTATTCTTACCACAAATAATACAGTTTTAAAGGGTCCTACTTTCTCTACATCCTTCTCTGTGGCCTTTAATTCGTTACCCATTTGCTCTAACGAAAAATCTTTGAGGGTACGTTCCACATCAATTACCAAGGGCAAAAGCTGTAACATGGATTAAGCCTGGTGGCAAGAGCAAAGCAATTATTTTTTGGGAGTAAATGATAAAATACAGCATTATTTGGGCAAAACACTCTTCTGCACAGAGGCACCCTAAAACATCTACGAATCCTACTATTTCCTGCACTGACTGATTCGGTGATTGTTTCTTTCCTAGTAATTTTAACCTTAAATTTGCAACAGCCACTTCACTTGCTACTTGACTCATAGGTTTTTATCAGCTGCACAGGTTCCTCCCCATTTTCTTCTCAAGCCTTACAGAATATTGGCTGTACCACAACTGGTACCCTAAAGGTAACAGCAGCGTATAACACCTGTCTAGGGCAGAAATTCGATCCCAATATCAAATTAAGTGCTACAAAAAACTGCACTACTGAAGCTAAGTGGATACAATCCCTTGGCTGCAAGAAGGAAATTATGCATGCAAGCATGTTCGTTGGGTGAGCGGATTTGGCACAGATAAAACACTTACGTCATTTTACAAATAACCAAAACAGAAATTTCATTTTCCAAATCATATGTCTTTGCTGATTTTTAAAAACTGCACTGCACTGCACACATACACACTCTCACTCTCACACACACACACTCTCTCTCTCTCTCTCTCTCTCTCTCTCTCTCTCTCTCTCTTTCTCTCGTATTTCTTACTACTGGCACTTGTCCCCATCAACCGTTAACATAAAAAACATTGCTGTCCAATGTCAATTAAGTTAATGTCTGCAAAGGATTGTGCTTCATCTCACATGACAACACATTATTATCTAATACACACTCAAAATATGTGGCTAATATCCCATTATAGCTGCAAATCTGTGGGCATCTTGGAAACATTCTCCGCACTGTTTGACTCACAACCCCAGAAACACTCAAAAATTGCATCATCCATTCATGTATCACAAATAGTGACACTGTCAAAATGAGAAGCTACGAGCTCACACTAAACCACTCTAAGCATCATCAATCACACACTCCAGCATTCGAAGCTAATACCAATTTTACAATCTTTCACTAAGCAGGTCAACAAATAAAAGCATTTTGCTTTGCTTTTGATCTTGACAGTCTGGAATTAGAGATAAAGGAACGTGGTGGAACTTGTAACTAACAAGGGTTTCACATGCAACAATTTATAGTATAGCACAATTTTACACCAAAATAAGTAGCTATGCTATCTAACAACATAATACAACTGAATCAAACACCCTACACATATGACAGTGGGTCATACGAAATTGAAAGCCTTGTCTAGTTACAATTTTTAAAAATTGCTCCCTCTCTATTGTACTTAGACTTATAAATAGTGAAAATTGTAATCCATCTGAAAATGTTAACTGAACCATAAACTAGTTGCAATATGCCAACAAAGCCAACCAAGTATCAACATAGCACCAAGTTGTGCTAAAAGGAACCATGTAAAGTTTAAATTGATGGGCACCAGAAAAGTCATATATTATTTGGTTTTCCATAGGACTGAAATTCTGTTTTCACCGGTGCATGATTAATAAGAACAGTCAAATTTTGCTTGCATATTACATAAATTCTTTACATTTAATTTATGTGTTCAGAATTCCCTTGACAATTTTCGCATTACTTTCAAATTTCTACATTTCCCCATTTTACAGGTTTTCCAGACGAGTGGCAATGAAGAACTTCCAAGATACATCCAGTACCCACACCTAACGTCACTTTGGCAACCACATTTAGCAGTGTACCACGCCTTTTTTCCATTCATATGAATGTCTGATATTTTTCCACATCACTATACATACTGGTAAGCAATATTGGAACACGCAGACTGTAGTAAATTTGCATATTGGTACCTTGCATACTCAATTGTGTTTTTGTTATTAACAAGATAAGTACCTGCAAATATTTTGTTATAAAAATTCATGTTATTTATTATATCGCACTAAAATGTAAACGCTGTTCACTGTAAAATAAACAGCTATATAACAAAAAAGGAAACCTTTGAAAAACAAATTACTGCTATATTGAGTATAATCTGACAAATTTGTAGCCTCACTCTGTGTAAAATTGGCAATAAATTAGGAAAACTAGTTTTGAAAAGTAACATCTTATCGAAAGAATATACAAATTAATGACAAAATAATAAGGTTTATTAGAGTTTTATAAATGTTAGCTCTGCCTATATGTCAGTGACGTTTATTCCTTGATGCAAGGTAAGCAATGCTTATCCTGTACATATTGGTAATATTTAACCCTTTATAGTTTTCACTTTAACTTTAAATTTAAATGTTATATTTAAAATAAATATTAAATTCTAACTAGTATTTACTTTAAGGTAAATTTTTACTCATGCGGTACACATTCTACTCTGGAAACAATACTGTACATTATAAGAAAACAACTTGTTTGTTGGCTAGCAAAACCAAGCTGTTTGGAAGCGCTGTAAGTAATGCTTTCAGCAGGTAGGCGGTCGCAATGGTTTCCCAGCCGCCGGAGGGACGGCAGGGTAGGAAGACCGCCCGGTGAGGGGTGGGGGCTTATGGCTGCGTCAACCTGTGTTAGAAGCTACAATGGTACTGCTTTCTTCGTCAAACTGAAGCGGACATAGCCGAAGCTGGACTAGCCACAGGCAGTCGGTGTGGTGTAGTTTACAGTAACTAGATTGATGCATGGGCAAGTTCGTGCGCACAACACGAATCGTATTGTTTTTATTAAATTTAGTTTTGGTGCTAAGAATGTTATACATATTCGTACGTGATGTATACCCTACATACAAATTATAAAATTACAGTGTAAGACTGAGAATCGTGTAGATAGAATGAGTGCAACAGAAACATGTGGATGTAAGCGTGGTGTGTGTGGATTATGAGTGAAGCATTTTTCCAGCAGTGCTTTCACTTTTCAGGAAGAATGTGACATCATAAAAGAGGGTAGGCTGACACCTGAACTTACGATCATGACAACATGCAAGAAAGGTAATTTTGTACGTGATTTCTAAAAAAAAATGCTTATCAGAAACACTTTTAAACACACAAAGCCACCAAAACTGTCTCCATTATGAGAATTATCTGATATTATACAGTTTCTCAGTGAAATATTATGTTTTATAACAGCTTACCTTTGTTTTATGAATTATATTTTAGCCACAATGTAAATAATATCCTATGCCAACATTTTTACTTTTGCTGTGCCTTTCAAGTCAAGTTAGTGTTGTTAAAAATAAAATATGGACAGAATTTTATGAAACTTGTTGAGTATAGTGATGGTATTATGGTGTTATCTTGTGACCAAGTATACACATTTATTTACGTAGGCCTACATCAAATCTGTATCGGATACCGCAAACAACGAACCTCATGTGCCACTACTTTTGGAGAAAAACAAAACTGCAACAAACTGTTAAATGAGCCACACTTAACATCAAATACTCTCAAATGTAATTAACAAATGAATATAGATTCCTGAATGTTAAGTTGTTTATTGTATTTGAGTTGATATGGGCAAGTGAATTTATACTGAAATTAAGTAACTATTGTCTTGACACTTCCTCCTCAAACTCTGAACTCTAACCTGACACATAACCAATTACACTAAAAGATGTAAAACACTGGATGCAGTGGACCACTGAGCAGCTCCTGGCAATGAGACTGGCTGACATGGCGCACACCGTGAGCACCACACCAACATTTCTCACAACCACTTGGTCTGGATATCAAAGAAAATGTTTTCAATGTAAAGTGTGCCCATGTGATGATTACGCGATTTATTTAAGCCATGTGACTGTGTGTCCAGTTCATAGTCATTTTGCTTTCCCTCATCCAGTGCTGTCTTACTGAAAAACAACAATTTCTGTTAAACACGTGCAAAAAGGAGTGCAATGGGCAGATTTACTAGGCTAAATTCATAACTGAATTTATAAACTGAAAATGAGAGAGGTTGCTTTTGGTTTTAAATATCAGACATAAATTAGTTCACAAAACTCTGAACTGATACCTGCTGCAATTCCATTTTGTACAGGGCTGCAGGTTGACGCGTGCCCGTTTTTTCATCCTATCTAAACAATTACGGCTCATCGCTATATCATGTCAAGTATTCCTACTTCAACCCACGTGTGAGTCGAACCCACAAGCCTGTACACAGACGTTGCTGGCAGCCACAATCCTGGAGGGCACCCGAACATGTGGATATAACTTGGCCAAGACAACAAAATATCTCGAAAGAATGCAGTTCTGCGAGTCTGACCGTGAGAGATAGAGGGCAGACGAGGGTAAAACCCAGTGAGCCAGTTAGAGACGAGCAGCTATAACACGTATATATAGAGTCTGTACTGCATGAAAATCAACAAAACAAGTCTTGTTTGGTGGTAGTAAATAAACGTAGCCTGAAGGAGCGCCTATTTACTAGTACGCAAGTAGTTGATTGTTCCAAACGTGTACATATATTTGAGAGGTAGTGTAAATAATAACACTATGGCTTAGTGTAGTAAAAAAAGTCCCACTATTCACAGTGAAGGCAGCAAAATAATAGGAAATATTATTTCATTTTTTGATTAAGAGAAGATATGTGGGAAACATACGTATCCAATTGAAAATGCAATAAAGCGAGCAGCAGCTGCAACAGGAAAATCTGAGTCAACAATATGTAAAATACGGAAGGAAATTAGTGTAGGAAAACTAACAGGTAAAAAACTATGTACGCATGGGAATAAACTGAAGAAGAATGCCCGAAAAGTTGTTAGATGATTTTGATTTGTGTGTTGTTTGACGTACAATCCAAAATGTTTATGCTCATAGGAAAGCGGTGCCTATGTTAAAGAAGTTACTTTCTGCACTACGAACAAAAAATAATTCCCGCGGAAGAAAGGAAACGTTGCAGAAAATCGTAAATAAGATTGGCTTAAGATTTAAGAAATGCAAAAACAAGAGACTGGTATTAATGGAGAGAACAGACATTGTTCCACGGAGGGAAAGGTATTTAAGGAGAATGCTGGAGGTAAAGGTATTTAAGAAGAATGCGAAAAAATGATAGTCTTGGGGAGAACAGGTTACCAGTGGTTTATGTTGATGAAATGTGGATTCATGCTGCGTACATAGTCAGCAAATGTTGGAATGATGCGCACATGCCAGGTGTGCTGAAGAAAGACACTGCAAGCCAACGATGGATTATTGTGCATACTGGTTTGGATGTGAGGTTTATTCCTGGTGCGTATCTCATCTTTAAGTCTAAAATCAAAAGTGGCGACTACCACGATGAGATGAATTTTGCGAATTTTTCAAAATGGGTATCCGAAAACTATTACATCTGTCCCGTAGATGCATAATTGTAATGGACAATGCATCCTATCACTCGGTGCAGATAAACAAAGCCCCTACAATGACATCACGTAAGGCAGAAATACAAGAGTGGCTCAAGTTAAATAACATTGTATATGAGGAAGAGGTGACTAAAGCAGAACTACTCCACATTGTGAAATGTCAATGACCGGCTCTGAAGTATTACATAGACGAACTTCTTAAAGAACATGACCACTTAAATGCCGTCAAATATATATGGAATATTGCCAAGTCTCGTGTGGCGATGATCAATGTTTCGCCGACCAAATAAAGCCACTGACAGATGAAGCCATAAACAGTATTTCTGAAAAAGATTGGAAATCAGCAATGTTACAGGTGAAGAGGGGAGAAGAGCAGTAGTGGAAAAATGATCATAGCATGGAAGAAGAAATGGAGAAGATTTAAATTAGTTTAGGTGGTGACAGTAACTGTGAAAGCGAGAGTAGCCATGATACTGACAGCTTCAGTGACAGTAGTGTACATGGAAATGTAGCCGATGGTGAACTTTCAGGTATCGAAGAACTTGAGCAGACTTAAACATCTATTACCAATGCTGTGTAACTTTACAGCTGACATTATATCATTAAGTGTTTCGGTAATTCGTAACACATTCCTTTTAAACAGTCTGCATTTCTTCAGTGTACATTTATCGACACAGGCGGATCCCAGAAGTCAGAATATACACAACACTTGTTTGGTGGTATATAGTTATTAATGTAACAATTTGCTATTATGGGGGTATTTTTTAATACTGATCTGTCAAATGTTTAAATTATATGTACACTTACAGTAATGTGGGCATTGTATAATAGGACAAGGCATAAATGTGAGGAACGTGTGTAGCAAATATAATTTGTTCATAGGTGATTTGAACTATATTTAATTGCATATTCTGTTAATGTTATTATACCAAGCTAGATGGGTGTTTCTAATATGTAGATTTATGTCTCGTATGTGCGGAACTAACTGTGCTGGTTGAATTGTGCCATGCCCGGGGGCCTCTACAGTTTGTTGTGTAGGCACGTAAACAGTTTTCATCAGTACGAGATTCACGGAAACTACACTGCTCTTTGTGAGTGCCCATGTACTGTTGACTGTCCTCAGTGGGCTGTCCTGAGTGTACCACACACCCCATGGGTGTGTCGCTCTAGGAGAGGTAGCGCTACACCTTCCCCTTATGGGATGTTTTGTTGTTGTGGCCGACTTATATCAAGGTTGTGTAATCCAGCGAGCACGCTACCCTCCTCTCCACCGTGCTGAGTGCCTACAAGCTGTCAGCCACCTTGGGGTGCGACCGAGCGCCGCCGAACATTCACGAAGCCGAATGCTGACGAGAGGGTTCTTACCTCCCACGCTGACATCACAACAGAGGGACGTCACACGCCCCCTGCCACACCCTGCTATTGTGACTATAGTCAGTGCGCCGCTGGGCTCGCGAGTTATTTCTTGCAGTTCTTCGAGCTCACACCATCACTTCCTGTGCTGGGGCCTCCTATGACTGCGAACTCTTCAGCAACCTACCAGAGGCTGCTCCCAGTGGCTTCACCACTCTTCAGCAGCCACCAGGGGCTGCTACCATTGCCGTCACCTGGGGCTTCTGCAGCAACAATGACCAGAGACTGCAGGGACATCAATACCTACCAGTTACCAGAAGCTCTTTCTGCAGTAGCATTGAATATTCAACACACCCTGCTACTAGAACAGTAGACTTTTAACTTCTCTGTCTCATAAGACATCCCTTTTTCTAGTTAGTTTCATATATTATTTTTCAATTACTGTCAGTTTGCATTATCTCTCGATTAGTCTAGGACTAGGTCACCTACACCTGGATTGCGTAGGTTACTTCCAGCAAACCATCTACTTGGTAGGCATTAGCACGAGTCATGTGTGTTTATTACGACTTTAATAAACACATCTTTGTTCTAGCTGCGAGTTGTGCACTGCCAACCGATACCGGGGATTTTCAATACGAACTAGCTACGACTGTGGACCCCCTTCAGGAGGCCAATAGTCTTGAAACACACACATTTGATGGCCGTCTTTTCTGCTCCACCGGAGCACCTAGGTGCTGGCAGGATAGAACAGAAGAGCCCCAAACACTAGTAACTCCTCCAATCAGGGAGAGACAGTATGTTTGAGTTGTATTCCTACCAGAGCACCTAGGTGCTAGCGGGGGTATTTGCTTAGGTATTACCTGGTTTTGGTTGAATACTATACCCAGTAGGAGCAGTGGTGGGCCACACAGCTTCAACGCTTCTGGTCTGCCCGCATTAGTGGGGAGCCTTCTGAAGGACCAGGCTCATGCTACCAGTGACTACTGGAAGTACACTATTATAGGGTTTTATCTTGTGTCTGTGGTGCACATCCTGTATCCTTCAGCAGTGGTTGACACTCTATGCCGTTCAAGGTAAGGCACGGCTCATGGAGAGAGGAGTAAAGGATTGCTCACCTTGCTGCCAAGCAGCGGGCTGTTTTAGAACCACCCATAGAGGACAGACAGGTGTAACGAGACAGCGCTGCCTTAGTGAGGCTTTTGGAGAGACCGGCCTCTCCGGTATCAAACTTTATTGCTTTCCCTCCACATATCCGTACCCACCACAACAATCATCCAGTCCTGAGTGGTGTGCTACACGGAACCAAGGTAAGATACGGTATCCCCAACCCCAGGTTCTGAAGTCCCGAGGGACTGGAATCTGCAGTACCGTGTTGGCCAACATGGTGCCATCAGCCCGAAGCCTGAGGACTGCACCATCAATCGCTGTTTACAGTCAGCCACCACTCTCCAGCAGGCAGAAGAAGTCATCAGTAAGTCTGGCAATTCCAACACCTCCCGCCAATTGTCTACTGTAACTCGTAAACTCACAATAAGTCAGCTGGGCTACTGAGAATTTTGTTCCATCATGCAATGCAACCTGCCGAACAAAGGTATCAAGCTGAAAGCGGCCATTGGAAAATCCCTATATGTACGTGTGGACATAATATAAATAAAGCCACGACGACCATGTCACATACTTAGCCACCAGGACACGCGTCAAGTGATTTTTTGGCACCCAACGTGGGGCGTCAGACTGATTAACTGTTAGCAGCAAAAGGCCGAACCAGGTCAACCTGACTCAGAGAGCTAAGGGTCAGCCGGGATAACCAAGCAGACTTTGGGGAGTCCAGTAAAAACCCAGTGGCACCTATAAGCCATAGCCATGTCAGTTTCGGAGCTCAATGCTGCCTTGGGTGTAGACCATGACTCAGAATACGACATACCAGAAACAAAGTGTTGCCATGCTGATTGTTCCGGTACTGGCCCACTCCGTATAGAGTGTAATTACTGCGCAAAGACGTTCCACAACGTATGCTTAGGCTGGCCAGATGAGGCCCGTGACACAGAAGGTCTGGAATACAGATGTGAAACCTGTCGCCAACAACCGACTAGCTTCTGTAACGAGATTACTTTCCCCGGCTGAGGCATCAACCAAATATGCTGCACCACATGTAGCGAGCCGTACCATCACCTGTGCATAGGATGGCCCGATGAGCATATCACTATGCCAGTTATGGCATATCAGTGCAGGACGTGCAGTAGGAAACACACTTCCCACTCCCTCCAGTCAAAACCATCTCGTATATACATACAACCCGAGACAGCACCTGGCCACCCCCGCGACCGGACAGGATGACAACATCCCAATAACTGACTTTGCGGGCAGACCTCATGAGGACCCTGTGGCCTTTACGCAAGACTGTGAAAAGGAGTTCCAAGAGACCGACCTACCAGCGAAGCAATGCATTTAAAAGGACTGGCATTGACGTGGTGGGAACGATATGCAAGTTTCTCACAGACTGGAAGCAATTTAGCAACCAACTTGTTTCCAAATTCACTGGTGAGGAAGTGTTAGTAAGATTGACTACCCAGTTACCAGACAAAGAGGCTGAACTATTTATAAGGCAAAAGGTGCACATTTACAGACGCCTTTTCCCGACAGTGACAGGTGAAGAAAATTGTGTATGCTCCATAGCTCAAATGCTATTACCGAAGCTGTGTAATTTTCTGCAAATCTTGAAGCCACAGTCAATAGAAGAGCTGGTACAAGGCGCACGTTAAACAGAGCGCAATTACGAAGAGCAGGTCGCGCTAGACCGTAGGCTGGTAGACAAGGGGAAGGAGGGGAGAACACTGATAGGCCACACGCCCACCCCAACACTTCCAGAAACCCAGACTTTTGACTTCCCCTCCCCACTACCGGATGCCACCAAAGTGTCGGGACTGCGTGGGTCGACATCACCACAAAGACTGCCTGGCGGATAGAGAAAGAGAGAACCCAGAACTGGAACAAGGGAAGAAGAAGCCATAATCACGCACCTGAATTTAACGAAAGGGCAAGATTCTCCTGAATTGCCCCGTGTAGAGGTCCACCTTAATAACCGAAATACCATGGTGGTGCTAGATTCGGCCACCACAGGTAATTGTATAAGGAGCGACTTACTCATGCCCCACCAATGAGCCCAACTAACTCCCATTAGAAGTAAAGTCAGGCTCGCGCAACCAAATCGCTTCCTTCATGTCGAAGGAGGCATTAGGTTAACAATTGGGATACATCTTAAGACATCCCACGTTGATTTTCTAGTTACGCCCCATATTGGGGAATCCATGATTTTGGGGCGACCACGGCTACTTCAGCAGCATTGCGTCCTCGACTATGGACAATGCCATACGCAACTGGGAAGAGACGGAGGAACCCTGATTAACTGGGAAGATAGCCAGCTGAACGCTACCCCTCCCGTACCCTGATCCGCCTCCAACAGTTGCAGGTAGACATGGACCAGCCGGCCGTAACTTCCCCGATGAAGACTAGAAGCCAGACCCAAACAGCCTGACGATGTCGTACGCGGCCTCAGTAGGAAGAAGCCCCAGACCAAGAGCTTTCGTGGCACGGTACCTTAAAACAAGGCCCTACACCAGAAATGGCAGCTCCAGAAGTCGAACCAAGGATAAACAAAGAGGCTAGCGACAAGACAGGCAGACACAGACAGGGAGCCCAGCTATGTAGCACCATGGATGCTAGATATAGAACAGTGCCGAGGACCAGTTTCAGTAAGAAAACTGCCCTCTACGCCATTATGAAAAAGTCGCAGCCAAATGCGACAGAGCGATCCCTAGCTGCTCCGAAGTGTCAAGTTGGAGTCCTCAAGACAGAGAATACCGCCAAACACCCCGTCGAATGAGCCACATCAGCAAGCAGTCGGAAGCACCATCGGTGAGAGGGGTAGAAACAACCATAGCGCCTACCCCTCCACCTAGTAGAACTCCAAAGCCAGAGATCAAGGTAATTCCAACTTCCACAAAGTCGATCTCAGGTTCTGGCTCCGACGATGAAATACTACCCACCACTAGACCACCGGATAATACATGAGCCATGAGCCCGGAGGACGCCACTAGACCACCGGATAACACTCCCGCCGTGAGCCCGGACGACGCCACTGATCCAGAACAAATGCCTCAACCGCAAGAAATATCCGGAACAGTGGTCAAGGTTGTTCCAGCTTCCTGCTGATGAAGCAAGACCACCACCAATGTCAATGACAGTGCTCTGTCAGAACCTCCTGCTATGCAGGAAACTCACCCCGTCGGCACCAATGAGGATGAGAGGCCCGTTCTGCCTTCCGCTCAATTGGTCGCTGATGAAGAAGGTATAGAGACCATTGATGCCGCTCACTACCCTTCATCTGGTGTAACACCCGCAGTGGAGGTCGAGGTTTATTTCCCTCCCACTGCCTCGGTGCAGGACCTGGACATCGAGACCATCAATGCCTCCAACTACCCGGCCCTACGATGAGATGCATCAGCAGGCAAGGGGAGAGCGGTTGTCTTATACAACTCCCTTGCACTGCCACTTCAAGCGTCGAGACCGCGTGCCTCCCACAACCCCTCACCTGGTGCAGCTACCTCGACAAAGGCCCTGGACATAGAAACCATTGATTCCTCCAACTACACGGACGTTGGGCGAGCTGCATCTGCAGTTGAGGTCGAGAGCGGTCATCTTCCGCAACTCCCTCGCACTCCTCCGTCACAGAAACATCCTGCCCTATGGGTAAGAACCCATGCAGTCGGGGTACAGGACCTTCCTGTGTCACTCTCCCGCACTGCCTCAGCATCCCTTGTTCCTGTGCGCTCCCCATCAGTTGCTGCAGAAGCAGACGCCACAGCACCACGTGCTGAGCCACAATTCCTGATGCCACCACGTGCTGTCAAGACAGATTCGACACCTGGCAGGTACCGCGAATTACCGTGGAGGCCCACGTCGATGTATATGTGGCCCTCCGTCCAAGAGGAAGGCCAGCCAAACCGAAACCCGCTGAACACAAGTAAGTGCAGTGCTAGACGAGATATAAATAAAACACGTAGTTGTAAACCGCTATTGATAGAACAATACAGGACTTGTTACAGACCTGTAAACGGAATTAAATTAAACCAGCCACCAGTCAAAGGCAGTGAGAGGCAGACACACTCACACCAGGCTATTTTAAAAGTATGTATCAAGACCCGTTAGCCTACCCAGCTGTCATCAAGCAGAGGAAGTTAGGAACTGGTGAGACAATGGTGATAATATTTTTGACACTCGACAAAGTGTTAAACTTTGAACTCATAAAACAGCAGTAATTACGCTGTTAGTAACTGACCAGTGCAAATAAACTTACACCTCACAGACGATAAGGTTCCATAAAATGGTGGCCAACAGCCCACCTGGATTACGTAGTATTACTTAAAGACACTCTCCACAGTTCCGGTAATTACTACACCAGTAGCGTATCATGTATAGACGCTCACCACAGTGCCAGTGATAATCGAAGATAGAGACTTCACCAATAATACATGTTAGCTTAGAACTACGAATAAGATGGACTCCTGTAAAAGGAATTAGATAATTTAGATTATTTTTGTAAATATGACTTGATGTGTAGGTATACTTATAAATATAACTATGAATTTTTACATAGTGTCATTGTGGAGATCACCTATAAGAAGAATGCTGTCTTGCAGGAATGTATCTTTATGTTATGCTTTTCTCAAATTTTTTTGTGTTTGTGTCTTTTGAAATATCTTGTGCACCACCTCAGAATCGAACCAGAACTCCCATGGACTCACAACGGTGAAACCAGGTGCAAGATATCTTAAATTCAAAGCATCAAAGGGTTATGTGTGTTAATTTGTAATGACCAACATGTGCCAATTGCCAGTGTTTTAATTTAATGCATGTTTTCTTAAAGTGTACGCGCATTGTTCGTTTAGCTGGTCAACTCAGGTGATGGAAGGCCTGAGGTAGCAGAACCTGTCACACGTAACTGTTTAGCATGCTGTGCGACCCTCAGGCTACCCCAGAAAGATTATCCTTTTCTTTCATAAATCACCACAGTAAGCTCCAGGATACTTTGCAGTGGGAGAGGGAACCGGGTATGCTTTGCCACAGCAGCACGTGACGCAGTTGCTAATGTACTGCAGCACATCACGGCTTATTCCGTCCCAATTGTAGCGGGTCTTGATGTCCAACAGGGTCTCCCTCGTACCCGGGTGACCAGCATGGGGATGGTTGTGATGGTGTCTGCATATATCCGCTCGTAGTTGCGGTGGAACCCAGATCTTCCACGGTGTATTGGGTTGCCTGCTGCTTATCCATATGTTGTCATCCCATAGGGCATAATGTTGGGGCTGTTCCTGTATTAGATGTAGGATATCGGGATCTTCCTGTTGGCTTAGAGTAACTTGGTGACAGGTTATCTGTAGTTGCAGGAGTCAGATTTGCTCTTCCGTACTTTTTTCAATCTGGGGCGGGGTGGAAGACATTTTCTCTTCCTCCTCCTCAGCTTGTCCGAAGGCACGGACATGCTCGTCTAGGATGGCATTTAATCGCATGAACTCTGGTCCTTCGAGTTCATGATTGATGCTCATTGGAACGATGGGCATTGGCGAGATGTCGTCTGGGTTTTGGTCCCAATTGACAGTAATGTGGCTGGTTTCTTCCAAGTATGCTCTACGTTGACCGTGATCGAGAATACATGGATGATGGATAAGCCATGGACATCCTAGTATCACGGATTCGGACATGGTCGGTGAAACAATAAGTTCTGTTGGGGTGACAATATTCTGGATTTTTACATCAAAGGTAATTCGGCCAGTTACTTCCAGTATTGCATCGGGTTGCGCCATTCTTACCACTTTGTTCTGTGGTCAGAGTTCCGTGAACTGGTTTGAGGTTAATAAATTCAGTCTAATGAAATTTCCTGTAGCCGCAGAGTCAAGTGCGGCGAGTACTCTGTTGTTATTTAAATTCACCACTATGTGTGGGGCTACAGGAACTGGTGCTTCTTCACTTAGTCCTTGGAGGATGGGCCCTTGTAAGCCGGGGTTAATGGCCCGCTTCGTACCCCGACGCCAGCGTTTCCTGGCTTGGTTTCCAGAGTTGGTTTGCTAGCTGGTCGCTGCGGGATATTTGCTGACGTGTTGCCCGCTCGGTTGGGTGGAGTGGTGGCTCCCTCTGGTTTCTGCGGACAGTCTTTGTTCCAATGATTCTCAGGGCAGAACCAGCACTTGGGTACAAATGCCACGCATGGGGTTGTAGTTGTTACACCTTTAGGAGGTGCCACTGATGACATTTGCACATCAGGGGCCCTGGTGGAGACAGGTTTATCAAGGCTCGCCAGAGCTGTGAAATTCTGCTCAGCTTTTGAGATCAGTTGACCAAATAATCCACAGTTATAATGTTCGCTGTCAAGAGTACGTTGT
Source organism: Dryococelus australis (assembly GCA_029891345.1). Lineage (NCBI taxonomy): Eukaryota > Metazoa > Arthropoda > Insecta > Phasmatodea > Phasmatidae > Dryococelus > Dryococelus australis. The sequence goes on along the minus strand of CM056994.1, from coordinate 59,087,278 downwards.
GGAGACTTGGCAGTAACATGCGCCCAACTGAGCGAACAGCGGTAGCCTTACTGACACCTGAAAATACTCTTAGGAACATTTGCTCTTCTGTTCGTATGAAGATTTCCGCTTCCTCATTGAGTACCTGGGTCTGGCTGTAGAACTGGGTAGTTAGCCTAGTCAACACTTCCTTGCCTGTAAATTCTGTTGTTATGCGGTCGCAGAACTGTTTCCAATTGGTTAAGAATTCCCCGTAATGCTCCCACCAGGTAAGGGCAATGCCCTTTAAATATAGTTGAGCCCGGTCAACCCACAGTTTTGGCGGCAGATTTGTTTCCTTAAATTCCTTCTCGCACTCCTGAGTGAATACGATGGGGTCTTTGTGAGGGCGGGGCTGCATGTCACAGTCTCTACCCCTAGCTGGATGGCCAGGTGCCGTTCCTGGTTGGATGTATATTCGGGAAGGCCTGAATTGGCAGAAGAAAGAGATGTGTTTCCTCCAAAATATTTCGCACTGGTAGGCCATCCCAGGCATGGAGACGCGTTTGTCGGGTTTCCCTATACACAGATGGTGGTAGGGCTCACTACATGTGGAGCACCTGATGCGGTTTATGGACTGCCCAGGGCACGTTACTTCGTTACATAAGCTCATGGGTTATTGCCGGCATGGTGTACAGCGGTAGTCTAAGGAGTCAGTAACCCTGGTATCTTCAGGCCAGCCTATACAGGCATAATGGAAATTTTTGTTCAGTAGGTGCACTCGACTAAGTGTGCCATTGCCTGTGAAACCGGCATGGCTACATGGTATGTTAGATACGTCGTCGTCATTGTCAGGGTGTTCGTCAGTGATGGGGTTGGCCTCGGCGTCTGACATTGTTGTGGTTAAGGGCGCCACGGGGTGTTTCAAGGGCTCCCCGAAGTCCGTTTGTTTAATCGCATTGACCCTTAGCTCTCTGGGTATGGTTGGTCTATACGTGCCTTTCACTGTGCACGCCCCATGTTGGGCGCCAGTAAATCTCTTGACGCGTGTCCAATTAGACTGACTGGATACTGCAGTTACAGATTTTACTCGCTAGACCATAAGTGACTTAGGTAGCGGGGATGAGGCGAAGAGTGTTGGTTAGTTCTGATACACTCCCTCCTCTAGTTAGGTAGTTGACGTAAGTTTAGTCTTAAGCGGGGTGAATGACTGCACAAATGTTCTAAAGTCGTGCTTCTATCATCCAGAAGACCAAATTGTCACAACCTAGGCGAACTTCCATTCCGGTTAAGAAATCGTAGACAACAGGGTGATACTTGTAGCTGGTACGAACACACGGTGGAAACTAAATATTACTGGTACAGGCGCGACTGCTTGACGTCTGAGTTTGGCGGTACAAACCCGTTCCGTCTGTCTATCCTGTGTAGGATAGGGTGATACTATCCTCGGCCAGGCAGCAGGGTGAGCCAGGTGTTGCTCTCTACGTCTCCTACCACTCCTCTCATGAGGCATAGGGTAGCAGTTCTATAAATCATGCGGAGCACTGAAATGGAAATACTAACAGTGTACCCCAATAAGGACTTGTTGGCCGGCTCAATAAGAGTCCACACTGATCCCCCACCGTAGGCGGACTGATCAGGGACATTGAGCCAGAGTCGCGCCAAGTCTCTACTGGTTGTGCGTCCACCCAGAATACCCGACAGCACTGCATGTCACTGTAACCGCGCATTAATAGTGCAAGTGGTATGAAGCAACCCAAGTGTGACGTGTCTCCTGGTGTGAAGGTGTTACTAGTGGTTGGGTTATTAATGTCTATTACCCACGAGCACTAATAGTGCTGTGTGTGTGATGGGAAGAAACAGGTAGCCATCTAACGTGCATGTCTTAGTTCGGTTTAATAACTTCCCCGGATTCCCTTGGCAGTGCACAGCGTAATCTATCTCCCACTGTGAATACAGGTATATACCCTGGAAATAAAAGTAGCAAAGTAGAAAGCAGTGTATGCTTATTGAAAGTTCAATAGACACATGACCTACGCTACCTCCTACCAAGTTGAGGATAGCTGGAGGTAACTGCGTGGTTCCAGGTGTAGGTGACCTGGTTCTAAATAAACGGGAAAAGCTGATTCCAGACGAAAATATGAGTTACAGTTAAACTACTAATAAAAGGTGTTTGGAGGAGACAAAAGAACGTTAAAAGAAGAAAGTTCATATTTGTACATCGCCGAGTTGACGTAGTTGGTTGCCGCGAAGGCGTACTTGTAGGCTTTGAACTTCTCTATCTAGAACTCCCAAGCACTAAGAGTACTGCGGGCAGTGCAAGGGATGCGAAAGAATGACTCCAGAGCTCGGCTGCAGCCGGACTTATATAGCGGCAGCTTGTACGCTGCCGGCGCGGGGAGCGGGGCAGGCGTGAGAATTATATCATCAGCGGTTCTGGCTTTGTGCCTTGTTGGGTCTGCTTGGCCGTGTCCAAGGTCTGGGCAGCTTATGAGCCGGGGGGGGGGGGGGGGGGGGTCCGGTCCGCATGCCATGCCTTCCAGGTGAGAAGGAAAAAGGAAAAACACAGAAGTTCCCGTTGCCTGTAGGGGTAGGCAACGTGTTGCTCACATCTGTAGAGATCAATACTCCTAGGCGATGAGTCGGAGTTGTATTATAATAGGTGTAAAAGCGGCATACGTCAACACATTAGGGAAATGCGGCGGCGGCTCTGCTTTTGTGAGGCATAAATTTGTACTCTTAATTTCCGATGCCACACACCTGGAAGGGAGGTAGACAGAGGAAGTTTAAGGACATCTTACGCTTCCGAAACTAGCTTGCCTTGCGATCCTAATCCTCCAATAGCAATTTGCACTTCCACCACACAAGGCAGAGTTCATACCGCTTGCACCACTGAGAGGTCTCACCCCTCCCCAACCTTTATCTCCACCGTTGTCAAGATTCCTGGGAAGCTTCACCTGGTAGCAGAGGCAATACTACGAGAACATCCGCTCCTGGGACTAGCCTGTCCTTGATTCGGGGCCAACTGGCAGATATCCCAGCATCTAGCAGTCGTAGACAATGGTCTCCGCAACAGCACTTCACGTCCCAAGGAGAACACCAGTCACCTGGGGCAGACACCTCTGAGAATCTTCAAAACTCCAGGTAAACCAGTGATAAATGGCCAGCCCATTCGCAGGGTCGTGACAGTGGCTGTTGACTTTGTGCCGGCAAGACAGGCCACAAGACCAGTCTTGTACACTGGCCAGACACCTCAGAAACATTAAGGTCCGCTTTCTCACATGTTTCTCGTGATTCTTGCATCACTGTCTAAAACTTGTCAAATTGACCTCGTCTAAAGCCACCTTCCTTAAAAATTGCCTGACTAAGTTTTGTGTGGCACTTAACCTCCCAAGTCATAGGTCAAAGTTTGATGCAAGCAGCCCCAACAAATAGAACCCTTTCCCTAGCCTGGCATGCGTCAAACTGGTTTTCGTGACACCCAACATGGGGCGTAACTGTGATAGTTTAGACTAAGCAGTTATACCAAGCCAGCCAGCCTTCTCGTTAGTGCCTTAGCCGGATGGTTAAGCCCACTAACCACTCCCTATCATGCACAGTTTGTGATATTCAAGTTATGCTACTGCTAAACTAGTGTACGTAACTATTCACACTCTAGTCGACTAGTGCACACTAACAGGAAGTCCAGTAGACATCCTGTGGTGCTCAACAACGCTATTCTAACATCATTTCAGATTCTGGATGGAGCTTACTTGATGTCCCACAAGCTGCAGTGGGCAACCACAACCTTCTCAACGTGCTCCAGAAGAGCAATGTAGACACATGCCCTGGCACGGCAGTCCATGTGATCTATCGCATACACTACTTCCGCCGCTACCACTACCAACGTTTAGGGTGGGTAGATGAGCCCAGATATATGGACAGTCTATAGAGTACCACTGTATAGAATGTAGAAATCGCCAAGCTGCACGCTGTGGTTTCCTAAACTGCACCAGACAGGGCACTTGCACGATGCATAGTTTGTGTGCAAGATTTCCACCACATGGGCATTGTATAGCCTGACGAACGCATCATGTGTCCTGGCCTGGTGTACAATTGTGAAGTATGCAGGCGTAGCCAAAACTACCGGCAGTCCAACCCTGCCCCTCGCCAGAGCCCGGTTACGACCCTGGTCACTTCTGAATTTCAGCTGCCAGGATTCGGGGGTCGTGAACACCAAATACCTCTAAAACAATGGGTTGCAAGAACCCAGACACAGCTCCAAGGAAAAGATCTCGAATGGTGGTCTAGGAATGGGGAGTTTGCAACAGAGTGGGGACAACTTTGCTCCAGGCTGGCCTCTTAATTTGAGAGAGACAGAGAACCTATGTACCCCTTAACTTCAACCAGATGTTGCCCGCTCGACAGCAGATAAGTGAGGTGAGCATACCTCCAGACCCACTAGGCACAGAGAAGGCAACATGGTAGAAGCCAGCCTCCGTTATACCCATTGAGACTTGTCCCAGAGCACCCAAGACGAACATTCATTTTCTTCAATTCAAGATGGTTCTATGATGAAATGGAGGGGCAATTGACGCATGACACAATTCCCCATTTTTGATGCGCACTCTACATTCTACTTTGTCCCATCTTGGACGCAATGTTCAACCCTTTGGGCAGGTCATAAACTATTGAAGAGGCTGGACACTGACCTACAGGATACGCCACCGCAATGTTGGAAGCTATTACAGACAAGTCAGTCCAGCTTGGACTGTTCATCCAGATTCTCCAAGTGAACTTAACGGCAACACCTCCGAAGTAAGATTGTACTGCTTGACTGAGACACCAAACCTGCCGCCAAGGCTACAGATGGTTCCTCCAAATGTCAGGAGAGCGCACCACCAGCAATACAGGATGATAGCACAGACCTCAACCACTTTATGTATGGCTCTTCCATCTAGTGTACAAACTACTTAAATATGTGAAAACTACAAAAACAAGTTTTAAGATCTTGTTTGCTTTGTCTTATTTGTAAGCGAACATGTCATTGGGGTCAGCAATTGTATATACAACCACCCAATAAATATGCCAAGTTTTTCAAAATTCAGAATGCTCCAATATAAAAGAGAGTACTGGGTTTTAATTTGAAGTTAATATTTTCTTCTGTGTAATGTGAGCATGATAATGTTTTTAACTGTTAATGGGTCCACAGGGCTGATAGCAGTTAACAGCCGCATCCACTATTAAACAGTTTGCTCCAGACTGCAACGGGGGGAGGACGCTATCCACATGTGAGAAGTATCAAACTCTTTGTGTAGCAGACAGTAATTCTGGTGCAAATTTAAGTTTTCTGGATCCTTAAACATTTGTATTGCATGCCTCCCTCAGCCCCTCCAAGGGACGTTTTAATTTATCATTTATGGTATGGTAGCAGCAGACTCCGGTTTGTCTCAACATTATTTACAACAGTATGGCCAGCCACTGCAACTCTGTTCTTATGCTGTGCAAAGCATACTTTGATAATTTCTGATTAACTGTTCATTGATGGTATCAAATTTTATATAAAGTGTGATTGTGTGAACGACGTTATGTTAATGGTCCATTGTCCTAGCCGTTCTTTGAAACCTCATGTATGTACCTGTGTACTCATGGGTGCAAATTAAATGCAAAGAGTAACTGAATATCACGTGTGTCACTTATGATTTTGCTGTACTTGGGATAGGCAATCCAGTTACCTTTGTATGAGGGCATGGGTGTGCTTTGTGGCCTGAGCAACAATGAGGCACACCATTCAGTGCTCTTTGCACCACCACCACCAAGTTGGAAAAGCCAATACTAAATATACTGTACTAGTGTCTGTCACTCTCCCATATCTCACCTGTGTGGCGCCCTTCCTGGACAACTTACGTTTTATATGGCCTGCACCCAATTTTCCCCTTGGAACCTCACCTGACGCCTTCCTTACTGACTTATTGAGAATGCCTACATAAAAATAATGCAAATTTATTGCTTGTTTACCAAATTACCACTTCAGTTTAATTACTGCGCCATTGCTTAATCCTGTTCTTTGTACCTTTGTATTATATTTCATTGCAATAGTGAAAACCTAAGTGTTTTATTTTTAGTATATGCGTGTATGAAACAATCAAAATTTGTAGTTCAAAAAATTTGAAGATCTATTATTTATTTTAGTTTTTCATTTTCTGTAGTTACCTCAAGGGAACAAAAAATATTGTTTTTTCTTCTTCTTATTTCTTGAGCTTCATAAACCTGGCCTTGAAAGATGGTACGAAACTGGGGACCATGACACATTCAGTTAGACAGAGAATGTTACCTAGGCACCTACCAATTTACCGAATGTTGGCATAGTTAATTTATCACCTTTGGTTTCCCAACGAAAGAATGTGTATGCACTACTTCTTCCTGCTGCCAACTAGTTGCATGCACCACCAACATAGACATAGATAAGTACAGTAACGTTACTGTTGCTTGCATGTGTTGACTGTTACATTAAGTCATTTTATAAGATTTTGCCACCCTACTATAAATTCACAATATAGCAATTGAACTGTGATTTCAACAAAAACTTGCACCAATCTGCTTCCCAAAGAAAGATTGTGGTAATTACTAAGAATCACTGCTTTTCTGAAAAACCTAGTTACCACCTGCAAATTGTGTATATGGAAATAATTAATAACACTTAATTACAGATTTTATGGGTACAAAACATAATTTTTAGTGTACAAGTGAAACCCTGTTAAGAAGTTCCCACTTAAGAAGTTTTCCTGCTTAATAAGTTGAATAATTTTGCATCATGTCTATATGCAATAGTGTAATTTGACCCTTTTAAGAAGTTTTCCTGGTTAATAAGTATTATTTCTTCAGTCCCTTCAAAAAATCTTAACAGAGTTTTACAGTACAATAAAATTTGACTGTGAGGAGGGTTAGGAAGACTAAAGTATTTGTGCGATAAAACATGCAAAATTTATACAAAATATATTTTTGTCGGGTTATGGTACAGTGTTAAATGCCAGAACACCTTTGGCAACCAAAACTTAATTGACAATATGTAAATCACAGGGTATATTTGTGCAGATGCACTAAAGTTGCACACACTATGATAAAGCAGTGACGGAATATCATCTAATCCTGTTGAATTCTGCAAGTCTTACCAGGTTAACATTATATATAAATATTACATACATACCTACATATATATACATACACAGTATCCAATACAAAAAGGCACGTGTGCCGTTTACGTGTATCACCATGATAATTATTGAACATATATGCATTCACACAGGAAACACTAATTCTTAAGAATAGTGACTTTTTGAAGGAAAAAAATCTCGGAAAATGGTATAATTCCACTCTACTAATTACACAGAAGACAAATTTACTAGAGGCATCAACATTTGAGCAATATAAACCCCAAAAATGATAGTGGGGAGTGCTATGCACACCAGGGAAATTGTGGGGTACAAGGAGTCAAAAATATGTAAATAATCTAATATTTATTCATGAAAATAAATTAAATTGCAAACAAAAAAAAAAATTGAACCAAACATTAAATAAATAGACAGTACAGTATTACCAATACAAGCTACAAATACAATAGTGGGGAGGGCTATGAAGGTCAGGGAAATTGTGGGGTAAAAAAAATGTACATTTTCATTATAAACTTTTACCCCTCAATTTCCCTCCAGTTCATATTCCTCCCCTCTATTATATTTCTAATGGTAACATTGTCAATTTAGGTAATGTTCATTTCAATCTTTTTGCAATTAAACATGTTTTCATGAGACAATATTACAGTAATATTACAAATAGTACATAAATATGTTAAATTGCAAAACACATTATTTCTCAGTGCAAATAGACTACACATGACAATCATTTATGGGGAAACTCCAAGCTTCGCTGATGGGTGATGCTTTGCATCACCACCTTAAATCACTGTTTTGGGGATTTCCTCCCCTGCTGATGCTGGGACTCTGGCTCGGTACATATGTTTGGCTACACTTGTAAAGTATTTTTGCAATTTTACATATTTTTGTCAATAAATATTACATTATGCACATATGTTTCACTCATTTTACCCCACAATTTCCCTGATCTTCATAATCCTCCCCACTATAGTTTTTGGGGTTTCTATTGGTCAAATGTTGATGTCCCTAGTAAATTCGTGTCTGCTCCATACCTGTGTTGTTTACCTATATAACCTCAATGCTGTGCTATAAATATATACAGTACATGACATTTTACATATTAAATATTTGTTGCAAATGATATTCTTACATGTAAAACAATTCAGCAACCCAATATAAATATATTCTACATAAATTATACGTATTTTATAGCATAAATACGGCAATCTTAATAACCCTCCTACCTATCACATTTTATTTTCTTTACATAAAACTACTTGAAGCCCCTCCAAAATTCCTAGTAATTATGATTACTAATCATCATATCTAACATATCCAGGTATTATTTTTCCCATTTTCGAAAAAGCCCCTATTCTTAAGAATTACCACTATGTCCATGTGAAGTGTTAAAAATCTAATTACTGTGCTGAAAAATGAGTGTAAGTGTGTGTAGCTTAGGCACATAAGAATAGAAGGTAAACGTGTCCTATATGCGCATTATCAGCACTACATCATCAAGGAGCTATATTTTCTGTGTAAATGGGTGAGCAACATAATTTATGGTCTAGTTTTAGCATGGAAAGTGAGTGTAGTGAATTGTACTGTGTAATATTGTATGTTAGTTTGGGAACTGAAGGACTTACATACTGCTACCGCCTTGCTGTGGCAAATGCAGAAGACCTAAACAAATTAGATCCAACTTCATGATAGGCTGAAGTATTTACTGTGATCCTGTGTAAATGACATTCAAGCATAGCCCCCTGGCCCTGAAAAATACTGTTCAAACGTAGGCAACCATTATGCCCCGTGCCAGAGTCCCAGCGCCAGCACGTCGACAGATTTTTTTTTGGAAGGCATTGAGTGTGAAGCGCTTCTGCATCAGCAACGCTTGGAATTTGCAGTAAAAACAAAATTAGGGTGTGTGTGTGTCGATGCAGGATAACACACCGGCATACGCATACAGTGTTATCATTCAACAATAGTGAAGTTCCATGAAGTTAGGTTAGGTCTTCCTGTAGCACAGCAAACCATATTTGTTGACACAAATTATACACAATTTTTTGGTTTTACTCCACAATTTCCTGATCTTCAGCACTGCCCACTATTGTGTTTGGTAGTATGTACTGTGAACATCATGATGCCCCTAGTAAATTTGCATTCTGTGTGATTAGTAATGTAAATTTATACAATTTTCCCAAGAATTTTTCCCCCAGAAAAGCCATGATTCTTAATAATTACCAAAATTTGGTTACCCTGGTTTTTATAATTCTCTTGCCATCACGTTTGTTATCTCACACAGGAAATACAGTTTACTAGTATCACCTTAGGATAATGCTTACGTATGAATAGTAGTAGTATCAATACTTAGACCTACATATTATTATTTTGAATTGTAAACCTTTCCTTCCGATAAGCCCCTAGCTTAGATAATTACCCGATATTATGGTGGCTAGGCATCTGCGAGAGTTCATGTTTTGCCACCAGTTTCTAACAGTGGCAAGCATTTGTACCATTTTCTGCTTGCTGCCAAAGAATTGTACCTAGGCCTACTGCAAAAAGAGGTAAGTAACTCTATTCTACTAATTGTTTAGTCACTCATGCAGTTTTAGTTCAATCACTGTGCATGCTTTAACAGCAATTGTAGGTTTGCTGATACTTTTGGCAGCTCCAGAAAAGTAAATACATATAAATATATGCCACTCTGCTCCCCAGGACACGATCAAAGCCGACAGAGGACCACTACAATTTACCTGCTTTATATAAAGCAAATAATTTGCAACTGTTTCATATGACACGACGGGTAAAACGGTGCCGCAATGCTTGCTTTCTCCAATGCTCTACGAAGTAGAGTGGTGTAGATTATGACGCTATGAGAATAATTCGGACGAATATCAGATGCACAAAAGCACCTATGCTGAACTGACTCGGCAATGTACAAATTAGCTTAAAAACACAATTTTTATAAATGTGTTTCCAATTTCCGAAAAAGTCACTAGACCACATAATTACTCTCAATTACGTAAACAATTACCGTACATAAAAAAAAATAAAATTTAATATAAGCGGAAATATTAGGATCCATTAACAATATGTTTCTGTCCAGACCTGCTTCAGCTGTCTGTACTTCATCTTCAGACTTCTGGGGTTGTGACACTGTCGAAAATGTTACCGAGCCTCGATATGGCACCGCAACAGGAAATAGCACTCTTCTCACTAAATAAAATAAGTCATACATGAATAAATAAAAAAAAAAAAAAATGAAATCGAAATTAAAGCATTACGACACTAAGAAACAATTACCACAATAGGTACAAGCGATTTTCGCCAGCTCCATAACTATTCTTGCTTAACCCAAAACATGTATTACATTCACTGCAAAAAAATACAAGTACACAAACATAACCTACACCTACAATTCGTATTAAAACAAGTGAAGATCATAGTAGCGAATTTTTTTTTTCGCACCAACATTACAAATAATGTATAAAATTAACCAACATAAGAAACAATCTGTAATCATGAAAGTAAAAAGATCAAAAAAAAATATTAACTCTAGTTGTTTTGCTATTTTATATTATTTATTTAATAATAGTATCCTTTCTTTTCCAGAACATGCTAGATTAGATTTGTAAAAAAAAAAAAAAAAAAATACGCACATGCCCATTCACACTCAATCCGCGTGCCTGTGGGTGTTAACCAATACGGCTGCCGTGTTAAATTTTTACATGAAACTTCGTTGTAAATAACCACGTTTGTCAAATTGTTTGACGTATATACAATATCCGGTAAAGTGTATTTAGAATATAAGTAAACGGCAGTTTACGTATTTTCTGGCAAGAAACGATATCTGTTTCAACGACTTACAAATAGTTTCGGCAAAAAATAAATCGCGACCTATACCACAAACACAATAAGCTAAGGTATTGAATTTTTGTTATAACTAGTTTCGGTTTCAACGTACTGGAAATATCGTACTTATCTGGGCCTTATTGTGGCAGATCCTGCGAAGACAAGAGAATTTTAGTATGTTTTACAAGTTTGTCTACCTTAGGTAGTAGGCATAATCGTACGTCATCTTACCAATTACGACACTGCAGTGTTAAGCCCTGGCCACAAAACACTAGTGTTTTCGAATTAATTTTTAGCACTTTTTGTTATAGTTTTCAGTTTAATTTTAACATAATTACGTGTTTGCTTTTAAAAAAAATATTCAAATTCAGGGACGAGTCAAATGTATTGACAGTATTTACTTTTAGCTCCTAAGTATTCTAACCATGCCTGTAAAACTTCAAAACGCCAATAACTACACGAGCATGAAAATAAGGCAATAGAATATAATTTACTTAAGGATAATAGTGAAGCATAACGCCCAGTTAGTAAAAGATCGTTTTTCATCAAACGCAATCAGTTATGAATGCTTTGCTGTACCATATGCCAGAATATCTGCCAATGTTACCACATATTCCATGAAGGGTTTTGGTGATGTAGAAAAAAGGTTGTTGGGGGGGGGGGGGGGGGGTAAATTCACATGGCACACAAACTGTGTGGACCTTGTATATTGAAAGTTTAATAACAATAAATGTTGCAGTCACAACCATACTTTTCACGCTATTAAAATAAACTTGTGTTGTTACTGAACACATCCATACTAGTACTGTCCGAGAATTTTTCCAGCTTCCTCCACTTCAAATTGAGATTTGCATTATGTGATTATAATGTTTAAGAATAACCAGCAATCATATTTATATTTAACTAAAATAAGTTACATGAAATCGATTGCAGTGGTTTGATAAATCCAACCAAAGTTGTTCACACACACACAAATACGACTAAGGTTTTTACAACTGTACCTCAGCAAAAATAATTATGAATAATGTGTAGGATTCAAAAGAAAAAAACGCTCATCTGTTTAAGAGGTTTGGGCAGCTCTTAGCATTAGAAAAAATTAAACTAATATGAAGCAGCACAAGAATGCAAAGGTAGGTGAAAAGGGTGATCCCTGAAAAACCCACCAGATATATCGTCCAGCATGATGCCCTCATTAAAAATTCAGGAGGTACCCAGCCAGGAGTGAACCTAAAACACTATGGTGGGAGGCAAGCACTCAAGCCACTTGATTACAGCATAACCTTACCTGCATAATACATAATTGTAAAATGGGCCATATCTTCAAACATTAAAACAATATACCAGTTCAGTATGTTAAACACATATAAGCAAGGTGACACAATGGTAAAATACTAAACTCAAAATCGGAAGGACACCGGTTCGAATCCCAGTCCAGTTATTCAGTACCACAAAAGAAAATTTGGAAGTTGTAGCTCTACCCTTCCCTTTATATTATACAAAATAAAATACTTTTTCCCTTTCACGATGCAGCTCCCTTCAGCCAGGAGCCCAATACAACTATACTTTTTGAAATCTCGTCGCCTGCCCTGCAGCCATGCTGATTAGTTAGTTGTGTGTACCTGTTTCTAATGACCTAGCTGTTGAGGAGACAAGCCAACAAAATAAAAGCCCAAACAGACCAGTCTGTTTACAACAGTTGGTTCACTGGCTGCACAATTTCAAGTGTACTCCCATCTCGTGATAAAACCTGCATAACAGGCTATGTAACTTCACTGTGCTTATTCGCAAGTATTTAACTGAGAGAATGTGAATCCACTGCACTCAGTATTAATTATTTATAAATGGCTTAGAGGTGCAGTTAAGCTACTATTGCCTTATCTTATACAGGACCCAGTAAGAATTCACTTTCACTTGCTAGAAATTGACACAAACTGATGGTCAAAATGTGGCGCAGTGGAAAATAGCCTCACTTGGGTCTGTCATTTGACAGATGTCAAATCGTCAGGAAAGGGGTTGGATTAGACCACACATTCGGGCCAGCCATTTGATGGCTACGAATGGACTGATAAAGGGTCGGATGTGATTTTGGAGGCAGTGAAGGTGAGGTCTAGGATGTGTTTACCTGGATATGCTCAAGACACCATCTTGGCGATGTCAAGATAATTATTGTCTCTACTGATCTCGGGGTTGCGGGCCGTCCACCCGGACTAAATCTCCTCGTCACTGATGATGGTGAGCTATGCCCCGTTGATTGATATTCCGGATGAATGATTTTTGTAGGCGTTTGCTTAACAGAAGCCAGTGGTTCGATTACATACTGACATGTTCCATGTTCCCCGCCCCTTATTCAAGCCGTTCACTACATCGCAGCTTCGACAAGTGCAGTGCAGCGTCGTACCATATTGTGTATTTGTTTTCATTGGTGGCCTGTTTAATTTTCAATGCAGTGTTCACATCAGAAGTCCCTTGTCCACTGCAGTGACCACATGAGTTCGCTTGTTTACATTTTATGTTCATGTTGTCTTTTCAGTGTAATGTCTATTCTCCTTTGAAGGGTTTAACATTAAATACATTTTAAGTCTTACATAAGTGTTATGTTACAAGGAAGCAAGCCACCACACACATGCAGTAATATTAGTAAATAAGAGTACTATGTATTTTTTATAGTGTGTTGACTTTCATAATGTAAACAAAGGCATCACTTAATATTTACCTAAAACAAACTCATCGGAATGGAATTCCATACGTAGTGTCATGTTTAAATCATAGGAAAGGGATTGTGTGTAAATAAGGCATTATTATTGTTAAGAATATTCGGGGTGAAATTGACCATAACCTCAGTGGCCAGTCAGGCCAAAATACAATGGCCAACGTGACAACGGATGTGTCTGTTCATAACATAAACATATATCAAGTTGTGCAAAATTACGATAAGTATTTGTACAACAAACTGACACAGTGCTAATAAAGAGACTACTTTATAACATATTTATAGGGAAAAAGCTTCACTAAGTTCCTTTAATCAGAGATTATATATATAAATGCTACATATATTTCTTTTTCATTTAATGGAGCTATATATAATCTCAAGTAAAGTGTTGATAAACGAAAGGTGCATCTTATTATGTAATTTTTGTTAATAACGTACTCATTTAAAATCCGTGTTCTACATAACACTTATTTGTACTTTATCGCAGTAGTATTATATTTCGTCCAATTATTTTCAAAAGAGTGTAATTTGATGCATTCTCGAAAGATATATTTACTTCATAGTGCTACCTATTGGTTGCTTTATAAACTATATTTTCTAAAAAGAAAATCCTTCAAAAATATGTTTTTATGTTCTCGTATTTAATATAAACTGCCGTAGTTATTAAAAAATATAAATATTAAATACCCTTACAATAGCTAGCCTACACTGCTGGGGGCCTATTAAATACACGTTTCTATGGGAACATCACAAAATTTGCACTTGCGTTGTACCAAAATGGAATTAAATACGAATAAACGGAGGAGCAAGTAGTGGCGTACCGACGTTTAAAACAGAGAGATCTGCGCCCAGGCAAATACCTCGGCGCAAGTGCAATAGCCCTAGATGCTTATGCGCAGTGGAGAGAATGTAGCCCAGAATGTAGCAAACGAGAAACATGGCTGTCATATTATAAATAATAAAATGCTTTTTTGTTAATAATTGTTGTTGGTGGCAAATCGTATAAAATTACTAAATTAGAGTGATCTCATCAACAAATTGAAATGGGGTGTAAAATGCCATTATTTGGTACTGCCAATTACCATCGGTAGTTCTACCTGAGGTTATACAAATAGATTTGAAAACCGAAATACAGTTGTGAATTTTCTCTGGTACGTAGTGGTTGTTGTTGAATTAATTTGAATACATGTGTAACTAGCTACAGTATATTCATGGTGTACAAACTATATAAGCGGTTTTCATTACAGGTTCCACAAAGGCGAAGTAAAGGTCGAATCTTGAATTGTAGCACTTCGGCGGAAAACTTTGTAACGTACCGTACAAAGTACCTAGAGCTTGTTCTGGCCATTTTAGAGAAGACAGCTAAGGGCCGGTTTAACCATGCGAGATAATGAAAGTTTATCGAGATTAAAGCTTCTTACACAATAGAAAACTTTAGCATTTGACTTTACCTTTCCTTTCCCCTGGCAAAACAAGCAATACACAATAGAATTGCAAAGTCAGAAACCAGATAATTAAACATCGGTTCTGCGAGCTTCGTAAAGATGTGTATCGTGTTATGAAAATATTATGATATCCAGGAATGCATTTTAATGTTTTTTTTTTTTTTAATATGCATAAAATTTATATTAGAAGTTTATTTCAAAACCAAAAAACCATTCATTTACCTTATTAAAATTGGTTAATCAAGCATTTCCTTTTCACATTATATTATTTTGCCATTAATTAAATTTAAGAGGAACTTTGTTTACTATACAGAGATTAAAATCGTACCACAATAAAATAACGCACTTTCGTCATAACCTCTGTTAGATTCTTGGTAAAATGGCTGCTTGACTTTGACTTTAAATTTCAAATTTTCGAAATCGTAAAGAAAAAATATTAACCCGCCGAGTTTGGTGGTTTAAGTCACACTATGGGGATTAAACTGTAAAACATAAGCGAATATTTTGGGGAGGTGACGTGAGGGCAAAGTTATTTAATCGAGAATAAAGAGAAAATGTCTCAGGCAATGTTCAACTTAATTTCTGAAGAGGAAACTGACGACGAAGATTTTATTGTTTGTTGTCCGCAATGTTGACATGAAATAATACGATATTTTGAAATTTATGAAGTAGAGTTTAAAGTGCACTTTCACCATATGTCAAACACACAATTGATAAACAGACTATATCGTTTTATTATTTTCCTTTACATCTATTCTGCAGTAACATTAGATGTAAAATAAACAAGTTACTTTTCTAGGCTTAATTCAAATTAAGAATGTGACAAACACTAGTAGTGTTTTTAATTGAAACTGTTTGTGAATATACTCCAAAACAGATGTTGTGAACTAAACCACAACATATAACATATTAGTTACTTAGTTCTGTCTTTAGTGTTAGGATCTGCAAAGTTAAAAGCTCTGTTTGAAGCTTCTCATGTTTAGTTCTTTCTTGTTACTGTTGTAATTTTAGTTGACGAATCTCTTTTTATATGCCTCATTTTCTTTAATTACAAACTTTTTGCTAACTCAATTTTTGCTGTATGCCAGACACTTGCTCAGCTTTTTTTTTTTGTTTGAGTGCATTGCTGGTCGTCGTTTACTACTCCAGGAAGATGTTGCCATACGGTTTCTCACATGGCTGGCAGAGACTGTCGTCCAACCATCGTACCCAGTTCGAGGAATAGTTATCTTTTTGTTTTTTGTTTTATTTTATTGCATCCATAAGATCTTTAACAATACATAGCTGTACAAAGATTTATGACAAGTCAAATTACAGTATACAAGTTTATACCTTGGACATAGTAAACACACACATATATATGTCAGACTACACGTACACACATCACATCGCATCTGAAGCATTTGCAGGGTTACTCACCTGAGCTGTGTTTATGACAACTGAGTTTCTACTGGAATGACATTCCACTGGCTTTACTAGTGGCAGTATACTGGGATCTTGGGTGGCTATTTTGAGGACAGAACACACTGGATTCCTTAGCATAGACACATTCGTCTACTGGGTTTTTGTTTATTGTTTTATAGGTTATCCCACATCGCCTTCGAGTTGTCTGCTGTCCCGTAGTGATCACGATATGTACAATTGAAAGTATTCGCTTTTGTTCACCATTGTTTCGCTTTATTTTGTTGTGTCATAGCATCAGTTCATTGATTTTCAATGTTATTGAAATGTTCTGGAATTAATTCTAACAAACTGTGTTTTTTATGCCATGAAAACGTTCGGTTTCGCTGCTTCCTTACGACCACAATGCCTTCCTGACTTGCCATACTATCTCAATTGATTTCTCTATACCAGCTCATAGCAAAATCTCTACTTTTTACCAAGAGAAAAAAGCGAATGTCAGAATATCGAGATAATTTTAACGAGATATTCTTTACTGGGATTAAACATGGTGAATCATGCTGAAAATTTTCGAGATTGAAATCGAAGTTAAACCTCTCATCAGGTTAAAATTATATCGATATTCTGAAAAGTTAATCTTTGTTGGTGAGACCGGCCCTAAGGCAGAATTTCTCTCGAGCTGTATCAGAATAATATATCGAATACTGCGTTCAAAATTTCCATCGTATCTCCTTAAGGAGAAATACTAACTACAAAATGGAAATATTATCTGTTACACAGTTATTAGGGGTAACTGCACTAGCATGTGCAGCTTTGAACCACGTGCGAGAAGATTTGGATATATATATATAATAGTAAAAAAAAATTAAACACTAATATAAGCTTTTTAAATGAAAATGAATCCTATAGTTGTTAGAGAAAGTTTCCTGATGTGGCACAAAGTACTCCAAATGAACGTGTATCAACAATAGAGATGTGATCACACATGTCTATTTAAAGTCTACCTAATCAACTTAAGCAAAGGCAAAAATTTTTGATTTATTATTTATTGTCATTTGCTACATTAATACAGTTCGCAACAGCACCCTAAAAACATAAATACTATAACACACTCACACAGATATAGCACAATATCGTTTGCTACATTTACAATAAAAAGGTATATTTTATGGTAATTTTCTTAATATTTTCCAGGCAGGTTATTTTATTCAAAATTTATTGTGTTATGTGTTGTGTTGTCAGTGATGGTTCAGTTCATTGCATAAACATTCATTTTTAGGTGTATATTTACCTAGTTTAAAGAAATACTCAATTAATTGTTAAAATTTTTGTCTTTCACGACAAACAGGAAAAAAATCTCTGAAATTAATATAAATAGTCTAGTCAAGGTTACTGCAATTTTTTTAAATCATACCTCTGAAAAATGTATGAAGTGTTAGGTTATTTCCTAAATATGCCATGTATCTCAAGCATCTTATACTTGTGTTAACATTAAAGTACCTTTATTATTCATAATTCCTTTATAATTAACATGGATTGACAGTGAGAAAAATGTGGGTTAGTAACACCTTTTAAGAAATGGTTCTTAAGCAAAACATTAGTACACTGAATGCACACAAATGTGGCACACTGTCACCTTGATGTAATTTTCTAAACTCGGTTTAGCTTTGTTTGTATAAGGTGGAGGAATATCCTGAAAGTAGAACTTTAGCAGGGCTTCAGAAAAGTGGGAAGTAACAATGAATGTACTATACTAACAGTACTGATCATGCTGAATATGAATTTCAATGGGGGCATCACAATATTTGCAGTACATACTATAAAATGTGATAGTGGGGAGAACTGTGAAGATCAGGGACATTTTGGGGTAAAACACACAAAATATATGTCAATCGATTGGCTTACCTGTGTTAAATGCAATAGAACCTAACATAAACCCATCTTCACGAAAGGCGAATTACAGGGTATGGCTGTGGCGATGTGCTATCGCACACAGGGAAATGTACCGTGAGGACTGACAGGAATAAACAATTGTAATTTAATCATGATAGAAAAATATGTAATCCTGAGAGTCCTTATCACCTTTATTCCAACGTGAACTAGCACCATCAGCACACCCACCCACTGCGATTCCCCTATCGAGAAGCTAGGTTTAGTCCGAGTAAGTCTTTTGGATTTGACATGGGTTTGTACAGTTGGTATACAAGATTTGCAATTTTCATGCTAATATTCAACCACATTAACATACATTTGTGTAAGCCCATTAAACTGATTAACTGTACACCATTGACAGCCATCCATAATGGTGGTGGATACACCCAAATACACTAGAAACAAATACAAGACAGGTTGAAGATTTCTGAGAGAAAATCTGGCAATGTTGTCACCTCCAGCCAGTAGACCGTATCACTTGTGTTTGATGCCTCTGGGATGCTGGAAAAGGGGAAGGAATGGTTTGCTTGGTTTTGACAATGGCAGATGGGGGGTCTAGGATGTGATTTTACCTGGTAGGCGCCAGATACCATCCAGGCGACAGACGAATGATCCTATGGTAGCCGGTGGGTCGACTACATATCATTATTGATCTTGGCGGGAAAGTTGACTAGCCATTTAACAATCGCGGATGTGGATTGTCAGGGCCAACCACATGTCCATAAGGTAAAGAACACTATGGTAAAACTGAAAATGTCTTGTGATACACAACAATTTACGGAGAAATTAAACTTCCTGGGGCAATTATAATCCCCTGGGAAGAGGAGGTGACTTACCAGGAGGCTAGAAACAAAAATAAAGGTCCAGGAATTATATTAAAGTCTATTGCAGTGCATGTCGATATCAAAAGTTGAATACTGTCCAGCGCACACAGAAAAACACTGGAGCACGATGTGCACTCCATCCCCATCTAATGCTACCTCTCTTTCTGGCCTACCCGTCTTACGCATGGCTCTCCTCGGCTTACCCATGTGCCAGAGCAGCACTACTTCCTGTTACAGCTTGCATTTCTTTAACTTGCAACATACTATTAAGTAAACTAACATATCAAAAATAATAAAAAGAACCCTGCAACACAAAACACGTATGAAAGGATTGGACAAAATACTAGATGCATGATGAGATAATAATAACAGGTTATAAATACACTATAAAAAAAGAGAAACAAAAAAATCAATAAACCCTTTAATAAAGGCAACAAATAATGTTTGACATACACCCTGGACTTGTAAGTTCAGTTATTGTCTGGCCTATTTCATCTCCTTTCGAGTCATGGCAACATTGGTAGCCATGGCAATCACTGGATGCTATACACCGGTGTGCCCTTGCACATGCGCTGTGCTACTTCTTATCGCTCCCGCAAGCGGACGCACCCTCTCCCCGTCGGTAGAGCGTTCAGCCCTGCTGTGGCGAAATTGCAGGTCATGGCTGGACAAACTGTCTTAGGTCCGGTTGCACCATTGTGGTTCGAAACTCTATCTGAGATTGTTGCACCATTCGAGTTCGAAATAAAGTTTACTTCGAACCACCGAAATTGGCGATTCCAAATCTTGACCCGAGATGAGCAGCCATCGTCGACAAATGTAGTTTGAAAATACGCCAACAGTTAGAACTATGGTCGATTGTTTTCTCCTGAAATGTAAACAACATTATACACAATTGAATATTATTCAGTAGAAAGCGCACATTTATAATTCAATTAAAATAAATAAAACATCGTACATCTAGTTTTATTTATAGTGAAAAATATGCCTACTTCAATGACGTCAAATATTACGAACCAATAGGAAATTGTGTCTCACACCTATTATCGATCTCTCACTTTGGAACCAAGATCAAAAAATCGGAGATCCAGAATCATGAAATTTCGTTGGTGCAACACTTTTACATTGAAATCAAGATCAAACTGGATCCTGTTTTGGAACTAGGATCATTCGATCTCAGATTGGGGCGATGTTAGTGCAACTGGCCCTTAGGGGTGGGAGCATGTGGCCCACGTCACCCCCCTCCCATTTTCGGATCAGTTTGTAGGCCATCTGGTCCGATGTCACTGGCAGCAGCTGCAGGTGAGGGCAGGCCTGTGTGACCGCAGGTGGTACCGTCGTTCCTGTGGCCCTGCCGCATGATGCACTGCCGGGGATTGCCCCTTCCTGGTAGGCAACTTCGGCTGCTTACACTGATGACACTGCTTTGGCGGGTGTGCTCGTCAACATGACCACGGAGGGCAAAATGAGCTCCCCGACTCGCTGCCCTCACTGTCTCCTTCCTCGCTACTTCTGTCCTCCTGCTCATTTGTTCGTTTCCAGGTACAATCCAGCTGAACAGCCTCTGCAAACATTCTTTCACGTGCATTAACACCTTGCTCCTGCAATTGTCCTGTGTGCCTGCTCAACCTGCTTGTTCACTTGTGCCTGTCCTCCTTGTTCTGCTTGCTCTTGCACATGCTCTACCTGCTCTTGGGCTTGCTGTCCCGGCTCCCATGCTTGCTCTCGTAGTGCTACAGATTCTCTGTGGGGTGTACTGATGCCGGGTAACTTTTGTGTATTCTCCTCCTCTCCTCCTGCATCTTATTGAAGTACTGCTGCACCTTCCAGCGCGCATTTGTGTGTCCTCTTCGGGTTCACCCCCTCCCCAAAGTTCTGGCACACACCACATACCTTCCTGCTCCTATGTTAGCTCATCGCAGCCTTCGCCATCATGGGGTCGGTACACACCAGGACAAACTTCGTCGTCGACGGCACACAGGGTTAGCTGGATGTCGTAGTTAGAGCGAACAGTCCTGCTGTGGCTTAGAGGTGGGAGCATGTGGCACACGTCAAACGTCCCTCATAATTTAGAGACTCTTTGTAGGCTGTCCAATGTTACTGGCAGCAGCTGCAGGTGCTGGCCAGCCTGCGTGACCACAGGTGGTACAGCTGCTCCTTTGGCCCTGATTCACAATGCATTGCCGGCGGTTGCCCCTTCCTGGTTGGCAACTCTGGTAGCCTTCACTGATTACACTACTATGGCGGGTGTGACCACCGTCGTGACTGCCAAAGCAAAGCGAGCTCCCCGATTCGCTGCCCTCGCTGTCACCTTCCTCGCTCTTGCTCTCCTCTTGCTGATGTCGCTGTTTCCAGGTGCGACCCCGCTAAACAGTTCCTGCATACAGTCTCATCTCTCGTCCTTGAATACAGACCCATCAGATCCAAGAATACCAGTTGGAATGGTTTTCTTGGCATGTGTAGATTTTGTTACTGCATTCTGTCTGAACGACGTGTCTTATATAGGTTGCACTTATGACATTGTTGCACAAATCGCCTCGTGTCTCTGCTAAGGCCTGGCCAAAGAAAATGGTTGCTCACCTTCCAGACCTTCTGCTCAATGCCTGGGTGTCCAGCAATGCTGCAATAGTGCTAATAGGCCAAAACTTGAACCCTAGAACGCGTGGGGACATACACCCTCCATTTCCCTGGCTGTTGAGTAGAACAGGTCTCCAGCCTGACATCTACTATGTGCCATCCCTCTACTTCCTGCTGCGCCCAATGTCTGGTTTTTTCCTGTTTAAATCTGCAAGTGTTCTGTGCCTCAACGACTTCTCTGTGCAGATCACCAATCAAGCCCTCATTGTTGGTGGCTGTTATCTGCTGTACATACAGCTCGGATACTTGGTCTCGTGAATTTGATGGTAAAATACCCTCCCATTCTGTTTCGCCCTGGACGATCACTTCATTGTTGGAAATAGTCCACAATAAGTTCACTAGTTCGTTCTCCTTACCGAGCACGTGTTCTACTGCAAAATCGTAACCTTGTAAGTGTAATGCCCATTGCGTCAATTTACTTCTCACTCCTTGCATACTATGCAACCACACTACGCACCGGTTGTAGGTTCATAGTGTAAACCTTTGATAGTCGAGGTACGCCCAGCATTTTTTTACCGGTCAAATAACTTCCAGGCATTCCTTTTCATTAACTTCATAACATCTCTCAGCTTGCCCAAGCTTCGCGGTCGCAATGTCGATAGTGTGTTCTTCCCACTGTTGCTAACATTGTACAGTACTGTACCTATTCCCTCCTGGATTGCATCAGTTTCAAGGAACAAATGTCTGTACGTGTCATAGTGTGTTAATGTCATGCATGATCTGATCTCACGCTTGATATATAAGTAAGCTTTCTCTGCCTCGCTCATCCACTGAAACATTTTATGCGGTGAGAACAGTTCTGTCTAATTAGGGTTGATTGTTAGGAACTGTGGGGTGTGTTCTTGCAGTCAATTAATAAGCACGAAAAACTTTTGTAATTTCTTGTCGGTCTTAGGTTGCGGATTGTTGTCAACGTGCCTTAGCTGCTCTGGATTTGGACGGTTTCCTTGCTGATCAGTCACATGGCCTAAGAAATCTATGTTTGTTTTACCCACATGTCAATTTTCAACCGAGCACGTGATGTCAATGATCACGAGCCTCTCCAGGACTACTTCCAAATGATGCACGTCTTCCTCCCATCAGTTTGTCCAGTTAATTACATCATCGAGATATGCCAGTGTATACTCTCCAATAATGCCATCCACTACTTGTACCATCATTTTCTGGAATGTCGTGGTAGCACATTTCAAACAAAATGTCATCGCACAGAATTGGAATTGTTGACCATCTGGGACTATGAATGCAGTCTTCAGCCTATCCTCAAGTTTTACCGGAACCTCTCAATAAACAATTGTAAGGTCAAGGAATGCCCAAACTTTAGCCTGTCCCGAGGTGCTTAATTCGTCTTTTACTTTAATGTATGGTGGAAGTGCGTTGCACATTACCTGATTCAATGACCGGAAATCAACACATAATCGCCAGGTTCTGCCTTTTTTTGGAGCTTATGAGATAGTGGTATTAAATTGGCTATCCATAGGATCCATCACTCTGTCGTCAAGATCTCCTGAAATTGTGTCTCTATTATTCGCATCTGGTGAGCTAAATAACCTCGCGGGCTGGTGTGTACCGGCTACTCGTGTACAAGTGGAATCGCATGCTTGGCGACAGTGGTTCTTTAAAATGCATAGTTTCTGCCAAATATGTCACGGTGTTCGTCAAGGACACACTGAAATGCGGCCTGTGCTCGAGCGGGACCTGGTTGTTAAATTCCTCTAGTTTCACTTCGGGCAACGGTCCAGGTTATACATCATGTGTGTCTCTTTCGTGCCATAAAGGATTCGTCTTGCGGCGAGCTCCACAATTGTGTATTGTTCTGTCAGAGATAATATCCCCAAAATAGCTTCCTCATGGATGTCCGGCGTAACAATGACTGTTGTTTTCGTCTCGATGTCATGGACTTGAACTGCTACTACTGCCTGTCCTATGACCGTACTGAAATGTTCGTTCATGGCAAACCAAATTATGTTGTCTGTACGTGTCATGTCCTGCTTGTGTACAAAGTGTCGTCGTACAAAGTTATGTGAGGCTATAGTATAGATTACTGCGTGGCACAACTGCTATTAATCTGCTGTACTTAAGTTTGCTGCAGGGTTAATTTTGCACATGTTGTCTGAATTCTAGCAGGTGATATTGTTATTTTGGGCTGTACCTGCACAGATGTTGAGATGGATAATCGGGATTCCCTTGTTGTTTATTGTTGACATTACCTGCTGAGTTCCGGTGTTGTGGTCTCTGCACACTTGAACCCATGGCTCCACTCCACTTCTAGTCCTGTTTGTACAATTTTCCATGTAATAGCTCACTATACACTTCCTCATGTGGTGGCCCACTCTACACATTCACATGCATTTGTCCACTATAACTACCTGATATTCCCAGTGCAAATGTAAAGTTGCGAGTGGGTCCCTAGCAGCGTTATTTAATTAGAGTTAATACAGTGAGTTTTACCAGGTATTGCACCATATCTTACTAGGGAAGCCTCCCGTGTTCCCGTAGTTAGTTACCAAAATCCCACAGAAGACAGAGCATAGCTCCGCCCACTTTAGTGAAATGCGTACGACGTCACAGGAAGTGAAATGCAAATACTAAATCCCGTTTTTCGCCATAATGCATTAATACAGCATACATATATTAGTTTTAAGAGTGCAATTGTCTTCATTCATCGAGAATCAGCCATGTAAGGCATCATTTCATTTAATATAACCCTTCAAGTGTGGTAACGTACTCATGATGTCACATTTTTAGCCTTCTTGGGGCTCCAACTTTAACGGGTATGTCACCGATTTTTTAGCGAGTAGCAATATTTATGTCAAGTGTTTATTCTTTTTATCATGAGTTAGCACCAGGCTCGCTGAGCTTCGGCGAGGCTGCGGCCATGTTCTTTAGTCCGACATCAGCATTCGACCGACCCAGCAGGACAGTAAGTAATATCCCGCATTACACCCCCCCCCCCGGCAATTCAATTTAGGCTGTATATTTCAATTTAATAGTATAAAGTAATTCAGGAAACTTTTTCATTCATCTTTAGCCGAGGGGAGGCCTGACTTATATCCTGAAATAGTATTCCAGGACTTCACGTGCACGGTGAAGTGTTTCACACGTAATTCTTCTTAATGACCTCACCTTACTATTCACAGCAACGACCACCGGGAGGCCTCGAGTGCCAGTTCGCATTAACAAAGGTATGCATTATATTGCAGTGACTTTGGTTGTACCTTTCCATCAATAAAACTGTCACACATTGAATAGGCGAATTTTATTGACTTTATACTCTCCTGTGTATCATCGGGTACTGTGCCCTAACACAGATATATTCATCAGTGTACTTTCAGTGTTAAAAGTATTTCTATTACGGGGCGTGCCTCTCACAAGCAGAGTAACTTCAGTCTTAGTATCGGCGTGCGAAGTGGCCGACAACCTGGTCCTTTAGTAAAGGGTTTAATACGGAATTAATTAACGTAATCAATTAATGATCAAACAAAACTCTCCTCAATTAAACCACATATCCAGAGATCAATGCAGGCCATCGGCCGTACGACCCTTCACATCATCGTTCTACCGAACGTGGCGCTGGGCAATATCTTCAGTTCTTGCCCTACACCTGCCATACCATGTGGGGCACGAACACAGCTCGTAATCTCTTTTTTTGGGGGGGGGGAGGGCGCCACGTCAAATGTTTTGCTTTGTTACATCAATTGAAGAACACTACATATTTTGAAGAACCTTCAGCACAATGGCCCATACAACTGGAGTTGCTTGTTGCTGGTTGAAAGCTTGACACACCAAGGCAGGAGCCATTGTTTGTTTTTATGATGTTACCCAGAAACAGCTAGTTGTGCTGTTCCATCTACAGCAATTGTTAACATTTTCATCTCTGAATATCACAAATTTTTCCAATCAATAGTTGCATACTTTAATTTGCAGTAAAAACCTAGTCTTGTCTCTCCACAACATGCTTAGGTTTCTGTGTCGTCAAACAATAGAGGAATGTCTAATATTGTCTGACATTCCTTCGGCCAACAGTAAGAGAAATAAGCTACACAAATATTGTCATAATATAATATCAGTTTAAATGTCAGCAAGGGAATGATATTGGAGTCTGTGTTAATGAACAATTAGTCATTTTCTATTAATTTCCTACTCCCAAATCTGTTAAGTGGAATGAAAGTATGGCACTTAATTGCCTTGTTTAAAGCAACATTTCAGCCTGTTATGGATGACTGAACATGGAATTATTTTGGACATTGAAAGTAATATTTTTTACTTTTATTAAAATGTAAACAAAGCCTGTAGGAAGTGTGAAGTGGTTATAAACAAATCTTTTTATAATAACTTCAGCAAAAGAATGAATGACTAACAATATTCTAAGTTGCAGCTGAAACTTCAGTGGTAACTATTTTTATCCATTAAAGAGTTTTTTGTTCTCCACTTCAAAATTTTATTTTGTCCCTCAAGTTCTCAGCTGTAAAAGTATGGCAACTGCTTTGTCTTGTATGTTATCTCAGGGCAGTGTTTTTTTTAAAACTCTAAATTCTACAATCTGGATGTTTGCACCCAGTTCCTGTCATTCAATCTCAAGTATAAGACAAACTTCAATTGTGATTATTCCATTACTTTACAATCTGTTCTAAGATGCAATATTCTTTTCTCAGCTGGTGCCCTGGCCTAGCTTTCAAGTTACTGCTGATGAGAAGGGAAAATTAATTAGCAGTGTCCACACAGTTGTACACAAAGTAATTTGAGATTTTTACCATTATTTAGCACCTGTTCTTATGATATACATCTGTGATTCAGTGCAAATTCGCAAGTAAATTTAGGAGAAAACTGTTTTTGGCCAGTGTATTAAATTCATTTTTTTTAGTGCCAACTTAATCTTGTAAATACATTCTAATGGTTTTTGTAATTACCTTTGCAATATATAAACATTCTAAGTTCATATTAAAAAACATACTTTTACACAAATATCCTGCATAAGTTTCAAGAAGTTTGGTACTTAGAGCACGTAGAATAGCTAAATGAAGTAATTTTTGAGACAACTGTATTAAAATCCACGTGAATTTGGTGTCTGCTATACACCTCCCCCCTTCTCCGGTTCAACCAGCGCAACGCATGATGTTCGTTATGTGCATTCACGGAAAGTACTAAGTGAAAATTTGGACAAATATAAGAAATAACACTGTGAATCTACTTACAAATTACATAGTTGCAAACCTGTGAGCCGCACACTGATGTTGATGTGGCCTGGCCGGCTGAAATAAACTTTTTCACAGTACTTGGTAATAATTAATGCACGCCCTGCATCGGCACAACAGGTGGCATCATGGCTCCGACAACCCCTGAAGGGGTTAGTACCAGCACACGCATATGCGGGAGGTGAAGCGCTGGTGTCGGCTTCCCTGCCAGCCAGCGGTTGTGACATCACATGCGCACTAGCCAGCATGTCGTTTGAATCGACGTTCCTCCCTCCGACATGTGACGCAGTGTCTCCCTTATTTGGACATTTTTCAAGAAAATGGCTGGGATTGGCAGTTCAATTGAAGATCCCTCTACTGTATAGTAAACTTTGAAGTTCCCCACTACCAAGTTTTTTCATGTTCATGTGTTCGTGTTGATGTTAGCTATAGAATGTGATATAGAATGTATATAAGCAGGTTTCTTTGGGTATTTAATAGTGTC
Organism: Dryococelus australis; assembly: GCA_029891345.1. Lineage (NCBI taxonomy): Eukaryota > Metazoa > Arthropoda > Insecta > Phasmatodea > Phasmatidae > Dryococelus > Dryococelus australis. Next base: position 59,059,716 of record CM056994.1, on the reverse strand, counting down.
TTAAGTTTTTTGTGTATTTTTGTGTTCAAATATGTTGACATGCACAGCTGGCGTGAAAATAAACAAACCGCGCCACCACATGTTAGAACTCTATACACGTGGAATATGCTGTATATATTACCAGAGTTGTTTTGTCGTTTGCACCGGCATATAGTTTCTTTAATTAATATTATTCTTAAACGAACAGTATTATGGACAGTACCAATACTGGAGAAAGTCAGTATTATTCTTAAGTGGCTTGTGCACGATGGACATAGGAAACCTAACGCAATGACCATGTGCCGAAAAAGGCCCAAAATAATAACTGGTCCTTTTATGTTAAATTTCTCATGCCAAGTGTTCTGATTGTGTTCTATTAAAATAAAAAAGGTTATGTAAATGAATGCAGAATAATCCCCGCACGAGCACGGCCATGCACAGGAAAACCGTAAAGCACCAATGAGAGGTTAGGTTGCCTTATGCGGTAAGTTTATGTTTATGGTTTTATATATTTTATTTTCATCTTAATATTCAAGTTAACTTTGTTGCATAGTATTTTATGTTTCACATATTCGTCTAGGGTCACGATCACCTACTCTATCTAATTAAGTTTTTTGTTAGTGTAATTTGTTGGTCACATGACACTGTGGCAGGAGTTGGCACCAGGGAGCAGACAGCTCGCCATCATGTTAGACAGTAGAGCTTTACCTGCCATGTGAGACGGACGTACGTCGTGTGTCCTCCCTGGGCACTTCACCAATTGTACTGATCATGTAGTCTTCAATTGTTTTAATGTAATTCAGAAACCTTTTGTTTCCTCTAGCCAGTAGTATATGGGTAGGTTGAGGACAATCCATTTTTTGCCCTAAAATCCTCGATTTTTCACTGAATTTAATATTTTTTCCTTACACTATCAGTTATAAATAACAAAGACATAAAAAAAAATTTTACAAAATAAAAACTGCACACAATCATGAACAATTAATGAACATTATATATTTCGTACAAAAATAAGCAAAATCAGTTGCTTACGCAGCAAATCAATCAAATTTTGACAGAAAAATAAAAATTAAATCAAGTAAAAAAATAAAGTAAATTTGAGCTAAATTAAGGTAAAAATGAAATGAAATATAATTATATTATTCATTACAGTTTATATTTGAAGTTCTACTAACTTTTTAAACTTTTCTTCTACATGTTAAAATTCGTCAGCTATTTCTCGAAGTACATATTTATCGTCAATGTTTTCTAAGAGCAATAATTGTAAGTTTTGTAGATTTAGATTAAATTTGAAAACTAATTCTCTGAGTTAGTCAGAAGCATTATCTAATTTATAGGAAGGTGTATTTGAAATATCACCACCTTAAAAAAGTTTGTCATACTGCATGGTAACATAGGCATTTTATTTTTTATTTATAAAGAAAAAAATTTATTAAGTGAAAGAAAAACTCATTTAGATTAATGAAAAAAAAATCGATAGAAGAACTTAATTATAAAATCTGAAAAAGTTTTAAATGTTTAAGCAATTTAACTACACGTCTAAAATATTGTATTAAACTATAGAAACATTTTGATGATTCATCCATTTAATAAAATTTAAATTTATATATATTCAATAATTCTCTCTTTCAAATAATAATAAGTTAAATTTCTTTGGCTAGTTAGAACATTACAAATTGTATTTGCTCCAACAGTTTTATTAAAAACTACACTAATTTATATATATATATATTTAACTGCAGTTGTTTTTCTATATAAGCAATCAGTAATATACAATGTGCTTCGCCCAAAAAAATGTATAAGAATTGATATTTCCTTCGAAGTTTACAGTTGGTTTATAATAAAGTTTATTATTTATACATAGACTCATGGACATCCTGTTCAGCACGATTTTTTCTATTAGTTTGAAACCCAACAATTACAAAATCGGTTATGTCAAATGGTAAATTATTAAACTGATTTTTACATCAAAGTCAAAGGCAGTTGTTCCAGCAGGGACTTCTTTTTGTAAAAATTGCCAATAATAAAAACTAATAGGTATTTTAGGATGTTTGTATATTTTTTTCTTTAATTGCAATTGCTGTGTTAGATTCATATTCAACAATAGGCCACATCATTTATAATTTTCGAATAAAAATTTTACCTGGATCAGCATAGCTTTTCTGAACCGCACAATCTGAATCTTTTGTTTCATAAACAAATAAATAATTGTTATCAGATGAATTAAAAAAAAAGTAATTTTATTACTGCATTTCCAATAATTTTCATTGTTGTCATGAATAAAACCAAACAGATATCTTAGTGAACATGTTATTTAATTTTTTTTACAACTATGAACAGATTCTACTCGATATTTATTATCAACATCAGACAGTTCTAAATAATTCTGTTCCCTTGGTGATATTAATAAAATATTTATTATTGTTGATGTTATACCTGGATTATCAAAAGTTTCAATAATATCTCCATGATTTGAAATTTCTACCTTAGAAAACAGAGAAAGAAAAAAGTTCGAACAAACATCTACATTATCTAATTTTGCTTATTTTGCCTCATTTCCTTCTTTATCTCTTTTTAGTAATCTATATTGCTGATAAACATAAACATCATTTGGAAAAGAAAATCCTTCTAATATAGGATTATCAAATTCAATTCTAATATTGTAACCATTAAAATTCCCCCTGGTTTTATCAGTTGGGGGAAAAGTTTGTCTATCAAAGTGCTCAATACTTTTTTAACTCATTTAGAAGACAAAAATTATATAAAATGAAAGATTCGAAGAACGTTTCTCGAGTTAAATCACTCATTGAAAGAAACAAAACTTATAAAAACCATCATGAAGTGCAATATGAAAAAAAATAAGAAGAAAGATCTACCTTTAATTCGCGAATTACAAGATATCGGTAAAAATGTACAAAAAGTTAGCAAAGAAAATTAATATTTAATAAATACATTAGTTCCTGTAGCAGTAAAAAATCTGGATTATCTGCCTACTCCCAAAGAAACATCACTTGGAAGAGAACAATTCCCAAAATCTCCTAATTTTGAAGAGCGAATGGGAATTGTACAATTGAAAAATTTGATGCAGCACACGTCTGATTCTACTAAAAATCTCAGAAATGAAATTTCTGAAAAAAATTGCTTTTAAAACACTATATGGTTTATGATGAGATAGTTGTAAATTATACATTGGAGATACAGAAGTAAGATAAATAATGATAAACTATTTGTTAATGATAAAGAATATGAATTAACAGAAGGGCTTTTTAATTTGTTAACAAAAGAAAAATAAACAGATCTTAAAGATATATACACTGAGGATGACTATGAAAATTTCAAAGATATTGTTATAGACACAAATGTTGCATTCCAAAATTATAAACCGCATAAACAAATAAATTCGAAACAAAGCTGGAAGTACGAGAGTATAATTCAACCATTTTATTATTCAATTTATGAACCATATATAAAACTGCAATCAAAATCAGTGCCAAACACACTCAAAGAATGATTTCTCCAAGAACTCCTATATCTGGAGAAGGCATAAGAAATACAATAGTTTATCAAAAGAATATGTTTGGATGGGCGATGTTAGAGAATTAATAGACAGATTGTTTGTTATACATAGTGAAGAAAATGCTGGAAATAACAATTACAATCAAAAAGTGGGGCATTATGAATATGTTAAACAATAAATTTTCTTATAAGAGTTTTAAACGTAATTCCACATTCATTTTGGAATTCTGAACATCATTGGGAATTAAATAATTTAAATTTTCCCAGAATGCATTTGCCTGGTTATAATTATTGTGGTCCATTTACAAAATTAAATGAAAGACTAGAAAGAAGTGACAATGGCATAAATAAAATAGATGAAGCTTGCAAATTTCACGATATTGTTTATAGAGATCATAAAGATTTAGAATCTAGACAATAAGCTGATTAAATTTTACAAAAAGAAGCAAAATAAATTATGTTAGTTAAAAAAAAAAACTTCCATTGATGAAAAAATTGCATCTACTGCTGTTGCTTCCACAATGTTTACAAAAAGATAACTAGGTTGGGAATTAAAATTTATTAAATTATAAATATTTTTTATTTATAATTGACGACAATAAGCTTGAATTTATATATACCCATTGATCAATTCAGAGATTTGGGTATAGAATTTTTTTTTAAACAAAATATCAACTTGAGAAAAAATAAAAAAATAAAAATAAGGTAAAGGTTTCTTATTAATTTTGACACTTTCAATACTCAAAAAAATATTAAAAGAAGAAACAGGATATGGATTATATCATAGAGGATTTTTACCAATTTTATTTCCAATTTTAGGTGCACTTGGTGCTTTAGCAGGAGGAGCTATTGCAATGTACAATTCTGTTGAACAAGCTAGATAAAATAAAAAAGAATTAGAAGTACAACAAAGACATAATTTAGCAATGGAAAATAAAGCAGGAAGAGGTTTAGATGCAAAAAAAAGATGATGACCAAAAAAGTTTGAATATATCACCATTATCTAATATCGATATTGTAAAATATGTAAAAATATAAAATATAAAAAAATTCAGAAAAGTTTATATGATTGATGAATTGCCAAATAGAATGCACAAAAATGAATTTGGTTAGGTAAAATTTGACATTTAAACAAATCCAGGTATTCATTGGGTTTGCTATTTTAAAGAAAATAACGATGTTTAATAATTTGATTCATTTGGAGGCAAGATTCCTACTAATTTAACAAATAACTTAAAAAATAGAAATGTTTATTACAATGTTGATCGAGTTCAGAATTTTAATTCAGTTATATGTGGACATCTATGTTTAATTGTATTATACCTTTTTTCGAACAGTGTTTAATTTAATGATATTATTTCATTATTATTAAACTACATATATTTGTGAAATCATTAATTAAATTTTAAAATTAAAACTCAAACACTAATGCTAATGAATTAAAAACATATGTAAATTCAAAGTACAATATTATTGTTTCTGGTTTACGAGATCAAATAAGTGAAGTTTTTGTTTATACAACAGATTATGTTTCTCTTCAAAATAGTAGAATTAATAATATGGCTGATCCTATGAATGGTAAAGATGCAGTCAATAAAATATATTTTGATAAAGAAAAAGCTGATAAATTACAAAATTTAAACCAGTCAGTTTTGAAGTATTGTGATACACTTGTTAACTCAAATGTTGAAAAATGTAAGGAAGTTAAGTCCCATATATTTTATTTACCTGCAAAGTGGGATAAAAAAAAAAATTTTCTCACGTAGATAATAATCAAATTTTTCTTTACTCTTTTGATGGATTGTACTGTTTATAAAATAATTACTGTTAATCTCAATTTACCTGGTGATACTGTGATTGTTATTTATTATGATGTATTGAAGACCACAATAGGAATATTTGTGAAACATAAAGATTAAAACAATTTTTACTATTAAATGCAGTATACTTGGTGCTTGAAGTGTAAGAAAGTTACTAAAATAATAATATAAAAAATGGAAATACTTACAATGGATGATTAGTTCAGAAAAGTAATTGTTCAATGTGTATTTCTAATAAATCAACATAATATTTTTTCCAATGAAAAAGAAGGAATAATCAATGAATTATATAAACCAGCAAGAAGAAATTTTCCCAGAAGAAAAGTAATAACATATGGAATTGATGATTTATGGCAAATTGATCTTGTAGAAATGGACACTGGTAATTAAAAAGGCATATCAAATATATAAATAATGGATATAAGTATATTATGACAATTATTAATGTTTTTTATATGCATTTGCAATGCTAATAAAATATAGGAAACTGAAAATGTAGCAAATGCTTTAGAATTTATATTGATAAAAAGAAAACTACTTAATATTCAAAGCAACATTGGTTCAGAATTTTATAGCACAATATTTAATTAACTTATGCATAAATATAACACCAATCACTATTCTACATTCAGTGAACTTAAAGCCAGTGTTGTAGAAAGATATAAGCGTACATTGAAGAATAAAATGTGGAAAAAATCTGCTTTAAATGGCAATTATAACTGAGTAAATATATTAGATGATTTAGTAAAGGAATACAACAATACCAAACATAGAACTATTGGTATAAAACCAATTGAAGTTAATAAGAAAAATGTAAAAGAAAAAAAAAGTTAGCAAGATTTTGCGAATATGTTTACTGAACTGAAATATAAAGTTGGCGATATTTTCCATGTGAACAAAAATAATTTTTATTTGAATAGGGTTATATTCCTAATTGGACAACAGAATTGTTTACTATTTTTGAGGTTTTAAATTATGATGTACCCACTTACAAACTGAAAGATACAAACGGAGAAGAAATGAAAGGTAGTTTTTATGAATTCAAAATTATGAAAACTGATTATCCTGATGAATATTTGGCTGAAAAAGTTTTCAATACCAAAGGTGAAAAAAATTATGTCAAATGGTTAGGATTTTCTAATTCACATAAGTCTTGGATTAATAAAACAGATGTTTTGTGAATTTTACATTATATATAAAACCAACTCAAAACTAATTATATGAAATTATCATTTTTATTTGGTTATGGGTAAACTGGTTTTTTAAGGTCTTTTCAATCTAATAATTGTTTTGTTCCTTTCCAAGATTTTGCATGGCTTGTGTTGCCTAGTTCTAATCTGCTTGGTAAATATTCACACAATATTTTTAATTTGTTTTCAGCAATGAAGCAATCTAATACTTTAAATAGTTTTGTTTGCAGATTAATTATAATTCATCATCATTACTTAAAGACACTGGTTCTGGAATAACTGGTTTCGAAGTATATATCTCTGCTAAATTATTTTTAGTTAAATTATCTATGTAATCAAATGGCTCATTTATGTTTCTGAGAGCTAATTCTACAATTTCAAGTAAATAAGTGTAATGCTAAAGAAATATATCTTCATTCATTTTATTACAAAAATAACCAAGCAACTCATGAATTAACTTATCTGTTTTTTTTAATGAACAACTTTCTTATGAAAACAAATATAAAAATTATCTTGTTCATTATGAAAATAATTGGCATTGGAATTTCTGGTGGTTAAATGATCAGTTTCACCAACTTTAAAATCATTAATTGATGGATACTGATTAGATGTTGCAATGTATATATAACCATTCTTTGTTTTCTGTTTAACTTTGTCTATAAAATTTTTCACAGTCATGTTAAATTGTCCTAGTTTTTGCTTTTCTTTTAACTCAATGGTTTTTGTAATTTATAAGAGCCAAATTTTCTAATTGAACAAAAAACTTCTTCATTAACCTATTCTTAAATTATTTAGCTTCTTTTTTAGAGGTAAAATTAAAGAATATAAACCAGATTTTTTAATAAATGTGGAAGATTTTTCATTTCTTACCAATGGCCCAAAATCGGTGTGGTTCAAACTTGCTAGGGTAATTTTGTCTTCATCGTCAATGTGTTTAAAAGCCTTTTCTGTTATTTAATAGTCTAATATAATATACACATATTTTCCTCTTAACCAAGTTTCATTATTCTCATCTAACACAACAGTTATCTTTTTATAATAGAAAATTAGATTTTTTAAATCAAATAATGCAGTCAATTTATTGTTATCTTCTAGTTTTAAGTTCTCTAGTTGTTTGTATAGTGATTCGGCCATCTTGTAAGTAGGAAAATATGTCCTTTATTAATATAATTTTTAATAAGTAAATTAAAAATTAAAGAAAAAACAAAGAAGAATGTAGACCAGATTCATTAATAAACATTGTGTCAGGATGTATGGTTAATGGTTCGTTACTCTTTATGTTTTCATATATATTTTTGTATTTTTTTGTAATTATATAGATCTTAACGAGTTAAATTTTCTAAATCATTAATAATATATTTAATTATATTTATAATTTAGTTATAAGATTCACACTTTTTACCATACAAGGAAATGTAATTTTTACCAAATTTAGGCAATTTCTTTGTAAATTTATTATATTTGCTGAAAGTTTCGTTGGTAAAGAAGTACAGTAAACCATTTGTATATCTAAAAGTCGACTCTACCATATTTGGCATTTGAGGAAATTTATTGCTAATTATACCATTTTATTTTATTTGGAAATGACACTTATCTATTTCAGCATAATACCCCTTTTCATAGAACATAAAAGTGTTTCCCTAATATGAATTAAAAGCAGCATTTACTTTATATTCATCACTTAATCCAAGTGTAGAAAATCCTTTTGGATATCTGTTGATAGGACAATAACTTGGATAACCAACCATATACATTTTATAATGAACAAACAGAACTAACTCACGAGAAGATCTTTGGTATATAAAAAAAAATATTGAAATCACTTGGTAAAAACTGAAACTTTTCTGCTATCAAAATTGGCTTATTGATAAGCTTGTCTGGAGATTGTGTATCGTAAACAAATTTCAAATCTGTGATTCAAATCTCTTCAACTAACTTTGTAATTGATTTATTTGAATATGCAAAATTCCATTTTAATTTTTTTTATTCCATTTGTTTGTGGTTGAGTAGCTACCGAGTATATCATCTTTAACACATCTTGCTTTTTGATTAAATTAAATTATATAAACTAGATAAAAATGAATTAAAGAAATATTTCCTTATTCTACTAATGGTTTCCTTAATAAAAGAAATAAGAAAACCAATAAAGATTACTTAGTTAACAACGCTTTTAATAGTAGTTTATCAACATATAACATTGGAAATTCATTTAATTTAGTACAACCTATTCATTTTTTGACTTCAGTAAAAAATAAGGTTTTGAGAAAATACATGAACATCTTATAAAATTTAGAGGGTAAATTATATATAAACTGTCGTAAGCAAGAAAATAAACAATTTGAATTATTTACATTTCAATCACCAAATGATACAATATTGAATGATAGAGATATAAAAATAATTATAAATGCATAATACAAGAAATAATTAAAAATTCTTCTGAATTCCAAAAAAGATGTTCGGGGTGGACTTAAGATACAATAATGGAAATAACAATTAGCAATAAATATGTATAATAAATTAAATGCTGCATCATATATTGAACTACATGAATTTATAAAGATTAAGAAAGCATACATAAATGTTAAAAACAATGATCAAGAATGCTTTCTTTGGACTGTAAAATCTGCATTATTTCTAGCAGAGAGCCATTCAGATAGAGTAACCAAATTTAAAAATGAGGGGCTCAATATTGATAAAGTAATAGATAAATATGAATATCCTATAAATATTGTGTTATACCAAAAATAGAAAATAAAATTGACCTATCCATAAATGTATACTCTATTGAAGATTAAGGCATATCCATTAAAACTCACAAAAATAAAAAGAATATGCATATAAATTTACTTTATTACAAAAATGATAGAAACTCTCATTACTGTTGGATAAAAAATTTATCGAGGTTCGCTTCAGCACAATAAATAATAAACAACATAAAACTAATATAAATGTGATGTGTGCCTTCAAATATTATATTCTCAAAAAAAATTAAATAAACATACCTAAGATTGCTCGAAAAATGAAGCTGTACAAATCACTTCACACTCAAAAGCAGAGTAAATAAAATTTAAAAATTATAAACACACAACGAATGTTCCATTCTCAATATATGCAGATATTGAATCAATTCTAAAGAAAATATCAACAACCAAACCAAATCCAAAAGAAGTTGATAAATTTAAACTAATAAAAAATTATCCAATTTTAACAGAAGATCACATTGATAATGGTCTTTACAAGGTGGCACTCTAAGAAAAATATAAACTTTCAAATGCACAAATATATAACAATGATTTAAAGTTGAATGACGAATTATATACAATGAAATATCAATTACATAAAGCTTCTGGTTTTTACCATTATATTGTATCTAATCATGGTGATTATAAGCCTCCAGTAGTATATAGAGGTCAACATTCTCATAAAATATTTATACAATCAATAAAAAGAGAAGTAGAAGAAATTGGTGAAATATATTCACAAATTGAACGAATGCATATAGTAACAAAAGAAGAAAAAATATTTTATAGGAAATCAAAAAGATGTACTGTATGCGAAATTGAATATATGTAGGAAAATAAAAAAGTACATCATCATGATCACATAAGTGGAAAATTCATTAAGCCAACATGCAACAATTGTAATTTACAACTAAAATTACCAAATTTTGTTCCAATTTTTTTTCATAGTTTAGCTAGATATGATGCCCATTAATTTTTTTAAAGGACTATGATATGATGATAAAAATATAGAATTTATTGCAAATAACGAAAATAATTATAACTTTAGGGAAAAACACAGAAAATTTAAAAATGAAATTTATTGACACTTTTAAATTTATGGGGAATAGTTTAGATAAATTATCATCGAATTTAAGTAAAGATCAAATGAAACACACACAAAAACATTTTACAGAAGATTAAGCTGATTTAGTTATTAAAAAAGGTGTTTACCCATATGATTATATTGATAGTTGGAAGAAATTTAATGAAACTGAACTTCCATCAAAGAGTGAATTTTACAATAAATTAAATGAAAATAGCATATGTGATGATGAATACGAACATTCGAAAAATATATGGAACCAATTTAATATAAACATCTTGGCGAATACCATGATTTATATTTCAAAAGTGATGTACTATTGTTAGCAGAAATATTAGAAAATTATGAAACACATGTATAAATTCTTATGGTCTAGACCCTGCATGGTACTTTACAGCACCAGGTTTACCGTGGGATGCGATCTTAAAAATGACAAAACAATCACTAGAATTATTAAATTATTATAAGATTTTAATGATAGAAAAATGAAATCGAGGTGGTATTTCACAATGTTGTAAGCGATATGTTAAAGCAAATAATAAATATTTGGAGGATTTTAATCTAAATCAAGAATCGAATTATTTAGCATATCTCGATGCTAATATTTTATATGGTTGGGCAATGTACTAATATTTACCACATGGTGGTTTTGAATGGGTTTATTATACATTAAATGATTTAGAGTACTGGAGTAACACAATGTTAAATTTGAAAAACGATTCTGAGTATGGTTATATATTAGAAATTGATTTAGAATATCCACAAGAACTACATAATTTACATAACGATTTACCATTTTGTCCTAAAAATAAGGTAGTTCCAAAAACAAATCAATTTAAATTATCAACAACTTTACATAAAAAGAAAAATATGTCATTCACTATCGCAACTTGAAACAGTGCATAAATAATGGACTGCAGCTTACAAAAAATACATAGAATATTGATATTTAATAAATCTGATTGGTTAAAGAAGTACATAGATTTCAACACAATGATTAGGACTACTGCAAAAAATGATCTTGAAAAAGTTCTTTATAAGCTCATGAATAATTCTGTGTTTAAAATCAGATGCAGGGAAATGTGAAAAATTAATATCAAAACCAAATTTCAAAAGAAGTACTGTATTTAATGCGAATCTTGCGGCTCTACACATAAATAAAATTAATGCAAAATTTAATAAGCCAATATATGTGGGCATGGCCATTTGGGATATTTCGAAAGAATTAATGTACAGTTTCCTTTACAAATTGATGAAACCAAAATATGATGATTAATTGAGTTATCAAGATACCAATTCATTCTTTTATAACATTAAAACAGATGATATTTATGAAGACATGAAGACAATGTTAGATAAATTTGATAAAAGTGATTATCCAAAGAGCAATATTTATAACATGCCTCAAATAAATGAAAAAGGTTTAGGCGAAATGAAAGATGAGTGTAATGGGAAAATAATGAAAGAATTTGTCGGTTTAAGAGCAAAAATGTATGCATATAGAGTTGGCTATCAAGAAAACAAAAAAACTTAAAGTGTGAAGAAATGTGTAGTCAATAATATAATTACTTTTGAGGATTATAAAAATGTGTGTTTGATGAGAAAATTCAAGATAGGACAATGAATTTGATAAGATGTGAGAAACACAAAATATTTACAATCGAAGTTAATAAAATAGCACTGAGTCCTTGAGATAGCTCCATAGTATAGTGCGTGTGAGAAAAAACCTCCAACTATGTCTTCTGCTATTAACACCACAAGAAATTGGCTGATAAATAACATAATTTTTCTGTGGACGAGAGACAGTACGAGCTGCTTGTAAAGTTTCGGTTACAGCAACAGCCCCCCATTTATACAGTCAATGAACTGTTTACGTCCCATGGACACATATATCAACGCCATACCATTGTGACCTAAATCCAGTAGAGCATATTTCTAGCATAGCAAAATCCCACGTTGCCAACAAAATTGTCAACGTTATGAGCTCGAACTTTCTGCAATTGACTCACTCAGTAATAGACAGTATTTCACCAGCAGATTGTAAAAAATAATAATAATACAACCATGTGAGAAAATACTAGAAAACTATTATTGGCTAAATGACGGACGGATGGAGGAGGAAATTCCTCAATTTTCGGTGAACCAACAAAGTAGTAGTAGCAGCAGCAGTAGTAGCAGCGGCAGCGACAGTGAAAGCACAAGTGACGTTACTGAAGCCAAACTTACACATGATGGCGGCAACATTTCTGGAGTGGAGGAACTGATGTAACGTACGTTTTCAGCATTGCTGTATCTTAACAGTTATTAATCAAGAAATGAAATGGTTTCAGCTAGTAATATTCAACAATTATGCATATACCATAGACTAAAGACGAGGTAGACTGATCTCACTGGCTGCGCACAACCAATCTCCGTGTCCCAACATTGAACGGCTTTTCTACCAATACGGGTAGCAAAAATGCAGTGGATTGGGTTTCAGGTTAGAACACTGTGTAGTAATAAAGTGCTTTTCAGATGTTTTATACTTCCTCTAATGAAATTGTAATGTTGTTTGATCAAATTCAAACCTTTAAAAGTATTTTATTAATATAATAGTTCTTGTCATTGAGAAATAACCACATTCATCACTGTTGACCATGTGACTTTGACAGTTGTGTTCCTTTGGCGTACATGCGCAGAAGACGAATAACCGGTCTACCTCAACCTCATCTCTTTAGTCTATGGTATATACTTTGATTTTGTCTTAAAGTAGACCACACTTCTTTACAGGCCTGTACTAACGGTCTCTTGCATTTTGAACGAAGTGTACGGGGAGGGCCTTCCGCCTGTTCACTGATATCCGCTTTCTCAAGGTGACTTTGCAACACGAGCTCTCTTACCACATCCTCCCGGGGCTACATTAGATGTGGTCACACAGCCTTGGCCTTTATGTTCGCCCTATAACAACTACTGAACATTTCTAGGCTGCAGTTACTTGGCAGCATCATTCTCATCCAGCAACCAATACTGATGAGTTGTGGACTCGAGTAGAAGCAGCCTGGTATATGATTCCTCAGGAACACGTCTAAGGCTTGTTTGATTTGATGCCACGGAGGGTAGCAGCTCTTATTGCAGCTTGTCGAGGTTTCACAGCTTAGTCATTTTTCTGAAATATGTTGTTGCATTGCTCTGAAATTGTTATCTTTTGTTTGTAACATTATTATAAATTTGTGTAATATTCTTCCTTCCATTCTGATCATTTCTTCATGTTTTTGCATTTTTCACGAAAATAAGTGTAAATCTGTAAGTGGTAGATATATTTCATAGTTGAATTCCCTTCTTTTTTCGTATATCCTTTATAGCAACTTTTTCTTCACAGAGGAGAGAGTTTGTTATAACTTTCAATTTATTTTTTAGTTAACTAGAATTTAATTTATATTTTGCTTCCATAATGCGTATTGCTCGGTAATTATTAACACCTGAGTCTCCCACATTTCGTAAAAACCGATTCTACTTTTGCTTGGAAACATTCTTTTGTCACCTATTATTTTCAGCACGTATTAGATGAATCTAACAACCATATTTTAATAGTATTGTTATTCATTATTTTAGGTCTGAATTAATATGGTTAATTCCGTGTGTTTTCCAATCCTTAAACATTTTTAGAGCTTCTTGCAATTCTTCAAGCGTTGTCAGCCCGTCTCCTTCTACAGATCCTTTCCAGAACTAGTGTCTTTTCTCTCGTCTTACGATAACTTTCTAAAATGTTATATTCGTTCTTTTCTTGTGTATAGTGTATATATGAATGTGCTCCTTTTCTCTAATACCCAAAAATCTCAATTTTCATAATCGGAAACTTGAAACTGAACAAATGAATTACGACGTTACAGGATTTTGGCATCAAGTTCCAAGAAGTCTTCAGAAATACTTGAGAACGTAAATTAAATGTGGCAGCTTTGAGTTAATTCACAAAAAAAAAAAAGAGACAGAGTGGAAATGGTATCCGTACGTATGCTTTCATAGTGACTTCAGTAATGAAAAGGGCAAGAACTTATCTATATGTTGTAAGCACCAAATTTGAGAAATATATTCGCACCTATTAAATTATCACTGAATTACTAATATCTGTAGCTATGTCCTGAACTGTGCACCGAAAACTGAACACATATGGCGTATATGCACCAGCTGAAGACTAAAAAAAAAAATATACACTTAAATTAGCTTTTTACCATACTGAGTTTTCTACTTTTAACAAGAAACCATTAGCAAATGTGTGGCTCTCATGTGCGATTTATATGATTGCAGTTACAACAAAATTGGAAAGGTAACAGTTGCTTGATTGGAAAGGACAGTGGCTAGGAAACTTATTTTCTTATTCAACCAAAATAAAAAGGCTTGTCTCAAATGCTTAGCAAAGAAAGATTTTGAAGAGAACAGAATATATTTAGCTGCTGTTGTCAAGCGACTAATCCATACATAGTTTCAGATTTTGACCTGGACGGAAACACTTTTATTTGGCTTTCTCACATCTAGACCAGCTTAGAATTTTATTTTATGTATATATGTAAATGTAGAGGGTAGTTTTCAAAAAAATTATGTCAGCGATGAGATCCTACTTCAAAGATAAGGAAGCTGGAATATGTACATACTGGAGTACAGGTGCTAATGATTGTATTTGAAGACAGTATTGATTAAGATGCCAATGAAGACGATGATGATTTTTCTGACATTTTTCAAAATAATCGCATTACTAAAACAATATAAATGCGTGTTAGATGTAGCGGTCAGGCTGTGAAGAGCTTAAGTTATAACCCAGACGTTGCGGATACAAATCTCAGTTCCAAAGAGTTTTAATTTTTTTTAATACAACTCGAAAGAATTTTTCTCCTTTATTATCTTTTCATTGCAGTGGTTTTCGAGAACACTAAAAAAAAATTACTTTATTTCCACATCTCGATAGTACAAGTTGAAATACAAGAACGTTTAAAAAAAAAAATTGTAAACAAAAAAAAATTGCACACAGTATATTGTCTCTAAGCAAGCAGTTTACGTCTCCCTTATAAATCCCCGTTTCTAGCATTTGTATTGGTATTATTGTGACCCCTACATTAGAATTTGCTGGTATCTGGGGCGGCTTCCGTGCAGAACTAAACCGAATCTATAAAGGACACACACAAACACTGTTTACCATAGAATTCGAACGCGGAACTCGGGAACTCAAGATAATGTCGTATTGAGCTCCTCCACCTGTTTCTAGTAAAGATGTAAACTCACTGTCGCTAGCTGTGTTTTTGCGGACACTATGAACAAGTCAACGGTGTACAATGACAGTTGACTATTGCTACTCATTATACCTGGTGGTTAGCAGTTTTCATATATTTCGTTCCGACAGTTCAATCAAGCCTGCACATCGTGGCTATCTTGCAATGTGCAGTAATTTAGGCAGTATTAGTTTGAAGAATATGCTGTGAAAGTGGTATAGCAATCGTTTCCTGTCAAACTCACCAATTCCCATAATTTTTCCAAGCCAGCCTTCTCGCAAATATCGATGCAATAATTCTCCGACAATAGTGAAACACGGTATTTACACCACTTGTAATGACCTTGCACCAGTTTCTATGCTGATCTGTAATTGATCCTACGATGGCTCGTAATT
Source organism: Dryococelus australis (assembly GCA_029891345.1). Lineage (NCBI taxonomy): Eukaryota > Metazoa > Arthropoda > Insecta > Phasmatodea > Phasmatidae > Dryococelus > Dryococelus australis. The sequence continues at coordinate 59,043,748 of CM056994.1, read as the reverse complement.
GATTTGTAATTCACAGAGTTTTGTCCTGCAATTTCCCAGTAGTTTTCTATTTTCTGGTCTTTAATAGTTTCCCCTTGCCTGTAGCAGGTAGTGTCTGGTGCACTGAAATTGTTAGATATCTCCAATACCATTTATTTAATTTCTTTTTTACAAAAATGTTTAGAAATTGATCACTACTCTTTTATATCGTACATTTCAGCATGAGAGGCCACGGTGGCGTAGCAGCTAGAGCGCTCGCTTCCCACCAAAGCTAACAGGGTTCGATTCCCAGCGGGGTCGGTCCTGTGAATTCGCTCGTGGGAATCGTGCCGGACGATGCCGCTGGTCGGCGGGTTTTATCGGCGATATCCCGTTTACCCCCGCCCTTGCATTCCAGCGCTGCTCCGTCTCCTTGCCTCACCTTCATCGACTCCGAATCTTGTAGCAAATGAAGCTAAGAAGTAGAATTATTTTTATTTGCCCACCACCACTTTACGCATTTTATAAAGGAGCTTGTGAAAACGTATGAGAATATATCCCTTAAAGGCTATCCCCAAGTTCCAGATCAGTAAGATATTTTATTGTTTAACTTATGGTAGAGTAGCGTTGTCTGAAACTGAAGTTTGGCCTATTTATTACCTGTACTCTGACTATGTCTTATATGGCAGTACTACAGATGAACTGGCGCTTGAGAAGAAAATCATCGTGCTTAAGTAAACCACACATCAAAACATAGTTTTGTAGCGACGATGTGAATAATTATTTTTTGTACAGTTAACAGAAATAATAGTCCAGTATCATACAATCGCGGTCCGACTTATAAACTACTGACATATGCTGTAACATTTCAGTAATTTCGTGTTCTTCGCCTGTCCCTCGCTACAGCCAGAACGTGAGCACGGGACAGCGGTCAAACGAGAGAGCGACAGAAACGGAATACTGTAATGCCAAACAAGAGGTACAGAAGAGTGCACCTGCTACTCTGCATCCCAACCCTCCACCGAGAAGATTCCAACAGCACTGCCGCCACCCCCTCCACCCTTTCCAATTAAGAATGTTTTACAGGCTGATATATAGTGGAGCAACCAGACAACAGGCAATGGAAGCAGACCGTTTAAATCACTCACACTCCCTCCATCCCCAAGATGTCCACAGACAGACGTGGAAAGAATATAAGCAAAGCGCAAAAACTAGCTCACCAGGGATGCGCTGTAGAACTGGCATATGTAAAGAAACTGCCCAGGTCATCTTCCGGCCCCAAGGCAGTTCCAAGCAGCAACTGCCTCCAACCCCCCACGTTGTTACATTTCATACAAATCACATATGTGCAATTATCTCGTTGGGTGCCGTTCATAAAGTTTAATTTACAGTCATTATATCGCAATTCTCAACACCTAATTAATTTTATTAAACTCGTTTTCTTCTTCAGCACATTCAGCGAATTATTAATCAGTTTCCTAAAATATAGTGAAATTAATTTTTTTATTACTAACCATTAATCTTTAAAAAAAATCTTACCGCAATTATTTCATTAATATTCACATAAATTATTCCCTATTATATCATTAAAACATCTTTTCAAGTACACATGTCCAATTTTGGTCATGGTGAGAAAAATTCTATTAGAAAATATTAGTTCTATTTTTTTCTGTCTTAATTAAGTTGTCTCCTGTCCTCCGATTGGCAGTCGTATGACCATGACACACCTCTCCGTCAATCAGCAATGGCGAGACGAGAGACAACCAGGATAATTTTATTCATTACTATTATTAATACATATTTAATACTGACTATCCTGTAGGAAATAAATGGAACATACTAAACAAAACATTAATACTGAATACCGTCTAAAATCAAATGAAAAATACTTACGCGCGATCTCTATGCCAATAAAGTAGTACAATAATCAAGATTATGCCGTTAACTCATATAATAAAGTGTAATTTGGAAATCATATTAAAGGAATTGACAGCATAAGCAAGTACTGTGTAATCATATATAATTAAAATACCTATGATCAACGTGTTAAACATAACCCCTAAAGACTACAATGTTATATACGCCTAACCCCCCCCCCCCCCTCTAGGTATGAAACAAATTTTATGAATTTGTTACAAACTGAAATTCATGTAAGTGTTGATTTCCTACAATTACTGCAATATATTTTTACAATCAAATTCAAACTTCCCAATAATTATATAGCCATGTTACATTTTTACAATAGCTGATTAATTAAAAATAAAGCATTAACTTACAATCAGTTATATATTACTCTTTCAGTTGCCAAAACCTTTATATCATTGGTTTCCCACAAAAAAAAAATTATCTGTTTTTTATTAAGTTAACTTTGCATTACTTTTTTATATCGCCTGGTCTACTTCATATCATCCTTATTTTTATTTAAAAAAATCAAATTTATATTCATATAATTTTAACACAGCGATTTTTCTCACCACTCGATTGTGTCTCTTTTGATATATAAATCAATTATATATAACTATAATACCAGCTATACATATAACTCTACCCACATTGTTTTACACATTGTCATTGTATCATAATTTACGTCTATGATTATTAATATGATTATTTCTATAATCTGATGCGTGTCACAAATATTTTAGTATATAATTTGTAATTAATTTATAGATTATGTGACTCATAGATTTTGTTGGTGCACGTTATCATACCATAGAACAACTAACCTAATACTGATAAATTTTTTAAATATTTTGTTTTCAGTTTTACTATGACTTTTCCATGAACAATTGCTATATGGTTATTTATCTTATAATTCTGTACTATCTTTAGTAACCTGTACTTTTTTATTTTTAAGTTTTTTAGCATATTAATTTCAGGTGTTTGCATATGAAATAAGACATTTATGGTATGTATAACAAAATTTTCCTTTCAATAAAATTTACGTAATTCATGTTATGATTTTACAATTTTTTCCTTACCTTCAATAAATTCCAATTTTATAATTTTTTAGTGAAATAAAATCATTACACAGCTTACATAATTATCCTTTTTTAAAGAATAAATTATATATCGTTATTCTGCTATCCTAATTTAGGCATGGTATGTTTTTATTAATTACTTTTAATTATTTTTATTTTGCTTCCCACCGTTCTCATTTTTCGTCTTCTTTTCCTCCCTTTTTTGCTTACCACCTTCCTCACACCCGATTTCCTATTTTTTCCTTTCATTACTGCCTGAACGTTGACCCTCTACTATTATGCAATATTACGCAAAAATAAATTCCTGTGCGAGGCGAAACTATGCCTAGCCAGTATGGTGTATAATGTGGTTTTCGGGAACGGGAGGGGTAGATCTGAATAATATATACGTCAGACAGTATATTATATATAGTCAGACCCCTAAATATTGAGAGGTAACGGTAGCTTGCCTAAACGTATGAAGCTGTATCTAAAAACGTTTGCCCTACCCGGCTTGAGCATGTTTATCAGTGTTGAGTTAGCACAACAACATGTATGACCCTTTCTATTTACGCACTAACGTTAAATTTTTCATCCCTTTCAGAATATTTACACTTGGAGACATGGTGAAAACACTGAAAATTTCTGAATATTCCAAACTAGAAAACAAACCAAGATTCCTATGTCCATCTCTACTTAAATAGAATAAATGCAGCTTGGCTTTAAACTGGATTCAATTACTGATTAAATTAATTCATGAAACACTAACATTGCTCAATTCAGATTTAAATAAAGTTGCAGGATAATTACCTTAGTTCTTGTGTCTAAGAAAGGACGACACTAGCAAGTTATTTACTGAATTTTCCAATTACATATTAGGCAAATAGATTTAACTATTGAATAGTTATTCATTAGTGAATGAAGACTAAAAAGTATCTCAGTTTCTGAAGGATTAATTGACTGGATTGGTATAGAAAAGTAAAGTACTAACATTCATTGTAGCAATTATACCATATTAAAACTTCATTGCGGTACTAAACGTGACATAGCTATTGAGTCTCGTAGTTCGATATGATCGTGTGTTTCTCACAATTCCTAAATTAAATAATAATAAGACAGCTTATATGACAGTAATTCTTCTCCTTGTGTCGTTTCTACTTCTTTCTTATCAAAATCTTCCCTGTAAAATAATGATAATTTTTAATTCGTGGCTCGTGCCGTGTTCACATTCCAAAAACTTCTGTTGTCATATTTACCATACAAAATTCTGCCAATTTTCTTTTACTAACAAACTTCTAAATATAAACAATGCTAAGTGAAACTTAATTTCATACGTTATTCAGAAACAATAACATTTAACAATTACAATTTAGCCTTCATTAAAATGGGAAATAATAAAATAAATAAATATGCAAGCACATCTTAGCATTGGTAATCATCAGAAACAAATACTCTACTACTTGTTAAAAAATAAAAATGACAAACGGACTGAAATAAAGCAGCTAGCTATCTGAACTCAATAGTAAAGGGAAAATAGCACTTCGTACACTGAGTGTAGCGTGAATAATAAATAACAAAAAATCTTTAAATAATGTGTTCATTCTTCCAAATGTTATGCCAACTTTCCTGAATTGACATCTCCCTGCCTGAACTTCCATTAGGGATAATCGACCCAGCCTACATTCGCTCCCAAATATCTCATATTCTGTTGCACAGCGCTCCCGTGCTTCAAGACACACGTGATCAAGCTGATACGACTGCCAACGCTATTCGGGTCATAGGTCTGATAAATCGATCTAGCTTACCACATTGGCGTCACACAGTCTTCATCCAGCAGGCATTGGAAGGGCATGTATTTGTATGCCAAATTTATGAATGAACGCAATACAATGTAGCCTACCACGCGGCTTCTCTTGTATTTGTGGCAGAACATTTTCCCTTCTGAGCTGTTAAATCTCAGAGCTGGTGTAATCGCCTCGTGCCTTCCGTCCCTAGTTCGAGCACTAAGTAGCCTCTGTTAAAGTGTACGTCGAGGTAGGCCTACATGAGGTCAGCACGAGGTTACCAAGTGGAAATTCTACACACCAGCCTTTGTACCGAAAATCTCCGCCTCTGGGAAGATTTACACCAGCATCCGCACGATGCGATGAGTTGTGGTACACGTAAACAGAAATAAGTCATATGTTGCTGCAAAACATAAATAATTAAGAGGCATTTCTTAAATCATTTATGTTGTAGTAAAATTAGTAACGTTGTGACAAAGTTACTTAATGGTAACCAATTACAGAGTCTTATATTACTGTAATGCAAACATACTGTTAAAGTGTTAATGTTAACAAAGCCTCTAAGTAATGCTGCCGCAACCAAAAGTTGTATTACGCTAACATTAATAGGAAGAAAAAGTATTTTGTACTGCTGCGACATTAAAGAAATGTCCAACCAACACAAGGTTACACTGACTTTCAGTTGTAAAAATGGCGTATAGTAGTGAACAGCGATAACCTCGTCGTTGGGCCGATGTCGACCTCGGGTTCCGTAAAGTATACAATGTTAAGCCCTCACGGCGTGGCTCGACTCCCCATACAACTGTTAATTTTCCTTTCGTTGGTAATAATGTTTTTTTTTGACAAAAATAATAGTTCATAATTTAATTTACATCCGAATGATTTTTTTAAGCAAATAAAATACAAGGAAATTTTTAACACAAATGTTAGTATCAGTTCAACACTAATTTTGTTTTGCTGCAACACCACCTTGAAGTTGACAGTACAGGAATGATATAATGTTGTTAACTTGTTATCTCAATGTTACATTAACATAATAATTTAACATGATATTAAATTTACACCAACATTGGTTATTGATGGTTCACAGGTATAGGCTGTTCACGGTAAAGTGAGAACTTTTTAAGGCCCTCCCAAAAGGCATTAACCATTAATAAATATGTCTTATTGGAGCCTCAGGCATTAAATTTTGAGGGTGGTGAAATGTATGCACTGTGTCTATTGGTTACATTGTAACTTTTGTATTAAAAAGGAGCAGGAAGATGGAAATTGTAGGGAATGAAAAATTTAGAAGGGCCTTAAAAATGTTCACTTTACCGTGAACAGCGTATAAAACAATTAATGTTGTAGTAACATTAATACTGTTGGCACATCAGACTTTTTTCTGTGAGTCATCGCCATCACCTGAGGCCTATTCTCACCGCTACGACATGATGCATAAGTAATATATAAGAGTGGCGCTTAAATCTGAGGTCTTCAGCGCAGATGAGGTGAAGTGAGGAGGAGATGGAGCAACGATGGAATTCTACGGGTAAGGGGTAGGATCTCCCTGACCCGAGCTTACGGGCAAACATAAACATTCGCAAATTGTATTGTAAATGGCTTTTTAACGTCCCCGTTGTTATGCTTGAAAGTTCTGCAGGGGACGACTTACAGACTTACTTATAACCTAACTTAATTTAAAACCCATACCTTACCCGGGATTCAAACCCAGAGCCTCCCGCACCCCAGGTCGGTGGCGCACCAACCGACTGCGCTACGGGAGCTCGGCAACATTCTTGCAGTTCCCCACGTGACCCAACCAGGACTAGGATCTGGATCGCCGTGGTTTGATCCCTGTATACTACCCTTGACCGCTACGACGTGTTCAAAGCGCCTACGTCAGCCATATCCCCTGGCGGACGTTGCATTTACTCGAGCCCCGTATGGAGCCTGTCCCGCAAGCCATCCGTTACGGCATTACAAGACTCCAGAGATCTTCAGGTTTCTGGCCCTTTGAAAACTGCGGTTTATTTCAGTGTCTTTAAAAGAGAAAACTTGGACAATTTTAACAATACAACGCTAGGACAGCTATGAGGAGAATGGAAGAGCGTTATATAGCCCGTGGACCTAACCAATGGGAAGGACGTTTATATGTTATTCGCCCGTCGCCAGCACACATAATTTACTGACGGGAAATGGTTAGTATAATATTTTCATTTGTGACAAAACAAGTAGGTCTGAACCAGTTACATATTTATATTAAATTAAATTAAGTTTCTGAACCTTTTACTTAACTTACGTGGAAAATATATACTGAGCTGCTGTGCAAGAAAGGGCGATCTTAAAGCGCTGGAACAGATTCAATGAATTTAAAAATCAACCCCACCTTACTGGGACAACATACAAAAAAATTGCACGCCAATAAACTATATTAAACTGATAATTTACGAGTTATAATTAAATTACAAAGTGACGTGAAGTACCTTAAAAATAATATATCACTGAAGGCAAATAAAGTGTCATGTCCCTGAAAAGTAAAAATCTATGAAGAATACAGTATACAATAAATATGAGAAAATGAAACATGTAGCATAAAAATCCTGATGACATCAATACCTATCGTAACCAGGGAACAGATTGAACGTTAAAATTACACGTGTGGAGGTCGTCTGCAGACCGATATTTGGTGTTTTTTTAAAATTGAACGTCATGATTGTAGTGGTACTTTAAAAACAGGTGGATAACAGAAAGAATGTCAAAGAGAAACTATGGTAAGGTTTGCCAATAGCTCTACTGCTGTCAGTGTTGCTGCTGATAATCTGCAATACTTTCGGACACTTATCTTCGTCAGTAACACAACCCGTGGCGTGTGGTGAACTGCTGCAAGGCAATCTGTAGCTTGTTCACTGCTGTACATTCTCGGCGCAGGCATCAATGGGCCAGTCACCACCGTGGAGCCTAGGGAAACTGAATGTGTTTTGATCACCCACAATCTACGATTTTATATTAATTACAAATTCATTTATATATGTAATTTCTTATACTTGCTAGAATGCGATTTATTATGTTATAGTGGTTATTCTTTTTGAATAAAAATAAGAAAACTATTTTTAAACAGTGTCACTACGTGTATTGAGGACTCCCATTATTTTGAGTTCAACTTGAAGCTCGTTAAATGAGTGATAGCATCACCGCGTGACAGCGCACGGATATGAAGGATTCTAGTAAAACTAAAATGTTAATTACGCACTAACTCATAACAATTAAGAAATATTTGTTACTTTATTCTTGATATCTCAATTTCATTCGTAGTATTCTTCTGGACTACAAGGAGTGTCTTTAGTTATTATTAAAATTAGTTGACATTCATTTATATGAATTTTGAAAACAACATAACTTCATTTTGAAACTTCAAAACTGCGTCGTAGATTTCTTGTTATAAAAACATTCCGACCTCAAACAAAGAACACTGTTGGGGCTTTGGAAAATTCAAAATCCTACTCGATATAATTAAAGCAATAATTATTAGATAGTTTTTCACATGTATCACAAAATTTTATGCAAAAGACTTAAGTATTGTTTGGAAATATTAATACACTATGGCAAAATCAATTTACAGACAACAGGTATATTGAAATCAGTAGTACATTTAATTTGTGGTGTGTTCCAAAATGCTTTACTTATTACAATGCTTTACTTATTAGTTCGTTAAATATATAACTCACTTTAAAAATTTGGTGACATATTCTTCATATCTGATATATCGCAGGCTTTCGCAGTCGTTGTCATTACACACAAAACTTCTGGCCTTGAGCCGCGTCAAATTATTCTCTCTCGACAATTGAATGTTCATCTATTATCCACCTGGTGTAAGAATATTAGTGTGTATACAGTTTGTTTCAGACCAAATGGTGCAAATGTCGTGAGGCGATTCTTTATACAAAATGGCACTAAAAACAACAATATGTCTCTTAGCCAAAAGTGATTACTGGGGGAGGTATTAATTTATTCTTAATACAAGCAGTTTGGGGGCGCTTTTATAAATATAAATAAGAAGCTATGCGATTTTAAACAATAAAATTTGGTTTCACGTTTATGTGAACGAGGCTGTTAAATGTGAGAATCTAGTTGATAATGAATGAAGGGATTTGGGTGGCTCTTAACAGCGAGGTCTTGAGAGCCGATGAAGGTGATTGAAGTGAATATGGAGCGGTGCCAGAATGCAAGGGTGGGAGAAACAGGGGTTCCCGGAGAAGACCCGCCGACCAACAGCATCGTCCGGCACGATTCCCACTTGCGAAAGTCCGGTGACCGAGCCGGGGATTGAGCCAGGTTCGCCTTGGTGGGAGGTGAGCGTGCTAATCGCTCAGCCACCGCGGTCCCTTAGTTAATAATGTTATAATATTATCCCTTTAAGAGTGCTATGCACCAGAGGTGAAAGAGGCTAATTCAATGTCTTACGCCGATCTTTTTTTACAAGTGAACACGAACACATAGAAATTTGAGGTTCTTTGTTTGAAGAATTAAAGGATGTATTAATGCTTGGGACATTTAAAAAAATGGGTTCAGAGTTTTGATTTAATACAAAAAACTTGATTGTATCATATTTGCAGTTGACTTTCTCGCAGAACATTACTCAAAATGTAAAAACAAAATGCTCCAAACACAGAATACATAATTCTGAACACAATGATGTAAGCATATAGTATTGTCACAACTGAACATTTTTAGTTATTTGAATAGGACGAAGCATATTTTAGCTAACTTCGAGCGCTGCTGCTTGGCGCATCCTGGTGACGGCCACGGCTAGCGGACCTTCGGGAGCTGGAGGGGTGTCAGAATGGGAGAAGACAGCGATTGAAGCAGTGGAGGGGAAGGGCAGAGATTCCCCGCTAGGCGACACAGCCAGATGCGTGCACCCTGAGTGGTTTACAAATGGGTAGGGCTACTAGGATTTCTGCTGTGGTCCCAGGTACATGTGTCTTGCTAGAGACTAGCTCCATTAGTTACGAAGAGAACATTCTTACACCACTAAAGTGTGTTCTAGTAACTGCGGACGGTGAAATGTGTGACAGAACACAGAAGTAATTTTCATTTCATAGCAGTACTATAATTTTTGCTATGGAATTTGACAGGCAGCAAGAGGCAGGCAAGTGCTATTCACGTAATTAAATTCAATGTGCCAGTAAACTGTAATACATTTAGTTTTGAGAAAATCATTGACAGACAGTTATGTGTTTATTAAGAGTGAAGAGTTTTGTTTTAAATTCATATATATATATTAAATCATCTGAATTTGTTTTATTGATATTACTAAAAATGTTTTAGTATCAGTATGTCGATGATACTGGCGCAGCTCAGCAGACAATAATACCACTAAGAATTTAGTACCGAGTTACCTCTACCCGAACTAAAGTTTCATAGTAATCCGATATAATTTTTTAACAAGAAGGTATTATTGTCCTTATAAAAATATTTTCTTTGTGGAAAAGTAATTTTTACGTCGGAATTAATTAAATATAACTGAAAACAATCAATGCTATAGTAATCGTAGTTATATCTTCAGATACAAATTTACTATTACAATGTTAGTTTTTCAGACTATTATCAACTTAAAAGTTTGATTGCTCTTATTTTAGACATGCCATAGATCTCAATGAAATTGCAGTAACTCCACCGCATAACCAGGATCAAATTATCCACACTTGTTTTTCCATAAAAATTAATTACTGCCAAATGTTCTTAGCAAGCATAATTAACATTTGCTATGACCAAAAATGTAACAAATAATTAGTTCATTTAAACAGCAGCTGAAAAAGTACTTTGTTGAAATACGATGTACTTACAACATGTGTATAAACTGTTTTCAATAACCTCAATGGAAAGTTGTAAATAAACAGGACAGGCGGGAGAGAGCACTAGAAAGTGCAGCGAGTATACAACTTCGTGATCTCTGGTGCTCTCGCTCTTTCGCATTCTCTCGGAGCAAATTGGGGCGGCCAGAGAGCGCTCTCTGTGACGCATGTGTAACGTTTCTGCGAGAACGAAAGCACGATATATGCTTTCTGAGCGATTTGAGACGCGGCCTAAGTGTGGGAATGAGACATTTCAGAATTTAAAGTTGCTAATGACGGTTTTACCGCACAGTCGCGAAGATTATGCGAAAGTGATGTTGTTTTCAGTTCAACAACAAAGCCTCATATCTCGCTAAGAGAAGCATCGTGAAGTGAGAGATAGTAATACATATACGCACGCACCTCGGGTTTAATTTTCTTCGCAGTTTGTGAACTACTAGCTGACTACGAGATTACAGTAAAGATTGTATCTGCAGAACAATTAATTCAACACAAAAGTATGCAATTTAAGTTTTTCAAACGAAATAACAACGTTGTCGAAAATATTTCTTGTCGACTCAGAAGTGAATCACTACTGAAATTCTTGACATAGGTCATCAAAAAAATGTAAACCATTATTCAGGTACAAATTAAAACATGTTTTGTGTTGTTCAAACACTTAAACGGATTTTTTTTTTTTTTTAAATTCTGTCACTATTTGGAGATAATTGCTAGAAATAAGCAACGAATAGTCCATCCTGCAGATACTGCTACTTGTCATATTCTTTTCTGTTTTCATCCAGTAAAATTTCTCTGATTAAGATCTTTCATGATTTGTTCTTTTGCCTATAAGATAACTTTAAAATACCTTGTACTTTTAATAAGCTTCAAGTTTGGCATTACGTCCTTCTTCTATTTACATGTTTCCGTTGGATAATAATCCAATCGTTTCTCTTCTATACTCTTGTACAAGAATTCTATTCAACATTCGTGTTGCAAGAGAGGTGAAATGTTCGAGCAAGTGCTCAGTTATATAAAAATAAGTAATAATTGTGAAAGTATAATATTAATATTTTATCCATTCATTTAATGTTTTTATTATTGACTGTCACTCTTCGGCAGCAATATACCCACATATACATTTGGATTCTGATTACTGCTATTATTACAGAAAACACGACATAGTACCACATAACTAGAATCCCGCACATATGCGCATCTAATGTGCTACTTAAAACGCGCAATAATAATACGATACAATAAATCGGTACTGTTTATATACTAAATCACTGACGTTCTACGAACGTATCCCATGTGCTGTCAGACATTGATACATCAAGGGTGAGAAGGAGAAAGACAGAGAGAGAGAGAGCGAGAGAGAGAGAGAGAGAGAGAGAAGAGAGAGAGAAAGAGAGAGAGAGAGAGAACACGTGCAGCCTAGCTTCCTACCTGCCTGTCTCATTTGCGTAAGCATAGTAAGCACACATCTTACATACGGCTCTTAACTTTTCGCAATAGAGAACGTATACCTCACCTTCGTTAGCGTAGTAAGCACATATCTTGGTCAAGGCTCTTAACTATTCGCGCCAAGCTTTTATAAACTGAATAGACATATAAATTGATACAAAAAATATTAATTTGTAGTGAAGTTTATTACGGCTGTTCGACCACATCTTTCAAATGTTCTAAAAATTCTGCAGCTACTCTTATAATAATTTTTATCCTTTTAGTTCATTTATTAATAAAAGCTTTGTTTTAAAATGTTTTTCACAGTTAATTTTTTCACGTTTGCTTTAATGTCTGTTTCACCGGAATAATTTATAAGTGCGGTTTTTAACAGGCCAATTCACTGCATGTAAGGGTTACGGTAATCTGGACTCAACGAACAACTATCCATATGTTCTAGAATCCAACGATGTGGATATTGAAGTTAACGTAACTGGGTCACCTGATGGCAATCATCTATTGCAGCGTTTCCCAAAAAATATTATATATATTTTTTTTTTTTCCTGTGACCCGGTTATTTTTATGATTCTTTTTTTCGTGACCTAGCTCACTAAAAACTTACTGCTAATTTTGAGATGTGTAGGTAAAATAAAACATAATTTAGATGTCAATATAATTTTCATGTACTTTAATAATTACTTATAATGCAAGTCTTATATGAAATTATTACAAATATAACTGCAAAAATGAAATTAAAATAAAATGAAATTATTAATCAGAAGTGTAAAGCTGTTTCTTGCGACCCGGGAATTTTTTTTTCGTGACCCGATATCGGGTCGTGACCCACCATTTGAGAAACGCTGATCTATTGTCTTCTCCATCTCCATCAGCTGTATTTATTCTAACCAGCAACAGAACATCTGTAAAAATAAAGAAGCGTCAGCAAAAAGAAGACGTAGGACTGAAACTTGTTCAGTTAGAAGAGGAAAAAATTAAATTAGGCCCCCTAATGAGAGATGACATCCACAAGCAGCAAGACAAGAAACTTATTTCTTCGGTAGTCTGTTGCCACACATTAAAAAACTACCAGACGACAAGTAAATGTTACATCAAATGGAAATCCGACAAGTGGTGCACACGGACGGGTCTATGGCCAAATACCGAATACCAACAATTATACACTGCATTTCATCCAGCCCACAAGTAATAGTCTTCCTGTATTTCCACCACCTGCAGTGACGGTTCCAAACGCACAGATTCTCTCCACCAGTACCTCTGCATACAACTACACTATTTCAGGACGCACGAACAGTGACATGGCGACGCTTCCAGTTTTCCGCTTCCAGTTCCAGTCCGGCGAAATTCCAGTTTTCATGCAAGTGGCACGAATGTCCGTAATTATGTGCCTTCAGTAAGTGTTTTTCATCGTTTGCTAACTATAGTCCGTGCACGGTTACTTCCAACTTTTCTGAAGCACTGTTAATGTTAAACTTCCAGGATATTCCTCCGTCTCATGCAAACAAAGCTTAACCGAGACCAGAAAAATTACACCAAAGGGACAATACTCCACATTCATGCGCACTCTGTGTGCATGAATGTGGTGCATTAATTATAAATTAAATTTTATAATTAATAGTTAAAATATTAGTAGAAGTTCAAATTAACCAAGAATTTGCTACTTTTACGTTAAAACAAGTATAAAATGCCTGTGATACACGGCATATTTAGGAAATAAACACAGCATATATGAAATGGTTTTTCGAAGGTTCTATTCAAAAAGTGTGAAGAAACTGCGAATACGCTATATTAACATATGTGTAACAATATTGTCGTAAAACACAATTTCAACATTTCAGTTTTAGGTTTTTTCCCAGAACGTTTACATTAAAAAATATTTTTCACATATAAAAAGTGTAATAATTATTTGTATAGAAAAGGAAAATTATCTTATTGTATTACGTAATCATTGCTTCATCTTGTCTGGATTGTGTACTAATTTGGCCATTTAATGTTTATTCTCTGTTCTATGATTTTCAGGATGTAATCAAATGTTGCAACTGATATCCTACAATACAGAAAGAATTTGTCGTGATATGAACGCAAGTTCTCGTACAGTCGGCTAAATTGCTCATTTTCTGCTCTGGCAGTATTCGTGGGATGGACATCCCAACTGCGGTAGCAGCTGTGCTTGTTACTTCGGCAGTTGTCGGTGTATGTCGGAATACCTCGCTTTTCCGATCGCGCTGCTCTCCTCTCCCCTGTAAACACTACACACTCTCTGCTCTCCTCTCTTCTACACGCGCCGCTCTGCTCGTCGCTCCACCATAAACGCAGACTTACTAAGGAAGACAACAAAGATTTGGAAAAAGACTCGGCTTTTTTTTTTGTCTGCCCCAAGGAAGAAAAGAAAATGCAATGTTTCTGGCTACCAACGTAAAAGATAACAATATCGTTTTGACTTCCATGAAAACACATGTGTCTGTTTTGTGTATAAAAATTCACCAAACAGTATAACTGAAACAATTGTTTTGAAGGGTGGTTTTATAAATAATACGATTATAATAGCATAAAGTCATTACCCCCAAAATAGCCTAAATTTAAATAAAATAATATCCTTTAGATATAAAATAATATAAACGTTGATTACATTTAAACCCTTCACAATAATGACTTTTAAAAAATACGTACATTTTATTCCTCCTTTAGGATTTGTGTGAATATTTTAACTTAACAAACATTTGTAGTTTTGAAACGACTATGAAAATAAGTTATGTAAATCTCTGTAGTAGTGTTGGTGCTGAAATGTTTTGTTAGTTTCGGTTCGATTAGTCATAGAGCTAACAGCAGCTTATAGCTGACTAGTAAACATGTGTGTAGGAGTGTGTGAAAATCAAAGGTATACTTTTGCATATAGAGCCTTTGATTAGCATAGGCCAACACCATACACGCTGCAACTGTTTGCAAAATGGCAATAGCTAAGGGCACATTAACAATCAACTTGTAAACTTATTGCACTTACCAGAATTGCATACACTTAACTGGCTATGCAGCAGACATATGCCAGGAAACCTGTTCCGGGCAGCATACAGCTCCTCAAACCACCTATACACATGCTACTTTCAACCAAACACAACAGGGATGCAAAGGAACTAACTACTTGTGTAGCATTTAAATCAGAAGACCAGGTCAATGGTGAAGTGTCTAATTTGATGGAAATAAAATATTTCATTCATATCACGCCAGACCTTCACCTTAAAGCTGTGTATGACAAACATGAGGAAATATACACGCAGCAGCTTACCAATAAAATTGAAATGAATGCACCTCCCTACGTCTGCTAAAAATAACAATTATGCGAGCAAGTATAGTAACTGAAAACATAGTCTTTCTGGTGTGCCTCACGTACGTATCAAAATTGAAATATCTTGCAGTGTAAAATATATAGTTCAACAAAAATTAACACTTGTTCTCACACCGCCGTTGGTGACTGACTCAGCTATCTGTCTCTGATTATTCTTCTTTAATTACCCTGGCTAGCTATATATTAGTCAGTAGGGCAAAATTAAACGCAGTTGTCAAGGTAGGTGTGACAAGCTAGGGAAATATTATTATAGGCTGTTTACGGTAATGTGAGCACTTTTGGGGCCCTAGTTACTTTTTTCTTCCAGCAATTTTTTTACCCTTAAACACCTTTTTAAAATAATATTGCAATGCACGTAACAAACATAGTATGTACTAGGAAGATAACGTCTAAGGCTAAAATTAAGTGTATTTATGCGCCATTATTTCAAATGAAACGGCTCTCAAAAGTGCTCGCTTTACTTTGAACAGCCTATAGTTGAGTGCAACTATATTTTGCACTCAATTCCACATCACCGCTGCGTAAATGTCACTGTAAGTGCCGATGCACAATACCTTATTCAGCTGCTGTATATTAGCTGAAATAGCACTCAGCTACCTTCATTGGCGTTTAACAAATACACCTACGTTCAAATCCATTGAAAGTAACATTTCCGTTGGGGTCGATTCCCTTTACACACTTAAAATTGGCCTTTTAAACTGAGCTCACGCCCTCCTGGCCGGCTACGATAAGTAATCAACAAAGACAAGATGGAGAACGGAACCTTTGTTCGAAAATCCAATTCATTGTCAGTTACAAATTCTAATTTAACGTACAGGCGTATTAAATTACTTCGGGTGCATTCCTTAAGTGTATAAACTAAGTGATATCAGGTGATATTGCAAACTTCAACTGATTTACATAGTATTCAAAACTTAACAACATAAAAAAATTACAAGACAATAAACATTATTATAACTCAAACACAAGCTGGCTACGTGTATCCCATATAAAATTTATAACAAAATAACAATGTTAAATAAATATATTATATGCCAGGACACATCACAATAGTGGTATTTTGTAGAATAAGTATGTGTATACTCGAAATTTGCGTATCGTTTCAAGTTAATAATATGTAAATCAGATCCGTCACATAACCAGATGTCACAAGGTGCATACATTATATTGAATATTCTCACTGTCTGGACAGAAGATTGTGAGTGTATATATGTTGTGGAGGTTACCCTAAATAGGTTAGTTGGCTGGGTTCTTTGGAGTATATAATTATGATTATAATAAATTTATTGCCAAGCTCACACTTATTGATGTAGGAACATATATTTATACTGGCTTGTTTCTTAACACCAGCCCTGACCAAACTACTTATGGCACTCACACCCACTGTGGAACATACCATTTTAAACAACACGTGGAAAAAAATATCGAATAATATGTAGGCCAAATGTTATGAAAATAAATTACGACTGTTTTTATGTAACAAATCCAGTTAGTAATTACACTTTCCCGGTTCTAACCTGGGCCTAGCAGGAAATAGTCCGTCTATAGTGGGAACCTCTAGCAACAGACACACTTTACCGTACACACCAAATCACTTAGCATAAGTTTCAAAATAATTAAAATCTAACATGATGACACTGACATATGGAACATAGAAAATGTGCAACACTACTGAGAAACTCGGACACCTGGCATAGCTGTTTTACAAATGATATTTATTGAAATTTCTTCTAGATTTTTATGTAACTGGGGTTTAAAAATTCTGATGGCAATCAGCAAAGGGTTAATTATTTTGAATCAATCTAATTTTGTTACAGCTACAAAGCCACATGAAATTATTTTGTTTACTTTCTGGATATTACTATTAAGAAGCCAGTTTTTAAATTTATGCATATATATACACACACATACATAATGGTCACATTAAAGCAAGATAATTTAAATTATAGGACAGTCTATAGTTGGGGTAATTTTCAGGGGTGGCAGCGACCCCCTCTTGCCTTTTCCAGGCTAACCCTTGGCTCCGGCCCTGTGCAAGACCCTTGAGCACCAAAAAATGTTTGTGTGAGAAGTCGACTATTGTCCTGTAGGTTTAGACCGGACTGTCCCCACCCTGGGGCAGGTAGAGTGTAGGCAGGCAGTCAGTGTTTGTTATCCCGACCCATCTTCAGTGGTCGTGCCGCAAACACTGGACTTGGTACAGGTGGTCTGGGGCGATGTTACCCCGGCCCTTCACCGAGAAGAGTGATGCACCGCTGGAGGGAGGGTAATGCGAGTCTGTCCCCTCCACGCTTCTAGCTCTGGCATCACCTGCCTTGAGTTGACCACACCCCGGCCCCGAGACTCCGTCCAAGTGCGCCGTTTTTTTCAGACCTGAGAGGCGAACACTGAGTTTGAGGTTCCTATATAACACTCTCAACATCAGTAAAATTGGACGCGATATTTTTGTAATGTTCGTAAATGTGTAACCATGCATGATAATCGATATTTTTCGACATACTAATAACTCCCATGTCCAGTTTAACAAAAAAAATATTTTCGTGGTGTAACACTCTCAGGCCCTCGGTTTCCTTTGATTTTTGATTTTTGATTTTTTTTATTTTTTTTCAAATGATGAGTTATATCGCCTAGCAGCAATGAAACCTGTAATGTGGAAGCTAAGCGGTTTGTCTACCGCACGTGCGCAGTACAACGTTCAGTCGCCATTTAGGCCCTCTACGCCATTTCAGTGTCATAATTGTAAAATTACAGCGTTTACCATTTGGCACACAGTTGTGCAGCCTGTGCTGTGTACGTTGACCAGCCTGACTACTGAGATTTGGCTGGTGTGTTTTCAGAAAGATAATGACGATGCGGTACGCTTAATAAAACCATTGTGACCCTGCTATCGACAGCCATGAGTTGTACATGGCTGGTAGTGTGCGCGTGTCACTGTGTTCTGATGGGTGCAATGGGACAGTGCACTTCTCTAGAGCTCGCCGATATGCATTTAATTTATGGTGCTACTAACTGCAACTGTAAAATGGTTTCCGCAACGTCGTCATCTTGGCCTCCAAAAGTGTGACGCATTAACCATGAGCAGTTTCTGCAGCCATATCCTCTACAACATGTGCAACATTTTCCCCGCATGATCACCCTATACGACTTCAGTTTCGCGTGTGGTTTTTACACCAGTGTGCTGTGATACCTCACTTCGAAAATTTTGTGCGTCTGACGAGGCAACTTTCGCAGGTGACGGGATGTTTAACAACTGTTCATCACACATTTGGGCTGAGGAAAATCCGCATGCTATGTCCGCACGAATTCATAACGTGAGATTTCCAACCAACACATAGTGTGGCATCATCAACGACAACCTCTTAGGACCAACTGAACTTCCTTATTAGTTGGGCAGAGCTCGGTACCGCGACTTATTGTCTGAGACACTGCGTCTGATATTGGGAGACGTGCCACTTGTTGTCAGACGTGACACGTGATTTCAGCACGATGGTGATGCAGCACATAGCAACGCCACTGCAAGGACACACGTAAACGCGAAATTTGACCACACATGGATTGGCTGTCGTCGCCTCATCGAATAGCCTGCACGCTCACCCGACATAACCCCACTTGATTTTTTGTAAAGAGTCTGCTGTACGAAACTCCTGTGGTAAGGCATGAGGATCTTCTGCTCAAGGTTATGGACACCTGCAACTCAATTCTTAACAACAAGCCATGCTGGGAAGAAGCCGGCAATCCTTTCTGCGATGCTGCCACTTGTGTGCTGATGTCCAAGGTCGCCACTTTGAACAATTATTAATACACACAGTAATCATACCGACAACTGTTGTAAGACTACCGTAAGTGCGGGTGACTTTGTGACAAGTCGGGGTGACTTTGTGACACAAAAAATCACATTTAAATGTCTCCCTACTTCAGTGGTATGTCTCAGGTATTAGGTGGTACCAATTTAACATTGCAAATAGCTTTTTTTATATGGAAGGAACTGTAAATAACAGTGAAAAATCCTGTGTCATTAAGTCACCCTCCCCCATGTCCAAAGTCACCACCACTTACGGTAGTAATTCTAATACACTTCTCCAAATTACTATGTTGTTTTGTTATGTTTATTATTATTTTATTATTGTTAGTAACTTTATTATGCAGCTGTCATTCGGTGCATTTGTGATTGAAACTGCAGTTATGGCCTAAATGCTGAGTCAAAAACAGTACTCTAGATTATCTAATTTCGTATTGCGCCCGCGCGGTGGACAAACCGCTTAGCTTGAGGAAGACAGGTTGCATAACTGCAAAGCATTATCACTCAACATTGAAAAAAAAGTACCGATGGCGTGCGAGCTTTACGCCAAAGCAAAAGTGTTAGTTAATCTGAAAATGGTAGTTCTTAATCTGTCGAAAAATATAGATTAATATGCACGATTACAAATTTTTCAACTTTACAAATATGCCACACCCTATTTTACTAAAATTAGAGGGACGATAAAAAAAAAAAAACCCATATCTAACAATTACGTTCATTCCAAATTTTGATATTTAATATCGCGTAGTTCCTTATTTTTGTTCATAAAAGCATACTCACATTGCTGCATTAAGAGCACATATCCCCTTAAAAAAATCATCGTATTATTTTTTCGTATTCCTTTGGAATAAAGTGTCATCTCACAAAGTTTGTAGCATTTGGTCTTAAACAACCTGTATATCACAAAAACAAAATTAAGTAGAAAATAATTAATATTTTTGTTTTAAATAAATTGAAAATACGTTAACAAATAGTAGTCGTAATATTTTTCATTCGTTGTTTAGGCGGATACGCGTATCTTGGTAAATAAGTACAATGGGGAAGGGAGCTTTATGCTAGGGAAATTAAAAATGGATTTGCTTTTACTATATTAAATGAACTCGGAAAGAAAAAAAAAGTGAAAAATATGAAAAATGGCATTTTAGAGCTCGCCTGCGCAGTTACTGTAATGGGCAGAATAAAAGCAAAACTGCATTGACGTATTTTATTCTGTGGGCTTTAATAGCAATTTATAAATTCCCGCTGATACGGATCACATTCGCGTAGTAGGCAACAGCGCACCGACGGAAACCCTGCACGCTAAGCGTGCGTGTTAGTGCGACGCCCGTGTCGCTTCCTCGTCTCTCTGCCTTGAACGCGGTTTTAAAGCTTCCGTACACACACAATCTTTAAAAACAGAAAAGTAGATTGCCCAACGAAAAACGATGGGCGATCGGACCGTTCGAAGGCATCATGAATGCAGTTGCACATCTGACATGCATGCGCTGTAATATTGCAGGTCAGATCAAGTTACATGAAACATAAAGTGTGTCGGTACAAATTAAATGTCGCAGCCAGTGGCCACAGCTGACAAGGATGTACTAACCAGATTTTCCACGTAGAACGAAATATAAGGACTCATAAATTATTTATAACCAAGATTATTTCAACTGACTTCATTTACAGATGCGGTATGAACCATACTATATGTACAGCATTTACTTGACGTGAAAACAGACAAAAAAACAAAAACATTTCTCAAACCAGTTTCAGTAATTTTGTGAATTGGGAAACTAAACGTAAACATATGTTCGTGTGAATAGCCGACCTTGCGTTGTTTCGCTACGCTCCACGACAAATCTTTCGGAGGTATCATCCGTTACATTGTCCCGCTGAAGATCAGTTCATACCTGAAAGGGGCTAAGGGCGTAGCTAAATAATGAGTCATGATTAGGTGGAGCACAAAGGTATAAAATGAGGTTTATTGAACTATGCTATGTATGATTTTGGATTGATTATGTTAGGATTATTTATCGCACGCCTTCGCTGTTACAATCTAATTGGAAAGTCCTCACCTTTTTCACGTTGCCGAAGGCTGATTCTAGTAAGCGGTTAGCGACGGCCGGATAACCCCATCTTCCTTCGTCTTATCGTTCCAATAGCCCGACGAAAAAAGACCCAGTGTTACGTTGGCCTATATCGGGCGCGTTATTTATTATTTTCGGCCCCGTTTACAGGCCGGTGAAAGGGGTTTTCTGCAACTGCCTTTCGTAAGGTGTTACTGCAATTAAGCCCGTGCCATGGTTCTATGTTTGAAGGCGTGATAAGGCGGCCGTCCAACTAAGGCCTGATCACTTCATAACAGTGGGTATGAGTGCATTAGGAAAAAGAAAAAAAAAATCCTGACACTCTCGTGTATTTTTTCTTAAGATAGTCTACGTGTTTAAAACATCCATTTAAGTTATTTGTGATCACCGTGTCGCCATAAAAAAAACCAGTAAATATTCCTTCGCCACATTCTCTGTCTATAAATGGAGTGTCTCGACACACTGGCTCACTCACTCAATCATCAACGCGCAGCCCGTACCGCCGGACGCAGGAACAAGCAAATATATGGATGTCTTCCACTTAGGGTGCCGGGACACACTAAGAACAGATTTTTAAAATTCAACCCAAAAGTGGGTGAGAAAGGGTAAAATATTTTTCGAATACTGCTCAACAGCGCATTAAATAGATGAGATAACGTAATGTTCTTTGCTATAATAGCTATCTATATAGGCAAATGGCTTAAAAGTAGCTTCCGAAATTTTTTAATTCAGGCCAAAATAGTGTGAAAAGTGCTAATATGTTTTTTAGATTACTTCTCAATAGTACATCAACCCGATGATATGTAGGTATGCCCTTTACTTTAAAAGGCCACCAATAGAAATGCTTAAAAATTAACTTAAGGATTCTTGTGAAATTCAGCCCCTAAGAGGATGAAAAGGCGGTGCGGCATCTGTCCTAAAACAAAAAGTTTGTCCTAAATTGTGTACATGCCATTCGTCATGCATTATTTTATCCTAAAAAGAAGGACAAACTACTTTAAAACAAGTGACTTTGAAAAGAAATTCAAAACTTAAAGATTTTAGAACCATTTAGAAAAATTATTAATAATTTAAGGCAAACAAGATTCTTAGGAAAAACGATTTTTGGGAACGAACTTACCGAAAAATTTAACTCATTCGTTACGCAAGTCGTTTCTCGTCGTAAAATCATTTGTGATAATGTCGTTGGCCTTAATGTAATTTGTCATACTTTTGGGATAAATGATTTTAGAGCAGACGAAGTCTATCCCTTCCTCTGTTTCAGGTAATCGATTTGAGGGTAGACGTCATATACTGACTGTTTATTCGTGCTGTTATCAATTTGTGTTTGCTTGTGATGAACGCGCGAATAAAAAGTTGCAACACCTTCCCGCTGTCAGTTAATGTTTAGCTTTCTTTATTCCTTTGTGAGTATGCAGTTCTGAATGACTAAATATACAATTATCCCGTAAACAACTATCGTTTTGTCATGGCATATCACATAGAAGTGGCGCGGATGTGTAAGCTAGGTAACCAAAAACAACTCAAATGAAAAAAATTCCATTTAATCGATTTCTGATTGAGACTCAGATTTTCTGCAGAAGTCACGATATCAAACAATAGAGGCGTAGAGACTATTTAATATCACTTTCCAGGGGCATCAATGTGTAGGTGTCTATACGCATAATTTATTAAGAACGCTTTCGCTTAGTAATGCACGTGACTGGCTTTCATAAAACCTTTGATTACTTTGCAGTAAATTACTAAACAATTATGCCTAAACGTTTATGCAACTTAGCAAAAAATGTTTGGCGTAAGTCAATTAGTTGGCCTAAAATCTTTTGATATAAAGACACAGAACCAAATTTATTAGCCTAATTTTTGGACAAATATTTTTCTGACGAGTGGCGGGTGTATCGATATATAAGGCTTATCAGTACTCAATTTTCGCGATGCTGAGTTAACATGTTAACAATATTTGCTGTAAGCATTATAAATTAAAACTTTTTGCTATGAGCAGTCATTTTTATGACCTACATTCCTGTAGGGTTGAGTGATTTTATTTTCTATGTAAATAATATGTATACGTACACGTGGAGCAGGCACCATCGTCATGGCAGGGGTGAAGCCGGGAGGAGCCGCGGTGGCTGGGCGGTTAGCCTGCTCGCCTCCCACCAAGGCGAACCGTGTTCAATCCCCAGCCGGGTCGCTCCCTGATTTTCGTATGTGGGAATCGTGCCGGATGATGTCGCTGGTCGGCGAGTTTTCTCGGGGATTTCTACTTTCCCCCCCCTTTTATTCCGGCGCTGCTTGATACTCACCTCAATCACCCTTATCGGCTCTCAACACCTTGCTGTTAAGAGCAGCCCAAATATCTTCACTCACTCACTTAGATGGCACTATGCAACAAAAGAACACGACCGTGTTTAATGAGGTATAAGAGGACGTTAAGATTTTATGAATACTTTAAATGTATTAACATCAATAAATGGCTATATGTTTAGAATATATATATATATATATATATATATATATATATATATATATATATATATATATATATAGTCATGCATAAAAAGTAAAGATATTTATGGACATCAGACTCAAAATTGTATAGTAAAATAATATATTACCAAAATATTTTTTAAAGAAAACACACTCAGCATGAAAAATAGTATAATTATTTCTAATATGGAAACATATAACTAAAAGGATTACCAATACTGCTAGTTTCATAATTGTAGCCATCAAGGAAAATTTAATGTTTTATTATTTGCGTTTTTAGGTATAGTAGTAGTATTTGCACATTACAATTGCATAATGTAGGGCCTTACGTCATTGTGTAAATTTGTATTTTATAGTTATTGTTACACTTTTTCAAAACTAAATAGTATAGCCAAAATTTTCGTTACTCTTAATAACAGCGATTTATCTAAATATTTAGCAAATATTATAGAGGACGGATGAGTTTCAACTGAATTCTAAAACGAAGAGTAGCAGCTGTGTAACTTTGAGGAAAATGTAATTGAAATAAACATACAGTTTTATTTTAACACGAACATTACTATATTTAAAGTTTATAAGCTGTTACGCATATATATACACACACAGCTATATATACAGGTTTGAAATATATGTGTATTATTCGTGTTAGTGTTTAAGACTTATTATTTTAATTATCAAAGGATAAACAAACTTGAAGTTCAGATCTTTATATTGTAACTTTTTCCTTAAATACCCATCCACCAAAATGAAATTAGTAACTGCGTAATGTAAGTTGATGGATAATTTAAATAATAATAATGCCTTTTCTACGTATTAAAAGCTCGAAGAGTGAAAACTACTGGGTTGAGTTTATTTCCCATTATATAATTTATCTTCTGATGAAATTAAATGTTACCTTTATTAAATGTGTTAAATTGTTATGATCTCATTTCTTTCATTTCATAACGAGGTATTTTTGCCAGTCTAGTATGCCAATGATTTGGACGCCTTCAAATTTTTCTCGTTTTGAACATGTTCTTGATTTCAATTATTCAATAACTAGAGCCACGAGTTTTTCGCGAATTCATTCGGAGGCGAGGTAGACTCTAATCACTTGTTCTTTTCTCCTACTGTTGTGAATGGACGAGACACTTCTTTAGACGCGCCCCGTTTAACTGTGAGCCAGTAATAAGCAGGAAGCAGTAGTGCGAGTAAGTGTTTGACAGTCCTGTACAGAGGACTCACTTGATCGCAGCATCCAATAAGCAAACGATAATGTCTCGAGTGTATAGAGAGCTGTCCAGCCTAGCTTTCTGCCAACTCAATCCGCGAAATACTCGGGGCTCTATAAATAACCAATCACAATTGACGTAGATTTACTACTGCAATATGCAAGTACCGCCAAAAAGAGTAAAATAATTATCACTATTTCATACAAAACTGCTTTTTTTTTGTTATCACTTATTGCACTTATTTATACTTTGTGTTGTCGAATTTTATTCTTTTATTTTTGTGCCGTTATCTGTATGTTGGTTTGTTACGACACTTGAAATTTCTTTCAGTTTCCAATGAGTGAGGTGGCGCACTGGTAAACGATTGGACTAGTATTCGGGAGGGCACAGGTTCGATTCGCTGACCGGCCATCCTGATTTCGGTTTTCCATCGGTTTCCTAAATCACTTGAGACTAAGACTGGGATGGTTCTCTGCTACTGGCCGCGGCAGATTCCTTGCCCACTCTGTCTTCCCTGGGCAACTTGTTGCCTCTATAAGGACCCTGCTGTCGACGAAACGTTAATCCCTACTCACCTAAGTTTCAATTTTCCTCTTTGAAGTTTATTGAATTTAGCAGTGAAATTAATCCCACACGTTTTATCCAAATAACTGAAATAGTTAATACTTTACAGCCTGAAAGGGCATTAAGGTATATATAATACGATACCGAAATAAAATGAAAATGCTTGTAGCAAAATTGTGAACCATATTTTAAAAGTGATCCTTAAGGTAACTGTTAATGCATGCGAAAAAAGCTAAGATTTGGCAATTAATAATTTAAAACCAATAAATTTATCAGTAGGCGCTATTATACAGTAACGTATTGAGCAAACATAAATGCCGCATAACGAAGTTCAAGTAGAAGTTCGAAGTTGCCGCAGATTTACAAGTTTGAAATGTTTCCAAATCTCGGCATGCAGTCTATAAAAGTTTCTCACTGCCCACGTTAAACTTTGCAAATTTCTAGGCACGATCAGCAACACAGAGTATCATAATATTTTATGGCATACTATTCAACATTAAGAAAATATTAGCATAGCTTAAAAAGAAAGAAAAAAAATTGAATAATATGTTAGCAAATTTTTTTAACCATTAATTTTATTGACATTTTTGAGTAGGGACAAGTTATTTTTTTCTGGCAGCGCGAGGCGCAAACTGGCCGTTTTCGTTTTGTTGTAGTATGTAAAGCGGGGAAGAAACTACTACAGAAGCTTCAACTTGTTCTGCAGACAGCTCTGCACCATGTCCTCGCTCCATGTGTAACCATGTGTATCGTCCTTGCTTCGAACTGAAAGAAAGGCAACATGTCGTTTTCGCACAAAAAAAAAAAAAAACTTAGCTTTATAATTTGGTAAGCTGGCTGTCACTGCATTATCTCGCGTCATATAACTTAAAACAACTGAAATTTTAACTATAATACTGAGCTTACTAAATGGAAAGCCCAGACTTTGTAAATTAGGCAAGATATAAATTATGCATTTTGTATAATACATTGTTTCCTTTCTTATATTTTTTTTATGTTCTTATTAAATTAGTGTTTCTTAAGAATCCGAATTACTAACATTGAATTTCCAAAACATTAAACAAGGAAAACAAAATTTTGTAAAAAATGGATATTATTCGTATAAAACTGGTTTCCGTAAGTTTAATCGCTTCTTTGGAAATAAAATAACATTTCAAGAGTTATTAATATTCTGTAGTGAGTAAAGATCTACTTTGAATATTTTTGAACAAACTTAATTTGCTTAAAAGTTATTACGTTTATAACTGAATTGCTATTTGTTTCTTTTTAATTATTCCAGATTTTAAAAATAAATTTAGTGTAATGATTTTTCTCTACGTATGTATTGTTTAATAATGTTAAAATATATTTATGTGTTTATTATATATTTGGTGTAATTTTTTGCCTTCATATATATATATATATATGTGTGTGTGTGTGTGTATTTTTAAACCACTATTTGTTTAAATATGTATATGTCAATCTATTAATGGTTTCTACTGTTGGGTGGTAGAGTAAACTGCTGCACTAAATAAATAAATAAATGATGTTCCCGTGCACAGCACGTGCATTCATTCTGAGCAAGCAAGACACAAGTATAGCCGTCATTTTCTGGTGTTACAAAATCGACCTATAACTCATTTACAGGTGGCGCAAAGCTCAAACCCCACCACCACTACTCTGTGCTAATGTACTAGTGATTTAATACTGACGTCGCATCGTTCGATCGTGATTGGTTGTTGGTCACATGATATTCGTTCTCTGCAGATAATTAATGTAGTCAAATATGCGCCAAGTCATAGTTCTTCTACTGATACGAGAGGTGACTAATCGCTCCTCCACCCCGTCGTTTATAGGATTCAGTCTGGTAAGTTATTTTTCATGTTCATCTCTTCCACCAAATTAAATATCTGTTAAAATCTCAAGTACTTGTTCCTACCTGCAAGCAACTGGAGTGTAAATATAAAGATGAAGCATTCGTGTAATGGTGTGCATGCGACCAGCATCCCGACTTCGTCTTTGATGGCGCCGTCGTTGTCCAAAGCCGAAATGCCTACATTGCCAAGAATACAATTTGCCAATCATTACAGGAAGACCACTTGAAACTTGGAATGTACGAGCCCAACTCGGGTGAGAGCAAGCCTTATCTTCCGAACTTTTCTCAGCAATTAATCAACTATTCCATCAATCCTTTAATGTTTTCAATCAATCTTCGAATCACTCTTTCCAAAACACAATATTAGCTTGCCAACCAAATATACAAACGAAACATCCAGGTTTACCATCCAGACAGATGAACCGCTACAGAGATCGAGTCCTAGTATAACAAAATTTTAAAGCGGAGCGCTCCAAATAAATTAATATAATAGAAAATGAGGCGAAGAGAAAAACATATTTTGCAAACACAAAACACGGAAACGCTCTGAGAAAACTCATTTACCCCACTCTCAATAGCATGAATCATAACCGACATCTTAAATAACGACCTTGACCTTTGTCCACCCTCTCGGTCGTCATCTATCCGATAAAACCAACAAAAATACAATTCTTTTCATTTATTTTTATTTTAATTCACAGAAAAAAATATAAGACATTTCATTCGTCGACTACGGAGCTTTGTCTTCGGTCACCTAAGGTCTTAGGAGTCAGTCTATAGGAGTCAGTCGGCAGAAGTCAGTCTGCAGGAGTCAGTCGTTGGTTAGTATGGATGGTTTGCTGATCTGCTTGGTTAATCTTGTCGGCTGATACCGTTTTTCGATATGGATCGTAATGATGGTCTGCTAGGAACGGCCAGTCTGTATGACTGGTCGGCTGGTTGGCATAGCAGTTGTCATGGTTGGCTTAACTTGATGGTTGTTGTACTGGATGACTATAACGTCTGTGTGGAATGGGTGGTTCGTATGGTTTGAGGCTGTTGGTGACTGGCATGGCCGGTTCGTATTTCAAGCTGGTATTGTTGGCTTGTATGGCCGGAGGCTTGCGAATTGAACAGCCAATAAAAATTAGCGAAGGTTGGTCACCTGTTGATCGTCGTACGAGGGAGTGGCTGTTCTCGGCCATCTTTATGAGAGTCAAATGTAACTTTGTTTTCCAAATTAGGTATGTTATTTTTGTCGATGTCAGTACTATATTTTTGCTTAATTTTATTTCTCGAGTCTAAGGTCATTAGGATCAGTATCAAGGTCGACGACAACCAACATGGTGGCCAGTGTCATAAATGTAATATTTTACTCGATTTTTAGAAATATTTTTCGATTTTTGGGGGTTTTATTTACTTTTAATATTTGGGTGGAAGTCGATGGGAGTGGGGGGTAATGGTAAGGGTGTTGTGGTAGAGCGGGGGATGGGCAGAGTAATTTTATTTGTTCTTATATTTCTTACCATTTTTCTCGATTTTTGTCTTTAAGGTGATTGGAAATCAAGGTCAAGTTCGCTGGCATCCAACATTGTGGTTGGAGTCACTAATGTAATTTTTCGCTAAATTTTTAGAATTATTAATTTTTTTCCGATTTTTTTAATGATTTCATGGTGGGTTGGTGAGGGTTAGGGGCTTAGTTAATAGTGGGCGAAGGGAGTGTGAAGTTAACATAATTTGTTCTTCAAATTTTTTTTTTTAGATTAATTTACAATTTTTCTTGATTTGTTATATAACATGCGGTTGGAGGAGTCGGTGAGGTGAGTGTGGTTAGGGGTGGGACGAAGACGGATGTTAATACATGTGATTAATTGGAGGGAATTAGTCTTCTGCTGGACGTGATGTTGGGGAAACCTCTGGAAATGTACAATTTTAAATACATTTAAAAATAATTTTTATATAGTTAATAAAAAAAAAAAAAAAAAAAAAAAAAATCGGAATTTTTAAACAATTTTTGAATCTTTTTAAACGTTTTTAAAAGGATTTTTCGGAAATTTTCGTGTGTTTATGGGCATAATGCCATTCAAAATCATACACACGGGGTCAACGTCACGGGCGTGAGGTCAAGGTTAACCATATGCAATATTGTCGTTGGGTGACGTCACAACATGGTGGCCGGCTGACTTCGACTCTGCTCCCCATCCCCTTGTCCCAGACTCATTCTAAATATTCTATTGGTGACATGCACTATTTAAAACAAAATATAGTTTAATGGTTAAAAATAATATATTCAAAAAATAAATCCAAATACGTAAGATAAACATAATTATTGAGTATATTAACATTAACAAATAATACATATTCAGTTCACAAACATTGAAAATAACCACAACACAAAATATATTTTTAATAAATCTAGACTTAATAAGAAACAAATATCAGCAATTTAGGTTAAAGCTCAATAACTAGCAATCAAACATAGTTTCTTTACAAATTACTCAACGTAAAGTTTTACTCATTAAAATATGTGAATAACTCTTGAAACTTTATTTTATTTACAAAGAAGGGCTCAAACTCATAAAAAACAATTGACGCCTTTTCACTAAATGGCATATCGTGGTGTGCATGACCCATTTGAAAAATATACAGTTTCTATACACACAATCTTAGATCCAAAATAAATCAGGAAAGTTGCAAACGTTATCCCTATCGCGTCTTCGAGAGCTATCGAAACGTTTTTCGTGACAGGATTGCCTTGTAAGGCAAGCCTTCAAGCCTCCACCGAAACCAAGCAAAAACATGAAGTATAACTGATGAAATGGGCACAATCAATGGCTACTAAACGAGTCGACACAGGGAAGAAATGCCTGTTGGAAAAATCATCTGTGAAGCTGTAATAAAGGAGAACAAGGAAATGTGATTCAACCTCAGCCGACGCCGAGAGCGATGCTCAAGTTCTCTACATATCTACCAATAATGAAGTGTCTGGTGAACCAAATGTTTCTGTATTTACTTCCACAATATGATACATTTCAGCATGTGATTGTACTGGCAGTAATTGTTTTATGGGAGGTTTCAACTTCGTAATATTAATGAATACCTTGTTCTGTCCAACTATATTGTCAGAGTATGTTAACATTTATCGAAGTAAACTGGAGAGTGTTTTTCCATATTTTTAACTTTATCGTATTTTAGAAATTCTGGATTTTCTCAAGGCGTATAGTATTTGGTAACGTTAAATGCAATAAATACAACTTTTGAAATATGGGTATATATACCATTTCAACACACCAAAGTCATTTAGCCTAATGTGGTAGTACGTACGCGGCCACAAAATTATAGCATAAAAAAATTTAACTAGTTATTTTATTTTTACAAACACCTCCGTCCATCACGAACTCTGATACATCCCTGGTGAATTATAAGAAGATACAAAATTATTAAAATTATTTCGCACATCCAAATAACATCTCATTAGTTTGAAAACCTTATCGTAAAGGATTTCTCGGTAGTGTATTAATTTTTCGGGCTCTGGAGCAAGTATTTACTAAAAGTAGAGCGCAGTTAACTTTCCTATTGTAAAAAGTGAATACAAAACAGGAATACAAAAAAAAAAAATGTATTTTGATTGCTAGAGGTTGTGACTGAAAGTTCGTACAAGTTTCCTCCAGTGATTTCCATGGATTTCGAACTATAACGAATTTCCCATTGATATGTAATAAATGTATTTTACCTTGTATTTTCAAGCTTTTTGATATCTGACTGCAAAACACAGTTCCAAATAAAAGAACAAAACTCCAGTTTCGAAAGAACAATCTCATAAAAGTGAAGCAAACCAGAATCTGGATTCATTATCGCTGATGTTACATATTTTTTACTTAGTCTATAATAATATAAATTTGAACTGATAGAGTGTAATTATGGCGATAAAATTTAAATTAGGAATTAAGTAATGAACCTAGATCGCGTAAGCAACAATTTGTGTTTTGAATTGTTTTATTATGTTAGGTTCGCATACTATTGTAAGGTTTTATAATGTTAATTAGATGCGTCTCATAACGAGACGTTACAGGCTGGCGTGGTTGGCATGTCGTAAAGCTGCGACGTGTTGGGCTGGCGAGTAGTTAGCGCTCATCTTTGTAACGTTTATTGTTTATTTCCCTTAATTGATTTTATTAATACTTTTTTTTTTGCAATATCTAAATCATATTTAATATAGTATGAAAAGATTTCATTAAATAAGAAATTACAGATGTTAACACTTCATTATATGTATTTACACATTCACAATAATTACGTTGCAGGTTTCATGACTAGGCCGTGCCAACCCTGATTCCCAGTGGGACCTCCCTGCTATATGCATGTCCCTATCCCAAGTGCATAAGAACACGCTAGGATTTAGTTACGTCATCAATTGTTTGTGTTACTTATTTTAATAATTTTATTAGCTTCTTTTTTGGTCTCATTTGTAAGTCATTATTATTAATTAAATATTGCATATTTTGCTTAGAGTCCCGCACTCTATATTTTGTTAGTTTAGGACGGAGAAAGTGGCACGTACGGGGTTGGTTGACAGTTTTCAGCATCCCATTGGACTAAAGGATTGATCCCTGTCTCCCATTGGCTGAAAAATCTAGGCCCTTTGGCATGCTCCAGCCATTTGAGCAAGAAGCTCTTCTTCGCACGTCGCCATACTAGTAAGATGTAGAGACAGGACTCTCCCCTGCGAGTAGGTGGAGTGTAGGCACTTTTGATTAGAGAGTATGGTGTTGATTATTTTCCCCGACTTTCCTCAGTGTGCCAGCTGACGTGTGCGAGGTTTTACGCCCCAGCTAGGATCTCTAGAAGTCATGCGGTAGAATTAATTACGTCTGCGTTAGAGCTAGGACTCCACAATGCCTAGGATACCCCATTGCCTACATCACTGCAGAGATCCTTTGACGTCGTTGATGACCGACTACGAGAGGAGATTCTACATCTACAGTAGCTACAACGATTTTTGACTTCAGGTCAAGTAACAATTACTCATATGTGGTGCATGGTTCTTCTGATAGCGTCGTCTTAAGCAGTGAGACGACGCCATTTTTTTTTTCATCGCGTAATTTTCTTATCTGACTTTTTGCTTACGTACAAACCTGAGTAGATTACTTACTTCACCCTGAGCTAGGCAATTGCAATTAAAATTTTTAATACAGAAGAATCATTTATTTATTTTTGTGTAATTTGTAATTTTCTTTAAGTATCAACTTAATAACTTAAGTGACAGCTAGCGAACTACATTTGCAACTGCATATAGCCATTGGAAGTTAAGTATGGCCACTTTTCCTTCGTCGCTAGGAGGGTATGTGTTTATTAAGATTCGCTGTTTGCCATCAGGTTGTTTTTCAGAAATTAGTTAGTCCAAGTAAACTTAAAGAAACTACAAATGGAACATAATGAGAAAATAAATAAAATAACCTTGGACTTTAAATTAATCACCAGTGGTCGCCTAACTTATTTGTAGCTATCATACGTTGTGTTTCCAGGGCTACTGCATGCAAGTGTTTTGTCATAATTACTTACAGGATATTTTGTTTATTCTTATGATTGGTCTTGCATGCTAGAAGTGTGTACTTGGTTACTGAGTTGCTTAAGGTAATTATAGGAGGTGTGGTAATCTTCCTGACTGACAATAAATCAGGGCAAATAAAAAGTATTAAACTATAGCAGTTACACTTGGAAATATTACGTGCAAACAAAACTACACATCTGTAACTCATTAAGGCAACACAAAACAATTCTTTTAGGTTAGACCGTATAATATTTGGTTGTGTGAGGGGATCTTTAGTATAATATTTCCATACATTTGCTCAAACACATCACAACTAAGCATGGGCATAATACCCAACCTATTTAGCCTTTCCAGAATTTCTACAGAAAGAGGCTTACGAAAGAAAGAACGAGTAAATTTTCTGCAGCGGAGTTTTCTCTCCATAACACGGCCTAGGAGTCGTGGCTCGCAGGAGGTCGCGGCTGGAAGCCTGGAGCGGCCATGTTAATAACAAAAATACCTTTTTCACACCAGAAATTAATAATTTTTCAAAAATACCATTTTCCAATAGAAAATGTTTTAAAATAAAATAAAAAAATGTTCCAATCGATTTCTCAGATGAGCAAAGCGGATTCGAAGCTCTCAGATGCGAAAGCCAAGAAGTCCTCAGATGATCAAGCGTATTCAAATCTCTAGCCGAAGAAGTTACTTAGGCCAGTATTCCATACCGTTTTATAAAAATTTTCGTATATCTTAAGTCATGCTCAGGTATTATCAGTATTCCAGAACGTTAAAAATGCCGGCTAAGGCGTTAGTTAAGCCTCGGCCAAAGCCTTAAAATTAGGGTTCTGATTCGGGTGATAAATTCTTGGCGCAATCGAAACCTGCGCATGCGCAGAACGCACATTTTACCGCAGCCAGTAGCGGGACTAACATCCGCAAACAAAACGTCGCTCCAGACCGTTATAGGTCGCGATGTAATAATTTGTTAGAAAATTAGGAAACCAACACAATTCAGTTGTTTTGCAAATAAAAGGTAAGTACGGCAATAATACTGTGTGACGGATTGTGACCGTCACGTGAAAATATTGGTGTTATTTATGATTTGAAATTGACCATTTGCTATTATGTTTACAGCAGCTGATACCTGATTCGCCGCTACCCGTCGTGACGAGTGGTGTGGCGGCACAGACGCGCTTCGCCTGCGAGCGGGTGGCCGAAGGTAAGGCTGGAGTCCTCCTTGGTCAAGAAGTCGTCGTCGACGTATGAGCAGCAGTTAAGTATTGGCTTCGGACGTATAATCTTCGCAGTAGAGAGAGAAACTTAGATTCTGGACGAGTGTTGCTGTAGTGGACTTAGTCGCTGGACGAGTAGCGAGGTTGTGGCACTTATAAAAATTCCGCTTTAGTTTCGTGTTGGACTTAAAAATTTTTACTATTAATGCAAAATAAATACTCAGTCTCTGAACAAATGGTTCAGGAGTTTAACTTTGAATATTTTTGCGAGAAGCCAGTCGGGGACTTAGTTTTTTAAAGCGATGCGTAGTAAGGACTTAGTCTGAGGACGAGTGGTTTTGAAGTGGAACATAGAATTTTTGCTCGTGTGGCTGATCAGGACTTGTCGTAGGAGGTGTACAATAACCGAGTCTGGTGTTGCAAAGAATAGAATAGAACAGAATTAGAGTTTGAGGAATTAGATGGTCCGGGAAAGCCTATTGAAGTAGTGAGAAGTGGAAGGTTCGGAAACAGCGTGCTGGGTGCTAGCAGTCGTGACTCTGGTGCACGTTCTGGAGTCCAGCAGGTAAAGCCAGTAAAACAGAAGTGACCAGTAGGTTTTAAAAGTCCGGAAGTAAGCCGGTGCGAGGAAAACTGTGACACGAGGTTATGGGGTTTGTTGTATACTTAGGGTTCCAATAATTCCAAGCAGTCCCGGAGGAGGCGTTATGGTTCAGTTTATACTGGCTGTTAGTAGTTTTACTTATCAAGATAAAATGCAGGATGTTTGGGTGTTAGGAAGGGAACGCTAGTAGTGTGGGTAAGAATGGTTTATGTGTTAATCCTTTTATTGGGACCTTGTGTGCGAGTGTGAGTGTTTTTGAGTGGAGTGGGGAAAGGCAATGCTGACCACTTCAGTGGTTATCGTTGGGAGAATATCCTTGGGCCTTTTCCTCACTGGCTGTTGTATTGTATATTAGGGAGATGAGTGTCCTGTGTGGCAATGTGGACCACCTGGTGGTTATCGCAGGGAGAATGTTGCTGATTGTGAAGTCGTGTATCTGACAAGGCCCCTGCTCAAGAGCGATAATACTGAAAGGGTTAGAGATCAGACAGATTTTATCATTTGGAAATCTTTACAGTTCATTCACCGCTGCTTTTTAGTGTGCTAAGGCAATATAAACAGAATTGTGGTGGGGGAGGGGGGCGTTTTATCTAATTGTATTTTTAGTGTATGGGAACAATAAATATTTATATTGGAAAATTGTGCTATAATTGTGGTAATTTTAGATACTTGGGTTTTAAAAGTTGTGGTAGATGTTTTTAAGGCAAGTTTTTAATGCCAAACTGGTTGACCAGGTACCTGGATAGGATCGGTGTGTTTTATTGTGATATTGTTGATATTGCATTTTCAAGTAAGTGTATGTTGATTAAAATAACTCAAACATTCTGATACTGTTAAAAAAAAAATGGGTAAATTAAGTCGGAGTAAATAAAACATATTTTGCTGATATTACTTAGTGTAAAAAAAAAAAAAGAATATACATTATTGGAATCAAACATAATTTGGTGTTGTTCAAATATTTGCTACGCATACTTGTGCTGATATGGCTCAATACAAAATACAATAAATTTACAAAGAGAGTGTTAACTAGTAGAATAGAATCATTATCCTAACTCGGCTTGAACAGGTGCTTTCTAGTATTTGGAATTTTCCACAAAACAAGTTACTCTGATAATTGTGAAGTTGATGAAAGTGGTTTAGTTTTTGGTTCTCTTTTTGGCCTGTTCTTTATGAGTGTTAAAGAAATGACGCAAGGAGTGGGTGTTGGTGAAATTGAGATCCAGTGGGTGAGCTCAAGGGGTCACAACTATTATGTACGACATGTTTCAAAGGCTTCCATCATTAGGATCAATTCAAAACACATAATAGGTGAATACATATATCTGATATTTATTCAGGTCCACCAGGTATCTGTCGATTTAGCGCAATTGGTTGTGTGCCGGCTTCCGGCACGGGCATTTCAGTAAGGCATAGGTGTATAGTTGTGTACATTTGGCTGTGTCTGCCTGCGTGAGGCATATTCTTCACACACACACAGTCAATAACGTCAAACGGCAACCACACTCGTCAAAAGCATCAACCACGCTCTGTCGAAAAGGGGAAAAAAATGGTCAGGTAACTATATAAAAATATTAGTAGAGTATCTGACTACTACACACACATTTCGGGTTCATAGCATGGTCGGTACAAACTTTTTTTTTAAAGCTTTTGAAATTAATCTTTCATATTTTCACACGTAATGTATTTAATAAAGTGTATTAATTTAACTAACTATGCTAAGTATTAAAATAATTAACGAATTATTAACAGTATGATACAATTATAGTTATTTCACAAGCGTTGTATATTAGTAATAATTACATATCTAAGAATTTATTCAACAGTATCCACTATTCATGTTCGAAAGTAATTTTGCGTTTCTCCATTTTTATTAGAAGACAATGCACTGTAAAAGAAAATATTATATCGTGTGTGCAAATTATAATTGTCAGCCAGCTTTCTACAATGGGAAAACCATATCGTCAGTGGCAGGACGTGTTACAACTTACGTCGGCACGACTGACGACATTGCTTGTGTATTGTTGACACTGACTGCTAGGAATATATTTTGTCCATTGCGGAACTCAAATTTGTGTTTTGTTTCAAACTGTTTGCGTGAGTTACACAGCTGTGTTTATAATGCTTCTACTTTTTTTTTTGCGGTGGCTTGTAGTTCAGCGAGTGTCGTGTCGATTGCTAAAGCGATGTGCGTGCGCGCCTACGAAAATATCGTTGGCCCATGGAGTAGCCTTTATAATTTCATATGTGTCAGCGGGAAATTAAATTTTTTAACCGAGAACATTCGTTACCGGCTATAGGAATGTTTTAAAGGTCAAGTATGTATGTGTATATCACAACTTTGTAACGTTTCCCTGCAGGTTTGAAACACAATGAATTAATTCGCCCCGGCGAATCTGTGATTTGAAAATTTGCCACGGTTCACAGTGTTGGAAAATATACTAAATTCCAGCCAGTAAAACTCATAAAAAAAGTACTACGATTAAACTGAAGTATGAAATAAAAATTGTTCGAAGTATATGTATTTCTGGGAACATTTAATACTGCGCATACAGTATATCACTACAGAATTTTTTTTAACATAGTGGTAGATAAACAATTCTTATGGCCAGTATTTAAAATAAGGTTATATATTCAGTTCCCATGCTACATACAGCACAAATGAAAGAAGAAAGACTGCATTCTTGTTCAGAGTTTTTGCATTGGGGCTGTGGTGCCTTCTACTCTGGCTGATGCAGCATGCCCAAAAGTCCACGAAATCACATCCAACCCAACAGTTATTGTTGGACTTCAATTGACCATAAATAGCTATAATGATTTAAAATGCGCAGAAAACACGAAATGACAGATTCGTGTAGGGTTATGCCAATGTCTAAAGGAGAACCATTTAAATATACCCAGTTCGTAGAAAAATATAGTCATATATATACATATGTATGTATGTATATGTATATATATATATATATATATATATATATATATATATATATATATATATATATATATATATATATATATATATATATATATATATATAAGCCTTCCATAAAAGAGTTGCAAGGTCTATACAATATTTTAGTATCAAAAATATATTGCGAATATTTTTAACATTTACAAACACGTTTTACACTATATTACGTAGTAATTGCCGAGACCCATTCTATCACTTTTAGCTGTCTGCCTCCTGCTTCAACAATAGAATCAGCTGAGATTTGCAGGACTGCTAACTACTGTTTATTTATTTATTAGTATGAACATATAAATAGAAAGTTGCAATTCTTCTGGTTAAATGCACGTGCAGCATTTAAAATTTACGTCTACAATTTTCACATTACAAACACGAAACATATCACAATATGTTCCATAAGTTGTAACACAATAAAGAATTAATAAATATATCACGTCTTAAAGTAAAAATAATAATTATTTTCATTACTCTATGCACAGTTATTTTAAGTTTATAATAACTACAAGACCTACAGATACTGTAGGTCTGATACAGATACTGTTTGCTATTCGCACAGCGCGCGCGAATAACAAACCGCGACACCACCGGTACCATCTCACGACGTGGAGAAAACACGTTCAGAAATACATTCCACGAGTTAAGGATTAGCCATGGATTTTCTATCGCCCGAGATGGTAGCACATGCGTAATGCCACACTGAACGTTCTGGAACACCGGCCTTAGCCCTCAGAGAATTAAAACCGAATTCGAAGCTCCGAGCCAGGTCCAGCGGATAGGGTGGATCAGTGCACATGACCTTCACCCTTAACCATTTTCCTGCACTCCCAACCCCCTACCTCCACCCTCCAAACACTCCCTAATCACCACCCCTTTCTCTCTCACCCCATCCCAAAACAACGCCGCCCCCCGCATTAATAAAAAATATTTAAAAAAAAACATAAAAAAATTAATAATCTAGCAAAAAGTTACGTTGATAACTTCGACAACCATGTGATATGCAGACAACATTAGATGTAACCCCAATAAATTTTAACTCGAAAAATCGAGAAATAGATTGTAAAAATCGAAAGAAACTCGTCAAAATCGAGGAACATATTGCGTTACTGACTCCGACCTCCAATGTTTGACGCTGGAAACCTTAACATAGAAGCCAGAACCCTTGAACTCGACAAATTAAGAAAACACTTTCTTTTTTTTTTTTTTTTAATTCGGTAAAATTAATTAAATTCTACGAACAATACTACTGGCCCCAACTTCCATGTTGGATGTTAGTAACTTTGACCGTGACCCCGTTCAATTAAAATTTAAAAGCTAAAAAATGGCAAAGAAATCGTAAAGAACATTAAGGTAAAATTGTATACCTAATTCAAAAACCCAAGTTGGATGTGTGTAACAATGTGAGTTCGACTGTCGTAAAAAGATGGCAAGGCACAGCCAATCCCTTGTACGACGATCAACAGGCGACAGAACCCCCATCCCTATATTTCATTGGTTATATAGCCGATTTATCATCTCATCCCCAAATAGAGGTATTGACTTTATTTAAACACACATACCCCCTCCCCAAACGCCTTTACCCACACCCCATCACAACTCTCGTCGCTCTACTTCCCTCGCTACTTACTATGTAGCTCGACCCCATCAATATTCACACATACCACCAACTCTCCACGCGACTCTCCACTCCCCCCTCCCCCTGCCCCTTAGCATCATTATTAACTCGTCATAGCTCGACACCCTCGCCAATTAAATGCGTACAATAACTGAGTCTGGTCTGTCTGAGCTGATTATGCTGTCGTGGATACAGCATTTGATTGGTAAGATACTGATGGTGCATATGTAATATGAGTTGTTGACCGACTGTGGATTGCTAAACTTCATCTTTCGAGGGCATATATCATCGGCATCTGACTTCATCAGAGCTGAGAACAATAAGATGATTTTTTTATACACAGAAGCGAGAAAGCACACAAACATTTATGGTTCGTACATATTCTGTTTAGTTGCTGATATATTTGTTTAGCTGTTTCGATATGAAGAGCTAGACTATTTGCTAATTAATGCGGCGAGGATAAGGTATTTTTTAAAGTGATATAAATTACAAGCAGAATAATATGCGGCGAATCAATGTCAAAATGGTAAAATAGAAATCTAAACAAAAAACGCTTACATGTTTTTCCAACTGCATCAATCAGACAACCACAATTGTAGCACACAAAGCGCATCATGATCGGTAATCTGCATGGACTGACAGCACGGTCGACGGACTGACAACACGGTTGAATGGCTCGGACAGATACATTTGTGCAATTATGGCAGGTCTCTTACTCATCATAGTTCGTCCTCCTCACTACTATCAGTGCCATCAACCAATCACACGAATTCCACACATCTAACTACCGAACCCCAACCCTTCCCCATTACCCACCGACACACAAACCCTTCCTCTCACTCCAGCAAGTTTCCATTATTCCATTAACACACTGTAGCTCGACCGATTAGTTAGTTCCACTGCGCAGTAGCCAATCAGTTGCCATACCTCATCAAATTATTAGCTAAATTTCGACTTCCCTTCCCAACTACTACC
Source organism: Dryococelus australis (assembly GCA_029891345.1). Lineage (NCBI taxonomy): Eukaryota > Metazoa > Arthropoda > Insecta > Phasmatodea > Phasmatidae > Dryococelus > Dryococelus australis. The sequence continues at coordinate 59,003,544 of CM056994.1, read as the reverse complement.
ATGCCATGCACCCCCCTCCCTTACTCAGCCATAATAAATTCAGCCAGCTCTATCAACTCACTATAGTTCAACCTCATCCACACCACCACTATAATTAATTGACTATTTCGTCAGACTCCTGCACCCCATTATCATCACATGTGATTAAATCATATCTTAAGACTATTACTAGCTGGCCATATGAAAGGAGCATGCAACCATGCTAGAATACTAAGTGTGCCAATTCTGAAACCGTCCAAGTCTGAAACCACTCAAGACAGGTGCCGCCCAAGAATAGCACAACCCAAAAGTGGTGCCACACAAGATGTAAATCCATCCAAGACTGATTCCTGCCTAGACTGACTCCGCCAAAGACTGGCTCCTGCCAAGACTATTTTCTGCAAAACTGGCTAGAACAATCGACAAGACTAACCAGCAAGACCAACTAACCATACCACACACCTATACAAACAGACGATGAAGGCTAATATCGAAAAAATCAACTAATTGGAATCTCGTTATTTACCTTTTCGCACAAAGTTTCGAAATACTTCGCAAATCTTCGCACAACATCTCACCTATAGCTAACCACACCAAAGGTCCATAACAGTCGACAAGACCAACCGATCGACCAGACGGACCAATCATACAGGCTGACCATACGAAGCATCCATACTAGCCGACAATATGAACCAACCATAGCAGCTGCCCATACGAACCGAAGTTATGAATCATCCATACCAAACACCCATTCCACCCTATCAGACAAACAGCCCAATATACTAGAATACCAGTGTGCAAGACCGACCATACGAATTAACCGCAACAGCAAAACATTCAATCCGACCTTACCAATGAACCATACGAACCGATTATACTAGCCATACGAACAGCTCATACAAACCATTCATAAATATCAACCATGCAAGTCATCCATACCAACCAACTACTTGAAACAACTGTACCAAAAAAATAAACCTTTCATACTAGCCAGCCATATGAACCAACTATACCAGGGAACCAAGCGAACCAATCATATGAGCTAACCATACAAGCCAACAATAACAGCTTAAAACACGAACTGGGTATGCCAGTCCCCCACACCTCTGAATCATTCGAACTGCCCATGCCAAACAGCCATTCTAGCCGACCAGCCTAATGACCATCAATATCAGCCACCCATAACAAGTGCTAATGCCGACCAGACGACCAATTATATAGACTAACTATTACTAGCAGGCCATAACTAAGATCCATATAAAAAACATCACACCAGCCAACAAGGCCAACCAAATAAACCAGCCAACCATACTGACTATCTATACTAGCCATCAACTGGCTGCGCCCAAGACTGATTCCACCCAAGTTAGTCTCCTGCCGTGACAAATTCTTACCAAACAAACTATAAAAATGGACAAGATCAACCATCTGTACCAACAGATCATGATGACCAATCTCTAAAAAGACTCCTAATCAGAATTTACTAACTATCCTCTTTGCTCAAAAATTTCGTAAAATCTTCGAAAATCTTCCTCAAATTTTGCAAAATCGTCGCAAATAATCGCAAAAATTTCGCAAAATATCTCACCTACAAGTTATCAATCCAAAGGGCCATACCATCTGCCCAGAGCAACCGACCAATCAGATTGCCCAACCATACAAACTAACCATTTACTAGCTGGCCATATCAGACGACTGTACCAGCCATTAAGGTCAAACTAACAAATATACCAGCCAACCACACCGACCAACCCTACTGGCCAACAACTGACTCCACCCAAGACCGACTCCTCCCAAGACTGACTCCTCCCAAACCGACTCCATTCAAGACTGGCTTCTATGAGACCATTTCCTGCCAAAATTACACAAACACTTCACAAAACCTTCAAATAATTTTAATCATTGGAAATCTTCGCAAAATCGTAGCAAATATATGCAAAAACTTGGCAAATATTTGCAAATCTTGGGATAAACCTCGCAGATGATCTTAGACACAACCGACTGTAAAAATGCCGTAAAAACCAACAATAATACAGACTAACCACATTGGTTAACAACTGGCTCCACCCAAGACTGATTCTGCCCAAGACTGACTCCACCCAAGACTGGCTCCACTCGAGACTAACTCCACCCGAGACTGACTCCACCTGAGACTGACTCCACTCGAGATTTACACTCCCCAAGATAGGATCCTGGCGAGACCAACTCCTGCCAATCTGTCTACAACAATGGATGAGGCCAACCAGTGAGACCAACCAACAAGACCAACCAACAACCATACCAATCATTCATACCAACATATGATGAAGTCGAGTCTCGATCAAGTCGTGTAATACCTATTCTCATTCATAACCTCTTCACATAAAACTTTGTGAAACTTAGTGAAAATCCCACAAAAAAATCCTTAAAACATCCTTCCCACCACAATCATGCAGTGGATCGAGAAATGAGTATCGGAAATCACGAAGTGTATCGTGAGTCATGTCACAGCCTAATATTCAAACTATGTAACATCACTCAAAGTATGTCGCGAATAATGTTGTCAACATTATTCGCATTAGTCAACATTATGATGCTAGCCACATCATGAAATATTAAGTGAAGATGGAAGCAATGCCTTATTTTCAGCTTCATCTCCGTCGAAGCTGATATCTCGTCATTTTTTTTGTGGAGGAGAATTTATTCACCCACCAACCAAACAAGCTTCGTCACATTTTGCTTCATGTTGGGGCTACCGACATGCTTTGAGGAATATTTCATAGCTCTCATCACAGTTCGTGGAACTGTTCGCGATTTACTTAAAGGTATGTTACATAGTTCGTCTATTGGTCCACGACATGAATCACGAAGAACTTATCAAAATTTCCAATTCTCTCTTCTCGATTCGCTGCATGATCGTTGTGAGTGGGATGTTTATAGATTTATTGCAAAGTTCTACGAAGTTTTGCATGAAGAGGTTAGGAATAAGAATAGGTATTATGCGACTTATTTTGAAATTGGAATTTTATCGTCTGTTAACATCGCTGATTGATATTGTTGATTGGTTTTGCTGGTTGAGTATCGTTCTTGTTCTATACAGTTTCGCAGGTGTTGGTCTCGGCAGGAGCATCTTGGGTGGTGTCATTCTCGAATGGAATCAGTCTACAGTGCAGTCAGTCTATAGTGGAGAGAGACTATGGTGGAGTTAGTCTATGGTGGAATCAGTCTATGGTAGAGTCAGTCTATGGCGGAGTCAGTCTATCGTAGACTCAGTCTTGGGTGGAGTCAGTCTTGGGCATGCGATGGTGGTGCCATCGCGCACTTCGTCAGTGGTGCATTACTGGCTTGTGGCAAGCTCCTTGGCCATGTAGGCTCACCTCCTTTGATTTCCCCTCGTTCCCCTCTCTCAATTTCCCTTTATTCACTAGGGACAACGTTTATTTAAGCTTATGCATGCCTAATTTCCCCATCTTTATTGCCCTTATTCTGCTTGAAGAACGTCACTGTAATTCATCATGATCGCCAATGTCTGCTGACTTGAAGATAATGAATTAAAATAATGTCATAAATTGTCAGTATCAGAATTGCTGGTGCTATTAGTCGTTACTGTAAAGATTCGATTTAGTTATGCGGCAAAGCTGATGGAGAGAAACAAATGGTGAGTCATGGCAGAATTTGGATTTTAGGGTCAGCTTAGATTTTATTAATATTTTGGCATAGTATGTGTTTGGCTTGGGGCTTTATGGTTGGTAGCGTTTTACTGAGTTAATGTTTGGATGCCATTAAAAGTTAAGTTTTGCCTTAACTAAATGCTTGCTACCTGGGAATGTTCTTGTTTTAATGTGTGTGTCAACTAGTTTGCTGCCCATTTTTCACTGTCAAATTGTACCAACTATACGGCCACGACTTATGCATAATGAAAAAGGTGCTTGTTTTAATTTGTCTTTGTCTATAATATTTTGTGGTGCTAAGCCTTTAAACGTTTGCTTACTTCCCCCTGTCGACATACATCAATTTTATTGTAGACTTTAGAATTTTTTAAATATGTGCTTTTGATGTGAACGGAGGCTTTGATAGGGCAAGGATTGCCGCGCTCCTTCATTTTTGTGTGGCTCCATTTAGTACCAGATTGTCCTAGACAAAAATTTAATGCTTTCGTAACCTTTTTAATTTATGTTTCTCTGCATTTCAAATTAGATTTTCTGTAATTGTATTAATAAGTTTAATGTCAACATTGTTGCACATTCTAGCTGAGTTTTTAGGTGGTTGTGAAACTCGAACATTTGGTTGGTTGCAGTTTTGGAGAAAATATTGTAATATTTTATAAATCTATAATTAAAGATCTACATTATTAAGTATTACACCTTATGTTTATTGTGGAAATGTATAATTAAATGATTAACACCATTGAGTCTTATATATTAGCCTTACTTTTATATCATTGGCTAGTGTTAATAGTTTAAAATATGTTCAGCATGTTTTAGGCTTGTCAACTTTTGATGCCAATTTATAGCATTTTGAATTGTTCACAGATGGTAAGGAAGTATTATGGTTTGCCTTGATGTGAACCAAAACATTTACGATTTGGAATTGTTTAAAGAAAATGAAGCTGGTCATTTATAGAAATCTGAATGTATTAACATTCTCAACACATACTTTGCCCAAGAAATTCATTTGGGATTTATTGTTGCTGTGTGTTCTAAGTCAACATTATTTTATTAATGGTGCTGTATCTGCATTTAAGAAGAAATATAAATTTATTATATCGATTTATAGCTGAATTTGTTTTTGCATGGCACAAATAAAACCTGCATTACTCTGATTTGGTTTCTCATACTTGCTTTTATTGTTGCATGTACGATGTCGGAGATGGGCTTAATTTGTTAGTTGAAAAAGGAGAGCTTCTTTATTTTCTGCATGATCTCGACATCCTTGCGGATGAGAATTTGATGGTTGCTGAACTACGCCGGACTGCTGTAAGCTTCTGGCGAGTGTAACAAGGAGCTAATGAACCACCTTTTGGGCGGACGCCTTAAGTGATTGTTACCAAACAATTCCCTAAGATTGTACACTTTTTTATTTCACTTGAGCATTTCCGCCTCTGATGTCCCTAAATCCTGCATATATAATGAAATATTTTATTGCTGTCTATAAGTTAGCCAGCTTATGTTTGAGCTCGGAGGACAGTTTATTAAAGGATGTTGCCATTAAGTGTGAAGGGTTTATACTGCAGTAGCATTGTGAGGAGATTATGGCCTCAGAGGTTGGTACTCTTCAGAGTTTTAAATGCAGTGTAATCCAGGCTAATTTATTTCTCCTGTGCATAAAGCGCCGGTGTGAGCAGGATTATATTTATAGATTTCAAGGGCCAGGGGAGCCGATATATGAGTGTGTGGAGTCTATTCGCGCTTATCATGAGGCTTTATGTCTTCAATTGAATGCAGCGGAACTTGTCAGTATTATCATTGGCAATCTAGCTCCTCGCGTATGTTCACAATGCATGTTGATTTCAATGCCATGTAGTTTTAGTGAACTTTGTCAGCTGACAGTCGATGTTCAAGGTCAGCTGGTGGCGTCCAGCAAGTACTGTGTTAGTTTCTCCCCTCCTGTGCATACCGACTTGGCTGGAATTTCTGTATCGTATGAATCTCGTGGAAATGTACAGGATGTTGAACAATGCCATTCACTGATGTGTTGCGGAAACTGCACTGTATTAGGGCATATCGTAAAAAAAAAGTCAGTTCATCAGGCGTCCTATTGAACAGAGGAAATGTTTCCGTTGTGGTGAACTTGTGCACCTTCGCAATGCCTGTCGGAATTAGGGAAGCGACTTTTGACTGGAAAGGGGCATTGGCACTCCAGTCGAACCAAAATTAAAGTCCAGCGCATGGTTAGAAAGTGTTCCGTGCAGATCACTGTTGGAGAATGAAGTTTTTCTGCCTTGGTAGATACTGGAGCTACCCATTGTGTCATGAGTAAATCATTTTTAAATATATTATTGGAGTCTAAAATCATTTCCAGGGGATGAGTCAGTAGTATTTCTGAGAAGTGTTTGTGTATTTCCAATAGCGATATTGTTCAGAGTAATGTTGTGGTTAATATGCATTTTTAAATCGACAGATGCTCATGAAATTTTCCTTTCTGGACTTTTTCTTAACTGTCACATGTAATTTTAGGGTCAGCATTTTTAGGTAAGTCTAGGACTAGTGTTAATTTAGATGAATTCTATTTGTCATTTAGTTTTGCCCAAAATATCAGGGTAGGGTTACGGATAGATATCTTCCCGGAGGTACTTTCTCCCCTTGTGGAGATCAATAGTCCTGGAAAGGACTTTCAACAATGTTTAAGTAATTTATGGGAAGAATTTAGCAACATAATTTCTCTGTGTATAGGGAAGTGTGAAGTACTCCCTTATAAGTTCTCGTTGAGACACAATATCCCAGTTTGGGACCGTCACTTCAAATGTCCCCCTCCAAAACTTCAGGCATACCAAGAGATTATAAATAAATTCTTGGAAGCACATGTCATAGTCCTGTCCACCTCGGATTATTGTTTGCCGAGGTTTACAGCTTACAAGAAAGACAGCGACAAATATAATTTAGTGGTTACTATATCTCCAAAAAATTCATAAAGATCCATTTCCCTTACATACTATTGATTTTGCCCTGCAACATTAGGAAAAAGCCCGTGTGTTTTCAGTTTTAGACTTAAAATAACAGGTTTCATTAATGCCTACTTGATACCTCATATCGTGAATACACAGCCTTTAGCACGCAATGGAGCCAATACGAGTTTATTTGTATTCCAGTGGGCTTCAATTTTCGCAGTCCAACAGTGTCGCGAGTACTTGACTTTGTTTTGTTCGAATTAAAATTAAAATTTTTATTAAATTACATAGACGACATGATAGTTTATAGTGATAACCTAGAGTCTGACTTGGTCCACCTTCAGATTTTCCTTAAAATGCAAGAAAAATGTCTTACTGAATCCAAACAAGGTTACTTTAGGCCCTAATAAGGTAAATTTTTTGGGGTACTTACTCTGTGAGGGTCATTTGTTGATAGATCCTGACCGAGTGGCCCCCATTATGAATTTCCCTCATCCAAAAAGTTTAAAGGGAGTTCAAAAATTTCTCAGAATCTTCGGATCTACTCCAGGTTTATTGAACATTTTTCAGAAATATCAGCACCATTAAATAACTTAAAAAAGTAAGGAGCAGCATTTGTTTGGAGTCTGGAGCAAGAGTCGGCTTTCTCTCGGCTAAAAGAGAAGTTAGTTTCTCCATCGGAATTTTTTCTTCCGGATTTTGCTAGCCGTTTTATCGTCCAAGTTGACACGTCCTCTCTGGCGTTAGGGGCCCTCTTAAACCAGCAGAAGGAATTGGGTTTGGTACCTGTGGCCTTTGCCAGCCGCAGTGTGACTGAAAGTGAGCGGAGACTAGGTATCTACGAAAAGGAAACCCTGGCATGTATTTTCGGGCTCGAAAAGTTCGCCTCGTAATTAGAGCATAATGAATGCGACCTACATACAGACAGCCAAGCTTTGAGTTGGGTCATTGAGACCTTCGTTTTTCCCGTTTTAGGTTCAAGGTTTTTCATGTAAGAGGCTCGGAAAATCAAGTGGCTGACGCCTTATCGAGAAAGTACAATATGGAAGATTTTGAAATAAATAAGCCAGTAATATCCGAGGCCTCACTTTCCATCATTCAGGGTATTTCTGAATTTTTGTCAGGTTACATCAGGCTCAGGGTAATAACCTTTTTGTGCTCAGGAATTAAGGCACCTGAAGAATGGGATTGTAGTTGTCTATGTTCAGAAAAATGGAATCATATAATTTTTAGGTAAGAGTGGCTGTGCTAGAGAAATAATAGTCCATATTGCATTGAGCCCAATGGTCCTTTCCTATTTTCACGATTCCGTGTTTGGAGGACACACAGGGGCCCAAAACCTTTAGTAAAATAGCTGTGTATTTTGCTTGGCCAACTCTTAGAGGGGAAATGACTGAGTTTGTGCGCACATGTAACCTGTGCCAGAAGTGCAAGCAGGCTCAACAAGCAAATGCAGGACAGGCTGTTTCTCAAATTCCTCAGGCACCCTGCAGCACAGCCCACCTCGATATTTTTGGCCATTTTACTAGATCTAAGAAGGGAAATATTTATATTTTGATTTTGTTGGACAACTTTACAAAATTTGTCATCTTATTACCTTTGAGAAATATGACGGCTTCATCAGTTGTTAGGGCTCGTACTGATCAAGCGTGGAAAGATTTTAGTGCACCCATCGAAATAGTTACAGAGACAACACAAAGTATTTTACTTCAAACGTGTTTTAAAATATGTGTTTCTGTTGGTTCCAGTCCTTATTACCCTAAAGGAAATCAAGTAGAACGGTTCAACAAGAATCTTAACGCATGCTTGACTATATTTTATAATCAAGATCATTCTTTGTGGGATCAGGACCTGAATTTTATTTGTGTGGAATTTAAGAGTGAAATAGATGATTCCACTGTATTTCCGCCTTCCCTCCCATTTCTTGGCCGTCCTCTCACTCACCCTCTCTTCAATATCTGGAACATACCTCCCTTTTCATCCCCACTTGGTGACGCTGACTGGGACCGCCTGCTAGAGGAGGTCTACCGCAGGCTCGCCACGGCGAAGCAACAGTCACTGCGAAGACAGACCAAGGTAGAAGTTCGATTTATTTAATGCCGAGGACCTGGTCCAGTGTAAAAATTACGTTATAACCGATATGGAAAAAAATATAACAGGATAACTAATCAGCAATTTCGTTGGGCCCTTTAAAATTAGTGAGTTCTCGCTTCAAACACTGTAAATCTTGTATCGTCCAGGTCCAGTAGATTATTTCGTAAAGTGCACGTTACGCAGCTTAAGCCTGAGGTGCAAAGGCAGCCCTTGTTAAATCTTTTGTCAGTTTCAGCTGTTTTTATATTTCGTTGCATTTGGAACATTAAAAATTTGACTTGCATTTGGTCAAATTACAATCAATTATATACAGTGTTCTGTGATGTTATATTCTTTATTTAGACGAGTTAATGAGAAATGTTTTTAATGTGTTATTTACGGTGATACTAATACAGTAATACATTTAATGAAGGTTCCATTTTTGTGTTTATTAATTAATTCACAGATAATATACAACTCTCATTATATTCAACATGAAGTCTAATAATGTTATAAGTTGTATTTTATTGGTGTATATGTCAGAGCCCTCATCTAATGAAAATTCCGGGTATAAGGAAACGTTTTGTCAGTCCCCTGAAAAAAAAAGTAAATACACATTGGAATACTTATGAAAATCTTGTTTCCAAAAACTGGTTGTTATTTTATGGCTGATGTGAAATTTTATTAATATTAGGACAGCATATTGTTGTTTACGTCTATCACTTTATTGAATTCACAGTCGTGAAAATAAATAATAACTATCAAAAAAATTTATTTACTGAAATTTTCAAAAATGGTGGTTTGTAAAATCTTGTATGTACCAAAGTGAAAGTTGCGTGATGTACTCGCAGTACCGTAGAGCGAACATGAGGTAGAGTGCACATGCTATAGTGTGTGAATGCCAGCTGCACAGTAACCACTTCTGCGTCACGTCACTGAAAAACTTCCATATGAACTGCCAAAACCACGTGGTCTCAACGAAAGATAGCAAAGCATTTACATAAAGTGATTTAAGTCGTTTGTACATATCCGTTGATCAAGTTCTAATGCAACTATGTTCGACAGAAATCAACTAACACACACTGTTAACTATACTTTTGTAAAAGATGGATTTTGTTGTATAACCAAACGTCGTGTTACTGTTTGAATGTCATGTTGCTGTTGAAAACATGACTTTTACAATTTTTATGGCAGTTTGTGCCCCAATGTTGACATGCACAGTAAACATTTTCCCTCATATTTAGTTTAAGAAATTTGTAGTCTCTTGTTTTTACCATTGCTGTTGTAAGATTTATGGTTGATAAATTCTCTTGATATAAACTGAAATATTTTGCTAATTGTGTAACTAATTTTCAAATTCATTGTAGAATAATGCATTATGCTATTTTTACCTTGATTTCTATAGTTCAGCAGAATTTTAATTCTGTAAGTTACCATACCTGAGTATACGGCTATGAAATGTAAAATGCCTATAAATCTAATACACTGGTTCTTAACATTCCTGTTTGTATTTAATCTTTTCCTCAGGATGTAAATTTTGGTAAATGAAAGACTGATTTTTACACACAAGCCTACTGTTCTCTTATATGGCGAATAAAAAATTATTTTCATGTTTTATATGCTGGTTAAAGTAATAGTGTGATGTTGGACAGACTGTGAATGTGTTTGGGTAAGGAACATGTTTCAATGTGATTACATATCTGGGCCACACACTGCAGGATTGTGATTCATGGTAATGTAAAATAAATATATGTATCTTTTTTTGACCTTCTCATATGTAACCTCAAACGTAAACACAGAGAATAAAAAAAAAAAAAAAAAAAAAAAAAAAAAAAAAAAAAAATATATATATATATATATATATATATATATATATATTAAATATTCTCTGTGTTTACGTTTGAGGTTACATATGAGAAGGTCAAAAAAAGATACATATATTTATTTTACATTACCATGAATCACAATCCTGCAGTGTGTGGCCCAGATATGTAATCACATTGAAACATGTTCCTTACCCAAACACATTCACAGTCTGTCCAACATATATATATCCAACACACACACATATATATAATACGATTCGTCGACTTTGTACAGCCTCCAAGATTAACAGATATTCGCTTCAGTTTGTGCTTCACTTCTACATCCATGCACATAGGTGTTAATGTAACTTGGTGGTACAGAATCATTTTCCAAGGTACCGTTACTCTACGCAAACACGGGTTACGCACGCAGCAAACAAAGTAACTTTGGTGCTACAGAATAAGCCTGTATAACTGAGAACACTGCAGCAATAAATTTGACAGGTAATCTAGTGTAGCTCAGCAAAACCTAGCCACTCATTCAGCAATTCTTTATTCACCACCATCACAAGTGTGTACACCCACACACAAACATGAGAATTAATTTTCGTGATGCGTAGCTTCAAACACCCCCCCCCCCCAAACACACACACACAACCCAATCTCTCCTTGTGTGTATGTGCATTGTAATGGCAAACGAGGTGTTGCTGGGTTGCAACTTCGATACGAGCGGCAAGGTGCCACTCAATCAACGACAAGAGGATGGGAATTGGGGGCGCAGCCAGACTCAGACTGTATAAATTGTGTCGCCAGAGTGTCGGGCATCTTTATCCTTCTCCACACTCCGGATCAGTGACGGCGCAGGGTACCTGCTGCCGCCGCTGACCGACTGCGAGCTCCGGAGATGAGAGACGACAGACGATCCACCACGAGGGGATCCTGAGGCCTTCTCCGCGGAGCGGGCCTCTTGAACATCCCGCTAATATAATATTCCAGTGGTGAGTCCGAATTGGATAGCTGTGGATGTCGAAGGGATTGTTACATTGCTTCAGTAGCAGCTTTAATCGGGGAACATTTACTATTGATGGTTGATAACAATTTATTGTATTAGAGTCCCAAAATAAATAACATTTTATATAATCAAGTAGAGTATAGTCAAGTGAAAGGAGCTCATGAGTAAATTATAGTTACGTCCCTAGTATATTCCCTAGAACATTTTGAAGTAGGAAAGGTTAATATAACAGCATGTATTTGTGATCTTCCTCTATGCGAGGTAGCTCTGAAAACACTAGTCGGTGTACCTCAGAGATATATAAATATTTTATTTTTCGCTGCCTTGGACCAAACTAAGGTAGGAATTCTCTAACTAGGTATGAACTTTATTTGTCTTGTTCACTAGGCTTTTGTGTTTTATTTATTTGTGGTTATTTAACCAATTAATTTTTGCCTTCATTTGTAATTGTCTCAGAAATATGAAAATAGTGTATAAAAGTGAATTATCTTAGTATTGAAATTTGTAGGTGGCAATCTTGCAATATTTATAACATTTTTTTTTAGAAAATTATGATTTTTTAATAATTTGTAGTGCAGTTAGGTAAATGACAGAACAAAGCACCTGTATACAAACGACTACAGTATCGGAACTAGTTCACTTTGGTGGCAAGGTAGGCACAATCATTAGTCTTAGTTAAAGGAATCTATGTCCTGTCACAGTTGTGATTTTTATCACAGAGCAAGTGATCTGCTGCCACTTGTCATCCAGAAGCAGCGAGACTAGAACACAGAAGCCTGTGTGAAAATGTTATTTGAGATATGGTTTTGTAGTATGTTGACAGCTCAGTAATTAAGTATTCTTATTCGAAAAGTACCAATAGCTATACAAACCATCTAGGTTAGGTATAAACACCAAGATATCAAGGGAAAGTATAAGCTACTAAAACCAGTTTACGTTTCTTAAAAAAAACCGGGGGAGAAATTCCTGGATCCACATTTGATTAATTATAAAAGCACTTGCACTTTCGGGCAATCTCAACGCTGCATCTTTATTTTCAATTTTTCACAATTTCAAGCAACTTTCTTCAACCAGTGACAAGTACAGGGAACATAATTTAAAAAGAAAAACCCACAGTTTCCTTTCATACTATGTGGCAAACAGCATGATATGCTGTCACTTTTACCTGAGTACACCTACTCTTACAGTATGGTGACCTAGTTTGTATTTTGAGTAGTCTTTATGTAATATATAACGTATATATCCAGACACACTCACGATGACACCACGTTGAGACAGCCAGTCTGAACTATTGTGTAAATATACAGTAATTTCACAATGTACATTACATATGCAAATTAGTAGCGCATGGGTGTAGGTACAAAACCAATGAACGTAACTAAATTAACATAACTTTACCGTGGTAGTAAGTGAGAGAAGAATAGAAAATGCAATGCCATTTAAGAGATTCTTCCCTTAGACTACGCGTACGACCTTAATCAATCCTTAGATTTCACTTACGAAAAACAAAACAGTAAGAAGCACACCAGCATAAATACGTCGTTGCAATTTATGCTCAACAAAGCGTGTTTCACCAATCCCAGTGTTTTAGTTTACCGGTCTATGGAATGGCCGGCAGGAACACAACTTACCAGACGATTACCATGCGTCAGGCTGGAACTCTGCTACGTACACACTTTGTGCACGCAAACGCCCCAAGAACATTTGATACACAATTAAATGTAACCAGAAAATACTTTAAGAACATGGGAAGATACAGGGACCAACAACAGAAAATAATGTAGGCGACCACAATATCGAAACATTTTTCAAGTCCAGATTTATTGAAAAATATTCCTTAATTTTTCTTGTGTTTATTTCCTTGCTTATCTGGACTACTTCTAAATAAAACCCTTGTGGCAATCAGCAATGATCTAACAAAAACACCTAACATTCCTAAACGGTGTGGGAGTAGCCGTACCTAACCTAATAAAAATCCCTATGTTGTGCAAGACGTTGCCTTAAGTTCACTCATATGAAATCCCTTACCGTTAATGTTACTCTCTGAAGGAAAATATAAATAATATGTTTGTTTAATAAAACAATTACTCTGTTCTACAGTGTGCCTAGCTTAGGAGAATAGATTCTTTACTTAAATTATTAGTCGACAAAGTTTTTAAAGCTGGTTTCTTATTACGCATAAAACCAACATGGCGTCGCTGATAGGGTAGAAAACTTCTAGAAGGATAATGGTGGACGCTGCGTATAACACATAAAAATAGTGCAATGAAGACTTATCTCACTAACGTTTTGCAGCTCTCGGTGCTACTGCGAAAGTGGGACGACTTTGATGTAGCAAACCAACTACGTCGTTAGGACTCGCAGGCATATTAAGGGCCTCGTCGTCGTGGAGAAATACGTCTCTAACACTGACGCGGTCTAGCTTCTAACTCCTATATTATATCCTAGCAAAAGGGGCTTTCACGTACTCTCAATTTTCTCGAAACACTTCAACACACAAAAATAAACAGAAGAAGCTAAGACAACCTAAAAATCTAATAAAAACCCTACTCGACACCCACCTTCAGGTGCGAGTCCTACCCTATACGTCTAGCTGGTTCGGAAGTCAGTTGGAGAGAGAGAGAGAGAGAGAGAGAGAGAGAGAGAGAGAGAGAGAGAGAGAGAGAGAGAGAGAGCTAAGCTCTCTTGGCTTGGAGATAGTTTGAAAGGGACATAAGGTTCCAGCCAATGGGAAGTCAGATTGCGAACCTGGAACCAATGGGAAGCTAGAAAATTCCTAACACCCCCTACGTACCAATTCCTACGTCCTAACTGTAAAAAAATATGTAGAACATTGGGTCTCGAAACATATAGATACCAATTAAATAATAGCAGATATTCACAATATATGGGACCATAAAAATTAATAAAACTATTAACACAAAACATAAAAAAAAGACGTCTAGCTAATTACCCTATCCTTAAACATAATTAAATCGCCACGATACATCTAAAAGAAAATATCCTAACATCATAAAAAAATGTAATAAAGAAAACAATGAGAAAATTATTGAATTAATTACACATGCAAATTACATGCAATAACATAGATTACACGTGTAGAAAGGTATGTTTACATAGTGAAAAATCATAACACGGTGCATTGAAATGACACATATTAACATAAAGTAGATAAATTAGTTATGTAAACAACGTACATTTCGACTGTGTTACAATCAATGGTTGTCTTGATAGCCAGCAACTACAGTTGTTCAGGCATAAACAGTTGGCTTACAAATAGTAGATAAAGTGTACATGTATAGTAAGTAGGAAAAATTTAAAATGAATATATTATTCCAAACTTACATAATTTGTATAGTGTGAATATAAAATACAAGATAAAGGTATTAAATTTTTTTTTTATTGTATAAATGTTGGGTAAAAACTTAGCTGTACACATGCATAGTTTTACAGCAGAACTAAATGAAAAAAATACTGACTTTTTATTTAAAATGTTAAATTTTCACATAGTGGAATATGTTAATAATTGCTTTGAAGATATGTTAAATTTTCCATGATTATCTTATTCATGGTTTGTGAATATTTTGCATGTCATCACAATACCATATAGTATTTCGTTCAGTATACATATTTTTCCAGGTTACTGAAGGCCATTGCTTTGTCATCAGTGGTAGTAACACATAATTGCAAATTATTTTTAAATGTTTATAAGAGTATAACATATTTTAGCATAACCTTTGAAACACTGAGCAGACTGTATTATGCATTACTCTCGTGCAGGGGGGGAGGGGGATCAGTGGCAGAGCGGTTAGTCTGCTCGCTTCCTACCAAGGAGAACTGTGATCAATCCCCGGCCGGGTCACCAGATGTTAGCAAGTGGGAATCGTGCCGGACAATGCCGTTGGTCAGCGGGTTTTTCTCGGGATTCCCCGTTTCCCCCACCCCTTAATTCCGGCACCGCTATACCCTCACCTCAACCACTCTCATCAGCTCTCAAAACCTCACTGTTAAGAGCCACTTAAATCTCTTCATTCACTCACTCTAGTGCAGGGTTACGCAATTAGTAATTACGTTGCTTTATGTGCCACACTCGCTCACTACAAATTTGTGGCTCACCTATACAATGTCAGGTCATTTATGTGAACATGGAATAAATGAAGTAATATATAAGTTGAATACAAGTTTTATTCGAAAGTGCATTAAAAAAATGCTCATAAACATTTTGTTGATGGGCCAATCTGATGAGTCTAACGGGCCACATTTGGCCCGTAGTGCTAGTTAAATAGCCCTGGTATATATTATATTGTGAGCTAAATGCTGATAAAATGTGTTGTCTATAGGCTAGCCTGGCGACTAACAGACTGCAAGTGACCCACGGGCTTCTAATTGAATATTACTGCCACAGTGCATCACAACTGCAGCAAAAGATCACACTCTTGTAAAAAAATGCTCTTTGGAGATTAAAGTAGAATTTTTCTGCATAGGAAGTAGGTTACTATTCTTCAGCTCTACAGAAGTAGGCAAGGAGCATATAAGTACTAACATTGTCTGCACGACTTCTTACACTTGCGAAGCATGTACTTGGGGTTGAGCTCGCACTCGCCTTTCTTTTCCCAAGCCGCGCAGTTCTCGTTTTGGTCCCTGCAGCTTGTCCCTGGTTCACCTGCAGAAGAAAACACTCATTGATAGTTAACAACACAGACGATTGTTTTTATTTTTTTGTATTCAGGATATTCATAAATGCTCACATTCAGTACTCGGTGTTATTACATTTTTGTAGTGCGTTCAATTTCTGTACATTTAATTTTCTGTACAATTAACATACCTAGCGTACTTGGCACAGGAAAAAGCTTAATATATTTTCTGAAATGGTATTCAAGTATTTTATTTTTAACTATGCAGGTTAATTTGAAAAAAAGTTCTAACAGTTATTGCCTTTGCCCTAAAATTGGGAAATTGCAACTCCACTGATTAATCTCCTTTCCTCTGGCCATGGCCAAATTAAATAACGTCATTTCGCTACATATTCACTTCAAATACCCCTATTACCTCTGCTGTAATAAGTTTAAAAATTAAAATAATATAATAAAACAACTATCTCACTAAATAAATTATAAAAATATAAGTATTGCTATGCCATGTCATGTGCCTTAGTATCACGCAGGTTAACTAATACTGCAATACATAAGTGGTTATTGTAAGCAAGAGTGTGCATGCAAACTGCAGACCAACCCGTTTCTGAGTTGGAAAACTGAATGACTACAGAGTGCTCGGAAATTCCCCTTACAAACTCCTGGGGATTGATAGAGGACTGAGTAGACTATCATTTGAATTGGAACCCAGGTCTGGAAACGTACCGTTCCAGTGCTACAGCCATTTCAAATCAGGTGTACCACTCATCCACTTCCGCTGAGGGAAAGAGCAATGTCTCGGATGTGCCTTTGTTGGTATGCAACTGGGTAGGCAGTACATTACTTCAGACAATCACCTGATGGCACGGGACGTATACAATTGAGTAAAGATATACACTAGAGTGGCCATGGGATAGGAAATAGCCTGTCCGGTTTTATGTGTTAGTTACGCTAATGATCCAGAGGAGCGCTAGTGTTCTCAACGACGTCATCCGCGCAATGTTGCCTGTTCCGCAGCCGGTAAAAGTATGTCATAACCCTGGCCTCAGCTCAACCACGTGTTCGTTCAAGTTCTGCCAAAGGCGAGCCTGTCACACGCAAGTTACCTGCATTTGCTGCAGCTCTGAATACAAAACTCATGATTTACTAACGGCGACCATGGCATGTGTTTCGTTCATGTCGTAGAATTATGTGTTTGCGGAAATGTGCAGCGATATGAACTACTATTTGGTTTTATTTACCTCTGCGAAAATGCATTGTCACAAATATATAACGGTCATTGTTTTTAATTATTATCTATTATTTTACTATAGTTTAGGTGTTCATGATAAAATACGAGTACTGTTAGCACTTACAATTACAAACGTCAGATTAATCATGAATGATATCATATATCATAGTAAACTTTTCATTCCATTCTTATGTGAAAGGAAATGGACAGGAAATAATTGTTCAATAGTGAAGAAATACGCACGACGGTATACAATTGAACGCAATGTTAACAGTTTGAGGTTATGACCTACTACAAAGACGACTGTTCGTACAAATAATCAGTGCATTCAATTTGTTGATTCAAGTGTCATTAAAGCTGTGTCCGAACCTGGGAATGCACTTATGTATATAAGCATACTCCACACGGCTCGATACGTGATGCATTCCGACAGGCATACTTATTTGCATCCTTTACAGCAACTAGTTAGCTGATAAAATTCTGAACAATCATTTTAACGGAAAATACATACTGAATATGTTCTGGAACGTAGGCACATAGATTTATAATTATCAACCCTTTAGGACCTGTAGCTGGAAAATGCATGACAATGACAGTGTTCCTATCATCCAATCATGGACATTTTTACAAGAAAGGAAAGGATATATACTGGAGTCATCAAACGCAGTTATCGATGATGTACCATAAAAACTGATAACAACTAGAAGTAAATTTCCTTTGAACACTAATACTGGTATGCATAAAAATTAAATTTCAGATTTTGATATAACGTTTTCACTCAGCCATGCTTTGCCTTGTAAAAACATTGGTAGTGTTCTCAATGCGCTGCATATTAACTATAAATTCGATGGCACGTTAGGTTTATAACATATCACGAAGAAAACTGGCTATGTTTATCCCGGCTCTTCTAGATTATTAAATGTTAAGAACTTTGCTCAGTGAAGTTTCTCGAAAGTTAATGCCTCTATTTCACTCTTTATAAAAATAACTTTTAGGAATAACAATTATGAAATACATATAAATCGATTTTCAAAATAGTAGCTTATGGGCTGTAAGGGTGCGAGACGTACACACATTTGTTTCCCCTTGTAAGTGCTTATGTCATCTCCCGATACATGTACAACATTTACGTACGTAGGCGAATGCGAACGCTGTATGAGCGCGCATCTAATTAATCAGAAAAAACTTTATGCACACTGCGGGAAAAGGACATTTATGATCACGTATAAGGCTAAGCTCTAACAGATGTTTGTTTTAAAGCGACAATACAACTTTCGTCTCTGTAAGATCCAAGTTTACAGTAATCATATGAATTAGTGGATATCATATGAAAAGTTGGCATTTTTGGAGTTTACAGTTACAGGAGTGTAATACAGCACACTATTCTATATTCTACACTGAAACCTCGGACTTATAACAGTGCGAAAACGTTGACACTAAAGTGTTTATTAGTAGTGTTAACACTAACGAACGCATGGAAACTAGGCATAACAAATCGAGTCACAATATTCAACTTCAGACTAGGTACATTACAAAACATGACTATTTCTATCGATTGAATGCAATGACTCGGTGCCAATAACTAATAGTCAACAAGCTAAGGCCGTGTCCGCAAGGACAAATTCGTTATTTTGTAATTTGTCATTTCGTAGGTTTCAATCCGGACGTTGTCGACAGTCACTTGTTTAGCACTTGCGGCAACACATTCGTACGTTAACAGTGAACTTGTTTTATTATATAAATTATATGCTTAAAATGGACGCAATATTTCTACAATCATCACTGGAATGCTGAGAATATGTTAATAATCAAGAAAATAATATAATATCCAATAACGACTTAAAATAAAACATGTATTGCGAAATATATAAACAAAGCACAATACTTAACTTGGTTTCAAAAACATGTCTAGTTTATTTTATGAGCCGTTGTTTGTTTTAAAAGACGTTTTAAGTACATTCGCGCATGCGTTTTGAATGTCAAAACTCACATGGCGTTAATTTTGTCATTTTGTATTTTTACTAACATCCGCTATATACAAGATACGAAATATCAATTTACCAAATACGTCACAATGCTTGTACACAAAATCGGGTCACGTGATCATTTTGTCAACACAATCTGCATTTCGTATTCGGCCTACGTTGACAATACAAAAACTAATGCATTGAATTATGCAGTAGGCGCTTATCTGTCATACAGAAACACGTCTTCTGCATTTGCAGTTTTCCATTAATGTTTTAATTCTTAATTCCAGCGATTGCAAACATGTAGCAAGCCTGTCATGTTTACTTTTGTTCCTAACATAACCTCGTATAAAACACCATATTGAAGCAGATCATACTTCAAAGCTGACATTTGCTATAGAGGCGTTTATTACTTGTGAACAGTTGTAATCGTCAACATGTGCATACACGCACGCCTTTGTCATGATGTTTTATACTTACATTACTGTAAATATCAGGTTCCCGCCACAACACCGACTGCTCTGTACTGATTGGTCGTAGCCTCAATTTGTTTTACATATATGTAAAATACAACTATTTATTTCAATGCTTAAGGGAATCCTACCAACGCATACGACCTGATAAGTTTCACTGGGAACCAAGACATAAGAGAACACACATTCGCACCCAGATTTACTTCAGGCGTCTCAGCTAACGCTTCAATACTGTGTGTAGGTGTGTTTAAACGCAGTAGAATCAATAAATTTATCTGTGCATAGTGTACAGATGTTACCAAGAATTACAGAAATATTATTAAATATCTTGATTGTGTCAAAAGTTTTCCGTGTATTCTGGAATGTATGTTGTTTCCTAACCTACAAATGGATAATGACAACAATTTACAAGCACTATGCAAACATTGGAATGATTTGTGACAGTAGGGAATTCTTGTGTGTTAACTTTGCGGCATATTTACATAATTATAGTTTACTTTTCCTTATGGTAGTTGTGTTCTGTGTGCCCTATGTCGTGTTAAATGAATAAATACTTTTTTCGTTAACGACCACTCATTTTGTTTGCACGATTATAATATACTAATGAAATATGATCTATAACATGTACAATCATCTTCATAACAAGGCGTGTTCATTCATACAGCAAGTTTAGATTTGATTCACTTATTGTGGGCATTATCTGGTTTTTACTAGCATTCCGCTGCAACTTAACAATGTTAATTGTGATATGGTAGTATAATACTAGTAGTATGAAGTGTATCATATTTTTAAAACCGTTTTTCTTCAGATATTTAAGAAGGATTTAAGAAGTTTCTGGTACCTAAATTCTGTAAGAGGCGTGAGTCATTTAAGCCGGCCTTACACGATACCCATTTTCTGATACGTTCTGTTGTACTCAAGGGCACTGCAGAAGGTATACAAGTTTCTATAGCATCCGTTCATACCCACACGTTACCTAAGGGGCTAAGAGAAACTTGTTAATGGTAGGCAAAACAACTCGCAGGGGACAGGGGTACAAATGCAAACGAATTGTATATTTAGGCGCTTTCTGGTGCATCCACAACGTAGACGATTGTCTCCTTTCCCCCCTGAAAACTGCATTGGTTTAGGCTTTAAAGGAAGAGTACTATTAATGTATGGAACATGATAAGAGTAACGGCACTCCTTATATATGGAAAACAAGGTACTCTATCCACATGTATGTACGACGGACATTTACGCCACTTATTAAAATATTACCATATTATTTAAACTAGGGCGTAGCTAAGAATTACTCGTGGGTGTCCGGGAGGTGAGGAGGGGGAGAGATTTCATAGTTCAATTTTTTAACAAACTACAAAACCTGTACTATTACAAATTTATAATTACATAATTATTTGTAAGCAATGGGTTCATGTACAGATATGGAACCACAAAATGCTATAAATATTTCATGTTCACAGAAGATCACATATTTCTCGAATAAAAAAAAAAAAAACTTGTGATTTTGTTTTCAACTTTTATTTTCATTTCTGTGGGGGGATATGTCCCAATATATCACCCCTCCCCCCAATTCCGGCTGCGCCTTTGTTTTTAAATGCGTAACTTTGATGAGTATAATAATCCATCTTGTGATCTCTGTAATTAAACATGCTTTTACAGTTTTCCGGCCAAAAGAATACAGAACTGTCACAAGATTAAACTTAAGGCTTTCATGTGTGCATGTTAACATTACTCACGCAATAAAACTCAAATTCTCTACTTTAGAAACCAATCGATGTGATTAGCAGACAACCACTGCTAGTCGATTGTACTGTGCTGGTACTTGCGTATTATTACTGTTAGACAAATATATTCTGGAAATAAACATTTTCTAACAATAAAACAAGTTATAAACAGCTATAATATGACACATAAAAATACTCTTTACCCATTGGAGATTTGATCTCCTACAGCCTACAATTATGTGGCGCAGACCTGCGCACTAACGAGCTACACAAACCATTTATTGTACGCACGTGTGATAAGGGATGTATAGAACATAAATCCACAATTATCACGTATTTAATAAAGATGTGTTAATTCTTTTATCATGACTGTGTGAGTAATATGCAACGTTTCCCGTTACTTATGCGTACATTAAGCTTCATTTTGTTCATACATATGTTTCACAGAACTTGTAATATTTTCTTACACTGATATATACGAATTGAGATAGGAACTTGGGTGTCCACCATCTTGTCTGGCCCAGCTTGTGGATATAACAGACATTCAGAACACGTTATACTGTTGCGGAGTTGGGACTGGGGTTGATAGAGATGGAGTATGAGTGAGAGAGAGGGCAGATGTCAATGTGGCAACACCACCAATGTTCCCCACGCACACGCCACGAAAATGGACTAGCGCGACGAGGCGTTCATCCCTCGAACTACAGATTCTTACCTGCTGGAGTGGTCAGAATATTTAACCCGGGAAAATCCACTTTAAGTATATCTTTACTCAATGCGCCTTCCTTGCCTCGAGCCCCATCCGCGAGCCTTTGTGTCTCCGATTAACAGGTTGAGTACATGTTTGCTGAATACACAGCCATGATCCTTGTGTATGGCACAGCTGAAGTTAATAGAAGAACAGCTCGTCGGCTGTATCAAGAGCGCTATCCACAACGTGCGGCACCAACGCATGTCCTTTTTGCCACAGCTATGCAACGGCTCCAAGAACAAGATACCTTCACCGCCGGCAGGAACTACTGTGGTGCTCCCGAATTGAGAAATTCAACATAAAAATAACTAATGTCACTGTCGGATAACCTGATTTTGACAGTGTCATTGGTAAACTGTTGCCAATGTTAAGCACATGCACAGAATTTAAACATCAGTCTACCTAACTTATGTTTAATCTATATTTATAAGTTTATAAGTCAGAGGATGCCAACTATCAGTAGTTTACATTATACATATCTTCATTAACTCAACAGACATTTTAGTGATGTAGATTACATTGTAGATTTAAAGAGCAGAAGCAAGACGTGCCATGTATGATACTGGCATGTCGGGCCTACATAAAATCCTTCTTCGTGTCAATGGAATGACACTGATATGGCATGCAGTCTTTCTACACAGCACTGGCCAAGTACTATAGTTTTACAACATAATAGACCTAAACATATATGTAGATGTGGTCCATGACTTTTTAGTACTTTGAAATCTGTGTAGCTGAATTTTTATTTCTGATTGTATTTTTTAAAGTATAAATTCTAACAACTTTTGAGATGAAACCATAAACTCATGCATTTATTAAATGCTATTTATTAATAATCTCCATTTAAAGAGCGTTAAGTAATTTTAAAGTTAAAAAAAAAAAAAACAGTTTTTAATGACCGAGACAGGCTTTCAAATAAAAATCTAATAAACTTTGATTTTATTCTGTCACTGCTGACAATCACTGAAATCACTGATGATTCATAAAAGTTTTTCGTCAGTAACCACTGAACAAATTCGTTAATAAGTCAATAGATCAGATTAGAATTTGATTTCTATAGTTATTTAAAAATATGCTTACACATGAAACAGACATGTCTTACCAAAGAAAATATTTTAAGTAACCTAAATTTTGTTTTGAATGTATTATTGATTATTATTTTGTGGAATTTCCATTCAGAATATTTATAATCTAATGGTGTTACCATATGCATTTATGTAAATATTGCAAAGAACACACAACTTAAACTGCCTGTTAATATCTGTTTCACTGGCATTACACAACCTCTACCAACTCCAGCAAATTGAAGTGTTCCTGGTAATCATTCTAGCCTGTCACAGGGTGCCATCCAGTAGCTCACGGGAAATGAGTGTCCTTGATTGTGTTTGACAACCGTATCAGGCTGGCATTACAGAAATAAATCGCAGGTAAAATCTATATCAAAATTTAGCTTTTAAAGCACTACATTTTCTGGATGCCATAAACATGCTAACACATCGTGTAGATGTTGCATGAAAATTGAAAATGTAACTACAGGTAATCAGGAACATTTCAAGTCTGAGTAAAAATGGTGCTTTCTGCTGTGACAAACAACTATTCAGTCTCCACTACCAAGATTTATGTTTTTTTAAGCTGTTTTGGGTTTTAGTTGTGATGTTAAATATCATTTACGTAATAAAATAATCGTGAAAGTGGTATTTTTAGTCTGTGTTTAAAACTAGCTAGCCAGTTCAGTATTTTAGTTCCTTGCAGGTACCCACAAATCCTAGGATTATCTAAACGCCTATGGTTTACCTCAAAAAAATTTTCTAATTATGCTTTAAGGAAAACTAATACACAATAAGGCGGTGTTTTGGCTGAGCGGTTACACTGCTAGCCTCTCACTAAGGCGACCCGGGTTCAATCCCCGGCTGGATCACTCCTGGAATTTTGTAATTGGGAATCGTGCCGAACGATGCCACTGGCCAGCGGGTTTTTTCTGGGATATACCATTTTCCCCACCCTTGCATTCTGGTGTTGCTCCATTCTCACCTCATTTCACCCTCATCGGCTCTCAAGACCTTGTTCTTAACAGCCGCCCAAATCTCTCAACTCAACTCAAACATGATATTCCTACAAGGCACACCCATTGTTGCATATTTTTATAAAGCGGCTTTTAAGTCGTGTACAATTTTAGTAACTACACAGTTTCAATGGCTATTACAAAATATTTGTACTGAAAATGAGAATGTTCAGACAGCATTGGCTTATATTAGCACATGAATATTCACACGAATGCGTATGTTTGCAAATTTAATAGTACGACTAATTTATAATAGAAAAATCTCATTTCACCAGTGCAACAGTAATTTCAGTATTTACTGTATATGTATGTAGTACATGCCAAAGGATAAGCGATTACTGACCATAAAACTACAGTGTTGTTCATTCAATTGAACATACGTTCCCAGGTATGTTGTAAATTTCTGAGGTATGCAGCATGAACTAGTACTCACTGTGTTAAGGTATGTTTCGCACATGACACATAAGTTAGGAAATAAATTTACATGCTCAAGTGGTGCATAATGGCATGGTTGGGTCACCACTCATTGACAGTTCTACCTTTCTCCTGTGTGTGTGATGTCTTAGTTTTTAGAATTACAAGGAGATATGCCTTTCAAAATTGATTTAGGTTAAAATGTAAGCTCTGGTAATATTATGCAAAAGAGAGACACATATTGAAGTCAATGATCAGGAGACATTTTTGAAATTATACAGCCATCGAAGGTTTTTGTACATTTGCAGTCATGTTAATAGTCAAATTGTGCTGGTGATATGAGTCACTGGAAATTATAGTAACTTATTATTCTGCCATGTACATTAATAATTGTTCATTGTTTTTTACAGTCATTAACAGTGACGTAATGACAAGGGATGATTATGGTGATCAATCACCTTCCAGATGCCACAGTGTTAGTGAGCATATTCAGCGGCACTCATTGGTGACTACTGGAGGGAAGAAATATATGTCTCGTATGGAAATATTTCCCTCAATGGTCTCTGGGGGGTGATAGATCACCTTGATCACCACCCGCAGTTACACCACTGCTGATCAAAACAATATTTTATTTGCTATTTGTACCTTTAAATGTGTTTGCTGTTTTCCGGTACCGAAAAAATTTCACTGCTTGAAGGGTGCTGTTTACTTTTGAGAACAGAAATGTTGTTGAGTCATTTACCTGCTTTTGCACCAGCCGTTAAAAAAAGACTGCTAATTGTTTATGGCCGAGTCATAACTGGGTAACATAAGTGTCACAATCCATCACCACACTCTGTTTCTGTGCTGGGAACAAATCCTTCATATTCTCCAAGAATCATACAAGCGTCATTGCTGCTCTAGTAGCTTATCCTCAGGCATGTCCTGGCAGAAGTGTTTGTGATTCCTGCCTTAAAAATCTGATTTATGTAAGTTGCACTTGCCAGTAAGCAACTGGCAAATGGATGTGGTGAATAAGTGCCATATTTTTTCATCAAATAATGTGTTTACTACTGTCTAAGAATGTAGATTTGTGTGGTACCCCAGCCACCATGTGGTTTACAAACCTGGGCAAGAACCGCATGCTTGGGCGCAGTAGATATTCATGTATTCTGGATTCCTCTGGCATTCTCCGGTAAGCGACCACTTGTCACAGAACCTGTTGTAGTTGTTGCATTTCACATCTGGAATTGAAGTTAATGTTAACCGAGTACAAAACGATGTTGGTTCAACTCCAGTTCCAGAAATGTTTAAATATGAGATGCGGAAAGTACATAATTTCAATTGATAACAAGCCAGAGATTAAACATTTGTGGCATAAACCACAGTCCATTTGACAAACTTATATCAAAATTTAAAATTTGTTCTTATACAGGAAAGAGAAAATGACAACTGCTAGAGTTGTCATTTTGTAAACTACTAAAGAACTCTCATATTTTAAGTGAATCTCTACTGGCTAATATTTCAATTGTAACAACTCTAAAATTAAGTTACCAAATTTCCATTCCAAGGAAATTTTGCATTTTCTCGCAATTATTCTCTCTCTCCCTACTTCTGTACACATTAATTTAAGATGTCAGTCAAATTGTGCATGAAAAGAATATGCATTATTTTTAGGGACCTGGCGTTTTTGTGTTTTGATAATAAAGTATGTTTTCAAGAACTATATTCACGCGGACAGATTGAAAATATGATTACAGGGTCAGTGGCTGAATTCAAAGACCATATTGTGTCAATCTATGCTATGATGGGGGGGGGGGGGGGAGAGAAAAAAAATACGTTAAATGAATTTTAGCATGCACCCAACGATGGGACATTTAACTGTTTAACATTCTAAAGTGTGTGCCAATACCAGTCCATCTTTCTAAGCAATTTAACAGTGGTCAGCAGGACATGCATGGTAAGTAATCAAAGGGGAATGCTTAAAACTATTTTGTCTTCGCATCTTTGAATTTCACATCTTCATGTGGATAATCCTCTTTTCTTCAAATTTGATAACACTTTATAAATAAGGGATAAGCTGATATGCAAACACAATCCTTCAATTGTGCCGGATTATGCTGCTGGTCGGCAGGTTTCTTCAGGGCTCTCCCAATTCCCCCGCCCTTGCTTTCTTGCACTGCTCCATACTCACTTCACTTCGCCCTCAATGGCTCTCAAGACCTCAATGTTAAAAGCCACCCAAATTTCTCCATTACACTCCATTCCAAAATCCTTCAAATGTTAGCACTGCCACAAAACTAAAAAGAATTACTTTCAATAAAAAATCTTTCTGTCCGCTCACTTAACATTTCATGTGACGATAGTTTTTAAGCTGGTGGTTTATGCTAACTTGTAATAGTTGGGTGTGAAATACTGTAAGCGTGCCGCCATTCATCATCACTGACACAGTGTTCTCCAGTTCAGCTGATGTAATTGGCGAGTTGGGCAGTCAGCCGAGGCGGGACTTTGCATTCTTCTTACATGTTTATTTTCCCCCTACACACCTGGTGAGAGGGGAAGCGGTTACCTAGCAACCAGCAGTTCATCCTTGCATCCTTTCTGTCTCTCCTCTCTGTGTCTCTATCGGCCGTGCACCTTTCTTTCCCCACCCCCCCCCCTTACATACAGGCGAGAGAGGAGAAGCTGTTATGCATATAGCAAAAAAAAAAAAAAAAATCCGAGTTCTCTATCCCTCTATCTCTCTCAGCCGCGCGTGCTTGCTTCCTCCCCTGGCACATCTGGCGAGAGTGGAATCAGTAGAGTACATGAAGCATTAAATAAATTAATCATAATATCTCAGTTCTTAATTATGCATGTTCATCCGGTCAAACGTACTGCGCCACAGAGTGTTCAAGTGCTTCGCCGAGTCTGACCTCTATCAAGGTCAATGTAGTCGTGTGAATGCAACGGTAATTTGCTATGACACTATGCCGTTCTTACACGTGTATAACTCTGAGGTTGCAGACATTTTATCAAGATTATCTGTCACTCAAAATAGTTGTATATATCATCAAAGCCACTGGTTTCGCCTGAAAATGTTACGCAATATATTTTAACAAGTAATTATTTTTGCAAAAATATTTTCTTTTGCGTTTAAATCAATTTTTTACTGTACGTTTTGTGTTAAATTATAAACGGCTGGCAATCAACATTATGTTTGAATTGTGTATTAAATTAACTCAATAGGCAGCTTCTTCTGAATAAAGTGATACCCCGAGAAGCGTATAATAGATATCACCTGATCGCCAACAATTATATAGTTTGAACATCGAGCGAATTGTATTGCCAAGCGTGAAGTTCATTTTCAGTAGATTCTTGTGGGGAAATCGGAGGATTTATATTAATTTATTTCAACATAAACAAATCTTCTGAATAAACTGACAACCAGGAAGGGTCCCTTCGACTGCTTTCGACGCCAAATACATAAGCACCGAGCCCGAGTACAGCATAACTTGCGACAGGCAACAGTACAGGAAAATCAGAAGAGGCGTTTTTGAATGATTAATTATTGAATACCGTAAATATAAATAAATTATAATTTCATTATTTATTCATTTATCGTAATCACACATTTTGTAAAGTTAAATAATATTTATAACTTTAAAAGGTAGACACCACGCATGCAGTGTCACCAAAGTAAGTGTAGGTGGCCTGGATTGCATAACCTTTGACTGTCCTTGGTGATATGTCTGCAGAGCTCTGTTTTCTCCCCATACACGGCTTGCAAGGTGGGAGTTTGTTGCTTCGCTATCAGCATGGCATCCTTGTGCCCTCCCTCTGGGTGCCTACCGGTTTGGAAGGGAAGAAGAGGTTCATTATCTCACTCCTCCCACCGCTGAGGCTTCCTCCTCTCTGTGACACTCATTGCGAACACACCGCCTGATAAATAATGTCATGTGTGCTCTCAGCTGGTCGAGTGTGCACCGTACATTCAACATTCAGTTTACATTTGATATTTTACTATTTTCTTTGTCAGAGGGTTTGAAAGTTCGGGAGTCAGCTTGCATTCGGTGCTCGCTAAAATCAATTATATAGTAATTATGGTAATTTGTGATATTATATTCTTAATATAGGCGTGTTTATGTGAAATGTTTTTAATATTTTACATACGTTTGTTTCGATGGAAAACAATTTCTGTTGACTTGAAGGGGAAATTAAACTTCCTGCAGAAATTAAATTTCCAACTGAGGTGTTGGTTCAACCTGTTACCTCATATGTATACCAATATTTTCCCTCAGGATTTTCCCCAAAAACCAGGTACGGATTATAATCGATGGCGAATTAGAATCGAGTAAATATGGTATTTGGCCCCTGCATTTCAGTATCCATTAGCTAGCATTTGACCTCTACTAGCATGCATTAATTTTTCTCTAGCTTATGTTAAACCCCACTTGATTATATTTATCTCCCGCTACCTTACATTAAGCCCCCTTTAGCATATGCTCGGTCCCACTAGCTTACATTAAGCATCCGCTCGTTCTCATTTAACCATTACAGTCCATGGCCAGACCCTAAAATATGGCTGTTTGGTACCAATTTGCTGTGAGCATCACAGGCAAGGGTTGCCAGGCCGAGCCCGAGGCTGGAAGGAAGTCGGCCAAGGCAACAGGAGTTATGAAAACAGCTGGGGGAATGGTTACCTAAACAAGGTCAGGCGCCAGAGTATAAATGACGCGAGCACGGGTGACTCGCAGCCATATTTGTTCCTGACTACAGCCGAAGACCGCCAGAGACGTCATCGCCGAGAGGACCGCCATCCTAGTGGCCCGGGTTCGACTTCGAGGAGCAGCTGCCGTTGAGACGAGCCTCTACGTAGTCGTCGACGATATATTGGGTAATTATCACTTCCGTTAGGGAGTCCGAGTACCGTGAGGCGAAGGCTAGTGAGGGTTGTATTAATTGCTCCCCGAGAGCGAACTACAGGCTGCTTAATTGCTTTCAGCTCCACTAAATGTAAAGTCTATTGAGTCTTGTAATTAAAGTGTTACTGTAAGAATATCGTCATTCCATCCTGTATTGAATGTATAGTTATCGTGTTCAACTAATGTAGTGTTTTGTATATTCGCTCTTGTCTCTCTGAACTATGCTACCCCCTTAATTGAATGCGTGCCCATCTGGCGAAAGCGGGGTCACAGCAAAATGGAGGATTAAAAACTCTTTACGTTAGTAATTCCCTATCACCTAGGAAAGTCGAAAAGCCATTCTGGATGGCTCAACTGAGTAGCTTTTAAAAATGATAGCCATTTCAATATGGCGGCTGGAGAGAATATGAAATATGCTTTAAATCTGTTCTGGTTAGTGCATTTTTAATATATATATTTTTAAATAAAAGATCTCTGATTGTTCTATATCATTTATCATGAAATCCATCTTCGTAACTCTGATATGTTCAAACTTAATGCAAAAATAGGTTTAAAAATGTTTCGGAACATATTTAATCTAATATATAAGGCAGAATGTTCTGTAATATATTAAGATAGATACTTTTGATACAACGTGCGATATTCCAGCGATTGTTGGAAAATGGTTTGGGGATGCAGGACTATGCGATGTTTCTGTAGAGTTCGAAATTGTGGCAGAAGGACCTGTGAACAGTGTTTTTGAAGGATGGCATTATAATCGTGACATGTTGTTACACAAGATAGTTTATGAGGCTTTCCAGCAATGTTGTGAAGTAAGTTTTTGAAATGGGTAGACAAGTACTATCAAGATAAGAAGTCTCTGATAGAAGTCACACTGAGAGAAATAGATGACTTCTCTCAGAATCAAAGTGAGGAAATTCAATCCAGTGTGCTGCGATTATCTACGTTTGAAGAAACGGCGGTATTATACGAGAAATTTCAGAAGGAAATGAGAGAGAATGCTAGGTCCACTGCATCTCTGTGAATTTCGTACTGTGATATAACTGAGATTATTCTTGACTTGATTAAAGCCCCATGTGAAGGAAACTGGAATCTGTATATTAGTGGCGCCAGGAGAATAATTCCATGGTGTTTTGCATATTATAAGCAGAATTTTTCAAGGTATCTGGCAATATACCATACACAAATGACCCGGCTTGAAACAAATTACCTATTATTCACTAACAATTGTTTTTTCGATTTTTTTCAATACAGCTTAACGACCAAAATGGTTATTTTAAAAATTCCAGTTGATCAGGCAATGGAAGAAACTGTCAACCATGATACTCAAACTTATGTTGAAACCACAGGATTCAGCCTAAAATCAAGTACAGTATCAAAATACCATTTGACAGCTGAGCATCATAGTGTGGGAATCAAGTAATTATGCTAACTAAGTGGCACTACACATAAGCAAAGCCACCATCATGACTTCGGAAGAGTCCGTAAAACAAAAGTTGAAGCTTGTGTGAAAACTGTTGTTGAGTTGCTTGACAATGATTGGATAAACTCATTTGAAAACAATACAAAAGATGTAATCAGTTTATCATTGGGGATTGTTGTATCGCAAGACATCACAAAGATCTACTTCATGGGAAATAATTGAGACTACCAGGTTACAACGAATTTGTGGAAAACATGTTAAAAAAGGGCAATGATTTTTATGACCTTAAAAAAATGAAACTGAAAACTTTCAGCAACATAAAAGAGATGAAGACCACACGAGGTAATGTGGAAACTGTACTTATGGCTGAAAACCAGTTATTTGCAAGAATGTTTCTTCTTGCTAGTTCAAGGAAACTTGATATGAAAGAAGTTCTGAAGCATCCCCTTGGGCCCCTTCCATGTGCTCTAGCAAACTGTGACGGATCCCTGAAAATGCCTAACAAATGTGCTCTTGAACTTCATATAGAGCAGCAAACATTACCTCAAGTTGATGGTGTTAACAAATACCCTTCAACTATAATTGATGGTGTGGCAATGATATACAAAACTAATGGAGAAAATCAAACATTCTCAGAGATCTCAGAAATACTCTTGAAGACTACTTTGCAACATGGTAAGAAAAGTGACCATGTAGATGTGGTTTTTTATGTATACCAAGAACTCCATAAAGCAGTTCGAGAGACAGAGGTTGAACATCTTCTCCTGAAATCCCTATTTCGAAAGTAATGCCTGAACATAAAGTTAAAAATTTGAAGCGTTTGCTATCATGAACCTCTATACAAAATTAGCTAACACTATGACTTGAAGACGATCAAGCGACGAGTATTAGGCCAAAAACGTTGTTTGTAACACAAAGAATAAATGTTTCTTTGTAACTGACGGTCAGGTGGAGGAAGTGGAATCCCTTTAGTACAGACAAGAAGAGGCAGATACACAAATAATTCAGTGTGCTCAACATGCTGCCCATTCACAATATTCATCAGTGATTATTGTATCAGAAGACACCGATGTTTTCATCCTTTCTCTGGCTTTCTATTGCAGAATTGGATGTGACATATACATGCGATTGGGAACAAAGAATCGTACGAGATTAATATTGGTTAACAGGATAGCTAGTGATCTAGGTTCACCAGTGACTTTGGAGTTACCAGGATTACACGCCTTTACAGGATGTGACACTATCAATTCATTTCCAGGTCAAGGTAAGAATAAAGGTTTTAAACTGCTGACTGAGTCTGAATACCCCAAGAAATGTTTTGCTTGTTTAGGTGATGAGTAGCAATTGCCAGAAGAGCTTTCGAAGTCCTGCTGGCATGTACATGCAGACTGTATGCTTGCCGTACCGAGAGCCTAGATTGAAATATTTGCACTATGTCCTGTGGAGAGCAAAAAGAAGATTAGCTCCATCATATTCTCTTCCTCCTTGCAAAGACACATTACACCAACATTCCTTATGAGCGAACTACCTGTGTGTCATTTGGAAAAGAAACATGGAGTGTGAGCCGATCACTCTGCCACAAAATCTAGGGCGAGCGACTCTTAAGAATGACTGAGCGCTTGAAGTTCAGTTTATAACACAATTTCCTGCACCCCAAACAAATTTGGACATGATAGCATGCAAATGCAGGAAGCTGTGTACATCGTGTTGTGAGAGTGTTAGTAATATTATTAATTGTACAGGTGCTTGCAAGCGCAACAGTTCATGGTGTAGCGATATCGAAAGTAATGAATATCGAATAGGCGAAGGAGAAATAGTTGAATATTACGATGACAATGGCATAGACACTTAGAACTAATGAATTTCACTTGTTTAAAACTTGTATGATGTTAGTATTAATTTAAGCTATACCTGTAATTTTTTGAATACTTTGCTAGGGATTATGATCTGGGTAGAAACACTAAAGCAGTTGAGTGTTTGCATCAGTATTTATTGTTAACTTTTCTATTTGCAATTTTCCCTTTATAAATATGTTGTTAATATGTTTAAACGGTACATTCCAACATTATATGCAGTTGTGAGATATTTGAATTCTGGGGACAGTTCAATCTGGCTGTGTAAATAACAAAAGGTTGTGCATTCAATGATAAACCATATTAGAAGAAAATATATAATTCAAATTAAAGAAAAACTTCTAAAATTTTAGTAACAGCTGTACACTCATTGACATGCTTCAGTGTCACTGTCCATAAAACCCTACACTGTTTAGTCCACTGTCGTGGTCAGCCAGTCATTGAATGAAAAAGCCTCTTATATAGTAATATAATACATTAACAGTTTAAAAGTTTTTCTTTCTTACTATATTATTACAGAACATGCTCCTGATTTTTGACGTGAAATATGTTCCAAAACACTTAAAATCCTATTTTTTTCACATTTAACTTTGAAAAGACTAAAGTAATGAACATGGACCCCATACCAAATAATGTAGAACAACTCGAAATATTAATTTAAAATAAATTGTCAAAATCGGAATAACGGAAGCAGAGATACAGCAGATTCCATATATCCTCCAGCCACCATTTTGAAATAGCCGCCAATTTTAAAAATACTCAGTTGGGCTGTCCAGTTTGCTTTTTCGGCATCCCTAGATTATAGGAAATCACTGATGTAAAGGATTCTTGGTACTTCAATTTGGTACAAAAAAAAATGCCTGACCTATGAACTATTATAGCTAAGTCACGTTTTTTTTTTTTTTTTTTCGTGAAAAGTTTTCACAAATAGTTGAAGTTCAAAACACTTTACTGCTGATGCACATTCGTGATTGGATGATTTTAATTGCCACACATCTTAGGTGTTTGCCTGTCAAACAGGGATGTTCAATGTTGAATTAACTTAATTCTGATTGGCCCAGTTCGGTAACAAACTGTCTTCTCACAAAGACAGACATTCAATGCCTAAAGGAAAGTTGGAATTATGCAAATAGGATATTGGAGTTTAACTTACATGTACATCTTTTTGCGAAAAACAGGTGAGCCTATTTATAGCTTACGTTCACATCCCGTTAGCTTACATTTTGCCTCTACTTACTTATGTCCACCCCTTGACCTCCTCTAGTTTACATTCTTGCCGCCCTACCCGAACCCCACTAGTTTATATTCAGCCTCCCACTACATTATGTTAAGTATGGGTTCCCACAAGCTTACATTCAGACCTTCACTAGTTTATATTGTTATACGCTGCAGCTGGCGCCGGGTGCTGTCTGGTGTTGGGGGGGGGGGGGGGGGAAGAGACCAACTTCGACCCTCCCCTCTTCCTGGAACGACGCACTCGCTGCCCTGTTGCCTCCCTTATCCCTCTGGGAAGCCCGTGCATAACTGACAGTGGCGAGACTTGCTTGCGTCACAGCCTCTCCCGCTCCCTGCTGAAGAAACCAACAGGAGGTGCAAGAATACTCTGGGAATTAGGACGCTCGACGCAGCGCGCGAGTTAGAGAAAATTATGGGCGACAGCTTACGATACTATATATACTGCCGTGGTCCAGCAGCCAGCATTCTTTGGTGAAGACCATCTAGCTGAGCGAGGGCGTAAGTAAAGAGCAGTACATCCGCGGACAAGGTGTTCTTGGTGTGAATGGACGAGAGGGCGTGAAACCCGGCAAGTGAAGCCTGCTGTGCGTGAGAGCGCTCGGGGAACTCTAGGACATTGCGAACTGGCGAGACATGGACTAAATTGAGGTAGGACTGAGTGGACATGTAATACGGATTTTATTGTAAATATTGGAACTGTAAACTGTGGACACATAATTTATAAACTAATTGAATAGGTTGATACATTGTCTTTTGGAACTGATTTCTAATGATTTAATTTAATTCATTTCTTTGAGGTAATTAGAAATCATATTCATTGAATTCATTAATTGTAAACAGCAACCGGTATTAATTTATCGTGAGATGTTGAGTTGAGAGAATCTTGTTTCTAGTTATTGTAAATAAAATTTGGAAATTGTAATTAACTCTTTTATTTAATAAATACTTCCATCCCTTAACGAACTTGGTTTAGCCTACTTAATTTATATAGAGAAATTGTAACAATATCCCCCCCTTTTTTTGCTTAACTTTAGCCTCGGATGCTAAGCCCACACACACATATATAGTAGTCCATGGAAGCCCCTTGCCCCTACATATTACGTTCAGTTCAAGTTATGGCTATGCATTCTGAGTGACGACCTGTTATCAGAAGTGCTGAAGGACTCACCACACTGCTTGCAGGACTTGGCACAGTTGACCATCATCCACGTGGGGTTCCTGGCACACTCCCCCTTCCGAGCCCACTGGTTGCAAAAGTGATGGTTGTCCATGCACGTATCTACACAAAAATACCATTAAGTAAGGGGAGGACCTCAATAGACCCAAATCTCTTAGAAACAATAAATAGAAGACAATCATATTTTGAAAAAGTTCATGTGCTTCCATTAGATTCACCAAATTTAAGTAAACAGATTTAGATAGTGTGATCAAGGAGCTTAATTGCCTAAAACGTTTTCCAGTGATTTAAATATATTTCACAGTTTTTCGACATCACATCAGAGGAAATGGTATAAAAAGTACTAATTAAGGTGAAAAATAAATATCAAATACCTTTTCAGCACACTTATAGGCATTTTAATTTCTGCTTACACTTTCTTGAAGTTATGAGAATGCGATGAAGAAATTTATTTCAAATTCAGTACACGCCTGTAATTAGGGTTCAACTTCTGGCTATATTTGCTTTAAGTTGTGTCCTTAATATTATAAAACTATGAATAAACCGCATAATTAATTTTCACACCACCTCTTTATAACATTATTGTAATGTCAGGAATTGCTTTGAATTGTACTCAAACATTTTACTTGTGTATAATTTTTAAATTAATTAGTATTACCATTTCACACAATTATTATACCACAATCGTAAGAAAGAAAGAGTTGAAGTGCTCTGTTTTGTAATGTGTTATGTGATTGTAAATTTTTTCATGGTGCGTTTCAGGATAAATAAGAACATAATGATAGTATTGCATGAAAATTGTCAAATGTAACATATGGTGTATTGAATTCCAGTTTGTGATTATTGTTCAACAAAAGTTTCACCAGTGTTTTCAAAAAGCTTCTTCCTGTAATCCAAGTGTAATTAGAGTGTTTAAGAATTTTAAAGACAGAGGTAAAATAGGTGCCCAAGTATAACTGAAGTAAACATTGATAATGTGAAGCAGCATTCCAGTAATTAGAATTCAATTCATCGTACTTTGTGTGAATTGCAGCAACCAAGGTCAACTGCCAATAAAGCCCTGCAAAATTCGTTACTTCGTTTACTGCAAAGTGAAGATCATTCAGTCTTTGTAGCCAAATTATAATCCTTTGGTTATGATTTTGGCTGTTCCATACTAGCCTCAATTAATAATGATAAAGAACTCAAAGAGAGAGTTGTTTTCCAATTAAGCTACTAGCAATGTGTTTGGACTTGTTAACTGCATCAACATTTGAATATGGAGTCCTGCAATTATGCACAGCATGATTCGATTTTTTTGATGATAGCTCAAAATGTCATAAGGTGATAGGCACATTAATGAATAATTTACTTCAGGTGCTGACATTCCCTTGTTTATCGATTTCTGTTGTCTGCATTGGCCAAACTGCAGCTTGCAGATTCTCAACAGCTGCTTGACATACACTTCGGCGTCCACTTCAAGAGAAATATTTATCAGTACACTGGGATTGGCGGGATAAATCTTCCCACAACGGCAGTGAAACATTAATTACACATTAGGCCTTTCCTTGTGGTATTGTCATTTTATTCCAGTTTTTCCTGAAATACTTCATGAAAAACTCAGAGTCGTAGAACACTTTACAAAAAACAGCACCTACCCCCCCCTCTCTCTCTCTCTCTCTCTCTCTCTCTCTCTCTTTCTCTCTCTTACATTTAGAAAGTAATAATTCTTTAAATCAATGATAGGACTTTATGGACAATCTGCATTTAGTAATTAAGTTAACTTACCTGGTTTAACTATAGTTGGCGGACTCACAGTAGATATTCCACGACACTCATACAGGCGGTTCACTTTCACAATGTCTGTCTGTAAAAATAAGTCTTATTTACAATAACATATTTTTTAAGTTGTCTTGTAAAACATTGAAAGTGTTTAGGGTCATCTTAGTATATGCCCTTTCTTTAGCTCGACTCTAGGAGCAGGTTGAATGCATATCTTTTCCACTCTTTTTATTCTTTATATTTTAAAATAAAAACATATCCCTTACTTAAAGAAAAGAGGTGAGGGGGGCCCATAATTATTTATAAAAGATAAAATGAATTCAGATGAGGCCAGCTATATCACTGCACAAATTATGTTATCTAGTATTTATAGGTTATTTCCTTGGGAAACATGGGTACGATACTATTGTGCATACTAACGCCCGACCCTCCTCCTGCAACGAACACACTAAGTAAGATACACTAGACGAGATATCAACATACATTGCCCCAATTTATAATTCAGAACACTGACCTATAGATCATATAAGGTCTCCAAATTTTGTAAATGGGTAATCCTTACACAAGTAATTATTGGATTTCTGTAGGTTAATCCCATTTCCTCTTAGTCTGATCCTCTCCATCCCCATCTTACTTATCTCCTCAGACTAGCTAGATTGGCAGGTATTATACCTTAAACAACTTCCACTCTGTTGTCACTTCCCTAACATTAATATGAACAGAGGGTTAACAACCCAATTTGCAGAGAAAACGTGCTGTTTTGGATCTAATTTTCTGATTTAAAGAACACCTCTGCGAGTACAAATGTCCATGTGTGCATACACAAACTCTTCTTGAACATACACCGATGAGCCATTACAGTATAACCACAGCGACTCGGGAACATTTTTCACACAGAGGGCTACACATGAACTGCAGGCCGCATGGTATGTGGAGCGTGTATAGGAAACATGTGTACAAACTCGGACACGTGATTCGTGACCGGAAAAGAGGAAGATTGATACAGGACACCCATGGTCCATCTCAAATAATGACTGGAGCAGCCCCTAAAGGCGGTGGGCGAAAATGATATTACGTGGGATATTAGGCAAAGTACTTGCGCCAGAAGAACACAAAATGTTATACGGAGCAATTAAACTAAAATCTTGGATACACGGGAGGTATGGTCCGTCGTACACACCCCCATCATGTAAATAATAGTGGTTGGCACCCTTTGATTGCATGCAACACGTACACCGTAAAGTTAATTTAATTCGCGATACTATGGAATGAAGCAGGACGACGTAAGTACCAAAAAGCCCCCCATTGTTTCAACTCTCTAGGACCCACCATTTCCGGTTAAATCGCAAACGAAAGTTACAGTGGTAGAAATAGCATGATCCAGTGAGTAGGCAACCCTTCCCGAACCCGGAGGAACTCAGCGGAGAGTCCCCGACGAATGCGTGAAGAGAGTGTGGCGGCATGTAACATTGATGTCTTGAGAGCCGATGAGGTTGATTGAGGTGAGTATTGAGCTGCACCAGAATGAAAGGGCGGGGAAAATAGGAGAATCCCGAAAAAAAACCCGCTGAGCAGCGGCATCGTCCGGCACGATGCCCACATACGAACGTCCGGGGTGACTTGGCCGGGAATTGAACCCGGTTCTTGTAACGCAAGTACTTTGCCTAATATTCCATGTAATGTCCTTTTCTCCCACTCCTTTAGGGGCTGCTACAGCCCTTATTATTTGAGATGAACCATGGGTGTTTTGTATAAATCCTCTCTTTTCCCGTCACGAATCACGTGCCCGAGTTTGTACACATGTTTCCTATACACGCTGTATGGGGCAGGTCCACAGGCTCACTGTTAGAGTCCACGGCATCAAAATGGAAAAAAATGCCTTTCTAACCGAGTTTGACAAAGCTCAAATAATGACGGCATGGCGCCTTAGTACCAGCATCCGTAAAACAACCCTTTCGTTGATTACTCTCGTGCCGCCATTGTGAGAACGCATCAAAAATGTTGCAACGATTGGGAAATGTCGACAACAGCCAGAGGGCAGCGGAGGCTTCTGCGCATTGATCGGAGCGACAGCAAGGCCACAGTTTGAGAAATTGCACAGAGGTACAACAGTAGTGACTAGGACAATGTTTCTCTGCAGACAGTTCATCGACCACTACTGCAGACGGGACTGTTGAGTCGAAGACCAACTAGTATTGCCACACTGACTGCACGTCATCAACAGCAGCTCCTGAGGTGAGTAAAAAATCGACACCGGATTGTGGATGATTGATAAATAGTTGCCTGGTCTAATGAGTCACGATTCCTGGTTCATCACATAGATGGCCGAGTGTGTGTATGCCGATTACTATCGGAGGGTATGGCACCTGGGTGCACTGTTGGGTGAAGACAAGCCGGAGGAGAAGGCGTGATGGTTTGGGCGATGTTTTCGTGCGAAAAATTGGGGATCATTATTCCGGTTCACAATCCCCGACAGCTGCATGGCATCTGGACATTATTTGGGGACCAAGTTCAGCTGTTCATGTCAACAGTGATCCCTGCTGGCAACTGCGACTTCCAACAGGCCAGTGTGCCATGCCACACAGCCAGGGTTGTGAAGGAAGGATTAGAAAAACATGGGAGTGAATTTGCATTAATGCCCTGGCCCCCAAATAGCCTGGTTATAAACCCAACTGAACATTTGTGGTTCAACATGGAGAAGCGGTTTCATGCTACACCACTATCGTTCCACATTTTATGCCAACTGGAAGACCAGCAGTTGTGCTTGTGGTATTAGATATCCCAGGATATCTTCCACCACGTCATTAAATCGATGTCTCACTGAGAGGCCGCAGTTCTGCATGGTAAATATTTTCTAATGCCGTATTAGGTAGACGGTCATTATATAATGTCTCATTTGATTGGCTTTGTGTTTGGGACTGTTTGAGTAACAGAAGCCCTGTTAATTGTTTTCATTACTACTACTAGATGAAAAGGTTCACAAAACAACTGCACCTTGTTATAAATGTATTTTAATTAATATAAGTGGAAATTTTAATCACTTTTAAATTGCAGTTACTTGGCCCACTTGTATGATTAAATAAATTATAAATGTTATCCTCTGGAATTATTAAGATGTTTGCATGGAAATGTGCTGTTGTAATCTAAATATTACTTTTTTTCTTTTGAAAATTTGTATTATGAGACGCCTGCAAATGTAAATATAACAACATATACTCATATGTCAGTTGTTGTTGGACTGAAATACTAGGGGCTTAGTGGTTATGTAATTAACATGCTGGTTTCCTGTCATGGTTATCTGGACTTGATTCCCAGCAAAGCCCTTGTCCTGGAATTTCTCTCATGGGAAATCTTACTGATATTTCCATAGGTTTTCTCAATGTACTCCTATTTCCTCCACCACTCCCTTCGTATAGTCTATTCACGGTAAAGCGAGCACTTTTGAAAGCTCTCTCTCATTTGGAATAACATAAGTCAATAAATGTGTTTTATTTTAGCCTTAGACGTTAACTTCCCAGCGCAGTGGAATATACACACCCTGTTTATTACTTATATGACAATATTTATTTAGAAAGGATAAACGATGGTTGAAAGTAAATGTGACTAGGGCCTCAAAAGTACTCACTTTACCGTTAATAGCTTATAATAAATATCATTCATTCTTCAGACCAGCTGGGGACAACATATATATCCTTCATGTAGGGCAGCCAGCTTCTTTTGACATTGGCTTCTTATCGCCCCAGCCATGTTTCCCTGCCTCAAAGATGGGAACTATTTGCAGGGGTTTCACGCTTCTCTTATTACGAATACTACAGCATGTTGTTACAGAATTTCAGATGACTTACGAAATAACATCCATATTTCTCAGATACTTTGCACTTGAAACACACATTAAGAACCTACTACAGTAAATTTTTAGATATCTCATATAACCTATTTTAAAAGAAAGCCATTTTACGAGAGTGCTGATATTTTATTTTTAATTCAAATTTGGGCGTTGTTGGCCACACTGTCAGGTTTATGATTTTTCACCAATAATGCAATGACTAAAGGAGATATAGGCTTACCCATATCCTCTTTGATAACAAGATCTCAAGAAAATAAAACAAAATATAGTAACAAAATAATAAACAAATTAGGAGCTCCAGCCAGCAGTTACCTTACTGAAACCTTTCCTTTGGCCCAGCTGTGTGCCAGTTCTTTTCGGCAGGATCGTGGGTGAACGACGATCTTTGGAGAAGGCAAACATCCCATAATGCATCACTGAAACTAAATAATAAACTTTTTGAAATATTCTGATGTCACGCTCCATTCAATGTATTACATGAGTTCAGACAGGAAAATGCATGAGTGTTTATTGCCAGCAGAACTTAAATAATGTCTGTGTATCAAGACCACTTTAGTTATGCTACAGTCAAGGGGATAAGCAATTTTCTTACTGTCATTATAGCCTACCTACAACCAGGT
Organism: Dryococelus australis; assembly: GCA_029891345.1. NCBI lineage: Eukaryota > Metazoa > Arthropoda > Insecta > Phasmatodea > Phasmatidae > Dryococelus > Dryococelus australis. The sequence continues at coordinate 58,962,033 of CM056994.1, read as the reverse complement.
AGAAAATGCCCATCATTACATATATTCATAATAATGTGTGCTTCGATTGTTGTTGTTACTATGCAATCAGTGACTTAGAATGGAAACTGAAGCATAGTTATGTACATATGAAATTTGCAATTTGTTGTCTAGTGAGTGAAGAACATCTTGAACGCCGATGAGGGTGAAACAAGGTGAGGGTGGAGAAGCACCGTAATGAGAAGACTAGGGAAACGGGAGAGCCCTGGGAAAACCCACCGACCAGAAGCATCGTATGGCATGATTCTCACATGCGAAAATCCGGGAGCGACCCCAATTGAACCTGGTTCGCCAAGGTGGGAGGCGAGTAGTCTAACCATTACACCACCATGGCCCTTTGTTGCCTAGTGTTTTGCCACTAACCCTACATGAGCTTCCCTTATGCGGGGGCCATGTATAAGGCAGTCAGTTCGTTACTACAGTGGTAGAAATGTGCCCACTAGGGACACTTTGACTTTTGTTACACTAATTAGTATTCTTCCGTCATAATTCATTAAAACCTTGGGCTCTATCCACCCTGTGTGTACTGCCAACATCTCGCTAAGTGTGCTTTTCCCTCTGGCACTAAAACTTCAACAGACCACCATCACATTACAGCTGCTATGTTACATTTACAGGTCCTGGCTATCTCCTCGTTGGAAATTGTGACTTAATGCGAGGAAGAGTCACTTCAGCATATTACTTCTAGAATTTCATGCTATGTGCACTTTGCTCAATGCAGTTGAAGCGTTTTCTTCGTTAAGTGTTTTGATGTTGCATCCATGTTCCACCTACATAATAAAAACATAACTAGAGAACCTGGAATTTGGTGAGTTCATTTGACTGCTTTGCTAAGTTTGACAATTATTTTTATAACCCAAGCACTGTCATTTGCCCATTGGCTGGTGATTTCACGAAGAGCACTTTTTTTGTTTCCGAGGTTGTATGTGGTTCACTCTGTCTCTTTCTGCGTGTGTGTTATTGGTTTACATTCCTGTGGGGCATGTAAGGAAACAAGTGGCTGAACCACACGAATAACAAGAAAGACACATTTTTAATGTTTATCCCATGGTTTTCTGGCATAAAATAACTAAATGTGTTATTCTTGTTATATTGGACAAACACCCGACACAAACTAGTGGAATTCTGCAGGGCCATCAACATACAGCACAGCTGTGCAGGGTGGAAACTAAACTATTTGCAGAAGGGGGTGGGGGACTTTTCTCAGTGAATTTGAGAATTCTGGAGATTTATGTTCTCCAGCCAGTGCCTACTTTCCGTCTTAAGTAGGCATTAAGCTTCGTTGTTACTGATAAGTGAGGATGATAAGTCTCATCAATCATTATGATTTATTACTTTTCAGGGAGCAAAATGGCTTTCCTTGGCAAAGAATTAATTTGTCTAACATAAGTCAAGGAAAAAAATGTATGAGGGGGAAGGGGGAGATTCTTTGACATACCCCCCCCCCCCAATTGATACGCACTCTACAGCAGTGGCTGAAACCACGAGTTACACATCCTGTTTGTTGCGGGTGAATTAAGGGGAAAAGCAGGAAAAATGAGTGTAAACTGGGGAATCCTAACACACCATCTGAGAACATATGGGGAAGAACCCACAAAATAAGTTCAAGTGAGCGTATACAACTTCGAGAAATTCCACCCCCTGGAACTAAAAAAAAAGTTAAATGTACCTGTTATCTTAATGACCTAAAGCCATCGGGCTTTGAGCATGCCTACAGAGTCCTGTAGCAGTAGCTCAAACCATTTAGGAGATATAGTAGTTTCAAATTAGATCCCTTTTTAAAATCGTAAAGTTAAGGTAAGTTAGACAATACACCATGAGGCAGTGGGTGACAAAATGTAATGTGATAGGTCAAACCGTTATAGAAATAATGGGGAGTGAATATTAAACCCCCTTAAAAACTCAACATTTTTAAAAATCTAGATTTTGTGATACACACCTCTTAAAATATGCTTTAGGGCCAAATACAAAGTTACTAGGAACAGTGAGCAATCAAATGTAGAAAGGAGCGAAACGTTCTCACACTTTAATGCTATATCTTCGTAGGGTTTTGGGCGATGGCATCGTTGTCGGAAAGGGGGGGGGGGGGGGGGTTGAAAAAATTCAGCATTCCACCGAAGTTGTTGAGGTTATAGGTGGGTATAGGTATCAAAATAGCGATTTTTCAAAGTACAATATCCTGTAGTATATAAATAAAACTGGTCTGCTTATTCTCTCAAAACTTTTAGGCCCCTGAGTGTGCCTACAGAGATCCGTCGCTATAGTACAAACCGTTGGAAATAAAATAGCAATTAGAAATTTGATCCCCCTTGAAGTCGTGCGGTCAAGGTGGGATGGTTTAAATGTTATTTACCTTACAGCATAATTTTCTACGAATAGTACATCTGGACACTTATTTGAAGAAAAATACGTATTCAGGCGAACATACCGGTATAAAGTGTCATATCAGACGCCATATTTGCTCGTAATTTGCATGCACCTTAAGCGAGGGCCGATACAAGGTAAATTGCATGCACGCATTTCACTAGTTTCTCGCTAGGTAATTCTATCATATTTTAGACAGCAGAGTAACCTACTAAATGGGACAGAAACTGCAAAAAAAAAAAAAAAAAAATGTAGCCCGGAGCTATACGCTGTTGCTAGTTCGTCTCTCCTCCCTTCACAATAAACACACTCCAAACCGGCTGGCGGTAGTTCCTCGGCTCGTGCCATAGAGGAAATAAGGAGGGCTAGCGCTCGTTATTGAATGAAATAAATTTGTCGCGCTGGCCATTTATGTCACAACACTTTCAAACCCCGTGTAAACCAGTACAACATACATACATGGTTCTTTCGACAATTATAAATATGTTTCATTCTAATTTAATTACATTCTTATAAATTTAATATTATTCTATACACCTGTTGTACTTTCATACGAAATAGCATATACGGATGTAGTAAATAACTAAACAAAAATTGAAATAAATAACTTTTTTAACGAACGTGTTCAATGCAAAATTGAGTGAATGTACAAAATGTTCGGGAGGTGATTCCTTATGAAAAACAAAGTCGAAAATATACAGGCCATCACATACCTAAATGGAATATTAAAGGAGATATGAGTCTATGAAAATTGGGTATTGAAAACGTATTTTTGCCAAATGCCTTTTACAACGCCAACAAAGTCAGCAGCAAAAAGACGGCTTATGCTTCCCATTTTGCAGACACTTGCGTAATGCTGGCCTTCCTCGGTCTCAGCACACTATTAAGCTTGAGGAAGTGATACATCAGCACATCAACAACATGCCCGCCACTAATACATTCTCCATAGCGCACCAAATGGGCGTGTCCCATTCAACCGTGTGAGATGTACTGTGGGTAAATCGCGGCAGAATGTACAAGACATTCAGCGAAAATACTTTCCAAACCCCAGTTTTCACAGGATCTTATCTCCGTTAATATTCGGTTTAGGTATATGGCGTCTTATATATTTTCGACTTTATTTTTCTTAAGGAATCACCTTCCGTAGTTTGGGCATTTAGTTTCCGAGCTTTATGTATACTTGCAATTCTTAAACAACAAAGTAATGTAATCATTTTCGCAAAGTGATATCGCAACTTCAGATGTCTAGTTTGAATACGGCTTCTATAATTACATTAACCTTATACATTTAGCTTTACAATGTAGGAACTTTGGATATGCTTCGTAATATATCTACAACTTGTGTACAAATACATTTTTTTACATTTCTGAAAGAGATTGTTTTATTTTGCAGTAAAAGGACAAGAAATAATATGATTTTCTTTGACGATTTATAAAAACTAACTTGGGTGGTTTGCAGGTAACTTCTAAGCCCACCATTTCTTCTTTTGGACCACTGCGTGTCCTTCAATCACATGTAAAAATCAACGCTGCCTTGGACATACCTCTTAACCGTACTCTTGTTTGAAGTAAACTATGTGACACTGAGACACTAAACTGTGATATATGTATGTAAGTCTTTCTTTATATAAAACGAAACGAAACCGGTCTGATTTGCCGCCAGTTTGAACAGTGCACTTTTATTTGGGCATAAAGATCCCGCATAATTTACTGTCGCACAGTCGATATTTCTGTATGCACGCCATGGGGTGTTTATGTGAGCGTATATGCGTTCCGGAACAATGATTTTTTTTTAAAAGTTAATGTTTTGGCAATGCTCAGTTAACCGCAAACTAGGTACAACTAAGCGTTTCTTCTACTTCAGCACTAAGGTTTTTAGCGTCTCAAAACAAAACTATATCGGATTAACGTGCCTTTTTATTTATCACCAAAGCTTGAATAAATTTGAAAGCTTGAGGAGTGTGACCTGCGGCACATGTATAACTGTATGTAGTCAAGGGGAAGTGACCGCTAAATTTAAATACTATGGGGAGCAAAACATTTATTCACTTGTCAAATTTTCGTACAGTATTTATCAATGAGGTATGTAATTTGAAGAGATTTTCTTAGACTCAAATACAAATCTAATGTACCGCTGGTCTCTGATGTCCGTCTACGGCTAACATAAGTGCGACAGTTGTTATGGGATGATGTTTCCTAAATCCTAACTTAGATTCAGTTAACAGATCATATTTGCTTACTTGTTAAAATGTTTGTCAATAGGAAGTTTCGACCACCATTCACATTACTGAAAAAATATCGGGAAGTTTAATTTATTTTTAGGGGGTGGGGATAATGAATAAAGCAGTTGTAGAAACTAATGAAAAAAAAAAACTGTGCAGTGAGAAATCTTTTAATAACGAGTGTTTTTGGGTTTATAAATGGGATGTATCAGAAAATTATATTCTCTGTGAAACCGATACTAACAGTGAAGTCAACATAGCTTTGCCCCTACCGCACCAGTACCTCTCATTTTCATATCCTTTGTACAGGCCTGTATTATGTGTATGTATATGTGTGAATATATGCATGTGTATATGTATATGTGTCTATGTATCAATATATATATATATCGTCTTCCAATAAAAATCACGTGACGTCTAGCGATTGGATATAGTGTAGACAAACACTGCTGTTTCCGCATGATACAATCAAGGATGACGCATAATACCTTATCCGACATGATTGTAATTCTTCATTATAACACTTGAAAACTTATGGCATTGAACATGCAAGTGTAACTATGTGTCGCCTACTTTCCAAAGAGAGGCTTAATATATCACTTTCCGGTCTGTGTGTGTACGCGTATGTCCCGCAACCCCTTTTAAATTTTTGATAGTGTAAACCGAATTTGACCAAACTCAGTTTACATCTAGTACTTAGTACGAACACCTTACTTCTATAGTTTTTAACAATGCCAATGGCAATGGTTTTTACACAGAAATACTTACATACATATATCACAGTTTAGTGTCTCGGTGTCACGTATGTTACGTAATACAAGAGTACTGTTAAGAGGTATGTCCAAGCCAATGTTGATTTTTACATGTGATTGAAGGGCACGCAATGGCCCAGAAGAAGAAAATATGTGTTTAGAAGTTACCTACAAACTAACCAAGTTAGTTTTTATAAATCGTCAAATGAAATCGTTTTATTTCTTGTCCTTTTACTGCAAAATAAAACAATCTCTTTCAGAATGGAGGCCATTTTATTATTTAGGGCGATATGTCATATCTCGGGAACCATTTGACCAATTTAAACCAAATTACGTATGCTGGCAGAGCATCATGTAAGCATTAATTTTTTTTAGCTGGACATTGTTGTTAGGCGGCAATTTTGAATGATAACATAAAATGAAAAAAATAATATTTTATATTATAGTTCGAAAACTATCAAAGCCATCCTCACCCAATTTGGCATGTAAGTTAGACTATGACAGGTCAGATAAACGTGCATAATTGAACTCGCTTAGATACTTATTTTCAAAATAGCAGCCACATAAATATTTTATCCTCGTTTGGTATGTAAGCTATACCATTTATCCAGTTTTGACTAAGTTTGGTATTCTGAAAGTGTCTACTACAAGCATCAATGTGCCAACACATAGCCGCTTTTGTCAGCCAGTTTTTAAGATAGTGCCACACGAATAAATATGGTTTTCATGTCATATCTCGGTAAACAATAAGCCGATTCATACCAAATTCGGTATACAAATAGTACTGCAACAGATCATGTTCACTCATATGTTTCAGGTATCTCAGACGTTATTTTCAAAATGGCGGCCATTTAGTTAATTTAGGTTCGAATGTTATATCGTCGAAACCATGTAATAATTCCAACTTATTTTTTGCTGGTAGTAGAAATTACAACTATCAATTGTACCTACACGAAGCATAGTTTTTCCGGCATTTTGTAAGATAGTGTCACATGAATATATTAATTTTATGTTCCAACAAAATTAGGCAAACAGTTTGCACTACAGCTGGTGGTGTAAACTGCTATGTTTTTAGTAGATCAGGCACTTATTTCAAAATGGTGGCTGCATAAATATTTCAGCTTTGTATCGTTTATTGATGAACACATTTCCAACTTAACTTTATATGTTTGTAGTAGCAATTACAATCCTCAAATTTGTCTTCACAGAACCTCATGCAATTTTGCAAGTTAGCCCCACAGAACAAATTACGTTTTTGTCATATCTCGGGAAATAATCAATCCATTCGACCCAAATTCGGCGAATAATTGGTATTGTGGTCGGACATATAACTATATTAATTTTTGCAGCGTGACAGACACATTAAAAATGGCAACTATAAAATAATTTAGGTTAATGTTCTATATATACAAATTTATGCAACCGATTTTAGCATTACTTTGTATACAGGTGGTATACAATAATCGAATGTGCGAATACATAAATTTTTGTCCTTAATTTGTGAAGATCGTCACATGAAAAATATAGTGGTTTTATGCCATACCTTAGAGATTAATTAACCGATATTTGCCAAATTTTTCACACAAATAAAGTAATTTTAAGTGTTTTATGTGGCTCAACCACTTATTTTCAAAATGGCCCTGATAATATTTTAGGTTACTGTTCCCTGTCATTCGAAACATTAGACTGATAAAATTCGAATTCTCGAATCCGACCTTCGTAATGCATTTGAATGCACACTAACTTATGGTACGAGGTTTTCTGGGATCGAATCCCTGGTAAGGCAAGTGCGTATTTGTAATTGTCTCACTGATGTTACATACGTTTTTCGTTTCCTCTCTAATAATATTGCTTTCAACGAGGCGGCAAGTCCTACCTGCCAACTCAGTTTCTAAGAAAGTATTTAAAATGTTAATACACCCATGTTGAGGAAAGTAGGCCCATGATTTATATAAGTAACTTCTTATTTGTGTTGACTCTGAGACCAGCGACAATTTACTTGCACTTGTTAAACTACAACGAAGTAATATAATGACAATCGAAAGTGATGTCGCAATTTTGGCTCGAATACGGCATCTACAGGATGTGTCTAAGTTCCCATTCACATATTTAAGGGCTTGTAGTGGAGACCAAGACGGCTACGTTTTGTACAGGAACTTATGTTCGGAAACGTACCGTTTCCACGCGACAAACAAAACACTTCCACATCACGTGTTGACCTCTCCCACGTATGGAACAAACTGTATGTTGTTTTTCTTCTGGGTCCACTTACAAGAAGGGCTCGGTGTGACGACCAGCGACGTCTTACACACAAACACGGCACCTACGTACCATGTTTTGGTATACATGATCACCAATACCTGGACGTCCAAGAACCTCCGCAGCCATAACCCACGCTAGTAGTTTTTCCTATGATTCCGAAGAGGTATGGTAATTAAAATCCTTAATGTAGCCCCACAGGAGTTAGTCTAGCGGAGTCAAGTCGGGCGAATGTGCAGGCCAAGCAATCGGGCACCCGTGAGGGTACGTGAAAGGCAATGTGGGTAAAAATGACTAGGGTAGTATGTACGTCATTCGACGATCACGTGATGTCCTGTGTCCGCGAGAGGTTTCTTTACATGTCATTCACTTGATGTGAGCTGCGGGGAGACACGTCGATCAGTTGACGTTCGTATCTGCTGTAGTACTTGTGTTCAATTTGTGATTATCCTCCTTGACGTGAAGTCGAGCTACAATTCTTTGCCAATGTGTTGCTGTTGAACATGGAAAACTACGCGTTTAGGGAATACACCGATATGATGTTATTGTACAGCGAAGCTCGGTGTAATGGGAGGGCTGCTCGTCAGCTGTATGAGAAACCTTTTCCACACCGCCAGAAACATTCGCACACCCTCTATGCCAAAGTTTACCGGTGGGCCTCGGAGACGGGTAAATTCACAGCCAACAGATCCGACTGTGGTGCTCCATGGCGGTGGTGCACCCCCGAATTCGACGAGGCTATTCTTGATGCAGTCGAAGAGGACGACGAGTACTAGAAACATAGCGCGTAAACTCAATGTGGATCACAAAACTGTCTGGCGTGTTCTGCATGAGCAACTGTTACAACCCTACCACCTCCAGAGAGTACTGGCAATACGTCCAGAGGATTTTGCGCCACGCGCCCACTACTGCAGGTGGTTCTAGCACCATTGTGTTGATGAGCCCGATTTTCCACGGCGCATCCTCTTCACTGATAAAGCCAAATTCACCAGGGAAGGTGTTTCCAATTCCCGCAACAGCCATGTTTGGGCCGATGAAAACCCACGTGCTACGGCCCTCATGATTTTCAGTAATGATACGGTATCAACATGTGGCAGGGTTTCTGGATGGACATGTTATTGGGCCATACCTTCTTCCACATGCTCTCACAGGTGCTGCGTACTTGATTTTCCATGAACACGTACTGCCTGGGTTTTTGGAAGATGCGCCACTGCATGTGCGTCAAAACATGTGGTTTCAGCTTCAGCACGATGGAGCACCACCTCATTTTTCTCTTGTGGTCCGACGTCATCTCGATCAACGTTTTGGCCAACAGTGGATAGGTTGAGGTGGCCCGATTGCTTGGCCTGCACGTTCACCCGACTTGACTCAGTTAGACTACTTCCTGTGGTACCACATGAAGGACGTGGTTTACTAGAACTCTGTGGGATCAGAGGAGGACCTGCTGGCGCGGATTATGGCTGCGGCGGATCTTGAACTTCCAGGTATTGGTGATTGTGTGTACCAGAACATGGCACTTAGGTATCATGTTTGTGTAGACGTCGCTGGTCGCCACATTGAGCCCTTCTTGTAAGTGGACCCAGAAGATAAACAATGTACAGTATGTTGTAGACGTGGGAGATGTCAACATGTTATGTGGTGGTGTTTTGTTAGTCGTGGTGAAATGGTACGTTTCCGCACATAAGTTCTTATGCAGAACGTAACCATCTTGGTCCCCACTACAAGCCTTTACAATGTGCAATGGAAATTTAGACACATCCTTTATATTAATTTCAATTTACTTAGTATTTGCATTAATAGAAAAAAACGATTACTTGATTAAGTCAAGAGTCTGTCAAAATCTTTGGTCAACAAATTTACACTGTGTGAAACAATACATACATATTATGAAAACGCGAATCTATTTTAAGATGTCTTACGCATGCTTTCAATGCCTAATGAGTAGGGACACATGATTTTCGTGAACATAATTTCGCACAACTTACAGTTTAATATCATATGTGTGCAACTTCAGCGCTCCTTAGTTTATTAGACATTTGTCTTTATAATAACATTTTCCTTAGATAAAGCCAATCATAAGCAGGTTACTCTAGGCGTAAACATCTATAATTCGCTGGCAGACGCTAAAAACCAGCACCAGCTAAAGTGATCTAGTTATGAAAGAGAATCTACGTTTAAGCATTTTGGAAATACAGCAGATCAGTATTTTTTCCCTGCTAAAAGCAGGCGTCTCTACTAATGAGTGAACAACCATTGGGCTGATAAAAACATTTCTAAAGCAATATGCATACATGCGATGAAACATGTGGTGATAGGTTTACTTTCACACTTTTTTACAAATGAGTGTCTGGAAACATTTAATTTACATGTTGCCACATTACATAAAGAATATATACGTTGAATGAGTGGACTTACAACGCCCATTTTCGTTCCCCCCGCCCTCTCCCTTCATCACCAAAACCCTCCTTCGATGTGGCTACGCCACTGGCATTGGTGTATAAGTGTATGCAGTATCAAATGTATAATAGTACACTTTCTGTGCGTCATAAATTCGAAGCAATTTTGCTTTGCAGTATTTGTGGACTTTACAAATAACGAATTCTGAAAGAAATAAATATAAGTAAAACATTCTTTTTGCAAACTCTGCCAGAACATTGCCAGTAGAAGGGCGTGGTAGGTTCTGGCGTAATGGGATCTGGGATCGGAGTTCTGTCATTCCGGTCGCCCGACGGCCACTTTGGAAGCCTGTGACCATTGACCTTGACCTTTGGCCTTGATCTTGATGTTTGACCTTGACCCCGTTGGTCTTTGAGTCCAAAACTCCAAAAACAAAAAAATATCAAAAATACTTTAAAAAAAAAATCACTGTAAAAATTATTGAAAATGATTTTAAAATGACAAAAATTATTACAAAATTATTTTAAAAAATTGTTTGAAAATTTCAGTTCCCACGTGACTATTTTCCTTAACAATTTACCTTTGTTCACTGAAAATTTCTAATTTGTCCCTTACAATTTACCTTTTTCCCCTTAAAATGTACCTTTTTTCCCCTTAAAATTTCGCTTTTTCCGTAAAAAAAATCCAACAAAATTGCAATAAATTCATAAAAGTCGATGAGTATTTTAAGTTACAGACTGCTACCACCATATTAGATGAAGGTGACCTTCACCTTGACCCTGTGAAACAGAATGACCTTGAAATTAAAAAAATCACAAAAGTCAGCAAGTGTATTACATTACTGACTTCTACTATCATATACGATGCAGCTGGTGACCTGAATCCCATGACCTTGAATGAACTTGCAAACGAAATTTTATGAAAACTTCATAACAGTTACCAAGAATATGATGTTACTGACTACTACTGCCCCATTAGATGTAGGTGACCTAGATTTGGTTTTAAACAACATGGAGAGTCCACTCCATGTTGTTTAAAACCAAATCTTGAGAAAAAATTTAATAGATTCATAAAAGTCAGCAAGCATATTACATTACTGCCACCATCTTGGTTTTATTAATCTGTCATTTGTTTATACATTGCCCGAGGCCACCATATTTTATTTATCGTTTGTAATTTGTTTATACATTGCCAGAGTTTGTCTCTCACCTTCGTTTCACTGCAAATATTGGATTTCATATGGTTTCATAACGTAGGTGGAACTAGTGTATCAATTAACCCACCAGGCAGCAGTTCTATTTGTTTATGATTTTTAAAGTATAGGAAATGCAATCGGCACCGTCCATATTGGATTGTATTTTCAACAAATAGGTAGCATTAATTTCTCGATTATGCTGCCTGCTCTCGGCCTGTACCGAATTATGACAATTGACCATTCCAACAAAGTATGTCAACTATTGTATACATTTTTACTTTATTTTATCCTTAAATGTGAGTATTTTTGTTTAAATACTTTTTTTGTATTAAGTGGAGTGCTTTTTACAAAACAAATAAATGCAACAAATATTTTATATAAAATTTTTGTACAGATATCTAAATATACATAATTTGCTTAAAAAAAACTAATATTTATAATAATTAATTAATATTTTAAAATTGCAGATTCAAAAGAAAACCATCAATCACAGCATGTGATTTAGCCTCATCCCTTCAGTTAACTAAATTTGGAATATATCTCAAACACGAGCTAGTTATGCCCCTGTTTGTGAGGTCAATCAAATATTTGAGTCTATCAATAAGATCATTCTGGTCTTCGGTACGTTTGCAGTCAGAATTCTCAGTGTCTTCTGCCTTCTTCATACCACTTGTTGAAGGAAGTGTTGGTGAATTGTGTGGTATTGTCGAGGGAATCATCATCTTCGCTGTCAACACTGTAAACATAGCCATTTTCATCTATGCTGTCTTCACGATCGCCTTCACCACTTATTTCATTATCAATATCAAGTTCACTTTTCATTGTAGAAGGTGTATGCTCGTCATTTGTAATTGGAGTCGAAAATCATTTATTTGAAAGTTCATCGACTTCATGCACACGCCTTGCCAGTGTACATTTCACACATACCGAAACAATCAGTCCTTCATTAGCATTAACTGTCTCGTTATAATCATCTGCGGAAACAGTACCCAACGATGTAGCAGGAGGCATTGACATCACTTTCTGGCTCCAAGTAGACGAACCCTTGCAGCTCTCGATGTGTTCCTTCATTGTATCACCTTGTGTAAACTGCTTGTTGTCATTGTCGTAATGCTTCATTGCGCGAAAAGAACTCTTCGTACAGGCCGTTCTCTCATGCCGACGATTATTGCCACTTTTGTCGAAGAAGTCGATGGCACTGTCGACTTCATATCTAAAGTCGCCGATGGCTGCACTGCTGTAGGTGGCCCATTCTAAGAAGTCGACTGTGGCATTGGTTCCATGCCCGTAGCCGATGACAGCGGTGCTATTGCAGGCAGTCTATCCGATGAAGTCAATGACACTGCTGGTACCACTCCCAAAGAAATAGATGGCACTGCCATAGCTACCATTAGTTCTAGAGTGCCCGAAGGCATCGCAGTTTGAGGAAAAGACTTGGATGAGAATATGCAGACGCTAGCTTAGACTATCCACCTTTCATGACAGTGATATCCAACTACGCCCCTCAGCTTACCTCCCTATTGCTTATAAAATACATGTATGCAAGGCCCATGGCATCATGTTTACTTTGAAGCAATCGCATTAAACCATTAATACATTGTGCGGACACCGATCAGCCGATTACGTACGGCAGTCAGTCTGCAGGAGTCCTGATAAGGAGGAGGAAGAGGAGGAGTCATTTTGGAGTCAATATGAGTCATTTTGGAGTTAATTTGGTGTCTATCTGTATGAGTCAGTCTGTGGGAGTCAGTCTGTGGGAGTCAGTCTGTAGGAGTCAGTCTGTAGGAGTCAGTCTGCACGAGTCAGTATTTTAAGTCAGTCGGTAAGATTAAGTTTTTTGCTTTAAGTGTGACTACGAGTGCAAGCTGAGCGAAAATAACACGAGGACGAAATGCATTTTCACATTAAAAAAAAATATCTATATATTTCCAGACTGGGCAGCAATGATAAGTTAGCAGCTAGCGAGTCGGTCACAAGCTTATTCAGCTCGTTTGTAGGGTCCTTCCCGAGACATACCGTCGTATTCACAATTCATCTTCATGGTATAGGAACACTCTGAGAAAACCCAAATACTCGTTCACCCCGGAAGAAAACATGCAGGTACAAAATTTATTCTATAAAATAAACTTTTTAATTTATATAAATATATACTTACATTTATATTATACAAATATATACTCCTCCTCCTACTATTATTACTACTACTATTCAGGACTCCTGCAGACTAACACTTGCAGGTTATTGGATTTTCGGCATCCTCACAAGTAATAATAGTTTTATATGATTGATTCAAAGTCAACATGAAGTCATAGGGCTTGCATGCATTTATATTATAATATGCAGTAGGGAGGTAAGCTGAGGGGCTTAGTTTGACAGCAGCTGACTAGAAAGGTGGATCGTCTGAGATAGATTCTGCATATTCTTGGCTGTCTTTTTCTGCATCTGCGATGTCTTCGGGCTCTCTGGAGCTAACGTTAGCTATGACAGTGCCATTGACTTCTTCTCGAGTGGTACCAGCATTGCCATCGACTTATTAGGGTGGACTGTCTACAATAGCACCGCTGTCGTCTGCTATGGGCATTGTACCAATGCCACCATCGACTTCTTCGAATGGGCCACCTACAGCAGTGAAGCCATCGGCAACTTCAGGTATGACATCGACAGTACAATCGACTTCTTAGGATGGGTCAGCTACAGCAGTGCTGCTATCGATGACTTCTTCAAGCTTCGTTGCTGTTACTGTGACAAATAAAACGAAGGAACACACCGAGATATGCAAGGATTCGTCTACTGGGAGCCAGCAAATGACGCCAGTGCCTCCTGCTACATCGATGGGTACTGTTTCCGCAGACGATTAGGACGAGACAGTTAATCCTAATGATGGAATTATTGTGTGACTATGTGTGGAATGTACACTTGCAAGGTGTGTTCGTGAAGTAGATGAACTTCAGAATAAACGGTTGTCAGCTCTAATAGCTGATGACGAACATACAGGTTCTACAACGAAAGCTAAACTTGAGAATGTTGATGAAACAGGAGGTGAAGATGCTCATGCAGACCGCATAGATGAAAATGGCTATGTTGACAGTGTTGACAGGGAAGATGATGATTCCCTCGACATCCCCACACATTTCACCAAAAAGTTTCCTTCAACAAGTGATATGAAGAAGGAAGAAGATGCTAAGAATTCTGACTACATGTTTTCCGAAAATCCGAATGAAGTTGTTGATAGACTCAAATAATTAGTTTATGTAATTTGCAGGAAGTAAATGTCACCATTCGGTACAGGTCAATAGCAGGCAGCATAATCGACAAATTAATGCTCCATATGTGTTGAAAATACATATAATCCAATATGGAGGGAGCCAACTGCATCACCTATACTTAAAAAAACATAAACAAATATGGCTGCTGACTGGTGGATGAATTAATACACTGGCACTACCTAGGTGAAGAAAACACATGATATCCAATATGACACTCGAACGAAGATGAGAAGAAAACTCCAGTAATGTATGAAAAAAAAAAAAAAAAAAAAAAAAAACAATATTGTGGCCTCCAGCAATGTATAGACAAGAGAAAGACGAAGAATCCACTAATGTAATATGCTTGCTGATTTATGAGTTGATTGAATTTTCCTCGAGTTTTTATTTTCAAGGTCTTTTAAGGTCAGAGGATCAAGTCAAGGTCACCTGCGTCCAATATGGCAGTATAAGTCAGTAATGCAATATGCTTGCTGAATTCTGTGAATTTTTTCTCGAGTTTTTGTTTTCAATATCATTCAAGTTCAATGTTAAAGGTCAAGTTAAAATGTCAGTGGCTTCCGAGATGGCGGCCGGGCGACAGGAATGACAGCATGAACATCTCTGAGCTCCGGTCCTAGGTCCCGTTGCACCAGAACCTACCAAACCCTTCTACCATTGTCACTTCAGTCAAGTTTAGAATAGCTAATTTACTGTTTCGAAAGAGCGGAAATAATAATGCTTCACAAAATAGCATCACGATGTTTCTGGGTTGACAGAATTAGTTTATTTACTTAACAGAGAATTTCAATATTAAGTAGCAAATAAAAATATTCGCTACACCTATCCGTCCTTCTGCTGTACGTTATTGCCAGTACCTAATATCTGAAACCAATATTACCTTACAGTTTTTCAATTAAGTTCGCTTTGAGCCGTACTTTAGTGACCTAGTGCTGTTTAATTTTATTATTATTAGCTATGTGTGAATACATAAATTACGCAATGTGCATCGGCTGCGAAGCATATTGCAAACTAAAAGGAAGGTTTTTCACCTAGGAGCCTGTGAGAATACGTCGGTATAACTAGTCAAGTGAAAAACTAGACACGTATCGTAACGTAAATATATCAGAGGCTAACACTGCTAATGCCAGCAACCTATGGCCCAAGGTCCATGGTAGTGAACACATGAAAGCGAGCTGGCAACGCTGTGTCTGCTGGCTCTATTTACCGTTATAACTAACAGCCTCAAGAAGGTGGGATTAGGCGTGGTGTATTCTAAAACGAGGTCTCGTTATCCCGTTAGACAAAGCAGAAGAAAGGGCGGTCAAAGCCGTATGTGTAGGTGAAAAGACAGTGCGTAACATTGCCAGACAGTGTGAGACAGCCGACAATGACAGAACTGTCATTTTCACCCCAGGTAAACGTCGTCCACGGCAAAAGAAGACGGAACTTGACGAATTCGATACAAGTGCCGTGCGCCGAAAGCTCTTGGAATATTATGAATTGCGCAAAGTAATTTCCTCACTGCAGAAGGCCCTTAATGCCGTGAAAGAAACGATACCGTTTTCCGGGAAGAAATATAAATGTTGGACAATTATTGAATACATGGGATTTAAATTTAAAACATTTAATAATGTTAGACACGTGTCAACGGAGCCAATAGATATTGTCGCACGGCGTGCAACCTATCTACGTGCACCGCGGCAAAATTGCAAATTGACCCAACAAACATGTAGCGTGTACGGACGAAGCACGAGTCCAGGAGTTACGGTAGAACAGCGTGTGCTGTGTTCGTTGGCCTCCTAGAGTCTATTTATGCATGTGCACGGAGTGCACTTGCCATCCCATCTTCACGCTTTCCACCCCTGGCATGCCCAAGTCTAGTTGTCGACACACAACAGCGCGCTCGTTCATCAACGGCAAAGACTTGTCAAACACGTCCCTTTTTATTTACTCTGCGGTGTTTTCGATGACATTCCGAGCACAGCCTTTGAAGTTGTGGTTCGTATTGCAGTGCGCAGAAGTAAAGAGAGCTATCATTGCGGCAAAAAATATGAATGCCGCTGCTATATAGTTGTTGGCGTAGTGTCTAATTGCACGGCTCTATGTGCGTTACTGGCCACACAGAGAATACATTTGTCAGCTGTTATGTTTTCTAGAAACATGGCAGAATGACACAACGAGGTCAATTTTAACTATACAAAAATTAACATAAGAAAAAAACTCATTTGATCGATGTAGTCTTTGGTAAATTGAAAGCTGCCACACACAGTGGCTGTTAAAATTATGTACGCAAGTGTTACAACATCCTAAATGTTAAAATGTTTTTTCTTGGGAAAATTTACACATTCTAACCCAAAACATTTTTTTTTGTTCAAGAATAAGCAGCAGTGTTGTTTATAAAAATCTTCTACAAACATAATAAACCATATGATTTTCTTAAATGTTAACAAATTTCATTAGTTATAATTTTTAAAATGATTTTTACATGAAATCATTTGACCATATCACTAATATTATCAACATAAATCGGCGGAAAATGAACTCGGTACATATCTAACACTCCCCATAAATGCCGTACTGCGAAAATAGAACCTTTGAAAATATAGACTTAAATTTAGTGTTATGTATGATTCATAAGTTACTGTTATTTTTGCAGTCGAGTTACGGTTTCGTTGTGTAGCTCATATTTTTTAAATGTTTAACTGTTTTACGTCCAGACCTGAATTCATAACCTCAAATTAAGTGCGTTAAAGTATATTTAATCATATGTAGCGAATAAACTTAAACTGCAATAATCTGACAAAATTAAAGAGGTATTAAAATTTAATACAAGTGTTTTGTATAGAAAACAGAAACAACACTGCAATAACTGTTTCCCAAAATAATATTCATACAGCGACATTTTCCTGAATACTCGTGTATCAATTTTGTTACCTTTTCCACATTATATCGTGTTTATTACGGTTTAATGTTTGCAGATAATCTACAAATAATAATTCTCTAACTCTTGCCAAATTTCTTCGTGAATAGTCTAAATGTATCTGGTTGTATTTGACTTCTTTACCACAATAAAGTGATTATATTCAGAAAAATTGGCTGTTAAAATTTCTTATCTCGATATACGGAGAAAATAGAGATATAGGGTTCGTGGCGAAACATAAAAGATAAAAGACAGATAATCGAGATACTTAATATGGCAATTAATCTCGATAGAATATCGCTATCTCGCTTGGTGAAACCGGCCCTTGCGGTTGGTGGACTTCCCCCTTAAGAAATGCCCCAATACCAATTGCAAGTCCCTAGCATGAACAGGGTGGAAACGAGACACAAACAAAAATTGGAAGTGGCAAAACATATCCTCTGTATCAAACAATCTCCTCTGTAGAGAAGGGGAAAGGCACCGGGAGGGGTGGGAATGAAAAGAGGAAGGATGACGTTTCCACAAGCCTCAAGGGGATGACATTGCGCACTCCCAAACTTTGTATCATTCTGTGCTAAACTTCTTTCTTCATTAATATACAGACCAGCGATCGGTCTCACGGAAACCGTAGGCGTACAGGACACACACAGTGGCATATGCGAAGGTAAATAAAAACCGCACAACAAAATTATTTTTAAGAAAAAAGAAAATATGCAACGAAAATTGAAAATAGGAACTCCAACTTGATATATATTTATGTGTGAATCAGGAATGTGTAGAATGTAGTGGTTGGTTACGAATGCCTGTAGGCACTTGCTTGGGCCTTCTGAGCCCGGAACCTTTGATCTTTACCCCTTCTTATCAATGATGGTGGAGGCGGGACTGAAACCATAACTCTACCCCCACCCAGCCTCAGGCCTAGTACCTATGTGCCCGAGGTCCCTCCGCCCCCCCCCTTTTTTTTGCAATTTTCGCATAAAGTGTTTGACGAAGGAAACTTTAATTTTTGAACAATATTTTGTAAATAGGTACTACTTGGCTGGCCGTCCACTCTACCCAATTGCTTGCAACATCCATTGATTGATAAAATAAATCATGTTTTATATTGCTCTCAAAATACACGAACATTGTTCTTTGCAATTTTTATTTTGCAACACATGCACAGTTGTTTTGAAAATCAAGAAAATCACATTACCCATACTTAATGATGAAAGAGAAACTAATAATGTGGGCTGCAGTACGTAGACATTCATTCTTATCTCAGTCTACATTTTAGGAAAGTGAAACTTGATATTTTTCTTCCTCAAAGCTGGGCCAATACAAATTGAGTGGGACTAGCACACGGCGGAGCCAAGCGATGTACTTATGGAACATACCTGGCACTCCTGGACAGATTGAAGAATGCATGATGTTGGCTGAGGAGGGATTGGAGCAGCAGTGGAAAGTATGAGCAGTACAGAATTGAACCCAATAAAACATTTGCACTACCCGCAAGAGAATTAACACATGACTTACAACAACTAGGGTTGAAACTTGAACCTCAAAAATGTGAATGTATTGAGCCAACATTAGGTCCTTTATTTCACGAGAGCATGCGGTTTAATTTCTTAGAAAACTCACGTGCATTTTTTACTGTATTCTTGAAGAGTTATTATTTTGAAGTACACAGTACAAATTATGGGAGATGGTTACCTGTGTCGTATGGTACTCCTAGGTCCTGCATCACTTTCCAGCTATACTTGTGGAAATTAAACTCCATTCCTGCAAATGAAAATAAGCACTGTTACATTAAAAACACTATTAAACACTGAATGTTTATAACTAATTTTACATTGTTTTGCATTACGTGTTTATGAAAAAAAAACCTCGTAAGCCATTTTTTTTTGCATTTTTGCATTGAAATAAGAAATATGTACAAGCGGTTAAAACCACCAAAATACCTATCAAAGGGTTGTAAAATATGTAGTTTTGCAAGTCTACGACACGTTCAGTGCATGAATTTACTTAATAAAGAGTTTTTAAAAAGTACCAAAAAGGCTAACACAAGTGTATTCGGTCTTAAAATAAGTATTTAATTACCATTTGACATTAACTTAATGTCAGTGATATGTCCAACAGTTTATTGCTAAGAGCGAAACATTCAAAGTAAGCACAAAAAATCCACTAGAGCAAAAAATATAATATTTTCTGAAGCAATTTTCAATGCTTGCTTCATTCTGTATTGCAGTTTACAGGTGCATGAGATATTTGTAATCCAGTGGCGTATGGTGATCTGGACCAAAGTAAGCTGGTGTTGCTCACTGCTGTACATTCTCAGGGCTCACGACAAGGGCCAATAACCACTGTGGAGCCTAGGGAAACTGAATGTTTTTCGATCACTCTCAACGATCAGTCAAGGAACCCTTTACACACATTCTGTGGCGTCACATACACAGTTCTAACACCAGCTTACCTTGCAACAGTTCACCACACGCCACTGTTAGAGTGGAACAAAGGAGTACCAATGGAATTAAAACAGGAGTTCTAAAAATTGTACTACATTTCAGTAGTTATATAGGGAGCAAATACATGGACAACGTATACATAAGTGAAATGCTGGTAAAATTTGAGCAACTGGTATGAAATTTATAAGGAGTATGTTGGTAGTGACAAAGCAAAACAGGTTTACGAATGGTGTTGCCCAATTAAAAGTGGAACTGCAAGACCTAAATGAGATAATAAAGTAAGCAAGACTGAAATGGTGTGGCCATGTCCAGAGAATGAGAAGAGGAATTATAATCAGTAGAATGATTGAGCTATGTTACATAAGAAGGAGGCCCAAAGGAGGACCAAAGAGGAAGTGTAAGGAGCAGACAGAGGGACACAGTGCCATTTTACTATGCTGGCTTGGCCCCAGGCTTGAATCTGCAGTGGATAATACCAATGACGAACATTTTAGTAAAGACCGTTCGCGATTTTAAATCAACCCTAGAAAAATGTCACTGCACCTATCTGCTATATTTTAAAGGGCATTTCAAAAAATCTAAACTATTTATTTCCCTTTCCGGTTATTTTTAATTAATCGATGTGTAAAAATGGCCAGATTTGTAAAGTATTTACTTTTATAATAATTTCATTGTTTAGCTTGACCGATTCTTAAATAAAGTATTGAGGCCCATGGCATTGTTAATCTTACATATGGTGGAAGAAAACGCAACGTGCATACAAGTTTATCTTAAGCAGGTCTTTCAAAAGCGCTAATTTTACCTTGAATAGACTATAGTAAACACCTTTTCAGTCTTTGTTATAAAAATAATGAACAAATAAGCTTTTTGTATTAAACTATGGGGGAAAAAAACTAAAGGTTATAACCACATGTTTACAACTGTTAAATACCACAACAATCATGGACACATGTTGGCTGTTTTGCCAGCACGCTTGTAAAGCTGTGTTCGTATGAGAAATACTTCGGAAGAGGTAGAAAAGTGGAATTTGAACAATTATGTGTAAGAAACCCTAGATAAAAAATATAACTTCTAAGTATAAATAGCCATGGTAGGTAAATGTGTGATGGCATGTATGCAACTGGGATAGTGATACATCTCATGATGATATGGTCGCTGGTATTTGCTGTGAATGCTTGGTAGTTTAAGAAACTTTAAACCATGTGATTGACTCACAAATATCTATGTTATTTTTAATGACCTCAAATTCTTCATTAACTGATTCCTGACTGCATTGAGAATATGGGCGGTATATCAACACGATGGAAACCCAGCTCATTACTCACTGCACTGTATGAATGCCCATCAGCTTCCTTTAATTGATTGTTGTAACAACTTTGGTGTATTTTTTTCTATGTAATATAAACTGGATCAGTCATGACCTACTTAAGTAAATGTAAATAAAAACTATGTAGCTGAAAACATTTTCTGATTGCTTGAAGTGACATTTCCGTGTATAATGTCTGTATGAAACGAGAAAAAGTTAGAAGCTGTATAACAAGTTGGCATTCCCAATAATATGTGTGGAAGTAAATCACTGAAGTGAACCCTAAGAAGTTAGAGGTTTTGGGCAAATTAAAATTTGAGCATGGAGGAATAAAACACGAAAAATGGAAAGAGAACAGCTTGGAATATTTAGTATGAAAGTCAGAACATAGTAAAATAGAAATTCATGACTTTGGAAAGGAGCTATCTCTGCATTCACCAGGAATGATGTAGGAGAAAACTGAATTCAGAATAGTTAGACTGAGATTCAAAGACAGGTCGTCTTGCATGCGAGCCCAAAGGTTTATCACTACACCACCTCACCCAGTGACAAAGAATGAGAAAATACTTTTAGGGAAAGTGATTAAATACAGACCAGTGGGGGAAATAAATTTAGAAAGACAGTATTAATTAGTCTCGACAGCAGGTTATTAATGTGGCTGCCGAGTGTGGGGTCGGCTGAGTGATACAATACGTTACATGTCTCAGCTACTTTCAGGGTAAGAACAAAAAAATTGTCCATCTTTGCCCAAGCTATACGTCTAAAAATTTATTTGGTAAAGATTAAGATTTATGGACTCAACAGAACATAAAAAACGCGAGATCTTACTAACTTACGCCTACCTGCCCTCTTGTACCACGGGTATTCTCTTATAAGGATGCAAAGTGTTTGTTGTTTGAAAGCGGCATTGTGAAAGCTAGCTGAGAGACACCTAGAATAATTTAACACGTGAAACCCTATCCGTTTACTCGGCTGGTCCGGCATAAGGCAGAACCCATAAGTCTTAAATGTAGGAAGTTTAACAACACTGGACGGCAATATGCAGCGCTAGGCAGTGTGCAGGAGGCACGTAGGGTGGAGGCGAGAGCACACCTGGTTGGATGTTGTTCCAGAGCACGCTGACGTAGTCGTCCCTGTCTGCGCGACTCTGCTCGTGCCAGAAGCCGACGGCATGCATCAGCTCGTGCACCACGATGCCCTTGTACAAGCAGCCCGGGCCCAGGGACACCTGCTGACTGCCGCTGCTCCTCCCCACGTGGCTGCTGCACCTGCAACCACGTTCCACTCCTGCCACAACTGCCATTTATCATCACCGAGGCGCTGCACTCTCAGCGCCAGGCCACAGCAACTCGAATAAGGAAAACGAATCCTTACCGAAGTTGCTGAAGTCAATGTTTCAAATATCATGTTTCGTGCAACCATTTTTATGGCATAGTTATGAGGCCGTGCATGCTTTTGTACAGGCATTTTTATATTGTTAACCAAGTGAAAGCTAACAAAGCTCCATACAAAATCTATTGCACAATAAATAACTATATCAAAATAATTAGTAGACAAATACTGTGTTTTATTAGATTAAAAAAGCATTTTTAATAAACATGAGTCGAAATTCAGGCTGCACACAAAAAGTAAAGCTTAAAAAGTATTACATGTCCTCCTTCGCCTGGCTGTCTTTCAGATTACGTAGCCTGTAGGGAGGAGTTAGATTACTAATCCGCAGTATTTTGAAATGCAAAGCTTTTGTTGAACCTTCACAAGACCTAGAATGAGCCCCATGACGGTTTTGGTTTTGTTTATCAGACTATACAAGCCAAATGTTTGTACTTGACTGATCTGTCACTAATCACTCATTGTTTATGAACACAAAGTGGGGGTCAGTTCACAGTTATATTTGTACGACACACGGTTATACACAAAGGCTAAACATAGAATCTTCTGATAAGACTGTTGAGGGAAAATGAAATAGGGTGCTTATGCCAATTGTGTCCCAACAGTCCTGCACTGCTCTTTTTACCCACTGGAATTGCTAAAACTTTTTGACTTAGATTAGCGTTAGCAGAATGTTTACTTAAATAGTAATTTTAATTAAATTGAAGCACCAATATGACATAATCAAGTTACAAAAAGAAGACAGCATGCGATTCCCGCTGGCTTGAACATCCTGGGTTTAAATCCCACATGCTGTCCACACAAAAGTAGCCTAGATCCGAATGTTTGCTAACAGAGAATAATATATAATATTTCGTCAGTATTATTATACATCAGTATAGAAATGTATACGTTTTTGCCACGGTCAGCTGCAACCCACTTAGGAGTTGAGTTGAGAGATTTGGGTGCTCTTAACAACCAGGTCTTGAGAGCCGATGAGGGTGAAATGAGGTGAGAATGGAGCAGAACCAGAATGCAAGGACAGGGAAAACGGGAGACCCCTGATAATACCCACCGACAAGTGGCATCGTCCGACACGATTACCGCTTGCGAAGGTCCGGAGATTACGATTGAACCCGGCTCTCCTTGGCGGCAGGCGAGCAGGCTAACCATTCAGCAGCTCCCCCCCTCTAAAACGTGCGCACGCACGTTTATTTAATATCCCACTCAAGAACAATGCAGAGAAATGTATAGACTGTTCAGACGACCATTTACGTCACCTTCAA
Organism: Dryococelus australis; assembly: GCA_029891345.1. Taxonomy (NCBI): domain Eukaryota; kingdom Metazoa; phylum Arthropoda; class Insecta; order Phasmatodea; family Phasmatidae; genus Dryococelus; species Dryococelus australis. Next base: position 58,938,257 of record CM056994.1, on the reverse strand, counting down.
AAATCACAATCTCATGAGCCTTTGCATTTTTACAGCGCATGGGTGCGAGTTTCTTTTACGCCTGGCATTCTGTAGTGGCATTCGAACCAATGAATCTGACAAGGTGTTCAGGAATTTTTTAGTCAGACCATAGGTTGTACTGGAACATCTAGCTCTACAAGGTATGGCCACAGGGTGATCCAGGTATGCGAAGGACAGACCATTAGGAAAGTTTTAAAACACTAATATTCTCCTCTGTTGCTCACAACCCCCAAACACGTTATAAATATAGCGAGGCTCACAATATTTTTCTTTTTATTTGTTGGTTTCGTTCTACTAGATGAAGATGTGCTCCAGTGTATTTGATATAAACATCGCAGATACATCTGTGCTAGCCTTGGCCTCTGGGTACTTGGAATGGGACCACGCGTTACAGAAACACTGGCTGGCTAGCTCGCTCATAGTGATGCCTTAACGGCTAAGTCCACATGAGACTCTCAAGTCATTCATAATCTACTTCATTTGCAAAGTCCCGTTGCCTTGTGTTCACACGATGTAAGTTGCAGCTGATCATGCCATACGTGAATGTCGAGCATATTCCACCCAGAAGCAAACTAATCCTTGGCGCGTAAATTCTTTAATCGTCACGAATTTCCAGCAAAAATAAATCCTGTACTATTCTCTGAGATTTACCTTAAACAAGAAGTGCATTGTTTTCAAACATTAATGCATAGCTAGGAAGACCCAACAACTCTATACCCCGTTTCTAAAAGTAGCATTATTTTACTTGAAAACTATGTGTTATTAAATCCCAGTAATTTCTTGACAACACAAACACATTCAGCATCTTGATAGGTTTTTGCGTATCCCCTACTTCATGTGGACGCTACGTATACCAATTCTGTTCATAACTTTGCGACGCAAGCCCCTTGTTTTGACTTACATAAAATGCGCAGCATATCAGACTCGATTGCAAGCATTAATGATATCGGCGAAGATACGTACAATCATTTAGGGTAACTTCGTGCCATTTAGGGTAACTCTTTACAACACATTCTAATTTAAAATTGATTTCCGGTTACCTACCTTTACGTATACTTCATGGTTAAATTTTTTATTGATATGAAGGAAGAGGTTTCATTTGAAATGTAATAAGGTTATATAAAGTTATCCTGGCTGGTTCAATGTTACACCAAATGACATTAATGTCTCCATACCCTGCTCCCTTCAGCAGATATATGTAGTCCGACTGTGTGCTTCTTGGGATGAACTTGATACAGGATTGCGTGTGGTAGTCCAAGAAGGCCGCTGCTATCACACTTCTCTCATATGTATCTGTAGCAAAACAACAAACTGTGACTATCGCGCATCAGTGTCGTGAGGTATACAGCACATACTTGCTAACTCTTGAAAGTGCACCCTGACAAAACGTGAAGTGACACATACTTCATGCATTAAATCGACGTTAACAGTCGAAAAGAATTAAATAGTTAGTTTTGTAGGTAAGTTGGGATATTTGATTATTGTTTCTAATGGTGTGAGTTGGAAAACTTACTGAAAGAAGCTGAAATGACGTAAGGAACGATACCATAGTGCCAACGCTTGCGGAGATTCCTTACTGCATTTCTTTCCTAGAAAAGAAATATTTGTTAAAGTCCTTGACTTGTTAACAAAATTAAGTGGTAAGAATAATTCAACCGTGTACATAATTTTAAATCTGAGCTATTTCAGATTTTGATTATATGTTTTTGAAATCACACATTAAGTTAAAAAAATATCTGAAAATAATTAAATTGCTAAAAAATAAATTAGTTACCGGAGTAATGAAAGATACAACAGAAGGTCATGCTGTAATATTAAACATAATTTCAGCATGCAATTTACACGCATCAATAATAGTTATGGGCCTTGTTAAGTTCCCAGTGAAAGTACTTTTTTCCATCCGCTACCTGTTTCACCTTTCTATCTGCTGTTTATCTTCCAAGAAGACTTATCACAATACAATCACACATTAATTAGTTTCCTGGAAACAACTATAACGACAAAACCCTGCCCCGTATTCGTTTCGAGAGAGACAATTCGGAAAAAGAAAGGAACCAATGCTTATTGCTTAGTGAAATATTTATTGCAGTGACGTAAAAAAATGTTACAAGATTTAATACAACTGAGCACGAGAACTTGACTCCCGAAATTAGCAAACATGTTTCACGCCGTGGGTTTTTCCTGAAGGTTAACTTTATAAAGTTCTCCAAGAACGCCAGATGCAGAAAGTTGGACACGTGCGATTCAAATGTACCCATTTATAACTTATGCAAGAAGCAAGAACACAATAGCCAAATTGGTCAAATTTTGACTTCTTGATATGTGCAAACGTATTGTGCACAGAAAGCTACGATTTTTTTTCGTCTGATTTTAAATGTTATGTTTCCTTGCGATAAGAACACATTTCTAATCACAATATAATTTGTATGATTGCCAAACATCACCGCCTGAAAAAAAAATCATTATTTACACTCAAAAATACAGTACACAGGATTTTCGATTAGATAATTAAACTTTTCTAAAATAAAAATATCGAAATTTGACCAAATGTTGGGAAAACGATTGCAGAACATGGTAACAGATAATCATGGAAGAAACAATGGTAATAATATTTTTTTTATCAAGTATTGCGTTTCAGTTTGTAATGTTAGTAACGTCTTGCATCTTGCGATGTTTGTAAACAACTGTCAGTTATTTTTTGTTTGTTTGCAGCGTGCTTCGTCGTAGCTTGGAAAGGCGGCCCAGCGCGCAGGCTGCGATGCAGAGTGACTCACGAGAATCACGTCGGATATGTTGACGCCAGCGATGTCGCCCTCGAACAGACCGGCCACCTCCAGAGGGTCCACGGAGCCTTCCTCCTGAGCGGGCACCAGCAGCTCTGTGCCGGAAACACACACCAGTCACACAGTGTTATAGCCAGACAACATAGTACCGTCAAGAAGTTCGTGGACGTCATGGCCTACACTCGGGCCGTCAGTCCACTAACTTATTGACTATAATAGTTCAGTCTATCGCAGAAACTACACAATTTCTGAATCAAAATTTTGAGAATCACCCCATGTATGTCATGTTTGTGTTGTTTCCTCAATATCCCATGTAGCTATTACAAGGGTTCCATAATTGCTATTTTCAATTTAATTGAACTTTAACTTATATTTTATCTATAAATTTTAATATTTAATTTATAATTAACATAAATAAAACATGTGATGGTTTCCTTGTAAGGAGTACTTTTTATGCAAACTATTATTACACCGAGTGCGCACGAATGCGGTTAGTGATTCCTTTGCTTGTAATTAGCAGCACGCATATATTCCTGTAAGTCGGACAGTTCACGTAGTCAAAGTGCGCTGCTGCAATCAAATGAAGAAGGATGAGTGGTAGTGGAACGAATAGAGGTAATCAGAATACCTCAGAGAAAAGCTGTCCCGTGTTTGTTCTGCCTACTTCTTACTGGGACCCTGGATGTGGAAGAACTAATGTCCAGGACTGGTACTGAGGTATGGGGAATATGTTCTTTTGTATGGTCTCTAATCAACTAAATACTTTTAGAAATCATCCTCCTGAAATATATTTGCAGTAACTGCCTTTATTTGAACTCTTGTGCTGGCTAGAGTTACATACTGTAATACTGGCAGTGTATCAAGAGAATTAGGTTCCATGTCGTAACGCCTGACACTTTTACAAGGTCATTCGTTGGGAGTATGGTTATCATCACACTCAATTTTTTAATGACGTGTAAGGATACACAATATGCAGAAAGGAGAATTTGAGCCTAGCTTTTAACAATGAATTACTATTTAAGAAAATATTTAAGTAATAAATATAGCCAGAGCTAGCAGTACAGCCAGTGTTCCGAGCTACATACCTAATTTCTCAGCATTCTGGAAGTCTTCTGGCGTGAGAGGCTCCCCAGGAACGTTTTTCTCCTGTAACAGGATTAAATGCAATTTGTTATAAACTAGCGAGTACCCGGCATGCGTTGCAATGCCACGCAAAGAAAGAAAGTGTCTGTGTTTTAAATTTGTTTATTGAAGTGCTTTTGGATATACAGTATTTTTGTTTTCCGTCTGGTGCGTACACAAATAAGTTAGAAGGTTTTCCGACGTGTGAGCAGGCCACATACAGCTGTCCATGTGAGAAGCATGGATTTTCCAAATTTAGCCCACACACTTTTAGCGATTGTCCCTGTGCCTTGTTGATGTGATGGTCATTGGGATGCGTGACAACAGTACATGATCGCAATCGGAGGAATGGTATATATATATATATATATAATATATATATATATATATATATATATATATATATAATATATATATATATTATATATATATATATACATACACATACACATAGATACACTCATTTGTTGAAACGATTCGCGCGCCACGTATTGTAAAATGGTTTTACCAACCCAGAAACCTTCGCGGGAGTGCGCACAACTTACCGCAGTTTCATTGCAATCGGATGAATGGTATAGGAACGCATACGGGACAAACAAAGAAACACACACACGTATATATATACACATAGGGACACATAATAATGTCGCCTTTACGCCAGTATACCAAATATATAACTGTACTGCGATAATTTTTGCCCATACAGAAACCAGCACCATTATTTTGATAATACCTATATAAACAAACTGTTACAGTTTCATTTAGCAATATAATTCTCTTGTGAGTCTGTTAATACGCAGTATTTCATTACGGAGCCTTAAATGTGGGCTCGTTCTCTTTCGTTCGTTCGTATAAATTACAGGTATCCATTACCAACTATCTGGAAATGTTTCTTGGAATAACTGCGTCCAATTATTGATTAAAACCGTTCTGGCCACGACGCTCGTGCACAGAAGCTCGTGAGGTGATGCTCGTAGTTGAGTGTACTGAGGCGCTGCCTTTCAGACCGCGACATTTTGAGTAAGATTGTTGAAAGTCATGAAAGTGTGTTCCATTTTTAGCTTTACTTTTTGCATTAATTGAGCATGAAAGACTCCTTCTGGTTCCGAAAGGCATGAAGCATTAATTGTTATGGTCTATTCGCTGTTTCTTCACACTTTCTGAATCCAACCTTTGAAAAATCACCCCATGTATGAGATGTTGGGTTATTTCCTAACTATGCCATGTATATCAAGCGTTTTATACTTCTGTTAACGTAAAAGTACGTAATTTTTGGTTCAATTGAAATTTTACTTATAATTTTTTTATAAGCTATAATATTCGATTAGAATTAATGCGAATAAAAAAGTGAGAGAACAGGTGTGTTGATAATGCCTGGTTAACGGTCACGTGAGCACTTTTTAAGGCCCTCCCAACAGGCATTAACCACTAATGAATATATATTATTGCAGCCTTAGGCATTACCTTTTGAGAGTGGTGAAATGTATACACTGTGTTTATTGGTCACATTGCAATGTTCATATTAAAAAGCGGCAGGAAGATAGAAACTGAGTGAAAGAAAAAATTTAGAATGGCATTAAAAAGTGTGCTCTTTGCCGTGAATAGCCTATAAGAAATAGTTCTTATGAAAAATATAATGACATCGAGTGTCCGCGAATGCGGTGCGCTGTCCCTTTGGTGTAATTTCCACGAGGCGGAAGAATACCGAAAAGTATAACTTTAGCAGGGCTTCAGAAAAGTTGAAAGTAACCGTGAATGGAATATATATGGTGTTTAATACGAATCGTGGCACCAGCAGTAATGCATAGCAATGCAAAAATGACCAAACCATAAACAACTATAAAAAAAATGTGTAACATGTGAGTAGGGATTATGTTCAAAGCCCTGAAACCATCATACCATCCCTCAGGTAGCAAGTGTCAGGATGGTACACTGAAGTGGCCCAACAGGCGATGGTTCACAACTCGTAGTGTGAGCAGCGAACTGGTAGCGACATGGTTTCAATGCCGCTATAATCAGCAAGTCCCGCCGCAGTGTATAATTTTGGCAATCTTAGAAGGAAAGAAGATAACTTTCGAAAAAAAAACCCCCAGAAAGCTTACATCTGTTTCATTTACTTATTGTAGAACGTTCCAAGTGTGTGAGAACGGAACTGTTCTCCTCGAAATGTACAGTAATACCCACAAACATGTCGGCACTTGCGCCGATAATGGACAGTTCTGGTGCGTTCTGACGTGTCTGCCAAGTTCACATGACCCGGCTATATCTCCTGGTAATAACAATATTTCAGTGCGTTTTCACTAGCAAATTATGTATTTTAACTGTGCCAACTTACTATTGAGTGAATTATTGTTTCAATATTATATTTTGCTGAAACGTAGAAGACATGTGAAGTGATGAGAACGTTTCAAGTACAATGAACGTTATTCGCTGTATGTTCAATCAAGTTTAGTCTCCTTTTAGCATTATTGAAAGTAACCGCTACGAACCAAATAGAGGTTGTTCGTTTGGATATTCCTAAAGCGGAAGAAGCTTTGCGCAGATTTCACTCTTTTGTTATTTTCGAAATACTATTGCACTAATTTTTAGCAAGTCCCTGTTGGATATGTGGGTTGAAAATGGGAGAAAATCATGTTTGACGGAAATGATGTCATGTTTGACGGAAATGATATCATTGTATCTTGCATTCTGCCAATTGGCCAACGTTTTAAAGAAGCTCAAGGGGCAAATGTCAATAAGACAGTACAAGGAATTAGTTGCGCGAAACACGTCAACAACTGTTACGAGTAATGATTCGCTTCACAGACTTATCACCTCCGGCCCAGTACGCTCTAGTCCACGCGCATTTCCTGAGACTAAATAACGGGGAAGAAAATACCCTGCTGGGTCAAGTCTACTGGAATATGCGGTTGCAGCTACTATCTATCTATGCAGGCTACAATGTGGGGTGGAATCCGACCGACAAACTTCGTGAGAAGATTCTTAATGCAAAATCAAGAGGGAAATACACAGGGCACTTTCTATCCAAACTGAATGTTAAGGAAGAAATGAGCCCTTGAATATTGAGTTTTTAAACTGTATTTTTGCAAAATATCGGAAACGAGGTGAGAGTAAGTTACAATTTTTAGAAATGTTTGACAAACACTATTCCTATTTTAAAATTTGTTGAATGTATTTATGAACGGCAAATTGACCATCGAATATGTGTTACGAATGTTAAAACGAACGTTGAACATGTGTTATAAACATTAAAACAAATTTTGAATGTGTTTTATTAACTTTAAAAAGATGATCACAGGAAAATATTTAAACTTTACACAAATCTGTTTTATTATTCCATGAGTTATGCGAATTATCAAAACATAACCATATAACATACATTTTATTACCTTTCGATTTTAAAAAATTTTCAATAAATAATCTTTGGAATAATTAATTTTCATCATTTTATATTCATAAAAACTATCTTCCATATCTTCACAATTGATATCTTTATTGGTAAGTTGGTACATCATAATTTAAAATTTAAAAAATAGTAAATAATTATATTGTCCAATTAGGAGTAAAACCTTTTTCAAAATTACGTTTAATTTTGCTAACATGGACAACATTACCAACTTTGTATTTTGGTTTAGTAATCACATATGTTTGATATAAATTATTTCAATTTTTCTTATTAACTTCAATTGGTTTCATGCCAATAGTTCTATGTTTTGTATTGTTGTATTCTTTTACTAAATTAGCTAATATATTTACCCAGTTATAATTACCTTTCAAAGCAAATTTTTTCCACATTTTATTTTCATTGTGCGATTAATTCTTTCTACAGAACTCGCTTTCAGTTCACTGAATGTAGAATAATGATTGATGTAATATTTTTGCATAAGTTCTTAAAATATTTATTATAAAATTCAGAACCATTATCACTTTGTATATTATGTGGTTTTCTTGTTATCTATATACATTCTAAACCAATTACTAAATTTTTAGTGGTTTTATTTCTATAGTTTAAGCAAATTGCGTACTTTGAAAACATAAATAATTGTCATAATATGCTTATATTCATTATTTATATGTAATATTCCTTTTAAATTACCAGTGCCCATTTAAACAAGATCAATTTTCCACAAATCACCAATTCCATATGTTATTACTTTTCTTTTTTCCTGGTTTATATGCTTTGTTGACGATTCCTTCTCTTACATCGAGCAATTTTTTTTATTTTTTTATATGTTTTGATTTATTAGAATTCCTTGAAAATTTACTTTTCTGAACTAATCGTCCATTTTTAGTAATTCATTTTTATAATATTATTTTTAGTAACTTACACTTCAAATACCAAGTATTCTCCATTTAATAGTAAAGAAATATTTCATCTTTGTTCGCGAATATTCCTATTGTAGTCATCAATCTACCATCATATTCAGATATTTTATTTTATTTTAAAAGTTAAAATATCACATCTGTTAACATCAAAAGTCTTACTGTAATCTATTTTATTAGATCCCTTAATAACAGTTACAGTGTCATAAGATAAATAGAAATTATCAGTAGTTATTTATAAAGAGTACGATTCATCAAAACAGAAAAAAAATTAGATTATTATCTAAGAGAAAAATATTATTTTTTAAATTCCACTTTGCAGGCAAATAAACATATGAGATTTTTCTTCTTACATTTTTCAACTTTCTGGTCAATAAGTTTATCAAAATAATTATAAACTGTTTGCTTTATATTTTGTAATTTATCATCTATTTCTTTATCAAAATATTCTTTACTTTTTTTAACTTTCGAGTTAACGAGTGTATCACAATAATTCCAAACTGATTGATTAAAATTTTGTAATTTATTAGCTATTTCTTTATAAAAAAATATTTTATGGACTCTATCTTTTCCATGTATAGGATCAGCTAAATCATTAATTCTACGATTATGAAGATAAACATAATCTTTTGTATAAACAAAAACTTTGCTTATTTTATCTTGTAAAGCAGAAACAATAATATTGTATCTTGTATCTACCTCTGTTTCTAAACCAGAAACAATAGTTTTGTATCTTGAATATGCATATTGTAATAGTGTAGTTGTGTGCCACTCTGTAATATGGTATGTCATAGTGTAGATGTAAATATATTTGATGTGAGTTGGGAGAAATAATAATTATAATGATATTATAGATTTTGGGTGCCTTATTATCCGTGATGTGACCTTAGTCTTACCACAATGGAATCAGAAGCTCTTCGGTGGTGCTGCAAATATCAAGCAATAGTCCACACATTCTAACACTCACAATACCTCATTTAAATAAAACATGTGTAACCTTGATAATTCATTTATTAGTGAAAAGGAAATAAATAAACTCAGACTCAAATATGTGACTAATTCAACAAGGTGCAAAGTCAAATGCATGCATGTGACAGAAACCTCTCTACTCAGAAATGAAATTATACTTAATGATAATTAACATAAATGACATACCACAATCCAAGAAGGAATAAGGATAAATCAGAATGAAAATTAAAATAAAAGACTGAAAAATGCTGTGAAACTTTAGAGCTGCTATTAAAAAAAAAATATTTTACTTGAAATTTCAGTTAAAAATATTAATCAAGTTCCACCGGAAGTAGCCTCCTCTGTTTTTAAATTTCCAGGAAGTTTGGTAAGCTCTTACTTATATTCTTATGTTTCCTATATCACATTCACTAATATTTAATTAAATTGTAAAAGTCAGTTCATCACTTAATTGTCTCAAATCAGATACTTCACAAAATAAAATTACTATGGATTTATGTTGAAAGTTCAAATATGTCTTTAGCTCCTCATTCCATATTGCCCCGGCTATACTAGCTCATATGCGATCGTTAGGGATGCGTTCAACATACTCATGGAACTCTCAGTCAAGTAGCTGAAAAATCAAAATAGTAACTTTAGTAAAACAAGTTCAGGTTCCTTAAAATTTAATACTTGCAAAACAGTTAATGTAATTAGGCTTTCCATACTTTAATTTGCCTTGGCGTCACCTGAGGTCCTTCGGCGCTATCTCCTTCCATAGTGCCGGCGTCGTAGTCTCAGTGTCCTTTTCGCCTCGTCTATTTAACATTCAACATATTATCTACGACTTAGCCAACAGTCTCTTCTTAAATACAGCTGCGGCGACGACGTAAAACTTAACCACTGGGAGCATAATTTCTAAAATAAATTTATGATGGCGTTGGAATTTAAAAAAGTAAAATTCCAACGAAAATTACGATGCTTTACATGTTCAATGTCTTTGCCAGAAGCCCCTTCTTCTGGCTTCCGACAAACCAACAACCAATCGCGGCTTACTTCCAGTTTTAGCTTCACTAAATAAAATTATGGCCTAGAATATTATGTCTTTAAATAAAAAAAAAATAAAAAAATTAGATTAAAAATTTACGAAACAATTACTGAAAATAAAATCAAATAGATTAACACAATATTAAAATAGTAACATAACCATATGTAACTCAGAATAATGTGTAAAAATATAGAGTAGTGGACTGGTACATCGAAAAGTTAGGGAAATGAAATGTTAACATAAAATATAATAAACTTTAAAAAAATTCATTATATTAACATCCAAATAATACGTGAAGTCAATTAAATATTAGTGTCCGAAATATATAGTTAGCTTAAATGCATATAATAAACATAACCTTATGGTTCTGTGTCCAGTCAATCTGTGGCAATATATATTTAGATCATCAACAACAGTGTCAAGCTTTTCATTTAAACTTTTGACAAGTGGTTCCCCAAATATATATTACATTTTATCTTCAAAACTAATATCAATGTTTTCATTTGAATAATTAATTAAAGATTTTATTAATGAATCCCCAAACATATCTGCACTCTAACAATAAAGAAATTATATCATAAAACTTACATCCTCTCGATCGAAAAGAGCTAAAATACAATTAATAATAGATGTCCACAAATAACTGAATTAAAATTCTGAACTCGATTATTATTGTAATAAACATTTTTCTTTTTTAGTAATTAATTAAGTTACTAGGAATATTGCATCTAAATAAATCGAAATGGTAAACATCATTATTTTATTAAAAATAACAAACCCAATGAGTGACAAGATGTGCTGAAATGTCAAAATTAACCACAGCACATTCATTATTGTACAGTCTTTCTTGATAATTCATATATCATATAAACATATCTGAAATTTTTAATATTTTTACATATTTTTGAATATCAAAATTAGATAATGGTGATATAATCAATTTTTTGGTCCCCTTTTTTTGCAACTAAATCACTTCTTGATTTATTTTCCATTGTTGAATGATATCATTGTTGTTTTTATAATTATTATTTCTTTTCGTTTGTTCAACAGAATTATAAATTGCACTTGCTCCTCCAGCTAAACTCCAATTGCAGCTAAAAATGGAATAACAAATTGTAAAACTCCCCATGATGTAGACCATTTCCACATTTTTCTTTTAATATTATTTGGATTATATAATTGGTAAAGTTAATTTGAAACATTTTCCTTTTAAAATTTTTTATTATTTCTCTCAAGTTGATCTAAAATTTCGCCTAAAACTATTAAACTTACAGTTATTGCTCTTAGAAAAAATTCTAGACGAGAATGAGCTTCGAGAAATGGGTGTCAATCTTGAGCAAATAGAAGATTTTTTTAAAAAGGTTTGTAGAGCATCGAATGCAAACTATATTGAATAATAACACAATATTACACTTGATTTTAGATTAAGTTTGCTTATTTGATCTTAAATTTGCTTGATTTAGCTTGCAGATTTAGCTTACAGATTTGGCTTAAATTTAATTACTTTATATAAAATTAAGATTTAATTTTTTGAAAATTAGCATAGTAGTTATTTTGCTCATTCCCTTGCATAAATTGAACTTCGAAAAAGTTCCTTAAAATCGATAAATTTACTTAATTTTGGCTTAAATATGCTTGATTTTGGTTTAAATTGGCTGATTTTAGCTTAAAATTTTGCTTGCTTTTGGCTTCAATTTGCTTGATTATAGCTGTTTTCATCGAATTTCAGGTTCAGAATTTTTATTATTTCTTGTTAATTTCATTAAAAATATCCCTATGTTCATAAAATGGTATTTATTGCAATTTACGGAGAAATATCGTCCTATTTATTTGTGCGCTGCGCTAGAATCGGTATTTACTATCTACTCGTCTATTTTACAAGAGCCTGTGGGCAGCGATACCTCATGGGAAACATTACCACTATTTACAAAGTACAGCTTGCAGTTTTTTTCATCGATGGTCGTTGTCGTATTGAAGGTTTGAAAACTGACAAGGCCTATGCACTATTCCTCCTCTAGGTCGAGTGGTAGGAAATGTACCGCACAGAGCTTGGAGCTACGACCCATCAAGATAACCATGATCGATATGACTGGTAGTTTCCTCACAATGTATAGTCATTTTATATATTATTTGTACGAGCGAACCAAGTAGCGAAGACACAAATGTCCACAGCTCCATGTGTTATCTGCTCCGTTTCGTAATTGTACTTTAGTTTGGTATATTTCAGGTACCATCGCAGTTCGTTTGGAGGAAGCAAATTCCCAAAACTATCATAATAGTCTGAATGTTTACCTCTTTACATAAGCTACCCAGTGCGTACCAGCCCGGCTGTCATTTCCAGAATAATTATGACACATTCATCTCTCTTGGGTTTAGGGTGTAAAGCATCACTCATAAACACTCCCCTGAAATATGTTATTTTATATTTGGTTGCATACAGATCCAAAATCACATTTGTGAACGATCATTTCTGTAGAGATTTCATAAATAACTCTTCCTGCTGTGTCGCTTTTGGACGCTTCTGCCTCCTACTTGGTATGTCTTTAGATAGAGTCCTTGGCCGTTTTGACCCCATGACGATAGTGTCTCTATTTGCACTGTATAATTGTATCTCGTACAACTGCTTCGGTTCATTCGATGCTGTGTTGACGGCTCGAATGATACAACTCGTGGCTCCGATTAGGCCCCGAGGGTCCCGAGTACAGCCAAAAGCAATGGAAAAAAACAGCCAGTAGATGTTTTATTGGCCTTGCATGCTTTTCTCCATTCGGCACACATTTTCGTTTCACTTGGGCCTTTCTGTCGATCTCTGTACCTGTTCCCATTTTAACCTGTGCCTTTCTCTTGCTCTTATCTCCCATTACCATCTTAACTTTGACCTTCGTCACATTGGATACGGCCCAGGCAACTTTTTTTCCACCTAGTCTGGTGTCTGATGACTTTCTTATCTCGTCGACCTTCTGTGCAAGTACCTTGTCTGCTTGGTGTCGGGTTTCAAGATACTTGTACTAAGAATATGCGATATCCTGCTGCTTGCATGCTTTGTCCAGGGTGTTTATGCCTTTCTCGTTGCATGGCACCTTTACGCTAGCCCTTTTTCCCTGCCCGCAGAACCTTTGTCTGGGAAAGTGTAACTCTAATGGCAGATTGTTGATCAGGGTATCGATGATATCACTTCCAACTATGGTCTTACCTCTTCGAAGTATAGTGGTGAACTAACCGAGAAAAGTATAAATACGTTACTTTTCCCCTTTTTTTTGTTTTAGTATCATTTTCGACTTGGAACAGTACAGATGTAAAATTCTAATGATGCATCTGCTCTGTCTCTTCTTTGGTAAAGCCTTTACAGCTATGTGCAGCATGTTCAAGTTCAAGTTCAATTTCAAGTGTAAATTTGGAATCCAAAATCTGCCAGAGGCAGTTTATATGAAGTGATATTCTGAAGAGACATGCCAATACTTGTAGTACTGGTTCTCTGCAAATGAAATCAACACCGCAGCTAGCACTGCACTTAGCACCACATGCATTGCAGTTAGCACCCGCAATTAGCACAGCATGCACCACAAGATAGTGGTGGTAACATACATATTATCAACCAAGATGTTACTATACCCATTTGCATTCTTGTTAAAGATGAAGCTATCTCCCCCGAATCACTACATGGAAGCCTATTTTAGAATACAATAAGATGCATCGTCACAGGACCATCAAATTGTGGGAAACATGTGTTCTACTGAGCCTGCAGGAAGAAGAGAAATGTCTTCTGTTTGAGAACGTGTACCGATATTTAAAATCACTCCAGCAACAAAAATACCAGTGATAGGCACAAGTACTGTAGCCCGTGGACAGCATGGGTTATTTTCCTTGTAGCGAAAACAAGAAAGTAGTGCCTCTGAACAAATCTCTTCCAAATCGATATTTGTCTTCGATGCCATTGCCTGCAAAAAAGCAAACTTGTATTCAAGAGTACTTTAGTATGGGATGGCATACGAATGAGGACTGCATGTACCTCAGTCAAACTTATTCCTGTGTGTCCAAACAACTGCTTCGCGACAATATAAACATGTTGGTGATGTTTTGCATGGTTGATGTGAATTTGTGGCATGTTTACGATGGTCATGTCAATACAGACATGACATTATCATATTTTAAGTGTACGTGTACCTTGAATTGGAAAGAGAAATGCGGTTTTCTGATGATCGTTAAGGACTGGCCTCTATATCATGGGATGTTCCGACGGAGATTCGATCAGTTCATGGCCGACCGCTGAGAATGAGTTACACCATATATAATAGTCTCAAGTTGCATCTTACAAAGATGAAGATGGAGGTCGTCTCGGTCTAAGAAAATATGGAACTTATGATGCTGGTAGAAGAATAATTCTAAATGTTGGCGAACGCAAACACTCTGAGGTGGCTGCTACTAAATATTTCATTCTCGAAACTGGTAATAGCATCATCTCGAAATTGCTCAGTATGTTGTTCGAAACAAACACATTCTTTCAGAACTACCTGTCCGAGTTCGGGTTGAAGATGGAGCATGTAAAGATGAAAATAGTCCGCGATATGTTGGCCATGAACGAGCATGTAATTAATTTTCAGAGGCAAATTATCGACAGATTGATAGTAGCATCAACGCAAAATGTAAAGAATCTGGAAAACCTGGCAGGATTTATGACATGTAGATTCACTACATTGATTTCCCACCTCACCAAGAAAACGGATATTATAAAGAACAGCAGGGATATGTTGGGTGTCTGCAGCGAACGCCTAGGTAAGAGCGAAAGTATTTTGGTGAAGACCCAAAACTAAATCTGTAAAAGAGAGCAACAGTAAAAATTTTTATTCAGTGTGATGTCGGACATTGTCAGCGACCTTCATCGGATGGTACAGTCGGTTTGTTCAAATTATTTGCTCTCCAACAGGGCCAAATTTCCCACAAACCTATAAATAAAGAAATTTTTAAGCCCATTACTCGTCATCTCGATGTACTCTGGGAGAATGATAGAGCACCCGTAGCCGTGAAGACCGAAATCTACTATACTGCTGAGCTTATGAAGAAGCAAAAACGTGATGATGTACAGACAGATTGAGATGATGGATCGGATGCAGATTTGTCACACAAGAAGAAAGTCAATGCTCTGGTATACCGGTACCTACGATCGTACACATCTCGTAATAATGATACAACATACGGTGTAAACAGGCATAATGATAAGTGGTTTCTCAGTACAGATGAAATAAAGTTTATACCAGGTGGAATCATCCGAGTTGGTGATTGCAAGACACAGGGAACCTCCGGGCTTTACATACTTCTATTTTATAAGGAGCCCAGGGAGTTTACAGAATCTGACCTGCTGGTATCAAGACTTTGCTCGACCTCACACATGCACTTTACCAAGACAGGTGTTTATCAGAACGAAAATCACGAGAAAATCGACATTCTCGCAGACCTTTTCAGCGGACTAGCACTGAAAAGCAGCGAAGGTCTGAAAAATTTAGACGACGAAAAGTCCACCAACTATGTATTCTGGGACAATCCGAACGAGCTGATCGATAGGCTGCAACTACTGCTCGTTTCGCAAATGGTTGGAAATTACTCCCACACTAACGAAATAATCTATATCGTCGAAGAACTTAAGGAGGGAGGCTACATAGAATCAGTCAATTGGGAATCGCCAATGAACTGCACACATCCCGCTGTCCCGCTGCTGCAAGTTCGTGATATGTGGGATGAACTCCCTATTTCAAGCCGACCTCTGAGAAATGATACCATATTCTCTAGTCAACGAAGGCTACAAATACATGTTGACCATCATCGATATATAGAAAATTCGCCTGGGCCAGACCTGTCAAGTCGAAGAATGCACATGATGTCACTGAGGTCATGACTAACGTATTGTGCGAAGGATGCATCCCAACTAATCTAAAAACCGACCACGGCAAGGAATTCTGCAGTGGAAAGTTCATGGCCCCGATGAAGAAACATAACATATATCATTATTCCACATACAATAATTTCAAATTTCTATCATCCAGAGGTTTAACAGGACTCTGAAGGGAATACTGTGGAGGCATTTCTCTGCGAATGGCAACTAAAAGTGGTTGGATATACTCCCAAAACTAGTTCGCGAGTACAATTATACCTATCTGCACTGCCTTGTAAGGCACATGCTTTCAATTTGTACCTTTTTGTGATTTTCGTAATGTGTATTCCTTTCTGGAATAATATTAGTTGGTCTATGCGGCAAAACTTCAGTATTCAGTTTCGGCATGTTTGTATTTTGTAATTTTGTCATGAATGTGTACTTAACCTCATTAAGTACTTGTGCCATTAATTTATTGAACTTGTATCCAGCTTGAGATACTGTAATTTTTCTTTATATATCTGTGCAATTCGGTAAGATTTAATGTTTTATTAATTTCCTGTAAGTTCTAAAGAACCTGTTTGAGAAATTTTGATTTTGAAACTGTTAAAAAAGAAGTCCAACTAAGTTGTCATTTTGTTATCTATGACCATGTTTAGTAAAATTAGTTAAAAAATAGTACAATTAATTTTGTATGTCCATTGGCGCTCTGTCAAATTCTTCTCGTTTTGATAAACAAACTGTTAAGCAGTGAACATTTTCCTTTTCTTTGAAATAATTTTATTGCTAACCATTTTGTCACTATCTTTGAAAGTTAATTTTGTGTAAGTGTAAATTTTAGAAATGCTGTGTAACGAGAGAGAAATAATTATTTATTGTGTGTAATAAGCCATTTTAACTAAGTTTTCCATTTTATAAATTTAAGTGTGAGAAAACATCACATGTTAGTACATAATTTTATAATGACATATATCGATTGTACATCTCCTTGAATCGATTCTTGGCCATGACGACTTCTGGACGCCCCACTTCCATTCTTCACGACTTGATAATCATGTAGGACATATGGATTTCTCTTATCTCCAAGGTTGATTTTCACTATTATGTGGTAGATATTACTTTTGACCGCGAAAGGTAAGTTTAAGTTATTGCTTATTTTTCCCATCAATGTTTCTTCCAGTTTGTTGTTGCGGGAAGTACTTCTTGTGTGTAATAACTATTCCTGCAGCGGTCACCGACTACCGCCCTAGACATGAAGCCTTGAGTGCTTTGGTTAAGCAGTTTCACAATGAGGTGTGGAATCCTCCTTCTGATGTAATTTGTGGCCATCCCAGCATCGTCCTGGCTGCGGGCGAAGCCTGAATTCTTCAAACATGCCATTAACTTTATTTCTTCTTAGCGTGGAAAATTTATACTAACACCTAGACCTCGACCTTGAAACATGGTTTTTGGACTCTGCTTCCCCTTGCAGCCCCTTTCAACTTGGACTTTGTTAAATTTATGTAATTTGTTTAAATTCTTTGGTCATGACAAGAAAGTTCAGAATGTAACAAACAAATATTACTTTTCTTTTTTTGCATAAGGACTCGTGTCCTTCACACAACCATTGCTCGGCAAGATGGCCGTGTGTAACTTTTGTCTTTTTTAATAGGAGAATATTTATTTTTTGCAATGTTTGCTCGGGATCCCGGTTTGTTTTTTGAAAATCCAGTAGACGTAATAATAATTATGAAGTGGTTTTTACAAAACCTGTGCAACTGATGTGAGATATAAACAACTGATATTAATTTCTCATATATTATATATTTAATGCCTGTTGAAGTGGAAACCTAATTATTATATACTCAAAAGAGAGAATTATAATAAATCGTGTAGTCCTTTCGAAGTAAAACTTTAATTTCTTCTTTTAAATGGTAATTTATAACTTCAGTCCATAAACCATAGTGAAAAATAATTTCATGTCTTACTAAGTGTCGTCTGTGTGTGATATGTTAAAGTTTAATAAGTGAACATGTTATTTCTTTAATTTTGTTATGATACGCTGAATACTGTTTCGGCCCACCCTTTTGCTTGAACTAACCCAGTACTGCACACTCGTCCTGACTTGTTTTCGCGGCATGCTTCGCTTCTTGTGTTGTGCTGTGTAGCTTACTTTGAGTTCTGTGAGGGGTAGATTTTCTACCCCCTGTGGAAGTGTTGTGAGCTGGGTAGTTATAGCACAAGTTATCATTATAGCAATCGTATGAATTCCGAAGATTAAAGACGACTCCCTGCTTCGAACCTTGTAGACTGACATGAAAAGGAGGGACCCATGCAAGCTTATAGTCAAGGTTGGCGACCTGATGCACATCTCAAAACAGAAACGCATCTTCGAGAAAGGATTTACAGTGAATTGGAGGCCTGAACTCTTTCGTGTGCGACATATGCGCCACTATGCTCCGAGGATCTACTTTCTTGAGGATCTGAATAATGTTCCCATGCATGGTGGTTTCTACACAAAGAAGAGATCCATCATACAAAGTTTACAGATGTGTATTTGGTAGAGAAGGTGCTGAAACGGCACAATGGACGGTCGAATGTCAAGTCGTGGGGTTTCCCAGCCCACTACAATTCCTGGGTCAACGATGCAGACGCCGAGCGGTGAACACAGAATATTGCAATTAATAAACCTGTGTATGTGTGTGTATACTCATGTTGTAATTTACCAAATAAAATTTAAAAAACAAAATTATGTTGGGTTTTATTTATAAAAAAAAAGACATCTGCTTTAAGTATAGAAATTTTTTAAATAAAAATACTTATGCTGAAAATGAAACAAAAAATATATGAAGTATGACAGTGTACTTACTTTGCAGGAATGGTCAATGTTACTATTCGGCACAGGCCGATAGCATGCAGGATAATCGAAAAATTAACGCCACATGTTTGTTGAAAATTGAATCCAACATGGAAGGCGCCGACAGCGCAACATATACTTAAAAAATATAAACAATTTTGGTTGTCACTTGGCTAAATCGACAACTCGCGGGGTAGGGATATCAATTATTAATTCACTAGCTCCACCTAGAGATGTAAAAGCAAACACATCAAATCACAAATAGAGTGCTCCAGCAATGTATAAACAAATGACAAATGAAAAAACCAGGATAGCTGCATTCGATAGCATGATTATAAGTAATTAATTGGTGGTGGGGGAGAACATCTGCCGAATAAACAACCAATAGCAACTGGTGGTGGGGGTCAGTCGTCTGTTTGACGTGATACTACGGGGGGAACGGATTTCTGGGAATGTAAGTTTCTAAACATATATTTTAATAATAATTTTATATAATAAATGTTTAATTATAATTTTTAATAAACCTTTAATAATTTCTTTATATTTTGTGTACTTTTTAAATATATTTCTGGATTTTTTTTTGGTATTTTTGAGTTTTCAAGATTAAAGATCACCGGATCAAAGGTCAAGGTCACCGGCATACAACATGGCGTAGTAGATGGCCGCCGGCCGACCGGAATGACAGAGCATGGACAGCTCCGATGCTCTGCGCGCCACGCCCTTGTGCCAAACTCTCCCTTTTACTTCTACTCGCTTTGCATTCATAATGTTCTCCGCCTAAACTGCCAAAATTTCACGTCGTCTGCTTGTAACCACGCTGCGTGTAACTCATTACAATCGACGCCATCACGGAATTTACCTTTGTCGTAAGTTTAAGAGTTTTCTATGCCGGACGGGTAATTCTTCTCCTTGGGGCTAAAACATGGCTTGGCCCTTCTAGGTGAGGCATTCAGGTACAGCCGCAGTCAACGTCTAACAAACACGACAGTTGACGAAATAAGTCGCCAGTCCAGTGCAGCTGTGCTCTTTCAGCACAGAGTAGTTTGAGATGTTTTCGGTTAACTGAGATGTCACTGCACTTACTTGCATGTAAATTGAGAACTGACTAGAAAGCGTCCAGTTAAGGTGGTAACAATTGAAGGAAAGTAGGCTCTTAACATTAAGTTAAAGTGCTAGTAATCATTTGTCAATATTGAAATTATTTCTTTCGATTTATACTTTTTAATGCATATAAGTGTAAACATCATCAAATTCGTAAAGTGTTAAATCTTCTTCATAATATCACTTTTTCGCTTAAATGATGCACGAATAAAGTGGCAAAGTCCATAGCAATTTTTATTTTATAATTGGTGTATGTTATACATAATAGGCAAAAAATTATATCTTCAGAAAGTGCTCAGTTTATCATGAACTGTCTATACAAGGTGTTACTCACCTCGTCAGGGACTCCCAGAGGTATGTCGTAGAACTCGTCGTCCCGGGTCGCTCGAAGCGCCAGTCTGTCATCTCTGAAGTACTCCTCTTCCTTGAGACTCGTGGGCGGCGGAGGCACCAAGCCTCTGTAGTAGTCGCTCTCAGCAGACGACAGCTCCGGGGGGAAGGGCCAGGCCGCAGCGCGGGAGACAGCCCCGCCCAGCCAGTGTTGGCTAGTTGCTTCACCAAAACAATTAGTTATAAGCTGTTCACTGTGAACTGAGCACTTTTGAAAACTATCACTGCCCCCACCTTTATATGTGTCAATGGCCTCACTGGCTGGCTTGGGCCCAGTAAAGTTGGTAACGACGGAGGGAAAGTAGATTCACATCTTAATGTTGAACCAAAAGTGCTACGTAAACTTTTGTGAATACCGAAATTACATTTCCTGGTTTTTTAAATCATATAAATGCAAGAATTAATCGATTTGTACAGATATTTACTTTTCTAACTATTCCACACTTTCACTTGACCAATGCATGAATAAAAATAGCAGACTGATGGCAACTTAAAGTTTACGTACAGTGGAAGAATACACGATAAACACACATGTAGAATTAAGCAGGGCTTCCAAAAGTGCTCAGTTTACCATGAATAGTCTTTAACTTACTTTGCAAAGAGTTACATTTATGATAAGGGGAGGGGTGGGCAAGGTTATGTAGAGAATACGACGCCCCTGGTGCTGCAAAATGCAGCTGTATTTACACATGTACACACACATGACTTCCTATTAATATATTTTGACACAAAATACTTATTCCGCTATAAACATTTTTATTGAAAATATTATTATTTATCAATATTCACAGTGACTCTATGTAAAGTACGAATTTTAGCCTACATTGTTTTCTTTCGGCACACTCTTATGAGGCTTGGGGGAGGAGGGGGGAATGGCCCCTTTGACTCTCGTTCCGACGCTCTTGTAAGTAACTTTTTTCACAAGGCAATGTATAACTTAACTAAGTTACAAGTTAATAGAGAAGCCTAGAAAAAAAGTTACTTTATCGTTAGTTCTAAGTTGGAAAAATATTCGTCTGAAAATGTAGTACGTTACAGAAATAGACCAGGGGCCCAGTTCTCTAACTTTCTACTCTCTTTATATGAAGATCTATCTTGACGAGGGCAAATGGTATTCTGTAACTCAGTATGTCTCTATGATAGTTTTTCGAATTCCTTTGGCTGTCTTATATAAAGACCGGTCAACAAAGTGCCTTTATGAAGGAATGTGTAAAGAAAATTGCCGACGTATTGAGGTTTATTCAGAAATACGTCTTACAGAAAAGGAAACGTTTTAAAATGCCCTTAACATAAGAAATATTATATTCTCTGATATTTTCGCACAAATAAAAGGTGTCAAGAATACATTTAAGGAATAAATTTTATAATTCGCTGGTGATACTCTCGCTTTAACGTAACTACAAAGTGACGGATTCGGCCACGGGTCAGCGCTACTATCACGTGAGGGTCAAAATGAACTAGTACCCCGTGAAATATTATATCCATAGAAAGAAGTTAGTTTATTTTAGTCGAGAATGTATCAAGAAATAAATTTTACTTATAGTTTAAAATGCACGACAATAACAAAATCTGTGGTGATGCATTCTGCAATAACGGATGAAAAATAATTCAACAAGCAAATCGTTGATTTCAGAACACATCCCGCTGCGTTGCCAAATGTACATCTTTGCAAAAAGATATCAATAAAGCTATGGCTTACAGAATACCACATAAAGAGGCTCACAAGTAACCATCGCTGTAGCCCTCTTTGTGATAAGACGATCACGTTGACTGTTTTCAAGCAAGCTGATGTTAGAGGATAGAGCCCCAGCTAAAGATAAAGCTTCGCGACTCCCTGCTTCGGAAGGCTGATGAAGAGGTCGGGGTGGGGTAGACGCTCAACGAGGGTTCACGTTTCAAGCACTCGTACATTTCTAAGACGTCTGTGGACTAATACGTGCACAGTCGTATCCACCGAGAATTCAAGGCCTTGCAACCTCAGTGACGACACGACAAAAGAGCAATATGGCTGGCAGCTTGGTTAGTTTAGACATATGGCGGGTCGTATTTCTTTTTAAACTGTGTCGTCTGTGTAAGAATACACTAAGGTGTTTAACTTGTGTGCTCTTTGATGCCTTGGAAACAGGTGTGGTTACAAGTGGGGTGAAAAGGGGAAATTTCACCCCGCCAGAGCTTAACCTTGCTCTATAAACTGTATGTAATTTATTGATGTAAAGCATAGTAAAACAACTAAAGATGATCCTTTGTAAACAGATTCTATCTTGAATATTATTTTAAAAACACGATTTGAATTCTGACCGACACATGATTCATATTTCCCGGTACTTTTGCGAATGTACGAACTACTGTGAAAGAATTTTAAATTATAACATGTTAATTGTATATTATAATAGTATATTTTCTGTGATAAGCCAATGTGCATGTGTACGAGCGAAACGGACCTGATAACGACGTTAAGAGGGCGAGATAGAAACCATTCTGGTGTTAACAATTCTTGAGTCATAAGAAATATTCAGCATTCATTATTTAAATTTATTCTTTGACAACGCATGGTATAGCTCTCAAAAGATTGAATGACTGTAATAACAATGGAGTACCTTTATTGGGTTTCCAGTGGAATAAATGGGAATTAATTATTGATTACCTACGGAGAATGTCAAGAGAAGCAATAGCAGTACATGTCAAAAGGTATGCCTAATAGTCTCCAAAATATAGTTAAATAATGTTCTATGCCTTGATAACGTTACATTTTCGAAAATGAATCTCATGCATAAGTGATGACCAAATGTACTTATATAAATCCGAGATGGCGTCCAACTTTTCCCCTTAAATTTCATTTTACTAATGCCCAGGTACATTTTTTCTGAATGTCTGTTTAAAATTTTTTTTCGTCTTAAGTAACTGAGCTTAGTTACTTTTGAAATGGAACTTACCCAAGAGTGCGGCCAGCACGACCAACGTAAGAACGCCACTTGCCGAGGTCATCTTCGCCCTACGACACTGCCGCGTGCCGTCTACACCTCTGCTATATATAGACTTGACGGGCAGGTGGGGCGGTGCCGTGGTATCGTGGCGGTATAGAAGCCACCACCATCACATGAGGGGATCTAGACTCAGCACCGGGTGCCAAGCCAAGGTCAAACATTGTTGAAGGTGTTTTAAATGCAGTTTTAACAATTTTTTTTAAATTCGGGAACTTTGGAATTATACAGTACACAGCTGGTTAACATAAAATGCAACGTTTTAAGAATTTGTGTCGCGAACATTTTATTGCAGCTATGAGTCACATACTTTATATTAATCTCAACCTCCCCCCCCCCTCGCAACCTTACTTCTATGGACTCGACCAAAGCAACGTCCCCTCCCCGTCTTGTCCTGCAGGTACAGACTAACATTGTTCCATGTATATAATTTAAAAATATTTTCTGTTCCAAATCTATAAGTAAAATAAGTGGAAAACTATATATTCAATATAACAACCTTCATTCAATTTTAACAATAAAAAATTCAAGCAAGCTATTTTGCAAATCGAGTATAGGCCGTTCACAGTAAAGTGAGCACTTTTTGAAGCTGCCTCATCAGACATAAAACCCATTAATACATTTCATTATGGTCTCAGACTTTTGGTTTTGGGTATGGTAAATGTATACACTGTGTTTATTACTCACGTGACAGTGCTTACATTAACAAGCGGTGGAAGAATTTAAATTTGTTGAAAGAAAAAAGTAACCAGGGCTTCAAAAGTGCTCAATTTACCGTGAACGGCCTACACCTATAGTTTATTATGTTATAAAATCATGGGTTACATTAAAATGAAGCTATTTCAGGAATATCCTTGTTCGTAAGTGTCTCAGTGAAGTCTCCGTGTTTATTGGTCCTATGGGATGAGGTTGAGGAGGGGTATGAATAGTAAGAATTTATGAGAACTTCAAAAAGCAAACCGCACCAGCCCGCCCAGGTGAAAATTTTACCCCGGCCCACCCATGTCTCTAGATTTTTGGTTTGGGGAGAAGGGCGGGGGGATTTTTTGTCCCCATTTCGCATGTGCAGGTCAAGACTTTCGATTTGTTGCACCGGAGGAGGGCACTGTCTAGTTATAAACTTAGGGAACGACAAAAAATTAATAAATTTAAATCAGTATTTCAAACAGTTATACTGTTATTTAATTTCAGTTTTAAAACATTTTCAGGACAGTTTCATACCAACGTATGACTGTGCGGCAAGGGGGGGGGAGGGATATGCCACTGTGTCCGCTCCTCTGGATCCGTCCTTGCATCGCGTACATTCACACTGATTACTTGCTGGTTCTACGATCTAATGTGCTTTATTCTATTATTATTTGTATAGTTGGGTTCCGTGGTCCATATTGCTAAGGCATATTTGTATTACGAGGGTCTGTGTTCGAATCCCGGGTCAGATATTGAGTACGTACTGTCTTTATCTGTAAGATGGAATTAGTTTGGTATGTAATTCGTTCCCGCCCAATAAAACTCACGGCGTACAGCAATATAAGGGCGTCAATAAGGCAATTAATTAGTTTATTTATTTATTTGTTACATTGTATCTTACCTCTACAAATCTGCAACGATCTAAGATAACCTTTGGAAAGACAAAATTAAAAGAACTTTATGTTCGTGTAAGATTGTTACGCGTTTAATTTTTGAATAAATTTAGTTGTACATCAATGCGTTAAGTGTATACCTATTCAAGAATTCCATGATGGGAAACATTTAATTTGAATAGCGTTTTATGTGTATCGATACAAGATACACTAATGTTCCCTTAAACAAACGCGGCCAAAGCTGATGTTAATTTGTTCAAGCCCCGTTACCGGTACACCACCGGCCACGAACCTTCTACCTGCTTAAGTGCACCGTCTGTCTATGCCTCCAAATTCAACGCAGAGGTTCGGTAGTGTAGATTTAATGTTCAGTATTTTTTAGCGGTGACTGCTTAGAAAAATCATTAAAAGAATGTTTCACGTCCGAATACTAGTACATAAAATTACCCGGCCACCACTGCAAGTCCCACCGAGGCGAGGTGAAAAGCGAAAGACTCCACGCCAGCTCAAAACTTTGCACGTAAAGGTGGCAAGACGTTCGATGCGCGTAGCTATGTCGCCCTTAGCTCTCCCACGCTTCTAGGCCTCGGATACGCAAAATACTTCGAGCCTGGCGGCGTGCAAAAGTCGCTATGCTTCCAGTGAACGCCCAATAGAACGACATACAAGAGAAGCACAAACGTAGAGCCATCCGTTTTTCTAGGAAAGATTTACGCGCGGGCGAGACTTTAAGGGGTCCACCTGCCTGTATAGTTTTCCTCCTTTTTTGGCCGAGAAGCGCGGGGGTTATAAGGGTTACATTGGCACGCGCTACAAGTGCGCCACCGCAGTGCTCTGAACTGGCGTGCAGTGTACTCGTAGCGTTGCGTTTACCTATGAGACTCTCAGAGGTGACCATATCGTTTTATAGATGACATATCTGTAGCAAAGTTCGAGACTACTATCGTAGTGTGGTTCGTGTCCGGCTAGTATGTTATAAGATACGAGTGCCTGTGAAAAGGCCTTCTTAACTATATTGAAGGGCTCCAAAATAATACAGATTTACACCAAGCGTGGTAACTTTAAAGTAGTACTCAGTTCTCCTCCTCTGGGGTATGATGTCTTTAGTTAGGTAAACATACTGGGAGTATGTTCGATAGTTTCGTAAAAACCCAGGATATCAAACACTCTGCAGCGCAGTTCGAGCACGAGGCAGGCGGAACACGTAACACTCTACATGCACATTAGCGACATTCCTCTGGTTATTGACCACGTTTCTTCGTGAGAAGACGTGTTATTACCTATGGCTGGGCCAATCTAATTTAAGTTACTCCGACACTGAAGGCCCGTGATTCGCGGGCAGGTACCTAAGCCGCTTAACAGTTAAAAAATAATCCAATCACGATAGCGGTTGTTAACTAAAGTGTTTTGGAGTGCAACTAGTCGTGGAATAAGCGCCTCTACGCAAACGTTCGGACACCACACACGGGCTTGCCAACCTGACGAGTCAACGTTGTGTGCGTTAGAAAGGGGCGCGATTGTAGGGGTCCGTAAATTCTGGTGTTCCATCTCAGAGATTTCTCAACAGTTGAACGTGCCTCGAGGCACTGCAACCGATTTCGAGTGAAACCGGTGTGTAAACACTGGCCCCAAGCATCGCTGTGGCGGGCCTACGAAAATAATTAAATATTTCTAAGCCGTTCACTGTAAAGTGAGCACTTTTGAAGCCCTAGTTACTATTTTCTTTGAACCAATTTATATCGTTCCGCCACTTGTTAATGTAAACCCTGCCATGTTAGTAATAAACAGAGTGAATACATTCAGCATACCCAAAACCAAAAGTCCGAGGCCACAACGAAATGTATTTATTGTTTATTATGTTTGATGAAACAGCTGCAAAACTACTCATTTTACCGTGAACGGCCTATATTAGGGAATACACAAACTTGAAACCTGTTGTGGAAACCAATCGCCAGTCACGTCAGCGGTTGCAAAGGACTTATGTCGCAACTTAGGCACCGAGGGCCAGTGATGGGACCCTCAGCCAACATGGGATAGCACTTAGTTTTCTCGGTCGTGTCCAAGGAGCATGGAAGGAGCAAGATTTGGCGCTCTCAGGTTATGCTTTGAATCTTACCTGCTGGTCGGATTTGCGGCTGCTAACGATTATTTGTTGCCAAACACATATTATGAACTCTTTTTATAATTTACAGTAATATAATATGTAACATGTGGAATCAAAGAAAATAGTTTATACGAAAATGTTAGGAGCCCATTCTAGTGTATTACATTATCAATTCTATTTCTAAGAATATATGTATTTATATATTTTTAAGCTAATTTTATTTGTTACCGCAACATGACTTTGTTAGCTACATACTTATCCTAAGCTGATAAAAAATATGCAAATTATTGATACATTGTGAACAGTAAGAATGAAAGCAAACACTGAAGAAACCAGGAGTTTGTGAAAATACTTACTGCGGTCGGTAACAATTTTCCCACTTAATTTGGAGTTGAATTTCTCGACACGAAGTACTCCCAATCTTATCACACGGGTATTTTTGTACATACAAATGTTAATACAATTGTCATTTAGAAATGTTTATTCTTTGCACAGAAAACACACATAAAACTGTTAAGGAATTTTTTTTTAATGACTCTGAAAGCAATACGAAGTAACAGTGCCGAAAATACGAAGTGGAATCCACATAATAACGGCAGGCAATGGCCAAGCATGTTCAAATAATAGGAGTGCTACAAAAACAGATCAAATACGACATATTGCTTCATAAGCCGATAACATTTACCATATTATTTTAGCGATAGTATTATCTTACATAAGAAATGCCAATATTATTCTAATAATAATAATAATACAATTAATAAAGACAACAATTTTGAAGGAAAATTAATTTAATTTATAAAGTATGTCAGAGTGTATGTTGCTCCAACGCTGGTGTAAACACTATTGTTAGTGCTCAGTAAGAACACTGTAGGCTCTATCTAGTGTTACACCCTCAGTCATCTCACTATCAGGAAGACACTGACCATACGCATCAATGCTCGACGTCGTTTGGAGTCGTATCATTAGACTGTGGAACAAGGAAAGAAGGTCTCATGGAGTGATGGAGTCACGGTATGTTATCTGACACTCGGATGGATCTGTGTGGACTTCGCAAATGCCTGGCGAACGTTGTCTATCTAAGTATGTTAACAGTTAAATTTGATGGTTATCGTGTAATTGCATGGAACTATTTATTTTGGCTTGGACTTCGGCCATTAACTATAACGACGTATATGACATAGGAGGTGCTTAGTTTCAAACATGGCCAAGTCCACTTCAACGCTTTTGCCAAGAAAACAAGTAAACTGGTTGGGACGGTAATATTTAACAAATGTATTTCAAATGTTGTGTGGCTACTCTCCATGGAGACTTAAACACTTATAGAACTATTTAAAGTGCACATATTGTATACATTTCATTTAAATAGTGTTTGAAATATGGACTTGGCCACATATGAAACTAAGTAAGTGACTTGGTTAATTTTGAAACTCGACGATATGGACTTGGCTATTTTTGAATTTGAATATTTGCCATAAACGGAATTGCACAACAAAATTGGTATTTAATATGCTTAAGCGCTTTATAATCAACACATCATTAAGGCAGACATTGCAAATAAGTCTTATTATGTTCAACAGAAGATGATAATTCTGGTCAGCGAAATATGGAATAATAAACATTGGCTGAGTTTACATAACAAAAGAAATTAATGACTGTAACAAAATAAAATTGATTTCTAAATTAACTTAACAAGTCAGTTTTCTTTTAACAGTCATATCTTTACATCGTAATTACATAATTAAAATAAATGGTTTATTCAGCTCGTTCACACAAATGAGAAATCTTCTTCTCTGTCACATTCACATGGCAGTCCAACATTTTCAACCATTGTTCTCAACAATACGTTTGTACCACTGCAAACTATCTAAACTTTACCACTCAAAACCAAAATGTTTCAACAACAGATTACCAACATCGTTCACTTTCTCTTTTGTCACAGGAATTCCAATCGGCAATTTGTGTGGACTGGCATCAGTTAATGAAGTGTTTTCTTAGCGATGTCCCGCTCTATTCCTATATCTGTGCGGTAATGTGGTTCTCCTCTCATAAGAATATTATTAGTTTTAACACTTCGACGCAGATGAAACCCCTTGCACTGTGATATCTTGAAATGCGATGACGATGTCACCTTCGCAATATCACGAGCTTCCTTCTTCCAGTCATAAGCTTCCCAGTCTGTCCCCATTACTTTAAGTGACCCGTGATGTTAAAAAATATTGTGATATTCCTTTGGCTCAACATTTGTTTCCTTCCTCTTTACCCCCTTCTCAATTCTGCCAAACAGTCTATCTGAGGGTAGGAATGAATGTCCACCCACTGGAAACACAAGCTGCACAGATATTACATTAGCAGGTGCATGGAGGAACCATTTGAATAACATTGTAAGTACAGTGAGGTGCTTATTTTGTGCTGCACATCCATTTGCCATAAGTCTTACTGTATCGATTCCGTGTAAATTGGCTGTCTGGAGTGCATCATAGACTGCAGATGCTATTTCGTAAGATGTTTCTGGTCTTTCCACCAGGTGTAAATCGATACATTTTCGTTTGACATTTGTGGGTGTGAGGATCCAGTAACTACAGTAAAGTTGTAACAGTACAGCGTGCCGGGCTATAATGAGCTGCTTGGTCTGCCACCTTCGGTAACGCCAGGTTCTTTGACAACCGAAAGAAAGATTAAGCATTCCTTCTCTTTCGTCTTTCAACATGTCATAAAATGCTTTGTACCTCATTTTATGCACCCTCAGTTCAATCATTAGTTCACTTCTTTTTTTTATGTCAGCCTCTGTTCGTATTCTTCCAGTCAATTCACAAGACTTGGAACAATCATCAGTGGAAGGAGTTTTGAAGCTAATATTAAAACATGTGCTAAATACATGGTGGAAATAGGATTTTTTAACTTTGAGATCACCATGTACTTTCTGATTGTACGTCCTCCACATTTTCTTTATATTTAAACTGGAATCATGATAAACACGTTCACTTTTTACATTGCAATAATGGGATTCAACAGCTTTAAATTTTTGGACGAAAGCTTTAACACACATTGATTTCCTTTCGAAAGCTTTAGATCTTCTTTCACCATCTCGCGTTTCAATTGGAACATGAACACCATCCCTTTTGAACCATTGAAAAACGCCAATAACTCTGTGCTTTGTAATTCCCAGTGTTGATAGAAATGTCTGCCTACATACAGGTAGGTAGTTTCCAACTTGATTTACAATAGTGTATTCAATAGTCATACCTTTCTGTGGTCGTGTATTGGTTCTGTATCGTCTTCTCTTGGGAGGGCTGCTGGATTTAGTAGCGTGTGCATAAAAAGCACTATGGAATTCTCTTATGTCCTTCATTGTCAACAAACTGCAGCGTTGATTCCCTTTATGGTTGCAGGATGGATATTTTGGCAAGCATTTCGCAGAGTACCTGAAACCAAAATAATTATAAGTTAAAAATATAAATTTGTATTAAACATTAATGTTTCTCAATGTGCTAGGCACAAATGTCTCTGTTTTTGTTTTTTCTTATCACAGTTACATTATGTTGCCTGCAAGCGCACGAATGTTTTATGCGTAATACTAATAGTTAAACCTAAGGCGAATAAAGATGTTGCTAGCCTAACTAAGCAGTAACTATGTTTATAAATTAAATGTATGCCATTAGAGTTAACGTACATGCCGAGAAATAAGTAAAACAGCAATATTTTGCTAATTAAACAAGAAATACCCATTCTACATTTTAAGGTGCTGCTACAAAATGTACATGACCATGATATGTGTATAAGTATAAAATTATCACTATTCAATATCTTGGTTGTGCGTTATACCCATTAACTTTTTTCGTGCGCAACTAGTAATTTACTGAGCTGCTATTAAGTTGACTATTGTAATGATGAGTGCAATTTTATCTTAACCACTTTTCTCGTGTCCTTTTCCATGACGATGGATCTCGCTGGTGCTTCCTTGAGTGGCGCGTGTCGGTTTCCTTAATAGGATCAGACATAAGAACAAAGTTAACTATTCTTGAAATTCAATAAAGTGTTATTTAAAGTAATATCTCAACAAAATATGCCTCGTGTGTAACAATTACGAAAACACATCAGCCATCTTGAATAAAAAGTAACATGTGACGCGTTTCTGCTTTGTAATTGGCTGTAATGGGATTGCCAAGGCATTGACCGCCTTTGTAAATAATATGCTTGGGACATGGCCGTTTTTGAAACAAGCCTCGTTTCTCTGCAATACATTTGGCGGGATTTAGTCGGTTCTGAAACGCATTTATTTCATTGGTTTGTAGCCCTGAAGAAGACGATTCTATTCATGTACATATCTTTGGATGTGACAAAATGGTCTTGGCCATGTTTGAAACTAGGCGCCTCATACGAAAATACATTTTGGATAACAACATTCTTCTCACATAATGGCAACAGTTTGGGACATGTCCTTTCCAACTACCACAGTAAATAAGTTCGTGGACTGGCTAACGCCCAGAGTGCAAGCAACCACCAAGCGTTTGCCCGCGAACTTATTGACTGAACGATGTATATAAACTAGATCAAGGTCAATAATGGTGTCGTGTTTTCGAGACAGTCAGGTGGCGTTGCTTAAGCGGCCCGCTCAAAGCCACAACTCGAATCCAGTAGAACATCTTTGGGATGAGATGTGATAACAGCAAAGAGATGACCGACATTCTGTTAGTTACATGGCTGCTACCTTTGGAAACAACAGCAATGAATATCTGGCGAATGTGAATGTCAGCCACGTAGTGTATATCAACCCTGACCTGGAATATTAAAAAGAAACTAGACTTCACAGGACATAGCCCTATCGTCACTGGAAAATATAAGTGCAGCATTAGTGAGGCAAACGACAGAACAAATAAGATGAAATAAACTGGAGTGCTCCGAGAAAACTCCCTCACCATGTCGTTACAACTCTCACTCCCTCCAAAAAAGCCGTCATTCAAGTATCTTAGTCATATGAGCGCATTGAGACTGTTCCGTTTCTGTAAAAAAAAATTTTGTAATACTTTCGCGGTACCTTGTACACGGTTATCATCCGTCACTAAATGTTAACCCCCTCATTAACTAATCTGTTCATAAATAATTGTCAAAAACGAACAGATACTCTAATCAAGAAAAAAATTTTCCTCTCGCCTTCTTTGAAAATGTATTTTCCTTATTTCGAATTGCATTCCTTCAGCAAACGTCATCTTTAGACTACTTAATGAACCACGCAGAGATTCTTCTTTCTGTTAGTTGTGTATCCTTTCTCAGGACGTAGACCTGTGCATAGAGATTAGTAAGATAGAGGCATGGACTTAATATGAACACAGAAACATTTGGCAACTCCTTTACAGAGACTATGGCATAAAGCGCACACTTCATATATTTACCATACGCAGTTGATAGAACCGTAGGCGCCAACTTCGTGGTTTTCAGTGTTAGAGTAGGTCTCAAATCGTCTGTGATCATACCCATATTCATTTTAATTCTATCACTTCCCCCAGCCCCTCTATCTTAACATTTGTAGAAATCCGAAAAATACTGTACATTCCTTCTCAACCAATTGCCGCAATTGTTCACGCATACCAAGATTAGTTTTTATACTAGATAATGTATTTTTTGCATTTAAGTGATTTTAATAAAATAAAAATGTCCCTAAAATATTGCTATTTTTTGTTACATAAACACCTGTAGATAATATATACTATTTTAAAAATAAAGAGGCAAACTTATAAACTCCTCCCTCTAACAACTCAAGAGGGTGAGTCAAATTTAATGAATACACATGATGAACTATAATTTATCCTTACATGCCAGTAATCCACACACGTACATCGTTTTCGTTGTTATACGGGTGGTTATTTAAAATTCTCTCAAAAGTTGCTGACCAATTTGCACTCTTGAAATAGTTTATAAATTTAAAGTGGATGGAAAAAAAAGTATGTTAATTTTTGTTTTAACAAAGTTTAATGTGACAATTCAGAAAAACACTTGTCTTTCTTTCCACGCATTGCCGTATCTTCTTGATGAAATTGTGAAAATGATATAGTCATTGCGTCGGTAAGGGGAGGATTTGGAACTCCAAAACCGCTCCCTTGGGGACGTCCCTGTCAACATGTAAAAGTTAACACTGCCATGGACTTATTTGCTGGTAGCCATATGTCAAATATCTTGCCCACAGAAGATAAAATATTTTGTAAATTTATGCTATTTATTATTCTAATGTGTGAAACGTAGAAATGCACTAACTATAGTTGGCATCAATTTAAACATTACGCTTTTAACATGGAACTAAGTTACATTTGGTTCCAATATTACTATTAAGTTGATCGTAAAAGTAAACAATGAACTATCTCCATGTCGTATACCAATTAATTGGTTTCTCTCAGCGTTAATTTTATTGACTTATATTTTTTCGTACTGAATATGAAATTCGCAAACAGGGACGGATCCGGGCCAAGCATTTAAAAGAAAGAGTGGGGAATGGGGGAGGGGTGAATAGTAGCTCCTGTCTCAAAAACCGCGCAAATGGAGGGGGAGGAAATTACCTAGTGGGTACATAAAATACAACACCCTTAAACTTACAACGTTTTAAAATTTTCTTAGAATTGTTTAGGTAAAATTATTTTTAAATAAATTATATTCTGAGTTGTAGACACAATACTTTACACTACCTGTAAGAAACGTACCTTATTTTGCATGTTCGGTTTCTTCGTCTTTTATTAATTTTAATGATTATTCATCATATGACTCGATGAGTCCATTGCAAAAAGAATCTGGTATCACTGTAGGGATAATTTTCAGATTTCGCAATCTACCTTGCTAGTAGAAAAACACGCTCTCTCTGCTGGACCCAGGACGTGGCGGAGCACTGACCAGGCATTGCTTTATAAGAATTATTTTGTTTTTGGTCAAGCAGCACATATTTACAATCATGTATGGTTTCTTACTTATAAGCGAACTTGTGAAAACATAACTATAACAACTGACAATTAATGATATGTTAATGTCGTGCACGCTTTGTTTAGAGATGAGGAAGCATCATTTTCTAGAGTGGCGTGATAACTTTATAAATTAAAACACCCGGCTAATAAACTACTGTCACGTCATAATTTGCAACACAATTTCAAACTATAACTTACCAGTCTTGTTGGGACTGACATCACAGCGTACCCCTCCGTCCTCCAATCCCATCCTGTTCTTTCTTCCGACGCCTATGTCCTTACAAGATAAAAACTC
Source organism: Dryococelus australis (assembly GCA_029891345.1). Taxonomy (NCBI): domain Eukaryota; kingdom Metazoa; phylum Arthropoda; class Insecta; order Phasmatodea; family Phasmatidae; genus Dryococelus; species Dryococelus australis. The sequence continues at coordinate 58,903,912 of CM056994.1, read as the reverse complement.
AAGCTAACTTTGTCCGTTTGTTGTTCAACTGCTTTATTATTAAAGTAAAAAAAAACTATTTTGTTTGTATCATTACAATCAAGATTTATGAACGATAAGAGCGTAATATACGTATATCATTTTATTTTTCCCACTTGCTTGAGATACGAAATAATTGTCTCCTTAAAAACACCCCCAATGTCAAAGCGTTCCAGGACCGATAAATTTACTACTGCACTCCTGGTAGCACGCGAGCCTACAATTCTGAACACTTGAGACGTTTGTTTCCCATTTCAGCATACGAGAGTTTATAGCGGAAAAATTTGATAAGCTGTTATAAAATGTTTCCGTGCCGTTAACTTTTTTTGAGGATGAGCAGGATTGTTGGAGCTTCCATCTACCCCCCCCCCCCCCACCCAAATTCCCCCGCCTCGTCATAATTTTTTTAAACCCTCCTTCCGGTGGATCCGTCCATGCGGATTCCTCATAAGATTCGGACGGAAAGTACTTAACAACCTGGTTTGATGTTTCTACGAGAACAAAGCAGCGACGGAATGAACGGACGGCGGAAACGCGGAAACCTATAAAAATGGCCGTCAAACGGCAACGTCCTCCTCGTTTCCCACGCGTGAAAATCAGGCACGGCCTCGCTGAGCATCGAACCCGGTGACGTCTATAAGCAGCCGGTGTGCTTTTCACGCCGAATCTCACACGGCAGGCGACGAGATAATTTTCCCTGGCGAGAAATTTTCGTACGGAGCGGGGTGGTGTTTCTACAGTTATTTCCAACTTATTACATCAGTAATTTCTCAGTTCTTCCGGCATACCTCACTCATACTCCTTCTTACATGAGCAGCAACTAAAACGAAGAACAACGAACAATATAAGTACAAATTTAACCACATCTAATTTTACAATATATATTTTTTAAATCCATGGGCAGTTCGAAAATTAAATCAAGCTCTCATGATGTAGCTACAGTGTTCCTATAGGCTGGTCACGGTAAAATGAGCACTTTCGAAAGCCCTGCTTAAGATCTACTTGTGTACACGTGTGTTATTCCGCCTTATGTAAAATAAACATTGACACGAACCTCATCACTTTATTCATGCGTCGGTCGAGTGAAATTACGAAAATATTATAAAAGTAAATATTGTACAAATCTGCTCAATTTTACACTTCGATGCATTAAAAAATACAAAAAGCAAGAGAAATAACTTCAGTTATCACAAACCGTTACCTAACACTTTTTCTTCGACGTTTATATAAGGAACTACCTTCCTTTCCATCGTTACCAACTTTGCTGGACACATGGTACTCACTGGGCCCGTTAAAATATATTCAGGTAGAGGCAGGGATGACTATTGTGAAGTGGTCTCAAAAGTGCTCTCTTTATCGTCAACAGCCTTTATTAGCAGAGTTTGCTTTTCAGTTACGTAATTTTTTTTGTGCATAGCGTTTGAAGGTTCCCAGCTCGACAACTCGAAACTCGATGTGACTACTGGAGAGTCGCAGGTGTTGTGGACGAATGTTTATTGTCATTTATCCACGGTGACGTGTGACATATCTTCATGGGGGCGCATGCTGGCGTGCGATTAATCCCTCTTTGTTGCTGTCTTTGACCTTAGCCCCTCGGGAAACCTGTTCGGTCTTAACCTCGCCACAAGGCTGGCGAACGGAACATACTGTAACATCTGTCCCCCTTCAGGCTCTGTGGCTGAACATATAGTGTTGATAAAAGGGGGGGGGGGGGGGTCCGACCAGAGACCGGTATTAGAAATGCCAGTGGCCTTCTTCGTAACCGAGGTCGCTAACACGAAGGTATCCCAGATTCGAATCCCGGCTACGCCATAGACGCTTGTATTCTGCCTGTCTGCAGCTTGTGATGACATTTTCTTCGAATAAAAAAAAATACGCTTTATAATTCTTGAAAAATTTGATATCAAATACAAATTCTTTCTATTTTTATTGCAGCCGTAATGACCAACACTAACTAAAATGTACAAAAGGAAAAATTACAAAGTAAAATAATTCCACCAGCTGCCGCGTTACAGATTATATAAGCTTAATCACCAAAATAACAAGCTATAAAAGAAATTGTTGCATATGTGTAACATTTTTTTAAAAAACGTATGAACTGTTATTTGGTGAATACATATACGTCAAGCAGTAGACCATGGCATTAGTTTATGTTGTAAATTTTTTCATCTGTACAACTTAGTTACAATTTGTTATTGCAGCTGCAACGAAACAAAATAATTTTGTGTTTGACAATAAATTATTTAAAAAAATTTAAAGTGTAAATTTTCTTATTCTAGGAAAATGTCATCACATACAATGTGTACGAGTTGAAGATGTTTGGTACATTTATACAGTAATTAATTTTTTGGGGACCGACGCCCTTAAGGCCGACTGCTGTTCACTCACCTCCTGCCTCATCGCCTCTACGCGCAAGGCGCTCAGTGCAAAGTCTTTCCATCGACGACTCGCCTGATCGTGACATTAAGCGGAGGCCATAGGTTCTATGTCACCAGGGGCGTATACGGAGGGAGGTATGTCCCCCTTCCCCCACGAAGTCCTAAACAATGATTGTTCCACAGAAGCGTGTTCAGCTAGAGAGATACACTGCATAACAAGATGGCAATGAATTATGGACAACATCTCGAATGAGAAGGCTAACAGCGCCAAATTTCAGAAATGTAATTAAACCAAAGAAAACGACCCTCTACCTCAGTCTTGTAAAGGAGATTGTGTATTCCAAACGAATTAAGTTACAGTCAAATTAATGAAGAAAGTGCTGTTGGAATGTGCGAGGAGATGCATTTAGTTCAGGTGCAAAGGTGTGATTCGTTTGTGTCCGAAAGTGACCCATATTTAGCAGCAAATACTTATGAGTTTTTAGCAGAAGACTCATTTTGAAATAAAGTCGGTAATAATTTAAATCTGTAGCTGGTAAAAAAGGCAACAACATTTTATTTTTAGTAGCGAAAAACGGAAACTGTAATTGAACATAAAAAACAACTCTCCAGGGCCAGCATAGAACTGCAGAAAGAAAATACAGAGATTTTACCGTCTTCTCAAGTGCAGAGACTTCTTTGTGGAAAGTGTATGATATGACAAGCAATTGTGGGTTGAAGTACTGCATCGCCTTTCGCTTACATTTTACTATGAATGTACTGTCGGTAACTGTGGATGGCAATATCCATCCCTCCAAGATTAAGTTTAGAAAAACTAATTACATTTCAGACGGCGCGAAAAAATTAACAGGCGTAAATAAACAGAAGAGCTGAACTTGACTGTAAGTTTCGGTATAAATGAACAATTAGTGTAAATCCTAAAGTTTGTAAACACATATAATTTCCGAAAGTCCAGTAAAAAATAATTTAAGAAGTTTGTACGCACTACATTTTTGTGAAAGAGTTTTGTGACATGTTGCCAGCATAAAATTTAATTGTCTATTATTTAATAAGCAAGTTTACTTCATGTTCTTCCATCCCTGAAACTTATACTTACTGTACTAAGATCAGTGAGCATTATAATAGTGACAAATACAATATACAGACACTTTGTGGTACTGCCTTACCATATATAATACTGTGCAGTTATCAAGTTTGTGTCAGCAAAATGTAACCCGTAGTTTTACATCTTGCGGGTATATTAATATATGAGTTATCATGACTGTTGTTTCCCTATTCTTTTGATAAATTAAATAAGGAATATTCTTGCGTGCTTATCGTTGGTGCCTAAAATTTTTCGTTTTGGAAAATGCATATTCATAGTAAATACCGCAATTGAAATTATTTTGCTGTTACTTATTTATTTTTTTAAAGTAAACCTTTATGGTATCCTATTGCAGTCTAATAAAATCAATTTTAAAAATATTTTCAGAAACGAAGAACTTTGACAACACTGATTCACACGATAAAAATATTTTCGAACAATACAGGGATTTAGAAAATAAAATAGTTCCTTTAAACACTTTTAAATGAAAATATTGTAAATTATTTATTGTTTTTTTTTGTCAGTGTTAAGGAAGAGGCTAGTGACTACTGCATGGGTCTATCCGACCACCCGTGGCGCAGTAGGTTGGTGCGCCGCAGATCTGGAATGCGGTAGTCTTTGGGTTCGAATCCAGGGTAAGGCATGGGTGTTAATTTAAGTTAGCTTATAAGTTATTATGTAAGCCATACCCTGCTAAACTGTCAAGCATAAAACCTGGAGACGTTAAAAGGCCCTTTACAATACAATACAATATAATGCACCGGTCTATCCCCAGCACTGCATCTGAATCTCGAGCCCATGTGAACACGATTTGGATTCTCGCATTCGAGAACATTGAGGGATATTATCGATGGCTGGGTGTGGTTTTCCAGGGTGCTCCGTGTTTCTCCATAAAGATAACACGTATGTTTTCCATTGTGTATTTCACCGGTCGTTCGTAGGTCAAAATAAAATTTTATCTTATTGATTATAAACAGAATTTAGTTTAGTTGCATCACAATTGCCCATATAATTTATTTTATCTTCCCAATAACGTATGATACTCAAAAAACCATACAGGCTTCCTCAGTTGAATGTCATTTTAACCATGACAATTTTTAACAGTGCCAGTTAATAAAAGATAAAAATTATGAAATGAAAAATGCAGATTTATCTGTAGTGAAACAACATAATAGCAGAATAATTGTTCTCTAGACTTCGGGCGTGTGTTTGTTCCTAAAATTGTTATTCTTGTAAGGGATGCTTTCTGACGAGAAAGTGACGAGAGTAATGCTCTCGGGTTTACTGTCAACCGAATGTGCCAAGGGATGTAAACTGTATTGTGCCGTGGTCGCGAATGTCAGCAGACCTCGGCGCTGCTTTGACACATGCCGCCACTCTGCCATTCCCATTGCCTTACTCTGCAGGTGTTGTACGCCGCAACTTTTAACACTATTATTAGATATAAAAATACGTTTCCGGATATAAATGCACAGGGCTTACGCATGTGTTACTATTGGTCCAAAGCAACTACGTCTAGAGCTAGAGTTTGGGCATTGAGTTTGGCGAACATTCTGTGTGTTTGTGTGTGTGTGTGTATATATATATATATATATATATATATATATATATATATATATATATATATATATATGTGTATATATATATATATATATATATATATATATAATATATATATATATATATATATATATAATATACACATATATATACATATATATATATATCAGAGCACTTCTAAAGACACTTATCATGTACTTGCACACAAACGTAGCGATCCAGCGAAAATACAATATTCTTTCTCTATCTCTCTCTCTCTCTCTCTCTCCCCTTAGGGTGAAATATTTTTAAAGTCTTTTGGACCCACTTCCAGATATCCGACTTTGAATTGAGATATTAGACTGCTCGTAAGGAAGTGTGAAAAGTTAGATATTTACTTCTTCTGAACAGAATATTTCAAGCTAAACGATACAGTAACTACGAAGTATTATAAACTTATCTGACTACAGTATAACAGTTCCTATCACGAGTGAAGTAAATGAGAAACTCGTTATTATAGACATGATATACGCTTTGGCGTTTATTAACAACAATAACATATGCAGTGCGCTTCGGTTCCCATGACGACAAAATTTGCTAACATTTAGAACACTATGCCCGAGTGGAACCATCGGGTTACACTAAACAGTAAATATTCTCTGCCACTGAAAACAAATTTTGGGTGCATTTAGTTTAATTGTTTCCTTATGCATTTCAGGATTATAAAATAACATCACAGCACATCAACAGTTATTCTTGTGAAAAAAAATTGAATTTATTTTTTTTAAATAAAACACAAGTGAACAATATTTATTGTATAACCATTATGTTTGACAGGATATTTGATTGGGAGATTATCGGCTTGGCACTCCATTGGCTGACAGTCCCAGCCAGTAATAAAGAATATTCAGTGGAGTAAGCGTGTTAAATGTGGTGTGACCAAATAGAACTGTGGGAAGTGGAAAAACAGAGGCCAACAGAAATGGCGTTCCTATACTAAGCTACATAAGTAACTCAATTGCAGCCTTTCTTCAGTGTCAAAAAACGTGCACTGTGTGAAAAGTGCTAAAGACAAAATATAAAAAAATGTTACCTTCCAGAACTGGAATAGAGTCCGGAGTTTCTTTTGCATGGTGCTTCCAATACCTGAAATAGTCTCGACATATAATGGCTGAAGATGGCAGCTGTCTTTAAGAATGCCGTTCTATTAAACATATATTAAAAATATTCCCTTTTTAAAACATACATTATGTGTGTCTTACCATGTATCACTTTTGTGAAAAACTATGTGAAAAAGATCATTCTTAGTAATAAAATCAATATCAATGCCCCACATTTTTTTGTAATAATATGGCGGCACCTTTCTATGGTACCATACCCATTAAGTTAGGTATGTATTAAAATTATGTTTCTCGTTTTAGTACATTTCATCAAGAGCTTGTTAAAAAAAACACATTTTACAATATATTATTTTCATACAATATTTGGTTGGATTAGTGTGGAAACAGTTCCTCAAGCTTCCATGCACAAAATGCGGTGCGAGAAAGCAATAATTTCAAAAGTGCACTCATGTGCAAAAATAAATATTAACCTGAAGTGCCATCATAGAGGCACTTAAGTGGGTGCCGGCACAGGAGATGGTAGTATGTATACATAAAACATCAATATATGAAATGTTACCCACCAAGCATGTATTGCAGGGGACCAACACTTACAGGATGCACTTAGTGTGGTGTTGGACCACCTGTACGATGGAATTAGGACAAACGGGGTCCTCTTGGACCATTGGGGAGCAACACTGCCACAAGGTACATTTGATTAACATGGGAAGGCATCTTCGAGCGAGCAGGAGGGTTGAGATGACGCCCTGTTCTTGGTTCGAGACCCATCGAGGTTAATTAGGTGTAGTTGCATGTAATTGTATAATGTGTATTTGCATAATTAGTAATTGAATAATGACTAACTTTGGCAAGGGGTAAGGGGGTATAGTGTGGGGTAATAGGGCATAGTATTGAGGAGATAATCCTTGGTTCGAGACCCATCGAGGGTAATAAGAATTTTTTAATCGCATAAAAACTAATTCCTAAATGACTCAGTATACACAATGAGTAATTGCATAATTAGTCATAAGTATGCATAATGAGTAAGTACCAACAGTACTATCGGCTGCCGACATACATCTGACAAGGTAGGAAAGCAAGAGGTTAGGGGAAAGGGAGGTGTAGGATGTCGGGTTGAGGATATAGTTATTGGTTTGGGACCCGTCGGGGGAAATTATTATTTTTTATTTTGTTATAAGTAATTCCATAATGACTACATATGCATAATCAGCAATTGCATAATTATGTATAGTATGCATAATAAGTAAGTACTGAAAGTAAGCACTGACGAGGCTGGAATGTGAGAAGTTGGGGTAAAGGAGGTGTATGGTGTACTGTTGAGGAGATTACTCTTGGTTCGACACCCATCGATGTTACTTAGATTTTAATCATGTACCAAGTAATTACATGTAATAATCAAGTATGCATAATGAGTAATTGCTAAATTAGTATTAGCATCATGAATAACTATCAAGAGTAATTACACACACTAAGTATGTATCTGACCTGGCCCACTCCTCAGTCACAATTGAGGCGTGATTTGCTAAAAAATTTAAGTTATATGGCTGCCATGTTGTAAAATCAAGCACACTGCAGATCGGGTGGGCAGACAATACTCCTTCCCAAACCCTATCTCAGTCTGTCTTCAGCTCTCTAGGTTTTAGGGTAGGTCCGTGCTCTGCCCTCTAACAATTTACCAGTGTTCGCGAGACCGTGTTTTGACGGTGGTTCGTGCAATGACAGAGTGGTAGCTAGCTCTCCAGAGCCCCATTGCTCTGTCATCTCTCTTCAGCAGCCAAGGTGTAAGGATGGGCCTGCACCACACTCCCGAATAACACAGGTGTTCACGAGACTGGTTTGGTAGAGAGATCATGCATCAACACAGGCTGCACGAACCTCCGGCAACCAACTCTGTGTATATGATATCACAATGTTACAAATCAATTTCCTTGCACATATTTAATTTATGTATTTCAATATTATTTTTTTCTATATTAATTAATTTTGTTATTAGTAACATAATAATATTTAAAATCAATTACGACCCAAATGAAATAAATGCATCACTCATAACATGCTGTCCAAATATGCTTGAGTTACAAAAACCAATTGCTAATATTGTTCTATGCTGAAAGTAAATATTTTCTTGTTAGCACAATTTTATCACCATATACCAAGCAGGAATTCATTTCAGAAAACAAAATTTCATAACCAAAGAATTTTCTTTAACTGTAACTCTTCTTAGATCTATAAATATTTGCATTGCGACATCATACATTTGCAATTCGTGACATATATTCTGCTATGTACACTAATAATTATTAATATATTATTGCTAATTTGGATTCTATCCCCAAAATTCAGGTTACCAAACATAGCACTAAAGAAAAGTGAATTTATTAAAATATTATGTAAATAACAACTCACAACCACAACAACGTCGTGTTGGAATAAACAAGAATAAAACTCCGAGGTTCTCTAGCAGAGAACCCTTCGCCACGGGCGAGAGGGTTGGCATTTCTTCCACTAGGGAGCAGCAGTGCAACGTGGAGAAGCAGTCGGCAGGCCTATGCGAAACCTGTAACAATGCCGGCCACTTCACGAAGAATAGGCGAAGGGTGAGGTGAAAGCATAGTTCCAGAAACCGCTGCTGGTGGCACAAAAATCGTGTCGGCTCGGGAGCCCTCACTCTATCCCCACCGACCAACCATGCCACACAGACCCTCACAGAGTGAGGAGAGCGGTTTCTGCATTAGTAACACCGCTCATTACAGTTCCGTTCTGGCAGGCTGTTGCATAACGACAGAGGATAGTTAGATCTCCAGCACCCCATCTCTTCGCTCATAGTTTTTGTAAATATTAACTCAATCTTACAAATAAAATTTCTTACGCATATTTAATTGAAGTATATCAATATAAAAGGGGGAGAAAACATTTTGTGTCTGAGTTGCTACTTATTAACATTAAAATAAACAAAAACTTTTCCTTTACTCCAAATGAAATAATTGTTTCCCGATAGGTTTGAATTACGAAAACCAAATGCCCATAAAATGCGAACCACCATTTATGGTAAAAGTTAATATTTTGTTGTTACCATACATAATTTTTTTCTCCATGTAACAAACAGTAATTCATTTCACATAACAAATTACGTAAAAAGAAAATTTTCGTTAAGTGCAACTTTTTTTAGGTCTATAAACATTTGCATTACAACATCACAAATATTCCACATCTCATGAACATATTCTGCGACATACACTATTACTTATTAATCTATCGATTATTAAATTGTATTCAATCCCCAAAATCAGGAGTCGCCCCACACTAAAAACAACTCATTGTCCTCTCAAACATTGTCCTCTCACAGAAGATACAGTGGAAAACCTGCAGGGTGGGACTGTGAGCGCATAAACATTCGGCAAAACTTCTGCGTAAACAAAAAAAAACCAACACCCTAATTATTAAAAAATGTCTTTACATGTAGCTTACCACACTTCAAACCAACCAACCATTACACAAAATAAAACTCAATAATATAATCACATACATATGTATTACATCCTCAAAATATTAAACAATATGTAAGTTTACAGAAATGTAATAATAGCCACAAATATATGCTGAACTCTTAAAAAACACTACAGTGATATGTTGCATTCAAATTTGATTATATGTTACATTAATATATACTTTATTGTAAACAAACGACTACGCATCATACACTATATACATCACACTCAGGGTTATTTAAACAAGCGCGCATCATGTGACGATACATACTACAATGTAAAGTAATCAACTTCCTACAAAAATGATACTAATTTCCAGAAAGCAGCGAGATTTCCAACCCAACACTTTCTTCGCAAGTCATCAAATATTTTTTTTTAGTTTCGTATGATCAGTATACACACACTGACATTTTTCGCAAAAATATTAATTTGTAGCAGTTTTTCCCAAACAAATAAATTTATGATGGTTTCTCAAATTGCGAAGTAAAGTAACATTCATCTCATAATATATCCACTGTTGACGAGTTTGTTTCTTCTCTTCCAAAGTATCTGACAACAATGAATACCAAGTACAACTTACTTGCTGTTAAAAAAAAAACATTGCAAATATTCACAGGTTTCCTTAGTGCATTTTCATTCTTAAACAAACAAAGCCATATTGTACATCGGTATAGTTTCAGTTTAGGATTCTTGAGACAAGCAATCATTACATGTCGCTGCACTTAAAAGATATGTGGCAAATGTTTAACCACAGAAATGGCATACAGGTTTTATTCCTGTTGAAGCATTACCTGTAGGTAAAATGAGGGCAAGAGTACGCAGTCGGGTACGCAGGTATTTTTTTTATGTTGGCATCACTGCAAGCTGAAGCCAGTGCGGTGTTTAGATGTGTATTTGCGACTACTGCTTCAAGCTGCTTTATTATTACGTTGATGGATTTCGTCTGGAAGTTATCACGTAAAAAGGGATTTACTGTAATTAGCATGTAAGTTTTTTAACAAATAACGTACGGTTTTTGAAACCTTTAACATTCCTAACGTCGTTTAAAGTTTATTTCATAGTAAAGTATGTCATGTTTACAACATGGCGAGGTTAGCATCTCTCTGTGTGTAGTGTGCTGGCATCTGTTGGCGACGTAGTGAAACACTATACCAGCGGATAAGAGTGCGCACTGGGTTTGTAAATGCGTACTCTTACCCGCCCTAACCTATTTTTTCCACGACATAGAAAGAAACTTTTTCATGGGATATTTATTACATTGTTTTTAATGTAGTGACAATAGCAATAGTAAATATTGCATATGTTTGTTCCTATTATCACTATCTGTTATTTCAATGTACATCCACTCCCTTTTTTTACAGATCCGATATCTTGAAGAATGGCTCCGTATAAGCGGAAAAGTGAGAAGGTCTTAACCATACAGGAAATAATAGAAGAAGCAAAACGAAAAACTGATGCTGGTGATAGTAAAAGGAAAGTGGCCAGAGACTTGGGAATCAAGGAGAGCACATTAAGAAAGTTCAGCTTTTTATGTGACCAGGGTTAAGTTCTATTTCAGTTTTTAGTTTAAGGCCTAAAAAATTCTTGTTTCTGTTTGTTGCAGGGGACGGTTCCAGTATCACTTGGGAGCTTTAAAGAGGCTTTGTCAGACGAAAGGGAACAAGAACTTGCAAAGCATTGCAAAGATCTGGACAACAGGTTCTACGGTCTAACAAGAAAGCACATAATGAAGGTTGCTTTTGATTTTGCAGAGATGAATGGAGTTTCCGAAAGATTCAACCAAGAAAAAAAAGTGGCAGGAAAAGATTGGTTGAAAGAGTTTTGCAAATGCAAATAACTTTCTGTTCGGGTTCCGGAGTCGTGCAGTGTTGCGAGAGTGGTGGGTTTCAATAAAGTTCAAGTTTCAAGATTTTTTTGATAACTTGAAGCATTGTCATGTCGAAAAAAAGTTTCCTGCTCACAGGATATTCAATATGGACGAAACAGGGGTGTCCTCAGTTCCCAGTAAAACGCCTAAGATTATTAGCTTGAAAGGAAAATTAAATGTCTGCAAGGTGTCTAGCGCAGAAAGGGGGCAAACTGTCACTGCTGTATGCTCCATGAGCGCCACAGATATTTTTGTCCCACCTTCCTTAATTTTCCCCAGAAAATGGACCAACAACATGCTATATAAAGATACTCAAACAGGCACTTTGCCTCTGATTAGTGACACAGGATACATGAACTCAGATCTTTTTCTTGAATGATTGAAACACTCTGCAATGTATGTCAAACCCTCAGAAGACGATCCGGTCCTCTAAATAGCAGACAACCATTCTACTCACTGTTCACTCAATGCAGTTTTATTTTTCAGGGAAAATCACATAACATTTTTAACTCTACCCCCTCATGCTAGTCACCTCACCCAGTTTCTAGATAGAGGGTTTTTTTGCACCACTGAAGACAGTGTATGCAGCTGAAGCAAATAAGTGGCTAATCCAAAACCCAGGAAAGGTGGTAACTCTTTACCAAGTTGCAGGCATTTTCGGCGCTGCTTACAGTGCCACTGCAAGAGTTAAACTTGCTGAAAGAGAATTTAAAGCAATTGGAATAGAGCCATTTGATCCTGATATCATAAGTGAAGATATGTTTACTCCATCATTAGTCACGGGCCAAATTCTAGATGAACTTCATCCACCTGAAACTGTATCTACTGAAGTTCAGAAGAACTCTGCTTCAAATAATTCGAATAACGAGCAATAAAAAGGTGATTTGCCTTCTTCAGAACCCACACCTTCTAGTAAAATACAAGTTCACATCCAGACAGTTCTGCCACTTCCACATCACAAGCGGCAAGAAAACAAAAACAACAGACCAGCTAAAAAATCTGAAATAATTACTTCGTCCCCATCCAAAAGAACATTAGAAGAGAAAGAGAAGGAAAAGCAAGAAACAGAGAAGGCAAAAGCTAATCGAGTTTTACTAAAAACAAGACATGAAGCCGAGAAAAATAATGAGAAAACAAAGACACTTAAGTCAAACAAACAAAATCCAGTTCCCTTTACAAGTCATGCTTAACCACCACTGAAATAACGATCTGCGCAGCTTGTGAAGAATCGTATGACGATTACTTAATCTAGTGTGGAATATGCAAAGACTGGTGGCACGAGGGCTGTTCCAGTTATGAAGGGTTTGGACCTTTTGTGTGTGATTACTGTTGATGCATACTCTTGACCTCACTAATACGGACCCTTACCCTCCTAGTCGGCCAAATTTATGCATTTGACATTCTTTCCTAGAATTTTTTTTTGACAATTTCACGTTAAAATATTATTTTCTAGAAAAAATTTGAATCTTTTCTAAATAAGTAAAGCATTTTCTATAAAATTTTGGTGTCTGTATCATTTAAATTACGGCAGAAAATCAAAATATTCTAAATGTGTACTCTTACTCTCTTTCCCCTACATACCGCTGAATGTTTTGCTAATGGGGAATTCCTTGTAAATATACGACCATACTCTTGCTGTGACCTGTCCTGAGGATGAATCAGGCCACACAAGGAAGGGGGATGTTCGTAACTAGATAGAGAGCACTCATATATAAATTACTGTATTTTATTACTTACATAATTACACAATATTACATACAACTTGTATTCGGCTTTATGTTACTCGTAACTTGTTATTTCTACTCAGCAACTATCATTTACAATTAATTGGTCCTGCTGACCTGTAGCAAGAAATATAATGAAGTGCTCACAACTCGGAGAGAATCTTACTGCTTAGCACGAGGACCCTAACACCGCACGACCTCAGGCGCCCTACACGGATTATAATTTCACTTTAGCTGTCTCGTCGGCATCGTCGAGCTGGACCTCCTCGTCAGTGGCAGCGTTGGGCATCGAAGCGGGGACCATGGCCTAGTGGTCCTCCTCGCTGGCGTCTCGTCGTTCCCTCGGAAGCAAGGTGGCCACGAGCCACCATCGCTCCAACCTTATATAGTACTCCGTCTACCCCATGGCCTTCCTCGGCGGGGGAGTTTTTTTAATAACAGCCGGACTGGCTCGTCGTGATCGCACCATCCTTGGCGCTTGAGTATCGCCTGCCAGCCCTTGCTAATACTTCTCACAGTAAGGCCCCCTTTCTCCACGAAATTCATGCATCCTCGCATGATTAGGGTCCACCAGCTGATAAGTGGAAGGTAGAGGCTAGGCCGGAGAATAATTGGGTGGCTCAGCGGGGGAGGGTGAAGTGGGTATCTTCGTGAAGGGTTAAGGGGCTGCCACTGGAAGAGGTCTCTCTTCTGTTTTGATAGCTGAGCGGGTTTTTAAATGTATATTATCCTTCGCGCACTTTTATGATTTTCCTGTAGGACGCTGTCAGTCGTGAGGTTAGGGTGTCATTTACATTTATATAAAAAGAAAAGAGCACGTGATTAGACCATATTTGAAAACGAATAGTTCTTATGTACTTGACATTTTAATTTAATAAGAAAACATATGTAACAATCTGCATTTATACTTAGTTTCAATATATTTGTAGTTTTAAAATGAAAAAAAAAATGTACATTTCCATGTCTGTGATGACTCTAATACATTTTCTATTTCTAAGCTTTTATTTGCATATATTTGTGTTTTATCACCTAGTGTTAGATGCCTGCAAAATTCTTGGTTCAAGGATACAACAATCTTTACAGTAACTAACTCTACAGCATTCTATGAAGTGATTTAACATTTCTGAACCAGTTATATGCACTCTGGCGTAAGAACAATCTTATTTGGTTCCTTTAAAGATATTAAACATTTTGACACTTATATATAGTATAATGAACATTATTGTTTAGTGTCGGCACAGTAATCATGTAGTCACTATGGTTTCATGTAATCATTGAAGGAGAAGGAGGTTGCGTTCGGCGCCTTAATTAAATAAAATTATCCCATAAAAATGAAACTAGAACAAAATAAATCCTCGGTGCTAATCGCTAAGGGAGCTGGGAAAATAATTTACGTGCACGATTCGAATGATACATTCCGCCATAGTGCTATAGGAAATCTGTACCTAGTGTGACACCTTTTAAATTTTCATCCTAAAAGAATATGATAATTATTGCTAGTTTCAGTCTTATTTTCTCTTATTCTAACACAATGACCCATGCTAAGTATTGCGGGTGTATAAATGCTGTTTTACATTTACACTTATACACAGGCCTGAGAAAATACAAAAGTTAAATTGAATCTGTCATCTGCATGCAGTGATTTGCCGCCTTAATGCACTCTAGCGCCTTACTTTGAACTAAGTTGCTACAGTCGTGACCTCTAGCGACACCTAGTGTGCAATATGTCAACGTGCGCGAATTCTTTATTGTCACCTACCAGAAAGCATTGTGTGCACCTTGGTATACACGTGGGCGGGCGAAATTGCGTAACCCGGAGAATTCTCTCACAATTTGATTGGAATATCACTTGTTATACACACACATAGTTTTTCTCTAAACAGTTAATAGCACTGAAAATTATTAATTATCTCTCCCATGTAATCATTATGTTGATTTGAGCTTACACACAAGTTATTATTTCTATGCAGCGTAACAGCTTTTTCTAACAATATAGAAACCTGTATCAGTTTATAGTATAGCAATCCTATTGAAATCAGTAGTACAATAATAACTGACGAACTTGCATAATTAAAATGTTCTTGTGACATAATAGAGAACACATAATTGTTTCTGAGATTATTTATGTTGGAAACCTACTTAACATATGGCAAGTTTGCATGCAAAATTTTCCATTCATGGTTGACACTATCGTTTACAGAATAGAAGGCTATCCCTTCATTTAGTGACAACTGTGTAACCTCAAAATGAGTTGTTTTGAGCCACTGGATAGGCAACACCGTTTGTACTACCGTAGTGACTGGACTTATTTTGTCACACACGTGCGTGGCTTCAATAATTGTTACTTTCCCTTCTGTTGCCCTTCAGCCACATGGAACTTGCACTTCAGTAGATCCGATATCAGTTTTCTCAATGTTATGGCTAAGTGACTTGTTTGTACACCTGCCAGCTAAGTTGTCAGCTGGAATAGTGATTAGAAAGTGGTGAGGCTGAATAGCCGTAACTTGCACTTTCTGGCTAGGGCCACATGAATATTTGCAAAAATTGTATAGTTTTTCAAGATTTTCCATTAGTGTTGGGTGGTGGAGGGGTGTGTGTCGTTTCATCCGCGGCATTTTCATAGTGTTGTTCTGAGTTTTCATTAGTGTAGACGTGTTCGGTGGGCGGGATTGAAATTACAAACGGCTGTTTGTCTGGAGTGATTGTAGTGGGCAGGGTCACAGATACCCCCTCGTGCTTGTTTGGTATAAGGTGTATTCACTAGTGTCTGAACAGGAATAATCAAGTGCTGACTCTTGTTGTGTAGATTCTGTGTGTAAATGTCCAGATAGGATCGTAAGTGATCTTGTTAATGCGTTTTGTTGTGCTTCTAATGCGCGCTCGGCTTCACTTGTGCTAATTGTTGCTATTTTAATGAATTTCGTAAATTTCTTGGACGTTGATTTGCCTTGTTTACTCATGGACGCATGTTAGAGTAGTGTAGTGTGATGCGAGGCCTTAATAGCTAACATGCACACTCATAAGCTGGCTTTAAATTATATTCCACACTTCAAACACACTTGTGGAACTCGGCTTTTGTCAAATTCAAGTCGGTCCGAAAAGTGGCCATAATTTCTCATGCATTAGGTTTTACAAAGCGTAAGCACACATACATACTTACTATACTACTATGGGCGCCTTGGCGTGTCGAAGAAACTGCAACATTACTGTTACCGGCCGTGCGCACTGGCGTGGCAGGAATTCGCTGAGTTGTGCACAACACTTGGTGGATTGCTTTAATAACAGCCGGGCTGACTCGACTTGATAGCACCGTCCTTGGCGCTTGAGCGTCGCCTGTCAGCCCCTGCTAATACTACTCACTGCACTCTGCACAGTGATATCTACTACAAAGAGGTTCCCTTTCACAACCACTCCTATCATGGCGATGCATGCAGTGATTATGTTTAAAGTTTGTATAACAATGCTGGCACTGAAATCCAGGCGATGGTTTAACAGTTGCAGTAATAAAACTGCAACGTCTCAAATCATACTGTTATACTCCATAGCAAGTATCAAACAAACATTGACATTTCAAGCATCGATGTAGATGGCGAATACGGTTATTGTGATAAGATCATTCATAAGAACGTAACTTTCTCACATCGAGTAACTCCTTCTCACAATAACAACACTTTTGTTTCTAATTCATTGTTTGCTGTGAAGTTTCTTCTGCAGAATGCATATTAACGTATAACACAGCAAACTAATATGGTGTATCTACTATCCCAATATTAATGTTTCGCATAGGAAACGTAAGTAAGGGCTATATGCTTCTCATGTAAACAAAAAGTTAACTTAAAATCACTATTACCAATCATTACATGTAAACACTTGCCAACAGATTGAAGTAAATAGCTAAACACACCAAACTTTTATACCTTTTGTGATGTTGGTAACATACAGGGGAACAAAATAATGTATATGAAAAGCATCCCCGGGGAAATTAATCTATTATTAGACTGTATCACGTAAGCTTAAAAAATATATACTGTGCAAAACTCTTAAACGATTTTCATAAGCAATATACATAAAACAAATTAACAATGTTTATGTCATACTTGATTAGAACGCAAGAGCAAATACTGTTTTTAAACCCATATTCGGGAGGACATAGGTTCAATTTCGAAACAGAATATTCAGATTCCGTTTTTTCCCAAGGGTTTTCCAAATCACTCCAGCCGAATGGTGCAGTGTTTACACACAGCATACCCGTTTTCTTAGCAGCGCAAATATAGTTAACCAATTCCCAATTCACCGAGGGATATTAAAGCATGTTCAACCCACAACATATACCTATGTGCTTGAACAAACCGATATCAAAATGCGAACTGAACATATACCCTCATCACAAACATTTCTCCAAAAACTTTTGTAAAATGAGAATCTCAAACACCCATATACAATTTGTATCCATGCGAACTAGTTAAGTGTGAAATCTAATTAAGGAACTATTAACCGAAAATTTTGCTCTAAAAAGCCCTAACTCTATTATCACACAGGAACATAGTGGCAAACTTTCTGGTGGATCAGCAATGAAACCACTCTACTCTTACCGAAAACACGACATATTTTCAATTGAACATACAAATTTTCAATAGTTTATCACTCGTGTTAACACTCGTCTAAACAAAACCGATGTGAGTGGAAGATAATATTCACACTTAATATACAAAAAAGAGCATACCTCTCCTACATCACAGGATATTTTCGTGAGAGTTCACACTGAAAACATAATGCAACATGTATGCTTCCATGAAAACACACACACACACACACACACACACACACACACATATATATATATATATATATATATATATATATATATATATAACAAGACGAACACATACATCCCTTAAAACTGTTAAACACCAAGATATAACAGAATCCCATTCTGGGAATTCAAAGGATTCCCATCCCAAACTATTGCAAGCGAATATAATTTAATATTATCAGTTGTACATAACATTCACTTTGTTGAAGTAATAACCAGAATCGATAGATATAATTTGTAGTTTCCTTTAAGAATTCCAAATCATCTCCCTTACAGGTAAACAAATTGCCACCTTACCTATACATATCCATGATATTCAATTTACAAGAGATCATTCGTTCTGAAAAATAGATATGTTAGAACCATGTCAACTCCTACAAACCAATCACTTATTAATACATTTTCTATCTGCTATATTGTAGTTGTTTGGTGAATTCGTCTATTTTTCAGACGTATATATTCGGGAGTTCCACGTCTAAAACTAACACACTCAGACAAACTTAACAAATATATTTAGTATTCACTGTGGAAGCATATAAAATTGTTTTCGAAATATAGTTAATTATATATTTCATGTTTTTGTTTACACATGTAAAAACATTTTATTATAATTAAAAGCAATACTTTTAAACAGACGTAAGATGTATTTACAAACAGATAATTCCACACATGCACATGCATAAATATGCATACATACACTATATTTCACATAAAATATTTAAGTGGTAGCAGAAATTAACTATGCATACTCCATAGTAGCGAAACCATATGAGCAGACAATATCTTGAAACCATTTCGAATTACAGTACGGAAAACATTGCATCAAAGCATTCCTACAAAATAACACTTCTTGGTTAGTGTCGTTGCCCTTCAAGGATAATTAAACCGTAAATATAGCTATAACATACCAGTTCTCAGTTCGAATCTCAACGAGGGTAAATACGTGTATATCGCATATCGTATTAAACCTTGCTTCGACCCCCAATGAGAGTAAGTTTTACTTAAATATGTTTGTATTAGGTCGGTTTGTGGTTCGAATTCCACCAAAGGTAAAACATATTTACTGATATATTATTTACTTCGACCTCCATCGAGGGTAATTACATTTATATTAACGCATTCGTTGATTCAATTCCTGGCGAGGGTAAATACATGTATACCGATTTAGTAATTGCGTATCAAAAATCACGATCAAAATTAATTGTAAAATAAAAACTTATTCTCATTTACACTTATCGGCTAAATGACGCCTGAACACTTCGCAAATTATTGGCGACTGAAAATCCACAACAATAGAGCAACTTCAACTTACGACCATAAGTTCCTATCCTTATAGCCTTACCTCTATTAACGTCTAGTTCACAGCTCAGAATAGTGTCTCTCTCGCCATCTCAAACCCGACTACTACTACTACTAACCCAAAAAGAGACTATTTAAAATATTGATTGGAGCCATTTTTCCTGAGATCAGGAAAGAATGCCCCGATCAATCCAAACAAAATTCTTAGGGCATCATGACAATTGTGGGCGGCCTCCTCCGGACCGCTTCTCGGAAATGTCCGCCCTGCTCACCAGCACACCAACAACAACCATACCACGTCTGACCTTGCATCACGCGATTCTTCTCGCCACACTGCCTTCGACCAATCAGCGTGCTCCATGTGCCCCTAGCAATAACCCGAATGCAAGCACTCCTTGTTGCCTCACTCCCCTTTCCCCTGAGCGGCCTACACTACCTCTGCTGCCTTCAGCACAAAATGCTCCCCTTGTCCCTAGCCGCATCTTCGAACTCGTGGCTATCGTAGCAAAACAAACCCACCTAGAACAGCTCTGGAACTTACAAAGTACAACATGTTGCACGAAAACACGCAACAACTTGTTTAATAATCTATAAAATGCAGTGGCGAAGGTAAAAGTGCGTATCACTTCTATAAACAGTAAAACTGCGAGAAAAAAAAAAAAAACCTGAAATCCTGAACCTACCCTCAGCTCGGATGCTCGAAAAAAAAAAAATGCTAAGAAAACTGCCGAATGCAGCATCTCTAGAACTTTCCAATCCACACCAAAGTTAAAAGGAATATTACTGGGAAAAACAGAAAAACCTTTACACTTCTAGATTTTAAAGTAAATTAACCAATCCCGATAAAAACAGTTTAAATCCTCACAATAAAAATGGATTCCATAAAAAAATAAGGGCACATAAAAAATTAATATTTTTGATAATACCAAAAAAAATAAAAAAATTCAGTTGGCAAATTTTAGATTCGTTGCATTTTCTGGCGTATAGTGATTTGTGGGACCCCACAAATTAATTTAGATCCAAATTGCAATTTATAACAATGATAGGTTCACTGGATGTAGCTTTTATATATTACAATCTGGTTTGTAAAAACAATTATGTTGACAATACATTGTTTTCTTCTTTACATATCTGATGGTTAGGTCCTCCAAATCCTCACTGTCCTCCCTAATATAATATATACCTATCAATCAACATTCGCTCCTACGCGAAGATCCCTTAATCACAAAAATAAGTTTTCGGTAACCTTTCATTTTATAAATATTCTTCTCTTTACCAAAGACGAAAGTTTCTTAAAAAAGAAAGGATAAATGTTTCAACTTACATGTTACAAGTGAGTTTTAGTATATTGAACAGGTCTCTACATTATGGTTTTATGGTTTAGAAACACAATTTTTCTCTTTCAAAACTGGTCTGGTCAATCACAGGAACTGTCTCTATGCCAAATTTCACATGATTTCAATTTTTAAAAAATCTAGCTATACTTTTCTGGACCAAATTGGCAACTCGTTCACAGACCATCTGGATGAGTCTGCTTCTGGCAGAGCCCACTTTTTCACAATAATCATGGACTTGCAGCAAACATACAGATTCTGGGGTCTCCAACACTGCAAACACCACGGCCAGCAGCCGCATGACGAGCTGCTCGCCTTGGCCCTTCATGACGACTGAAATAACAGTAGCTAAGCATCAGGCACAACAAAATCAAAATAGTGGTACCCTTTCCATCTTCTAGTCTAACAACAAAAATAAATTAAACCTGTATTATTTCTGAAGACTTAACATATTGAGGTAAACATCATTTAACTTCTTGTGGTCTGGAGGAAAAGCAAGGTGCCGACCATTCTCTTAAACAAATAAAACACAATACAATTTGTGAGAAGCAACCATTACACCAAGAACCCACCCAACACTTCAGACCAAATCCTACCTGAAACTATTACTTAATTCTCCAAACTATAAAAGGAAAGTCCTAACCGACAATTCAGGCAACACACAAAAATATTAATGGTTCTCTTCTGGGCTGGTAGATACACTGGCTGGCATAAGGACAGTTCCAATCTTGAGAAGTATTTTCTGACACGCCAAACACCATTGCGCAGTAGTGAGGCCATCTCCTTCTGTATATCAGAATCAACTGCTCGTCTCTTCAAGTTCAGCCATGACAGACAGGACTCGGACTACGGTCACAGTCACACAACTGCCCCACCAGAGCCATCTTCTGCAAAAACGAACCTGGGTCATAGGTTCGAGCCAAGGAGGTATCATCTTGCTATCACCTGTTCTGCGATCTGGAAGTTCCGAGAAACGTGAGTACTCTCAGTACTCAGGAAAGCATTCGGAAAACCTCCCATAAACGCTCCAAAACAACAGTCTCTCGAAAACTGGTCACATCAGCAGAGGCTGCAAGTGGCTTCTTCAACTGCATGGTAGAGCGACCATCGCTCCAAACACCCTCACGATTGATTGCAGAGCAACCTTCTCAGAATGTCTTATACAGTTCAGTTCAGTGTTGCAAGGAACATTCGCGCTTTTGGGGACCTAACACCAATCCCTTCATGAAGTTTAAAGGTCCTAATTAAAGTCACAGTCTTGTAGACACACAGACACGAAACCAGGCGGTGTTTACCAGGTAACCATGTCCATTGCTTCACGTAGCCTGAAGTTGGAGTGAAGAACTGTTGCCTGATCTTTCCCATCCCTTTATCATTTACTTTTAAGTTAACCCCAACAAAATAAAACTCAATGGTACTATCAGTAAAAACGTCAATATCATATAAACCAATAGCTATACATCAAGTTCTTATACCTATCATCTCTGTCAGTGGCACACCAAAGCCCCCCCTTGACTATGTCTTCACAACTATCAGCTTAATTAAACTTAGATTAAAAGGTGAAAAAAAATCCAACGAAGATCACCAAAACAAAAATATCTGTTTCATAACCTATTCTCGTAGCATCAAGAAAAAACAACTAGGTGTTCTGAGCGACTAAAATTACAACTCCTTATTTTTTTCTGCATGTAAGGAAAAGTACATGTCCACCTTTTTTATACTTCACGTCTAAATAGCTTCTACAACAATTTGTGTACATGTCACAAAAAGTTCAACTTCTATATTAGCGGCTACAGCAACTTGTTCTAGGAAGTTTTGGTTATGTATTGTCAAGACTAAACACTTTACTTCTCTGATTCATCTGCATATAACAAAACCTACAGATTAAGAACATTAACAACTGATAAGAGAAAAAGGTATAAATAACAACAAAAAATAAATAAACTAAGATATAGCTTTATCGGCATTATGGAACATACCAATTACTTTCATTACATCAGATCTAAACACATTCATCTAATGTGCACCAGAGGACCATCTTGTATCCTTGAGCATCCCTTATAATGGCTCTGACTCGGCTACTGGCACGAATATGGTCCACTATGGTCTTCATAGGGGAACCACTCTGTTCCTCTGGAGTAGTACTTCCTTTCTGCTGTCACCTTGTGCTGTAAAATCTAAAAAAATAGACATAGCACAAACATCATAGTCAACAAACTAATCATGATAGTTGTCCATATATCTACGCCAAGCATAGTGTCATAACTCACAACCTCTGCTCTGGGCAACATACTTATTCCAACTAAATAAGGATTCCTAAAGATTATGACTAACAGAACAATAATGACCAGGCCAAATGAAATACTGTGTAGTATTCGAATCCAAAATTTTTCAAAATCAATGGTGGTATCCAACAAAATATGAGATGCTCTGCTGATACTAGTGTCCAACGTGATATTTAAATGATATATATAAGAAGGCCAATTTTCTTCAAGACAATCATAAAAGGAAGGAAAAACTGTTAGGGTCGATTTTGGATGAACAGGAATATGTAATTTCCTAAATTTAGACCAGGCTGCTAGAATAATATTAATATTTTCAAACCCAGTTTTTGTGTTGTAACCACAAGGAAACATCTTACTGATTTGTACTTCCTCATTCAAAAAATACCTACAGACATACGGTACTGCCATGTCAATAGCGCCTTGATGCTCACTTTTACCTTACGTTAGTCAACAAATTAAACTCAGGTCCTACTGAGTGATGATCAACTGGGATCCAGATTGACAAATAACTAAACACACTTCTCCTAATTATTTAGCAGTAGCTCCATGAAAAACAGCTTTGGCCATAAGGCCACATTTACAGCACAAGGAAATTCTTTTGTCACCAGGTTCATCATTTCTGCTAATTTTTTTGGTTATACTGACTGAAAGTTCAAAGGAACATATGAAGTATATACCATTACCTTGGTCGTTGGCTAAAAGTGTGTTCCTGCGACCACTCCAATGGCTATGGACTCAGTAGCATTGGAGAGAGCACATTTCTGGATCAGCGCCACTTACCACAGGATGGCGATGGCTTTCATCGTCGACGAGTTGCACCACACCAATTGTTGCTAACTGTCTGGCGATTATGTACAGTTTACTAGTCAAGTTGTTGGTGACTTCCCTTAAACCCACAATTTCTCAAGCATCAAATCACATTCTGACAAAAAAAAATAGTTTGGACAACATGGAAACAAGATTAGTGCAATTATGCTATAACATCTGACAAGTAACCTGACTAATCTCTTAGGGCCTGTAATATGGCTTTATTCGCTCAACACTGAAGACGTCTAATCTAGGTTCTCATTGTATCGCCTTCTTAAGGTAATATCAGTTGGGTGACATCTGTTTTACCACTAAAGCATGACCATTCCAGCAGTGCATAAATTTTGGAGTCAGGCCCACACCTCCTGGCCTGGTTGGTACTCAACAACCATGTGTCGTGGGTCGTAATGCTGCTTTGCCCTCTCTTGTTGTTTCCGAATGTACTTGTCTGCTTGCCTCTGGAGTACCTTCCACTTTCTTAGCAGCTGCTTGCTCTTCACCTCGTCCACCTTCTAATTGAGGCAGATCTCTGAGGCAAGACGGGTTCACGCCGATACACAAGCAGGAATTGATTAAACCCTGTACTCTCCTGCCTACTGATATTATAAGCAAATGCGACCAAGGACAGACTTTGATTACAATCCCTTTGGTTACTGGACACATATTGGGAAATCATAGTTATCAGGTTGGCATGCAACATTTCTACAGGTCCATTACATTAAGGGCGATAACCTGATGTCATTGTCCCCTGCACATCAATTAGTCTCAACAGTTTGCGAATTACCGCTGAGCTAAAACTTTTCCCCTGTCAATCAAAATTGATCCTGGTGTGGAATGCCTACAGATTACATTTTGCAACAGAAATAGTGCTACCTCCTGCCTGATGGCAAAACTCGGATCTCCGCCCACCTCGTATCATAATCAATACATGTAATAACATACTTGTTGCCTCGAGTGGTCTTAGTAACAGGACCTAAAAGGTCGATAGCTGTTCTGTCAAAAGATTCGCCTGAAGAACTGGCTACAATGAACCTGCTAGCTTCTAATTCGTTCCCTTTTGGGCTTGACAGTCAGCACATGTCTTAATATAAGCCTCAACATCATTGAAAAACTCAAACCAGTAATACCTCCTCCTAATTTTGTCTATGATTCTCCTCATACCTAAATACCCTCCCACTAAAGGGTTGTCATGGCACTCACTCAAAATTTCGGCTTTCAATTTATCTGGTAACACAATCAATTTTTCCCTACCTTCTTGTCTGGTATTTATCTTGTACAGATTACCTTTTTTTAAAACAAAATTTTTTAACCAATCTACTAAATTTTGTTTCGACCTTGGTGGGCTTTTCTATTTCCTGAATTACAGGAACCGAACTTGGATCACCTTGTTATGCTTTTGCTATGTCAAAACCCGGCAACGAGAACACTGGCAATTCCAAAGCCTTATCTTCATCTTTTTCAGAGCCTATGACTACAGGGATTTTACTGAGACTGTTTACATGTGCATTACTTTTTCCGCTGGTGTATTTGATATAATAAGGGTATTCCAACATTTTCAGAGCCCACCGGATTATTCTGCCAGTACTGTGGGTATTCATTTTAAGTCTGTCCAGATAACACAATTTATGGGGATAGCAAGAAAACCAGAGAAAATTATTAATAATGTCTTGGAAAGGAAGGGGGAGGGGGCTGGTGAGGGGGAGCTTTTACTAGTTGTTCCAATGCGATAGCACTAGGATATAGCTTCGCAGTCTTGATACTGTCGAGGGGTAACTAGTCGTGTTGTAACACTCCGAAAATAAATTTAAAAGACAACCTAATTCTAATGCAATATCATGCCCAACTACAACTACTTAAGGGTCAACGCTTTCAAAAAAGAGAGAGAGAGAGAGAGAGAGACAGAGAGAGAGAGAGAAGACAGAGAGAGAGAGAGAGAGAGAGAGAGAAAGAAAGAGAGTTCATCAAAGATAAATAAAAAAGGAATACTAAGTTTAAAAGAAAAGGATAACACATCAAATCCAACAAGTATTTATTGGTTGTATAATAATAAAAAAATAACAATAATAAAAATATAATATTTAAGGAACATTCGCTTGCTTTAAATAACATTTTAAAATGATTCCTTTTAATAATCAACAACAAAAATATAAATTAAATACAAGATTATCAAAATTTTTAAATTTTAACATAACAATAACGATTATCATTTATGAGTATTACTTAGGAACAGTACACAAGAATGATCCAATAGTGACGTTTTTGATTTTTCTTGGCTTCATATAAGGATTACAGAAAACTAATAGAGAAAAAAATAAAACTTAATTTTCTTTGTTACGAAACAATTATGTCAACAAATATCAAAAGAAAATAGTCTTTTAACTCCAAAAAAAAGAAGGCGACGATCTTATCTAGAAATCGTAGGTCTCATTAAATAAACTATAATATTCTTGGAGTTACTGAACAAATATACACTGAGAAACAACTACAAAACTCCGATTTATTAAGTGGCACCTTTGTGTCAGAAGTTAGGACGTTGTAAACAGCAGATATAACTTCAATATCAAAAGAAACACCTAAGAAATAGAGAAGAAGACATACTTGGTACAAAATTAGGAAATAGCTTCTCCAAGATTACTCAAACTTATTTAACAAAAAAATATTGGCCTGAACTAATCTGTAAGAAAGTGGCGAAGGAAATAAAACACCAAACAAAAATAATAAAAATAATAAATAGAATATGCAGGACTGAACCTTAATAACACACGATCGTAATCCACTTGGTGTACGCAACAACAAGTTCATTCAGCGCCTAGTAACAAACTTTACGTCCATTAAGTACCAATAAAAAGATCTATAAATGTTTATTCTTCAATTTAATGATCAACTAAAACAGCAGCGATAACGTCTCACAACCTAATCACGACTGAAAATCAAACACCAATAAAACAATTTGCAACGTACAACTAGAAGTTCCTATCCTTATTTTCTTACCTTAAAGTAACGTCTACTTCTCTCGCTCAATGACCATTATCCAAGTCTCTCTTCAGCGTCTCAAACCCAAGTACACCTACAGCTACCCCAAAAAAAAGGCTATTTAAATAAATTATCGGGTCTGTTTTTCCTGACATCGTAAAAAATGTAGCGACCAATGAAAACAAACTTTAAAACAATGCTTAACACACCCTGTCGAAAGTGTATGGTATCCTCTGGACCGCTTCCCTAATGTGTCTTCTCAGTCCGCCTCCTCGGCACCAACAACCACGCCACTCCTGTCTTTGTACCACGTGACTCTTCTCTCCTATGAGCCTCCAACCAATTAGAACACGCCCCGAGACTCCAACAAAAGCCTGAAGGACAGTGATCCAGACTGCACCACTCCCCTTTCCCTTGAGGGGTCAACACTCCCTCTGCTGCCTTCAGCATGAAGATTCCCCTTACCCCTGACAGCACCAGCGAACTCAAAGCTGCTATAGCAAAATAAGCCCGCCTGGAACAATCAACCAAAATTACGAAGTCAAACATGTGGAATGAATAATTCGCCAAAATTTGTTTGAAAACTCAAGAAAAGGAGCTGCGATTTAAAAAAAAGTGCAGATCACCACTGTAAGTGACTAAACTGCAGAATAAAATGTAATTCTGAGAACACTGCGAACACAGCAGCTCCAGAACCTTCCAATATGCACCAAAGAAAAATTCCTGGCAAAGACAAACTGAAAAACCTTTATACCTCTAAAATTTCAGAAAAAAAAATTCAATAATTCAACCTATCCAAACAAAATATAGTTTAACTCCTCATAACAAAAAAAGAACCTTCACGAAGATAGATCATCTAAACAAATAATCAATTTTTTCTAATTAAAAAAATTTTCTAGGCAAATTTTGGGTTTGTCTCATCTTCTGGTGCATAGTGATTTGTGGACCCCTACAAATTGATTTCTATTTAAAAATTACAACATCAAGAGGTTCTCTTTAATTAGCTCAAATATCTGACAATTCTTTTAAAATCACACTGTTTTTTATAGCATCTGATGGTTAGGGCCTCCAAATCCTTAAGGTCCTTTCTTACTTACAGGTCACTCAATAAAACTGTACACTCCTCAACAATGACATGTTACAAGTGTCTTTCAATATAAATATATGACATGAGAAAATCTCATATTTTTTTCTATGTTAAGCTTTCTATACTATGTCCTTTTTTTGTTTCACATGATCTGGATAAACATAGGGGCTTTTTCCATCATGCTTCATGTGATTTAATAATGTCCAAAATAGGCATTCAGAATAAACATGACAACTCTCACGTAGGCCATCTGGCTGAGTCTGCCTCTGGGAGATCCCACATATTCACAACAATCAAGATCTTGCAGCTGACATACAGGTTATGGGGTCTCCAAGTCTGCACACACCATGACCAGCTGCCGCATGACGAGATGCTCGCCATGGTTCCTTGTGATTACTGAAACAACAGTGGCCAAGCATCAGACATGACAGAACAACATCATGGGTGCCCTTTACCTTTTACTGTTCAACAACTAACCTAGGGTACAAACAACGCATCCAAAAAATAAACAGGTTCAAGAAAACCCCCAATCAACTTCTTACAACTGTAAGGAGAAGCAAGGTGCCAACTGTTCTCTTAAACAAACAAAATAGAAATACATTTATCCTGAGCAGCAAAAGTTACAACAATATCCCACCCAACACTTTATATCCTATCCTACCAAGAACTACTACATAATTCTCAAAACTGTAGAAAGAAAATCCTATACAACACGTCAGGCAACACACATACAAATAACTCTCTGCTGGGCTGGTCGATCAACTAGGTGGTTTCAGGACTGTTACAACGTTTTAAGTCCTTTTACACATACCCAAAACTATTGTGCAGTAGTGAGTCCTTCTTTGAAGACCAGTGCGTACCCCTCGCATCTCTAAGTTCAGCAATGCCAACCAAAATACTGTGGCTAGCCAAGCCCACCAGAACTTGGACTATGGACCCAGCCACACAACTGCTCCATTGGAACCATTTTTTGGGGACGAAACCTAGACCAGTGGGGAGCCAAGGAAGAGTCGTCTTGCTGTCCCCTCTTCTCCAATGTGGGAGTTCCGAAAAGTATGAGTACTCCATCAATTATACGCAACAAAATACTTTGAATAAATTTATGATTATTCGATATTGACAATAAGATGATACACGATTTTAAATAGGCGGGCATGCGGCTTGAATCCCCGCACTGGTTGAAACTGCAAAATGGTATAGGTGCAGTGAAAGAAAATATTGAAGTATCATTATGCCAGAGGGGCAGCAAGTCTACTCCGGATGGGAGACATAATCGCAGAATGTACGAAGATAATGAAAACCTTCCAGGTGAAATTAGAGTATATTGTAGTTACTGACCATCACAAAGAAATGTTTTACTTTTGAGCCGCTAGGTACCTAGCCTCCCCTTACACATGTCAAAACAAGACTAAACAAGTGAGTCAACTTGAAAATGTTAGCAATTTAATATTCTACATTGTTAAAAGGGCATGCCCAGCACTTCTTTTAATTACATGTGGAGGATAAACCAAACACTTTTAAGAAATATTTATAGATGGCTCAGATCTCCGTGTCTGTAAGTAGTCACTTTCGAAATTTCTCACATAATCCAACCGGGACTCGAAACCATGTGCATATGTCAATCTTACATTAGAATTTCCAAAACTTAGCCTTTTCTGGTATTCTCAAAGTCAATGTTATTCATTTCCGGAATCGAAAACGGTTTTCCCAAAAAATTATAAACATACTCCGCCTGGGAATCGAAGCCGATTTCACTAGACGTGCATATGCTAAACTAACATTACCTCCACCAGATATCCAAGTAAAAAATATTAAATATTTTTTGTTTTATTGGACAATAATATTTAATTCTATTCGATACTCTAAGTCTGTGTTTGCAAACTTTAACTAAGACGACATACTAAAATTAACTTAAGTATCCAGTCTGGTATTTGTCCTCAAATACTTTCAAAATAAAATTCGTTACCCCGCCCAAGAAACGAAGTTGGTTGTAGTTGCAAATACATCATCGTTTTTCCGTCCCCCCCCCCCCCCATCAATGAGTTGAGATTGTTGAATTAAATCGCGTCGTTATTTTTTGCATATTAATTGAGACATAAGTTTGCATAAAACAAATATATATGGATTCTTAAGTCTAAACTTTTCTTAATGGAAATGCGTGCATGGGTGTGTGTCCCACGGTGGACATGCTAGGTGCGAGATAGATCAAGTGAGAGAAAGTTGCCTGGTGGCACTTCTTTGCGTGCTCTGGCGAGGAGCGCTTCAACCACTGAGAACCTGCGCTGGG
Source organism: Dryococelus australis (assembly GCA_029891345.1). Taxonomy (NCBI): domain Eukaryota; kingdom Metazoa; phylum Arthropoda; class Insecta; order Phasmatodea; family Phasmatidae; genus Dryococelus; species Dryococelus australis. Next base: position 58,873,808 of record CM056994.1, on the reverse strand, counting down.
TGCATGCTGACCAGAGCGCATTGCAGAGAATGAAAGTCAAACTTGAATATCTATCTATCTCGACTGAGCACTATAACACTTACGAACACGTTTGAACGGCAATTATTTTTTATAATCGTATATATATATATATATTTAAATCTTTAAAATACAAGACATGGGGTGATGGAACGAGTGTGCTGTGGCGCGGCGTAGCGCAGGGTTTGGGAGTCGATGGCAGCGTGGGGCCGCGACGCGAGAAAGTTAGGAACAGCAGCTCGAACCGAGATGCTGTCTAGGCTGGCGTGGGACGCGGGGGTTTAAAGTCCGGTGCGCTAGGCAGGACGTGAGTTCTTGTATTGAGCTGCGCTGCTTTGATAGTAGCATATTAGTTTACATATTATTTTTAACGGGCTTCTTTAAAACTTTCACTTGGATTATTTTAAACATGTTGTACAGGGCGGAACATAATGTAAGATACTTTTAGTGAATTTTTCGTAGTGTAACTTTAAGTCATACAAAACATTAATTTCAGATACGTTTTAGGGCGTGGATTAAATGTATACACAGGTTGTAGTCGAGAATGTCACTGTGTAGATGTGTACTTAGGATCTAGGTATTAACTTTTGTAATTACTCTCGTTACTTGTTCTGAGTTGCGTTAATAGTAACATATTTGTTTGCACGTAACTTTAATAGGTTTTGTTCAAACTTGCACTTGGAGTATTTTTTTAAACAATTTGTAAAGGGCGGGAAATAATCTAAGAAACTTTTTGTGAATTTTTTGTAGTGTAACTTTAAGCTATGCTAAGCATTAATTTAAAATAAGTGCTGGGCTTTGGATTAAATGCATATATCTACAGTCTGTAGTCGGGAGTGCCACAGTGTGAACATATACTAAGATCCTGGGTAATTTGCTTTTGTAATTACTCTCATTACTTATTATTTCATTCGTTGTATGTACTTGTTTTGTAAGTAACATATTGTTGCTTATGGTTATTAATTACCTTGTTATATTTAATGTAGCATGTTTCGCAATTGTTTATGTATCGGGGCTTGTAATTAATATATTTTAATTAATTATCATTGCGATATGGTGCATTTCAGTGGTAATTTGTTGCGCAAACTTAGTTTGGTTGTTTCGGTGTTTGCCCAATTCGATTGCTATATTGTTTGTTTCAAACCCTCGATTATTACATTTCTTTCATTGCGCAATTCCGAATTCTATCTTTCATCTCATAGCTCATTATCATGTCGGGCAGTGACGAAGCAACGTCGTCTCTCTCTCTCTCTCTCGCCAGGCTCATTCCAACTCCAGAGTCTGGTGGGCAAACACCTACGCCGCTCCTGACGCCCCCTCCCACCCCTTTATAACTTTCACACCTCAGTATTTCGACAGACACTTCTCTACTCCCGACACCCCCTCCCACCCCTTACCCATTTTCACACCTCATTTAGTTGTCAGACTCCGAAGGGATACAACCTATGCCGCTCCAGAGCTCAGTCGCTGCCAGACTCCGACCGGTAAATACCTATGTCGCTTCCCACAAATGACAGAACCTAACCTCACTTATCCCTTCCCTCGCCAAACAGTACCCCTCAGGAGAATGTAGGGGTAACACCAACCAATCACAACACACCTGGGGGAGGGGGTACAGCCATTCACAACATACTTCTGGTAGGGGATGGGCGGGGGAGAGTTGGAGGAGAGGTGGAAGAGGGGTGGGGGTACCACCGAACCTAACCTGATTTTTGTGACATGGCACATAGGCTGCTCTTGCACTTTGTGTCCAGAAACCCCACACCCCTACTATTGACTCTTATGTTGCTTTAGAGCATATTAATTTTCCTATGCAGGTAATGACGACTCAAGCTAAACACTCGCACATTTCGACACATACAGAGTATTTCAGAATAAGACATACAAACTTCGGCTAAGGGCAATTCACGAAAAAAAGAGAAAACTTATGTATATACGACTTGAAATCTAAAGAGAATCCCAAGGGCAGTACACATCTTTGAAGCTGGACCTGAAATATAAATTTGTTATAAATATTGGAGAAAAATTTTAAGATGGAATATTGGGTGTGTGTATAATGTGTAACTGAACAAAAATCTGTACATACTTAAATGCTTGTATGTTACTGTCATCAAATTATTTCTTGAAAATAATCATGATTACTAGCCATATTTCTATTTAATCTCCACTGTGCTGTAGCATATTTAGGTTTTAAAAGATGAATTACTAACCGGAATGTCACAATTAACTGTACACATTACCCAGACAGTCAGTGTTCCATTTCCAGTATCGTAATATACAAGTGCTTCATTCCCAACTTCAAAAATGTGTGCCACCTTTAGGACTAACGTTAGACCATAGATACTAATAGAGGTTTTCATATTATTTTTAGGAGATTAACTTGCAGCGGAACACTGTAGAAAAATTGTGCAATTTTATACGAATGTACGTGGCAGCACAATCTCCACACATGCTCGTGTATTTTTGTATGTACATGTGTATGTGTACTTTTACTATGCGTTCCATGTTTATTTACAAATACAATGCCAGTGTAATTTTACTATACTTGTTATTCTTTTCACTAATCATTATGTTCTATCACAAGTACTCTGTATGTGTCATTTTACTTTTTTTGTTACCTATATCAAGCCACATAATGTAAATCTATACAAACTTTATTGGTGTAATTTTATCATACATGTCAGTTTATTTTACTAATCATCACATTAAATCACATGTACTCTTTACAAGTTATTTTACTATACTTGCTACTAATTTTCTACCACACATTGTAAATTAACACAATAATTGGTATAGTAATTTTATCACACCAGTCTGTTACTGTTTAATGTTCATCATACCCAATTACATGCACACTGAAGGTGTAATGTTGCCATACCTGTCTGTAATTCTTACTTATTATGATGTTTAATTTTACTCCGTTTTGTACCTTGGTGGTTTAACAGAGTTATAAAAAGTAATTTCCAAAATGTGGATACCGATTGATTTCGATTTTTTCTAACTACCATATAACTAAGTATTAAGTGAAAGCGCGGAAGCTCGGTGGGTAGGGCGGGATTTTGTTGTATCTCAGGACTAACCCCTTATGCCTACAATGATAGGAGATCATGCAAGGAGACATGCATCGAGCCAAAGAGAGATTGGGAAGCAATGGCCTGCGATTGGGGCCATGACTACCTCCCTAAGTGTACTTATAGCTAAGCTATCACTAGAAGAGACTGGGAAAAACAAGCATAGGCACCGTAAAAACCCAGTCCACAGAATAGAATTTAAAATGATTCATGCATTAAATAGAAATGCTACAGGATACAGAGTGTGTGTGAAACATGTTCGTGTTAGTAGAGATGAAAAAGCTAACAGAGAGGGGACCCGGAACTGTAATTGTAATTTTTCCCTTACCTCGGCAAGCAGGAGAGAAGGTGGATTGACCAGAGAGGTATTTGCACACCACTCTGGTGGGGGAAGTTGGGCTTCTTCCCCCCGATTCCCCAGTAGGAGCTAAAAACTGAAGACAAAAAGTGAGTTGCCATTAAGTGTCAGCTGGACCAACAGTTAATGGTTTTTTGATATCCGCGAAGAGACGGTACAGCCTGTGAAAATAATGGGGTTAATTAATTAATCTAAGTTCAAAATAACCTATGTGTCTTATAGTAACATATGTCCTCGGGGACATATGTGCTTAATCTAGAGCTGTGCTACCTCGCAGCGAGCATGCCCATAGGCTGTAATTGAGTATATTTCCATCCATAATGCTGCGAGTGCACGAAGCTTCGCATGACGGGGAGAGTTAGTGTCTTCGCCACGAAGAATATTCTTCTTCTTCAGATGACATTTATCTTGAATCTTGAGAGAAGATCTCTTGAGAGAAGATTTGTTTGGATGTCTAAGTGTCTTGAGGTTATTCGCAATGTAGCACTACAGCTGTTCAACACCGAGCCATCTGGCTATTCAGGCGTACGTTTTGGTTAGTGACTGTGGGTACATAGTGCTTCGCAAAAGTCGGTGAGGATACCTTAAACTAACCGAAGTACAAATATAAACTACTGATATAATTAATGGATGAATAAATCTAAGCCATCCTGAACTGTCCCTTCGGAACTGCTCTTTTAGTCTACCTTATACGATTATAATATATACTTAGGAGGCGACGCAGATGCTCTTATAATTGGCTTGGCTGTGTGTTACACACAGGGCTAAGGGGGCCGATGTGCTAGAAGCGACTTGGGTCGCTTATAGCTCTGGGTGTCATCAATGTCATAGTCCTAAAGAGCACTGATAAGGGGGTTAATATGTTCCTCATTGGAATCATAAAAATTATGGGCCTGCTTGCGAATGACATCTTGCAGCATTTCTTGGTTTAATTCTGCATGCAAGTTTTTAGTTGGGACATATCTGGGTGCATGAACTGCCAGTTTAAGGCATTTGTTCTGCACCACTTGTAGTGACTGTAAATGAGTTTGTGCGCAGTAAGCCCATACTGAGGCTGCATAAGCTATGACGGGTCAACTCGTGGTTTTATATAAGCGAATCCCATTTTTCTGCGACAATCCGGAACTACGATTTAATAGTGGATTTAGAGCGGACATGCGTCCATAAACGAGTTTCCTCTTTGCTTTCACATGGCGCCGCCATGCCAGATCTCCATCCACAGTGAGGTAAAAATATTTTACCTGGTCTTTAAATGGGATATTCTCCCCGAATAGAGCGAGTTATTGGAAATTTGGGGGTAATGTGACGGCATGTAGAGACTAGCGTATCACATTTATTTTAATGTGCCACAGGCGAAAATAGTTTTCTAGCTCAGTGAGTTGTGCCTGGTCGCACTGAATGGCAAGTTCAGCCCTGTGAGACCGGGTATAATTGATAGTGTCATCCGCATTAACACCTAGATTTCTATGTCAGTTAGGGGGGCGCGGGATGTTGTGGGTATAAATGTTGTATAGAACATGTCTTAGGATGCTGCCCCGGGGGACTCCTGCCCTAATATTTTTCCTTTCGGAAGTTGCCCCTTCTATACAGATTTAGAAGGAGTGATTGCTTAGGTATAACGCCAGTAGCTTAATATAACAGTCTGGAAAACTGGTTCGGTATAACTTATAAAGGAGCCCTGCTTGGAAAACCCTGTCAAAAGCCTTCTCGACTTCTAGAAATTCCCCAACCGTATAATGACGCCAGTTAAATGTGGTTGTTATATGTTCCGATAAGCGGACTAGTTGATCCGTGGTTGTATGCTTTTTCCTGGAGCCAAATTGCTCATTATTCTTATGTATATGATTATTTAGGCGGCGCAAGAGTAGATGTTCGTGAATCTTAGAGAGCGAGCTCAGCAGGCTAATGGGAAAAACAATTACTGAGGTGCTTCCCAGGGAGTAGGAAAGTAGGCAAAAGTAAAACTTGCATTTATGCACTTTGCTATAGCTTCAAACATGCTGTAGGGCAGCTTCTTAAGAACTATAGCCTCCGGGGAGTCGAACTCAGGTGCTTTCCGGGGCTTCATATATTTAATAATATGCTTTATTTCCTCAGCGTGCGTGGGATCTGCTTCACTGCTGTAAGCTGTTGCTGATGCACTCGGAGGCCCCTATAAATTTGGGCAACAAATACTTCATCCACAGGGAAGTTGTTGAGTTCAAAAGCTAACTCTATTTGATTGGCCATAGCCTCAGCATTCTGCTGGGTTCTATAGGCAATGCCTGTATTGCCTTGAAGAGGCAGGATTGGGGAACACTTTTTGGTAAACACTTTTATCATGCGCCACAGACTATCATCTTGTGTACATAGACAGGATAATTTATAATTCAAAATATCAGTCTACCAAGCCGAGATTTCAGCATAGATTCGTTCTTTAAGTTCGTTTACCTGGGCTTTAAGTACCCTAGTTCTTGTGCGGGAATAGCACCTGCGCAGCCTATTTTTGGGCGAGATCAGCTCCCTGATATGTCCAGGAAGTGTATCTGCGCTGATCCTCGGTGTTTTTTCCGAGAATAACTTACTAATTCAAATTTGTATTATCTCTGTGATGTGCTCGACAGCAGAGTCTAATTCATCAGGAGTATTAATTGGAGCTGGGAGATTCCCTGAAGCCAGACAATTTCTCATGCTTATAGTCTTTAATTTTACGAATTGGTGTATTGAAGGTTCCTGTCCATATTGTAGGACTGTTGTATAATTCCCTCGTTAATTTGTAATTTATTTTTTTATATCATGAATACTTTGCTATTTCTTCACATCGAACACGAAACCTTAGTTCTCTTGGAAAACATGGCAGCTCACTGTCATGTCACATATTAAACACCAGGCAGCCGTCTTCATCGCACAGGTCCCGTTCTTCATATATATATATATATATATCTTGCACTAGTTTGTGAGAAAATCCAATGTTCTTCCCCATTGCAGAATTGGATTTGCCAGCGTCTATTCGCATTAGACTTGAACCACACTTTCCTGTATATACGTATTACACTCTCATAAGACCTTACTGGATAGAACCTCTCCATTTCAATGGAGTAAGTAAATTGACATAGGAGCTCAAATCAATCCTTTATTTATACTTACACTTATTCATACCTACAAGCCTTTCTTACTAATGGTTGTAAAACTCCAATCTTTTTCTTATGGGTTTAATACAGTCAAACATACCATGGGTGTTGTTACATATACTCTCTTAATGCTTTGCTTATACACTGTGAACAAAAATTTGATTCGAACATTGATGAATATTATAGGATTTTACTAGTGAATTAATATCTGAACATATGAAGTATCTTCTAATATTTACAACTTCTGCACTAGTTATAGTCTGAACGATTTCCTTTTGTGTTATTCCTAGTTCATATATGGGATAGTCTTCGATGATTACATAATTTATGTGTTGAAATTTGTCTTTGTATGCATAAAATTGGATTCCCATTACAAATCATGCACTTTGTATGTCTGATGCCAATACATATTTTGAATTTCTGAACTGAAAACTGACCATGGATGAGGTGGTTTAAAGTTCAAAACTTTAGTGTTATTTTCATTGATGGAATATGATATAGCGAGTTCTTTCACAGTAAAAGACGTATTGTAATGGTTTTCAAATCGTTTCACGTAACACATCATGGATAGGCCTTATCCTTTTAACCAAGTTTATGATGTGGTTTGCATATACACACCAAAGAAAATAAAGTATTGGGGTAATTATTTACAACATAACATTTATTTACATCACTTCCTCATCGCATTTCTACATGTTTACAACACATCCGTTAATACCTCTGAATCGACCTCATCGATTCCGGAGTTGGTTACAATGTTTGGAGGAGCATTGTTATTGATAAGTTCCATGACTCGCTGCATCCTGCGCATATTGCAGCCTCTCCTCAGATGTTGATGATTAACATCACTGAAGAACGCAGGTGTGCCATAGGGGCAATCTTGGCATGGAAAATACGAAACAAAATCCTTGGTCGACCCTTAACTCCTCCAAGAGGAACATATATACGTATTATATTTCTTGGAAGCGAATGAAATGATAAACTCTTCCGGCAATTACCATAATTGTGAGTCATATCTAAGCTTAGCTAAGTTTTACTGCGACAAAATGCTAAAATCGCACTGTAAACACATTCTCTTCGTCATAGTGGTCACAACAGTGAACATTATGCATTATAACTTTCAAGTGTATCTGCTGTTTGGGTGCTGTCCTACATTTGGTTTCACTTCTGTTGATGGTTTCTATCCTGCTGCTGCTATAATTGATGTGTTGACCACTGTTGTGGTTGATCCTCTCATAAATGGAATTAAGACAGTGAAAACTATTGCTGATGCAGGTGAACACTCATGATTCTGTGACTCTGTTGTAGCACTTGGTGATGCAGGTGAGCACTTACGACTCAGTTTGTACTGGTAGTTAATGTATTACAATGTTACATTGACGGTTTTTGGATTTACACTGAGAAAAAATCAATTTATTCAATCCTTATAAAGTAACTCGATCCAAAATGTAGGTCATCTGCCTTGAATTTCCCTTAAAATACTGCTTTGTCGGAACTTTTGCTGAAATATCCTTATATTACCCATATTACATACCCTTCCGAGTTAAATTCAGGGTGGGAACTTGATAGGTGATCTTTTATTAATAATATTTTGCTAAAATGTAGGGTATTTGTATTGGTTGAGCAAATATATTGGTCTATGTAGACACATTTCTGGTATATTAAACTGAGTGAATGGTCCACTAAGGGGTAATGCGTCTTAATGTTAAGAATAAAATTTTTTTATTTTTCAAATTAATATTTAAGAGTTAGGTGATGACATACTATGGTAACAACTTAGAATAATACTATATAATGTGAGGTTTATTTTTATTTACCAACATTTTGTGTATCATACTGGTCTCATACTTTGAAACTGATGTGAATGTATTACACATTGACTAATGTCAGTTGGGTATCTTATATATTAAATGTTTGTCAAATTTCCTAGTTATGCAAGCCGTAATATGTAACTTTAATTTTTTACTCAATACATAGTAGTACTAACATTAGTTTGCTATGTATGGAAAATACATATATTAGAACATTTCATTCGAAAGCTTAAAGCGGGCATAGAAGGGCGATAAGTAAAACCACACACTCTGGTGGTTGGAAAGCATTTTATGAATACCATTCAGTCTACATTACTTAAAAATATTTTTAATGTTATGAGTATATTAATATTTTAAATAGTTAACACACATTTATGCTATAACAATAGCAATTATGTCATTTATAACTCAACATGTAGGTGATGGCTTGGCAACGGGGTGTTGAGAGCCAGTGGGGGTGAGCAGCGAATTGTGCAATCTATTATAATGTACAATATTGAATTTAGTAACATGAGCTATAGTTTACCAAAGGAGCCTAGTTATGGAGTATTTGCCTTGGGGTATGGTATAGTGTGTGATTAATGATACTGGTTTAGTTTGTTGCTATATTTAATACAATATATTTCTTTACTTGTAATTATATATCTCCTGGAATTGTGATTGTTAATACTAGTTGGAATGTATTTCTGTTTTTAATAGCATTTACACCGTAGTTGGGATGTGATAGTTAAATCTGCTTCACCTCTACCATATTTTATGTTTTGCCTTCCAGAAGGGTATTACAAATTCTTGTTCTAGAACTGATTTATAAAACGATGAGGTTTTACCGTAGTAATACAAGACGATCAGTTTTTTTATTTTTATTTTCGACCTACAATTAACGACCCGTCTTTAAAAACGCAATTTTCCTTCTGCATCGCATAAATCAATGCAAAACAAATGTGGAAAACCCCATACATTCAATAAAGTTGTATTGTGACGAGAAATGTTATGCGGACATTTGTATGAAGAATTCAAAGTTCAATATTACATAATTAATCTAATAATTAAAATAAAATGGTGTATTTTATGGTGTTTATTGCCCTTAGGAATCGCTTTAGACCATATTTCATATAAATGTTTCACCTTATGTTATAACGAACATTCAGCCAAAGTTGGTAAGTCGTATTCAAATATGTGTAACACTGTGTGTGTACATGTGTGCATGCGTACATGGTATGAATAAAATAATGCAAATTCGATGGGATACGTTTTTGTTTTTGTAAAAATGCAATTTTGTTTTACATTTTTATGGTTTGTATTACCAAATGTCGCTAGTAGTAGAAAAAAGATGAGTTGGGGACAATCGCGTCTGGCATCGGAGCTCGGATCTGTTCATGCTGTCATTCCGGTCAGCAGACGGCCATTTTCCCCTCAAAATCGACCAATTTTCCCTTAAAATGTCCCCTTTTCCTTCAAATATTCCCTTTTCCCCAAATATTAGTTTTTTCTCTTAAAACAACACTTTTTTTCCTTCCAGTTTGCCCCTCAAACATGCAGAAATACCCCCCCCCCCGCACCACCCAAATGCAAAAATAGGCCCAAATAAAATTCAAAAAGCTCATTTAATCCAATTCAGGGGGCTTCTTTTCAAAGGCAATGGCGACCATATTGATTTTATAGGCATAAGGTATGTCAAATCGATAAACAGATTTCAGGGTCCGGAGTCAGAGCTGACCATCCACTATCTTGGTTCTGTCAATCATCTTAGCCGCCATATTGAATACAAGTGTACTTGAACTTTGACCTTGATTTTGTGACTTTAAATGAACTGGAAACTATAAAGTTCCGAAAAATTCAAAAAATCCCCCAAAAAATTAAAAAATTAAAAAAATTTACTGAAAAAATTTATTTTAAAAAATCCAAAATTAAAATTTTGTAAGTTTGGCTTAGTGGGGAGGAAGACGAGAGCTGACCAGCCCCCATGTTATGATGTCGCCCGACCAGCATATTGTATCTGAGTGCCTATGATCTTGACCCACATGAATTTTGAAATATAAAAATCCTAAAATTATAATATATATATATATATATATATATATATATATATATATATATAACACACACACACACACACCAAAGCAGGCTGACGTTAGAGGGTCGACAATTGGGTGAGTCAATTACGGCATTCATCACATGCGAAAACCACCGAATCAAATGCTTTCATCGACATTTACCTGAACATGACGTTTTGGAAGTAATAGTGGAAACAGCCAGACCGGAGTTCAGGGCAGCTCTTGTGCCTCTGTGTATCGGTACTCTGGAAGATCTTATGCATGCAGCTATTATTTTGGAAGGTATGCATGAGCAGCCACACAATGACTCGAACGCTGTAAAATGGCTGCACGAGCAACAGGAGAAAACTGTAAACATGACCCAACATCCCACATCATCACAAGCATTTTCGCACCCCTCATGTAGTTTTTATGGGCACCAGCATGAAAAAGTATACAGGCATGACCAAAATTGGAATGGAGCAACGGGGCCGAGTGGTCAGAAACCACCGAGCCAGAGCTCAACAGGTAATGTCAACAATGCTCAGACAGGGTGTAATCCGTTTATCTGCTACAGTATCCATGCAGGTATTGCCAAACCAACAATACCACTGGCACAACCAGTGCCTCAACAATCGCACATGTATTGCATTAAAGAAGCAGCATACAATAAAAAGCAGGGAAATGGGTTGCATGGGTGAAGGGGTCTGATGCTTCTGACACCCCGCCCACTAGAATTCGGATTCAGGAATCCAAATTGACCCCACAAAAAACATTAATTCAACAAGTTAGCAGCAGTTATGCACCATTCATAAGTATTTGGGTTTCTGTTGATGGTCAGCTATGCCATTTCCTGATTGATACTGCAGCTTCACACAACTTTGTACGACTGCACTTTGTACATAAGCAGGACGTTATTCCTACCAGTCATGTTATTCAGCTGGCAACGAACGAGCATTGTAGTGTGGCTGTAGGAGAGGCAGTAGTGTAATTCAAAGTCCTTGACATAGAAACCAGTACTTCGGTCATTGTCATGCCAAACGATCCGAAAGAGAGATGCATTGTGTATCATTTAGATCGCTATCCGGCGGGTAGTCTACCCAAGGTGCAGCTAGGGAAATTTGACATCCAAGTCCCGCCAGATTACCAGGCTACATTTGATCGCGTCCTCGACGAACACTGTAACGTGTTTGGTAAGAACGATGTGTTAAAAAGGACTACCATCGCCGAAGATGCAATCCCGCTCACCGACGAGAAGACAGTATGTACCAATTCGCAGGGATACTTAAACCATCAGACCCAGATAATAAATACACAAATACAGGAGATACTTAATGATGGGGTAATAGAACCAACCAACATGCAATTCAATTCAGAGATTACCATGGCACCAAAAAAAGACGGAACCTGGCGATTCTACATCGATTTTCGCTTGCTGAATCAGGTGACGTGCAGCGTGCTACATCGTATATTAGGATGAAGAATGCTGTAAGCGCACTGGGGCAGGCAAAAGTTTGGACATCCGTGGACCTTAAAAGTGGTTACTGGCAAGTACTGGTGAAGTTAGATGATAGGCCTAAGACAGCATTCACTGCCCCAGACAGCCGGCAATTTCAATTCTGCGCTATGCCGTTTCGACTGAAATGTGCACCTGGAAAATTCCAGGCGATGATGGTACGTGTGCTCGAGGGCATTATTGGAGAGTATACACTTGTGTATCTCGGTGACATTATTTGATCAGACAGTTGTGAGGAGTACTTACATCATCTACCAATTGTCCTGGAGAGGTTAGCAACTAACAGTTTAACATGTTAGGAAGAGAAATGCCACCTAGGAAAAACCAGTATCGATTTCTTAGGTGACATGATCGATCACGAGGGGAACAGGCCAAAACCCGAATAACTGAGACTCATTGACAGCTACCCACAGCCATATACCTGTAAACAATTACACAAATTTTTCGGGCTCATTAATTGGCTGCGGGAACACATTCCGAAATTTGCAGTAATCATAGCCCCATTAACGGACTTATTCTCGCCGCATAAGCGATTCCTATGGACAGACGAAGCAGAGAACGCTTTTGTGGACATTAAGAGCGAACTCCAAGCATGCCCGATACTCGCATGCTATGACGCACACAAGCATTTGTACCTCCAAACTGATGCACGCCAAGAGGGAATTGGTGCATTATTGTACCAGATTGACAATAGCGGGGCGAAACATGTCATTGACTTTGCAAGTGCAAAGTTAGGGCAGATGGAAATATGCTATGATGTAAACGAGAGGAAATGTTTAGCACTCATCTGGGCAGTCAAGAAATACAGAGCGTATCTTGATTACCAAAGGTTCATGCTACGTACCGACAACTGGTGCTTTGTATGGTTGCATAACATGAAAGAGGCGAGAAGTAAGCTGTAAAGATAGGCATTGCATTTGCAGGCCTACGATTTTGTAGTAGAGCATGTACCCAGTAGGGAAAATGAACTGGCAGATACTAAAACATGCAACCCTAACAACGAGGTTATTGTTAGAGAGGAGGTATTGTAGGAGGAGATCATGCCACCAGATTTGCATGACCATGTATCCTAGGTTCGTGTCCACCACATGACCATCGCTAACAATGAAGAGCTTATTAGCGATTTGTACCGGGAGGTCACTAAAGTGCAGGAAATCTGTATGTCCCTGCAAGGGGAAGGATAGACAATGTGCCCAGCAAGAAGTGGAAGGATGGCGTGTGATGGATGGCAGACTTAAGACCTGTTCTGTTCAATAGCCTGGGAAATGGAGGGTGTATGCCCCATAGTGTGCGGGGGATCAAGTGCTCGCCTATTCGCACAGTGGCAGCATGACTGTACACCTGGGTGTTGAACAGACAGTTAACAATGTACGCGAACATTTTATCTGGCCAGGCCTTACTCGATATACAAGACAGTTCGTGCAGAAGTGCCACAAGTGCAACGTGTACAAAATGCATCAATCAGACAGGAAGCAGCATCAGAGACCACGTGTGCCAAGGAAACCGTTCGAGACAGTTTGCAATGACTTGATGGGCCCTTACCCAAGGACAAGGGGAGGAAAACGCTTCCTTGTAGTCATGACTGATAATTTTTCAAGGTGGACGGAAGCGTACCCATGAGTGGAGCATGAGCAGGTAACATGGCGAAAGTACTGGAAGAGCAATCCTTTCCACAATGGGGATTTCCCCGGAATTCGCTGATAGACAATGGCACACAGTTCACCGGCTGGAAGTGGAGGGAACTGTGCACGAAGTGGTGTGTCAACCACATCACAACCACAGTTTACCACCCAAGGGATATCCCCATGGAACACAGAAATCAAGAAATCAAAGCGCAATTACGGCTCCGTGTGGGAGAACACCATGCCACGATGGCGGACCACATACCCACAATTTTGTATACACTCTGGAGGAGGGTAAATGCAGCAATAGGAAGATCACCCGCAGAAGTGTAGCTAGGCCACAACCTACACCTGCCTGGAGAGACAAAGTATCTGCAGAGGGAGGATATCAGCGAACTCGCGAGCACAGGCATGCAGAGGAAGCAGCGCTGGAGATTCTTGCATGTGGTAAGGGCACAGCAAGACAGATATGCAGCAAGATGGCTGCTGGTCACCTCAAGACCATCGCTCACACTGCATGACGGACAGGAAGTTTATCTATGGACACATCCGAAGTCAACGACAAAGAGGGACTTCTGTGCAGGATTAGCAGCATGTTGGAGTGGGGCAAATCGTGTGCTACAGAAGCACGGACCAACCACCTACAACATCCGCACAGGGAGACACAAGGTACAGGTGCACCGGGATGACATCCGGCTAACCCCGGGTATCGTCGATGACGAGTTCGGTCCTGGTTTATCTCGGCCTCACGATGGCGTAGGCCGCATCAAGCAGGTGAAGGAGCCTGGAGGGATACGAGATGTGGCAGCACTACAGGAAGGAGAGCTCGCAGAGGAACCAACCATGTATGTCAACACCAGGAGATCACCAGAGGTGATGCAGGATGGGGATGCTGTCGACGGGATCCAGGAACAAGGGAGCGAACAGGAAGGTGCATCAGCACCTCAAGCAAGTGCAGAGAGCTTGCAGGAGTCACCAGGAGGAGCAAAAGGAAGTACAGGCGCTGGAAGAGGAGCAAGAGGAGGTGCAGGAGCACAACACAGGGTAAGGAGAGGTGTTTGCAGGGGTTGTTCAGATGGGTCGCACCCGGAAGCAGCGAAGCGTGCAAGGATACAGCAGGAGCGAGGAGGAAGATAGCAAGGGCAGTGGGTTGGAGTAGAGCACTCGTTCCACCTTCGGCACTCATGCCGATGGTCACACCCGCCAATTGCATGTCATCAATACAAGCAGCTGGGGTTGCCTACCAGAAAGGGGCAACCCCCGGCAGTGCATCGAGCTGCAGGGCTAGAGGAGCGGCGGTACTACCTGCGGTCATGAAGGCCAGCGGCACCTGCCCCTGCTACCAATGACATATATCGGTCAACAAACTGTCTCGAAAAGGGGGGTGGGGTTTTATGTGTTCCATGTTCCCTTACCCTTAAGACCATTTGTCCAGCCACTAGTTATAACATCAATGCAGCAGGGATGTACACTTTAATGATGAGCAAAGTGTACACCAGGTCGTAGGTTCACGACCAAGTGCAGTGCAGTGCAGAGTAGTGCAGCATGAGGGCACGCCGGTGCAGCACAGCCGATGGTTGCCAAAGACACCTACCTTAAAAACTCAGTGAGGCAGAGTAATATGAAAATGGACCCTGATAATCACTGGACCTGAAGAGCCCAAGGCTCACGTCATTTATTATTTGTTGTGTGTTATTAGAGGATTTATTGCTTGTTTATCTTTTCTTGTTCCCAGGGTATTGTTGAGCTTGTTTTTATATGTATTTATTTCATCACTAATCTAGCATTATGCCCATTATCATTCATCAATGTTTTACGTTGCCGAGTCTTATATGTATTTTTAACATAAATTTTGGCAGGTAGCATGCTGTTTAGCAGGCGATACATTGTAGCAGAAAGTAGTTCCATTCTGGCGCATGGGTTAGCAGAGTCCCACCCGCACGTCAGGATGGAGAGTCTGTCAGCGAATAGCATCGTATAAGAATGGTGTGTGTGTCGCGAGCTCTGGCATTTCCTGCACACCAGGCAGCCTTCATCATCTAGCATGGACATTTCACTGCTATGGATTTCATCTTCTGGAACCTGTGTTGTTTTAATCGCCCGGTTCACCACCCTCACTTTCCATGGTAATAGCATCGCCCCGGGAAGCAGTTCATACTGTAGGTTCATTATTGTCGAAAGACTATTTTCCGCAGATCTGCAGTGGCCATTATTGTGTAGCCACAGCTCTTCACATGTAAAATGTTCCCCTGAGAAAGATGTGTAATGACGTCGGATAAATTCTGCTGAACTGAACAGTGCGTAAGTTATTTCGACCACTTTGTGTGTTTAAGGGGACAGGCCCAAACAATAAACTTCATGGTCACATCATGCCAGTATTTATTTATTTTGTACAGTTTTCTCAAGTGCATTTGTATTAGCAAGTTGTTCCGTATTCTTATGGGTGTGTGGTTGGCCCTAACAATTCACGTACGCGAGTGTTAATGTTTGGTAAGTTTCCCGCCAAAGACTTGTCGGCATGGTATGTAGCCGACCCATCGGCTCGTTTAGTAAACAAAAATTACGCAACATAGTTCAAGATAGCATCATCAGGGCAGAGGTCAACAGCATCATGGGCGAGGAGATTGGATCTGGCAGTATGGCCCGCAATCCTGAGGTCATTGAGAGTCGTCGTGCTACAACCATCATCTACCAACTCGGCATCGCCTCGACGACGGCTGGTGCCTAGTCGGGTAAACCACGTCCTAAACCTCACCTTCACCACCCCCAAATACCTTCATAACCCATTTCTACACGGCCACATGATGTCACTGAATTTCACCAGGATAGCCTAACTGTATTCCCCAGTGTTTGCTGTAGAAGAAGGCACACTGTTCTCCATCTACTACTGGTGGGGTCCATGCTGCTCACCGTCTGTTCGAGGGGCTGCTATGGGACACAGGTTTTCTTTGCAGATCTAAGGTAGTCTTCTGGCAATATTTTTTCTTCTTAAATCTCGTTGTTGGATTAGGGATCTGATTTAGCGCTAGCACTTGTTCCTTGTGTTTTGGTTGTACAAGTAAATTTTCGCTGTGAGTTGTCCCTGATCCAGTGAACAGTGTTAAAAATTGTTTACTCTGTGAGTGCAGCAGTGGTATTGGACGGTGTGCTTGTTTGCGTCTTATAGAATCCTGCAGTAAATTTCTCATGCCAACCTAACCTCATTTAATTTAATTCATTTTCTTAATTTTTTTACAATTTTATATTAAATTTTCTATACCAATTCAGTAGTTTTTCATTTTATAGAATTTGAAGTACATTTCTAATGATACTAATGATTTCATGAATTTACATTTCGATTGTGGCTAGCCTACCAATTTAGGCGACAAGTTTTGTACTATGCACATCATGTCAACAGGGCCATTGACACTTCTTTTGGCTTCGATGCCAATGCCTTTTTTTTGTGCTTCATACTAAATATCTGTACTGTTTAGGAGCTGCAGAACCTAACTATACACGTCTCCAATAAATTATTTTATCCTGACTTAGACTTGTTCATGGACTAACAACCCATTGAACAGAGTCATCTTAGGACCCATTTCTTTAGGAGCGCGCACTTTTCAAGTAAAATCCGCGGTACTAGGTTGTTAATGCCATTTGACTTCTTATTCTTAGTGTTTTGATTGTTCTTGTATATAATTCTAAGTGTAGATTCGGGAAATATCTCTATCATAATGTCTCAATGTGGAACTAGTTGTTGGCCTTGATAGTTGTGGTCACAACTTTTATAAATGTTTTGAGTTTTGTCCTTTTTATTTGTGCTTTATGTCCTGTTAGTGATGTCTGCCACAACACGTTTGTTTTTTTCTACTTTTTGGCACTTGGACTTGCCCAATTTTTCTTAGGGGTTGTGGGAAGTTGCTTGACACCTCATTTCTGTATTTGTCGCCGAGTCTTTTCTCACAATATTTTGACTCGTTATGACGCTTGTGATTTTCTCGACTGATTTGTCCTAGGTAATTGTACCTTCATAATTGAACTTACTGAATACAACTTTTGCAAGCTACTTGGTTTTGATACATTCTAAGTATTTTCAACTTCTTTCTTGGCATTGTTTTCTACTTGTGCATATCAATATTGCTTGACACAATGGTTTCAAGAATTTATCTATTGTCTGATATGTAAGTTTTTTTCCCACAACTTTCCTTTTCAGGGCAGGAGTATGTGCCATATCAAAAACGTCAGTACTTTATTTTACAATACATCACTACTTTTCCCATGCATTATTAATTTCGACATTAATTTTTTAAACTATATCCCTACAATTTTTTATGCGACAGTATTAATATTTTAGTTATGTCGCCATATATTTGTCTCTTAAAGATGTCCCTCTAATGTTGGTACATGCACTACTGTCCATTATTTAATGACTACTGTTGAATTATTTTTAAACTATTTTTGATAACATTTTAAATCTTTGGATCAGTTACTGCTAAAATAAGTATTACTGAGTATTATAATTGTCTCTCTCTGTTAATTATCATTATTTTAATTATTGTAATTATACTAGTTAATTCCTTATATTCCCAGTTTTTCATCATATGTCTTGTTACATTTATTAACTTTCCTGTGATAGTAAATAATACCTTTATTGGAATTTGAACTATTTATGAGTTATTTGGTTAAAACCTAAAGTCTATTTCCTAATATTTATTTATTTCAGTGGAGGTTTTAGTAAAAACATTTTTAAATTTTAACATTTTGTTTATCTGGTGATAAAAATAGATCAATTTTCTAATTTCATCTTATTTCATATGAGTATATTAATATTTTAACATTTAAAGCTTTTTCCTGTATGTTGCATTTCAATACTGGTCAAATTAGTAATTTCAAAGCTTCGCTCGCAATCTCGTTAGCTGCTACCAGGACCGCATTTCATGCTTTGTTTTTCATTTCTACTGGACGTGTTCTGAAATATAGCACATACCTTTGTCTCACCATCCGTAGCCTTCTTCAACTCGCTTTTCTTTCTGCTGTAGTTACTTCTACATTTTCTTCCTGTGATCACGAGGTTGCTGCATGATTCAGTATAAAAAAAACTCTGTTTTATCAAGTGATCACTGCCATATGTTTAACTTTTTCTCACTTTAGTACTCCTAATGCCATCTAGCGGCAATCCTGGTACTAGCTGTCTTCACTGCTCGGTCTTTCAGCCGGGAATTTTTGTAACCACTTTTAGTTTTCGTCCATTACCAGCATGTCGTGTCGACGTAGAGTGGTGGCTATTGTGAATCGATTTCGTACTTAAGTTTTTAATTTATGTGTGAAACACAGTTTTCATCACATAGTTTAGGAGAACAAAATGTAGTGTTGTGTGTTTAGTTCCTGTTTATTTAATATATGGATTTATTTATTTTGGCTGTCTCTTCATTCTATTCCAACATGTGAACAGAATATATCTACCCTCGTCTGGTGAGTACCATTTCAATTGATTTTCGCCCCATCTCGTGCTCCTATTTATATTTTTCAATCACTATTTAATTGCATTAATTTTGTTAAATGAGGTTTTCATGTCTGCATGTACTTCGAATCGTTCAAGTTCAGCGCGTTTCCTGGTTTTCCATTCTATTTTACAAGTTATTACAAGATGTTGTGATCTGCCCATTCCTTCCTCAGGAATAAATTTTACTGGCCACCAGTCAAGACGAATGTGCCAATTTTCTCTCGTTACATCGATGCTTGTAGACACTCTTCATTATCTACTAGTTATTAAGTCAGTACAAACTTTTTTTTATTTTCACTGAGACGTTTTTATATAGTAACGAACTTTCTTTCAAGAAAACATATATTCTCAAGAGACATTTAATTTTAAACTACTGCATCCCATTTTTAGGACGTATTTTTTAAACCTAAAAATAGTAGAATGATTATTCACTGTTCCTTAAAACCGCGGCTTTGCTGGTCTGACTGGCGGGCTGTCTGAGTTGCGCCGGGACGTGCAGGGCGTCCTGACCTCTGGGCTATGTGTTCTTTGCGGTCTGGCGAGGGAAACTTCCTCAGCCCGCGGAGGAGAGATACAACTGCTGCAACCGTATGGGTGGTATAAGGGCCCGAGCACACCCCCCGCTCTGAGCTTCGGCAATGATGAGAGACTGTTCCTTAAAATACATGTGTGTGTAAATATTTTTTTTAATATGAAGGAGAAAATGTTGAACATTGTTAAAATTAACAGAAACCAATGAATATTATACACAATGTTTCATTCAATCAGTTGGTGTGTTTACTAACTTTATTTTGTTTGTACCCACGAACTAATATTTATCTACACATACACCAGTATATTTACAAGTCTTTTGGACACCATGATATTTTATTTACAAATGCTACTTTGTGCTACATAAAGTATATTTATTATGTGATTCGAAGGAATCATGTGTAGTAATATTAATTTTATTTTAGTATGTACGGATGCATCCTAGGCTAAAGTTTTTACACTTAAAATAGTAATGTGTAATGATATTGCTATAACGAATGACTATTATCAAGGCAGACATGTATAAGATTATGAAATTTTAATATTAATATGATTCCTGGACTCTGCCTTTGTTACAAACCATTATTCTCATTATTAAATTTTATTAAAATGAAGCATGCCTCATCAAGGCTAGTTTGAAGTCGCATGGTAAACTCAAGAATATTATAAGGGGCAGTTCTCAAGATCAATCATTCTCATAACCCAGTATATAATGTTGCCCCAGATGTATACAAACATTTATTGGTAAAAGTAATTTTAATGTTACGATTATGTTAATTACCTTTTATCTTTCATGTTACATTAACGATACTGTTATGCCAAATATGTTGGCATTTCTTAAACATTTAACTATAAATACATTACTCTTTCATTACAATTTTATATAATATTTTACAAAGATATGTAATAAACTACAAAAATATAATCACACCACAATTAACGAGTTTTAATTGATTTAAATTACTATTATTTCACCTCTGTACATGTATATTATTTCATACAAGCAAGTATTAAGTCTTACCTATTTTATAGGATATTTTAATACTTTTGTGCAATGTGCGATTCCCAGCACGTATGACTAATTTATTACTTATGCCACTTATATATATATATAATTTCTCAGTTCTTCTATTATGTTACTGGAGGCACTTTTTATTCAATTTGATGTTTGATGTGGTGATTGTCTTTCTGAGGACTGAGTTACTTTCTTTTGAAGTGGACCTACCACATATTATTTCCCCTTAGTATCGTACATCGGCACAACGCACAGAAAACAAACGTAATCTTCAGATGCGCACTTACAATTTTCGGCACCTTATACACACACGATCGGCTTCAATACCCATAGAAGGCACAAACTGAAATACGAAGAGAACGATACGAGCAAACAAACAACCAACACGAGAACTGTCGGTTCCAATACGGCCCGGAGGACCAAATGTCTGGGCTTGAGGTACTAAATAGTGCCTGTATAATAAAAAAATGTACCGTTAACTCGGGTAACGCTTATCACGATCACACCATGCGAACGACTGCCAGAAAAACACATGGCGTCAGTTCTGGCACCACTGAAACTCCAGCACTGAGGGCAGGAAATTTGAACACTAGACCAGCAACCAGGCCCGGACAGTCCCATTCCCACATTTAAGATATCGCTACTACCATACTGATAGGCCATACAAGCAAGACACACCACCAAACCAGTCAACCATTGAACATACTCATGTCATCATAAAGAGTAGTTTATAAAACAAGAGAGACCGCAGTCATATCTCTAGCAATTCTCTCGAGAGATTAGATCTCTCGAATGGTAGATGCGAGTAAGGCCGATCAACTTGCAAAGAAGATGATGGCGAAGGGTAATGGAGGGCGAGACTTGTTCCAACATTGCCGCTAGAGGAGGTGCGTTTCGACGACAAGATATTTGTTCCACACCACCCAACCAGAGCACATTCACCCAATATGACAGCCTGCGAGGGTATCCGTACAAAACTTGCGAATAGCAACTTTACCGTTCACTACAGAACACCTCTACTAAGCTATCGCATTATATGAAACATACGTAGATCTCATCCATCACACACAACCCTATGCAATCTTCTCAGCAGACGAATGAATGTCACTGATCGTTTTGTCAACGTCTCATGCGAACCCACATTTCTAGTGTAAAAAGTAAATAACCATTCTTACTATATTTGCTATACACACAAACATAATGAAGTAAATACCTAAACCCTCAATGCTTGCTACAAGTTTTGTTTACCTAAACACACATAACATTCAGATTAAAACCTCATTTTAAAAATCCATGATATATTGCAATTGTTTGATGAATTCATTTATTTTCAGACTAACATATAATAATTTCTTATTTTTTAAACATCCTGGTATGTCAATACTTCGTTTACAGAAAAAGAGACCTCATCCAAATCACAATATTATTATTAATTTATTATGTCGACCAACTTTTTCCCCAATGCCCAATCATAATTTAATATCATATCAAACAACTGTATAGCCGAAACCTCCATATGCCCATCGAAATTGTTAAAAATATCTCGAAATATTTTGATGCCATATCATAGTCGCTGCTAAAAAAAAAAAATGACAAAAATTCATTTATACGTATTCTTCCAAGACAAAATATCTTAACTAGTAATATTCCAAGACAAACGAACATACACTAAGAAATATTTGCAAATATACCTCACAAGTTTATATGCCTAGTGATAAAGCGAGGATGGTAATTTTTCCCCTGTACATTCATTGTAGCTTTCCTGTATTTACTTAGGAAATAGTCAAATGCATAGGGAAGTTCCCAACTTTGTATAGTAGCGATGCTAAACATTCATATATCTGCAACTTGATGTGTGGTATTACTACAATACAGTGTATAGATTAAAAACTTCCATTATAATATCACCAAACCAACAATTCAAATATTCCAGCAGGAAAACAAATTCTAACGATCAATACTCACATACTGTATCATGCCACACCATCCATTTAGATAGGCCATAACATCAACTAATAAGAAACATACCACCATACCATACTGTCAGAACATGCCAATTACCCAACCAAATCTTCCCAATTCTGACAAGCCTCACTATCACACCATACCATAAATTTGCAAAGACACATTACCAGCAAAATTAACATACGATACACACAAGATAATTCAACCTCGATCCATTTATTATGAGTACCACCCATTGAAAATATTTAATCATATTATTTAAGTTCATATCATGCTCACTACTATTATATATATATATATATATATATATATATATATATATATATATATATATATATATACACACACACACAGTTCTACATATTCTGCCAAACAAACATTCTAACTTGTAGTACCTCAAATACCTGGACAGAACAAAACAACAATCAATATCAACACTACATTCCATTACACCATATTGGTTATACGAATCACTTTCCTTCATACCATCAATGACAAAAAAAACCACATGAGCATTCCTATAAATTATTCCAACGAATTACTCAGATAAACCACATCAGCATTATCATCATCATCATCATAATCATCATCATGCAGACTTATAATTCATCTTCAACCAGTTACGATCACAAACACCCAAATCTATAACTCCAGAAGTTGGATAACATATCCCATCTCATACTAATTAATATAGTTTTCCCTTCCTTTTTTCACAGATGACTCTTTACTGGAAAAATAGTTTCATCAGAAAGTCTCGTATGTCTCTTCTAATTAATATTTAAAATGTCAGAGAAGTCCATCTCAAAGCTACACCAAACACGTATGTATAAATTTGTTTAATGTGGTCGGTGTCAGATAGCCTAAGTCAGTACATAGCATTTTTGCACCTGCATGGTGTCAGTTGATGATAAAATGAATACCAATAATAGTCTTCCATAACGTTTTACTTTTTATTTCACACACTTATCAAAAATAAGTAGTATTACTTACATACACTTAAACATATTTCCCATTCACAAAAGTATTTATGGTTAACATTAATTATACAGTACAAATATTATTATGAGCAGCCAAGATACGCTTATTCGTGCATACATCATTGCAGTTAACACATATGTAGGTCTTGTAGGTGATTGTAAATGAACATGTACTATCTTCATGTAGTCTGGCGTTAAAATTGATGCCATCGTTAGCAGAGTACACGGTCATAGCAGATGATTCCAATCGTGACGATGGCTTACGCCACATTCGTTGGCGAAATTACATTCGTTCTTACATGATGCAATCTTGTATACAGTTTTCACGACATAACAATTAGTATATGTTATCCATTTCAACTATCTCACTATAGTTCTGCTGCGTATGAATATCTTAAAACCTACATGCTTGATCAATTTTTATATGGATGATAATCAACCTCCTAATTGTCTAACCTGCGAATTCATGCATAAAATAACCATATGTTTTTTACAGTCATACTTCTTTCATTGTTAGATAAACCTTTTCTTTTTCTCTTGTAAACCCATTTTATTTCATGTTGTGCATATATCTGAAGTAATTCTTTAGGTGTGTAGGTGTGCGAGTTCAGTAACTGTGTCGGGTGCTGCACGTGAGTTAAACTTTCCATATGTCACACTAGCTGATAAAAATTATCTGACTGCTAGACCAACAAACCATCATTTTCACTATACCTTCACGATGAGAGAAAGGCGTTTTGCATTATTTGTAGCGACGACACACCCGCTGCTTTTGTATGTCTATAAAAGATGTAGCTAAGTCTCAAGTCACTCCAACTCAGTCAGAGAAAGATATCTCTCATTCGGACGACAGATGAACTGCGAATGAAGCCTTCTAGACTGTCTGAATATATGGCTGAAAATTAACTGCATTGCCCGGTTTCGAACCCACGCTGCCATTACAAGAAAGTAGAGCTTACATACAACAGCTTAGAGAGCTGGAGAACCTGACAAGCTCAAAAAAGTTTGTATGAAAACTCTCAAACTTATCCTTGAATGATGTCATAAGACTGACAGACAGATAGAGACCGTCTCATATAGGATAGGATAGGATGATGATACCATAGAATGGTTGGAGCTTATTACTGGAATATTTTGATTGGCTGGGCTTCTGGTATGGGTGATTTATATGTGTGACTGGTGAAGTTAGATGGGGTGAAATGGTAGTCAATATAGTTGACTGTTATGATTGATTATTAATTCTGAGGTATGGTGGTTGATATGGTCTGTATTGTTAAAATAATGAATAAGGTATGCTTGGGTTAGAGCGAATGATATGGTTTGGGCTGTATGTTTTTTGGTTGGTATGGTTATCTACTGTGGTGGTTCGTTGATATATGCAGGTGGTATAGGCTAGTATGTTGGCATGCTGGGTTGTATGGCTTTCGACATTGCATGGTTGATGCAAGCTAATGCCATGGTGAAAGTTATCATATCTGTTTTAGTACTAAGTATGAATGGCTGGCATAGTTAACTAGTTTGTCTGTTGATAGAGGTATTTATATAATTATCTGGTGTGCTGGAGTGTTGTCACCAAGTATGATTTGGTTGGTGAGGTTAATAGATGGTGGAGTGGTGGTATGAAAAGAGTAGTTGTTATGTTGCATATACTAAGTGATTTTGGCATGACTGAAGTATGCTGGAGTTATGGTTGGTATAGTTCCCAGTACTCCTGGCCCGCAGGGTTACTCATTTTGTTTTCGTATCTGTGTGGTGTGGTGGTCAGCATAATTATTGGTATGGATGGTTGATAGAGTGATTTATATTAATGTCTGATACGATATTTGGCTGGTGTCTGGTGGTATAACAAACATGTTAGACTTGGTAAGGTCAGTGTGGGCTGATGTGTACTTGAATTCTAGTGAATTGTGTGTATATAACGTCTGTTGACTGTTGTTAGAGCATATATTCTGCAAAAATGCGGTGATCTTTCTTTTGAATTGCAATAATCAATGGTCGGTGGGTGTCACCTAGATGTATATGGTTGCAAAAGTTTGTTTATTTTTATCGAATATCACTTAGGTGGCTTACACATACATGCCGAGAAGGAAAGAAAGGCGTAATGACATTGGCTTTTCCTTCATCCCTTGTACAGGGGCCTCATTGCTCATTTCTTCCTCCTGTGCTCCTTTCTTATCATATTTCTAGGTATTTTCCCCTCTATTATTAGATTGTTTCATGCTGACCAAAATTCCTGAACTTAAGAGGGCCTCGGTCTGATTTCCAACCTTACAGCCCTAGCCAGTCCGCCTTGTTAACAAAAAATTTTATAGGTAGTATATAGCTGAAAATGTTATTCTAAATCAAATTCATGGCATAAAAAATAATATAATATGCATTGGTATTGTCTTTCCTTAATCAAGAATGTGATATTTACATCAGAGTTTTACAGAAAAAAAAAATTTTTTTGAGCTCATATCTCAGGATCAGTATTCAGATGTCTTCTGAATGTCACTTAGGGGATTTTATATGTGGTAGCAGCCTTGCTACATGACATACGGCCTTCCCTTACAGCGTCCGTTGCTGATTACATTTCATCCTTGTCCCCATTTCTTCAATTGGTCAACTTACCCCCGCCAACTTGCCCAGGTCTAGATATTTTTGGAATATTGACTAGCAGGTAAGCATTAACTTGAAGTAAAGCGAAGTTTTATTGCCATCGACGCCGATATTTCCGGGTTCTTCGAATACCTGTAGGTACGCAATATTTGAAAATTTAGCAGTGATAAATATTAAGTATAATACAGAAGATTATGTAACGGGTATCAGAAGATTATGTAACGGGTATCAGAAGATTATGTAACGGGTATCAGAAAAGAAAATCGAACGTAATGCGCGATGAAAGCTTACGAAGGAAATTTATATCCGAATATCTAAAATGGGAAAGTGAATTTCTTGAAAATTACACAAAGGCACGTAAACATATTGTACTTACATAAGTAAGGTGTTTTGTAAATTGTCTGTTTTGTAGTTGCAATTAACATAAAAATTAATTAAAATTTCGCTTATAATTGGGAGAAATGTATTTAGTCTTAGCTTATGATCACTCCCATGCTAGAATTAGAGGTGTGTGTTGGTTTCTGTGACACCTATTAAAACAATGCGATTTTTATTAGTGTATGTAATGAATACAATGCATAGAATAAACGTGTTATAACTTGATATCAGGCTTAATTGAACTTAGTACGTAAAACAGTGTTCCTACCCACAAGAAAATTACTTGACTTTTGCATTAAAATCAAAAGCCTAACGTCAGCGAAGTTCACTTTTGCCATGGTTATTTCAGTGTACTGTGTTGGTACTGACTGACTGCGATGTCCGGTGGGGTTTTTGTAGCCACGCCCAGCCAGAACAACAAGTTGTCCAGGAAGTCATCAACGAGGCATTGGCTGTTGCTATGGCAGAGAGCAACAGAGCCGACACAAGTGACAGGAGAGTGATAGCATCTCAGTGTTGACTGCCTACTGCCGACAGTATGTACACTGTCGAGCCACCACAGTGTCAAATAGAGAGCACCTTACATACAGCCATGCCGCCCTCTTGTACTAAGCATCATGTTATTAGTTGCACGATCATTCATTAGACTACGAATAGGTGACTAAATAACTGGAGACGTCTACGAATAGATTTGCGATCGAAATGGCTTTGGTGGAGTTTGTGGAAGGGGGGAGGGTGGAAATTCTGAATAATGGTGTCAGTAACATCAACCCCACATGGGTGTAGGGCTTAATGTCTCCTTGAAAAACTGAGCTGTTATAAATGTGATTTGTATCTCGGACAGTTAGCAATGCGGGGAGGAATCGACACTAGCCTGTATTAAGTAACCATATCTGACATTCGCCTAGTGTGATTTCGGAAAATTGCGGTAAAGTAAAATAAGGATGGCCCAACAAGTAATCCAGCCTGGTTCCTCTCGAATACGAGTCGACTGTGTTACTACTACTAATACTTCTGCTACTCGCTCGTTGGTACAGTTTGAATATTTAGTATTTATTTATCATTGTATTTAGTGGTAAAGTTTTCTTAAAGATCATTAAATTGCGTAGTAATTGATCGTTGTTCCTTGGTTTTCAATAAATATTTGTTAATGATTTCTATAAAATAATTAGTTGTGTATGACCGTTTTCATAAATTGCCATTTTTTGTACCAACTTTTCAGTGCCCCCACTTAGAACACATAGGCCCAAAGAAAACACCAGGAAGAAGCTCTATAAAATACTCAATTCTGTTGGATTATCACCCACGTGCCAAATGGAATTAACCAGGGTTCTCCGCTCCACTGTCGTGCAATATCCTACTGACTGGAATAAGCATACAACTTAATATCTTGCAATTGATCACATTTTCTTCTGGGTCCTGAGTCTCCACATTTTTATTGATGGACCCGACACACGTCACACAACGAACTAGGAAGGAATTTTATTCCATTTGGGGAGCACTATTATTATACCATGTTTTTCGTAAACAGATGGCGACTTTCTTGCATCACACAATTACTGAGAGTTAAAATCGAGCAAACATATATACATCGCTAGATGATGTCCCCTCGCAGCTACAAGGGCACAACTTTGCCAACGATTCACAAGGCTCACACTTACATCCCTTAAGAAACATGACTTGGTGAGGCAAGAGAGTACCAAAAGACACTTTCTTATGTATCCCGGCTTTATAACCCCCTGCCCTCTGGGAAGTGAATTAGGTGAAAAACCACGAGGTAGACTGATGGTGATAAATCCGGGTAATTTACAGGACACGGGATTTTTTCATACCCCACGTTTCTCAGCCTCGATTTATTATTTTCTTCGTGTGAGGAATGACATTTCAACGAAGAGCACATGAGCCTTCCTATTGAACAACAACGGCTTCTTTTAACGCAACTGCTAGTGCATTTCGTAAACATGATATTTCAGATGTCCTGCCAGACCTGTCTGTGAAGCAATGTCAGTTCATATGGAAGAAAATTGTAAATTATTCCAAGTCTCCTTTTTGCTGTAAATAGTCGTGTTTGGTTGAACTGGAATCAGTGCATTGGCGGATAAGTTCCACGCCAATATTTCATGAACATCACCTCACTTTGTTTCCACCACGAAGAGACGGCTAGCTGATATGTATAGTATCGCATAGTAACACCTGGAGGACACCCACATTCCTCACAAAATGGCAACAGAAAAAACCCTCGTCCTCTTCATCGAACCAAGGAAACTATGATTGTAAAGAAAACAGCTTATTTACATAACCATCAACCAACGCACTGTATAGCAATATAATTCTGAAAAGGAATTGTACTTATTAAATTATAAAATGTATAAATTCTTTAGTAATGTTAAGATTTTTGTGTCAAAACAAAATTATTTTTTGTGTATATTCAACTACTCAAGTTTCAAACGAACTGCCATAAGTTCGATTTCCAAATAGCGTAAGTATTAATTTCAAGATGTGATGTGAAGTGATACACACTACATCCAGCCACGTTCTCCTAATTTTGCAGCTTAATATAAACACCTTAATTTTGACTTTAGGAGCAGCGTTGACAGCATAGAATCTATGTAAAGATTTCCTGGGATTGACTTTGGATAAACACTCGTTGTCAAAAAAATCGTTGCACCAACAAGGAAGTGTCGGATTGCATTGCTATTCGGAAGGAAGGCAGACGTCCCCAAGAACATAAAATGATTACAAATCGAGACTGGTGTGAGCAAATTTATTGCGATACACACACATCTCCCAGCATCACATCGGGCCGTCGTGTTTGCGAATACATTGCAGCAGTCTGCCAATTGTACTCGCACTCACAGGATGCTGCAGAGTGGGCATCATTGCTTGTTAGATATTCACAGTAGTGGTGTTTGGTGCACTTCGCTCATATCAGTGTGGTTCATGGTGGTCTCCCTGGCGCCAACAATGTGCCATGTTACCATCCGCATGCCTGGTATGACGTGCAGTATTACCCGCTTCCTGCAGCCCTACGATGCGACCACTCCCGAATGCGTCCAGCTGTTCGAAGTATCATCAAATTCGTTTCCAAGGCATGATACATTTTGATGGGGTGCTACAGACACAGTAGCACGAATCAGAATGTAAAGAATGCACACAGGTACGATATTATTTTGTCTGGCAGGCATATCGACAAGGCAGGCCCTTGCTGACGTCACTTCCGATGCAGATCATTAAGTTGAATTATCCGCATGGCTCACATTGTTAAACCTACCCACTATATTTCGGTCGTGTGGGTGTTTTTCTTGTGGTTACAACTTTTTTTTTTTTTTGTGAAAAGTGTATACACCAAAGAAATCCAAATAAGTTTTTTTTTATATTGCGGTGAGAATATTTTATTTTTCCGTCTTTCGTGCACGACCACAATTTTAGTCGCTAGATGTCCGTTACTAATTATTCACAACCACTTGTATATCATTATTGGTTGCAAGTTTTGCAATGTGATTTTATTGGACGCCGTATCAAACAATAGAGAAAAAAATAGTTTTTTTTTTCGTGTCGCTTTAATACTTTAATTGCTGACATTTGCGATTGCTATTTTATCATCAAATTTGGTTTACTTAAATTATTACTTATCTATATAAGACAAAAAATGTATTTGGTTACTCAAATTCACTTGAAACTTAAGCTCGATAGAAAGTTGTATGCTACTAAGATGCAAGGTCTTATATATATATATATATATATATATATATTATATATATATATATATATATATATATATATATATATATATCAGAATGAAATAATAAACCACAATTGCTTGACTTTAGTATATTTTGGTTTAATTTAATAATAATGGGTTAACAATGGCGTGTAAATATGTTTTATATTAGATTACGCTTTAGTGAATGAAGTTCTCTTGTAATTTTGCCATTGATTTCAATTACTCTTAGCATATTTCTGTTTTTGCTCAGTTCAGTGCACGAAAAAAAGTGTGAGCTGCTTGCAAGTGTACTTTATTTCCAGTCGCGGACATCCAGCAGCCTAGTTGTTATTATTATATACTTAAGGTCACCTAAAGCTAAGCACTTGAAATGAAGAAGACAATAATCGTAGAACCACATTAGTGTCTAAAATGGTAATCACTGCAATAACAAACAACAACAACAAATACTACAACTCACTGCAAGATTTGTATTAATTCTTGTGTTCACCCAACAGCAATTTGCAATAATATAAACAAGAGTTCTTGGTAGGTAAAGAAGTTGGGGCTATACATGGATCCAATAGCACGATGGACTGAGGCCAGAATGTATTTCAAATTGATTTTGTCGAATGACTACTTTGATAAAAATATGTTTCTGGTTTTCAAAATAATTAGTACTTTTTGGGCTGGTTAGATGATCTTAATGCCAAGCACATTTTAAATACATACTAAAGTCTTGTTCTTATTGTGGATGGCTATAATAATGTGAGCAATTATAATGTAAAATATATGAAAAAAGTTTAAGACAAGTGTAAAAAACAAAATTAACACCTCACATTAAAATGTAATTAATACAACTCAACCTTTCTTACGTCATATAGCTATTCTTAAATTATTGGATTATTTTAGGATTCAATGGTAAATGATAATTTGTAGTTAAAACTTTATGACTGTATTTGTGTTGATAATTTCATTTATTGTGCACATTATGACTGCAAACTACATATAGCTTTCGGCGAAATACAGTTACTTACTATCCAGAGTTAGTTTAAACAAAAAAAAATTGAGGCTGTGTCCGAATTCAGGCATATAATGGTGTACTTGCATCCTTAAATACTTTATTTTCCCTTGACACCAAACTTGGTGAATTCGACAGGTGAACTTGTTGGTTTTTACAGCAGCTATTAGCCAGCTAAACGCGTTTAATGAACTTGTATTTCGGCGAAGAAGAACTTCAAAAATGCCGAATGTTGAAGGTTTAAATTAAAGAATAAATTATATTTTAGTGTCACTTATATAATATTTATAGTCATGCAGGTTGTATGTGAGTTTGCAATTTTGATTGTGTGTTTTACCTAAGCTTTTATAGGTTTTGAACAGATGGGCGTAATACGAATTGTTACGAGTTGTGTTCAGACCTTAGCTGAGTGGTCTGCTTGATCACACCTTCACACATTTATCTAGGACACTGACCGTGATTGCTGAAATTAGTTATGAAATAGCAAACCACAGAATCCCCCTCCACCGGCCAGTAAACGGGGACAACGCAGTCGACATATGGCAGTGTAGGCCGTGAGCGGTATCTTTTGTCTTCGGGCCACTGGAACAAGAAGACTGCTGAAGATGGGTATGTCCTGCTGTCGTCTTCCGCCATATTAATCAGCCTCCGGAATCATGAACAAGGTGGGGACTCCCCAATTAGAATTCATTCAGAATATGGCTGGTTAAATCTGTATAATTAAATAAAAATTAATGTTTCAGTATATTTATATAGCCCCCCTCCCAACCCCAGGCATATTCAAACATATTAATATTGAAATAATATTGTATAACCTTAAAGTTAATTAAACCCCTTGTATATAGTGCTCATTACATAACTCTTATCAAACATATGTTTCGCACCTATGATCCCTTAAATGTATGATGGACCATAAAGAATATCATAGATTGGTGAAGGCTTGGTTTCTACCTAACCTTTCGCTGCCTGGCATCAGCTACTCCACCATCAACCCTCACTTTTAAATTAATTCCCCACCCACCCGAACTAGTGTTTGTACTGATTATAGCAAAGTTTATTATAACAAAATTGCAGCCACATCCACTATAACATTACAATTTTGATCGTGCTAGAAGCAATTCACTTTTAGTAATATGTCATAAGGTCTACTTTTACTTTTAAATAGAAACTAGTAAATTTGATAAACTGTAATCTTAGATTAGGAAGGAAATAATATATATTTGATTATAAAAAATTATTAGAAATTAAATAACTTCGGAATTCCCTGCTACTGCCTAGCCATATAATTATAAACAGTTTACCTGACCCTCTGATTCTATTAATTTCGCTTAAGAAGTAAAATCGTTTCTGTGCGCTGAATGTAGTTACCTCTGGAAACTATTACCACGAAGTGTAACATAATGCCGGACCCATTTCAATAACATTCACTTTTAAATCACACTAGTTTTTTTAAATATATATATATATATATATATATATATATATATATATATAATATATATATAATGCCATATTGTAGTAAGATACTATTGTGCACAGAAACATGGATATAGTTTAATCGTGCTGTATCATTATTCAAAATAATATTAAGATAAGTTCCCTGATATATAAGGTATGGTAGTTTCTATAAGATAATAATATTCCAACCATAAGACAGTATAAAGTTATTAGTTGCCATATGGAAAGACAAATGTTATATGTAGTAAAAAGCGCGTGACACGACCCACTTCTTGTGTGGCGTGCCTTTTCTTACCTCTTCACACAACACATGCGCTTCTTTTCTCTCGCTGTCAACACTTCCCTTGACGGCTGTCATGCTGAGACCCCCCCCCCCTCCCTTCTAATTGAGGATCATGTCGTCATTATTCGCATCAGCAATTTCCTCCGGAGCTTGACGGCTAACGCTAATCACGAAACAAGCGCGTGCCACGCAATATTATTCCCCCACACCTGTTTTAAACTAATTTTACTGTTCTAATTTTGTATGTTTCCAACACTCCCAATATTCTAATGCACTTCCCACAATCCAGTACCATACGGACACGAGGCGGAATGAATTCCATTGGGTTCATGCAGATCTGTGGTTCGTGGACTTAGTCCGTTACCCAGGGCTCTCGGACGTGCTGAATTGCGCGCCAGTCCTGAAGTGGATAGACAGACTGCTAAATTTGATGTGAGATGGAAGCCGCAGTGAGATATGAAGGGTATTTTACGAAATGGGAATTATGCTGATGCTGACCCTTTTCCATCCACATCTGCTCCAGTAGAGTGTAGCCTTACCCAGGTGGTCAAACCTTACGTTTCGCGTGAGACGCAGAGCAATCGTTGCTGTGGATCTTTCTATGCTGCACACAGTGCGGATGTGTACCACGAGAGCTTTTTCTTATTGACATCTCTGCTGTAAGTCACTGAATGCAGATTTCCCCAACCCTCGTAAGCTACTCCTTTGTGTGGAAGTAGTATTGTAATTATAAGCTAATTCATTATTTGTAAGTTACTTTCCTCTTTAGGTTATATCTTGCATAATCAGTGTAATAATGTTTAACTTATACTCTGAGTTCATTTCCCTCGTTCTTAATAATATTTTATTAATAAAAGTTTTATCCGTGCACACAGCTAACTGCAATAAATTATTTTTAGAGAAAAAAAATTCGTATGCAAATAATTACTTGTACAACCGTCCCCGTTTGTAGACATAGTTTAAGAAATGGATTTTAAATAGTAACATGAGTTAGCATAAAGATGTTATCGCTTTAGAGTATAATTGACGAAGAACATTCTGAATAAATGAGTTTTAACGCACGTCTCGACAAACAAGCATCCAAGGTCGAACACACCCAGAAATCTAATACACCCAAAATTACAATACACCTATAATTATAATACAACCAGGATTAAATTCACAAAAACCATTCGTGATGGGCTGGACCACGTCGCCAATTGCCTTCAAATTACCATTAATTAACACTAATAATAAACTATTTAATCAGCGGGATGGACTACGTCGCCATAATCACCCAGTCGAAACAATTACTGTGTTTGGTTACCTGTGGCGCGACGCCCGACAGACACGAACGTTTAACACGCTGCTGGTATTTGTGTTAAAAATTATATTAATTGGTTAAAATTAATTTAATAATTAACCTGAAATGTTCACGGCACATTCACGTTGTCTTAAAAAGACACTGGAAGACCTGGAGTAGCGTAGAACGTGTAAACGTAAGATACATTTTTCCACGTGCCGCAACGTCCAGCTATGGCAGAAACTGTGAAGCAGAAGGCACTTTCGTGGTTCTCCACTTGGTGGCAGCATGGCAGGTGGCCAGGCCGGCAGACTGCTCTCATCTGTGCGCGCGCAGTACAAAATTATGACGTTTGGTTACGCCAGTTCCTGCAATTTGGTCAACATGCCGGAAATGTGATTTCGTATTGTAATGTAATGGTGCTTTGTTAGGTGACCGCTGTATCGGTTCACTTTATTTGGTAACATCAACCACCATTGATTCTCAGTCACACGACCCCCATAAGTAGTATTGAAAACACCACTTCATTCTTAGAATTACGTTATTTGCTGAAGGAAAAAAAAACCTATCTTGCTGTGATTGGAAGCGCCATGTGGCGGAACTGTGTATTTAATCCCTGTACATGCTTCGTTCGGAGTCAGTCAGAGGCTTCGAGGGGGCAAACTTCTACCAGATAAGTAGTATTCCGAATTTGATGCATAACTGTAGGCTCCTCAAGCTGGTAGGACCTTTACGTCAGTTTGACGTTAGGCGAGGGCCATGATGGCCGACATTTTTAAACCAATCTAAAATGATCGCGAAATGTTGGCCTCCTGTCCGAGATTTGATAATGGGTGGAAAGTAATGTTACCTTTGGTAACCAGTCTGTAACCAGTTTGATAACGAAGGAATTTGTGGTTGTAAACATTTGTAACCCAGAGAGTAATAATGAATGTTGGTCTTAAAATGTTGCAACCAAGTTACGCGTTATTGAGGTGATGATGTTAACTTTTGTAGCCAAGTCACGCCTGGTACGGCTTTGTGGTATTTAATTTATGTAAACAATGAAAAACTTTACTAAGTTTCGGAAACTCTTTAAAAACAAATAGTATTTGCTCGCGGGAGTTAAGACTGGAAATTGTTAAGCAGTTGCTTCTATCCACTTGGGATCGCGAACAGATTTTGTATATGGGATAAATACTGTGTAAAATTTTAAGTGTACAATATTCATGTAATGTTGATTCATGACAAGTAACGTAAAATGTGTTACCATTTCGGTTTTCCTTGTATAGGAACAAATATAATGTTCTAAAATTTAGAGTAAAATGTCGGTACGACAGAATTTAATCGCCATTTCGTATGATTGTACTTTGGGGTAACTTGTCCAGTGTAAATTTCGATGGCTTTATGTTTTACTGAATGGCCAGTTATTTTCGTAAACACTACCCATATTTTAGTGGCAGGTTAGGGAGGAAAATTGGATATGTGACCCAGTCGATTAAGGCATGTTTGAAAGAGTGTTCAAGTGAGCTGGAGATTGCCAAATTTCGTTCGAGATTATTGGAATATAGGCAGGCACCAGATCAGATCATGTAAGAGACTGCGAAGCAGGATTTGGGACTAGTAC
Organism: Dryococelus australis; assembly: GCA_029891345.1. NCBI lineage: Eukaryota > Metazoa > Arthropoda > Insecta > Phasmatodea > Phasmatidae > Dryococelus > Dryococelus australis. The sequence continues at coordinate 58,837,970 of CM056994.1, read as the reverse complement.
AGGTGGCAGGGTATCCTTGTGAAGATCATTTTACACAAATTATTTTTTATAATCTCTACCCGCGGTATAGTAGTTTTTTTTGTTTTTTTGTTTTGCCAGCAAACCTGTAACTCTGAATGAATTACGAAAGTTGGTTACTGGAGTTGAGAGGACCCTTAAAGATTGTATGGTAGATGTGGTACCTGAGGCTAAGTCTCTGGATCGGGAAAAGTGCGGATGTAAGGTAACTAGACTTTGTGTTATTTGTGGATTAAACAACCATCTTGGTAAGGGTTGCTATCGTAAACAGGAGGCTTTAGCTTTGATACCTCAAGGTGATGCAGTTTGAAATCAGAATGTACAAAAAAAATCTAGGTATTCTCAGACCCGACCTGTGCAGGGACGACAAAGAGAATTTCAGGCATGGAAGTTAAATCCCAGGAAAGATGAGCGATTTAAGTAGAATGCCTGTTTCAGTTGCCATCAGAAAGGGCACATTAAAAGTAACTGTACAGTAGGTTATGGGAGAGTCGACAGTACAGGTGATGTCGTTTGAGAGCCAGCGTGGTTTACTGTACATCCCAGTAGCAATTGCAGGGCAGGCTGTGGTTGCTGCACTATTGGATTCAGGAGCATCGTGCTAGCTGATTGATCAAGATTTTTATAATTTCTTGCATAGGTCACTACCCAAAGGACTCATTCGGATATGTAAGGGAGAAGAAATTGGATTTTCCATGGCCAATGGTGGTATGATTACCTCATATGGAGTAGCAATATTTAAGATTAAGATCTCACATTTTCCCTGGAAATTTACCTTTATGATTTTGTCTGGGCTTTCACCTGACCTTATTCTTGGAATCGATTTCTTTGGTAAAAAAACAAGTTGTTTTATATGTTGCCAAGAAAAAGCTAACGTTTTCTTTTTGCAGTTCTTAATTAATAGAAGTAATGCACAAAGGTTTCACAATTTTGATCTGTCTGTCAAAACAGTTCATCCAGGGGAAAATAATCTTGAGGAAAGTTTACAGTTATTATGCCAGGAATCTATTGATGTTATAACTAGCAAATTGGTCACTATGATAAACAACCAATAGTTTTGAGGTTAAAGAATCAGGAGCCTGTGTCATCGGCACCCTATCGAGTAGCGCCCTCTAAATTAACGATTTTCAGGAAAATCATTCAAGAATTACAGCAGGGTTATGGGGTTGAGCCCTCAGAAAGTAATTTCTCTATTCCAGCATTTTTTATTCCGAAGAAAACACCTCGGGATTATCGCGTTATATGTGATTATAGGGAGGTAAACAACCAGATATTTGTGGATCCTTATCAGTTGCCCACAATAGAGTGTGTTTTTCAGCATGCAGGGAAGGCTCGGTACTTCTCAATTGTTTACCTCAATTCGGCCTTTTTACAAGTAGATCTGCATCCAGACTCTCGAGGAGTTTTGGTGTTTGTCACCCCACAGGGGGCAGTTTCAATGGAAGAGACTTCCGATGGGTGTGAATTGTGACCCGCAGGCGATGTCTAGAGTACTTTTTCAGGTTTTGGGTAAATATCAGTATAATTTTCTGTTCACGTACATCTATGGTGTTTGTGTGTGCAGTAATTCTTTTGAGGGACATTTAGAACATCGGAGGTTGTTTTTAATAGCTTTAAGGGAGGCTGGATTGACAACGAATCCTGACATGGTGATGTGGGCGAAAACCTATGTGAGATAACGTGGTTTTGTTATTTCAGAAGGGACATTATTGATGGACTCTGAGAAGATTGGTCCTGTTGTAAATTTTCCAGCCCCTAAGAACCTGGGTGGTGTTCTCCGATTTCTTGGTTTAGCTGGATTTTACTCAAAGTTCATACCAAATTTTGCCGAAATAGCTGAGCCTCTAAATGTCTTAAAGAGGGAAGGGGTGGAGTTTGTTTGTGGAGATGCTCACAAGCATGCCTTTTGCTTGCTGAAAGAAAAAAATTGCTACTCCTCCGGTTCTTCAATTGCCACACTTCGATCATCGGTTCATTTTGCAAGTGGATGCTAGTTCAAAGGCTTTGGGGGCTGTCCTGTGTCAAGAGGTAGAAGGGAATCTAACACATATTTCTTATTGCTAGTTGACTCCTTAGTCCAGCTGAGCAGAGGTACTCAGCCTTACTAGAAGGAGGTGTTGGCCGCCATATATGGCATGGAGAAGTATACAGATTATCTGGATGGTGCGGAGTTCACCTTGCACACCAATAACCAGATGATCAGGTGGTTTTTATCAACAAATAAACCAGTTGGACATCTGGCTCATTGGTTAGTGCGACTCTGGTGTTTTTAATTTACTGTGCAGTATATAAAGGGAATAGACAATGGGGCAGCAGATGCACTATCTCGGATGTTCAAATAGGATGAATTTCGGGTGGAACCACCAGATTCTGTGAATGTTGCTTCTCCTGTGATACCTTCTGCAAACAGGTATAGTGTTTTTTTGCCAAACCGATAGTGTCTGTAATAGAGTTTTTGATGTTTCGAGGGGTTCTAGTAGTATATCTACTAGTTTTGTTGATAATGTTTCTCCTAGTGTTCATGGAATTTTTCCTGTAAGCAAAAAGGTACCTTGTGGGGCGGACCTTGTGGATACCAGGGTCGAAAGTGAATCATGCCTTTTGTTGTTCACCAATAATGGAAATGTGAATTCGGATATTCCTAAGGGAGAACAAGTTGATACTCTCCAAGATTTCCCTCAGGCGTAACTTAGTTTGCAACACCATTAGGGAATTGACTCTGAGTGTAAGCAGATTAAGGTGAATATTGATTCTGGTAAAGGTGGTCCCTTTGAAGTTCGAAAAGGGCTGATAGGTTCGGTTGATGCTAAAATTGAGAAATTTAGTATATTTGTTCCTGCAGTTTTTCGGGGCCAAATTTACCAATATTATCATAATACCTTTTAGGGGCACACATTGGACAGGATAGAATGGTAGCCAGGATAACGGAAATGTTTTACTGGCCCAGAATGACAGGCGAGATTGAAGATCTGGCAAATGCTTCTGTAGATTGTCAGGGGGCGAAGCTCCATAATGTCAAGAATATTAGCCTGTATAATTCAAAGGTTGCTTGCTACATTCCCCTGGGAGCGATTATACCTGGAAGTGTTTGGTCCTTTACCACGCACTACTTCTGGTTTCACCTCTATACTTGTTGCAGTTGACAGTTTGACTAAATTCGCGTTTTTATTTCCTTTACGATCAATGAAGTCGGTAGAAGTTTGTAGGATTTTGAGTAAGCATGTTTTCCCAGTATTTGGATCTCCTATGAATATCGTAACCGATGATTCCACCTACTTTGTATCGGTGAAGGTGAATAATTTAGCCTTTGCTTAGGGCATTAAGTTGGTACAGACCACCCCTTATTATCCACAAGCCAACTTGGGGGAAAGGTATAACCGGAATTTGAAGGTAGCTCTGAGAGCTTTTCAAACCGGGACACATAAGGAATGGGATTTGGATTTGTATCAACTTCGCTTGCTTTCAACAATGTCGTAAGTGATGCGATCCATAAGGTTCCTTCGGAGGTGTTTTTTGGAAGAAGGCTATTTCAACCCCTTATTTATACTTGGGGTTTACACAGCTTTTGCTGGGATGATGAAAATAAGAAGTGTTTGGAGGAAGTATGGGCATATGCCACTCAACGCCTTCAGAAGTACCATTGGAAGTTGGCAGCAAGGAAGAGGTTTTGTAGCAGCAGGGTGACCTTTAAATTGGTAGCTAAAGTCATGGTAGAAACACATTTTCTTATCAATAAGGCAGTGTATTACAGCGCCAAACTCGCTCCTAAGTACCACGGACCATTCAGGATACTCAGGTTCTTGACTCCGGTTACTGTAGTATTTGAGAATGTGTCGCAGGAAGGGGATGTGATGACCTGTCATGTTACACAATTAAAATTGTGTACCATTCAATGGTGTGGTGTAAATAAGCTATCACTGATTGTGGTCATGTCATATGTTTCCTGCCATCTAGAGTGTAGTATGGATCATCTTGTTTTAGTTTTATGCATAGCAAGAAGTGGGCTCCCTCAGGGGTGTTGCTGACCACATTTCATGTTCATTTCATTTTTTCCCCCATTCTCATTTAGTAATAAGAGGGTATTGTTTTTGTGTTTTGAATTATTAGTCTCGTAACATATATTATTACAGTTTGTATTGTAGTATGGTTTTGAAAATAATATTTTTGCTAAGAGCCTGACATTGCGATCATAAATTAAAACTAGGGATTCCTTTGCCCCTTGGGGTTGTGAGACAGATTTAGGCTGCTCCTGGTGGGGACTCCTATTATTTGATAGAGCTGAGATGGGGCTCTTTTCTCCTGATATTGTCATATATTTGCCCAAATTGTTTTGTTCTTTTCGGTGGAGTACCACTGGATGTCCCTGAAGCCATCATGGTGGTTTTGATGCGGAATTTCTTCCCAGGACTGATGTGGGAGAAGAGTTGCTGGTTCTTCTTCGAAGCTGGCCACTTCGTCTTGGTTCCTGGCATCTTCTTCTCAATAATGGCTGGACTAATTCTTCTTGGGGGAGTTCTCCCCTTTAAGGAGGGGGGAGGATGTGACGGGTTGACCATGTCGCCAATCACCCTCGAATTACCATTAATTAACACAAATAATAAACTATTTAATCAGCATGCTAGACCCCATCGCAATAATCAAACATTCGAAATAATTACTGTCTTTGGTTACTTGACATTTTTATGTCCGACAGACACGAACGTTTAGAACGCTGGTTTTTGTGTTAAAAATTCGATTAATTGCTTAAAATCTATTTAATAACTAACCTGCAATTTTCTCGGCAAATTCACGTTGCTTTAAAAAGACACTGAAAGCTCTTGGGTAACGGAAAACGTGTGTAAACGTAAAATACATTTTTCCACGTGCCGCAACGTCCAGCTATGGCAGAAACTGTGAAGCGGAAGGCACTTTGGTGGTTCTCCATTTGGTGGCAGCATGGCAGGTGGCCAGGCCGGCAGACTGCTCGTACCTGTGCGCACGCAGTACAAAATTATGACTTTTGGTTACGCCAGTTCTTGCAACTTGATCAACATGCTGGAAGTGTGATTTCGTAATATAATGTAATTGGTGCTTTGTTTTTCATTCATGTAGACCCCCTCCCCTTCTTAAGGGGAATATGTGACCGCTGTATCGGTTCACCTTATTTGGTAACATCAACCATCATTGGGCGTCAATCACCATTGGGTGTCAATCACACGACCCCCATAAGTAGTATTGAAAACACCACTTCATTCTTAGAATTACGTTATTTTCTGAGGAAAAAAAACCTATCTCGCTGTGATTGGAAGCGCCATGTGGCGGAACTGTGTATTTAATCCCTGCACATACTTCGTTCGGGGTCAGTCAGAGGCTTCGAGGGGGCAAACTTCTACCAGATAAGTAGTATTCCGAATTTGATGCATAACTGTAGGCTCCTCAAGCTGGTAGGACCTTTACGTCAGTTTGACGTTAGGCGAGGGCCATGATGGCCGACATTTTTAAACCAATCTAAAATGATCGCGAAATGTTGGCCTCCTGTCCGAGATTTGATAATGGGTGGAAAGTAATGTTACCTTTGGTAACCAGTCTGTAACCAGTTTGATAACGAAGGAATTTGTGGTTGTAAACATTTGTAACCCAGAGAGTAATAATGAATGTTGGTCTTAAAATGTTGCAACCAAGTTACGCGTTATTGAGGTGATGATGTTAACTTTTGTAGCCAAGTCACGCCTGGTACGGCTTTGTGGTATTTAATTTATGTAAACAATGAAAAACTTTACTAAGTTTCGGAAACTCTTTAAAAACAAATAGTATTTGCTCGTGGGAGTTAAGACTGGAAATTGTTAAGCAGTTGCTTCTATCCACTTGGGATCGCGAACAGATTTTGTATATGGGATAAATACTGTGTAAAATTTTAAGTGTACAATATTCATGTATTGTTGATTCATAACAAGTAACATAAAAAGTGTTACCATTTTGGTATTCCTTATGTAGGAACAACAAATATAATGTTCTAAAATTCAAAGTAAAGTATCGGTACTACAGAAATCAATTGCCATTTTGTATGATTGTATTTTGGTGTAACTTGTCCAGTGTAAAGTGTGATGGCTTTCTGTCTTACTAAATGGCCAGTTATTTGCGTAAACACTACCCATATTTTAGTGTGTAATATCAAAATAGCTAGGTAACAGTAAATGTATGTACCTGAAATAAATTTGCATTTTACTCATTTTTCTATTGTAACTTTGTGTTCAATGTATTTTTAAATTAATTTGAAATCTATGGGTTGGGAAGTTCATGTTAGATTTTCGTCATGTACTATTGAAAACAAATGAAAAGAAAAATAATGGGAATAAAGAGACAATTACCACACTTCTTTGTTTCTGTTATAAGTTGTATTCACGAGTAAACTTACCCTTACACTGTACAAATAAATTGTTCTATTGAAATTGCGTTTGCTATTTGCTACTCTGTTGGTTTTGCTATGTCTTTATGCAAACCCGGCCCTGTCACGCCCTTGGCTTAGGGCGTAGTACAGTCAGACATTAAATAACCCTACTCGCCACAAACTGTTAGGGCACTATGATTTCTTTAAGGCATGATTATAAATAAGGTGTTTAGACTATTTGAGAAGTTATTATGTTAATAAATTCTTTTGTAAGTTTCAGAACAACGGTACCGCACATTCATATTCAGCAGCCAGCAGTGACGTCACATCGTCTCTTCCAGAGTCCCTCCGGAGGGTGGTGCAAGCAATGTCCGCGATAGCAGAGGCGCCTGTCTTGACGTCACACACAGCAACATCGTCAAGGTGCACACTTCCATTACTGCTTAGCCAAGCTCTTGAGTCGTACACATCAATATAGAGGTAACCAACGGTCCCCACATTTAATATACATCACTTACACTGCAGGCAACAGTAACACTTCACGACAACCTTACTTCAAAAGGTTTATGTTCGCAAAACATAAATGTAAAAATTTAACATTGTAAGATTACAAATAGGAGGTCTCCAAAAGCTATTTTTGATATTTATGGTGAACCATAAAAGGAAAAATTTAGATTTAATAAAAATTGAAAAAAAATTTCACATTCTAATACTTGCAACTATAAAAAATTACCTACATAACTAACAATTGCTATCAATAAATGAATACATTTTAAACGTCACCATCATAAAACAGAGACTCAGGCTGTTTGGGCATGGGGCAGCGAATCTCTGTACCTCGGACCCTGGAAGTAATATCTTCATAACTTTGATGGCTGTCTGCATCGCCTTCAATTTCTTCTTGATACCGTCGTCGTCTACATTCAGCGTCACAACCCATATCGGACGTCGGGATGCGGCCCCCTGTCTTGCTGACTCCACCTCCAGTGCTTGGGCCATGGCATCCTGCATGTCGTGGGCAGCAGCTATAAGTACCACCTGCCGAACCTCTGTGTCGCCGATGGCATCGATGAAGAAGCCGACTGCTACGATGTCGTGCACCTCCTCGGGGCACCCTTCCAGAGATAGCCGCATTATGTCTTGCCATAGCTCCTGCAAAGGCTTTCCTGTTCACTGGGCACGATTTCGCAGCTGGTTATGGTTGGCATGTCACAGGTACCAGTCGACGAAACGTAGCTCCAAGACCGAAACCAGTGTGGAGTACTCCAGTCTATATCGCTCTGGCAGATATTGTAGTATGCTGGGTGCAGGGCCTCTCAGTAGATTTTTGGGGGATAGTAATCCCTCTGGTCGGCTGACAAGTAATTCAGGGTGGCGACTATTTCATACTGGTGTTGGTACTCCCGCCAAGAAATCTTGCCATCGTAAGGGACAGGCTTAATTTTGGCCCCTTTCCTCACACCTGGCTGCACCACGCCAATGCTGCAGAGCTGCTGCGTATCCTCCGAAGATGGTGTGTTGGTTATGGCTGGCACTGCTTCCCCGCTTTTCTCAGCTACAAATGTAGTGAGGGTAGAATTCCGCTGCTGAAGAAATTCCCGCCACTCCTTCTTCATCACACTTATTTCGAGTTTCACTTCACTCTCGACGCTGTGCATTCCTTCACAGACACTGTTCACTTCTTCAGTTACACTGTCTACTTTTTCGTTTACGCTCTCAATTTTCTTGTCCAGGCAGGCAATTCTTGTATTTTCTAACTCGCTAATGCCTACCATTTTCCTATCTAATTTACAGAGTCAATTTTCCTATCTACTAAATCACTTACATTAGTTATCTGGCTAGTAACAAACTCATTTAAATTGCTTACCAATTCATTTACACTTTATTTCACACTACTAAATTAGGTATTTACAAATTAACTGATACATTTTTTCACACTACTAATTTTGTTATTTACAGCATAGTTCACACTTATAATTTCACTTTTTACATCTGCTCTCAAGCTATTTACACTTGCGCTCACTTGGATACATAATCCCTCAATAATTAATTATTAATGCTCGCAGTTCTTCCAGTTCTGAAAACATTTTTCTAGTTAACATTCACTGCGATGTTTGTACAAAACTGTCTTAATTTCTCAGCCCACAATCACAATTAATAATTTTTAATGTCACTATTATCCTATCGCCTAACTTGATCTAGAATTAATTAATTAGGAATTACCTCCATCCCACTTCTGACACCAGTCTTACATGAACACCTGGGAGTTCGTGAGGGATAGAGGTCTTAATAGAAATAAAAGAAGGAAATAAGAATTTTAATTTATTTACACAGCTGTTAATCACATCATTAAATTATCTGTCTCCACTATTATTCTTTTTTATTTCACAGTGAGCGCGATATATAATGTCCATTTCAACTCTAATCAACATCCTTCTTCATGTCTGTGTTTGGTTATTGTCAATTAACTCATACTCATAATTAACACACGTTCAATCTATCTGTTGCAATCATTTGTAGTGACTTTCACTCACACATACAGTACAATAGTCCATCATGCAGTCACACTCTTCACTGCTCTGATGTTTGTAGTCGTTGGTTTTCCTTCCGCTGATCACTTCTCTCGCCGCGTGGTTCTCTTCTCGCTAATCGTCTATCGCTGAGACTCATCCATTCAACAACTCCTGGCCCGGAGGCCCGATGCCCTGGCCAACTGGAATGTTCAACACACCCAACTCACGCTGGAAGAAACGAGGTCAGTAATCCAGAGCTTACATCAGATAAATGCAGATATTCTATCCGCCAAAGGTCAGAAACGGCGAGCCGCTAAAGGGATATAGAGGCAGAAAGCCTTCATTACGCAAAACACTGGTAGGGTTATCTCTCGCTTGTCATTCAAAACAATCCATTGACTTGCCTCCCCGCTATCATATCACTACTCTGTCTTCTTCCACTTGCTCGCGCTGGACAGGCCAAGGTCAGAACCAGAGACCAGAGACATGTTACAGTACATTATATATAGTGATTTATAACGACACTCCGGATATAAGATTTACTTTCAGAGCAGTTATATTGTTATGTCTTAATTTTTCCGTAGTGATACCCAAAATCATTTTTATTTTCGAAATAATTTCTATTTTAGTTGATTCTTGAAGTTCTGTTGGCGTTTTAAAATTTTCCTCTGTATTGATTTCATAAGTTTCGCCTCTTCACATAAAATCACTTGAATTTAGTATTATTTTCTAAATTATTTTAGTGAATGCTTTGACATTTACTTTACAAAATTAAACATTAAAAGGTTCAAATTGTTTAGTTGCGATGTTTAATGAAACTTTATAATGGGGTTGGCATTCGGAATTATACATTTTAATCGTTGAGAATGATTTTGTGGTTGCAATTCAATCTTTGCTAAAGTTCTCAGTCCAGCATATGGGGCAGTTTTTCAAAAGTAGTGGGTAATTTTTTTCTACACTTATTCTTTCAGTAAATACACTATAAAGTATTTAAATATATTTCATTTTCATTTATATTTTGTAAGTCTTGCATATTCATTCTTTTTTTAAGTAGTCCTTTATATTCTTCAATGTACAGTTCCTAAATATATTGTATATCTTTAGGTTTATTTTCTTTTGTTCTTTTGTGTTTTCCATTAAAAATTTTTCTCGTTAGATATAAGCAAAGCATTATTTAAGTGTTTTGTTTGTTTTTGCTAATGTTAAATATTAAGGTTGAATATTGATGAAATATATTTATTTAAATTGTTATTAATTAACTCATTCGTTTTAAATACCCTTTTTCATATCTGTATTGCTAATTTTATACATTGTTGTTGGTTGGTGATGGGTATTTTTACTTTAATTTTATTGTTTTTTACCTATTTATTTCCAAAAAATTGTACTATTTTTAAAGAACATGTTTTTTTTTGTTTAACTGATAACTAACACTCAGGGCAGGAGAGATGATGATGAAAAAGATCTTTGTAGGTTTTGCAGAGCAATACCCACAAAGTATTATTTTCTGCTCAATCAACACTCCTGTTTTAAGTGTTTGTTATTGTTACAATTTTGTCAACTTATTAATGTCTTATCCTTGTGTATTAGGTGGATTGTTTCGAGATTAATCGGCATCGTCTGTCGTTATTAATGGTTTGTACGATCACTTGGTATGGTCATCTAATAATTGTCAATATGTAAGTTTGTCAGTATGGTCGGATGGTTGAACTGTTTGGCTCGTGGGGGTATTTTGTATGGTCAGCAAATAATGATCAGTCTGCTGTCTGATTTTGATGGTCTTTAGACTAGTCGTATGGTTTGCTAGAACGGTTGACTGGCGTTGTAAATAGTAGGGTACAGTATGTCAGAGCACACAGACTCCTCCCTCAGGATTCAGGATTTGTCTGCCATCTTGATTTCTTCTCGAAATATTCCGTTTCCCCTCAAACTCAAAAATTTAATTCTTACCATTTTTCTTATTTTCTGAAAACATCCCCTTTTCCATAAAAAATTTTCCCTTTTTTTTCCAAATTTACCTTTTCCCTCAAAATTACTGTTTTTCCCTTCAAACCAGCAAAATTTCCCACAAAAATTTAATTCGCACAATATGGCTGGGAGCGAGACGCATTGTGCAAACGTGTGTTTCCAGTCGCCATCTTGTTTCCACCTGTAATTTTGTGTCCTTGACCATTACCCTGATGCCTTTAAATAACTTTTAAACCCAAAAATAAAAAAAGTAATTAATAAAAAAATAATAAAAAAGCTTAAAAAATGTAAAAAAAAAAAAACATACATTTCCGGAGGTTTCCCCAGTACTATTTCCAGCAGATGACTTAACACCCTCCAATAAATCGCACTGTCTTAGCATTCTTCCTTGCCCCATCACACTCCATACTCACCCCAACCCCATCCCCTTCCAATTATAAAACATCAATAAAGACACAAAAAAAAACTAAAAAATTCTAAAAATCGTGGAAAATATTACATTAACTCACCCTCTCCTCCTGCTCACCCCTTCACCCTAACCACACATATACCATTCACCCCAACCTAAAAATCATAAAAAATCGCAAGCATTAGGAGCTCATGGGTTCTGGACCACTTGAGGTGAATGACGTGGATGGAGCGGATATAAATTTGATTTAGCAGATTATTGGCTAATCTGATCAATTGGTTAATCACAATCTAATTAAATATCATCTTGCATAATCGGATTAAGGATAAATTAGATTTTGTGAATTTTGGGGAATTATGGAAAAAAAATATTATTTTTTTGTATTTTGTACTTTGGAAAGGAGCGGTATGTGTAATTGAGGAACGATGTTTACTCTCTGACGTTCGGCAACTGACTGAGCAGAGAGCTGTAGTGTGGTTAATCACAATCTAATTAAATATCATCTTGCATAATCGGATTAAGGATAAATTAGATTTTGTGAATTTTGGGGAATTATGGAAAAAAAATATTATTTTTTTGTATTTTGTACTTTGGAAAGGAGCGGTATGTGTAATTGAGGAACGATGTTTACTCTCTGACGTTCGGCAACTGACTGAGCAGAGAGCTGTAGTGTGGTTAATCACAATCTAATTAAATATCATCTTGCATAATCGGATTAAGGATAAATTAGATTTTGTGAATTTTGGGGAATTATGGAAAAAAATATTATTTTTTTGTATTTTGTACTTTGGAAAGGAGCGGTATGTGTAATTGAGGAACGATGTTTACTCTCTGACGTTCGGCAACTGACTGAGCAGAGAGCTGTAGTGTAATAAGTATATATATATATATATATATTGAGGTTGGTGCAATAGAGGTATGAGGGTCCTTTATTTTGTTTTGAGATGTTGACCGTAGGACGTCTAAAGGTGTACTGAGGATGAGACCTGCTCTGTACAGCTCATTCTCTGAGTGAAGACTGAGTGCAAAATAGGTACGAGAGAAATAAATATTTTTAACTTAATATTCCGTCGAAGCCAATTAAATAAGTACGAACCATTAAAAGTTACACTACAAAAGACAAATTAATGAAAAATACCTAAACCCATTACGTCGCACATGACAGAATACGTAATGATTGGACTACACAACAATTTACCTACCAATATAATATACGACAGGTTGTGTTAAGGAACTGAACTTCACTTTAATCATGCAATTACTACACATAACAATTAATCGGACTGATATAAACCTAACACGAGACTTAATTATGTTACACAAGAAAAAAACACGTCTCACAACACAAATTCATTAAAACAACTTAAACCGATTATGTCGTACTCGACAAAACTATAACGAATTACAAACCTAATTTATGTTTGATCCTAGATAAAACAGTATTTTTTTTACCAGACACGATAAACATGCTTCTCTAAACTGCCTTCTGTGTCACGAATAATAGCCACCCTTGGAAGTCAACTACTGTTTTTACTTTGGTTATCGGATGCAAGAAAAACTACTCTTCAAAAATGTGGATTGATATATTTACATGCGTACAAATTTAGTGTGATACCGAACAATAATATATCACCAACATGTAATTTAGTTTCCATATTTCATCTATATATTCACTCATTCAGTATATTAATGACATAGTTATCAAATAAATTTTACATTTAAAATAAATTAATCTCTCTGGATAGAACAAATTTTCAAAAGTGTTTTTGAATTTTTAGTTTCATGCATCTGAAAATAAATTTTACAGTGTTCAACTCATTAATAATGAATGAGACTGATGATTAAAATGAAAGCATGTTAAATTATGTGCATTTTTGCACCTTATACAGAAAAACTAACACCTAATAATGCATTTAAAATTGTTCTTAGCACTAAAATGTAAAAGCCGTTTTACTCATCTTCAGCAAAGTTAATTTATATTTTCGATAAATTAGTTATGTAATTTATGAAGTCTGCGCAGTGACAGAAACTATGGTACCTCCTTAGGTACACAATATACGAAATAAAATGAAAGAATTGGCTAAATTACGCTGATGAAATGTCACCTTATTTATACTTGTTATTCGGCTCTTTATTGTACAACAATTTATTGTGAAATATTTAGCTTGTACCCCATTTGAGAGCCTTCTAATATAAAGCACTTTATGGTCGTCATATCTTGTATTTATGATGGATTTTCTGCATGATAATTACCTTAACGCTCCGCCTAGCTGGCGCATAGAATTCATTGCAGAACTTCCATAGAAAACCGGTGATTCAAAACGGTTCGATATTTTCCAGAGATGTTTAAATAGGAACAAACATTACAGAAATGTATCGTGCCCAAAGGGAATCATTGGTATTTAAATTTCAATGATTATTTTAATGGTCGTGAAAATTGCTAAAATTGATACGTATTTTCTACATAATTTTTAGCTGCTAAATTTGCTATACAGAAAGTTCAGAGCTTTTTTACACACTTATAATATTATTATATTTATTCGCATGCGATAAAAATATAGTCACTGCTAAAAGTTACGTAGATGCGAATAGCCTACAGAAAGACTTCACGCCGGTCGGGCGGATGCTTTGTGTGTAGAGGCGATGAAACAAGTGGCGAGTGAGCAAGTGGGACCTTATCGCTCAAGCGTTTCGAGGCCTTGAACAGGCAGAACAGCTGCAGGCAGGCTAACATAGAGCCTACATTAAGACTGAACACAGTGAAAGAGAAATAAATAAGCATTGTGTTTCAGTATTTCAGCTGTGCATGCTTCGGTACAGGGAATATCTCAGTGTGAGAGTGAGAGATCTGGAACAGGTATCAAGGAATCGGAAGTCGAAGGAACAGCGCGCAATAAAGTAACAGGTGGTCGCGGGCGCCGGCCATTTTACCGACAACATGGCTTGTTTCACCCCAAAAACCATTTCATAAATTAATCATTTCAATAAAAAAATTCACTTTTTTTTTCTTTCGGAAAAATTGTTTTGAAATAAATGGAAAAATTAAGAAAGTGGATTCGAAGTTCCACGATACGAGATCAGAAAAGCTCTCAGAGGAGCAAGAGGATTCGAATCTTAGCGGAATGAGTCACTTATGCTCCGAGCCAGGTACAGCGAATCGGGGAGGATCAGCGGATATGACCACCTCGCCCGACCAATATCATGCATCTACCACGTCCTCACCCCCTTCCCCCTATCCACTACCACACCCTCTTCTCATAATCTCACCCCTTTCCCCGCACATCTGACAATTATTTTAAAAATCGAGAAAAATAATGAAAAATCGAAGAGCATATAATGTAAACCTCACACTGACCCCCTCCCCCATAAACAAAAACCTCCCTATCCACCAATTAAAAAAAACCGAAAGAAAATTTCTAAGATATAGGGGCACACGCAACTTTAACCTCACAATCACCCCACCACCCTAACCAAACCCCTCTCCACCCCACTCTAAAAAGTATGATTTCCAGTCATAAACATTCGGAAATAATAGCAAAAAATCGAAAAATTAATTCTAATAATTCAGGAATATACAATGCTACCTCACCCTCCCCTTCCGATCACCCCAACCGCAATAATCAACACGCCCACCCTTCACCCAATTTCAACCAATAATAAAAATAGATAAAAATTGCAAAAAATCGAAAAATTAATTTAAAAAATGAGGAAAATTTTCACTGATAACTCCGACCACCTTGTTGGTTATTGACGAGGGGAGTAAGGAAATGGGAAACTGAGTATAGGGATTAGGTAAACGGGTTCGGATTCAGGGAAGCTGCCAAATTGTGATGTCTTTCAATGGTCATCTTGGAAGTCACTGACTTTTACCCCTGATCCATGACCTTTGACCTTGACCTATAACTCAAAAATCCTAAACAAATTACAAAAAAATACTTTAATAATTATAAGAAAAATTATTACGAAAAACTTAGTTAAAAAATAGTTCGGAAATATACTAAAAGAGTTATTCATTAGAAATAAATTGAAAATTATTTTCAAAAAAATTGTAAAATCATTAGAAAATAATTAAAACAATCTTTTACCCCCGGCAGATCTTTTCCTTTACAATTTCCCTTTTTCCATTAAAATTTACCTTCTTACCTTTAGAATTTCCCTTTTCCATTAAAAACAATCTAAAAATTCCGAAAATATTTATTAATAAAAAATAAAAAATAAAATAAAAATTGTTCCCCAGAATTTTCTAATTTTTCCGGAGCAGGCGAGAGGGATCAGCGACCCAGGCAACCATGGGGTCAGAGTATGTGAACCGGTCAGGACCTTTGGTCTTGACCTTTGACCTTGACCTTTGACCCTTGATTCAAAAATTCCAAAATTATGGAAATAGTTCTTAAAAACCACAGAAAATTCTTTAGATTTTTAAGAATGTGATACAAATTATTTAAAAAACTTACATTTCCGGAGGTTACCCTTCACCCACACTCATTCTGCCATCTTGGTAGGCGACCACCATCTTGGTAGGTGATCACTATCTTGATATGCATCACCCATTGGCCATATTGGAAGTCAGTGACCATAACCCTGAATGTCCTTGAAAACAAAAATTTGGGAAAAATACATAAAAGTCAACAGGCAAATTACATTACTGACTACTACCCTCATATGAGATGCAGGTAAACTCGACTTTGACCCAATAACTACTAATGACCTTGAAAAAATTCACAAGAAAAATGCATTGTCAGGAAGTATAATACATAACAGACCACTGCCGCCATATTAGATGCCGACTACCTCGACAGTGACACCGAGAATTTGAATGACCTTGAAAACAAAAACTCGAGAAAAATCCATAAAAGTCAGCAAGCATAATACATAAGAGGCTACTACCATCATATTAGATGCAGATTACCTCGACCTTGACACCATGACCTTTAATAACCTGGAAAAACACATCACATACAAAAATACATAAAATTCAGCAAGCATATGCCATTATGTACTACCACCAACATATAGATGCAGACTACCTTGACCGTTGAACCCATGAACTTTAATTACCTTGAAAACAAAAACTCGCGAAAGATACATAAAATACAGCAAGCATAATACATTACAGCTTACTGCCACCTTATTAGTTGCAGGCCTTGATCACATGACCTTGAGTTCATTGAAAACAAAAACTTAAGAAAAATCTGTGCGAAGAGGCTGAAGCTAGCCGAGACATTGTATCTTTCGCAGCAGGGGTTTTTCAAACTAAGTATCTTAGCTGAGCACCCAACTGCTTATAATATACCAGTACTGCACTATTAATATTTTCTACAGACACCAATCCACCAAATAATTCACAATATATTTGTGCCAATCCACCCAATAATTCACTAATTTACACCAAGCCACCCAAACATTCATAATATCTACACCAATCCACCCAATCATTCAAAATATTTACACCTGGGTTAGCATAAAGCTTGTGAAAGATTAGGTGGATTGGTGTAAACATTTTGAATGATTAGGTGGATAAGTATAAAAATCGTGAATGATTGGGTCGATTGGTCTAAAGATTGTGAATGATTGCGTGGATTGGTGTCTGCACTATGCATTAATAGTTCAGTATGGTTGGTTCAATGTTAATATGACATCATAGGGCTTGCATACTCGTATATTATAAGCAGTTAAGAGATTGGCTGAGATGTTTAGTTTGACAACAGCTGCTGTGAAAGATACATTGTCTCGGTTAGCTTCTGCCTCTTCGCGAAGAATTTTTCTCGAGTTTTAGTTTCAATGTCATATTGTCAAGGTTGAGGTTACCTGCATCTAATATGTAGATAGTAGTATGGAATGCATTATGTTTGCTGACATTTATTTATTTTTCTCGAGTTATGTTTTTGTATTCAAGGTCATTTAAGGTCACAGGGACAATGTCAAGGTAGTCTGCATCTAATGTGGTAGTAGTATGTAATGTATTATACTTGCGGAATTTTAAATATATTTTCATATTTTCAAGATCAGTCAAGATCGTAGTAGTCTGTTATGTATTTTGCTTGCTGTTGTTTATGGATTTGCCTCGAGTTTTTGTTTTCAAGGTCATTAAAGGTCACAGGGTCAATCTCTGGGAAGCCTGCATCTAATAAGATGGTAGTAGTATGTTATGTATTATGTTTGCTGGCTTCGTGCAATTTCCCCTGTTTTTTTGTTTTCAAGGACATTCAAGGTCATGGGATCAAGGTCTAGTTTACCTGTATCTAAATTGTGGTAGTAGTCAGTAATGTAATATGTTTTTTTACTTTTTTGTATAGTTTCTCGAGTTTTGGTTTTACAGGTCATTCAAGGTCATGGGGTCAAGGTCATGGCGACTGATTTCGTATATAGCATATTGGGGACGCCTATCATTATGGTGGTTGCCTACCAAGATGATGGTCACCTACCAAGATGGTGGTCGCCTACAAAGATGGTCATTGGATGAACCTACCAAGATGGCAGAATGGGTATGGGTGAAGGATGAACTCCGGAAATTTAAGTTCTTAAAAATAATAGTAATACATTCCAAATATGTTAATAATTTTGTTTTTGGGATTTCAAAACATTTTTTGGAACTTTTCGGATTTTTAATTTCTAATTTTTTGGATTTTTTGGGTCAAAGGTCCTGACCGGTCCGCTTGCCCTGACCCAAGGTGCCTGGTCGATGGTCCCTATCGCCTACTCCAGGAAAATAGAAAATTTCTGGGGCTACTTTTTAATATTTGAAATTCTTTTTAATAATTGTTTGATAATAATTTTTTTGGAATTTTTTTAGAATTTTAAGGAAAGAAAAGGATATTTTAATAGAAAAAAGGTGAATTTAAAGAAATAATTGGAAATTTGAGGGGAAATTGCTTCTAAAGGGGATAGCAATTTTTATTATTTTTAATAATTTTTTTAATCATTTTAAGATTATTTTAAAATTATATTCAGTAATTTTTTTAATGTTTAACCAATTTTTATAAAAATTTTCGTAATACATTTTTTAATAATTAAAAAAATAATTAATTCGCAGTTTTTTGGGGGGGTTTTGGTGTCAAAGCTCAAGGTCAAATATCAAGGTAAAAGTCATGGTTCAGAGATGAGAATTATGTGATTTCTATGATGGTGGTAGGGTGCCATCACAACATGGTGGCTTCCCCGAATACGAATCCAGTTCTCCAATCCCTTGACATTGACCCCAATGGCATTGAAAACAAAAAATCGATGAAACATTGGAGACAATCGAAAGATACTAATAAAGGTTTAAAAGCGTATTTTCTCTCTGACTCCAACACCTATGTTGGATCCCAGTGGCCTTGGAACCTTAACCACAATGACCTTGAACACGAAAAATCGAGAGAAATCGGTAACAAATAGTATAAATTAAATAAAACGTCGAACATATGACGTTACTGATTCCGACCCCGTGTTGTATGGCGGTGTTAATAACCTTGACTATAATGAGAAATGAATCAAAGAAAGTGAGAAAAACTAAAAAAAAAATCGAAGAAACACTTGTCAAATTCGACGAACATATTACGTTACTGACTCCGAACACTCCCACCCTCCTCCACACACAAAAAAAGATCTAAAAAAAAAAATCGCAAAAATAAACAGTACATAAAAAATAACATACCTAAAGTAAAAAGTAAGTTGGATGTGTGTGACACTGAAGTTTAGATTTTTATAAAGACGGCAGAGTACAGTCTAGAGTACAGCCTCTACCTGGTACGACGATCAGCAGTCAACTAAACCCCCAACTCTAATTTCCATTGGATATATAGCCGACCATTCTTCCGACCCCTAAAGTGGATTATCCACTTGTCATAACACAGTCCCCATCACACCTCTCGTTGCTCAACTTCCCTCATCATATACTCACCCTAGTCCCTCGTCCCTCTCAATATCGACATATGCGGCCAAACCAACTCCCTACTCTACCTCCCCCCTTCTAAAGAACTTAACAGCTCGTCCCGCTCACTATCCACTCTCGCCATCAACCAACTACAAGACTCCCCCCTCCCCACCCCCTTCCACTACCCGGTACACAACGATGCGTGTGGTGTGAACAAGGCATAAGACGACAAGAAATTTCGTTTTATATTTTCTGAAGACGCGAATGAACTTGTGTAAATAATCATACATGTTATTGACCTGTAAAATAATGCGGGGATTTCATGTATTTATTTGAGATATTTTCAATCATCGATGAACTAAAGGATCGGTGTTTTATCAGATGAGACTATCGACTACTCTCCATGATCTGCAAACATCTGAGGAATGTATAGATCGAATGTATGAAATAATTACATATTAGAATGAACATAAAAAATTAAGTATAAATAATAATAGGTGTTTCATTTATTATTAAGTCGGTTCTGCTTCTATGAAGACATATTAATTCAGTAGTGTACAATCGATTGCGAGAGTCTGTTTTGGATCCAATCTACACGAGCATTTGCAGGAGGAGGGCTATGGCAGGATCTGAAATATTATGCCTTACAAGGGTCGTTAAATATCGTTTGGAGCGAGCAAGCACAATCCTTAAATATATTTCACACGGTTGCGGTTTCTTGAAATATATATCAACAACAAAGACCGGACCAGTAATCTGGATACAGATACAGCCGATGAGGAGACAGGGAGCATGCAGAATTAAATTTACTGCCATTAAACGGAAGAGAATCTTTCCGAACACAAACTGCAAAGAAGAAACCTAGTTAAGCCCAGTCCATCAACATTTTGCAGAGATTTTAATGCAAAGTATTTCCTCAAGATAGAAGAGAGAGAAAGAACAACTTACCCAAGATAACGACAAACTCTTTTTTGTCATTGTACAAGGATATCCAGAAGGTGCCTTAACAAGCCCAGATACAGACAAAAACTGACGAAATACGAGTAATCCAAAGAGCCCAACAGTCGTATATCCCTGTAAAGACGAACGTACGTATTCATCAGCCATACCAGCGCAACTATCAAGTTCATAATATACATCCCAATGAAACCTATATGCAGTATCATCACAGCACTTGCCAACACAGATGTCGCCTGCTTCGTCACAACAGTTTACCTCAACTATGTCACCACAATGCACACTGACAATGCCTCCGCATAATTACGCACCACTAACAGCAGCAGATGTAACTGCACCATTACTGTACACTGTACGTTCCCTACACAACACGACTCCAAAGTGATGGAACTCTTCAACTGATTACAACACCACAATAGTTGGTGGATATTGTCACCCAATCTTGATGTCACAATGTGTTTAATCATGTGTAATCGATATTTGAAATAACACTTACCTCAATGTTATGACGAGTGTTTCTTCTTGTGAAATGGTAATCTTGGCATACTGCAAATTTGGTGCGATATCATTCTTTATTAATTCCAACAACTTGTCGAACGATCCTAAGGACATTTTGAAGTCGTTGAAGAATTTCGGTTCATATTTTCAAAGTTTTGGGTACAGGGTTACGAAAATTCCGTGGGTTACTTTATCCCATAGTCTTGGATGAAACCAGTACTGTCTCTATCTTTGTTTCCACTATTTTTAGCGACGATACAGATACCACAGATATGCAGTCTCCTCTGCTTCCATGGTGTTACTGTGTTGAACGTGTTTATGTGCAGGGACACTGACATTTGCTAACGCATTGCAATCACTTCTTGTGTACTACTTTTAAGTGTAGTCTGCATTGCGAGCTGCTGCTGATTTAAATTTTCATGCAACGGGGTTTGCTGTTCCGTGACTGTCTCATTTCTGCACTAGATTCTCCTGCAAATTCTGTTGTAAATTCATTATTGCTGCTAGTTGCGCAAATTGTCTCTGATTGTAAGGATCAGCTAACATAATATGTTTAGTAGCTGTGCCTGGGGTTCCAGCAATGGTCTCGGCCTTTGCCTGTGGATTTAACACTCTCTACCCGCACCTCAGTGTTCTTTGCCTATGTTTTACCGTACTCGTTATTCGCTTCCATTCTAGCAGTTGTATATTCATTTTTTTTGTAATTGTTCAGGGCAGTTTCTATTAAAGTGTAGGGTGTCTTACTTTCCCTGTTCATAGCCTGTAAAAAAAATTGTAGTGTTCAGAAAAGTGTAAACTTCAAATTCATTCCCCACTGCAGTAGCACACTTGAAAATTTTATTTAGTGTATCAGTTACTTATAGTTTTGTGTGTAAATAGAAGTCCTAGCTCGACACTTTAAAGCCATATACAAACAACCAATACTACCTCAAGCACTCTTGCCACCATCCAGCGACTCAGAAGACGAAACTGACCAAACACCATCATTCACTCTTCCTCTTCGAGATGAACTCCCAGACACAAAGCTAATCACACCAAGCGAAACCCAATACCTACTAATGAAAAGCCTCGAGACTTCCTCCGCTCCTGGAGAAGACAGCATACCCAGAGCAATACTCTTCCACCTTCCATAGAAAGCCATCATCAATCTAATTCGAATCACTAACAGCATTATCGTTACTTCATATTTTTCGGCCTGTGGGAAGAATACAATCGTCGTCCCCATACCAAAACCAGGGAAAGCGCCAGACAACCCATCATCATATCACTTCATTGCCCTGCTTTCTTTACTCTTAAAAATTTTAGAAAAAGTTATCCTCCGGCGAATTTTAGATTCTGTAGAAACTTAATGATTACTGCTACACTACCAATTTGGTTTCTGCAAGTCCCATTCCACTACACATGCATTAGCCACAGTCACGCATACGATATTTGCCACCATAGCAAACAAATGCCTAGCAGCTGCATTCCTCCTCGATCTAGCAAGAGCTTTTGATCCAGTCGACCATAGCCATCTCATCACCAATCTGGTAGCAACAGGCATCTCAATACACTTCATCTGTCTCATTAATTCAATTATATCTGGTAGAACTTCCTAGATAAACTTAAAGATCGCCTTTATAGTCCTCCCCAGCAGTTTTTTTGCGAAGAGGTTAGCACCAAGATTCGTATTAGGCGCCTTTTTCGAGATTGGATGCCATCGAAAGATGATATAGGTGGGTGGTATGTTAGGTTGGTCTTGTCCACTGTTCTAGCCATTCTTTTCAGATAATGGTATTGGCAGGAACCAGCCTTGGGTAGAGTCAAACTGTCCAGGAACTTGTTTCTGTTCTGGTAAGAGAAAAAAAAAGGAGTGGAGAGTCA
Organism: Dryococelus australis; assembly: GCA_029891345.1. Classification (NCBI taxonomy): domain Eukaryota; kingdom Metazoa; phylum Arthropoda; class Insecta; order Phasmatodea; family Phasmatidae; genus Dryococelus; species Dryococelus australis. The sequence goes on along the minus strand of CM056994.1, from coordinate 58,815,525 downwards.
TATAGTTGGTTGATGGAGAGAGTGGATGGTGAAGGGGGGAAAACTATTGCGAGTTACGAATGGGGGAGGGGGTAGAGTGAGTTAAAGATTTTAAACACAAGGTCTTAGGAGCTGAAGGGGGTGGGGTGGTGGTAGAGTCAGGTAGTGGGTTGATGGCATGTGCGGATGTTGAAGGGAGTATGGGTCATGCTACAGTGAGTAAGGATGAGGGAAGTGGAGCGACATGAAGTGTGATAGGGGCTGTGTTATGGAAAGTCGATAATCTGTTTTGGGGGTCAGAAGAATGGTTGGCTACATACCCAATGGAAAATAGATTTTGGGGTCCAGTCGGCTACTGACCGTCGTACCATGGAGTGGCTGTGCTCTTTTCGTACGATATACATATAAGTAACACATATATTATACTAGATAGGGATATGGTAAACTATATGTGGCCGTGTCTACACTTATCAGAGACAGATTTCCATCTGTAGTTATTTCTCATTTACTCACCATTGCAGGTTCCCTGTCACCCTTTCCGAATGTTGGAGTGAGGGTGTACCTGGCCAATTCCCTAGCTGTTATGCCACAGTTTATGATACAGAGCAGCCAAAAAATAAAGTAGATTTTATAATGGGAGCACTAACAAAACGACATAGTGTCGTTTCGTTCTGCACTGGTGTTTCTTTGCTCCCCTCAGACCAAGGCCAACCACAGCAGGGTAGTTAGAAGGATGCTAAAAGTCTCGCCCCGCCCCTAAAATCCTCAGGGATTGAGGACAAGCCTGACTTACACGATCATTGGGACCTGTTTCGCCCGTTGAAGGCACACAAGCAAGATAGCAATATGGGCGAAAACACGTGTGCACCCAATATCCTCCTGTTTCTACTTGAAATGGCGTGCAGTATTTCCATCGTTGAGCTATACTATGCAAATTATACCTGGCATATTTTAACATTTATATCTTTTAAAGCACTTATTAAAAACCCAAGAAAGACCAGAAGACTTCAGATATCTCAATTTTATTTCCATTTCTTACACAAAGTAGAATTCGCAGAATATTTATTTGCCGAGTTATGCATCGTTATTGTTAACAAATTTAGTTAAGAAGATTATGTGTATGACAACAGCCATGTTTTGCGAGCTTGTGTTAATTTACAATGTAAGAAGTTCCCTTACAGTTGTTGCTCACTTATCATCTCACTCATTATTCATTTATCTTATTTGGTTCATCATAAATTAACGTATCTTTAAAATGTCTATCCATGTATGTTTTCGTTTTAAATTTTTATTTTATTAAGACTATGTCACGAATGGGGCCTTGTTGTAGGATGTTTATGTGAAACTGCAAAGTTAACCCACACTCTACCATTTGTTTTTAACTAATGGTTTGATTGATTTTCAGTGCACATACAAACTCATTAATTCCTATTAAATTTCTCACAGACTAAGTGTTGACGTGGAGAATAATTGTATGACCATATGAAATGCAGATCTCAGGAATTGTTACTAAGTAAAAACTTTTGTCATTGAGTTGGTTTGGAACATTTTCAGTAGAACGTTTTTTGGCCGGAAAAGTAAACAATTATGACGTTCTGGAGAGAATGGCTGCACGACTGGACGAGATAGTTTCCACGACGGAGGGGAAGAGCTACAAACGAATTAAGAGGATAATATCTCATCGGCCTGGAGTTCCGTTCAACTGTTGAGAACGACTTCTTCTCAGATGGCGACGAGATGGACCGTGGAGTCCGCCTGAATCCGGTTCAAACAGCACTGGTTTCCTGCGCTTCGAAGGCATCGGGAACTTCTAGTCTACTAGTCGTCGTAAATTAATGTAAGACTGCATTATCCTAATCTGCATGCAGTATCATTTGAAAATTGAGTTACAATCTAATCAGATACCCAGAAGCTAGAGAAATTTGATAAAGTCTCGTGATTCTATAAATGACTGAGTTAGGACCTATGGCTGGTCGGATATTTTTATATTTATATTTATTAGCTATTTCCAAGAAACAGTGCAGTATTAATTTACTGACAATTGCACATCATTTTGCAACCATGTATACAGATGAATATGTATGAGGATGATGGTTTTCGTTTTTAAGTCATTAAAACTAAACTCATATAATTTATTTTACATAACTGGCAGCAGTTATAATCATCGCTTTGCTAGTTTAATCAATGAATATTATTTTAATGTGGAACCTGTCTTTTTTAATAAAAATAGTTTGTTTAGTCTTATTAAAAAATGGTAGCATGTTGGAATTGTCTGGTGTCCTTTGTATGTAGAGTGCTTAGTTGAGTTGCACTAGTTCTTCAGAATAATACATACGAATGGCTGCTAGTTTTAAAAATGTTATTTAACATGAGTTTTTATCATTACTTATTCCGCTTGAAAGCGATACCGATTATGATATTCTTCATCTATTCATCTGAAAAGGCGCCTTTAATATATTTAAATTGCTATAATTTAATTTAGTTGTACATTCAAACATGTGTTATGTTTTCACACTATCATCATCTTATATCACAATATTTTTTTATTTCATCACCTCTTACTCTCCACTACAACATTTTTTAAATTTATTTACAATATATTGTATTTCAACATAGTGCTGGAAATTTCTGCTGTGGAAACATCGTCTCCTAAAGCGATTGCAAAATAGTGAATATTATTAATGAATGTCATAAGTTACAAAAGTTTATAGTGTTACCATTTGTTATTTAATATTTAAACTAAGCTTTTAATATTTAAGAAAAATCTTAAAATTTATAAAAATAATCCACTGGAATCAAAAGAAATATTACCTACGTACTAATTCTGATTCCAAGCTGAGACTCTCATCTTCTTCCGAGTCACTTGTTAAGACTTTGTCACATGACATTCCGATTTTAACTATGAATCTGCCAATTTCAATGTCCAACAGTGCGTCACTTTAGAAATGTGTCGTTTCAATGTTCTATACGTGTTTGCAACATTGTTCCAATTGTTCAATAGAATAGCTGCTATACAACTGTTCACGAAATTCCTTCTTGTCGTCAAGAGATGACGATATTTCTTTGCGTATCTTCCCTTTTATATCTCCCCAGACGAGTTCGATTTGGTTCAAATCTGCGTGATGTGGGGGCAACCTGATGGCATCATGAGCATGTGATTTGATAATTTCATCAACTTGGAATGTTTTAACACTTGAAAATTGTTTTACTAACAACAGCAAATTGCCTTTCGTCAAGCCAGATGAAAATGAAATTTCATTTATTGTTAGCCACACTTGAATGTCTTGTTTAGTGTTTGCCGATGTGGGATTCAGTAGAAGACTCTTGCAGATCTTGGTGCAACACAATAATTTCACTAAAATTCACGCAAATTTCTCACTTTCAAGCATCAATTTTTCAATCTCTTCTTCAAACAAGATACATCTCTTCAATTTCACCCCCAAAATTAAGATAATTTGACCCAAATCTTCATTCTCAATTAAGCACATTATTTTAAAAACATTCTTTGTTCACTCTTTGATCAGTGATCCATTTTCAGGGTGAATGAGGCTAAAATTATGATCAAAGGGTAAATATTTACTTTAAATTTGCAAGCCAAATCAATTAGTCAAAAATAATATCACAACAGAAGTATGAAAATTCTTGGAATTTCATCAACAATATGATGATTTAGCTTAAATGTGTCTTTAAAGAACCACGCACAAAGAAATTATTGAGTTGTGCCAATATCTGCAATAGTCTTCTACTTATTTTTAAGAAAATTTATACATATAAACACATATGCGCCTTTTTTAAAAAACGACAAATGGTTTACGAGCAAGCTAATGCCACGCCAGGGACCTCCCAGGTTTGCGAACAAATTAATGCTGACACCAGTAACCTGTTAATTTTTCCGGCCTTGATATTAGCACCAACAAAATGCTAATTGGAGAAACCCTATCTCGTGGTTGCACTCGCCGAGAGCAGGTCGGCCGAGATATCCGCACAGTGGATAACATATTTCCTGGTGCGGACAGAGCTCACTGCCAGCTCGACGAGGAAAACTTGCACCACTGAGGCCAGAGTGTGCCACAGCTCAATTGCAAACAGTGTAGATATGCTTGTTTTCTGTCACAACAAGAGTGCGTTGAAGTTTAGTTATGGTCGTGAGAGCAGATCAGCTTTTTTCTATCACTACAAGAGTGCACTACATTTCAATAAATGAAGAATATAAGCTAATTTGTAAAACTCATTGCTAGTCGCAGCTGCGCAACTACACAAATATAGAATTCACAAAAGAGAGTTAAAAAAAAATTTTTATTCCTATACTTACCACTGTCCATTTTTCTACTCAAATGTAATGTTAAAAACCATAATTTTCGTCCCAGCAATTGGCACATATCTCTTTTAATTTCTTAAAACTCAAGTCTCCTCCAACAAAATCGCAATGTATATGTCTCAAATTTGTTTCATCTTGTCAAAATATACACAGAAATTTTTGGGTTACCTTGTACTAATTGCTTGGGGACTATGAAATATGTCTGCAAAAGAGAAAATACATCAATATTTTTATGCCGACCTCTATTAAAATATCCGCTGAGTACATTTTGCTCATCCAATATTACATCATCAAAATTTACGAGAGAATTATTTTCACATTGACCTAGTGAAACCATTCCACCATTTTTACTTTAAAAATAAGTATTTTTTAATTAAATTTTTTCGATATCACATCAAAATATTTTGGTAGATTCAAACTTTTAGAGCAAACATTGATTTTATTAAAATTTAGCCATTGTGTCTTACAAATAAAATTAATGGTTAAATTCATCTTCTTGAAATTACTGGGCCCTACTATCAACCTGCAAATATTATCGGTCAATAGCTCACAATTTCTTTATTCTTGTAAGATTCCCAAGAAATGAAAACACCAACACCACAGTCAACATTTTCATTTAATTACAATAATGTTTTTAATAAATGGATAATAATAAAGTTTTCAAGTTAACAAACAGTAATTTTATTCCAAAGAAGAAACTTCAGTATAATATAATTCATAAATATAAATCGATATCATTAATTAGTTCTTATGCAAAAGTCTCTCCAACTGTAGAGAATAATACTACAGCTACAATTGAAAAAATGAGTCCTGTTGTTGATGAAAATATGTTAGAAATTTAATAGAACCATTTTCAACAAATAACATTGAATTGACAACAGACACTGGGAAAAATAGAATAACAAATAAAACCAAGTTTGATATAAACTTGATGATACTTTGTCTGATATTCTCGGTTTTGAAAGAAAATTAACTATCGAAAAAGATAAAAAAAAAAAAGATGCCTAAATTGCCTATTTTTTACATTCAAAACAAACAATATTCTAGATAATTTGTATTATGGCATGTTAAAAAAATATGACGAATCGTACCACTTGGAGACTAATATAATTCCTAGTTTTCCACCAAAAATTATGTTTGCTTTTAGAGATTATATAATTTATGAGCCCCCTCCATTTTTTAAATAAAATTAATAATGAGCTAGTTACCCCCTTTTGGGCATAGCAGGGCTAAAAGAAGGCAAGGAGAAGGACGCACACAACAGAAAAAAAACTAAGAAACCACAGAGACAAAAATTCCACCATCAATACAATTATATTGAAGCCCATCTAGACATTATCACCAAGAACAACAAATTTGTAACTACACTTAAATAATATAAATTGCATTTGTACAATTCTGTTACTTTCTAACAATCGGTGAACATGGGGAAGGAGAGAACACGCATACACTGGAACAAACAGAATAACAACAATATTAATATATCCTGAGAAATCACCCAACCTGAATAAACACTTGTGAAATCCCATTAAAAAGGGTTAAATTACTCCCTGACTAAAGCAAGCACCATTAAAACTTTAAAAGTAAAGTACGCCTGATGATACACTAAAAAGTACAACATGGAATACTAATTTCAAGAATACCATTGGGAAGGATCAAAAACCTTAATCAGACTTAACCATGAGCATAAAGCCACGAAATAAAATATACACTAAGCTCCTTGGCATTAAAATTATTTTGGCAAATCGTAGTCCAGGAGACCATTCCTACAGCACACCAATAAAAAAAGGAAGAATCCACCCCTTTCAACATTCCCATAAAATATCATATATAAAATTCACACAATCAAAGCAGCGAAGAAACACGTCCCTACAAAAATCTATTTACGCAAAAATCGCTAAAAACAACACTACCTAAATGGAAACTACTACCGACATAACCACAACTACGTGCATTGCAATAATTAACTTGAGTGCTCATATTATGCCCAAACGTGTCTAGCATGGTGAAGCCCCGAAGTACGAAGTAGTGTAGACATAATCTATCGTCGGCCAGCCCACGCAACTCGAAGAGGAACACTGCACACCTGCTCGGGCTGGGGACGAACATTTATACGCGAAAACGTAGCTCGGGAAGGATAAGGACGGTGGGAATAGCGGAGAGGCAATGGAAGGTGCCAGAGTGTGCTAGACTGAACTCATTGCCAGTAGTATCCACCAGACAGCGCTCGGCCACGCCAGGAGCGCCACACGCCTCTCTTCAGTATAGCTCAGCGCTTGGAAGCATTCAGACGGGCGCCACCCCGGAACAGCTGTTGGAGGGGGGGGGGGGAGAAAAACAAAGTACCTTTTTTCTGCAGCAAAAATATTGCCTCTTCAAATAGTAACCCCTCTTCAAACAAAATAACAGTTTATTAATCTGGGCTACCAAATACAGACGTGACAAATAACCAAGCAGACTTGCTAACCAAGTTTATTAGCGTCATGTAGTTCTTTAAACACACCAACCCCATTATTAGCAGCATTTAATGGTACTCCAGAAAATTGTAGGCATCACACATTTCACCAGTTGGTGGGACGAAAAATAAATCGTTCAGGCAAGACAGTTTTTTTGGCACAATAAGAGTACACACATAAAACTGCTTGAGTTTGCTGATTGACACGCGTGTCAGACTTGAAGCACTGTAAGAGAGCTGCAGGGGTCTCTTCTCCAGACCTGGAGAATCTGATGGATGAGGTCCACAGTAGAAAACAGCCGATGACGATGAAGGAGTGGCTAGGTCCTTCCCCGTATCTTCTGCTCTTGAACACCAGTTTATGTGGCAGGGTGGAAAGGAATACGGAAACCAGGAAAAGGACTAAGGAGGAGATGGGCGCGTAAACTAACCTACCGAAACTTCTGATAACGCCCCCTTGTGTTTCTTCACCGAAAAAACATTTATGAGGCAAATACCCTTTGCCTACTAATCCATAGCTTTACTCTTTTTGGAGCTAAATAAAAATAATACATATATTTAGCAAACATCTTATAGAAAGGAAAATAACAATATTTGGAGTACCTTACATTCAAAATACATTGCCATACAGTGTTAACCCTCCCCTAGTGGTGACAGTGCTCCTCTTCAGGGCGCGGGGGCTGGCCGATCTTCCAATGGCTGATGAAAAATCTTAATATTAGAGACATGGTTTTTTAAAAAATTTTCTGTTGCTGGGTCCTGCAACATCACTGACATTGGGGTAAGAAAACTAACAACGCAAAATGGGCCATCGTACTTAAAGCATAATTTTGCTGAGAAGGAATCAACCTTTCTTGATAGTTGATGAGTTTTACAAGAACTAAATCACCAACCTTGTAAAAAACAGTATCACATTGCTCGACCTGCGCCCTACGCATATGGTGATATTATTCCTTGAGATGCTGGGTAGAATCCTCCCAGATTTAATGTTTCTCCCCTACATCTACATCAAAATGTAAGCTCCAGGCATTAAAAAGAGGATGCAATAATCTCCGACCAAAGTACACTTCTTGTGGTGTCAACCCTGTAACAGCATTTACACACAAATTCAAGGCCAACATTATGATATGGATCTATTTATCCTAATCTGCATGGACATCATGATGAAAGGCAACAAGTGCAGCCTTAATGGTACGATTATACCGCTCTGCCATATCAGCTTGAGGGTGATAAGGGGTTGCATGGACCAAACAAACCCCCATGAAAAAGCTAGATTTGATAACTCGGCAGAAGTAAACTTTCTCGCATTATCAGTAACAACTTGGGCAGATAAACCAAAATAACAAAACACTTGTTCCTGCAAGATCTTACAAACAGTAGTGGCCTTCTGGTCTCTCATGGGGAACAACAAAACAAACTTTTGAAAATCCGTCAACTAGAACTAATAAATAATTAAAACCCTTCTTAGATCTAGGGAGAAAGCCAAACACAACCATATAGACTCTTTCCCAGACAAAACTAGGTGGTGAACTACTAAATTGTCCTTGGGCTCTACTATTAGGGGCCTTTACCTGCTGGCACAAAGCACACTGTTTCACCCAATCTCTAATTTCTGATTGCATTTCTGGCCAAAAAAAATGTTGTTCAATACACTGCAAAGTGCATTATTGCCCCTGATGATCGCTCAAATAAGAGTAAGGAAATAATCAAACACAATTGGCCTCACTGCCTTGGGTACATAGGTCCTGAAAATGCCCTTACGTGAAGCTTTGGAAATAATCCCCTTCTTCACAATAAAACCAGTGAGTTAACCTAGCTGGATTTTATGCCACAACTCCGCACATTCATCATACTTGGCTGCCAAAGCTTAATGTTCAAATAAGCCCCTGGAACTTGCTTCAGAACATTTACCTGCTCCTGAATTTCTCCATCACACACAAACTCGTCATGGTCAAACATTCTAAACAAACTTTCCGCTACACAATTGTCTTTTCCCTTTAAATGAACTATATCAAATTAAAAATTACTAAGGTGTTCGATCCAACGGACTAGTTTATCTAAAGGTTACTTGGAATTCCAAAGCCAATCTTAACACTGGTGAAGAGGTCAAACAAGTTTTCATTTTACCAAAGCCGCCTCTTGCTCGTGTTCCAACAAATACTCCTGGCCCTTGTGTTTTAAAAGATTAAGGGGTTTCGGCCAATTCGGCAAGAGATGGAATAAATCTGGCATAGTAGCCTATCATGACCAAAAAATGCCTTACAACATGCAAGTTCTTCGGACGAGAACAGGGAAGCATGTGAGTCACATGCTTGCTACACCAGCTGATATTCTCTGGATTCGTGGTCAATCCCACTTCCAAAAGCTTCTGTAGGACTAGCGTGACATGTTCCCAGTGAAAGACCTTAGTCTCACTGTAGATTACAATATCATCCAGCTAGTTGAAAACAAATTCAGATTTATATGGCAACACGATAGTCTCTCAAGTACGAGAAAGTGCCTGGGCCCCAAACGAAACAAAAAAGGGACTCTGGCCCATTCGAAAACTCCCCAAGGAGTAACAAATGCAAGAAGATTCTGTGCATCTTTGTGCAACAAAATTTGGTGAAAGGCCTGATTCAGATCTGACACTGTAAAATATCTAGCCTTCCCTAATAACTGAAAAAAACATGGTATACTTTAGGTATCTAGTTCAATTCTTTTATTGATATGTCGGTAGTCTATCACTAACCAAAATTTATCAGTCTCTTTTTTGGTTACTAAGACAACTGGGCTCGCATAACTACTATAGAGTACCTAATAACATCCCCATCAAGCAAGTGGTCTAATATTATTTTAAAAGCTTGTCTGTTGGATGGTCCTACTCTATAGGGATGCCACCTAACTGGGGTGTTGTCGGTCAGTACCAAATCATGCACATATTGATCACATACTCCTAGTTTGTCTATTATTACAGACGGGAACTTCTCTCACATTTCTTGTGCAAAATCATTATCAATTACATTTACCTGCTTACATTATTCCTGCCCCATCAACTTTGCACCTTATTTACAAAAAGGAAAACTCAGTGTACCTTCATTCAAATTTAAATAGGTACGAGTGCTGTGGAGGAAATCTACGCCGAAAATTATATTATAGGTTAAGTGTGGCAAAATGAAAAATTCCCTCTTCCAGGATAAATGACCTATGTGCATACTTATTGTCAAAGGAGCACATGATTGCATCAAACCTCCATTTGCTAGACTAAATATAGTTTTCTCACTGTGTTCAACAGTCATAATGCCAATTGCGTGTTCCGTAAACAACTTATTACAATAAGCCTTATCAATCAAGGACACTGAACAACCACTATCAATCAGGGCGGGTTCTTCAACTGAACCTAACTTCACAAGGACAAATGGTAAGTTAATCTTTCCTTGGTTTCGAATTTTCTTCATTTTCTTCTTTGGCTTACGGCAGTTCCTTCCTTTGGTACTCGTATTCGTATGGAAATTATCCTTTACCCTAGTCACTTTATTCGCACTCACAGTTTGTACATGCCAAATCTCAGGTTGATGTTGATATGGACATTGGGCTTTAAAATGGCCAAGCTTGCCACACCCAAAACACATCACAGGAGATCTAATCTTTTCTGCTAACTTAGTCTGAGAATTATCTGCCGGAACCGTACGCACATTACATTGGTATGCTTTATAATTAGGTTTTCCACATTTAAAACAAACAATCATAAATGTTGCCTTGGGGAAACTTTTATCCCGAGCATGAGCCCTACTAATCGCACTTACTTCACATTATTTCACCTGCATGCGCACGTCTACACGGTGGAACAACTGTCTCAGCGAGCTCATGGTTTTCGGACTATCAGCTGATAACACGTAAGGCTGATACTGCAGAAGCACATAATCGATAATGCACTCTACAAACTCAGATTGCCTATGGGCTACATTCTGTTTTGCCTAAATATGTCAACAAATTATCTCCTAGCTGTTGATTTTTTGCAGAAATAAGTGTTGTAAATGGTCATTAATATGCTCACTATCAAAAATTTTTTAATATTTCTTTAATTACAGTGCCCCAAGGTGAGCCCAACTCTCTAGCTGTAATAAAAATGGGCTGTAGCTCAATAGGAACATGAACCTCTAAAATGCCCAAATATCTTGCAACGAAAAAGCCTGCATTTTTACTATTAGAGTAAATTATTGAAGCAATATTACCACATCGACCACAGCACAACTACTAAGAGTAGGAATATCACCCAAAATTTTTCCGAGGAAAGTATACCAACACTGGGAGAAAATGCAGATAACTCACCACTAACTTCATTCCTACAACACGTAGGATCCCGCGCAAAACCACGAGCTAAAGTCCTTAACTCGTCCAAAGTTGCTTCCTGTGGAAAGTCTGGAACATGAAGTTGTTGGAGTAGCTGTGTAAGAGTCTCTTTGGACAGTTTCTGCAACCAGACAGTACCTTTAAACATTTTCAAATCAACAATTAATATACACTCAATAATAAACAAAACGAACAAAGGGCAACGGAATGCGTCCAACTCTGCCTTAAGCAGAGGGGCGTAAGCCCCTTTAGGGCATAGCAGGGATAAAAGAAGGCAAGGAGAAGGACTCACACAATATAAAATAATTAAGAAAGCAAGGAGACAAAAATTCGGCAATAAATACAAATACTTTGAAGCCTATATATATATATATATATATATATATATATATATATATATATATATATATATATATATACACATAATATATGCATATATATACTATATATATATATATATACATTATCACCAAGAACAACAGATTCGAAACTAGATTTAAAATGTATAAATTGCATCTGTAAATTTATGTTGCTTGCTACCAATCGGTGAACTAGGGGAATGAGAGAGAACACACGTACACTGGAACAAACAGAATAATAACAATATTAATATATCCTGAGAAATCACCCAACCTGAATAAACACTAGTGAAATCCCATTAAAAAAGTTTAAATTAATCCCTGAGTAAAGCAAGTACTATTACGACTTAAAAATTAAGGCACGCCTGATGATTCACTAAAAAGTACATGGAATAATAATTTCAAGAATAACTTTGGGAAGGAGCAAAAACCCTCATTACACTTAACCATGAGCATAAAGGCATGCCATAACATATAAACTGGACTCCTTGGCATTAAAATTCTTTTGGAAAATCGTATTCCAGGAGACCATTCCTACAGTATGACAAAAAAAAAAAAAGGAAGAATCCACATCTTACAAACGTTCCCATAAAATAACATATAGAAAATTCTCACAATCAAAACAGTAAAGAAACACATAACTACAAAAAACTATGTACACAAAAATCGCTTTAAAAAAAAAAAAAAAAAAACTCTACCACCGGTATAACAACAGCTATGTTCATTGCAATACTTAACTTGCGTGCTCATATTACGCGACAACGCGTCTAGCATGGTGAAGCCCCAAAGTATGAAGTGGTGGAGACATTATCTATCGTCGGCCAGCCCACGCAACTCGACGAGGAACACTACACACTTGCTCGGGCTGGAAACGAACATTTATACGCGAAAACGTGGCTCGGGAAGGTTAAGGAGACGGCGGTAATAGCGGAGAGGCAATGGAAGGTGCCAGAGTGTGCGGGGCTGAACTCGTTGCCAGTAGTATCCATCAGACAGCGCTAGGCCGCGCCAGGAGTGCCACACGCCTCTCTTTAGTATAGCTCAGCGCTTGGAAGTATTCAGACGTGCACCAAGCTGGACAGTGTTTGGAGGGGGGGGGGGGGCGAAGAAAAACAAAGTACCTTTTTCTGCAGTAAAAATATTGCCTCTTCATACAAAATAACAGTTTATTAATCAGGGCTACCAAATACAGACGTGACAAATAACCAAGCAGACTTGCTAACCAAGTTCATTAACGTCATGTAGTTCTGTAAATACACCAACACCATAATAGCAGCATTTAATGGTACTCCAGAAAATTGTAGGCATCACACATTTCACCAGCTGGTGGGAGGAAAAATAAATCGTTTAGACAGGACAGTTTTTTTTTTTGCAGGAAAGGTGTACACACATAAAATTGCTTGAGTTTGCTGATTGACACACATGTTAGACTTAAAGCAGTGCTTCAAGCAATTTAATAATGTTGTTTTAGAAATTAGAGATGGAAACTGAAGATTTATTGATTTTACTGGTCCTGACAGCGACATTGTTTTGGAAATGAAATAAGTTTAAAACTTTGCAATTTTATTAGAAATCATAAGGGATGCCATGTTTTAGGGCCACTTTAGTATATCCAAAATATAAAACTTTTCTTTCAGAAATAAGTGTTACCCAAAGTGTGTCCCACCTCTCATTTATAAAATATAAAATTTGCCTTACAAAATTTGAAGGTGAACTGGAAGTTCACCTTAAGAGGTACAATAAAATATAAAACTTTTCTTTCAGAAATAGGTATTATCCAAAATTGATACCACGTCTCATTAATAAAATATAAAAACCTTCTTTCAGAAATAGTTGGGATGAAAAAATATATCCCACCTACCATTAATATAAATATAAAACTTTTCTTAGAAAATTCTCTCCTCCCTTAAGAGGTAAATAAAATATTAACTTTTTTTTTTTTTTTTTTTTCAGAAGTAGTTGGGACCCAACTCTCATTAATAAAATTATAAATAGTTGATATCCATATGGCAGTGTATAAATTTTATTATCTAGTATAATTCTCTTGAAATCACAAGGACCCAGAGCTATTTTTTTAACCTCTACTGTATATGTATACATTGTATTTCTCACACCTTATCAAATTCATTGCCCTACATTGAATTTTCTCATCAATCACACGTTTCATATAGTCATAAAAATTAATTATATTGTTGCAGCACATTTTTTCACAACTTTCGCGCTTTTCTTTTGTTTTTACTCAACTCTATACGCATAAATCTTTGCTTGTAAACCAACAAATTCTTTAATTACATTGCCATCAGATTCGTCTTTCATTATTCCTAAAAAACAAAATTATATATTTTTGGCATGTTATAAATATTGTCGTTTGGATAATTACTTCTATCAAATTTATCTGATATCGACTTAATATCTTCAAAAATATCTTCTGTTTTAATGTTATAAAAATAAGAGTCGGTATCTTGAAAACACATTTCAATTCATCACCATATTTTGGCTTCATAATTTTATAATGTAAATCGTACATAATTCTTTCGAAATATCTAAAATGGCCACGCCCACATATATTGGCTTATTTAATTTTACATTAGTTTTATTCATGTGAATAGCTGCAAGATTCTCATTAAATATAGTACTCTTCTTAAAATTTGGCCTGGCCACTAATTTTTCGCTTTTTTTTTTCACTTGAAACTAGTTTTATATCAGTTCTGTTTCTTATATTCTCCATTGTTTCACTAAACACAGAATTATTCATCAGTTTATAAAAGTCCTTTTCAAAATCTTTTTTTTTTTGCATTAATCCTCATCATTGTGTTGAAATCCATCTACTTCTTTAACCAATCGTATTGATTAAATGTCAATATTCTGTGTATTTTTTTAAGCTGCAGTCCATTATTTAGGCACTGTTTCAAACTATGAAAATGTAATATATATTTCCTTTTTTATGTAAAGTTGTTAATAGTTTAGATTTATTGGTACCTGGAACTAACTTAGAAAAAATGGAAGATCTGTGTGCAAATTATGTAGATCCTGTGGATATTCTAAATCAATTTCTAATATAAAACCAAACTCAGAAACATTTTTCAAATTTAATATTTTTTCACTCCAATAATCTAATTCATTTAATGCATAATACACCCACTCGAAACCACCATATGGTAAATGCTGAGACATTGCCCAACCATATAAATTATTTGCATCAAAGCTAAATTAGCTAAATAATTTGATTCTTGGTTTGTGTTAAAATCTTCTAAATATTTGTTATTTGCTTTAACATATAGCTTACAACATTGTGAACAACCAGCCTTAATTCCTTTTTCAATCATTAAAATCATATTATAATCATGTAATAATTCTGGTGATTGTTTAGTCATTTTTATAATTGCGTCCCATGATAAACCTGGTGCTTTAAAATACCATGAAGAGTCTAGATCATAAGAATTTATTCATGTGTTCATAAAATTTTCGAGTATTTCCGTTAACAATAGTACATTATTTTTTTAATATAAATCATGGTATTCACCAAGATTTTTAATATTATATTGATTCCATAAATTTTTTGCATGTTCGTATTCATCATCATATAAACTATTTTTGTTTGATTTATTGTAAAATTCACTCTTTGGAGAAAATTGAGTTTCGTTAAATTTTTATAATTATCTATATAATCATAACAGTAAACACCTTTTTTAATAACCAAATCTATTTTATCTTCTGGAAAGGGTTTTTGTGTGTGTTTCATTTTTCTTTACTTAAATTAGATGTTAATTTATCTAAACTACTAGCCATAAATTTGAATGTGTTTATGAATTACATTTTCAATTTTTCTGTTTTTTTTTTTTTTTTTCAAAAGTTATAAACTTTTCTACGTTATTCACAAGTAAATCTATCTTTTTTTCTTCATAGACTAACTCTTTAATGAATAAATGGGCATCATAACCAGCTAAGTTATGAAAATTAATTGGTACAAATTTTTGGTAATTTTAATTGTAAATTACAATTGTTGCATGTTGGCTTGGTAAATTCTCCACTTATGTGATCATGATGATGTACTTTTTTACTGTCCTTGGAATATTCGCACTCGCATACAGTACATCTTTTTAATTTCCTATATAATATGTTTTCTTGTTGTCTTAGTGGTTGCATTGCCTCAATTTAAGTATAAATTTGCCCAATCTCATCCACATCTCTTTTAATTTATTGTATAGAACATTTATGTGCATCTGGGTACCGATATTCAACTGGTGGCTTATACTCGCCATAAATAGATACAATATAATAGCAAAAACCAAAAGCTTCATGTGATTGATATGTCATTGTATATGATGCGCCATTCAATTTTAAATCAATGTTATTTATTTTATCAATAGTAAGATTATATCATTCTTTGAGTATTTATTTGTTAAGACCATTATCAATGTCATCTTATGTTAATACCAGATATTTTTTATTACATAATTTTTTTTTATTTGTCTAGGATTTGTTTGGGTGGTTGATATTTTCTTCCATATTGTCTCAAAATCTGCATATATTGTGAAAGGGACTTTCGTGGTGTGTTTTATATTTTAAAATTTTATTTTTTCGCCTTTTGAAGGCAAGATTATCTCCACCAGTTCATTTTTTTACAATCATCTGTGTGTTTATTTAATTTCTCTTGAGAATAAAACAATTGAAGACACATATCGCAAATATAAATTTTACTTTTGTGTTTATTTTTTTGTGCTGAAAGCAATTTCGATAAATCTTTTATCCAACAATAATGCGGGTTTTCACCATTTTTGAAACAAAGTAGATTTATGTGTGGTCGTTTTTATTTTTTGTAAGCTTTGGTGGATAAACATTAAATTTATCATCAATAGAGTAAACATTTATAGAAACATCAATTTGGTTTTCTATTTTTGGAATATCATCCATTTTTATAGGATATTCATATTATCTAATGCTTTTTCAATGTTATGACCAAAATTTTTATATTTAGATATTCTTTCTGGGTCTTTTTCAGTAGGAAACAGTGCAGATTTTATTGCCCAAAGAAAAAAATTTTGATCACCATTCTTCACATTAATCCATGCTTTTTTATTCCTAATCACTATTGATAATTCTATATATTATGATCCATTTAATGAATTGTACCTATTTATGGCTAGCTGTAACCCAATTATGCTATGTAAAGCCCAATCTGAATTATATTTTCACTATTTTATATTCGTGCAATTTTTTTCATTTGTTGTATGTTTGTACATTTTTAAATATCTCCCGCATTCAATATTGTAACTGTGTGTGAGTGAATGTCGTCAAATATTCGAATCTCTCCAGTTTTTCGGCTTCGAAAATTAGCAGCAAATTTATTCTCGGACTTTACAGATCTAAGTTTTATAAGTTTGATTATGTAAAATTTTAAATATTTGTTGCTTTGCCGATGCTAAAAAATTTTCTGGGCAACACTATATTAAAATTGTTTTCAATTTTATATGTTGATTACCTGCACTTAAAAGCTCTCCCAACTTCATATGTGTTATTAGTTTTTCTATTTTTGTGGTTCACATATACACTATTGGAAAAGGGGAAAATTTCTTTTAAAACCTTTTTAACTTTTCTGTGTATTATTATGCAATTTGGAAAAGGTAAATTAGCAAAATTTCCTTCTTTTTTTTTTTTTTTTTTTTTTGTAAATTTTAAATTTTTTGTACAAGAGCTGTAATTAAATCAACTTTTCTTAAATTACATATATTTTTATCTTAGAGCTTTTAACTTTAGTTCATAATTCAGCAACTGTTAAATCATTTAGATTCTCGATAGGATTTTAAAATATATATTCGTTTTTTTTATATTGCCAATAAGATCATCTTTATGTAATTTACGTTTAATTTTTATTTTTTATTCTCTCCCTATAATTCTCAACTTTGACAATCTCTTTTCTCTCAACTCACCTACTAGGTTGCTCGTCCATACGTATATATAATATATTTTATTATAATAAAAATTTATGAAGTAACCGAATGTTGAGTTTCTCTTACAATATCTATTCTGTAAATGTGTGAACTACTATTTTTATGCTTTTTAAGAGAATGATTATATACAAATTTTCCGCATTCGGATTGCACTTTCTCTTTTTTTTTTACTCATAATGTGGTTTGGCATATTCGGTATAACATTTTTGCAAGTGTTAAAATGGTTATCTATTGTGTTTTTATGAGATGCGAAATCGTTGATATTTTTATTCTCCCTGCATACTATGCAGGTCTTGTTTGAAGAATCGCATTGTAAAATGTCATAAGTATTGTGCAAAGTTAGTAATTTTGTGCTTTTCGAACTTTACCTTGCAAACAGATTTTCCACATTCGCAAAGTAATTCCTCTTTTTTAAACTCATAGTGACTTCTAGAATATTCATTGTAACAATTTTTACAGGTGTTAATGTCCTTATCTTTTGTGTGTTTATGTGATGGAAAACATTCAATGTTTAAAACTTCACCACATTTTTTTTAAAATTGCTTGCATATACTACTATTGTCCATTTTTATTTATAAAGAAACAGATTTTTTAAATAAAAATAAAAATGCAAAATGTTTTCATATAAACCATATTAATTGATAAACATAGTAAATATTTGTATATGTTCGAGTAGCACCATTTAAGTGCTACCCAAGAACATTAACGACAAACAAAAAAGTTTATACTCGAAGTTCTACTAGTTTTTTTTTTTTTTTACGCTTCTTCCATTTGCTCTAGATATTCACACATTTCTTGAAGTTCATATTTGTTGTCAGTGTTATCTAAGTGTGATAATTACAAGCTTTGTACATTTAAATTAAATGTGTGAACTAAATTTTTGAGCTATTCAGATACTTTATCTAATTTATAAGACGGAGGACTTGCGCCATCGCCGCCTTTTAAAATATTGGAAAAAAACGCAAGGAAAAATAGACGAAGCCATGTATATTTATAAAGAAAAAAATTTGTTAAAAAAAATTAACTAATGCTTTAAAAAATGTGATTAAGAGTATTCTAGATCATAGACATATTTTCCATTTTTCATTTCTTTTAGGCCTTTATACTTTAGAAAAATTTCCTTCTGATTTATTAGTTACAAAGAATATTTATCGAGTATCCTGACATAGCGCTCTGGTAATTAAATTTTTAATTTGTCATCTAGAGTACAATTAATTTTTTTTTATTAAAATTAGATTCAAAATCTTGAAAATTTGTTGCCTTAAACCATTTATTATTTTCTGTATCTCATAGTTCGGTGAATTCAAGTGAATTGTTCAACTTGCTGAGCAGAGAATCCATTTTTATTTCTGTTTTGTGGTTATTTAGAAAGAAAGAATTTATTATTAAGAAGAAAAAATTTGGTGCTGAAATTTTATCAAGATAAGCTTATAACCAAGGATATTTTGTGTTTTATTCATTATGGAATTGCAGGCGGGGCAAGCGAAATAAAATGTGTTAACCGTCTTGCTTCATAATATGAATACATCAAAAATGAAATTAATACTTTGAAACCTAATAATCTCATTTAAAAATGGGTTTTATTAAAAGCATTTGATACAAAACAATGTAAACAAGTGAGAAAATATTATCTAACTTTAGAAAAAATATTTATTGATTATCTAACGTATACTCGAAATTTGGAGAAAAAAATTAATCTGTGCAACTCGCCATTGAAGTTAATCATTTAAAAAATACTAATAAAATTAAAGATGAACATATAGAAAATATAAGAGTGATAGTTGATCGCAGAAATGAGGTAATTAGAGATATGGCCCTCATGATGTATTGCAAACACAAAACCAAAATTTAAATCCAACTTTCATTCTTCTAGATTTGTTGGATAATGATTGTGAATATAATTATTATGTGATTAGAACTCAAAGAAGAAATCTTTGAAAACTGTTGCAAAGAATCGAAGATACACATCAAATTTTGAAATATTATTGAGATTTGAATATATACCAAATCATTTCAATTTATATCAAAGTATGAAATAAACCATGAATGGTAACATTGAGTAATTTCGCAACTATTTTAACATTGATAGAAACAATTATATTCAACAACAATTAATTAATGATATAAATATTCTTAGTTGAATTGAGTAATAATTTATCAATGAAACTGGTGTCTATGATTCGTGCACACTTATATCTTTATATTAATTATGGTGTTTCAGAGCCTGTGATCATAAGCTCTTGAAATATGAAAAAATTTAAATAAATTTACTGAACTCAGACCTGCCTCTAAAAAAGGGGTAATTCCAAACATGAAACCACAAACAACATTTATCAATGAATTTGGGCTATATTTTATAAAATTATATTCTTCAATTTTTCGTTTTATTTATAAAAATAATATACATGTAAAACATATTTTCCCCCATACAAAATGGCCGAATCACTAGAGAAACAGCTAGAAAATTTAAAACTAGAAGATAACAATGAAACTACTACATTATTAAATAATTCAATTTTCAACAATATAAAAATAAATGTTATGCTAGATAATAATAATGGACAGTGGTTTAGAGGAAAAGATGTTGCTGGGATTTTACAATATATAGATACAAGTCATGCTGTCAGAAAGCTTGTTAGTGCAAACCATTAAAATGTTTTTAAAAACATAAAACCAAATAAGTATGTTGGCAATATTGGAAAAGCACAATGATTGCACGTTAGATTTTGACTCAGTAAATTAACATTTCTCGGCACAACTAGATTCATTTGACAGACACCTTGAAAATAAATTACAGCGCATAGAGAAAGTTACCTATACTGAGCGACAAAAGAGAGGTGCTCAAATGTCCAAAGTTGGGGAAAGGGTATATTTCATGAAGGAAAATACTGACAGAGTAACAGCCTCAATCACGTCATTAAGATTGTCAGAAATATCTCCCTCCCATCGCAACCTTGCTGCATAAAAATTCATCTACATGAGCCACAATTGCATCAGAATTATCCAGCCACACAATGCACAGGTGAACACACTTCTTCTGCATCATTCTTCGAAACTATGGGTTGAGCAAGTTCCCTGCTTTCAAGGTCACTTGAGGGAAATCCCTATTATATTTCTTACTAGATTTAAAGATTATGCAAACATTTTTGGTCTATTTGATGCGGACTTTCTGCGATACTCGAATATGAGCCTGTGCAGTACAGCCTTATACTGGTGGGAAATTAACAGTCCTACCACCATCACCTAAGCAGAATTAAAATAAAACTTTGTCGCCCATTTTTGAATAAGAAAATTCAGGGGAATTTAAGGGCTCAGCTACATGCCGAAAAATTTGTCCTGTGAAAGGCAAGAAGTTGGATACACGCCTGTCCAAAATATACGAAAAATTGAGACACTTGGATCCACCGATTTCAGACGAAAAGTATGCAGCGATGGTGTTGCACCAGATGCCCTACCATTACCAGACGCACTGGACAGGCAGACACACCAGTGATATCACCACATTTAGGGAAGACCTTCTGGCATTATACCAGATACGTCTCCAGAGGCAACAAAATCGGACGCAGATCGCGTAGGAAATCCCGATGGAAACCCATTATTTTACGCTGATAATATAGATCAGGAACAGATAGTTTTGCCTAGGCATAATTACAGGCAAAAAGCAGAAGACTACCAACAGGGGAGACCAGTGCAATTGGAATGATTTCTCACAAAATTACCGAGGATGCAAATTATATAGAGGAGGTTACTGCTGAGAAGGTAGATGGAGAGGCCCCAAAGTGCAAAACCGGGACTCAAAATCGCAGCAGACTAACCAAACTGCACAGCACAGTTCGAAAGATCAGCAAACTGCCAAGCCGAGAGCTGTCGATGATCCGCACGGTAGAGGCCTTAGTAACAGCGCAGATAGGCCTATGCAGATCACAACATGAGCATCGCCTAGCAGCGTGCCAGTGGATGCAGACCCGGTGCAAGTAAGCTGCAGCGTAGCACAATGTGAACACGCCTTTCACTGCCCAGGTTACGCAGTACATATGTACTCTCCTTTTGTTTGTCTATACCGCTGGTTCTTTTTGTGTCTAGTATAATGATGATTTATGCATTTGTTATATGAAAGGTTTAGACGTATATTCCAAGTTTCACTGCATTTGAGATGTTTGTAAAATTGTTACACCTGAGGATGCCTGAGGGTCGTACCTCAGTTCGTAAGGGATAGAGGACTTAATAAAAAAATTAATAAAAGAAACTAAATTTGATTTATAATTTATTCACTCTATCATCTACAGCATTAAATTTGATGTCTCCGGTTTTACTATTTTCATTTAACAGTTGGTGCAATATTTAATGTATGTTTTAACTCTAATTAATGTCCTTCATAATTGTCTCATTTTGTTACAGTCAATTAACTCATACTTGTTATTAGCATGTGTTATGTCTATCTGTTCCCATTATATATAATGTCTTTAACTCACACACAGCCCAATAGACCAGCCTGCCAGTCGTGTAGTTTGCTTCTTATAACTAGCAATCGCCTAATTCCTTTTTTCCCACTGCTGGTCAAGCCACTCGTTCTTTTATCGCTCGAACTCAGCCACTCATTCATTCATCTACTCCAACTCGAACTGATGGCCCAGAGGCCTGCTGCGAAATTTATAGTCCAGCCCTGACCATCTCGAAGGTTCAACACACCCAGAGTTCCGCTGAGAGAATGAGGTCAATAATCCAGAACATTATTCGGATATCGGCCGAATACAATATGACCAGAGTCAGCAGAATGCACCGCTACAGAGATTATCTTGTCGGCCCGCTCTATAGAAATTATATACTGCTCCGCTCGCCTGCAGCTATCACATAATGACTCTCACTCCCTCTCTTCGCTCGTTTGCATGGTGCCGACCAGCAACACAAAACACTGCCCCCTTCTCAATTCTGTTCGTTCCGAACAGACTATGCAACATCTGGACCTTTGTAGAGTGCCAGTCGGTCGATGTGGACAATCTTCGGTTCTGCCATACAGCCTTGATGATGTATCAGAAATATCGAATCATTGATTTTCTTCTGAATTTTGTAGGGCCTTCCCAACTTTTCTGTAGATTCGAGTTTCCTTTTCGTCTCTGTGGGCTGTACTGCCAAACCAGTTGTCCTTAAAATACCTCGCCAGAAATACTCTTCTCAAACTGGGTCTTATCCTGTCTCTGTATGGTCGTTTGTACCTTACAGAAACACTAATCCTTTCATTATGAGTTTGAAGAGATGGGGCAACTCCACAATTTCCCCTTGCATGTTCCTTTAGACCATGTCTACCAATATGAAAAGTTCTGATGCTTTCAGTGGATGCTGCAGGTTGTAGCTGTATCATCGTACCCTGAAATGCTGGCAGCTCCTGTCGACTACCTCACTCCCTTTGTCGAGTTCGTACAACTGGTTCTTTGTCATACGAACCACTTCCTCCGTGGGACTGCTATCTTCAGAAGTACTACTGAAATGGACCATCCTGTCACTCACTCCATGCCATGGTCACCTTTCTCTGTTTTATGGCACAGTGTGCACGGGGCTTCTGGACATCACAGGCACGTCTTCAAGTGTATTTTTCAAGTGTTTTGTGAGGTGTGCAGCTTGCAGCAACATCTCGTCGATGTTGTGTCTCAGTTGTTGGGCATATCCACGAAGATCACAAATGTCTTCATGCGAGTGTTTGTATGCGCTCATCGAGGCAATTGTTCTTCACCACGCTGTCTCTTTACTTGCTGCTGCTTCTGTTGTGGGCAATAAGTTATCAGGTGCCCCAGCTGTCCACATGACCAACACTTCTTCCATTTGGGTCAGAGACGGTGAAACTCTGTAGCACGAATCCCAGAAGCGATGCCCCTCGAAGCCAACTGCAACTCCTTAAGTGTCTTCGTTATCCTGTCTTCGTATTTTTTCAGCTTCACAATGCGTACTTTGGACGTCGGGATGCGAGCTCCTGTCTTGCTGACTCCACCTCCAATGCTTCGACCAAAGCGTCCTTCATGTTGTGGGGTGCAGCGAGACGCACTGCTTGTCGGACGT
The DNA here is from genome assembly GCA_029891345.1 of Dryococelus australis. Lineage (NCBI taxonomy): Eukaryota > Metazoa > Arthropoda > Insecta > Phasmatodea > Phasmatidae > Dryococelus > Dryococelus australis. The sequence continues at coordinate 58,792,080 of CM056994.1, read as the reverse complement.
CTGTGTCGGCGATGGCATCGATGAAGAAGCAGACTGCTATGACGTCGCGCACCTCCTCGGGGTACCCTTCCAGATATAGGCAGAAGCGCCACACAATGTCTTGCAATAGCTCCTGTAGTGGCTTCGCAACTGTGCGAGGTGGGCATGTAGCAGGTACCGGTCGCCGAAATGTAACTCCTAGGCCGACGTCAGTGTGGGGTACTCGATGTCACTGTGCCAGATATTGTAGTATGCTTAATGCGGGGCCTCTCAGTACTGCGGTAAGGTAGTAAGCCTACTGTTTGGTTGTCCAGCCATTAAGGGTTGCGACTTTTTCAAACTGGTGTTGGTACTCCCGCCATGAAATCTGTACATCGTAAGGGGCGAGCTTAATTGAGACTCCCTTCACCACTGCCGGTTGCGCGACACCAATGCTGCTGAGCTACTTGCTACCCTCCGGGGTCGGTGTGTTGGTGACGACTTGTACAGCTTCCTCAATTTTCTCGGCTGGCGATGTTGTGGTAACAGAATTTAGTTGCTGAAGAAATACCTCAACCTGCTTCTCTACTGAACTTGTCTTCTGTTTCACTTTGTTCTCGACACTGTCAAACCTTTCACTGATATTGTCAATTCTGTCATTTGCACTGTTCACTATTTCATTTGCACTATCCATTCTCGTATTCACTAAATCATAAATGCTTCCTATTTTCCTGTCTGCATTTACATTTATATATTTTCGTATCTACCCTGTCCACAATCCCATTTACACTTTTTGAGGTTTCAATTACAGAAAAAATTAGTTATTAACAATTTCATTCACACTATCTGTCATATTACTAATTAGGGTATATACAGCTTCGTCCACGCTCTTTTACACTACTAATTTGGGTATGTACAGCTTCGTTGACGCTACTAATTTTGTTATCGAGGATATTAACACTTGTGCTCACTTGGCTACCCAGCCCCTCAATCAATGCTCGCAGTAGTTCCAGTTCTGGAGACATTTTCCTTGTTAACATTCACTTAGTCAGTTGTATAGAACTGTTTTAATTATTTTTACCTACAGCTATTACAATATATTAATTTGTTTAAAAACACTACTTGTCTATACTCTAACTTTATTTACAATTGATTAATTAATGATTGCCTCCATCTCTCTTCTGGCACCAGTGATACATGTGAGGATGCCTGAGGAGCATACCTGAGTTCGTGAGGAATGGAAATTTTAATAAAAAAATAATTAAAAGTAAGTAAATTTTAATTCAAAATTATTCGCTTTGCTGTAATTTATAACATTAAATCATCTGTCTTAACTTTAACTCGTAATTTAACATTGACTGCATTATTTAATGTCAATTTCAACTCTAATAAACGTCTTTTTAATTGTCTCTGTTGGCTACAGTCAATTAACATATACCCATTATTAGTATGTTTTCAGTCTATTTGTTCTCATCATTTACAATATCTTCAGCTTACGCACTTAGTCCAATAGTCCTGCCTGCCAGCCGCGTACTTCGCTTCTTGATAGAGTAGTCGCGGAATTCCATTCCCTCACTGCGGCTCTGGCCGCCCGTTCTTCTATCGCTCGAACTCAGCAACTAATTTATTCTTCTAATCGAACTCCAACTGTTGGTCCAGAGGCCTGCTGCGAAATTCGTAGTCTAGCCCTGATTATCTCGAAGGTTCAACACAGTCCGAGTTGCGCTGAGAGAACAAGGTCAGTAATCCAGAACATTCTTCAGATATCGGTCGAAAACAATACGACCAGAGGCAGTAGAATGCACCACTACAGAGATTATCTTGTCAGCCCGCTCAGTGTATCTGATATGCTGCTCCCCATGCCTGCCACTATCACATAATCTCTTCGCTCGCCAGTCGGGCGCCGACCAGCAACACGATTTCGCAAGATGGGAGGAGAAGTTAAAGAGATTTTAATTTTAACAACCGCTCCCTCCTGTTCAGTGCCAGTTCTGCCAAAGAGGGAATAAATCTATCATAATAGCCGACTATACAAAGAAAACGCCGCACTTTACGCAGATCTTGTGGCTGAGGAAAAGATAGCACACAGTTTATCTTATCTGAGTCAAGAAGCAACTAGTTTTCACTAACTATGAATCCAAACAGATTCACTTGCTTGCTACACCAGGAGTGATTTTGTCTGGGTTAACTGTTAACCCAGCTTCCAGACGTTTTCTCAGTACCAATGCTACACGCTCCAAGTGTTTCTCATTACTCTTGCTGTAAATTACTATGTTTTATAAGTTATTAAAAACAAAATCAACCTTATAAGGAAGTAAGCTCTTGTCGAGTACACAATACAGGGCTTGCCCACCCACTCTTGTCTACTTAAACATTCCTCAGGGCATTACAGAAGCAAGAATTCCCTTGGCATTGGGATGTAAATGGATTTGGTGGAATGCCTGGTTCAAGTCCAGCATAGTGAAATAGCAGGCCTTGCCCAGAAGCTGAAAAAATGATCAACCTTAGGAAAAGGATAGTGATGGAATTCGATTTTTTTCTCTTTCCTGTAATCTATCGCCTATCTAAACTTGCCTGGTTCCTTGTTTGGAACTAAAAACGTGGGACTAGCATATGCACTATTAGACCGGACAATCACCTGTTCAGCTAACAACTGATCAATAATTTTCTTGGCAATCTCTCGTTTCGCCGGACCTACACTGTATGGGTTGCAATATACAGGGCTTTTGTCTACCAACACAAGCTCGTGCATATATTCTTTGCACAGTTCAAACTTCTGAGTTATAATGCTGGTAAATTGATTACACATTTCTAATGAGAAATCTTTCTCAGCCATATTGACCTTTTCCTTAGATTCATTTACCACAATTTTCACATCTTCTTTGAGAAATGGAAACTCAACATAGCATCATGTAAGTTAAGATAAGCCCTAGTGGGAAACAAAAAGTCGACACCCAAGATAACATTATGATTCAAGTTGGGTAACACAAAAAAAATATTTTTTTCAAGAAAAGTGGTCCAAGTGGATACTAGCGGTTGAAGTGTACTTAACTTCATGAAACCCCCATTAACAACACTAAAAACTGTATGTTCATTATGCCTTTCAGCCAGGGCGCCCAATGGCTGTTCTCTAAAGAGCTTATTGCAAAAATTCTGGTTAATGAGTGAAACTGAACATCCACTATCTAGTAAAGCCAGTTTCTTAACTGACCCAAACCTAACTTCTACAAAAGTAATTGAAAACCTTTTCCTCTTCTGCACAACACTTCTCACATTATGTTGCTGAGATATAATTTTTTTTCATATGCCCTCGTTTCCTATAATCAAAGCCCAGTTTCCGGCCATTAACTCTTTGTACATGTGCAAATTTTTTGCTAGGCTGGGTTGGACAATTCGAGGCCTCATGTGCCCAGGCTCACAACAACCGAAACATTTCACAGAACCGTTTATCATGGGGGAACATTTGTTTAACACGTGCCCGTCAGTCAAAGCTTTTGTGATTGGCATTACCACAGTTATAACACACTATCCTCCTAGGGGGTCTAACCAGATTTTCAATTGGAATGTTACCACTAACCTTCACATTTTGCTCAGCGTTAAGCCGCCGACACTCTAACTTGCATACATATGCTTGATGAAAAAATTCCCTTAATGCACTCATGGTTTTAGGTTCCTTGGGCGAGAACACATAGGGGACATATTGCAGGAGGACATGCTCAATGATATTCTCTACAAACTCCTTCTCTCTATACTGGAAGCCTAAAATCTCTACCAGACATTCGAGATTTCCCAGTTAAGCTAGCAGGGTTTCTCCTGGCTGTTATCTCTAGAAACAAGTGTTGAAGATAATCTGTTATACGATGACTATCATAGAAAGCAAAATATTCCTTTACTGCAGTAGGCCATGGAGACCCAGAATACCTAGCCTGTATGAACAGAGGTTGTTATTCCCTAGGAACCTGCACTATTAAAACAGCATAAATATCTTTAAGAGGGAATGCTGGTGTTTCAATCACAAAGCTACCCTGTTGTAAAATTTTAACCACCTCTATGGCTATGCAACTACACAGTGTTGGTATACCACCAACTACTTTTAACAAATATTTCTCTATAGTGCGTGAAGTCGAAAAAGACTCACAACTGGCCTGGTTCTGCTGTTTGCCACTACCCAGCTCACGAGCGAGAGTCCTGGTTATGTCCTGCAACACATCTAAGGTACATTCCTCAGAAAGCTCCATAGTACTCTGCCACAATATGCCTTTGCTGAAGTTCTGAATCCAAGCGGTTCCCTCATACATATTAAAAAGAGAATTATTACAACGTCAAAAACACATTACGAACCCTGCGAGAAAGCACAGGAAAGTGCAGGATATTGTTACGTGATATTACACGTTGCAGGTAAGAAAAGAAGACAGAATTGCAGGACACTAGGCTATTGTTGAACAGACAGGGTTTAAACCAGTATAGTGCATAGTACCCGTGGAGAAAAAAAAAGTTTTGTAATATCCAAGGCTACCGCACGCTGGACTCGTGCGTCATCAAGCAGATAGGCATTTTGTACGGCGACGATGAGCAAACCAAAGTGTTTATGTTTTTACCACCATGCCAATGGGAACACCTCCGCCACACCATGCAACAGGCATACCGCCAACAGCAACACATGCACGGAACGATGGACATATTCCGTATAGTGACATTCACAAAGTGTTAGGGGAAGCCATAATTCCCGATTACCCAGTGTACATATATCGTCAAGATTCGACGATGTGCAGTGTGTGTCCTTCCGGTACGAAAATTAAGGCTCTGGATGTATGATAATCCGTGGTACATATAAAACAATATTATGTGTATAGAATTATCTCAAAACTAAAAAAAATATTGTATTTATTGCTGACGAGGAGAAGAATCTTCATATGTTATGTATGTAGGACAGCAATGTGATGTGTTTGTGTAACTAAATAAATGGGGGTTTGTAAAAAAAAATTGTATCTAATGTTACATCCTGCTCACATAAGTGGCCCCCAAAAAGAACAATATATTAAAGCTAAAGGACATTATAAACCTGGAAGTGAAACATATAATGCTAGGCCGTAGAGGGACGTGACGGACAAAAACAAAAAAAAAAAACTTAATTAATTGACCAAAACATTTCCCTAATTGTGGTTAATTAAAACCAGGGCATTCTCATCACAAATTAAATATTTATATCAAAACCAGAGGGAAGCTTGTCTAGAAATAAGAATGCATGTAGTTGTGTGTGGCAACGATTATTCAATAGAATTTATTTATCTTTTCTTATTTTATATATATTTTCATAAAACATTGCTCAAAACAAATAAAATCTTGTTGATATTCTCCTTACATAGTGGTATGGGGAAAAACGTGTTAAAGCCCCCAAAAGAAAAATTAAGGAACACATAATTATTACATCGAGCTTTAAGGCTGTATCCTTGAGTGGGCAAAACTCACATTAAGTATCAAATCTCACATGCCCAGTAAATAAATATACTACTATTATAGCATGAATCAACAAATATTAAAGAAAAACTAGAAATATTAAACCATTTCGGAAATATCCAATACTTGATAAATATCAATAAATGTGGAGGTGCACCCCTCACAATACATTGTATTATTTGTTTACATAGTTATCATAACAATACTTTATTATGGCCATTTAAAAAAATGAACATAAGTTCCAATTAATAGCTCCAGAAAATATGCATAAGAAGTTTGGTATAATAACAACTAATTTTGTTTTAAAACGTAATATTCTTCATATTGTTGGAAGAGAGTTCTTATTGACTTAGCTGACGTTGACTGTGTAGGAAGCTGAGACGAAAAGTAGAATAGCTTCCCCACACAGAAATGTCCGCCTGGGCGCAGCATATTGAGGTACAGCAATCACGCGGTATAAAAGTCCGGAACCACACCGGAAATTACGAGAGCTCAAGGGTAACCCTGAAACCCTCACTCTGGAGCAAAAGAATTAAGGCTGTAGTCACCAAGAGGGAAAAATAATTATCCAGACATCATCATTTGGAACACCAGTCTTCACGAGAACAGAATAAATAAAAGCTACCACACGCAGAAAAACTTGGCCCTACACTAAGTGATGTTGAATGTGTTTTATCAAAAACACAAAAAACAAAACTATGTCCCGACAGGGACGATCACAGTCGCGACCCAACGGGATTCCGTCATGGTGGCGACGAGCCAAGAAGAAAAATGACGAGAAGGTGGGGAGAAAATTTCGTCGTTATTAGAAACAAAGACGCAACGAAAAAGAAAATAGGCGTCTAGGTAGTACTAACGTCGCTGCTAGATGTCGCAGACGATCAAAAAGGAACGTGACCAAGAGATACCTCAGCAAGACTGGCAAGTGTGCACGTGAACGAAACACTTTTATTTTGTGAAATCATGCGCCACGCGCATGATTGCACGAAGATTCTGCCCACACAGCCAGGTCAGAAACAACATTTGGAAAGGGGAGCAGGGGCGGACGGAAATACCATCTCCTGCAGACGTTGCAGCGTACATTCGCTGGCAAGAAAAATAGCAGGATGAAAAGTCCGCCTGGATGCCTTCCTTCAAGTTTGAGATAGAAGCATTGGAAGTAATAAATTTCTGAACAGGATTAAAATTAAAACTTGCAGGAAAAGTCCCCAAATGCTAGAATGTGTGAATAAGACCATTTACACAGTCAAATAAAGCAAACATCAAAAACCTATAAAATATTTGAAACACGATAACTGGCAGAAATAGATATGTGTGTGTCTGACCACTATACTTCAATTAAAAATTACATAACTATAAGTAATTTAAACTGGGAATAAAACAAATATTTACTGGACAAATCGACTTCAAAGGTTAGCTATACGAATTTCAAATAAATAAAATGACAAAGTAATTAATTACCACAATAATTAAAATAATCAAACTCACAAGACAATTAATAATTAAAAATCCTCGCAACCTTGCTAATTACTGAAAAGTAAGATAAAGTTCTCAAAACAGATCAAATGAATTTTATTAGCAGTGACATAAGCAGTTATAAAATTCGCAATAGCAGAAAATAAAGTTTTCCCAAAATAGATTTTAAATAGATCAATAGTGAGGCATTAAAAATTGACAGTAGCGCATATTGGAAAAATAATAGCAACTTAGTTAAGAGACAAAATATGGTGGTATAAATAAAAATAAAATCGTCGCATTAAAATAATACGCAGGGACATACTTAAAAAAAAAAAAAAAAAAAAAATGTCCTATGGGAAATGTGAGAGTCGTGCCATGAAACGGCACACAGTGAGCCAGACGCCAGACACTCCTACCCCCCGCCCTCATCCACAGTTGCAGTTTGGTCAGTTAGTGTACGTCCGCACTCTCTCCCAGTCAGCTGGCAAGCGAAAAGGGAAAGCAGTGCTGATATATCTGCCACTAAAGAGAGCCTATTATAATTTTAATTGCAGAAGTCAAATATGTGATTGAAAATAAGAGAAACAGAATGCATGGGCCAGCCTGACAGCTCGTTCAACAACCAAAGTGTTAGTGTGTATAGGGATGTAGAAAGACAGAAATTAAAATGTGGTAATCTAAAAAGAAAAGCCCTTCAAGTTGCGGCCTACAATAGAAGTGAAACCTTAGAGCATTATAAAGGTTCTTTGGTACCACAATATGTTTCATATGATTTTATCCAGAACATTTGCAAAGAAAGTTTGCAGTAGACTTACACGCACATTTTTAAATCATGAGGCATATATATGCCTTCAGTGTTTACACATATATATTACATTTTGAAATAGTGGGAATAGGCCACTAGGCTAATATAGGCTATTCACAGTAAAATGAGCACTTTTAAAAGCCCTGCTTAAGATCTTGTATGCACATTGTGTATTCTTACATTTAGTGTATTATTACAATTGAATGGACCTTATAACTTTATTCATTCATCGGTCAAGTGAAACTGTGAAATTATTATAAAACTAAATATTTTACAAATCTGCTCATTTTCACACTTCGGTGCATTAAAAGAAATACAGAAAGAAAAAGAATAATTTTAATTGGCACAAATGGTTTCCTAACACTTTTTATTCGGCGGTACAATATGGAACTACTTCCCATCCATCGTTGCCAACTTAGTGGGCCCCCGTTAAAATGTATGCAGGTAGTGGCAGTGACATTTTTCTGCGGTTAATTTCAAAAGTGCTCACAATCGTGAACAGCATTTAATTAAATTACAATAAAGGAGACAGAATACACGAGTACTCTCACGCTGATACTCATGTAAAGACACACACATATTCCGCATAACAGCGTACACTCATGGAAAATGTGTTCTTTCTACTTTTGTGTGTGCATGCGTGTGTGTATTCACGAATACCACCCTGTGAGTACTTGCATATTCTATCTCCATTTTGTAATGTAATTATAAACATATTAACATATTGAATTTTATATTCTGTTATTACTTACCAGTAAATGTTATAGAGAATGTAGGACAAAAAAAAACTAATTTTGAACATCTACAGCATCTTTAATATGCAGTGTTTATGAAAATGTTTCAGGTGAATAAAAAAAAATTATCTCAGATTTATTATATTAATTTGCTTTGTGCTGCATCAGTTACAGTACAGTTGGCAGGCAGCTGTTAATATAAAACAAATGTATACAGTTATATTTTAACATAAGCTTATGCATATACAACATAGGTACAATGTTAATGTGACATGGTTATTTTGTTTTTGTAAATTGAAATGACATGTCACCAAATTGTTAGCATGTTGTGTAAAAATAAAACATTCACAACATTTAAACACAAACCTTAAAAACATGAACATTTGCTGCATTTGCTGCATTTTTGAAGTACATAAAAAAAAAATTAGAATTAATTATCATAACAAGGAAGTATATCAATTAAAATGTACTCTTAGAAAAAGTCAGCAGCATGACTTTCATTTATCTCCCTTCTAATGTTACCACTTAACAAGAATAATGTATTTCAATAACATGTAATAATCCTAGTCTTCATCTAAAATAATGCACAAACTACAAGTTACACATCGGTGCTGTACAACAGCACATCGTTAAACTGGGTGAGTATGAATCTGTCTACATTTCCCAAGTCCAAGTAATCATCCTTTAAAAACAATACAAAAATATAAATAATTTTTACAGAACATAATAAGTTACAAAAAAACTTGTGCTCAGAAAGCAGTGACTATATTTATTATATAATGTAATTGGTGGAAACTGGAAAGTCTGTGTGAAATTAAGATAGTTACACAAGTTTCACAAACAGTTACATAAAATATTTTAGATTTGTAGCACAGGGAAATTATGGGTTTTGCTATGTTGAAAAACTCCAAAATTATGCCTCAAATACACTAAGGTATGCTGGAACGTATCATAAGAACTATTATGAAATGTAATATGTTTGCCTATGGGACAGAAATATAGATGGTGATAATTTCTTTGCGTAGGGATATAAACTGCAAATAGGTAAAATGATTCATTGTGGAAATTTATTTTAACGTGTTTTTTACTTTCATATACAATACTGTGCATATGCTGGCTATGTGGGTGCCTTAACAGATGCACAATGACACAAATATTAATTCCCCTGTTTGCCACAACTCTTTAATGCCTCAAAAGGTCCTCTCTTCTTAATAACTTCACTGCAACCTGAAACAAACAAAGTAAAATTCTGGTTTGAATTTGGGGGCTAAACAGTCCTCTTGATTCGGTTTTTAGTCAATGTGTGTGTAGGCTGTTCACGGTAAAGTAAGCACTTTTGAGGTCATAGTTCAGCCATTTCTTATCCTATAACAATATTTAAAAATAAATATTGCCATGTAAGAAATAAACACACTCTGTATATTCTTCCACCTCACTTGTAAGTTAACATCCACGGCTAAAATAAAATATATGTAGTGACTGTTACTCCAAATGTGCTTATTTTACCGTGAATGGCCTAGAGATGAGTGAAGAGTGAAGAGATTTGGGTGACTCTTAACAGCCAGGTATTGAAAGCCGATGAGGATGATTGGGGTGTGTATGGAGCAATGCCGAAATGAAAGGGTAGGGAAACAGAAGATCCCCAAGAAAACCAGTCAACAAATGTCATAATCCAGCACGATTCCCAGTGACCTGGCATTGAACCCGATTCACCTTGGTGGGAGACTCACCATTCAGCTACCATGGCACCAAACACATTATCCTCTGTGCTTCAGACATGGCATATGTCTGCATTTGAAAAACGTAACCTCATTTTTCAGATGGCTTTCAATAATTACATTGAATTGTGAGGTACACATGTTTGCGCACTATCTCTGGTAAGTGCACCACATAATAGAGCATAATACAGCAAGAAATGTCACAATGAGATTCCAGCTTGAAACCAAGAGCCATCAAACGTGCTTAGTCAGTCTTATAAGTGGGGCTCAAAGCACCACCCTCTTAATAATGGTCCCCAACCAAAACTGGCACTACTGGATAAAGGTGAGTATGTGATTAACGTTTCATTATACACAGAACACTAAGGATGAGAAAGCCTTTCCTGGCTCCAAACCATGTGGATATTACATAAGATAAAACACTTTTATTTCCATCAAAACAGTCCCAAAAATAAATTTTTATATAAGTACTTAACATTTTTTCTTCATATTTTGGAGGGGGATTTGTTATGGTACACAAAATATTCTTGTTTCATTAACTGGCGAAGGGTGCGGCGACGATTGGTGATAAAAATGCTTATGGAGCGACATGCAACACGAATATCGTTAGAAGTCTGCGAATGTAACCTAAACTACAAACATGGCTAACATAAACCTAAATATTCAACTTGAGCACTGCGCCGATTGCATTTGCTGAGAAAATATTTTCCAAATGGAAATTCATAATGAGCTGAAAAAAAAAGCCATGAAGAATAGTATGTTTTCTAAACAAAAAGTGAAGTAAACACAATATTAGTTCGCTTACACATCGAACACAATCACAAATAGTATTAACTCTTGTAATATATATCACATCTCTTCTTTAATGTAAATAACATCAAACACACAATCTCAAGCGTATCAGGTATTATGTGGCATCATTAAAATTTTAATATCTTGTCTGCTAAAAATATGTAGTTGTCCACGTATTAATCACCAATCGTCACACTTCATCAATTAGTGTAATAAGCGGTTCTACACATCCAAACATCGGAGTATAAACATAACACCCGCCAGTTGTCGTTTAGGTTATAAGTACTATGAAATATTAACCAATTTGAGGCGCGAGGAAAATTTTATTCGCGGTCACCTAAAAACACAGTAGTACATGTAAAATCCTTTTTAACTTATATACTCATGTGGCCATGAAGACCTTGTAACAAATTATTTCATTCGCCACTGTAGTTCGGGTAGTGGGAGTGAATACATGTGGCCAAAAGGCCCCGCCCACTTGCGTTCAGTGTATTAAATTGCACCCGTGGTTATGGGTAAAAGTGCAGTTGAGTTTTGTTTGCATTGCGCCGGTGCAAATATCAGGTACTTATAATTAATCGACCCCTTGGCGTTTTGTTAATTTGTAAGAGGGTTCTGAGTACAATTTATTATGTGTTTTTGTAAAGTGTAAATTGTCATTGCCATGCGCAATGCAGTTTAATATGTGCAACACCGTGCTACCACGAGTTGGGGCGTGCAGTGATCAGTGTATTATTTTATGTATTCAGCCACCAACCATTCACGTGCATACGCACGTGACAAATTAAAACACAATATTATTTGTTTGTCCTGTATCAAAGGGGCAGTATAATACTAGACTTCCCCAGTTTCACGTGGGCTCGTTCATGAAATAAACACACACATGACTTAGGCCCAGATGCACCACCATCTTCCCTGATCCAAGATCGTTTGATCCTAGTTCCGAACCAGGATCCAATTTGATCTAGTATCCATTGTAAAAGTGTTGCACCAACGAAGTTTCATTATCCTGGATCTCCGATTCGTCGATCATGGCTCCAAAATGTGAAGTAGAGATTAAGTATTAGACCAATTTTGCCATTGGTTCGTAATATATTACGTCATGGAAGTGCGCGTATTTTTCACTATAAATAGAACTAGATACGATGTGTTTTTTTCTATTTAAAGGGAATTATGGTTGTACGATTTTTAATGAATAATATTCAAGTGCATATAATGTTGTTTTAAGTTCCCAAGAATACAATCGAAAGTAGTTCTATTTGTTGGTATATTTTGAAACTACATTTGTCGATGATAGCTGCTAATCTCAGATCGAGATTTTGAATTGCCAATTTCGGCGGTTCGAAAATGACTTTAACACGATCACCAGTTCAGCTCTGCTCCAGAATAGTGCAACAGTTTTATGTGTTGATCTTAGATCCGATCTCGGATCGGGTTTCAATCCAGAATTGTGCTACCGGGTATAAGTGTATTGACCACGTGGCAAGAAAATTCATATTACTTATAACTAGTTTTTAGATTGTTCCTTTAAAGTGTTGTGTATTGTTGTTTTATGTCGTAATTAAAAATGAAAGTGTTGAATAAATAAATAATGAACTCCTCGCATGGACAGAGCCATGTGTGCCAAAATGCATATCCTCAAATTTGAGATTAAGTAACACTTTAAGATGGTAAGTGTTATGTTTTGAGGGGACCTGCTTTCTGGATTCCAGGGAAAAGGAAAATTTATAGAGGTTATGAAGGAAAAATCCGGGTAAGGGCGCCAGCTCAGTTAGCATGAGAAGAAGATGGGGCATGGACGTCGATGGCACGGCATTTGACCTTCCCTGGAAGTCATCCATTTTGATGCTGTAGAGATCAGATTGATACGATTATGCCAATTGATATAACAAGTGCCTGCACTAACAAAAGATGTTGGCCCCACCTCTATGCCATTTCTTCAAGTTGTATATTTCTCATAGAGTTAAATTCCAATAGGCCTAGACTTGTGGGAGCTGTAAGCCTCCCCGAAACACTTACACACTCCCGTTGTGGCTGTTCTGGTCTCCTCCGACACCATTAATTAATAAATAAGCCAGACTTGAAAATGGGCGGAACTGCCTTAAGGGGCCGGCAAAATATAGGTGATATATTTTTGTTGAGTTACGCCCCTGTCATATACAATATGACCGGGCTGTAAGATGGCTCACTCCCCGGGCTACAAACGCAAAGGTTCCAGAGAAATTAAGTTACAATATTGACAAACTACATTATTGGTGCGAAACTGTGAATGCTCGAGGACTTATGCACACATCCGCCTCGTGTAATGTTCAAGACCCTACTGTCAAACATGACGATGGGCTGCCTGCACAGTTGCTGCAGTTCCCGTGCCATGCCACACAACTAAATTATACAAAAAATATTGAATATTAAATTTTATGTGTGTCACGGGCTCCCACCCGTAAGTCCGTTTGTCCAACCATAACCTGCAATGTCACCGCAGCAGTGCTGTGCACTCTACCGACAGGTGGAGCGATCAGGAGCAGTGAAGTGCAAGTGCAAGAGCACGCCGGTGCAGAGCAGCCAGTGGTTACCATGACGACCAACGATGTTGTGAGTAGGAAGGAGACTAACTAAGCCCAATAATAACAGAACTTAAGAGTCCAGGGCTTATGTCAGGCATTATTTGTTATGCTTATTAAAGGATTGATTTATTGTTGTGATTCTCAAATTTTATAGTGCATTGTTAACATGTCATTATTTATTCCACTGTGCATCTAGTGTTTTGTCAATTCCATTCATACATGATTTGTATTGCAGTGCTCTTTTGTAATTTCTAATATGTATGTTTGTTTAATAGCATGTTCCAAGTTAAAGAAATGCAAGCTGTAGTAGAAAGTAGTATCGCTCAGGCGTGTCAGGTGCGTGGGTAAGCTGAGGCTAGCCCGCACGCCAGGCGGGGAGTTCAGTAAGCGAGTAGTATCAGACGGAAGTGAAGTGTGTGTCGTGAGATAAGGCATTTTCCTGCACGCCGGGTGGTCTTCAACTTTTGATATGGACGTTCACTGCAATAGACTGTAACGTAATTCTGGAACTTTCTTTCATTCTAGCCGCCTGGAAAAACCATCTGCTCTTCCCGCGGGGTTAGCATTGCCCAGAAAGCTTCAGTTTTTCCGTAATTAATTGTATGCCATAAGATGCTTTTTCAGTTTCACCATAGTGGCCGGTTATCACCACCCAGTGTTCATGTAAGAGCTCTCGTAGGAAGAGATGTAAATTCATCGAAATAAATATGTCTGTGAACTGTTTTGCATGGCGTTTATTTTCGATCTCCCTATGCGGGTCAGGGGGCGGACCCTCATAATACACGCTCAGTCAAGTTTTATATTAACCATTTCTTTTGCATGTGTCAGTAAGCATTATTCCAAATCTTATGGGTGTGTGGATGACTGACAATCCCCATACGCGAGTGTTAAATGTCTAGTCAATTTTCCCGCCAAGATCAAAAAGGGTACGTAAGTGGCCAACCGGATACTATTTTACAAACATCATTCATTTGGGGTAGTAATCAACTTGGCAGAGGTCACCAGCATCATTGGCGAGGAGATTGGGTCTGGGTGGATGGCCCACAATACCGAGGTTAAGAGAGTCAGCAATGTCAAAGACGTAGCTTCGATGGCATCTGGCGGCAACCAGGTATAATAGCATCCTAGACCTCACCTTCACCACCAACCGAAAATGCTTTCTATCCTTTTCCAACGCCCTACAGGCGTCGAATTGGTGCCTCTCCGTGTGGCCCAATCTCCTGCCAAAAATTTCCCTGTCAAAACTTTTTCCGAAAATTTCCGAAATTTTCCGCAAGTTTTCCTGGACATTGGAATTTTCTGGTATTTTCCTGCCCGCTGCGGCAAAAGGACGACAGGCAGGCACCAGTAATGGGAACGGCAGCGTCGGGACGCCGAGGGATGCCGCATAGACACCCGTGAGCCTGTCAACAATCAGAAGGTGACGCCATGCTATAAACCCTGCCATGCCACTTGGAGGGATAAGCAGATGGAAGCAGCGAGAAGGAGAAGCTATGGGATGGAGGCTAACTCTCTCCCGGCACCTGCACTCTCCGCCACCGACAGCCAGCTAACCCCTTGCACGGGCTTGCATCAGCTGAGCGTTGGGTTGATAACCCCTGCACCGTGCGAGCAGGCCAGCCACGATGTGCGAGAGGAGGGCGATCCCTCTTCCCTAACCCCATGCAACTGTGTTGGTACACCCGCGTCTCCCTCGCATGTGTCTTTGTTTATCAACAAAGCATGGCTGGCATGATGACTGACAGCATACCATCCCTGTGGTGTCCTGAATGTTTGTGCCCTATGATGACTTGTGGCCAATCAGTGAATAAAAACAGGACATATTGCCAATGCTGTCGCAAGACCAGCCTTGTGAAAATCAGCATCGGTGACATCCGCGAGACAGTAAAAGACAGTAGCAGTGAAACGATGCAGGACAATCAAAATTTTTCGACACAAGTAAAATCTGAAACTGAACATTTTCCATATTATGCACTTCCTAAGTACTGTGATAACTTGTTATGTAATGGTTAGGGTGCCAATGTACTCCAGTGCATACAGTGTGACACGAGGTATCACCAAGAATGCCCCTGTGGCACGGAGCAAAACTCAGCTGTGAAACTTACATTTATTTGCTTGCATTGTCATGCAACTTCAACAAAATTTTGGCAGAGCATAAACTGAATGCAAGATGCAATCGCAAACACTTCACATTACCATGTGTTGGACTTGTTAGGACAGTGTTATAATTATGTGGCATTAAATGTAAACAGTAACCTCACACATGTGATAGTGGCATGGGATGGTAATAATCTAACAGGTGGAACGGAACAGTGTAGTGGCGGGGAGAGTGGCAACAGAGATAGGGAGGAGAGCAGCATGAAGCAGGGACGCTGCGTGCTCCTGCCGCACATGTGACTAATGTAAATAAATTCCTACCAACCAAACCTACCTCAACACCCACAGCACACACATTCCAACCACCAACGCAATTTTTCCCGCCACTACCGCACATGTTTTCTATGCCTGTTTACCCATCAATCATGCCAACCTACCTGCAAATTTTTGCAAATTTCCCACTTATCAATCCATATGTACAAACTGCACAGGGACAGTAATACCACAAACACCGGGAGCATAAAATGCGACACGAAGCGGAACTGCGGAGTCCAACCTACCTCAACATCCACCAGGACCGATCACTGCAAAAACACTGTCAAAATTTCAGACTTTGCCCACGTTCGCTGGGACACCGACGGAAGATCGGTGGCATTTTTTGAGGATTGCGTAATCCTCCTTACCAGGTACGGGTTAAGCAAAGATGAATGGGTCAGCTGTATCGGAGCGCAACTCCACGGAGATGCACACTCTTGGTGGACATCTCTCAATCATTGCGGACTTCAATGGGAGGATTTTCCCCGCTCGTTCCAGTGCAGATTTCGAGGAGTCTTCACCTCTGTACAGGCCCAGATCAGACTGAATCTGGAGGCACAACAATTGGGTGAGTCATTAACAGATTTTATCACATGTAAGAATCATCTTATTAAATGGTTTCACCCACATTTGCCAGAGCGAGAAGTGCTCGAAGTAATAGCAGAAACTGCCAGACCTGAGTTCAGAGCAGCCTTAACACCTTTGCTTAATGGTATATTAGAAGACTTAATGCATTCTGCTATAATTTTGGAGAGAATGCATGAATTACCACGTCGTGATGCAAGTACTGTAAAATGGCGACATGAACTGATGGAAGATAATGAAAACAAAAACTATTCTGGCATGTCACAAAATTTTCCACAATAATCCCATAGCTATAGCGGACAGATGCATGAGAGAACATATAGTGGGACACTGCATGAAAAAGTGTATAGTGGGCAATCACATGGAAATGTGTACAAACAGGATCATAATCGGGCGCAGCCATGGGGTCCAATGGTCAATAACTACAATACTGGAATTCAACAGGTAATGTCAACAATCAACAGCAAGGAGGATGGAATCTGGATTACCCACCCCGACATCCGTTCAGGTATTACCCAGACCAACAGTATCATATGTTTGAACAATCTGCATATGAGCCAGATTAAAGAAGCGGCAGAACATAATCAAACCAAGAAAAGGGTTGCAGCGGTAAAGGGGCTGGACGCTTTTGACACCCCACCCGCCAGAATTCGGACAATAAATACAAAATTAACCCCACAGTAAACTTTAGTACAGCAGATTAGTAGCACTCACATGCCATTTATTCGCATATTAGTTTCCATCAATGGTCAGTTGTGTCATGCTTTAATTGATACTGCAGCCTCGCACAACTTCGTACAACTGAACTGTGTACACAAGCAAGACGTGACACCTACAGACCACGTGATTCAGTTGGCCATGAACGAGCATTGTTGTACGGCCACCAAAAAGTGGATTTTACAGTAGATTAATTAATTCTAACATAACTGATGATAATTATGAACATGCAAAATGTGTATGGAACCGATTAAATATTAAAAATCTTTAGGGATATCATGACATATTTAAAAAGTGATGTGTTATTATTAGCAGATGTTTTTGAGAATTTTAGAAATACATATGGTATTTTACAGAACCAGGATTATCTTGCGTTGCAATGTAAAAAATGACTAAACAGCCATTAGATTTATTACACAATTATGATATGATTTTAATGATAGACAAATAAATTAGAGGCAGAATATCGCAATGTTGAAAACGATATGTTAAAGAAAGTAATAAATATTTAGAAGATTTTAATACAAATCAAGAGTCTAATTATTTAGCATATCTCGAACGCAAATAATTTATATTGTTTCGCAATGTCTCAATATTTACCTTATGGTGGTTTTAAATTGCATAATTATCAAGAATTTAAATTAGATTTTTGACAAAATTATATATATTAAATTAAAATGATGATTCACAACATGGATAATATATATATATTAGAAGTTGATTTATAATTCCCACAATAATTGCATAATTCGCATAAAGATCTCGTATTTTGCCCTGAAAAGAAACCATCCCAAAAATGGATCAAACTATATTATTAACAACTTTATCTAATAAACAAAAGTATGTAATACACTATCGGTATTTGAAACAGTATCAATCTGATTGGTTGAAATAGGGTGTAGATTTAAATACAGAGATGAGAAATAATGCAAAAAATGATTTTGGAAAAGATTTTTATAAGTTGATGAATTATTCTGTGTTTGGTAAAACTATGGAAAATATAAGGAATAGAGTAGATATAAGACTGATATCAAATGAAAAAGTATGTGATAACTTAGTACCAAAAGTAAATTTTAAGAAAAGTACTATATTTAATGAGAATCCTGTCTCTAAAAATTTGAATAATACAAGTGTAAAATTTAATAAGCTTATTTACACAAGTATGTCAATTTTAGATCTATCAATAGAATTAATGTACGATTTTCATTATAAAGTGATGAAATCGAAATATGGTGATAAAATTGGTCTATCAAGATACCGATTCATACATTTATAACATAAAAATGGAACATTTTTTACGAAGACATGAAAACAATGATAGAAAAAATCTGATAAAACTGATTATTCAAATGACAATATCTATAACATGCCACAAATAAATAAGAATGTTGTAGGTAAGATAAAAGATGAATGTAATGGTAAAATAATGAATGATTTTTTTGGTTTAAAATTATGCACATAGAGCTGATGAAAAAGAATATAAACAAATCGAAAAGTGTGAAAAAAATGTGTAGTTAATAAGAGAATAACATTTGACAATTGTAAGAATTTTTTTTAATGAAAAAAATACAATATTGAAGAAATAATTTAATAAGAAGTCAAAAAACACAAAATATATACAGTTGAAGTTAATAAAATAGTGTTAAGTCCTTTCAGTAACAAGAGAACTATACTAGAAAATAAAATAGATACATTACCATATGGATATCAAAAAAATGTACAAATTTTAATTAATTTTTATATTAATATATTTCTATATTATGTTTTAAACATCTTTGGTTTCTAAAGCAATATCGATATCAGCCCCATCAAAAAATTAGTTTACCATTTTTATCTCTAATTTTAAAACAATATAATTAAACCATTCATAATTAATTCTATAAAATAATTGGATATGATGGCTTGTGAACATTATAGTCTCTAAAGCCAAACATCATTTTTAGTGGAAAACTAGCAATTATATCTTTCTCTAAATAATTAGATTCATAATATTTTCATAAACATCCCATATGCAAAATTACAATGAATATTTATTGTTTTAAACTGATTAAAATTAGGTAATTTAGTACCTAATACAACCTTTTCTTTTTCAATAGTCATATTTCTCTCAAAACCAAGAATATCAGTTAATCGGACATTAAATTTAATATCAAACTTAGATTTAATAGATATTCATTTTCCACATTATCTGCTATTAATTCAGTGTTATTAGTTGAAAATAGTTTAATTGAATTTGTTGTATATTTTAATGATTCAATATCGTATTGTCCTTTAGGAACAGTTATAACTTCATTTTTATCAACAACAGAACTCAATTTTTCAACTGTCATTATAGTATTGTTGTCTATATTAGGCAGTAAATATTTTGTATGAAAACTAACTAATGCAATTGATTTACATTTATGAATGATATCATAGTGAAGTTTATTTTTGGTACAGAACTATTATTTGTGAACTTAAATAATTTATTATCCATTTATTACTTTAAAAAATATCTTATTAAATAAAAAAGTTGATTAGGTTTTTGGTGGTTTATTTTTAGAAGAAACTTCTAAAAATAAAAAGAATGGTGAATGATTGCCTGATGACATAAGGGCCATTATCATAGGTCCGATTAACTGTTGGAAAACTTATTTCATGATACATTTTATTTAGAAAATAGGATGGTTAAATTGTAATAAATTGTATAGATGCTCGAAAAGTTTAAATCAACTAAATTATATTCTGTTACAAAATTATTTTGATATGATAGCCAAAAATGTTTAATGCAGAAATGGCTTATTTTCATAATAACAATGGTGAAACAATGTCTCTAGATAAATGTGAAAATGGTTCTCTAGTTATATTTCACTATATTATTTTAGATAGCCAGGATGTCATTCGCGAATGTTTCACTAGATGACGACATAAATATATTGATGTATTTTATTTGGCTCAAACTTATTCGAGAGTGTCCAAACTATTTGTAAGAGATACTACTGATTTTCTATGTATATTTAGACAAGATGGCACAAACTTGAAACTCATTTATAACGATTTTGTCAGTGGAGATATCTCTCATGAGAAATTTAAAGAGATTTGTGCAAACTGTTGAAATCAAGCATATGGTTTTATCACTTTATATTTGAGTGGAATAATGAAAGAAGGAAAGTACAGAAACAAGAGTAGAGATTTTATAATATTAAAATTTTTTCCAAAACATGTTTACATTAAAACAAACGTTAAAGTAAACATTCAAATTAACGTTAAAACGAATGTTAAAAACGAGAATTGTATTTTTTGCATTTGAATGAGATAATTATTAGAAAATATTTCATTTTTAACAAAACATCTCATTCTACATCAATGTTATCTTCTTTGGTTTTTAAGACTTTTTCAACTAAATGTTAGTTGGGATAGTTAGTTTTCACTATCTCATATTCATAAAAAATTTCCTTTAATTTCTTCTCCTTGATATATTTAAATTTGTAAGTTGGTATATCATAATTTAAAACTTTAAAAATAGAAAATAATTGTGTTGTCTAATTAGGAGTATAGCCCTTTTCAAAGATTCTTTTGATTTTTCTCATGTGGACAACATCTCCAACTTAGTATTTAGGATTAGTAACCATATATATTTGAATTTTTTTTTTTAATTTTTCTTATTAACTTCAATTGGTTTCATGCCGATAGTTCTATGTTTTGAATTGTTGAATTAATTTACTAAATCATTTATATATTTTTACATTTATAATTACCAGTCAAAGTAAATTTTTCTACATTTTATTCTTCATTGTTGGATTAAATATTTCTACAGCTCTTGCTTTTAATTCGCTTTATTTAGAAAATGATTAACATTATATTTTTGCATAAGTTCATTAAAAGTTTTATTATAAAATTCAGAATCATTATCATTGTGTAAATTGAATGTTTTCTATTAATTAATATAGATTCTAAACAATTTAGTACAATTTTGGCTGTTTTACCTTCTTTAGGTATTGCAAAGCATATTTAAAAAAACATCAATAATTGTCATAATATATTGGTAACCATAATTTATATGTGATATGCCTTTTAAATTATCAGTATCCACCTCAACAAGATCAATTTGCCATAAATCATCTATTTCATATGTCATTTATTTTCTTCTAGGGAAATTTCTTCTAGCTGGTATATATAATTCATTGATCATTTCTTCTCTTTCATTGGACAATTGTTTTCAAATATTTATTTATTATAACTACATTAGGACGTTTACTTTTTTGAAGTAATTGTCCACTTTTAGTATTTTCATTTTTTATGTTAATGTTTTAGAGACTTTTTTACACTTCAAGCACCAAATATTGTCCATTTAAGAGTAAAAATTATATATTTATTATTTATATTACACGAATATTACTATTTTAGTCAACATTCCATCATCATTGTAAGGTATTTTATTTATTTATAATTTAAAAGTTAAAATGTCGCCCCTCTTAATAACAAAAAGGTTACTATAATCTATTTGTGTATCTCCTTTAAAAACAGTTACAGTATCATCAGATAAATAAGTATTAGCAATAATTATTTTATCAACAGTATAAAACATTAAAAAATTAAAGAAAATTAGATTATAATCTAAGTAAAAAATATTATCCTTTTTTTATTTGACTTTGCAGGTAAATAAAATGTATGAAACTTTTCCTCCTTACATGTACCAACTTTTCAAATTGTGGGGCCCTCTATGTCCTACTGACCATACAAAGCGGCCGTCCCAATGGCCTTAAGCAACCCTGGATTGAGTGGTGTGTAGAAATAAAAGAGGCATCAAGTCAAAGCTAGACTACAACAAAGAAACTCAATTGTGATCGAAATTTTTTATTCACTTGTTTATTTTCAATAAACCATTTATAAGAAGTATCTTAAAACACAATATGCAGTGCATATGAAAACATCAAACTATGTATTACTTCAAAATACAATAATTGATAAGAAAAATATCAACTTGAAATGTCTAAAATTATGGATACTGAGTAGCCCCAAAAATTTGTTTTTATGAAAATGTCGCTTAAAACCAGAGTCTGGCCACTAGACAAGGCCAATCACAAAAAAAAAACATACAAAGCATAATTACTTTATTTCCTCTGACTTCAACAACTAGCTGAAGGCCATTTTCTCAACCACATGTTTGTTCTGTTAATGCCAGTAAATATCGTGTATGTGAAATATATTATATATTATTATATTATTTACACCTAGCCATAGTAACATGCTGAAGGCCATCTCCTCAAACATATGAAAATACTGTTAATTTCAGTAAGAATTTGTAATGTGAATTGTGGAATATTTTTAATATTATTTTACATTTGACCATAGCCACATGCTCAAGGCCATTTTGCCAAACATGGTACAGATTATTATGGATTAAACCACAAATATCCTCGATTACACCTCTTTAAATCTTTTAAGAGATGCATATTTGAATTTACTGCCACCTAAAGATAAAACTCTACAAAATTAACATAATTTTACATTAATGGTGACATTCAAGGCAAAAGATTATAATATAACAACTTGGCCAACCATTTCTCACTAAAGGCCATTCTTTAAAACATTGTTTAGAGACTTTTAAAGGTACTTGTTAATCTTTTCATTTTTCAAGAAAATTGTTAAACATGTCTTTAGAAAAATGAACTCCCTTATTTGTTTTCAAAATTCCTGAAGTCCAAAGAACTCCTACCAGTACTTTCCCTCGGGTCCATTCTAATCTTCATGCCAGGAGAGCCTAAAGTCAATTTGTTCATAGAAAAGTTCCATAAATAGTTATCTGTTGATATTGCCATCTTGAAGCCGTGGATTAGCCATCTCTCCTAATTCGCTCCTCTGCGGTATTATTTAGACAATATTAGAACCAATCTTTAATACAAAATGCTCAACCAATGACAAAGTCTCATTCATGTGCATCCAATCAGCGATGAAAACGCACATATCCCATGGTGTGGTCTCTTCAGGATGTGCTTCCAATCAAACAGCAAGTCCAAACCACCACCCTTTCTTTGGGTCTTGAGTGCACGACCAATAGCAGCCTGGATGTCTGCAGCCCACTTCATGCAACCCAGGTGGGCTCAGCAGTCAGCTGTCCGATACTGAGCAGTGCAGATGTGTGAGATCGCGGTGGTGCAAAGCAAGAGTCCACCATGCAGTCTGGCCTTGGCGGCCACCGTGATGGGGAACCTGTGCTGCCCCGGGCAATGAACTCCAGCCGAGAGTAATGTCTTCTTTAGTACATTGCATAAATCTTCCAGTTTACACCAAATTGGAAGTAAGTGATGGCTCAGCAGTGAAAATTAGCATAGTTAGGACCTTTATAAAAAAAACTTCTTCTTAAGCTGCATCCTTTTCAGTAGTTCCAACAGCAAACTCGTCCAAGTAGTACCAAGTCATCCATCAGTAGATTCGTTTCGGGAGACTTCTGCAGCAGCTTCCCAACTCCAGCGATGTTGTAGTCATTAAAACAAGCAAAAGCTTGCGCAAGCATTACAAAATCCATAACTTATGAGATGCATCCTCCTCAGCATCAAGTACTCAAATGTCAATGATGGTAACCTCCGAAGCATCAGATGGATATCCCTATTTTTACTAAAACTAAGACAGGAAAGCATTTTTCCTAAGAATAAAACACATCTTAAAACAATATGAAAATGACAGCAATACATTATATGGGCATGGACATCTTAATTCTAAAAGAAGATGAAAATGCTGCTAAATGTGCACGAATGAGAGATGATTACTCCACGGGGACCAGATTAAAAAACAGTAGGGAAAAGAAGCAGTGAAAATTGTACATGGGAATAAGTAAAGCATAACTTTACGACACAATTTAAACTGTTTTGTTTTGATCGTGTCATATAAATAATGCCGTGATAAAAATACGGGTGTTTTTATTGTATTAATTGAGACACCCTGCCTTAAAGTGTATCACAATAATTGAAAACTGATTGGTTTAAACTTTGTAATTTATCAGCTATTTCTTTATCTAAATATATTTTATTGATTGCATCTTTTCCATTTATAAGATCAGCCATAATATTAATTCTACGATTTTGAATAGAAACATAATATGTTGTATAAACAAAAACTTTACTCAATTAATCTCGTAAAGCAGAAACAATAATATTGTATTTTGAATCTACACATGTTTTTAATGGTTAATCAGAAACAATAGTATTGTATTTTGAATCTACATCTTTTTAATGCCTGTTTTGCATTATTTAATTGTTTTAAATAATCAGCAATAGTGTTACTCTATCGTAAATGTAGATCTTCTTTTAAAGCATAATCAGATATTTGTTTCCTAAAAAAAATATTTTATTGACTGCATCTTTATTGTCTCTAGGATCAAATATATTAACAACTCTGTGCCCTAAGAAAGAAACATAAGATTTTGTATCATCAAAGCAAGTGCTTACTTTACTTTGTAAATCAGTAACACTCGAATTGCATTGTGAAACTACATATGTTTTTAAGGCATAAGCACTAGTGTCAAAAATTTTATTCAAAGATTTGATTAATGGTTCTCCAAATATATTAATATTTAATAACATAGAAATTATTTCATTAAACTTAAAATCTTACGAAAATATATATAATAGGATTAAACATAGATGTCCACAAATAATTGAATCAAAACTCTGAAGTCATCATCATTGTAATAAACAATTCCATTTCTAAAGTAATTAGTAAAATTAGTAGGAATATTGCCTCCAAGAAAAATCAGAATAGTAAACCTAATTGTTTTCTAATAAATAATAAACCCAATGTGTACCAGAATTTGTTGAGATGTCGAAATTAACCACAGCACACTCATTTTTGTGCATTATTTTTGGTAATTCATCAATTTTATAAACACTTCTGAAATTTTTAATATTAAATAATTTTTCATATTTTTCAATATCAATATTAGGTAATGGGGATATATTCGTTTTTTTGTCTCCCCCTTCTTTTTTGCAACTAAACCACTTCCTGATTTATTTTTCATTGCTAAATTTTGTCTCTGTTGTTCTTCTAATTCTTTTTTATTTTTTCTAGTTTGTTCATCAGAAGTGTAAGTTGCAGTAGCTCCTCCAGCTAAAGCTCCAAGTGCACCTAAAGCTGGAAATAAACATTGTAAGAATCCTCCATGATGTAAACCTTTTCCTGTTTTTTTCTTTTAATAACTTTTTGATTGTTGGTATTGATAAAGTTAATTTGAAAGCTTTTCCCTCTTTAAATTTTTTTGTTTTTTCTATAAATTTTATGTATGCCCAAAGCTCTTAATTGACCAATGGGTATATCGAATGTTATATTTATATTCGTTTATAAGTAAAATATATATAATTAATTATTAAAAGATTTTAATCCCCCATACCAATTTTCTATTTGTGAATATAGTTAAAGTAACAGCAGCAGAAGCAATTTTTTTTCACCAGTTGGAGTATTTTTATCTAACATAATTTAATTAGCTTCTTTTTTAAAATTTTATCAGCTTCGCGTCTAATTCTAAATCTTTATGATGTTTGATGTGGACTGCTATTCTAATAATTTCATTATTTTGCAGATTTATTTGTTGAATGATGATTTGTTGAGGGGTTATATCTGTCTGCCCGACTTGTTGTGGCGGCAATGTTACCTCCTAGCTGTTCGCCCTGGGGTAGTGAATTTCCAGCTGGCCAAATCCGACGGGTCGTTTACCATCGACGGGTTTTGTTTCACCCTCTTGTGTTGCACTTGGGGCACTGATTGTCCCAGTGCATTTTTCCTTCCCCTTTGCAGTATATGCACACATAGGGAGGTGATTTCTATCCTCTTGCCAAGCCCGAGTTTGTTTCAGTCACCCCTACTGATTTCGGTTCTGAGAACCTTCGCTGACTTTCCGCTGGTTGCGTCCCTTTCGCTGTGTCCAGCTGGTTGTGCTTCTGCTCTCTCTCCCTGCTCTGTTTTTTTCTGAGGCCCAAGAATAACCTGTCTCCTTCCCTTGTACCATGCTCCCGGCTTGCTTGATCCAACGATGCTGCAGAGAGCATAAAGTTCTCGGTATTGCTATGAATGAGCAGCGCTATTGCTAGCCGGTTTTCCGCCCGAACCATAGAAGCTACCGCCTCAACGATTTCCTTCTTGCTCATGTTGGGGTGTAAGTTCCTGATTATAATTATCTTTTTGGTCGCAAAGACCGTTAGGGTCTCTCCTGGCTTTTGAAGTTCTAGCACTGCTCTACCCTGTGCCTGTAATAAAGAGTACAAATTTGCAAAACGACTCTGAATGCTGCTCACGAATTCCAACTACTCTATGGTGCACTGGCTGACTGTCCACCACCAATTGCTCACTTTCCCTACTAGCTGTGCTCCTACACAATTCGGCATTTCCTGCTGGCACATCATGTACCTCTCTAGCCAAGCTGTGCAATTGTTGAGGAAGGCCTGTGGATCTTCGTTGGCTAAGCCCGCAAATGTGGGTAGGCACTGGAAACAGGCAGGATTTGTGCCTGTTTCGACGGCTCTTGTTATTGCAGTCATAATTTCTAGTGTGGTACTGCTGGACGGCGGAGGCCATGCGAAACTCGTAGGTCGTAGTGGTACAGTTCGAGTTGCTTCGAATCTTATCGACAGTTGGGTTGGAAATAGGCCAGTGGCCTGTGATGCACACTGGCCAATTCCGCTCCCACTTCTGACCTAGCTAGTTGTGAATCCAAGGTACACTGCCAGCTCCGGAACCTCCCTACCATTTGGTTCTCTATGTATCGCCCAGTCAGGCATTGCCAGTGAGTGAGTCGAATGCATGTTTCACGTCCCAATGGTTTCTTGGTTTCACGGTCGACAGTTGTCCTGGTGACAATGTCGCAGTGACTGGCAATGTCCTATTAGCAACTCGTCCATTATTTACCGATGCCTGAAAAGTGTTTATTTGCATGTTGCACAGAGGATGTGTCCCTGCTGGTCCGTCGTGTTTCTGTTTGTCTTAAGAACTCAGGATAGTACTTTTATATTATGTTTTATGCAATGTTTTATAGTACATGAAAGTTATTTGCAGCAGACTGTTTAACACAGCATATCCAAGTGATATTAATTGTGTAAGTACAGTGACATTCCCCCCGCATAAGTAATATTGAGTGTTTGGCATATGTCATGTTAGTTTAAGAGGGCACGCACTTTCATTTCTTTCAGATAGCTATTTGACACTGGCGCGGGCGCTTGGCGCCGCTGCAGTGGCCATGCTGGTATCTTTGACTTGGCACTCTGAGACGACGGTAGCGTGAGAGGAATTCTTTGCGACCTGCCCTCGGTATACAACATTTCCGGTTGCAATTCATTTCAACATGGAATAGTTAACATAAGTGACTGGAACTTTTCTCATTTTGTGCAATACCGAGTGTCGGAACTGCTAACTTATCCAGCATGGGTATGTAACTTTTCAACCTAATTCATTTATAGGCTAAGGCTGTTTTTCGTAATGGGCTATCGGCAGGCCCTGGAGTGCCGAGATCGCATCAATAGCATCAATGACTTCAGGATTGTAAGTAACAAGCTTAAATAAAACTAATGTGAGGCACTCCAGCATTTTATTGTGTTTTTACCCTGGAGTTAACTTAGGTCACGGCATCCTTAAGCCCGAAGTAATTAACTGCAGTGTTTTCGAGTTTGTTTATGCATTAAGAGGTCCTGTCCCCTTGACAGAGTAACTTCTGTGTGAATAAAAGTTCTGTCTACACCCTACACTCTCGTGGTAGTACAGACTGCCAGCTTAACTTCTGTATAGGTAAGTGAGCACAACGACTCCACAACATCAGCATCGACGGAGACGCCAGGGATCCACATGGGCCGTCGTCCGACGACCACCATTTGCTCTACCTAGAGCTGGTGCCGGGCACAACAGCCACTTTGCCCTGTCTGAAAAGTCAGGCGGGACGAATACAGCATCCCTGAGCAGTCCGAACATGTCACTTAACCAAGCTAATCCTAACTTATTGATAGGTGATTACAAGGAGTATGTGTGCAGTTTTTATTAACACTTTGCGGAAAAAGAACAATAATTAATAATGGGAGCAAATGACTAGTTAAATTGTGTTATTTAACTGTGTTATATCTAATAATATCTAACTTAACTAAAAATTATTTCACTATAGGTGAATCGCAAAGGGTGTCTGACCAAATGCGCTATCGTGCGTCGGCATATGGACAATAAGGTCTCGCAGAATTAGATCTTATTTTCATACAGTTTAATGACTGTATTTTAATCCTGTTAATTCTTATTGTACTTTGTGCAAAGTGTGATAGTACAGCAGCACACCAGCACCTTTGATTCACCTAACATGAAGTTAGGTTAAGTCAGGTATTCACGAAATTAATGGGGTTAAACGACACAGTTTAGAAAATTAAGGCAGTTTTAATTAAACAGAAATTTTGTTACTTTATGTATTTCTATAGGGATATAGTAAGTTCTTAGTTACTGTTAATTTTATTAAGCATAGTACAAACCTTTAGGACTTTGGTGGCAATAAGGCAAATGAATTTGCATTTTATATACAAATTGAATAACTCATATACAAAACTAGACAAATAAGTGTTCATACCTACAGGTACTGCCTATTATGAAACAAGTGCAATAATTTTACTATTAATAATGTTGTTCTCCCACATTATTTTTGTGTGGCAACCCTCATAAGTACAGGATAGGTACACGAATTTGAGACTGCAGCTTTGGAGTTAAAATTAATTCTCTGGGAAGATGCAACAAATAATTAAAATATGTGTTATTAAAGTATAACAAATAATTACAGATTCACGCTTGGACATACAAATTTAACGACGCAAGTTGAATAATAGCCATTTCGCTGTACTTCTTCCATAGAAACTGCCTTGCAACGAGTTGTTTGCATTTAAGATGGCGGCGCATATGAATATCTATTGTAGTCGACTTCAACAACGTATAAACATATAATCGTAGAAAATAGAACTCGCCACTTATTTAACACTCCCCCTTAAGCGTCCATGCGACGTTGGTGTAATGAAGCAGTTTTTATGTGTGTCAGTGCTTGAGCGGCCGAGTATAGAGTTACGTTAAATGGTGAGTCGTGGTCATGGCAATTTGTTTTAGGGCTTGCTTAGTGTGTTTTAATAATTGTGCTGCGTAGTTTTCTCTTGTTTGAGGGCTTGCAGTTAGTATTTTTCTAAATTCTGATTTGGTTGCCTGCCTTAATTTATGTTTCGGCGAAACAGAATTCTTGCTTGCTGTGTGTTCTGCTGTTTTAATGTGTAGTTTTTAGCTTTGTCCATGGCCCAATTTCTCTTTCAAGGTAAATTGATTTTGCTGGTGTTTCCACGACTCACTTGTGGGAGTAGATTTCATGTTGTGCTCATCTCTTTTTTTAATCACCGAAGCTGTGCTTGGGTCCTCGCACTGCCTCCAAGATGTGCCCATTTTTAATGTACATTTTGAAGCAGTTTTTAAATTTTATTTTATTTTAAGGGTGCTGTGATGGGCCTTTTTTGGTCGCCTTCATGGCCTCCCAAGTAGCAAACAACAAGCAGATAACAGTTGGCCAACTGTTGGCACAGGTGGTACATGTTCGCCCAAATGACTGTGTTTTCTTATGTGGTACACAATAAGACCACGTGAACAATAGTGACTGTATTTGCTTGGGAAGTATTTTTGATGTGGGCCATTAAACACTAATTAATTGACAGAATTTAATGTATGGCCCACAAGTTAACTTCAGTGAATCACCCACTAGCATCTTAGAACAGAAGAAAAACATTTGGCTGATGTATGCCAAAGAGTATGAAAATAAGATCATTTTTTCCATATAATCTCATGTGGTAGACAGGTTCAATTCTGATAGATAGGCATCAACATGTGGCTAATTATGGGCCACTTATCACAAAATGACTGACAGAATTTCATATGTGGTCCACAAGCAAACATCAGTGAAACACCCACAGGCATCTTAGATCATGTAAATAATGTGTGACTGATATATGCCAAAGAGTATGATTATAAGATTATGTTTGTGCATAAAGCACTCGCGTGGTAGAATGGTTCATTTCTGATAGTTGGGCACCATCACGTTGCAAATGGTGGGCCATTTAACACAAAATGACTAACGGAATTTCATATATGGAGCACAAGCATGACGTGTTCCTGACGTCCATGTATACCTTGTGCTTCTTTGTGCTACCACAGACGCATCAACCACACAGCAACACTCGACCGATCGTTATTAGGTCGCTGTCCAGATCAGTGCAGGTCGACAAGAATGGCATTTACACTTTTCTTGCCGCCCTGCAACTCGTGGCCGCGGACCATAATATTTTATATTCATCACAAGAGGTAGCTCTCGTGATCAATTTATGTGTGTCCTAAATGAGTGTGTCCCATAAAGTCACAACCATTAGACGCAACAGCCATTAGAGGAAACACTGGGGTAAACGGCGCTGCTTTATCCCAAAGCTTTTCAATGTGCGCGATGTCAGAGGGCCTCGTGGCCGAATCCGCAGTGCGACGTGGTTCCAAGATGTATCAAAAGATGAGGAATAATATTTCCAGAAGAAGTGCAAAGTGGCGAGCGTCTCCCTAGCAGCATTAGTATATTAGAGCAATTACAGTCATTTTTAGCAATGATTGCACCATACTTAACTAGGGAAGCGGCCCGCTTTATCATAGAGAGTTGGTTAAATGTCATAGAGGACAGGGCATAGCTCCGCCCCTAATCATGAGATGCGTGTGTCGTCATATCCTTACGCTTTTTGGTAATTTTCGCCATAACTACATACGCTGACATTCATTTATTATTTATGACAGCGTACATTGAGAATCAGCCACATAGGGCATCATCTCATTTAATATCACCCTTCAAGTGCGGTGACATAGTCATGACGCCACATTCTTAGCCATATCTGGGGCTCCGGCATTCACGGGTGTCACCAACGTGTTTTGGTTCATTGTTCATAATTATGTACAGTGCTAGTTTCTTTAAACATGATAATTATGAAGTTATGTTTTTTCATGTTCGCATTTGGTGTGGGCCTCGCCGGACGTTCGGCGAGGCCGCGGCCATGTTCCTCAGTCAGAATTCAGCACTCTGACAGTCGGCAGGACAGGCGGTAAACTCCCACGTACCCCCATCGGCACTTCAATTTAGGCTGCATATTTTCACCGCAATAGTTCAAATTAGTTCAAGAACGTTTAATTACTTTTATTATATCCGAGGCGAGAACTTCCTGCATCCTGAGGTAACATTCCAGGACTTCACGCATCGGACGCGTTCTTCACTATTAATCGCCATAAGGCCATCGCCTTATTTTACAGTAGCGTACATTTTCAGCAATAAAACTGTCGTACATTGACCGACGTGTTTTATTGCTTTTACTCTCCTGAGTTCATCGGGTACTGACCCCCAATAGCAGCATCATTTTTAGTGTATTTCAGTGTATATGTTTTGCATTTACGGATCCTGCCTCCCTTAAGCAGAGTAAATTCAGTGGTAATATCGGCATTCGAAGTGGCCGACAACTTCGTCCCTTAGAAACGGAAATTTTTTTAAATCAACTTAATTTAATTGGCAATTAAATTAACTCTCTTTCAAATTGACCGTGTATCCAGAGTAGCCACAGGCCGTCGGCTGTACGACCTCATTCATCATCGTTCGCTCTCCGAACGTAGCGCCGAGCAACACTATCAGTTACTGTTCTACACCTGCTCCCAGGTGGGACACGAACACTACACAGCACCTTTGGAGGCGCAGTATGTCAAGCAAATATCTGTGAAACACCCATAGGCATCTTAGAGTATGTAGAGAATTGTTGGTTATATTTGCCAAAGAGTACAATTAATTCACTTTATTTTTTCTTTCTCACACATATATGAAGTAAAGATAATATGTGGCATTGCAATAAATAGGAAAAAAAATCGTTTTTAGACTGAAAACCTGCATAACATAACACATAAAATAATTCGTTATTTCGCATTTTAAATTCTACCTGAAAGTAACCCGAAACTAAAATATCTAGTCTTTTAAACTAAACACAGAAATTCCAGTATAGACTTTTATTACTAAAATTAATTGTGTATATATCAAAGGTAATAATGTGCATTTATACATGTAGAAACTATTTAGATCAATACACGGTATAGTAGTTACTAGCATTCTAGACTGTGAACGAAGGGTTTGTGAGTTCGATTCCAGGTTCTTCGAAATATATTTAATGACTGTGAAAAAATGCTAAAGATAACATATATGAATATGGTAAATTAATCAATATTACTTGGGGTAAAACATAATTATATTTTAGCTTTGAAAATGCATGGCAAGCTGCTTCTATGTGGGCCACAAGTGGGCAATAGCTGGGCCACAAGTGGCTTGCCAACAGTTGGCTGACGACATGTGATTTACTTACGGCAGGCCAGAAGCAGAAAGCCAGTGGGCCACACTGCTGCCACGCTTGGCCCACTGATGGTGCTCACATGTTTGGGGTGCAGTTGGTTACGCAGAGGCTATTTTGCTACATGGACGTTATCTGAACAGTGTCCCAGATGTGGCACACTGCAATAGGCATCACGTGGGACTCCAGCATCTCCGGGTGCATTACAGTGGTCGACTGATTGTTAACTGTTTATGGAAACCGTAGGTGGGCCGCTCGTGTACAAGCAGATTTGCACAAGTGGGCCAACTGACTTTTGCTACTTGGACTGTTATCTCGTATGGAGCTAGGTCGACCACCAAGATAGTTTGTGACACAGCCGCTTGGAGCGCTGATATTGCGCTTGGAATGTGGATATTTGCATGCGTGATTTAATTTTTTTTTTTTTTTTTTTTGCAAATGGTAGTGGCAATGTTTTTACAAGTGGCGATTGAGGTTAAGTTTGTTTGAATAAATGTTATTAGTTTCTGATTTTTTTTTTATGGTGTACACTAGAAAATGTGTGCCAGAGTGTCGGGACCAAATTTCTGTAAGACACGGATCCCCGCTTGTGTCGGATTCAAGCTCATATGGAAATGCAAAATATCATCACCAAAGTTCGTAGGATATTGTTCTGATTCGTCCTGACTCTCAGGAACGTCCAGACAAATTAACAAGGGTGCAGTGTAACACAAATTAAAATGAAAGACCTAATTAAGACATAACAAATCACTCCTTTTATTAACAAGCTATCTTTACATGAATTCGCCAAATAATCAAAAGCTACAGTTCATCTAATCGGGTTCAGTTCTTTTCTCTAGTCTCTTAGTAATCTCTCAACTCTATCGACTACAACTCTCTATTTTCTATATATGTTGAACTCTAAGTTAAAAATTTCTGTTGCTATAATCTCCGACATGCTAGCCTAGCTTGACGGTCCCCTTTGTGCCTACACTGTCTTATGCTTACCACTGTGGTTTGCTGGTGGAGTCGCTCTGCTCGGCTCACGGGCGATTGGGCTCCCCGCCGGCCTCGTGTCGACATTGTGCGGCCCTCGACTGTTGTTGACCCTAGGCGCAGTTCTGCAGCATTCTTCTCACGGCCTGGATGCATTCTCTGAACAGTCTTGGGTGATGGTGTTTTTTTGAGGGGGGGGGGCGTAAGGGCACGTGTGTGTCCCGTATATATACTGTGGAGTGCCCCTGGCCTTTTCCTTCATGCCACGCTGTTTACCAAACACTGGACGGTGCCTGCCTCGGCAACTCGCTTCCTTCGGACTCTACTTGCCAGGCTCCCCAGGCCTTGCCCGAAACATGGCCCCCTGTTTCCACAAAAACCGAACGTCCTCGTTCGTTAGGCCATTTGCTGCAGGGTGGCGGCGTTTGTCATGGTGGCGTCTTGCTGGGGAGTGCCAGGGGTCAGAGACCACTTGGACCCCCACCCTTCCCCCCTTACCAAATAACCCAACCTCACAGCATCAGGATACCGCCGGAGCCCCTCTTACACACGCTCGCGAGTTATGGTGCAGTGGTTTATACATGTCTATTGAATGTCCTCGTGCATCTATTATCAGGGACCTGTAGGCGCAGAATGGGACTGCTCACTTTTGGCTGACTAGTCTAATTTGACAAATTGAATATGTATTAATTTAAAAGTAATACATGTGATACTACTATGCATGTATATTATAATGATGCTAATTGTGCTAATTATTTAATGTTTGACACTGTCACAGTTGTGAATTCATGATTACTTATCTTCCACTATGAGTCACCTCTGTAATAATATAATTTGTTTTGCTTCCTGTAGGTGCATATATATATATATATATATGGGAGTATGCTCGGCACCAAGTAACACACAAACACCAGGATTATGTCTGTTGCACCAATAATGGAGCACATTTGTAAGATCAGCAGAATCAATATTAACACTAATTACAGGTACTTATAACTAATACAGAAAATTAGCAATAAACAGAATATTCCTTTTCAAATTTTATTATGTCAAAAGTTTTGTTATTAAAATAGAATGATTAGGCAATTTGTATATAATATATTTGTTTTCCCCTTGTTTGTATTTAGAGACATTTAAAATATAAAACATGTACCGTGCATTCAGGTATATAGAGCATTAAAGAATTAAGTACTTAATTGTTTTGCAACAGTGTTGTGTTCCACAGACGGCTCAAAACTTCATTGACTAGAAAATACCGTGTGCAAATACTAAATTTGTTTGTTTGTATTTTAAACCTTTAAACATTAAAACACTTATCATGCATTCAGGTACAAAAAGCATTCAGAATTTATATATTAGATTCATTTACTATAAAAACGCCGTGTTCCACTGACACCTCCAACCTCATTAACGAAAACATCTATAGCCTGGTTCACACCTGAACGCACCGATATGAAACAGCGTTTAGTTTAGGGGTTTTTATCGCACTAATTACGTGCATTTTAACATGTGTAATGCAAGATATAATGAGGGTATCTCATGACAGCATAAGTATTATCAAAGACTTAAGTATTTCCTTCATCGAGTCGTGATGTCGACATGAAGGTACCAATCCAATTTGTCTCATAAAACGTCGCTCTGATGGGGCAAGCCGCTGGCTTTAGTACGTCGCAAACAACCTCTGGAAAGGCTCGAATGAGAGCGGAATCTAACAACCCCGTAAGTTTAATGACTTTCAAGGGCACAATGGCCAAAAACAATTGAAAATCAATTTCAATATCAAAGGCAAATATACTTTAAAACTAAATGACTCACACCCAGAATAAATGTGTGAAGTGCTTACCAGTGTAAACATAGGTGGTTCAACATTAGGAAAATAATGTGCCAGAATGTAATTCTCTCACCAAAATCTTAATGTGCGTATTAAAATGAATACACTTATTAAAAACATTATAACACAAACCGAAAGGCGGCGGCCTGCAGCACTATCAGAGTGCCTGTGGTTGAACACTTTAAAAACTTAGGCTAAAAATAATTATACGCAACAAACTGTTCAGGGGCGCCTGTAGAATAAATATATACTGGCCAATCAAAGCCCTGAACAGGAAAATGATACAACGCGAAATTAAATTATTAAAATATCCGCGAAATGAGCTGATCGTGCAAGAAATAGCATGAAACGTGTTGCTGGCGCAAAGACAAGTTGTGCACCGCACCTAAAGCCAACCTGGTAGAAAATACATCGTAACTCGAGGGAAAGTATTAATATTATTCAGCAATATTAGAAAAAACAGTACCATTCCAAAAGGGAGTACAACGACTAGGCTACCACACAAAGGTACAATTAAAATCTATCGATCTACCACACTAACTGATAACACAATTTTATAAAAAATTTAAAATGCCCAAACAACTACCACCCCTTCAACTCCCTACCGATATAATCTTCTTACGCCTCTCTCACCGACTTACAAAATTTACCATTAAGCTAAAAGTCCAGATATTACTTTTGTGTGGCATGCTGCTGCCAAATTTGAATTATGGCTGGTTCCCCATCTATCCGTATGTCGTAGACTTTATCGAAGTAACATGATAAGAGTAGTCATGTCCTCCTGTCTCGGCGGAGAAGTAGCGAGTGCCAGCGGAAAAAATAATATTAAAATCCTAAACTCCGAATAGTGTGATGCTAATGGATGGGAATTAGGTGGGGGTAAAAAAAAGGAGGAGGGAAGGTAATCGATACCATTACATGGAGGTCGACTCGAGCGCTGGCGTAAATGCAGAAAATTGGCGAGGCTGCGCGGCGCTAGTGAAGCCTAATAAACGAAACAGTTCAAACTTTGCGCAAGGTAGATAGTAACCAGCAGGTTAACGTCGAAACAGTTAATTAAGCTCAAGGCAACTACCTTCCATTGCAATATCCTCCCCTAAAAATTTATTTATGTCTAAACACTGTTCAAAGCCATCTCAAGCACCCTGGTCACCTGGTCACAGTACACACAAGTAACAGTGCACATTTGAATAAATAATACTTCGAAGAGTAGATCGAAGAAAGGAAAAAGCCAGTATGGCAACGTTTGACGAAATATACCACCAACATGATAGGAGACACTCACCTTCATCAAAATAGACAGTTCAACGATTGGGTATCATCCCCGGGGATGATATGAAGTAGACCAGGATCCTCCAGCCCTCACCCAGATGTCTTCTCGTGCGCTCGAAACAGGGAAGGGGGGAGGGTGCCAAGAGCGCTAGAAGTCCAGGCGGAGACCCAGCCGCCGCAGCACAGCCGCTTCATCACCTCCGAACGCATCGGGAAAGACGGGTAAAGCACGAAAATATAGGAAATTAGAAATTGGAAAAACGTCCAAACCATCAATACAGAAAGGGGATGCATTGTGACACTTACAAAGAAAGAATACAAAATGCTTATAACTATTACAGGCAGAGGGGAACCAATTAATTTCTCTGCACATACATCTTCAACTGACTTACGTGCATTTTCTATAAAGATAACCGGTGGAGAGGCTGACAAGACGCACAGTAATGGGTGCAAGAATTTTATCAACCCTGAAGGGGCCGACAAATTTAGGCAGAAGTTTACTAGAAATACTATTAACTAGGTCAGCTAGGGAGAAGCTACGGCAAACAATAAGGTTTCCTACTTTAAAAGCAGTAGGGGATCTAACCATATTCAAACGGGTGTTAACTAAATTTTTTGCCTGACCCACCTTGACGCGCACCCGACGAACAACTTATCCCAGTTGGCGTCGGAGAGGGGAGAAGGAAAATGAGGGATACCCCAAATATTAAGTAACGGATGACTCAGGGAACGACCAAAAAGGGAAGGGAAGGAGATACCCCTGTTGAACCAAGCAAGGCACTGTTAAATCCTACATTGACTAAATCAAGGTCTTGGTTCCAAAGGTAATGATCATGGTCGTAGAAATAGTTAAACAGGCTTTGAGCTCTTCGTTAAAATGCTCGACCTGATAACCTTTAGTAAAATAGGGACTGGATGCGAAATGTTTTATCGACCATCTAAAACACATATCCTGATAAACAGTGAAAGTAAAATATCCAGCATTATAAGTTAAAATTTTGACAGGGGCACTGAAAAGCTTCCAGACATGATCATTCAAGGCCTTTAAAATGGTTGAGGATTTCATATTCTTGAGTGGTAATAAAATTACGAATTTGGAAAAGATGTCGAGCAGGATTAAAACACAGATGTTACCTCTTTCGATCTAATAAGACCACCGAAAATGTCCATGTGAACAGTTTCCCAAGGAACTTGAGGGAGTTGTACGACATTTTGACCAAAATTGGTCTGCGGGGCCTGCTTGCATTTTTTGCAAGTATCACAGGATTTAACAAAGTCCGACACCTGATTTTTTTATTTTGGCCAGGCGAAATGTGCAGAAATTTTATTAAAGGTTTGGCTTACTCCTTGATGGCCCCCAAAGACTCAGTAATGTTAGTAAGACAACACCATTGGCTCCAAGGATGCTGAAATGACCGTCTTCCTAGATCGACCAGATTTCCCCGTAAAATAAAAGATGTCCTTATCAACCACATGTGGTAAAACTTTGCTGTCATTTAAATCTTGAACAACCTTAGAACAGAAATCATCATACATTTGCACTTGGTGCAACTATATAAAACATTCTGGAAAGCGCTGTACTAAATGTAAACTCGCGACGGGGGTTTCCTCTACTCCCTCGAAATCCTCAGGGTCGAACATACGCGACAACGCATCGCCGATCTGATTATCCTATCCCCAGATGTGGTGAACCTTAAAACGGAATCTGAAAAAACGGAGAACCCTGTGTCCTATCTCCCCCATCTGCTGTGGGTGGTTTAATGCCCAGGAAAGAGCCTGGTTACGGTGTAAAGATCACATTCATCGTGTTCGATATATTGCGCAAACTTTCCCAGGCCAAAGATGCAAGCTAATGTTTCCTTCTCATGTATTCCCAGTTTGCTCTCTGCATCCGTAAGTGTATGGCTGGCAAAGGCAACTGGGGCCAATCCTTCCTCAACATGTTGTCTTAAAGCGGCTTCTAAAGCCACTGACGGTCATCGACCTGGAGAACAAATCTTTTAGAAAAATCGGGAAGATGCAAAACAGGAGGGGATGACAGTTTTTCTTTAAGTTTGACAAAGGCAATTTCTTGTTCAGGAGCCCAGTGAAAATCCACTTCTTTCGTTTTCAATTTATTTAAGGGGCAGCTAGCTCTGAATAACGATCGATAAACCTGGCATAATAGCCCATGATACCCAGAAATTTCTTAATGCCTTTTTGCGTCTTAGCCGTGGAAAACCCAAAATGGAAACAACATGGTCAGGGTCGATCAAAAGTTGGCCATCACTAAACATATACCCTAAAAATTTGACTCTATGAGAACCCAAGGTGACTTATCAGGATTCACTTTATGCATCCTAGTCAAAACCTGTTTCGAATGCATCAGATGAGAAGCCCTATTCTCACCGTAGACAATAAAGTCATCAATGAAATTAAAAAGTAATTTAAATTTAAAATCCAACAAAACATTATCCAGTACACGCGACAATGCTTGGTTCCCAAAGTTGGAACCTGTGGGTAACCTAGTAAATTCTAATTGTCTCCAAGGGGTACTGAATGCGGTATATTTCCTGCAAGATTCGTCAAGTAAACATTTATGAAAACTATTATTCAAATCAAGCACGGAAAATACTCGTGTCTTGCTTAGATGTTGAAGAGCGCAGTATATGGTGGGAAGAGGGAAAGTGTCCTTACGTTTTTTTTTTTTAATTAACGAACAAATGATTGACGACCAGACAGTATTGGTCGCTATCCCTCTTCTGCACCAGAAACCCGGGCGAACAGTAATCTGAGTTGGACGGAACGATTACTCCAGCAGACAAAAGTCTATCAATAATCTCCCGGAATGCCTGAAATTTGGGAGGGGGCACTTGAAATGTCTATCCCGGACCGGGATGTTATCGGTAAGGGTAAACTTATATGGGAGGACGTCGCACGTCCCGATTTTTTTAAATAATAACATCCTAAAATTCTTCACGTAGACTACTAAGGAGTGACTGGAACTCCTGATCACTCTTACCCCTTGAAGAGGAGACAATGGAGCTAATACTTACAGGATCATCCTCGATATGCAAACCCACCCATATATTGGGTGCAAATCCAAACTTAGATAACCCCCATATATATTAACCGTAGCTCTAGCCCTCCCCAAAAACTCAAGTCCCAGAATACAAATCTGGGAAATAGATGGAAGAACCCAAAATGCAAAAATTAAGAATAATTTACCTATTTTAAAGTGGATGTAAACAACCATATTAGTTTTTATTACATCGGCATTGGTGATACACAGACACTTTTCAGGCTTTATACTAATTATACCACTAAACACAATTTTATCTTCCAGAAGCTGAATAAAAAGGTTTCACTAATCAAACAGTGCGTCACCCCAGTGTCTACGAATGCAAGGCAATTCCGCCCTCCACAAGTAACCATTACCTGGCAATGTCTAAAAGCATGCGGACTTGGTTTAAAAACGCAGGTGAAAGGGCCACTCCTATCAATCACGCAACCTTTCCCACCTGTTTACAAAAGTTACGTAAATGGCCTTCCATTCTGGAACGGAAACATCTTCGTTGCGCCATACTGATTTTATCGA
This sequence comes from Dryococelus australis, assembly GCA_029891345.1. Classification (NCBI taxonomy): domain Eukaryota; kingdom Metazoa; phylum Arthropoda; class Insecta; order Phasmatodea; family Phasmatidae; genus Dryococelus; species Dryococelus australis. The sequence goes on along the minus strand of CM056994.1, from coordinate 58,751,854 downwards.
GGGGGCAAAAGGCAGCAATATGCCTAACTTGAGTACAATTGGTTCAACATGGCCGTGTGCCTCGCTGATCAACACTGAATGTAGACGAAACACTACCAGCGTAACTTCCACGGGACCTACTAGAATTTGAAACACCTACAGTGGACGAGGGATATAAAGCCTGATATTGCATAGACGTCATTAACCTACCCTAAATTTCCGCCGAAATCTGACGTAGCTTGGTTCAGGTTGCGGGGGCAAACACCATCATTGAGTATGTCTTAACAACGGACGCAAAGTTGACAATGATAATATTAACTAAATCTTGTTCAGTCAAACTCAAACAAAGGATCTTGTGATACATAGTGATGGATCTTAAAACGTAGAAAGCTGCTGTTAGGATGACATATCAACGCGTCATGTAAAAGCTGGAGAATATGATCTTGTAATTTTATCATTATAGCCATCAATAAATCCTCCTCGGGCCACAAGTGCAACAGTACAATTTTAGATATGGCAATAAAAAGAGCAAAATATTATCGGGTTAAAGAGAAGTCAGAGCCGGGACTTGGTCCAGAGAAAAGAACAACAATTTGTTTGAGGAACAAAAGGGCTGTGAACTCACCGCCGCCGCGAAACGTTTCTGGGCCATGTGCGATGTCTCCGCCGCCACATCCTGGGCGCGTAAAGCATAGATAGCGCTGCGCCTAAGCTGTATTACCATGCTGGATTCTTCATAATGAAACTAGGTCTTCAATAAGACCCTGTAGCTCGTCCCTATGTAGGCTATAGACCGATCTGACACACCCCGCATTCGACATCATGAAACACAAATATAAATAGAATGAGTAGAGTGAGCACAGATAAATTTGCACCAAAAATGTGCAACTGTGTAAGACAATGGAATCATTAATATCACTTATGATAGGTACCTACCACTAATAAGAAAGATAGCAATAAACAGTATATGCACTCTCAAATTGTAATGTATTAAAAAAGTTTTCATATCAAAATAGATTGACTAGACAATGCTGTGTACAATATACTTGTTTTCCCCTTATTGGTATTTAGAAACATTAAAAATATAAAACACATACCGTGCATTCAGGTACATAGAGCTTTAAAGACATAAGCATTAAATTGTTTTACGATAGTACCGAGTTCCAATATTGGCTCATGACTTTGTTGACTAGAAAATACCATGTGGAAATACTTAATTGGTTTGTTTGTGTTTTAAAACTTTTAAAATTAAAACACGCATCGTGCCTTCAGGTAAATAAAGCATTAATAATGTATACATTAGTTTCATTTACAATAAAAACGCCATGGTCCACTGACGGCTTGAACCTTATTACCGAAAACACCTAAGACCAAGTTCAGGCCTAAACGCACCGATATGAAACAGAGTCTAGTTCAGGGATTTTTATCGCACTAACTACGTGCATTTTAACATGTGTAATACAAGACATAATGTGGGTGTCCCACGACAGCTTAAGTATTATCAAAAATTTTAAATTTCCTTCGTCGAGGCTTGGTCTTGACGTAAAGGTACCAATACAATTTGTCTCATAAAACGTCGCTCCGACGGGGCAAACCTCTGGCTTTTGTACGTTGCAAACAAACTCCAGAAAGGCTTTGCACGAGAGCGGGATCTAACAACCCCATAAGTTTAATGACTTACGATGGCACAACTGCCAAAAGTAATTCAAAATAAATTTCCATATCAAATGCAAATATACTGTAAAAGGTAATGACTCACGCCCAGAATAAATGTGTGATGTGCATAAGGAAAAAACTGGAATTTAATACTCTCGCCAAAATCCTAATATGCATATTAAAATGACTACACTGATTAAAAGCATTATAACAAACCGAAAGGTGGTGGCCTGCAGCCCTATCAGAGTGCCTATGGTTGAATACTTTAAAAGCTTAGATTAAAAACAATTACACCCAACAAGGTGTTCAGGAGCGCCTGTTGAATAAATAATTACTGGCTAATCAAAGCCCTGAACAGAAAAATCAAACTACACAAAATTAAATGATTAAATTATACGCGAAGTGAGCTGATAACACAAGGGATAGCATGAAATGTGTGGCTGGTGCAAAGACAAGTTGGGCACCGCACCTAAAGCCAACCTGGTAGAAAATACATCATAACTTTAGGAAATATATTAATAATATTCAGGAATATTAGAAAAATAGTACCACTTCAAAAGGGAGTACAACAACTAGGCTACGACTCAAAGGTACAACTAAAATTACTCGATTTACCACACTACAGATTTAACAATTTTATAAAAATTCAATTGACCCATATTCACCCGAGCTGTGCAAGGATGCAAAAGAAGTAGTTGCCGTGCACATTAATATATAAGGATATTCCAAGGCAAATAAGCTACATGCAAAGATACTCAGTGTTAAATAAAGAAACCTTTATACCTGCCTTTGCCCATTTTTCAGTGTAGGTGTTTTATTGTTTTTTATTGTTTTCATTCTCACGTGTTTCCATGTAAGCTTTGTGCTGTTTATCAGTTTGAGTGGTCGCCCACTTGAATGGCGAATTCAAATATACGTGTCCTGTGTGACACATCTAAAACAGCAATTGGAACCGTTCTTTTACAAGAGGATCCCCAAGATAAGTCATGCCACATAATAGTTTTCGCATCAAAGAAGTTATCTAGTCCAGAATTGCGATGTTCAGCAACGGAACGAGAACTTTCTGCGGTAAAATACTTTTGTAGTTATTTTATACAGTATCTGTACGGCTGCCACTTCATTGTAGAAACAGACCATGCTAGTCTCCGTTATTTACGAACTATGGCTAATCATAGTCTACGAATTAAGAAGATGACAATAGTTTTAACTGAGTACGATTTCGATCCTCGAATTGTGAAAGGCAAACTTAACATCGTAGCCGATGTGCTAAGTCGTATACCGACTCATAGTGCAACAAAAAAACACAAGTCATACACCTACATGATAAGACGTACCAGGTGAAACCAGAACTTTCTCACTGTACATCTTTATTTAAGGCACTTGCAGAGGTTTTGAATCAGGATTCTAAAGAAGATGAGGAGATTAAGAAAATTATTCATAAGTACAATGTAATTAATTGGACAGGGATTAAACAATACATTAAACCCTAGTGGCAAACAAAAGACAAATCTATTGTTAGAAAAACAATTTTGAATTGAGACTATCTCCCAGCATATGCTATAGCCGAGATTATTTTTCCATTATTTTCAGGTTAATTTAGAGATAATTACGCAGCACAGTTCCAATAAAATATCTGCCGCTTGTGTTGAACCCCTAGTCCATTGCCACATAATTGTCATTAAGGATAAAAACCAAATTTATTATTTACTAGTGTTTCTGGACGAACAATAGTACATCAGGATCGACGATGATAGGCAATTGTATTCATTTCCAATATCCGATTATAGTTCGCCGTTTTTAGGATAATATGCCAATGATCCTCACATTGCCAAACTGAAAGCAGCTCTTTTAAATCCGGAAGATGCCGAACCTAGGTATAGGAGACTTGCGAGGCGATATGGCATACCTGGAAATGGTGAAATTTTTCTCAAGGGCAGTACCCCTTTCGGGGACCGCAAGTTGACATTTATGCCTACCCTGATCAGTTGTAATCTGTAATGGTGTGCCAAAGCGAACTATCCTAGTGGTGTAGAATACTCGGGCCACAGTTGAGGCTTCGATGTTCGCCACAGGCACGCCTGCTTCTGGTCACCTGGTGAAGCAGTCAATGATCATCATGAAATAGCCGGATCCCTGTGAAACTGGCATGGGACCAGCTAGGTCTACATGGACATGGTCAAAATAGTCCATTAGTGCCCTTGACACAGTCTATTAGCACTCTGTGCCGTACTTACAGCTTACGCTCACGTACCCAGCGGCCGTGGTGCTTTACCGCCATAGGGATAAAACAAAATTCACCTCGTAATTTGCATGTTCATTAATTTATGTATACAAACACAGCTAGCAATATTCGGGAAATAAACCACAGATTTGTAGTGCTGGGGCATACGCATACGGAATGTGATTCCGCCCTTTCAATCATTAAGAGAGCCAAAAAGTATACATTTCAGAACATTAATAATCATTAATCATGCGGTGGATAAGAATTGCCAAAATAAAGCAGCCTTTCAGCGCAGAAGTGATCAAGAGGAAGAATTTATTGACTTCGGTAAGCTTGTCCAAAAAGGCGGCTCACTAGTTTAAAACGCCAAGACAACAAATAAGCAATGATTCTAGCACAATAAAGAAGCAATTGGTGAGCTTCACTACACAGAGGGTTTAGAAACAAGGGAACTTTTTGAAGTCTTGGATATTAAAAAGAAGAGGGAAAAGAAACACCTTTCCTAAGACTCTGCACATCCTAAATGAATCGTCTGTCCCTATCAGACAAGAAAAAAAAGAGATCTTGTTGATATGCTTGCTCTAATAGAACAAGAATGCCATGAATTTTACGGGAATTTGTGATGTGATGACGTACCTGACATTGATCCAGGCTTGATGGAAATCGACCGAGATGACGAGTGAATAATGCACCTAGGAAGACAAGTGAATAATATGCTGTAACAAAAAAGTGATTACTGTCACTTTTTGCCTTGTACAGATGTATATGTGTGCTTAAAAGAGGAAGCAGTAAAAACATAATGTTATTCCTTATTTGTATATGTGGTTTTGTCATATAAATGTGTCACCGTAAAGTATTAAGTCCTGAGTATCAGGTACCACAAGAGAAACTAATATTTGAGGAAATCCAGGTGGGTCCATTAAATTGTACAAAACCTCCTCAATATTATTTTCGTAGTTTTTTTTTTCGGAAGGTATAACTGGAATCCGATTGGAAGTGTAATTTATGATATCAACTAATGGTAAAATGACGTTTGTTGGAAGCCATTCGGTTCAAGAGCCTGGTAAATATAGTTCCTAGAAAACTTAAAATTGTTCTCTTGTAAAATTTAGTTTTTTGTACTTTCCTGATTTTTCCTCAACATCAGCCACACTGACATACCGATTCAACTAGGATGCGATAATGGCTCGCTACACGAATGAATACAGACAGCCTACTGTACGAATTCTGAACCGAGGACTTCTTTCACGACATGGTTGCAGATAAACGTTTTTTGAGCTGAGTTCGACACCAGCGACCGCCCCACAGCCCGCAAGTGCTTGCCCTCTGCTAACAAGAAGATAATGGGCAAGTTTAAGTATGTGTGCAATGTAAAGATAATCGCTGAATTCGTAGGCGTCCTTACCTAGATACAGGCCTAATCTTATAAGTAGGACGAGAAGGTCACTAAAATGTTTGAGTAATTTTAAAAGTGTTTCGAGGCACAGGACCTGCTGCGTATAAGGAAACAAAATTATTTCTGTTTTTCCGTTAATAACACTGGAAGCAGAAACGTAGCATCATTAAATATTGAAGACTACAGTAAAAAGCTTTTAACAATCCAGTCCATTAGTGCGTGGCTCATTTCCATAATCTGCAGTGACTATACTTTTCACTTCGTTTCTCGTGACCACTTGCCTTGTGGCTTATCTGATGGGAAAAGCCCAACAAAAACGACTCTGACTGCCAGAACAGCTGACAACACCAGAGGCGGGCTAATGTATACTGACAGTTTTTACTTATCGGTTTCGTGAGTATTTACTTTAATGACATGTCACATTTGGCAGCTTTCATTTAGGAATTGTCTGCAGGTATATAAGTTGTTCATGGTCAGTTGAACACTTTTGAAATAAATTTTTGAAAAATACCTCCGCACACATTTGAACTAAGAGTTGACGGGAATTCTTTCGGTAAAGTTGGTAATGAATTATAAAAGTACGTTTCCTATCTTAAACTCTTAGTGCAACTGTATTGCTAAAATAATTAATAACTTAATTTTCGTTTCTACTTGTTTTACGAATGTAATTTTGAAAATTAGCGCTCCTGTTTCACCTTTTTTTTTTTCTAATAATTTCCGAACGTCACGAATATTTGATTTGTATTTCACCAACGGATTGTTGAAGTTATTTATGTATTTTGATTGTTATGGGGTCTTTTTCTCCCATGTTTAAAATTTTCCTGACAAACGTTATTTTATGTGACAAATTGGTAACGCCAAAAACTGTGACAAAATTGAAAATTAGACATTTCTGTGTATTCTCAATTATACATTACAATTTTAAACGGCTTCTTTGTATTCCGAAATAGTTTCCAGTCCCGATAATACTGATAACGCGTGTTACATGTCGACCTTGCAAGTGTCCTGAAAATGTAATTTAGGTATGTCTTATGACTTTATAAACTGAAAGAGATTTTAAGAGACTTTGCAGAATAAATTTCATTGCAATTTGGCGATGTGGTGTGGCAATTCTGTGAGCTTCAGTATATGCGTGTTTTAGTAACGCGAATTTTTACTAACCAATTTTACCATGAATCAATACAGTCATATTTTAATGGAACACACTAGAAAAAAATAATTCCACAAAAATACTTGATACTGCACGCGGATCATTCTATGTGACTCATTAATAAAATTACTCAGTTCCATGGCATTTCATTTAAACTTTACATTTCATACGATTAGACATGAAGAACAATGTTTTTGGTATTCGTGACCGACCTTAACCCCGGCAATCTTGGTCGAAATCTTAAATTGATTCGATATGAGACTTTGGTGTAATTCAAACAATTGGCATCGGTTAGATATTGTGTTGCCACCATTTTTGGTGATATTACGTTCACATCGGTGTAGACATTAATTTTAATAAGTGGAAAAAACCTTTTTTTATATTGTAAGATGATGTAACTATATGTGTTTGGATGGATTTTTACAAAACAATCATCAAATAATAAAAATTGCCTTTTGATCATGCCAAAAAACTTGGAGAATTTCTGTACAGATCTGAGGTATATGCCAGATTTTTCCTTATCCGTTATTACTGGTTTACAATATTGGTGTGTCTACGGAGTGGATCAAACTTTTCCCCATTTCCTATTTACACTTTAATGCAAAATTTGTCTTTTTTTGTTTATAGTTCAATTGTCCTCGCATGACAGTTTGTGAAAAACTTTGCAAACTTCTTGTGAATTGATAGAACATAAACAATGTTGCTTCTTTCTCCTATCCCCAGGCTCTCCGTAAAATACCCACCAATTTTTTTTCAATTTTTCTAAAAATAAAAACAAGTTTCGAATAAAATTTCAATTATTAAAGCTTATGATTTTTACACGATTTTGAAATTTAAAAAAATATATATATTGTTTAAATATTTTACAGTCGAAGGCGCAGTCGACTTTGAGACTTATAAGGAAGTTGATAAAAGTTTTCTTGAAATATGCTTAAATTTAAATATTATACTTCTTAGTTATAGTTTTTGTTTCATACAATATTGTTTGTTTGTTTTTTTCTAGCTGGAACACTAATGTCACCGATATTTCTGATCTTAACGCAACTGATTGTTGTCTCTTCACATATATCGAAGATCATCATTGGAGGATCCGAAGAAAAGATAATAGAAAATTTCGTCAATGAAGTTACGTCAGTAATCAAAAACCATTTAATGGAAGGCGTGCAAACAACATTCTTATACAATGATGACAAGCATAGCGTCACACAGGACCTCATAATTAACTCGCTGCACTCAGTAGCAAAACATCCTTTGTATATATCTAACAAGAATGTTCAATGGAGTTCTCCCATACCCCGGCAAAATACCGCGTTTGTAATTATGTCTGGTACCAGCGAAGTTAATAATTTTATTCATCGTCTGGCGCACGCTTCAAAGCTTGCCTCATGGAAATCGTGGTCAAAAGTAATATTTGTTTTTACAAATTTAACTGATATTCCTACCAACGTTATATTTCTGCTGTTGAAAACCAGCTGGGAGAAATACGAAACATTAAATTCATTAGTAATTAGTATGTCTGTGGGTGGTGATGAATCAGAAAAACACGCTGTGGCTAAACGATTTCGTCCATTTACGAGTTCGGGCGAAATTCTCTCGGTAACAAACAACCAACTGGTAACACCAAGACCATTCTTTGATGCTAGAGGATATCCTCTTAAATATCCCTCATATCACTACCCGCCTTTTGTGTATGAAGTGACAAAAGAAAATGGACAGAAAACATTAGGAGGCATAATGGGTAAAATTACAGAAATCCACACTAAGCCAGGCAATTTTACCATAATTACTCAGCCGAATGATTTGGGAGATCTGTCTCAGTGGGTTCTACCAAATTCTTATTTTAATGAAACATTAGACATTCTACATCCTTTTGCAATTCTTCAGTCAGATATGTTAAATAACTCAATGTACCCATTCTTGATAGACAAAATAGTTATTATAGCTCCTAAGGCCCAGCAGGTGCCGAAATGGATGACTGCGGCGTTGCCGTTTTCGTATCCGTTATGGATGTTATATTTGTCTTGCTATCCTCTTATGGTCGCGTTAGGAGTATTATACTCACGGTATTCAACGAGAAATACAAATAACGCGTTAGACAGTGTGGAAATATTTAGATTGTTTTTTCTTGGAATGATAAATAATCAAATCTCAGCCCTGTGGTTTAGGTTGTTCTTGGTTTCTATCTCGCTTTTTAACATTGTTCTTAATAACGCATACGGTGGATCGTTTACTAGTTATATCACAAAACCTCAGTATTATGATGACATAAACACAATTAAAGAAATCGATGCTCTGGATTTATCTGTTGCAGTGCCAGGCGTGTTTGGATCCAATATTTCCTTTGACGGCTCTACTATTTTCAAACAGTTAGATTATGGGGACACGCTAACAGATACTATTTTAAGACGTTTAACACGTTTTGATACATTGGAGAGCGCACTTTATTATGCAATAAATCACAGGAATGTATGTGTTTTGCACTCTACAACGGGCGCGAAGTACGAAATGAGCAGGCCGGAGTATTTCAATGGCACGCTACCTTTGCTTCATTTAGTGGAAGAGAGCTGCTATTATATATACTTCGTTGGCAAATTCCGAGAAAGTTGGCCTTTTGCTGAGTCTGTGGATCGTTTCATGTGGTACGCAAGGGAAGCGGGTTTATTGGATAAAGTCATCTTAGACGTAATTGAAAGAGTTCCATCAAGTACTCAGAAAATTGACAGTTCAATTATTCCTCTGAATGTGAAAAATTTCCAGAGCTTTTTCTACCTTCTTATATTTGGGTTTGTTATAAGTGTAATAACTATTGTAGTCGAGCTAACCTATTTTCGTTTTTAATCATTTTATTCCTAATATAGGTTTTATTATTACATTCTATTTCCAGTAATTTCCGATGTGTCCGCAGTGGCAAAGCATTTCATTATACACCGTTTGTTTGTATTAAATTTACTATTGATCTCTTTACGGAAGCTATCATTGTTAATATTCACACACTGCCTTTTAAATATTATATTATATGTAGAAATTTTGCTGCTGCCAATACCGTTGGCAACCACGAGCGGCAGCATTAAAGGTTTAGTGGAAATGGTGGAGGTGGCAATGTTTTCTTTCGAGCAACGTATTTGAATTTAAAAGCGTCATTGGAAGTGTGAGAACATGATTGAGGCACCGAGATGATGGAGGTCAGAATTCGTTGCTGAGCCCCTATCACATGGAACAATGACAAGATCAAATGATGGGGCCACGATGGCTGAGCGTTTAGCCTGCTCGACCCCCCCCCCCCTCCCGCCATCAAAGCGATCCAGGTTCAATCCCCGGCGGGGACACTCGGGATTTTCGCATTTGGGAATCATGCCGGACGATGCCGTTTTCTCGGGACTCTCCCGTTTCCCCGCCCTTTCATTCTGGCGCTGCTCCATACTCACCTCAGTCACCCTCATAGGCTCTCAAGACCTGGGTGTTAAGAGCCATTTAAATCTCTTCACTCACGATTAAGTGGTAAGTTTGAGGGAGTGGGCAGAACTGTGTGTGATGTGAAGAAAGGACGGTGGGGCAGGAAGAGAGTGACAACAGACGAAGGAAGTGCTGGGGCTATGTTGCACACATTGATCCGGGATATATAAGTCCATACAGCAAGCTGTGCACGTGCATATTACACAGAGAATAAAATAGTCGTATTTTTTGTTCTATTATTTTACAAGTTCCCAGAAAAGAACGGCGCATTTCTCCTGTCGGCTGAAACCTGCTCATCGAGAGAATCACTGAGCCACTGTGACGAACTACCATCATGTAGAATGCAATTATTTTCTTTTGCGAAACTTAGATTCGTAAATTTGAAATTCTGTGGCTTCATACAATTTATCAATTTCTAGATCCGATAGTTTAGTCAATTCATATGAATTGTTTAACTTCTTGAGGAGTGCTGCCATTTGGGTTTGTGTTATTTAATAGGGAAACAAATTTAATAAGACTGCAAAAATTTGAAATTACAAAAAAATATGTTTTCTCTTTATAAAATTTCTTCTGTATAAATAAAATGGAATAGGCACTTGAAATGGAAAATAATAACACATGCGAGCAATATAAAAAGTGTGACAAAGCATTAAACTTAGAAAGTTTTGCACTGCATAAACAAACAAAAGAGAAACATTTTTAAATCTGTAAAAAAATGTTATAGTGAATATGCTAGTAGTCGTTATGAGTTAAAAAATATAAAGTAATGTTAAATGTGGAAAATATGTTTTTAATGTGTCTCTCAAAAATAAAAAATAAATGTAAATCACACAATATGGCATTAGTTACTTTAAACTAAAATCACCACGATAACTATCCAACAAAAACATTTACATTGTGTAATGAGAATAAATGTATAAAAAAAAGTCTCCTAGTAAAACTACTAAGGACAAACACGCAAAAATTAGTGAATATACAAAGAAATATTATCAAAACAAGACGTTAAATACAGTTAAATACAGTTCCCCCATGATTTAGTCACTTTTCAGGTTTTCCAATTATCCTTATTTTACCATTTATTTATAAATGTTAATTTCTTGTAAATAAAGCATTATGGTGACGAACAATCTAAAAGTTGAGTTGAGCAATAGGACAGTGAGGGATTTGAGAATTATAGCTGGAGATTTTGTAATAAAATGTATAAACAGGCTAAAGAATGATGATTTAATTATAACTCTTATAACATTTATTATTGATGGGCAAAGAAGAAGAAACTTCGCAAATTTGCCGTTTTATTATGCCAATATCAATTAATTATATAAGAAGAATAGAGAGAAATTAAAAAAAGAAATTCCCATCCTCTAATAATCTATTTGTAAAACAAGATAAAAAGGAATTAAAAGAAATATTCCTATTTTCTAATAATGTATTTGTGAAACAAGAGAAAAAGGAATTAAAAGAAATATTCCCTTATTCTACCAACATATTTGAAAAGCCTAAAAATAAAAGTAAGAGGATATCAGAATGGATAATAAAGAATAATTTTACAAATTTGCCTTTAACTGACGTCGATATCAACAAAATATATCCCGAAGATAGATAAGAATTAAAAGAAATATTTTCATTCTATAATGTTTTATTTGTAAACAGAAGAAATAAAAGAAGGTGTAACAAAAATTACTTAGTTAATAAAGCTTTTAAAAGTAGGATATCAACATATAATATTGAAAATACCTTTAATTTAGTGCAGCCTATTCACTTTTTGACTTCAGTAAAAAAATATGGTTTTTGATATAATACGCAATAATCTTATAACACTTAGTGGGCAAAAAAAACTATTAAATTATATACCAATTGCCAAAAGCAAGATAATAATCAAGTAGACTTATTTACATTTATATTGCCCAATTATACAGTATAGAATGAAGGAGATATTAAAAGGATTTATAAATTCATAATACAAGAAATAACTACACAATTATCTGAATTTCAAAGAAGAGGTTCAAGCTGGACATTTGATAGAATAATTGGAATACAATTAGCTATCAATAAGTATAATCCATTAAATGGCTCATCATATATAGAATTACAGTAAGTTATTAAGAATAAGAAAGCATGCATAAATGTTTAAAAAATGATGATCAAAAATGCTATCTTTGGGCAATAAAATCTGATACAGTTTCCAGCAGACAAAAATTCAGACCGAGTAATTAAATATAAAAATGTAGGCCTTAATATTGACAAAATAATAGATAAGTATGAATATCCTATTAAGATTGATGATATACCAAAAATCGAACAGCAACTTGATGTTTCTATAAATGAATACTCTATTGAAGATGAAGGTAAGGAATTCATGACAAATCCATTTAAACTTACAAGGAATAAAAAGTATAAGCACATAAATGTACTTCATTTTAAAGATGATTAAAAAAATCGCATTATTGTTGGATAAAAGATTTATCAAAACTGCTTTCAGCCCAAAAATAATAATCAACAGCATACAACTTATGTATGTGATGTGTTTTCGATTCTTTACATCGCAAGAAAAATTAAATAAACATACAGAAGACAGCTCTAGAAATGAATCAGTAAGAGTTAATATACCTTCGAAAGAAGAGAAAATATTTTTCAAGAATTACAAACATACAATGAAGGTTCGTTTCGCAATATATGCATATTTGGAATCAGTTTTAAAGAAAATTTTAACCACTAAACCAAGCCAAAGAGAATTAGGTAAAATTAACCTTAACAAAAAATATCCAATTTAAACAGAAGATGATTTTGATAATGGTACTTATGAGGAGATACTTAAAGAAAGATATGATATCACTAATCAAATAAATACCATTGATTTAAAGTTAAAGAATTTATCATATACAATGAAATATCAATTACATGAAGCATCTGGTTTTTGCTATTAAATTGTATCTGCTTATGGTGATTATAAACCACCAGTAGTTTATCGAAGTCCAAATACTCATAAATTTGTTATACAATCAATTAAAAGACAGGTAGATAAATTGGGGAAATATATACACAAATTGAACCAATGCATCCACTAACAAAAGAATAAAAAGTGTTATATAGCCAATAAAAAAATACTGCATGTGAATGCATATATACAGAAGATAATTAAAAAAGTACGCCATTCAGGTCACATAAGTGGAAAATTCATTAATGCAATATGTAATAATTGTAATCTACAATTAAAATTACCAAATTTCTAACCAATATATTTTCATAATTTATCTGTATATGATGCACATTTATTTATTAAATAATTAAACTATGATGAAGAAATATAGATTTACTTACAAGTAATGAAGAAAAGTTTATTACTTTCAGGAAAAACACAAAAAACTTTAAAAATGAAATTTATAGACACATTTAAATTTGTGGCCAGTAGTTTAGCTAAATTATCATAGAATTTTTAGTAAAGATGAAATGATACACACACAAAATATTTTCCTTAAGATAAAGTAGATTTAGTTATGAGAAAGGGTGCTTATCCATACGATTATATGAATAGTTTGGAAAATTTTAACGAAACCGATCTTCCACCATAAAGTTATTTTTATAATAAATTTAATGAATCTGACATTACTGAAGATGATTATGAGCATGCAAAGATTGTGGAAGATCAATTTAATATTAAGAATCTTGGTGAATATAATGATTTATATTTTTTAAGTGATGTATTACTGGTAGCAGACATATCTGAGAACTTTAGAAATAAATGTATAAATGCATACAATTTAGATCCGTCGTGATATTTGTCGGAGCCAAGATTATCTTGGGATACAATGTTAAAAATTACCAAACAACCATTGGATTTATTACATAATTATTATATGATTTTAATAATAGAAAAAGGAATTGGAGGTGGAATATCGCAATTTTGTAAACCATATGTTAAAGCAAGTTATAAATATTTAGAAGATTGTAACTCTGATCAAGAGTCCAACTATTTAGCATATCTCGATGCTAATAATTTATAAGGCTGGACAATGTCACAATATTTGCCATTGGGTCGTTTCGAATGTGAGAATTATACAGCACTTCATATTTACAATGTACATTTATTAAATTTGGATGATAATTCTAATTATGATTATATATTAGAAGTTGATTAAGAATATCCACAAGAACTGCATAATTTGCATAAATATCTTCCATTTTGCTCAGAAAATAAGGTAGTTCCAAAAACAAAGCAGTATTAATTATTAATAACTTTAAATAAAAAAGACAAGTATGTAATATGCTATCATAATTTGAAACAATGCCTAAAGAATGGATTAAAAATTACTAAAAATACATGGAATATTGAAGTTTGATCAGTCTAATTGGTTGAAGAGATATATAGATTTAAATAAACAATGAGAACTAATGCTAAAAATTTCTTTGAAAAAGAATTTTATAAACTGATGAATAAATGTGTGTTTGGCAAAACTATGGAAAATATTAGAAACAGATAGGATATCTAACTATTAGCAAATAAAGAAAAATGTGAAAAATTAACAACAAAACCAAATTTTAAGAAAATTGCTATATTTAATGAAAACCTTGCAGCTATGGATATGAAAAAAAAATGTAAAATTTAATATGCATATTTATGTTGGCATGTTAATTTTAGACATATCGAAAGAGTTAATATGTGATTTCCATTATTAAGTGATTAAAACCAAAACATGGCAATAAAATTGAATTATGTTATCAGGATACCAATAGCTATATATGTATAACATAAAAACTGAAGATTTTTACAAAGACACAAAAACAATGTTAAATAAATTTGATACAAGTATTATCCAACTGACAACATCTATAACATGCTGCATATAAACAAGAAAGTTTTAGGCAAAATAAAAGATGAATGTAATGGCAAAATAATGAAAGAATTTGTTGGTTTAGTAGCAAAAATGTATGCATATAGAGTTGGCAAAAACAAAAACAGAAAATCGAAAGGTGTGAAAAAATGTGTTGTTAATAAGACAACATTTCATGATTATAAGATTTGGTTGTTTAAAGAGAAAATACAATATAGAATGATACATTTAATAAGAAGTGAGAATAATAAAATATATTCAGTAGAAGTTAATAAAATAGCAATAAGTCTTTATGTAACAAAAGGATTATACTAGAAAATAAAATCAATACAGTGCAATATGGCTATTGAAACAGAGAATGTTAAACATCTTTAATTTCTAAAACAATATCGATACCAGCTCCATCGAACTCAATCAGTTTTCCATTTTTGTCTCTAATTTTAAAAACAATGTGATTAAATCGCTCATTGTTAATTTGATAGAAAATTGGATATGCAAGCTCATAAATTATATAATTTCCAAAACCAAACATAGTTTTTGGTGGAAAACTAGCAATTATACCAGTTTCTAAATGGCTATACTCATCATACTGTATAAACATTCCATATGCTAAATTACAGTGGACATTTATTGTTTTGAATGGATTAAAATTAGTTAATTTAGTGCCTACAGCAATTTCGTCGATTTTCTTTCAAACCCAAGAATATTAGATAATCGGTCATCAAGTTTAATATGACATTTAGATTTGATAGATATTCAATTTTTCACACTATATTCTGTTAATTCGATGTTATTGTTTGAAAATGGCTCAATTGAATTTATAGTTTCTTTCAAAGAGTTAACATTGTATTAGCCACTGGGAATAGTTATAACTTCATTTTTATGAACAACGCGGCTGAATTTTTCAATTGTTGTTATAGTATTATTGTTTACATTAGTTGCTCAAAATTTTGTATGAAAACTTACCAAAGCAATCGATTTTTCATTATGAACAATATCATAATGAAGCTTCTTCTTTAGAACAGAGCTGTTAGCAGTTCACTTTGAATACTTTATTATCCATTTATATAAAAAATTATCTTATTTAAATGGCAAAGCAGCAGTTAAAGTAGCCTAAAGTTCATTGGTGTGTTTGTGTCTTAATTACTGAAGAACTATCTGATATTAAAAAGAATGGAGAAATATTACCTGATAACATTAAAGCAATAGTAGTCAGGCCGAGCAATTGTGCAAAAACAAATTTAATGATTATGTTATTTTTAAACTAGGATGGATAAATTTTAGCAATATAAATGTTTGCTCAAAAAGTTTAAACCAGCCCATATATATTCATTTACAAAGTGATATCGATGAGGCATCCAAAATACTAAAAGTTAAAGAAAAATGGCATACTTTTTAAATAATTCTAATGAAATGCCCCCTTGAGATGAATGTGAAGATGGCTTTCTAGTTATATTTGATGATGTTATTTTAGAAAATCAGGACATTATTCACGATTATTTTACTAGAGGAAGACATAAAAATATAGATGTATTATATTTAGCTCAAACTTATTCAAATATACCGAAACAATTGGTAAGAGATAATACTAATTTCCTGTGTATATTTATACAGGATGCCACAAATATAAATTATACTTACAGCCATTTTGTTGGTGGGGACATGTCCTACGAGAAATTTAATAATGTATCCTCAAAATGCTGGGACAAAGAATATGGCTATATTACATTAGATTTGAGTAGAAAAAATAATAATGGGAAGTAAAGAAATAAAATAAAAATCTTCATTAATTTTTACATATTTTTGAAAAACATATTTACATTAAAATGAGTGTTACAACGAAAGTTAAAATCAACCTTAAAATAAATGTTAAAATATGAGCATTGTGTTTATGCTTTTGAAATGAAAAAAATCACAAAACAGCTGTTTTATTAATTCATGAGTTATGTGTGTTATCAAAACCTAGCCATTTTACATCAATTCTATCGCCTTTAGTTTTTAAAACATTTTCGAACAAATATTAGTTGGGATAGCCTGCTTTCAAAATTTCATGTTCATAAAAAGTACCCATCATTTCTTCTCCTTTAGTATCTTTTAATTTGTAAGTAGGCACACCATAATTTAGCACTTTAAAAATAGTACACAATTTTGTTGGCCAATTAGCAGTACAACCCTTCTCAAAAATTTTTTTAGTATTTAGCTTGCAGTTTTGGTTCATTAAACATATATGGCGATATTAATGTTTTTTCATTGTGTTATTAACTCAATTGACTTCATGCAGATAGTGCTATGTTATGTATTGTATTCTTTTGCTAATTCATCTAATATATTGACCCACTTATAATTTCCATTCAAAGCAAATCTCTTCCACAAGTTATTTTTCATTGTGCGAATAATGATTGCTATTATATTTTTGCATTAGTTCATTAAATACTATATTATAAAATTCGGACCCATTATCGCTTTGAATATCACACAGTTTTCTTTTAATTAATATAGATTCTAAAGCAATTGCTACATGTTTAGTTGTTTTATCTTTAATAGGTACAGCAAATGCAAATTTTGAAAAAACCTTAATAATTGTCATAATATATTTGTATCCAGTGTTTGTATGTGATATTCCTTTCAAATTGGCCGTATTCATCTCTACAAGATCAATTTGCCATAAATCATCAATACCATACAATATTACTTTTATTCTTGGAAAATTTCTTCTTGCAGGCTTATATAATTCATTGATCATTCCCTCTCGCACAGTGGGAGAATTTTATTTATGTTGATTTATTATAATTGTGTATTGAACATATACTTTTCTGAAATAATTCGTTCATTTTTTTTGTATTTTCAGTGTTCATATTATTATTTTTAGTGGTTTTTTTACACTTCAAGGAACAAGTGTTCTCCATTTAATAAGAATAAAAATTAATTAGTCTTTATATTTTACAAATACTCCAATTGTAGTCATCAAACCATCATTATATTCAGATGTTTTGATTTTTTTATTTTAAAAGTTAAAATATCACCTACTCCATGAAAATCAAATTTTTCAATAATAACGTTCATTCTTTTTGCAATTTCTATTCCGAGACTTATAGAAGAAACACCTACTATAGATGGCAATTCTTTTAATGGAATAATACCCATTTGCTCTTCCAAATTAGGAGATTTTTGTTTGGCAAATAATTCTCTTTCGGATGATGTTTCTTCTGGTGTTGGCAGATAATCTAAATTATTTTACTGCAACAGGAAGTTACTTTTTCTACATTTTTTACAGATATTTCGTAATTCGTCGATTAATGGTTACTCCTTATTTTTTCATATTCATTTTCATGGTGCTTTTTATATTTTTTATATCTTTCAATGAGTAATTTAACTCCAGAAACTCCTTTCGATTCTGCCATTCATGTATAAATTTTTTACTTATAAATGAGTTATAAAAATATTGAGAGTTTTGAGAGGCAGACATTTCCTCCAACTGATCATACTAGGGGGATTATAAATGTTTACAATAATAGAATAGAATTGGATATTCCTATAAGAGTTGGCTTTTCTTTTCCAAATGAAACTTATGTTAATGAGCAATTTAGTTTACTAAATAGAGATAAGGTTGGAGCTGAGACTCTTGATAATCCCGGTATAATATCAACAATGATGAATGCTTTATTAAGATCACGAAGTGATCTAAAATTATTTAGAATTTACTGGTGTTGATAATCTGTATCGAGATAAATGTGTTTCTAGTAATATAACAAAAGAGGTTCAAACTGTTTCTAGCAATAAAACAAATGAAATAATCTATCCTCTTAGTCTGTTTGGTTTTATTCGTGATAACAAAGTTTATTGGAAAGGTGGCTATTAAATAACTTTTTTTCGTAATTCATCTGATAACAAATGTTTATTTCTTTATGAAACTTTTGATAAAGATGATAAAGTTACAAAACATCGTCCTGATCCTGGTAAAATTGTTATTGAAAAAAAAAAATAATGTGACCTGTTGTTGAATATGAATCTAACACCGCCATTGCAATTAACGAAAAAAAATATACAAAGATCCAAAAATACCTATTAGTTTTGATTATTGGCAATTTTTAGAAAAAGAAGTTCCTAAAGGAACAAATGTTTTTAGCTTTGATATAAAAGATAATTTTAATAATTTACAACTTGACAGGCCGATTCTGTA
Organism: Dryococelus australis; assembly: GCA_029891345.1. NCBI lineage: Eukaryota > Metazoa > Arthropoda > Insecta > Phasmatodea > Phasmatidae > Dryococelus > Dryococelus australis. Next base: position 58,732,990 of record CM056994.1, on the reverse strand, counting down.
ATTGTAGGCTTTCAATTTAATAGAAAAAAATTGTGCTAAACAGCATAAACATGCTACTATGTTTTATCATTGTAGTGTAAGAAATATTTATGTCAGAAATGGTAGAAATTAAATTTTTCCTAAAGAAAACAGGAATCTAGACATTGAGAATGGTATTGTTTTTAAAGAATTTCTTTCTTATAATGATTTTAGATATCCAAAAACCATATTACATACCAGCTGTAGAAATAATTAAGTTTATTATAAACCAACTGTAAAAGATGATGGTAATATTAATTACTATTCATTTTGGGGGCGGAGACATTTATATGTTATTGATTGTTCATACAGAAAAACAACTGTTGTCAAAGAAAAAGTAAATATAAAAATTAAATATCATTTTAATAAAAAGGTTGAAGAAGCAGGTACCATTTGTAAAGTTGTTTTAATTAGTAGAAGGGATCTTACTTACGATTATTTTAAAGAAAGAATTACTGATGATTTATAAATCTTTAATATTATTAAATGGAGGAATCAACAAATGGTTTCAATAGTTTAAAACAATATTTTAGACTCATAGTTGAGTGGTTACATTTAAAAGTTTTACGAATTTTTAGAAATATAGATGAATTAATTGATCAAATAAAAAATTATTTCCATAATTGTAAATAACTTTTTCCTTTCTCTTAATAAATTTATTTCCTTAATAAAGAAAATTAAAATGCCTGTGTTACCTTGCAGTTAGACAAATATTTTAAAAGGTGATAGTGGGTCAAAAGATTCCTTCCTATAGATTAGATAATGCATCTGAAGATCTTAAAAATATAGTACGCAAATTTCATTCAAAATTACAAAGCTTACAATTATCACTCTTAGAAATCATTGACGATAGATATGAGCTTCGAGATATTGGTGAAAATCTAGAGCAAATAGAAGAAGTTTTTAAAAGATTAGTAGAGCTTCGAATTTAAACTATCAATTGTCTTTTCGATATATTTATTTGATTTTATCTTATTTTGCTTGTTTTAGCCTTGAATTCACTTGATTTAGATTGCCCGCTTGCAGAATTAGCATTTCTAGAAAATGTGAAAATTGCTTGAAAAACAAGAAATTTGCATATATTTTTTGCTTAAATTTTGATGTTTATTTAGTTAGCACAAATTCTGCACAACCATTTTGAAAAAATTGAAAATTTTACTTCTTTTTGACTTAAATTGTCTTTCTTTTGAGAGCTCCTTTTTTTAAATTTTAGAGCCTAAATTTAGCCTCAAAAACCTTGATTTTGAGGCAAAAACCTGGATATTTCGATGAAATTAAGGGGCGAGCCAGGATCGGCACTCTATATCTACTTCAATCTCTTTTAACTGACTAATGGCCCGAAAATATATAGGTGTACAACATGCCAGAGACAGTAAGGCATTTTAATCTGAGTTTGACCAAAACTAGTTTGTTGTGCCTGTTTAAAATATTGACATCCGTCACACGTTCTCACATAATGAGTAACATCCTGCCTCAAACTCGGAGGGGCAATCTTTTCAATGGTTTTGTTGATACCCAAATGACCGCCGTAAAGGGAGTCGTGAAAATACCTTAACAACATGGGTCTCAAAGCTTCAGGAACTACCGACTTCCGAGCACGACCAGTTTTCCCAGAAAAATACAAAATGCTGTCTTTCTCAAAATACGGACATTGGACACCTGAACTCAAATCTTTTCACTTGTTGACACCAGACGTTAGAACTTTTAGCCTCTAGGAGCGGGACGAAAAACTCTTGGAAACCCTGTATCAACACGAGATAAACTGGCGGGTCAACGGCAATTTCTTCAAAATAGTTCACATCGTACATGCGGGACAAGGCGTTCGCAACGGGGTTGTCAGAACCCACTACATGGTGAACTTTGAAAATAAATCTGGATAAGAGCAATACACATCTACCCAATTTCCCTAATTGGTGGAGATGATTCAGCACCCAGTTAAGGGCCCGGTTATCGGTAAACAAATCTCTCATCGTGTTCTATGTAGGAGGCGAATTTTTTTAAACCAAAAAGGTACGCAAGGGTTTCCTTTTCATAAATTCCCAAAGAACGCTTCAGCTCGGTCAGAGTCCTACTCGCAAATACAATGGTAACAATGTGGCCGTACCGCCACTGTCCCAACGCTGAGCCCAAGGCCAAGGATGAAGCATCCACCTGGACCACAAATTGTTTTTCAAAATCCAGTAAAGTTAAAACCGGCCACGAACTGAGTGTTTTCTTTAGAAGATTGAAAGTCTGGTCCTGCTCATGGTTACAAACAAATTCTACTCCTTTATTCTTAAGATGGTTAAGGAGAGCTGCTGTTTCCGAATAATGTTCAATAAATCGCAAGTAATAACCCATAAACCCAAAATTTTCTGAAACTGTTTTAGGGTACGTGGACAGGGAATGTTGACAATTGGTGCTACTCACTCGAGGTCCAGCAATAATTTGCCCATGCTATTAACATATCCAAGAAATTTCACCTTATTTACAGCTAAAGTTACTTTTTCAGGGTTTACAGTTATTCCAACCACCCTAAACCGCTGTGACACTTGACGTAAATGGTCCAGATGAGCCTACATACTTTCACTGTACACAATAGCGTCATCTACATAAATTATCACAAACTTATATTTAAAACTGGAGAGTACGTGGTCTAATACTCTAGAAAGGGCCTGGCTACTGGAATTAGCACCCACTGGAATCCGAATAAATGCGTATTGATTTCAAGGAGTGCCAAAAGCTGTGTATTTGTGGCAATAGGGATCTAAGGGACAATGGTGGAAACTATTATTTAAATCTAGGACGGAATAAACCTTAGCACGTCCTAGATGTTGCAAAGCACAATAAAATGACGGAAGGGAGAAAGTATCCTTACGTATTTTATGACTAACCAATGTATGATTCACTACCAGACTGTACTTATCGCTATCTTTTATCTTGACAAGAAAATCTGGGGAGCAATAATCTGATATAGATAATGCATACGAGCAACAATTTCTCTATAATTTTTCTAAACACCTTAAGTTTTGGGGAGGACATCTAAAGTGACGATCACGAACGGACACGTCATCCACAAGGGTGGACCTGTAGGGGAATATGTCACATTTTCCAATTTTGGACGTAATGACGTTACTATAATCCCGTTTAAGTTGCAATAAAGTTTCTTCAAAAATTTTATAAATGCTTGCGGCGACATCGTAACAGTCATAAATGAAGTGATTGATCTGGGTAGCATCCCCGGAATACAAACGCAATTTGATATTGGCAGCGAATCTGGAAGATAACATATAATCCTCAAAACTTATGAAGGCCCGTGCGTGATCCAAAAATTAAAGTCCCAGTCAAATCCAATGATTTAAATCCGGAAGAATCCAGAATTGGAAATCCCATGAAAAACGAGGGTTACCTATTTTTAAATGCGTTTTTACTACATAGAAGGCCCATATTATGTCTCCACTAGTAATACAAAACTTCAATCCCTGGGCACGGAGCGCATGTAACTCAGAAATGACTTTCTTTTCAATCAAATGTTTCACAGATTGCCAGCTGACGACGCAGTGTGTAGCGCCGGTATCAATTTAAGCGGGGTACAAGGTGCCACCACAAGCGACTTGAACCCTGCACGTGGTATGCGAAATTTTACTTGAAAACGAGCAAAGACTGGAAACACCGCATTTGTTCCCAGCCGTCGCTTGTTTCCCGTCTGACCTAGGACAAGAAGTACGGACATGATCTGTAGCTCCGCAGCGGAAGCATTTTCTCTCATGCCACGGGACACGTTGTTCAATACAATCGCGGCTCATATGTCCGCGCCTAGAACAGTTACCGCAACGTACATTCTTACTACAGTAATTTGCAACATGCGGATCTTCCGCCTTAAGCATAGAAGCTTGATTTTCACGTTTCTTCCCCCTGCACGGTACCTAAACATTGAATAGGAACAACACTAGCGTAACCACTCGTAGCCCGAGACGTTATTAATGTCTGATTAGGAGAAGAAAAATAGAATTAAAAATTCCTTTTCTGTGGCCAAACAACTCTGTATCTCTACTGTCCAGGTACACAGTTCCTCCATATACGCGCAACAGGAGACAGCGAGCATGACTCTCGAACCTGCGATGTAACATTTTCCAATGCAATACTCACTATATCACGTTCCAACAAATTAAGGCCTAAAAGATCTTCGATAGGCTATAATGGAATCAATGAATTCGTTTAACGTCTCATCCAGACGCTGAAAGAGAAAGAAACTAAGTCGCGTTCACACGCGCGTCTGAAACGCGAGGAAAAAACTTGCGCCAAAACTTTACAATGAAAATTTGAAAAACTGCAACTCGCAGAATCGATTTTCCTCCGTAATCAGCTGGAGAGCATGGCCTTCACATTTCAATACCAAGGCCCGCGGCAAGGTGACGTCATCACATATGTGCAAGTCAACGACCTTCCCGATGGCAATGAAGAAATTTAACACTACGCGTGTCTTCCACAAGGGTCAAATGGGAAACAGCTTGAATTGCCTGGAAAAAGATTTTAGAGGAACACGACTGTAAGGCAAACTGACTCACCGAAACCACCTCCCTGCTGACGTGGCTTGCTTCCTCGCTGTGGGATTACCGACACTGAACGGTTAGTTGTTCCACACTGGCCTCCGGCAAAAATGACACTTGATTATCCTCAAGGAACGCCGTCCAACCATCCTTGTTGAAGGTATACAAAAACGGTTGAAGGTATACAAAAACGAGACAACCCACACCATGTCCTTGATCATAGAAAAAAAAAACAAAAAATATTAGCAGAGCACAGCGCAGTTTAGATCTTGTGATGTGGTGACGCAAGATCACTAATATTTTCTGGTTCAAAGCAATTTATTTTGACAAAACTCTGTTTACTAAATTTATTGCTTTCCAATGACATATACCTAGAGCAAAATGGTTTAAAAGAACACCCTTTAAAAGTGCTACCCGGGCACCTCAAAGGTCGATCATTTCCGAGAGCACACTAAAACGTTTAAAGCATAAAGCTATTATATTCATTCTACATAAAGCCATATACTTTACAAAATTGGTTTTTATGACTTCAGAACATTTACCACATAACATTTAAAAAAAGAATAAATAGTAAAACCTATAGCCTTCGTCTAGCATGAAATAACAACTGGTATTCAATAAAACTCGTAAATTTGTTGGGATGCAAAAGCCTACCAGAGCCCAACAAATTAAAATTAACATTAACAAACCATTAAAAAATCACTTAAAATGTATTCTTTAAGGCAGTTCGTTGCACCAAAACGATTCCCTCAGAATAAATGGGTTAACAAAAATTTTGTATCCCACTGCGCAAGTCGACGCGGTCCCTTTTTAACTCGCCATCAACTTTTCAGGCCACTTGCTGCAAAATATACATTACTGAAACCAATCAAACTAGTAAACAGAAAACATTGTTGAGAACCACAAAGTTAGTAAATTAATACCGAACCAAATTTAATACACACTAAATCCAGACAGAATTTCGTATATCAACTACATGCGTACCTAACATCCCTATGCAAGCTCTATTAAATTACATTTAACTTCAATACCTACACGATCATTGTGTCTCGTTGTGTCGAAAGCCCGTACATGTCAACTCGCAAGCTGTAAAGTGAAGGCACAACGAGTAACTAAACAGAGTCCGATAACGGACAATGAGCGGAAATTACCAAACTGGTATTTACTGCAGGCTGACTAGAGTAGAAGTGGACGAGCCTCGCGCTGATGCTAAGGCACTCCACTCGAAATATTTCATAATCCAATCACAGAGTACTTGCTCGTGCATGCGTGAGAGGGTGGGGAAATCAACTAGAAAGGCAGGAATAAAGAAGGGGAAGGCATCCAAAGCAATCGGAGGGTGAAGCGGCAGTTCCAACAATTTATTCTTGACAGGGATCTCTATACACACCGTCCAAGCGCACTCAAGCTTCGTAAGGTACATACTAAATATCCCTCTGCTTTAAGTACATACATAGCCATTTTCAGGGTTCACTATAGAGAATATAATTATGTTTATTTTTATGTATGCTTATCAGTTACATATATGTTTTGGGACACTAACACATGTTTGTTTTGCTTATATTTTGACGAATATTAATTTTTCAACCCCTCCTTTATTTATTTGCATTAAAGTAAAACCACGTAATAATAATATTTTAAACCACTCAGCCATTTTTATTTTTGTTAATTCTAGGGTGTTTTCAACAGTATTCTGAGCTGTAATATGACATAATCTAAATATTTAAATATAGAACTTATATGTTAATTTTGGTTTTCAGTATTTATTTTTCAATTTTAAAGTTTAATTCTTTCTTTACTTTTAATATTTTTGTTGTGTTTAATATTTTTGTTCAATTAATTTTTATTTTTCTATCGGAAGTAGCTCTTCATTTTAGAATATCTAGCTGGATAGTTGCCGGGAGTCGATGCTTCTGGGGAGGGACCTGTGAATGGACGAAAGGCTTGATTCTCGTTAGGATTTCATCCTATGAATACCCAGCTCCAGCATAATGCCAGGATGAGAGATAGGTCCTACGAGTTTCAGTTGAGGTTTCTGAGCCAGCCATGTTTAGAAAGAGGGCTGAGTCTCAGATTACTTAGTTATTTTTAATCGTTCCAGCTGGCAACGAGACGCCGTTCAGCGAAGCGCCGGCGCGATGTCAGAGACAAGGAGATTGGCATGAACCCAGGTGACGCTATCGGTATTATAAAGTTCGAGGCGTTCATCAGTGTTATAAGGTATTATGTTTGGAGACACCAATGCGCTTACTGTATTATCTGAACTATTGGAAGAAACAGTGAAAGTATAGTCACATGTTAGATGGGGTATAAACCAGTGGTCCAGTTACTATCATTGAGCTATATGCCGGCGCACGACTTAAAATACCTGAGATGATATTTTTCCAGTTATTTTAATTTCTACTATGAATTTTAGTAAGAAGAAGCACTAAATTTGTTTGATAGTTGAGAAGTGAGAACATATTTGCTTATTTGCATTAATTCTAGATCGGAGCACTATTGACATTCCACTAATTAAGGACACTTGAGGAGAAATACTTCTGGATTTTAATATTTTTTTAAATTTCAGTCTCGAATTACTGCAGCATAATTTATTACTTTTTATTTTCTTAATTTTGTATAATACATACTGTGAGAATGGTGGTATTTCCTAGTCGCACACAGTCCTAATTGCAGTACAGTTTATACATTTCACAAATAACTTAACTTCAATCTTTCATAGTTTTCGACACTTGTTATTATTTTTCTTTGCAGACAAATGAGTATAATAATCTATCAATACTTTTTTTTAATTTTTCGTTTTAATAAAAGATGGTAAATTTATTTAGATGTTCGTTCCATTAGTTTGAGATCGTATTGTGCATGATTGCTTCTAGTGTAAGCTTGACAAAGTTCCTGGGTCATCTGGACGACAAGAGCAAGGCAAAAGAGGCCTTAATGTGACAAAGATTTGGCATTAGTCAATGCTTCTCTCACTTCCCTACATTAATCTCCTTCTTACTTAAATCTCAGTTATGCTAATTATGTACATACAATTTGGCTACGAACACAAATACATAATAACCTCACATGTAAGCACAATCCTTTACGTACTAGATAAGAATTGTTGGCACCCTTATGCGGGGCATGCCACACCCATCTTTGTTACATACTACATATTAAACTTGCCACCGCAACGTCTGGAATTATTTTTCTATTGAGAAAAGGAGCATTACTCTATGTTCAATATCATGGAGCAACTCCCAAGAGAAAGCTATTTTCTCAGAAGTACTAATCTAGACGAAACTATACCAGTAGATACTGAGAGTGCATTTCAATCTGAAGACCTAATAACGTTAGGAAGAGGATCAAATGACATGGAGTTGAATCAGAGGGATGTAGCATCAGTAAGGACGGGTGAACGTTTCACATGAGGTAGGCCCTACCCTAGCATCGCCATCGATATCTATTACAGAAACACCTAAAGAAGATGCACAAACTTCCACGGAAATAACCATAGCACAGATAAATTATGTATTGTAACTAATGCAAACTTTAAAAAAAAAATCAAAACCCTTATTTTGAACAACATAAACAGCTAATGGACGACCAAAATCAGAGCGTAATCTAATAGTACACTCGTAAGTCATTGAGTACATTGGCAACAGAGACCCCGAATTTTCAAAACACCGAAACCATCTCGCCACAGCCAAATGAGCAAGAAAAGCTGCAACTTAAACTGAATTCCTTTCCGAAAGGAAACGTGAGAAAGTCGCACTAACTATTGCCAAAGCACCCACACACACTGATTTTATTGAAATGAAAAACTATCCACCACTTGATCAGATAAATGGGGTAGTATCTGTCTGGGAGTGTGACCCTATGTACAGTGAAAAGCATTCGTCGAAAACTAAAATCATGGCAACAACATTATTCATCGACACGTACAAAACCCCAGCACAAGGCAGTCTACACGACAGTCAAGTTGACAAATTTTCAAGTTGTCAGTCCCGTTGCCGGTTCAGAGATGTTAAGCACGTGAGAGTTACAATAATTCACTGTTCGACCTCTTATTTGTCAAAACTTCAAGAGAGACAAAGAGAAAAACTCGCCTCGCAAGACAAAACTCAAAATCTTTTTCGTACATTACGCAAATTGAAAATCGTGAAGCTATATGGCAGTACTTCAACACCAGACCAGTAGTTCAAGAGAGGAGATTTAGTGTTCAAACGAACTAGTCACCTAGGTTCAGCTGTTAACAACGTAACCCGCAAACTTGTTTTTGGTATTTGAAGGCCCGTTTGAAATTGTATAACTTATTAAAGAGAATTGTTACAATTTATCTACGATGGAGGTACAAGTAATCGGGAGATTTAATATAATCCAGCTAAAGCCTTACAAAACTCCTGATGTTTAAAGTTTGATTATTTAGAAAATGTTTTTTTTTTTTTTACATTTTCTATGAGATGTACGGTTTAAGTCTTTGAGGAAAAGAATACGCTGTCTGCAGTTATAAGGGATTCATAATGGGGTGACAGGAATAAGGTTTATTGCCCACAGCCTACGTGCAATGTTCACTGTGTATTATTTAGTGATGACGTAGTTGATGTATTGATGTGAGTATTTTCCTCTGAAGCTTAATGTCAGAGTATACTATTATTTTGTGTGGGATGAGTATTTACCTCCACACGCTGTTACGTCACGTCACAAATTGTAGCTTTATTATGTGAATTAATGAGCCTGATTTTCCCTAGAACACCATTATACACACCCTGAAGATTGTTTTAAGCTAACTCGAAGGCATAGAAAAACATCACACGAGATAATTTTCGGAAATTTAACACTTTTAAGGGTAAACTGATTTAAGGAAAATGTCTATAAGGAAGTAAAGGTTACATGCACATCTTAATGTTGTATAATATATAATGTGAGGATGGTGTTATTTACTTGTTACATGCAATCCTACTTGCAGCAAAGTTTATACATTTCACAAATAAGTTAACCTCAATCTTTCACATTTTTTTCTCATATTTGATTATTTTATTTGCATACAAATCAGTACAAATATCTACCAATAATTTTTTTTTTAATTTTTGGTTTTAATAAAATATTCTAAATTTATTTAGCTTTTATTTCGAGTAGTTTGAGAGTGTATTGTGCATGATTGCATTTAGTGTTAGCTTTACAGAGTTCCTGCGTCATCTAGACGACAAGAGTAAGGCAAAAGAGGCCTTGAGGTGTAATAGGTTCGGCACTAGTCAACGCTTCTCTCACTTCCCTACATTAATCTACTTCTGACTTAAATATCACTTATGCTAATTAAGTACACGCAATTCGCCTACGAACACGACATAATAACCCTACATGTAAGTACAATCCCTTTCACATATACCAAACAAGAATTTTTGGCACTCTTACGCGGGGCACGCCACATCCCGCCGTTGTCACATATCACGCCATGTAACTTATGTTTCAGCTGTCATGTTCGCTATTCAAGTTCTTTGATTTCCCCAACAATACTGACGTAGGAGCATAACCCATAAATATTTTTTTAAGTAGTTGGTAGTTTGACTTATGTCCATGCCGCACGAGGCGAAGGCAAACGAGTACAATCGTCCTGCTTAATTCGCCCCGAAGCGACACGGCTTTCATCAACACGCATATGTCAAAGTTCCTACCAGGACTGCTGTGAACACATCATCGCCAGTTCACATAATATGTGTGTTACAATTTCCATCACTATGCGGATGTATGGGATCCTACAAGGACTGTTGTCAACTCATCAGATTCTGTAAGAAGTGTGTTCCAGCTTTCGTACTTGCACCCATACCTGATTTCCTGCAAACACTGGTGTCAGCTCATTTCGTAAAGATATGTGTTCCAGCTTCTGTCACTGCGCGTATACCTGGATTGCCTCGAACACTGCTCTCATCTCCTTATAAATTCCTGTATTATGTATGTTACATTTTTGATTTCTTATTAAATTGCAGATTAAAGAGATAGACCTCGTGAAATTAATGTTGAGCTAACTGTTTCCAGCATTACTATGTTTACTTTTATAATGTGTAATTGTTTTGTGGATATTGTACTTTAATCAAATATTATCAAGACATCTGGTCAATTAAAATATCATAAGGTTGGTTGGCTTATAGTATCATTTTTAACGACAAATTTTTCTGCAATAATCTGAGTAGATTTAGAGTTAGTCCATATTTTAGCGACGCTAACTTCCAAAATGGCAGACTAATGGGAACATGGGTTTCTGAATTTAATTCTGGCAGTGTGAACTGTCAACACGCCGATCTTTGTTTATTTCAAAACGGTCGACTGAATACTGAGGTTTAAGATAACTCTAAAAAAAAATTTTTAAGGGGCTGCCATTTTAAAAATAAGTAACTAGCATGGAAGAAAACTGTAGATGTAATGTGACTTATGTGATATAGCTACATCGAGTTTTGTAACTTGCGGTTGCAAGGTTCTCAAATGTTTTATGGTGAGAAGGTGCACATTAATAAACACTGGCATATACAGAGGCAGTGATATTATTTCGTAATCCTATCTCCCTTTCGGAAACCAGACAATAGTTACAATGCCTATAACCTGGTTAAAGTAAACAAAATTACTTTTTATACCAACTGAACCGAGATCGTTGCAGCAGTAGATGCCTAATGAGAGTTCTGGACCACCCCACTATTTCCCGTCAGTTACTGAAAGTACAAGAAAAACCCCATCAAAACTATTTCTATTTTTTTTTAAACAAAATTACAAGAAAAAATAATCGCCAATTTTCCTTAAAAGTACAGGAAAAATTCTTCAACTCTCAAATTCAAACAAATTTAAGCAAAATGCATGCAAATTTTCATTTTTTAACGAATGCCCTTGCAGGATTTGGCTTAATTTTAAAAACAGCAAATTTAAGCTAAAATCAAATTAAACATGAAAAAATATATTTGATATATTCAAATCAATAGTATTGATATATTCTGAGAGAATTTATATATCTCCACTCATGAATACGTCTTCTTCGTATATATCTAATTCAACAAGTTCTCCTTGTATCATTATTTTTAATTTTTCATATGAATTAAAATATATTTCGAATAAATGATTATTTAGTATTTTGTTATTTAATATGTTATGATGAAACACATTAATAAAGATTGAATTAACTACATACCAGTATAAATCATTCAAATAATTTTCAAAAATACTAAACAAATTGCTGTGACCTGTTCTGTGGATGAATCAGGTCGCGCAAGGAAGGTTGATGTCAGTAGCTAGATGATAAAGCACTCTTACAGTTTAACTAGGTTTTATTAATCACAGCTAAATTTAAACTTAGCAATACAAATAGCCCTTGGCTAGTACAATACATTACTATTTATTTAATAGCGGCAATCATCATTAATGGTTAATATGTTTAATTCAATTATAACACAGACAACTATAGAGTGTTCGTGACTTAAGGAGTATTTAAGTATTTATGCCGAGGACCCTATTCCTGCATAACCTCAGGCGTCCTACTGGGATTATATTTACCCTCAACTTGTCTTAGCGACGTCGTCTGTCGAGACCCCCTCGACAGTGGTAAGGCTGGGCGTCGAAGTCGTAACCACGGCCCTGCGGTCCTCAGTGCTTGCGTCTCGCTGGTCCCTCCGGAGCAAGATGGCCGCGAGTCACCATCATTCCAACCCTATATACTACCCCGCCTAGCCTCACGACCTTCCTCGGTGGGGAGAGTATTTTCAAAACAGCTGGTCTGGCTCGTCGTGGCCGCACCGTCCCAGGTGCCTAAGCATCGCATGCCAGCCCCAGCTAACACAGCTTGTAGCAAGGCCCCCTCTCTCCGCGAAATTCATGCGCCCTCGCATGAGTTAAGGCCCAAATTCGAAGAGAGGAAGATTATGAGTAGAGGCTAGACTGGAGTATGGGTTGGACGGCTCAACGGAGGGTGAAATTGGTCACTCCGTCAAGGTTAACGTCTGCCATTGGAAGTGGTCTCCTTCTGCAGTGTACACATTGTAGAGGGTATTTTAAAAATGAGTGTCTTTCGCACAGTTTCAGTTCCCCTAGGGCGCTGTCAGTCATGAGGTTAGGGTCTCATTGACATTTGTAAAAAGCAGAGAATGTAAGTAGATCACATTAAAAATATACCTGACCTAATTTTCGCTTCAGTTTCTTTTACCATTAAGGATTTCATTGACAGCTTGTTAAAAATTGCTAAATCTATTTAAGTATTTACATGACTTTTTGTTTTATTACCTAATGTTATTGCTTCTTATATGATTTTAAGCCTAATATTCATTGAATTTGAAAAAATTACATTTGTACATTTAGTTTGAATAATTTGTTATCAATTAGACACATTTTTACGTTAAGCTTATAAACTAACTAATTACATTGACATGAATTCCTTTGATATGCGTATAATACATTGAACATTTAGCAAAAACAACAACACTAATTATCTTGGTTCTTATCTCGTCTTTTTACATAGAACATTATAAATTATTACGGTGTGCCAGCACAGTAATAACGTAGCCACTATGGGTTCCTGACATCATTGGGGTTTAGGAATTTGCTTTCGGCACCCAAATTAAATAAAGTTACCCCTTTAAATATATAGAAAACAATTAATCCCCGGTGCCGAATGCTAGGGGTGGGTGTAGGTAGGGTACGTGCACGCTTTGGAATGATGCAGTCTGCCATAGTGCTAATTGAATTTTTCGTAAATTCCTAGATGGTTTTTCTATCAATACATAACATTCATCCATTAATTTGAATTTAGTCTTACATATATTAAGACATGTGAAAAACTTTTTAACCGCAGAATATATTGTTCAGGTAAATGGCATTATACTATAGTTTTTCAATTCAGAACATTATGCTCTTAATGTAACTAAGGACATATTAGATTATTTTACGTTTTTAAAAATACTGAGTTATATATACATATGTAAACATGCATGGTAAGATTAATTCTAAAACGTAGTTTGAATTCAACATTTATTCACGGCGCATAGCCACTGTAATGCGCTCTGGTGCCTACGAATGAGCTATAACAGCCCAGGCCGTACTATTGGCGACACCTATTGGGCGCAGTGACAATGTGTGCGAATTGTTTGAACATTCCATATACAGAAAGCACTGTAAGCATGATTGAGCACACCTTGACGTGCAACTTTTGCACAGTCCCGGCTTTAATTTACAGCTACTGTTATATGTCTAGAAATTTCCTTATTTATTGGCTATAACAGTTTAGCCTATCCTTGCTTATGCACTTTTAAAACGGCGTACACCGATAAATGTAACTTTGACTACCTTGCATGTAAACAGCTTTGTCCAAAAGGATAGACACCTTTATAAGCTTGCAGTATACCAGACCAACGGCTGTAATGAGCACAAGAATGATTGAATGACATGATGGAAAACAAGTGATTCTGTCTGAAAGTATTTGTGTTAGACAAATATGTTACTTCTGGCAAGCTAGCATGCAATATTATCCATTCATTATTTACAGACCCATTAACGGAAAAGAAGGCTATCCCTTCATTTAGGGTTAACTGAGTAGCCTCAAAATTGTTTGACTTAAGCCATTGGATCGGCAATACAGTTTGCGCTACTGTGATAACAGGGTTTTTTATGTCGCAAACATGTGTGGCTTCTATTAACGTTGACTTGTCCATCGATACTCTGCATCCACATTGTACCTGTATCTCAATTTATACTATGTCAGTTGTCTTAATAACTTGACTAAGTGACTGGTTTTTCATCTTACTGCTAAGTGACTGGATGGATTACATATTAAATATTGGTGCGGCTGAGTTTTTCTGCTCGTTTCACATGAAAATTTACAGTGATTAAATAATTGGCTTAGATTCTCCATTTTAATGGCAGCTTTAAGGCAACTTACCTCGTTGGTCGCAGTAGTGTGTTTTGAAACTAAATACATTCCCTGAATCTGATTGCTTTCCTCGGCAACCTCCCAAGTGACGTGTGTAATCATGTATATTGCAATGATGCCTTTAGGCAGTTTAATTGTCCATGATTCATTTTTATAAAAATACATAGTTGGAACTGCCTTGTAAAATTGCCACCTAGCTTGAACATTTTGCAAAGGAACTTGAATTTTAATCATAATTTTAGTCGGAGAAAACGTACATTCCGTTATAGGAACTGTGTAATAATTTATAGTATTTGTAATTGGAATACTTAATTTTAAATTTATTTTGCCAATTTTCGTCTCGAGTTTTGCCAGTTCTCTATTTAAGAGAAATTTGTTTACTGCATGTAGTGGTAACATATTGTTCTGGCAACTCTGGATATATGTATTTAGGCTAATATCTAAAATAACATAGTTAATTAAATCAAGCACTATACCAACCATCTATTGACTTAAAACTTGAGAGTTCTGGATTCCATTCTCTTGTGACCTGAAGACGTGCGATAAAGATTTCATTTGACTAGACATAGAGTTAATTTTTAATTGCACCTGTTCCTTTATTTCGCCAACAGCATTTACGGTTAAGTTGAGATCCTTAATGGAAAATTGACGTTAGTTCTGAGATTTGGACAGACAACATCTCCTCGTTGGATATCAAACCTTTGAAGTGGTGTGTCGTGATTATATCACAACACCACGTTGCTGCATCACCTAGAAAGGTTAAGGAGCGATTATTATGTGTGGGAAGGGAAACTTCAGACAGGAATCGGTTCGCTACATTTACATTAGTTGCATTAAAAATATTTTTCAGTTTTTCATAG
This sequence comes from Dryococelus australis, assembly GCA_029891345.1. Lineage (NCBI taxonomy): Eukaryota > Metazoa > Arthropoda > Insecta > Phasmatodea > Phasmatidae > Dryococelus > Dryococelus australis. The sequence continues at coordinate 58,717,700 of CM056994.1, read as the reverse complement.
TTGTGACACACAATGGAGTTTCCACTGGCACTCGCCCTGTGGAACCACTCGTTTATATTGTTGTGAGTCCGTGGTTCCTGCACCGGTAGCGTGAATAGCAATGGCACCGTTTCTTCGTAATGAATTTGCGGCGTCAACTAGCTGAAGTACATGCCGTGGTACGTACTGTAAAGTGGCCCGGGTCCATCCATGCTTTAAGGCGAAGCGTGTGCATGACGATGCAGGTCACCTGGTACATCATGGGAGTGGACAGTCCTGGGTTCACAATGCCGTTCTGTCTGTGCCTGTAACATAAGGGCAAGTGTTAGCGCCGTACATTGGCCAGTTGCACATTCCTTGTGCTGACAGTTTCAATTTTATCACAACCCCATCTATGTATTGAAACAGCGATTGTCGATAGGTCTAGAATTTTAACTATTTTATAGGGCTTTGGTATTTGAAGGAAAATGCTTTTTGTGTGTGTTTTTAGCCATACGAACTGCCCTACTTGCAGGTCTTTTGGTATATGTGTGGTATCAAAATTATGCTTCTGTTGCGAATGGAATGCCATAAGGTTAACTCGTGCATTGTCTCGTAGTTGGAGTTTTTTGATTTGCAACTTGTGCAATAATTCTGCGGTGAGTTCATTTTTAAATGATGGTCCTCGGTCGGTGAGGATTGACTTAGGGCTTCCAAGTAATAATATTACGTATTTGATGAAACTGGTGCAAGTGGGAGTGTCAATTTATTTGATAGGGCGCACAATGGCGTATCGTGTCGCAAATTCCATCATGACTAGAACGTATTTGTTGCCACGTGCTGATGTTGGTAACAGCCCTTTCGCGTCAAGACTCCATGACTCGAAAAAGGGGGCGGCATTATGGGGGTCATCTGTCCTATTGGTTTTTGGTTGGGGGCCTTAATCTTTTGGCATGTGCGACAGTTTTTTACGTATTCCTTCACATCCTTATTCATTGTGTCCCAGTAGTATGCAGTCTTTATTTTTTCTAGGGTCTTGAACTGCCCAAAGTGCCCGTCTCCTAACAGGGTGTCGTGGTGGGTAGTTATTATTTCCTACACATAATATTTAGGCACAACAGTTATTTTACACTCCCCGGCCGGTGTATGCTTTTCATATCAATTTCCCTGTTGGCTGAAATGGCGTAATGCCTCATGAGGCGACGGTATTTTGGGATGGCTTTGTCCGTTTCAGTTAATCCTAATTAGAGCTGTTGACTGTGTGGATTGTTAGTGTATTCTGCTAAAACCGGCAATGCCAGTTGGTCTAGAAGGGTTAACAACAAAATATTTGCGTCATCGTCTACTTTAATATACTCTTGCTAATGAATATATTCCGGCAGATAAAATATTTTCTCATTATTTTCAACTTTGATGAGAATTCGGCAGTTAAGACGTGGGTCGAGACATGTAGTTGTTATTTTCTGAGAGCTGTTGTCACGAACAATCTCCATATTAACATTTAAAATGGTGGAAATGGTTTTGGCTATGACGTGCATAGGTAAAGCATTCCTGTTGTAAGATGGCTTTCATGACTCTCGCTTTATCTGCGGTGTGAAAGTCAGCTTTGATTAGTTTGTTTAATGTCAGGCTAGTTGGTGGTAGTTTATTTGCCAGTGGATATTTTGATTTCTGCGGCCTTCTGTGGGTCTTGGATGTGTGATTCCTCTAAGGCTGTGTAAAAAGATGTGAATTGTGTCAGTGTGCATTTTACTTTGTATTGTGTTGCATTGACGGTAACAGTTGTCATGTCAGCTGTCCCTACTGTGGGTATACGACTAGGGTGTTCAATTTTCCTTTCACAATTTTTGCCTAGAAATCATACTCCGTTGATGCTATGGCTAACTTTTGAATACGTATATTATGTTCTGCCATATATTTCAGGTAACGGAAACTAGCATGATCGGTCTCGATGACGAACTTTCGGCCGTAAAGAAATTGTTTAAAATATGTTATAGAATATTTTATTGCCGATAGTCCCTCTCTAGATGACCATTTTCGCTCGTTCAGCAATAACTTTTTCGAAGCGATAGCTATTATATGGTGTTCCTTGGTCCCGAGATTCTCCTGTAACAATACTGCGGTCTGTGACACATCACATGCTGGAATCGTCGGTAGATGCTCTTAAAATTTCTCCAGTAAAAGTGGTTTACTGAGAGCCGTTTTTAATTGTTGGAAGGCTGTTTCCTCTTTCTCGCCCCATTGAAAAGGTGTTGTCTCTTTTGTTAGTTCAGTGAGGGGTTCCGCTATTTGGGCGTAATTTTAAATGTAGTGTCTTAAATAGGACGTAAGGTCGAGAAATGTTCATATTTGCTTTATATTTTTGGGAGGGCACCATTTGCTGGATAGTTTAAATCTTTTCAGGGTCCATCTGGATTCCTTTGGGCGTTATGTAGTGGCCAAGTATTTTTATTTCATGTTGAGCGAAATTACACTTCTTGCTATTAATTTTGATGTTAAACTTTCATACCCATTCCACAATTTTACGAATGTTGTTTTTGATGTGTTCAGTAAAAGTGTTATCAATTATGAATATGTCGCCTACATAGGCGAGCACCGTGTTCCAGCAGAGTGGACCTAGCATAATATCAACAAAATTGTGGAACTAATTAGGACTAGTGGCGAGGCCCATTGGCATACGAGCGTACTCATGAAGTTCAATTCCATCCATGCTAAAAGCCAATTTATGCCTATCTTCCCTGTAGACTGGGCTGGCATAAAACCCGCTAAACATATCTATAAATGTTATATATTTAGAACTTTGTTGGGTAGTAATTATATATTCTGACCGCGGGATTGGTTATTGGACTTTAGTAAGATGTTGTTTTAACAAACGGAAGTCCATTAGGAACATAATACCGCCTTGGTGTTTTGGATTACCAATGATGGCGCTGCATAAACGGAGTCGGAGGGCCTTATGAATATTTGAGTCAAGCATTTGTTGTATTTGTATGAGTACATCCTCCCTTAATTTTGGGTTAATGCGATAAGGTCGCATATGAATTGGTTTGTCCGTGTTCAAATCTAAATTTTATTTCATATGCGTTCATATCTGTGACCTTGTGAATGGAGCTGGCGAATCGATCAACGTATTCATGCAGTAGTATTTCCAACTGGTGTTTCTGTTCGTGTGGCAATTCTGGGTTAATATTCCCTTATGATGTCTTTCCAGTAGTATCTTCCATCGTAGTTATTATGTTTATATGAAATTCGATGCAGTTACTGCTTTCGTATACTATAGAGTTGGTATTAATGGGAATTTCTATAATGTTATCATTATTTGAAGCAGATATAAACATAATGCCTTTGTTTAATATTGGCACAACATCGTATCTCCTCATGAAATCGACTCCTAGAATCATATCAAGTTTCAAATTATCTATCAATAAAAATTATTGTAAAAAGTTGTGGCTGTGTATATTAATATTGGCTTTAGTTTTAAATTGGAGAATCACAATGTCGTCTGTCACCCCTGCCATAGAGAAGATACCTTTTTCAGGTTGCTGCTTTTCTTTGCTAATTAACATGGTCGCCACACATGCACGGGGGCAGCCCGTATCCAATTGTGCATTGTATGTTTTTCCTGCCAGGCACACAAGGATGTGCAGTGTTAATATTCTCACATATCCTGCGTGGCCCTCGTCCTTGGTGACTACCCCGGATTGCTCGCTCAATGCTTTAATGTACGGCCGGTGGCTCAGATTTCACTGACCTCTTTCATCATTGTCATCCGGTATCGTGTTATTGTTTACAGGTGTGCTCATCCCCGTGCACTGCAACTTGATCCGGGTTGTGCCAATGCCAAACCAGTGTTTGAATTTCCAAAAGTGCGCCGCGATGTTAGTATGAAACTGTATCGTCTGATTGGGAAACAATGGACATTCTGCAGTGCACTGTGATGAATACAAACAAAGCACGCAGGTTGACGCTAATTCCGTCCTCAGCCTGACGAACGCTGGTCTTGGCTCTCTGACATCACACTTCTGCTGTGTCGTGCATTCCTGATGGGTTACTGGCTGAACGGGGGCCGCCGCTTCCATGTTGATGCGCAGATCACGTTTCACAGTTCCTTCACATGTTTGGAATCTTATGTGGCCCTGGCGCTCACCTGTGTTTTTCGTGATATGCGGGGTATCATGTGTCTCGGGCGGCGTGATCTGTATATTGCTTGACTGAGCCTTGGAATTATTTGGATAATATCAGGTATGGTGCGCTTGCCTGGATTGTGGGCCGTGGAATTCAATACAAGAGTTCCCACTTTTAGCTGATACAATTTTGGTCCTATTTTTACTTTCTATGCTCTTCTGTTCCTGAGGAATATGAGATTGTTGGCTTATTAGTTTGAAAGTCGCTATTTCCACGTTTGTGCAGTGTGGGACACATTTGAAAATAATGCTTGGCAAGCATTGATAACACGACTTACTTTTTTTTTCACGTGGAATGTGTCTGCTTGCCACGTTGGAATCGCCGTTCTCGCCACGCTGGCAATTCTTATAATTACTTGTGGTTGTTAAGGACCCAGCCTGTTTGTCACCATTTTCCCCATGCTTTAGTTTACATATATTTGGTGTGATGTGATTTTTGTTTGTTCGTGCCCTTAATGGGCCTGTGTGCCTGTTGTCTGTGATCAATTTGTGCACCTGGTTATAGTCTTTGTCGTAGGGGGCACTACTGCCCCTTCGTGAAGGAGTTTTTGACTGATATTGTTTTTGACTATATTTTCTGTTTCCTGTGGGGTGAGTTTGTTTTTGGTGACTGTTATTGCCCATGGTATGTATGTTGTCGTGGTGGTTCTGTTGTTTATATTCTGGCTTGTACCAGTTCTGGGTGTTGTTGGAAAGTGTCTTTTTCCCATATGTTCGCCCTTGTGGGGTGGTTTGGTCGAAATGGGGGTGATTTTGATGATTGGGTGGTTGATGGTATTGTCGTGGATTTTGTGGGTAATATTAGTTTTGTGTGTGTCTTTAGTGCATGATTGGCATATTGGCGATTTCCTCTTTCAGTTTAGTGATTTCCGTCCGAAGGGAGTCAGTTTCGGACTGTGTGTGATAGCCAGTAATGGTTTCTTGTATCTAAAAAGGCCAAGTTCAGCACGTTGTACATTTGTTATAATATTGTCTAACATGTCGTTTTTCAATCCTATAATCTAATCTGCTAAGGAAGGGAGTAAGGATCGCCAGGCAATATTTATAAAGTCACTGTCTCTGACTGTTGTATTGTATTTTCTACAGTAATATATGAGGGTCTCTATATATTTTTGAGCATGCTCGTGGAGCTACTGCTTTGTGTTGAACAACAGCTGTTTGAGATATTCCTCTGTCGCGGATGTAGAGAAGGTAATTTTCAATTTCTGAACAATGCCTTGCCATGTAACATTACCTGCTTGTGAATGGAGGCAATTATCTAGTGTATGTTTTGCAGAACCTTTTACATAGTATTTGAGTTTCTTACATTTCTCCTCATCGGTCCAGTTGTTGTTTTCCGTGGCTTGGTTAAATCGGTCTAAAAATTCTATCCATTTTTCGGTATCGTCCCCTGAAAAATTTTGGATGCACGATTATGTTCATTGGTGAGGGATTTGTCATGTTGTCTGTTGGTGGTGCAGGTTCTAGGGGTGACGCCAAGGGTGAGTTTTCGTACAAATTCTCATTGGTATTAGTGTAAATATGTACAGGTGTCAAGCAACCTGATGTTTGTGGTGCAGTATTTTCTTGAGTTGGTGTTGTTGGTATAAGGCTGCTAATTGTGATTTTGTTAATTAAGCTACGTGAAATGCTTGTAGATGTTGTGGTAAACTGGTCAGTTAATTCTGGGATTTTGTTTAGCAGTTGTTCTGCAGATTCAATTAAATTCAATGTATTGGCTGTGTTGGCGTTTCTGGCAGCTAGTTTCTTTTGTGTGTCAGACAAATCGATTGATGCATGTTTTATGATGTTTCATGCTGTTTTTAAAAATTATGTACTCGCAGCTGTACAATTCTCAGAACTCGGCAATCACAGCGACTACCAAGAAAATCAATCACTTTATTCTCACAACAAACTCGCAGCTATAAAATCTTCATAACTTTTCTCCGGCTCCGTTTCTATGAATAACCAACAATGCAATAACAGCTCATTCCTGCAATCGCTCGTTGACATTGAAACAAAAAATCACGAACAAAATGTCTCCGCCGCTTTGAAACAATAAGAAAACACTTCTCTATGGTCAAAATATAAGCGATACATTTATAGCAGCAAATTAATCAACAGTTGTGGCCAGTTCATTTATCTAACGAACTGAGAATTCAAAACTGCTGACAAATGAATTTTCAAAATTAGGGTACTTCTTATAACACACGCTTCTTAAGCTATCAGAATGAGTAATAATTAACTCGTAGTTTTTATATTTACAGGCTCGATATTATTTTTCACATAATGTATTTCTTTTTTGTGGCATGATTTATATATTTGTATTGAAACTGAGCCCATATTATGTATTTTGTTGCAAAAGTATTTTTATTTGGCCACATTTTTATATGTCTTTCTGGTTCTACATTGTGTACATGTACTTACAAGGCCATATGACTCTGCATTTTTGTTCTTGGGGGCGCTTTTAAGTGTCAGTACACCAGGTATTAAATTTAGATTTTTCATAGGGAAGTCCGAGTTCACGCCCCTGAAACTGCAGGCCGTCTACTGGAGACGAAGACGTGAGGAGTTTTAAGCAATTAGTGTGGGCCTGTATTAACCCCCTTCGCGTAGCTTTCAGAGAGGTTAGCTAGAACTCGTGAGACGTATGTTAAGGTGCCATTGAACTATATGCTAGCACCCTAAGCTATGCGCTTACATATAGGGAAGACATCACCCAGGGCAGCTGCACATCCGAAAAATGTCCCGTCGGAGTACTTGATCATCTGTAACTTCTAGATCTTCCAATTCTACGTTTGACATCTAATTTTGACTAAGAAATTCCAAATAAAGGTTTCTATTTGCTCCATTAGTACGACCTTTCTAGAACATTTTCTCAAGTCACCATGTTGGTTTTCTTACGTATACGATTTTTTTTTTTTTTTTTTTATTATTTTTTATTTTTTTTTTACTACAATAAACCTGAACTGAATCCTAGCTCTGCCGCTACATAATAGCAACATATTATTAAAGTAGTTATTTTTGAAGGAATATTGAAGTTTTTTGGCATGATTTTTTTTAATTTTAAGTATTTTATTTCGTAACGATCACGAAGACACTAGGGTCCCAAAGGACACTACCCATAACAGAAAATTTAAATTATGTTGTCAATTTTTTCGGAGCCACAGGTAATCAGCTAATTTGTAATGCCATCTGGATGAAGTACTTTGTTTTTCTGCGAAAAGTCAAGTTATTCTGAGCTCAATGAAATCGCCAGGTGTGTGTGTGTGTGTGTATATTATATATATATATATATATATATATATATATATATATATATATATATATATATATATATATATATATATATATATATATATATATATATATATGTGTGTGTGTGTGTGTGTGTGTGTGTGTGTGTGTGTGTGTATGTGTGTGTGTGTTTATATATATATATATATATAAACACAGTCTCCCACTATTGTCATTTCCTCTTTGTGCATATGTTTGTTCTGTCCACAAGTATTTTTACTGACAGCTGTGTTGCTGGGTGTGCAAATAGTACACGTTACGTCAGATTCGTAAGATTAAGTAGGTGGGTATTCCTATTAACAGTCTGGATGGGGCCGGGCATAAGTAACTCGTTAGAATGCCTTCAAGTGTCACTACAGAGGATTTAATTTCCAGTATTTACACTGTTTTTGAGTTACCAATTGGTTAAAGTGGAAATAATTTGGATTTACAATAAACACACCAAACTAGTACTCAGTTTAGACGATCGTGACCGCGCAGCTTCTCAGCCGCACACTCCGATTTAAAATACGTTGTCCCCGTAGCCCCATATATAAAATATAGGCTGTTCACGGTAAAATGAGCACTTTTGAAAGCCCTGCTTAATATATACTTGTGTGCACCTTGAATATTCTTCCGCCTTATGTAAGATTAACATTGTCGTGGGCCTCATCACTTTATTCATGCGTCGCTCAAGTGGAACTGTGGAATTATCAGAAGAGTAAATATTTAACAAATCTGCTCATTTTTACACTTCGATCCACTAAAAAACACGGAAAGTGAAAGAAATAATTTAAGTTGTCAGAAATCGTTACCCAATAGTTTTTAATCGACGTTGAGATACGGAACTACTCCCCATCCATCGTTACCATCTTTACTGGGTGCATGTTACTCAGTACACCTATTAAAACATATGCAGTTAGGGCAGTAACTTTTTCCCAAGGTTGATTTCAAAAATGTTCACTTTATCGTGAACAGCCTTTACTAACATTTAAAAGGTTAACATAAGATTTTCAAAAGTCAGCTAACTTTGAAAAATTTTCATTTTAATATTCTTTATCTAGGCCTGAAATATTATCCTCTAATTTGCGACAAATATAAGGCAAAAAATTAATACTTTTTCGAGGCTGCATCAAAGCATGTATAAAGCACATAATCATCGTTTACCGAAAACCGCTGCTTTGTTCCAGACACGTGAGAAGATAGCGTTGCAATATATACCCCTCATAACATCGGTGAGAAAAAAGCGATGAAAACATAGCTATGCACCGATACAGTTCGGAAGGGAGTCATAGATTTGTTGTATCATCTCCTAAAACAAGTCGGCCAAGAGGTTTCTAGCTGGTCTTCGATATTATGCAGATCGGAATCCGGTCGAAGTTGATAACCGAGCTGATAATAGAAATGTTATACCAGGGACGTAATTGGTGACTTGCTGATTACTAAAGTGTCTCAATCCGACACAGACATTTTGTAGACACATAACCCATGTGTACGAGCGTTGTCTTGTTGAAATTTTTCAGAATCTCAAACACATGAGAATGCAGAATGTCACTGATGTAGCACTTTGCCGTCATTATTCCCCAAATCACTCACATGACTACGATAAATGACCTGAAGAGTAGAATAAATATAGCGAGTCGAGGAGGTGGAGCTGGACTTCAGCAATTCTAGGCTATATATTCGCTTCGGTGCCCCATTCCAGAAACCTAAGCTTGACCCGTGCAGAATTCGTAGGAGCGAACCCCCCACCTGTAGCCAACATTCGAGAAGACAGTAATTAATTTCTGTGTGATTTTGAATGATTTTAAATGAGAGTTCAAGAATTTTGTATGTTTTGTAATAAAGTGATAACTGCACAAAAATCTTCATTCGCGTGAATGCATATGCGCACTTTTTACCGCCTTCAGGAAGTTCAAACAAGAGTAAGAGAAGACGGGCGCTAACTGACGCCAAGATACAGAATGTAATTCCGGCCAGCCCAGACGACAGACAAGGTGGGGTACGAGAAAATGGTGGAGTAACTGCGGAGTCAAGTCGAGGGAAGCAACATGAATATCCCTAATAAAACGCTATACCATTATCCGTCACGTTCCGCACACAAGAAATTTCACCAGGACGAAACCCGTCCTTTAGGGCCCGGGATCGAATCGGAAACAGCAGCGGTGGAAGATGAATGCCTAAACACTGATTCAACTTTAAGTCGTATAAAAACACCGTTCATAATTGTTGTTAATTTTTTATTTACTATCGAATTATTTTCAATTTTTAAGTTGTAAAATTGTTTACGTAAATATAAATGAAAATCTTAAACGAGTTTCTCAATTTTTATGCCCTGGCCTTGTTGTTTTCTATTGAAATGAAACAATTTTCGTTTCCGCCTTGTTTGTCGAAATATTAAATGTGCAGTTATTAAACCAGTTACTAGGAAAACTGAAGACGTACATGTATGGCCTTTCGAGAACTGAACAGGTGAGCATACATAATGTGGCGTACACAAGTGACCCAGTAATTATTACCGTTGGGAAAGGTTTCGTTTCAAAGCAACCTAGCAATTTTCTTTACTTTAATGAAGGAAAAATTCTACTGTTCTGCGGTCGTCATTAAATGCCATGTCTGCGACGTTTGTTTCATGTGTATTATTAATTTCACGTCTCTTTTCTGTGCTCGCAATTGGGTACCATAAATCTTAATACATTAGGGGATGATACAATTAACATGTCTCCAATAAATAAGGCTGTGCTCGACCACAGTTTATATTTTATAAATAATAAAAGTATATTATATATTATATAAACTATGTATACACCACGCTGAGATTGTTTACACTTAGAATTACGTTACACGCATGAACACACAAAGGCTGAAGCATGTGGGATCTCATTATATGAGAATACTCTGAATCGAATGGCCACTGGCCCGTCCGTTTTTTCTAAATCACGTCGCGGGTGGTTCTTGAATTAGCAACACGTGTAGACATCTTGTACTCTTGAGCGTGGTGCCTTAACACGAAAGACCAGCATACATTTTTAATTATAGATGTCACATAATATAAATAAATGTATGATATCGCCATAAGTGTTACATCAGCCGTAATGTATGTAGAATTTCTTTAGCTAAGATTTGCAGATAATTTTTTTAATAGTGTACAAGTGACTAGGTTTTACGCCACACGCTTATGCACGAAAATGCTACAGGTCACAAGGTTTTTTGAGCGTTGTGGACTACCTCCGCGCCATCTGGTACACCAACGTAGGACTTAAAAAATGTCTAGTCATACCTTATAGCTAGGTCTCAAACCACTACCAGTTTGTATCCCTCGTCTGAGTGCTTGAAGTGATCGACGGTCGTTGGCATAACCACCCGTAATATTATTTATGTTAAAATTGTAAATCATACCGACGGGTGGAAAAAATGTATAATCAATGAACACTGTGACATACGCCCAGATGAACAAGAAATAGTTATAAGGATCCACGTATGTCCCATGTTGTTCAAAGCTCACAAAACCTGTGTTGGGGGATGGGATAAACAAACTGGTAAATATATAACCCCTTAAGATAGCTGGCTCCACGAAATTTAAGTGCTGCAAATCAAATTACTTTGTTTTATGTATTTTTCTTATTGATTCTTTGTTCTGCCTATACAAAACTTAAAAGGTTTTGTTTGATAGAGTTCTCTTAAGAAGTTTTCATTTAAGAAAAACTCATTAGTAAGACTTCATTATACATTCATTGAAAGAGAGTTTTGCTCGTGCGAAGATAATACTTCTTCGCATATGGTTAAGCAAGTATTGTAGGAATGATTCCGCCAAATAATGTGCAATCATAAATATTTTGTTAATCCAGCTAAAGCGTATCTTCTGCTTAAACGTATATTTTGCTAAATAAGCATTCCTTAAGGAAGAATACATTTATAACGTAACGAGAGGTATCGTCCCCCTCCCACCACCCCCTGGTTCTTTATTTTGTATTTTTATTGTGTCACCCATAATTTAAATTATTTATTCATCTCGGAAATGTTAATTCGTCCATATTTTTTTTGCCATTTATTAATTATTTGTGTATTGTAATTCTTACATTAAATAATATTACAACATATTTTGCTTGAACTGGCAGTGAGTATGGCACAGAATAATACTGTTTAGTTACCCTGGCATGAGTAACAGCTATATTATTTGAAAATTCGACTAAAAAAATATTGATGAAAAATGGTGAAATTATTTTAGTTGAGTTATATATTGTCCAACTTTGATGGAGCCACTGAAATGAATCTACGTATGTATGTATATTGTATTGGGGTATGTGTGATTACTAGGGAGAAGTTGTTAATGAACAATGTAGTTGTATTCGAAACTTGAATATTTGAGTTAAAATAATAATTAATTAACTTGTAGTAGAATGGCCGTATTACCAAGAGATCAATAATAATCAACACTATAATTATAATAAAAATGTACTACTATTCAGAAGCCTATCAACCAATGAAGCAGTTTCGATCATTGAGAAGCTTTTAATTATTACGATTTATAGTTCTGTGACGAAACAGAAGCAATCAATGTTCAGATAAAAAAAAATCATGCAGCTCAATTTCAAACGCTCAACTCAGAATATAATAATAAATACACATTTGACATTTGGCAGCTTAAGGTAGTCCTTTACACATCAGGGAAAATATTATTCAATGTACATTTTTTTTAAAATGTCACTTGGTTCTACTCCATTAATCAGTAAATAACTTTTCTTGCCTCGGCTTCTCAAATTTACAAAATATTTAGGTAGATACATAAGATCTCTACATCTGATGGAAGTGTGGGCAAATTTTATAAGAAAGGATATAGAGAAATATTTATGCAGAATTCTTGAAGACTAATTTAGAAAAAATCGTACAATATCGGACTATTGCCATCTGTAACTTTCTTCAGTCTTTAATTATCTGTAGTTGTAATTCTTCTGGAGCAAGAAGTTCTCGTTCATGATAACAATTTAATTGATATAAAACAGTACATACATCAACTCAGATAGCCCATTTTCTGCGAATTGACAATCTGGGCATTATTTTACGCCACTCGAACATCGATGGCATAAATAATGTCCTGAATAAGTCCCGACTATTGGAGCCACAATAAATGACATTTTTTAAATATATTTTCGAGGAGATTCAGGATCCAATATGCCGACTTTAAAGTTACAAGAATAGAGATAATTTTTTAACACAGACCAATTTGAATTTGCCATAACAGAGTAGGCGAAGCACTTCGAAAAATGCCAGTGCCAAATATTACATATTGTTCTATGCTGTCAACTATTAACCAATGTTTACATTTAAATATATTAATTTTAGTAATTTGTTTAACTCTCCCATCTTCAAAAGCTGCATAAAAAATGGTTCATTTTACAATTCTGTAAATATTTCAATCTGAGGTCATGCTCAACTCTAAAACTGTAATTAAAGACGAAATAATAAAATAAACAGATATTTTCAAAACGTTAGAAATACACAGAGTAACTAAACAACCAATAATTTTGCCAATATAACTCATAGAAATAATAAATATAAATACTAAATTTGCAGTCGAAATAAAATCAAAATTTAAAAAATTGTCAGAGATACCAGGTTATCATACGTTACAATGGGCAAAAAACTAGTTGTTAATTTCTAAACGTAATTTTTCCCAAATGCCACGAGACGCCGAATAAATTTTGGTCGCCTCAGCCCACATGTTGAATTTCCAAATCCATTATAAAATCAGGTATCGTAGTTCGCTTGTGGGTAGAATTTTTAATATTCCAGTTGCTTTGCTAGTAAAAGGGCCGGTTAAAGACAAGAAGACGCGCTCAGCAAGAATTGGATAAGAGGGTTCGTTTTCGCTCCTTTCTTTATTTTCGGTGACTAGCTAAAACACACAGAGAGGAAATCTTATTCTACTCAATAAAATACATGTTTGTATAGATGGGGCCAAAAATGTATTTAGCTGCTCCAGCAAATTTTTTGTCGAGTAAACAAAACTTGAAAAGCAAGGAAAATTAATTTTGTTCCTATAACAAAATACACGTCTAAATAAACAAAACCTCTGTGCTGGACCAAAAAAAAATATTAGACTGTCCACAATATTGTTCAATTCAAATGCTACATTTGTGTAGGTTAAAAATCGTTATTTTCAAACACTTGATTATTACACACTTCCGATCCCGGCACACGGCATCACAGCTCATTCCAACCTCAGACTCCGAGCACGACGGTCGTGCCCCGCTCCCGTCACCAGTTGAATTTGCTTGGCCACTCGTTTGGTTACCTTCATTCGATAATACAGCTCGAGAATGACGTAACTTTCGTGACAATTAGGATACTAACAGTGTTTGTTAGTACACTTATTGATGCTTAATTATAGTATAAAAATCCTAATAAATCAGTTTCAACAGGAAAATGGTAAAGCTGTAAAACTTGAAATATGTTTATATGCACGTGGCCCAGTATTATAATTGAATTTTTTTTTTTTAAATTTGATTATGTCAGTAGTCATTTTAGCTGAAGTTGCTCAGGCATAGATATCGGGCACATACTATCTAGGTTCACATCACGATCGTGCTTCCAATTTTTTTAGATTAACCCAAACTTATTCAATATATGTAGAGCCAAACAAATCCTTACTTGCACCAACCAAATCTTACAATTCCAAGCAACCAAATAAGAACAACAAAAAATACTATTTCCCTATACAAACAATTAATTTGGTTGTGCCAAAGAAACTTCGTTTCATTCCACAAAACCTTTTTCTCAGAGTAAGTCAGGGTCCATTGTAAAGATTGCGTAATTTCTCAAGGCTCTTTTTATTTGGCCGTACCTTTAATAAAACAAGATGAATAGAGTAAAAGGACGTTCTGGAAAAAGTCACGTCAATTTTTTCGCACTACCGCACACGTAAAGATTCGTGATCAGCCAGCAGTTAATTAAGGAAATGGCACACTCCCATCGTAACTTATGTGTTTGAATATCGTAAAAAACTTTACCACGGCTAAAGAAATGCCATTTGAAGGGAATGCAAAAACTCCGGATATTATTTTAATTTTTCCCAATTTCTAAGCACTAACATATTGAAATGTATTTTTCGGTTTTATTTAATTTTTATTTTATTTATTTTGCGTTCCGTAGATCCCATGTACGCTGGTGATGCTCAAGGTTATGGTCCAAGTAAAAGATACGTTTTACAGGCACAACACTTACTGTATATACAAAACAGGCGATGGAACAAAAACATGAGATGAGGAAATAGAATACGTCAAAATGGCACAATTTACTGACAACGCATATACAGTGCAGAGGACAGAAAAATATGAGATAGAACTACATTTAGAAAGATAACAAACAGAATACAACCAAATTAAAGAGAAAAGTATTACCATTAAATGCGCAAATTACATTTTTACAAAATAATACGAACTTAATATGATTTTAGAGTAAGGCCCATATACAAAAACATAATGCAATCAATGATAAGAAAAACTGGTATATTAGAGCGTTATCATCTACATATTTCACACACATAAACAAAGAGATCAAATACCAAGAAATTCATCCACTGAGTAAAAGTCGTGTATTAAGAGTAAAGATTTTAGTTAACTTTTTTTTTTCCGGCTTAATTCTCTTAAATATGTAGGTAATTTATTTAACATTTTTATGCCCGAGAAATATGCACCTTTCTGTCTCAGTTTTAGCCTGTTAAGTGGAAACGCATGTCATTTCTTTTTACTGTGTTGTATGTTCACATCTGAGTTTTTATCAAAGTAATCCCGGTTTTTATAGCAAAATTAATTACTGAGAAGATATAATAAGAAGGAAAAATTATAATGTTATGTTTTTCAAAGAGAGAGAGACACGAATCCAATTTTTTTTTACTCTTGCTATAATTCTGAGAGCCCTTTTTTTTAATTCTAAAAACTTGCATATGATGTGAAGATTGTGCCCAGAATATTATACCAAATGACGTAACTGCATGGAAATAGGCGTAGTAGCTGTGGTCAGTAAGTGGGCTATATCACATAATGCAAAACCGGCTGCATTAAATTTTGGCACAATGGTAAGGCCTATCAATATGTTTGTTACCATTAAAAATATATATCCAGTTGCAGTTCTGGGAATTTAGTATTAAGGCATTCGTTAATAAAGCTGTCGCCATACTGAATCTGTAAATTGAAATACTGAGTGTTTCAAGGGGCAAATTAAAGAAAGGCTCTTTTATCAAGACTTAGGGTCAGCTTGTTCGCTTGTACGCTTTTTCAGCTTGTTGATGTGGGTGGCATTAATATTATCTGACAGTGACTGATTATTTGAGAGATTGAATAACATGCTTGTATAGCCAGTAAAACGACGTACGTACTCTATTAGCTGTATCAGAGATACATGTAGGTAAGTCATTAATATACAATAGAAATTGCAACTGAAAAAAATATATATTCCTGAGGAACACAGTATGTAATTAAAACTCTTTCAGAACATGTTCAATAAGACCCAGTTGTAGCTACTTGCTGATATCTTTGAGATACGTATGATGATGTGAGCCACTGTAATGCATCACCTTGAATGCCACAATAAAGCAAATTGTCCAAAAGTACTTTATGATCGACACAATCAAATGCTTTGGTCAGATCACAGAATAGTCCTACTATATTTTCTCTCTTGTCTAAGGAGTTCAAGATAGATGTCGTTAGGTTAAATGTTGCTTCATTTATAGATTTGTCACTTCGGAAGCCGTACTGCATATTTAAAAATATGTCTCTGGTATCAAGGAAACGATAGTATTTTATACATCAATTTCTGTAGTATTTTATCATGATTAGGAACGAGAGAAATGGGCCGATAGTTACATATTGAAGTCTCATCATTCTACATGTGAAGTTGCTTAATAATAGAGAATTTAAGGTGGTCTCGAAAACTACCTGTCGTAAGCTATGAGTTAAATATATAGCTTAGAGGTATGCTAATTAGGTTAGTGCAGTCCTTTAGAAGTGTACTGGAAATGTGAACATAGCCTGTTGACGTTTTGGTTGGTAGGGAGTGAACCATTTTCAGATTTCTGCTGGAGTGGTGGGGATAAATGTGAAGTTGAGTCTTTTTCTGGGCATAGATTGTTCTAAAAGTATTTGATAATTATTTGTGTTATCATTTTTATTTATTAAATTGCGAACGCCAGGACAAACTACCTGGACACAGGAAAGCATCGATAGTATTGAAATATTTGAACTGAAGTTAGTTATTTCACAAATTCAGAAGTAGAAAGTATTTAAAGTTTAACTTGTATCGGTTAGTCGCACTAAACTTTTCCCACAAACGATATCTGAAGTTGAACGTCAGTCTTCGCCTACTATTATTTCTATTTTAATGGAGCCTGATTTTTTGTTAAGATATTTTATTTGTACAGAGTTTTGTGAGTGATATTTGTTGAATTGGTAATCTATTCTAAAGGCCCGTATTTAAATAAATTATAAGTCAGCTTTGAGTCTGGAATATGCACGGCGGTAAGCCAAGCTCACGATTGGATTTACCAACATTTTCCTATATAAAGGGCAACGGTACTAGCTAATACCCCACAGTGCCGTACATTCTTTTACCAACTCCAGCACCCATTTAAGGTGCTTTTAAGGTATTTCGTTATAGCTAAAGCTTCACTCTAGCACCTCACAAGTGATCAGTTCTATCTCCATCTACTACATAGTTCCCTGTACACAGATTTTAAAATTCGAAATTAATGTACGTCTAGAACTAGAAATAATGATATTTTAACAACGGCTATGAAGCACAAACGCTTTGCATAAGCTCTCAATTACTGGCAGCAAAGTGTTTAATTTTCGTTTCTCGGCAAGAAATAATTAGGGTTAAACCAATAAGTTAACTTCTTTCAAAATTTTAACACCTTCTTGATTGATTTGAATAAAAGAGTTCAAAATATTTTGCCAGTTAAAATACGTAAATTTTGGTGTTCACTAGTTGAACTACGTTTAAATTTTACTTAGGCCATACGTGATATTATGCAATCTTAGAAAATATCCACAAGCTCAAATATAATTAATAACATTAAATTTGGTTTTTTATGGCTGCCCCATTTCTTTCGAATATGTTTTGGAAGCTAGGAACTGTGTACCGAATTGGACGAATTGTCCTGATTAAATGACCTCGATGGAATTTTGAACTAAAGGGTTTCTAACATATCAAAATATTTTATGTTTCGTACAAGTCTCTAACTGAGTGATCCAGTATTCTTATTTTTATGAGCTCGAACATTTTACTACTTCGGTTGTATCAGTTGCTATTAAATGGAAGTTTCGAACATCCTGTAATGTTTTATACAGGAAAGTGAAATTTGACTACTCTACGTAGGATGTTACATGCATTTCACAAAAACCATATTTTAATGTATTTGTTACAGATAATTATTATCTGCCTAAAAATTAGATATATTTTACTTTCTTAATAATACCCGGGCCACACAAGGTGCCCAGCAACGACCCCGGCTTATTTATGTTGAGTGTTAACATAATTTTAATGGTTTTAAATACAACATTTTATTTGTTTTAGTTTATGTAACTTGTCTAGAACAATCTTAATTAAGTGTTTAATGTTAATCAAATCTTAAGTTGATGTAATTATTGTTGTATTTATTTAACTGTATCGGACAGTAAATGGTTGAAATTACTCACAAAGAAAATTAATATTATAAAATAACAATAACCCATAATTTATTTTAAATGAATAGTGTTTGCTTAGTTAAAGCATGCTAATAAGTTATATCAGAGATGTTTTTCTTAGTTTTCAATAAATAGTTTTTGTTAACTTTCTGTTTTCGATGGTTAAATTTCTATTAAGTTGGTAGCTTATATCTTAATTATAATGGTCGGAAACATAGACCAAACCTGGTTCTTACCCAGTTGACGAAACGCCAGATACCGTTCGATAGACGATGGAGCCAATGATTTTCAAAACCTCTATTGTGTATGCGCTGTCCTAGTAAATAATTCACCTGACGCCACTCGTGAGGAAGGATGTTTCTACCCTATAATTAGTCTATATTAGCTTCACAATGAGCCAGGAAGGCAGTACGCCCAGCCCAGCCCAGCAAGCACACATCTGCATTTTTCTCATGTTTTGATGGTACTGCACCCTGCTTTTTAGTGTTTTGGAGACTCGTGTATAATTTTTTGGCAAACTGAATAATATTGGAAAGATGCTTCTAGTTGTATTTTGTGAAAGTCCTTGTTTATTAATAAGCATAGTACGAAAGGTTCATAACTACAAGTAAGCCACTGGCCTTGTCAGTCCGACAGGATCAACCGACATGGAAGTATTGGGTAAAGAGCAATTAATGAATAACGAAAAACATCTGGGAATGTCTTTGGCAACGAAGTTACTTCGATACGGAGGTATGTGGCCTAATATCAACGACAAGTCTTACAAAGCTTACACGTGCATCGTTGCTTTAAATTGCGTTCTGTTCATGACGCTCTTGTCGCACATTTATTTCAGCGATGATAAAGACCCGAGTGCTGTCATCGAGAACACTGACCACATCCTAACCGTCGCTTCATACATCGTCACCATGATGTCGATACTGAACAACAAAGGCATTTACAACGAGATTGTGAGCTCTATTCAATCTCTGATTTCCTATAGTGAGTCAGATTTTGACGATGACAGGAAAAGGGCAGTGCGAAGGGGCATATACGTGGAGAGGAAACTGTGCACATACTACCTTACCGCCATATCAACGACTACCTCTTGCTTCCTCTTGAAACCTCTGGTAACCATCGTCCTTTCCAACCAGGAGGTCAACCTTGCTAGCATGGATTTCCCCCTGAAACTAATGCCCTTCACTGACAGAACGAGCGTTCTGAAGGTGGCCTTCGAATACTTGTGCCATTGTTCCATCCTTAGCCTACTCGTCGTCACGATAGTGCCTTTGGACCTGTTCACATTCACGCTTATTAAATATTTGGCAAAGCAGTTCGAAGTGCTGAGGATCTTGCTCAGCAATATTGGCGATCATAATCACGGTCGAGATAACGTCCCTGCACCTTCTCTTGAAGCACCAGATTCACTCAACCAGAAAAGTCAAAATTACATTGGACGTTTCGGCCCGTTAAACGAATACCATAGTGGAGATTTCTATCCAGGGGATGATATCCGTGGTTTCAAAATACAGGCGGGAGACGGAATCTCCAGAAATCGTATAATGAACCAAATGAGAGCCGAAAATGATATAAAGTTGCTTGTCAAATGTCATCAGGAGATACTGGAGTAAGTATTGCAGTATACATTGTAGAATAAGTCTTCAGTTAAGTAATAGGTCATATTGACTCTGTGTTTATGTTTAAACTTAAAGTGGGTATTTATGTTTTCGTTTTGATTTCAGAAATGCCAAGAAAATAGTTGGGCTTCTTAGCCCAATAATTTTTTCTCACTACTTGGTATCATCGTTTACAATATGCTTAGTTGGATACCAGATTACAACAGTGAGTATTCTCTATGTCATTGACTGTAATCTAGTTATGAAATCATTTAGTCAGGAGTATAAAGATCACTTTGGAATTGTCTAGTAAGGGACAATAACTCCTTTAATAATCTGTGTGATCTCTGTAATTCCTCCAGATTTTCGCATGTGGGGATCGTGCTGTACTATGCCGTTGGTCTGCGTGTTTTCTCGGGATCTCGTATTTTCCCTGCCCTTTCATTCCGGTGCTACTCCATACTCACCTCAATCACCCTCAGCGTCTTTCAGGACCACGATGTTAAGAGCCGCCGAAATCTCTTCACTCGCTCACTCTATAATTCCTGCCATGCCAGGCGAAAGGTGCGATGGTTCCTTGACACAAGACATGGCCAATTCCTCCTGCTTTTCTGAACAACTTCGCTACCGGCGAGACGTTAAGACCAACCTACCTATAGGCTGTTCACGGTAAAATGAGCACTTTTGAAAGCCCTGCTTAAGATCTACTTGTATGCAAGTTGTGTATTCTTCCGTCTTACGTAAAATTAACATTGCCATGGGCCCCATCACTTTATTCATGCGTCGGTCAAGTGAATCTGTGAAATTATTAGAAAAGAAAATATTTTATACATTTGCTAATTTTTACACATCTGATGCATAAAAAGAACATAAACAGAAATAAATAATTTAAGTTATCACAAATGGTTACCTAACACTTTTTATTCGACGTTAAAATATGAAACTACTTTCCATTCATCGTTACCAACTTTACCGGGTGCATGTCACTCAGTGCGCCCGTTGAAGCATATGCAGGCATGGGCGGTAACTTTTTTACAGGGTTGATTTCAAAAGTGTTCACTTTATCGTGAACAGCCTTTGCCCATAATTGTTTCCACCAATAATTTAGAAATAATGGAATTATTTACAACCTTGTAACGTGTGTATATCTCTGATACTTTTACAGGCAGAAAACCAAGGAACACTAATAACCAACTGTGCCCATTTGTCGTCATTCATGCTTCGGCTCTTCGTGCTTTGTTATTTGTCCTCGGAAGTCTACAGTCAGGTATAAACATTTGTATTTATTGTGACTTTAAAAAACAAAATCTAACATCGTAAATAGTTTTCTCAAATGAAAAACGTTCCTAAACCGCAAAGAATAAATTATGTTTTAATGGTAGGATAAATTTTATTTCATACAACTTTGTAAAACAAATAATTTAATAGGCCGTATGTAAGAAGGACTTAAACGTAACTAATAAATTAGTTCATGAGTAAAGTAAAAATAAATGCTGAAGGTTTACAAGAAAGTCAAGTATGACAAACAAATAAAATGTTTAGCCTTATATATAATTTGTAAAACTTGTATATGTTCAAACACTCACTAATACTCACTTTATTATTTAAAGAGTAGCGCAACTCACATTAAATTTTTGCTGCGTTTTAAACTTTTTTACTAAAATAATTATTGCTAGACTCAAAAAAAAAAATTAGGAGAGCGAATAAATAACAGATTCAATGCAAAGTGTTTAATACTGGTATTTTATATATAATGCAAATATCGATAACTAAACTTAAAATAAAATACATTGTGGAAATAGTGAAGCACAAAAATTTGTCTTAGTACATTAGAAATGTTTTCCATAAAAATAGTGTAACGCCTCAAATAACAGCTAATTATTCCTGTCACCGTTATCTCAGTTTACTTCTGCACTGTGTATTTTAACGTAATAGTTATTTGTTTTATTTATTATTTATTTGTGGTAGATATATTTTATTTACTCCAGCTGTAGTTTATATTACTATTAGTTGTTTTAACCTCAGGAAATATATTTCAGTCTAATTATGTTTGCAAGTCTTTCTGTTTTCAATCACAAAGGTATTTTTATGTGTGCCGTTTTGCGTAGAGATATTTGTTATATGGTTGTCAGCGTCGTTCAAATACGCAGTTTTAAACGCTTCTGGCCACCTTGGTTTTCCGTCAGGCAGGTGGTGACCTGCTGGGTTATCGGCCTGAAAGGTATGTTTAGATTGGCCGAGTCACTTACCGTAATGCAGACTGCCTACAGGGCGAAACGCACAGCACAGAATAGGAATACTCTGCACGTGATACTTAAGAGGGCTAGAATTTTTTAAGTCAAGCTAGAGCAACCGCGAAATGCGTGTGGTACGGGTAAAGACTGTAGTAACGTCCCTCAGGCCAGAGAGCCTTGTGAGGGAAGATTAAGGCCAAATACCAGGGGAACCATCCTAAGAAGGATCTACGAGATTTTACTGCAATAAAGATTTTTAAGCTGAGTATTCTGACTTTCGACGCAGAGAATGCATCAGCAAATAATTAATAATTTTTTTAAAAATGGATTTGGCTTACGTTTACACCATATTGTAAAGTTGCTTTGCCCATTTGCCTACGAAGCCTTGAACTGATGTATTATGTTCTCCCAAACGAGTTGGGGTGAGCAAAATTATTTGCTAATTTAATTGACATATTTTTGGAAATAAATTAAAGTTCAAACCTGTGTACTTATATTAAATTTAATCAAATATATTTTCACCTATGTCTCTGAGAGTATTTATTGTCAGTAGCTAGTGGTAGTATTTAATGTGTTTCCTCCAAATGTCTCTTGTATGTTGTTTGTAGTCTACGGAGACTGGCTGCTGCGAGTGTTCCTGGCAAACAAATCTTTGGTAAGATTAAAAAATCTGTGGTAAGATTTATCTGGTGTTTTGGGTGTTACTTTTCTGTGAAGTCATTTCCTATTCTGTGGAGCCGGGCAAGCTTAATACCCCAGGTCAGCGTTCACGCTGTTAGTGGCGACAAAAATCTTAAGTTCCAAGAAAATTATTTTCCAATTTCTGTTTCCTCACTTCTGTGTGCATTACATAGTTAATTGGCGCCGTGCGCGGGGCCCTGAGTTAGGGGCAACAGTTTCTGCACTAACATCTGAACACTGCATTTGATGAGTAGACAACAGCGTACACCAAGCAACCTCCGAAACACGACACCCATTAATAACAAAATATTGGAATACATAACAGTGGTGGAGGAAGTTACAGCACAGATTACCAGTATGGCAGTAGAAGCAGTCACAGAAAACCTACATACAGAACCGATACCACCGGAAGTAGGAAACACAACTACAGGACAAGAGCAAATAATTTCCCTTCGTATCACTATCATGAGCCAGGGCAATTTTCGCCTTGATTTCATATAGCAATTTGCACAAATTATGTAGGAAACCCAAAAACAAGTACACGAGCTGAAATAACACATAGCGGAACAGGCCAGTAAAAGCTAGGGACAAACACATGAATTTAAAGAATAGATACACGAACTGAAGAAAAAATACTCTGCGGGGAGGTTAGTAAAAACTGTGAACTGTTGAAAGAACTCGGAGACGAACAGGCTAGAAATAAAAAAAAAGGTTCTATCTGGAAGGACGCACTGCTGAACAAATTATGGAGCTAGAAAGGAATCTGCAGGAGCGGGACAATAACATTCAGCCACAGAGTACACTACTAGCCGACTGCCTGGATCGTCAAAATTACTCAGGTACAATCATAAATAACCGCAATTCGAAACGAAGTGGCTGCTACCAGAGAATACCTTGAGCAGCTCAAAGAACAAAACAGTGTGTTTGAGCAACGCATTAGCATGTTGGAAAATCGACCCACGTCAGAAGTAAACCCAGCTCACATTAATGAGCTAGTCAGTGACCAACTTGACGCATTCAAAAACTATTTGGAACACAGACTACTGCAGGTTTGAAATGATAGTAGTGTGGGAATAAGCTTAGTAAAGAACCAGATATCTGAGGCCGGCAGCAAGGTCGACAAACTAAACCAGGTGGTAGCTAACATGCATCACCTACAAATCTCACCTAACACTACCAGTAGTACCGAAATAATCTGGTGAACACACTGATTCGCAGCTTAGCTCGCCGCATTAAGCCACTTGTGTACCCACCACTACACAGAATTTCACACCCAGTGCACCCATAAGTACGTTGATTCGCCACCCTTCCAAATTATGGGTGGAACAGTTAGCTCGATTTTAAGCAAATTCTGGAGAAAACCAACCCCATAATTTTCTTACTCATGAGTATGCCAGCGTATTTGGACTGACGGAGATTGACATGCTCGATTGTCCAAATATCGCTTTGAGGTCTACAACTTATTATTAGTGGGAAGTTGTCAGAACCACAGTAACCACGTACGTTGAGTTTGAAAGCAAATCCATCGAACGGTTTTGGAACAAGAAAATCAAGGGATATTTGAGTGCTCAGTTACACACAGAGAGATTTTTCCAAGGCAAAGTAAAGAGCGTGGAAACTCATTTGTCTGAAGCGTACGAAAAATCCCGACACATGACGCCGCATATAAGCGATATTAAATTTAGTGCAATGGTGCTACACCACTTACCCTATCGCTACCAAGCTCACTGAAGAGATAGGATGGATAGCGACTTGGTTTCGTTTCGAGAAGGCTTTTGGCCCTTTACCAGATTGAGCGCCTCTAAAGAACACACCTCAACAGAATGGCTGAGAGACAGGGACCGCAGGAACGAAACCCGCCTTTGTATCCAAGCCAATAAAACAGAGAATTTCGTCCACCGCCTAGGCATGATCAAAGTCCCAGTTTAAATGCATACCAGCTCCAGTACTTTAAGCCCTACCAAATTCCCAGTCAGGAATATCACTGGTAGTCCAGTGCCAATAGGCCAAACATCATTCAAACACAGACATTAAAAAATCATGCCAAAAATTTGAGGATATATTCTAGACACCCTCCAGAGCAACTCTCTAAAAAGTCCCGAAAAATCCCGCGTCGGGTTTTCCACCATTTTTAAAGATAAGTTTACAATTTTGAATTTTGGCTAAAAAGCATTAAAAACCGCAGCGCCTAAACTATTGGATCTAAATGGCTAAAGATGTTTTATAAGTGTTTGTGATAAAATTTCCTTCCACACTGTATTTAATTAATCACAGAATGTTATGTCTTTATGAGGTTCATATGCCTTTAAATATGATCTATTTCATTTTGAGGTAAATTTTCACTAGTTCAGTGAATCACATGTAAACAATTATTCGTATCAAGAAATGTTTTCCAGAAATTTGTAAAACTTCAAAATATGTGTCAGAATTACGTACTATAAAATATATATTATAAATTTTGGCCTCACAGTGTAATGCATTATCATGCGTGGTGTGACATTTGGCTGGATGAGGACATACTGTAATATGTTACATTGCAATTTCTACTTGCAAAACGAATTTTTCCGTATTATCGCAATGAGTACTGCCTTATTTCCATTCCAGTGGCAATTTTAAATAAGCCAAATCTTCACACATATATATAGCAAATAGCCTAACTTGAATAGGTAATGGATCCACAGGAACTCAATAAATTTGTTAACAAAGGATTTTTTACCATTCATCGATCAGAAAAATTCTGGTGTGGCATATGTACTTACATGACTATTGAGCAAGTGATCATGGCGGCTATGAAAACCAGAGGCCACCTAACTCATGGGCGTGGTATGTCTCCATCCACTTTGGCCAAATAGGTTCGCTCCATTCCAGTAGTAGCATCTAAAATAGTGACTGCAATGGAAGATTTATGTGCAGCAACTAACATTACTTCATAGCAGCATGTAGATTTGCGAGAGTCTCGCCAAAATAGTGACACATGTGACCTGACAAAGTTCCTTGGCTGGCTTCATGTACATCGCCCATTTCAAAGAAGCTCGCCTCTTCTAGTATATCTTTAAAGTGGCATAGTTGATGCTGATCTGTAAACTGTGCTGATGAACTTGTTAAAGCATCGATGAACGAAATAGAAGGAAAATGATGCTATGAATTTCACCTCAAGCGAAAGAACACTGTGGAGTCTTTTGTTAGCATGAGCAAATCAATAAAAGTATGAGATGAAGTTGTATGCATTAATACAAACCAACTACTGCATCGCATGCTGTGCATCGTGAGGAGCGCAAAGAACTCACCAAATACTTGAAATACGAACTTGCTTCATATCCTCCATCTCTTTGTGATTGATATGTTATGCGCAAAGGCACAAAGTCATCTTTACAGTCCTGTCTAGAAAAACTTGGGTCTTGCAGTAATGTGCCATTAGAGCCGACTTTTGTTAACGATGGGGGACATTTACTTTACAGAGTTGTTAGGCAATGCCAGCAAAAAAAGTATCGTGATGTATGTGACCAGCTGATTGCATACCTGAACAGTCGCTATCCATCGGCTTGTGCTCTGTTTGATGGATATAGCAGTGCACCATTCACAAAGGATGAGAAGCACTTGAGGCGGGCTGTTAAAACATAATCGAATGTGTTTGAAGTGCAAGAATGCATCCAAGTGTTTTCTCCTCAAAATTAATTCCTTTGAAACCCAGTGAAAACTAGGTTAAACAAGTTACTCACCTGCTGCCTACAAGTTTCTGGATGTCAAATGTTGCAAACTCATGCAAATGCTAACAGAATTATAAAATCAACTGCAGTGAATATGTCAAAATCAGGAGGTGATATTGTTGTTGTCGGAGAGGATACAGATCTACTTGTGGAGATAGTTGCTCTTACACCCAGTGGCAGTGACATCAAAATGCTTGTGCCAGGAAGCAAAGACCAAGTTGCGAAAGTCTACAAATGTAAATCTTTGCAAAACGGTTTAGGAGAAATGAAGGAATGTTGGCTCTTCCTGCACGCAGTTACGGGCTGCGGTACAAGTTCTGTTCTGTATCGCAAAGGCAAAAATTACATTTTTAAGAAACTGTAACACAACAAATGGATGAAGCTGGCATGGCTTTCATTGTTGCTATGTATAGGGGGAAGCCACATGATTCAATAGATGCACTACGCCACCACATGTACATGAAGACTATAGTGAGACAGTCTGTTTAGATTAACTACAATATAGAAACTTTGCCTCCTACTTCTTCAGCAGATCGATAACATTGCCTGTGAGTTTATCATCAAGTTCAGCAATGGCAGGGCATCAGTTTGGCACCAAGTGATTGGGGATGGAAGTTGCATCAGGGTTCCCTTCGTGCAGTTGCAATGGTACAAGAACAAACACCTGTAGAGCTGATGCCGTTAGTGTCTTGCAGTTATAAAGCAAGCTGTGAATGGAACTATGAATATCGCCGAATGGGTCTCAATTACTCAGTGATGTGTGGGTTCTGCAGGAATGATGGATGCATGAACCATGTTAGCATAATCGGTGACGAGGACGAAAATATGGATGAGGCTCATGAGGAGACAGCAGTTTGATGACTCTGATTCTGATGATGACTTCACTGGACCAAGCCCAGCGCAAAGAGCGAGACAAAAATAAAATAACACTGTATATTTTACCAATCCAAAACTGCACATATTAAATTTTAAATTCCGAAAACAAACATTTGATGTAAAATCTAGTGCATTTACTAAAGTTAATAATTGAATCACACTTCTTCCTTTGTGGTACTGTGGGTGCGGAAATTATATTTCAAGGGGTAGGAGCCGCATGGACAGTGATTGATGTATAGACCAATTTCAGCAGGGCCTGTAAATCCAAATATATAGAATGGGTTTCATCTAATAACACTTACCATTGCTGTACTGCTATCACTGGCAAGTCTTCATATGACTCGTACTATTAATAAGCAATTAAATGTTTATAATATTTATTTTTGCATATTTATAATTAGGCACAACAATAAGGATTGGTCGAATGTGTTGCAAACAATACACGCTATAAGTTTAATGTTGCGAAAACTCCTATGAATTCTGGCAATAACCGAAATGGCAGAAAACCCGATACACTACTTATATTTTTATAATTTTTTTAGTTGGTAGAAAGTGCATACTAAAACTGTGTTTTTATCACCAAAAATATATAGGTCACAATCACAATGTACCGTGTATTATGTCCTCTTACAGCCAAATGAAGCACTGCACATGATAATACATTGCACAGTTGGGCCACATTTTTAAAATATATATTATGTAGTATGTGATTCTGATAGGTCTTTTGACGTTCTACGGCTTTATACGAATAACCGTTTACATGCGATTCACTGAACTAGTGTAAATTTACCCCCATAAAAATTAATAGATCTTTTTTTAAAGACGCGTGAACCTCATAAAAACATATAAATGTGTAATGAATTTAATACAGTGTCAAAGGAAATCTTTTCACAAACATTTATAAAAAAAACTTTAGCCATTTAAGTCCAATATTTTAGTTGCTACGATTTTTTTATGCTTTTTGGCAAAAATTCAAAATGGTGAATTTATTTTTCAAAATTGGCAGAATAATCGACGTTGTATTTTTTGGTACTTTTAGGTGAATGCTCTGAAGGGTGTGTAGAAAATATCATCAAGTTTCCAGCTTGATTCCTTTAATGTCTGGGTCAGCCTCTAATTTCTCTGTACTATGGGCAGGCCAACGACCTCATCGAGGTCTAAAATACTACTTCGGTAAAAGTACAACCGCGGTTGGAGGCACCATGGCCATAGAGAATCCGATAGCGATCAGGAAGGATACCGATTGGAAGGCGAGAGAGGTCACAAAGATGATGAGCGTCTAGAGCTCCCCCCCCCCCCCACCCACCAACAACTGTAGTAGTAAGACATGGTTTGTTCTGGAGCAGAGTCCAGGGTTCTGGCTCGGTGGCTCTGGCCACCATCTCGGTTTCCGCCATTTTGCAATTTTTCTTTCAAAATCGCGTGTTTGTACCCAAGAATCACTTCAGAAATCAATGATTTTACCCAAAAATCGATCATTTCCCCTAAAAATCACCTATAAATTTCCTATTTCACCCAGCCCCAAGAAAGGATCCCCCCCCCCCCAGAAAATTCTTCAGGGAATTCTGTCCACCATCTTGAATTTTCCTTTTTTCCCTCAAAATTTCCCTTTTTCCCATTTTCCCATTTTCCCCTTTAAAATTTTCTATTTTTCCATGAAAAAGGAGAGTCCTTCATGTGCAAAAACGAGCCCAAAATCCAATTTCTGCAAATTTTGGGGGGAGGAGTTCAATTCATACTTCTATCCTACATCGATAAAATAAGATAATTTTTAAAAATTTATTTTTATGAAATTTTAATGTATTTTTTAAATTTTAAAATTTAAAGACATAAGTATTAAGTGTTATATATCACCAGACCCGTATTTTCAAGGTGCGTACGATCATGATATTATAATAAAATTATTTTAATAATTTAGTTTTTATAAATTTAAGAAATATTTTTATAATTAAAACATTAATGGTATAATTAAGTGTTATATATCACCAGACTCGTATTTTCAAGGCCCATTACTACACATCAAACAAACCATCAGATTATACCAACCATGCATACAAATATAAATGCTGACCACCACACCTCAGATATGAAAAATTACCAAAAAAAAAACACAAAAATGTAAAAAATCTTAAAAATTAACAACATATAATGTTAACCTAATACTCGCCCGAGCACTATAAACAGCAAGCCCTACCCTTACCTACCCACCTACAAAAAAAATAAATAACAAAACAATTTTTAAAATCTAAAAACTCTAAGAACATATCACGTTAACCTCACGCTCATCACATAACCCTAAATATCAACCCCTTACCCTTACCAACCCACCTTCTAATAATACAAAACAAAGAAAAATCATAAAAATTTAAGAAAATTATACCAAAAAATCGTAGCACCAGCATCTCTCATGCCACCATTATCATCAGACATCAGCCAAATATCATACCACCCATAAAACAGACCACCTGATTTTACCAACCACCCATAAAATAAAAATGCTGACCACCACACCTCAGGCATACGCAACAATATAAATTCAAAAAAAAAAAAATATTAAATCTCAAAAATCTATTTTAAAAAAAACATTACATTAACCTCACACTCATTCCAGCACCCTAAATACCAACCCCTACCCTTACCTACCCACATTCCAATACTACAAAAAAAAAGAAAAGAAAAATCACAAAAAATTGAGAAAAAGTACACCAAAAATCGTAACTCCAGCATGTCTGTGATGTCATCATTTCCATCAAACACCAATCATAACATTCAAGGTGACAACCCTTGAGCATACCAACATACTCTACCATCTGAATATGTGAACGAACCACTACAGCAGATAACCATACCAACCAAAACATACAGCCCAAACCATATAATTCACCCTAACCCAAGCATACATCAGTCATGCTATTAACAATACAGGCCATTTCAACCACCATACATGAGAATTACTGATCAATCATAACAGTCAACTGTATTGACTACCATTTCAGCCTATCTAACTGACAACCAGTTACAAGCCATACCAACCCACTGTAATTCGTTCATGCCATCTGCTCTACCAACCAACACAAGACGAAATATACGCATAGTTCATACCTCTTACTATAACTCAAGCATACCTCAACCATTCAGTCCACACTGACTTATGAAAAATTTACTTACTGCTCATACTTTCTGCTCTACTGTTCGACACCAGCCAAATATATACTAGTCACCATACCAACGAACCATCCATTATAGCCCAAGTCATACCAGGCCAAACAGCATACCCTCTATAGCCAAAAGAAAACAGTCTGTCATACTAATCAACCACACCATCCAATAAACCAAGCACAATATACATCATAACTCAAGTGTACCAAGCAACTATACAGCTGAGGTCAGCCCATAACGTAACTAACACCCATTTTACTTGTTCTACCTACCAACACTGCTTACACCTACAAACCATACCACCCACTATAGCTCTAGCATAGCTCAACCATTCGTCAACACAGACCAAACAAAGCAAAAACATTCATCCCATACCAGTGACACAGTCAACTTCTTCTCATACCATCCACCAAGCCGACTGACACCAGTCAAAATACACTGGCCACCCATACCAAACACTTTAACTCACTCAAGCATGCCTTAGCATTACAGGAATCACCGACACACACATACTGTCAACACCATTCGACATACACCAACAATCGCAAGACAGATATACCGGAAAAACATATCACCCAACATACCAACCATATCATCCATGTTAACCTAAGTGTAGCAAGAAAATTTATAGTCCAGGCCAACTCACAACACAAATATTCCTACCATCAGTCAAACTAACATAACATACTAAAGCCCAAAAAACCTAACATAACCTAAACTTCCAAAGGCGACAAAAAAATCAGAAATAACCTAACATAACCTAGCCTACCATACTCCAGTTAAAAATCATACTTATCCTAAGCACATATTTGTCCTACACGTCTAGCATGGTGGTACCTTTATGGTACCTAATGTCACGAAGGGAAACTGTTACGAGCTTACAGGATACCGCTGACTACGGTGCAATGAAGTTTATTTTTGTGCAGAGAATTTATCTTCGCGACGAGCAAGGTGAACGATAAGCTTTGAGGAAGTTTGTGATACGCAGTTTTCAAATGAAGTTGTATTCGTTTCTTCAAGAAAGGATACTGGAGTTTAAAGGCTTCACATGTTCTATAACATTTAGCATTTCCGTTTTCACATCACACTAAATTTGGTGCTGCTGTCTGTGAAGCTTCGAATAACCGCTACTTATTCCTGTCACAGTTATCTCAGTTTACTTTTGCATTGTAAAGTAATATATATTTGTTTTATTTATTATTTATTTGTGACAGGTATACTTTATTTACTCCAGCTCTAATTTATGTTAATAATTAATAGTTATTTTTAAGTCAGAACATGTATTTCAGTGCAGTTATGTTTGTAAGTTTTCAGTTTTCAATCACAAAGGTATATTTATGTGCGCTGTTTTTTTTGCGTGTAGATATTTGTTATTTGGTTGCCATGGCTATGCACAACGTAATGTGTAAGATAGCTGTCTCGTGATTGGCGCGATGTTTGAAGGCATCGTTTAAGTACGCAGTTTTAGACGCTTCTGGCCATCTTGTTTCCGTCAGGCAGGTGGTGACCTAGTGGGTCATCGGCCTGATACGCATTTTAATTTTGCTGGTTAGATTCGGCCGAGTTACGTACCGTAGTGAAGACTGCCGACAGGGAAAAGACGTGCGACACCGAAGAGAAGTAAATTAGTCTGCACGAGCTACCTAGACGGGCTAGAATTTAAAGTCAAGCTAGAGCTACCGCGATATGCGTGTGGTGCGATAAAGACCGTGGTAACGTACCTTAAGTCCGAGAGCCTTGTGAGGGAAGATTAAGGCCAACAACCAGGAGAACCAGCCTAAGAAGGATCTACGATATGTTACTGCAATCGAGATTTTTAAGCTACATATTGTGATTTTCGACGCAGAATCTGCATCATTAAATAATTAACCATTTTCGAAAATTAGTTTGGCTTACGTTTACAGCATCTTGGATATTAAGTTTGCTTAAGTTGCTCTGCCCATTTGCCTGCGAAGCCCTGAACGGATGCCCTATGTCCTCCCATCTGAGTTGTGAGAAAAAACTAATAACTAACTTAATTTACATATTTATGCGAATAATTTTTAAAATTTGAAGAGACTTGATTATTTTTTAATTCCTAATAAGAGATACGAACGAGAAGGCTACACTCATAGTTACGGACACACAAAGAAAATTTAATTCTGAACTAGTAATGAGTTGCTACTTAATATTTCCACTGATATTATTTAATTTCGTGATGTTGAGACCAAAATAATTCTTTTAAAATAAATCAAATCTATTTTCACTCCAGTCTCTGTGAGCATTTATTGCCAGTAGCTAGTGGTAGTATTGAATGTGTTTCTGCCAAGTGTATCTTGTGTGTTGTTTGTAGTCTATGGAAACTGGTTGCTAAGAGAGTTCCTGACATACAAGTGTTTGGTAATATTTGTCTGGTGTTTTGGGTGTTATAGGATATTCGCGGTAATGTGAGCCCTTTTGGGGCCCTAGTTACTTTTCCTTTCAGCCATTTTTTATCATTTAACCACCTTCTTAAGTAAATAATCCCATGTAAGTAATAAACATAGTGTGTACATTCCACTGTACTCGGATGTTAACGTCTAAGACTACAATAAAATATATTTATTGGCTGTTATTCCAAATGAGAGGCTTTCAAAAGTGCTCACTTTACCGTGAACAGCCTATACGTTTGCTGTGAAGCCATTTCCTGCCCTGTGGAGCCGGGCAAGCTTCATACCCCAGGCCAGTGTTCACGCTGTTAGTGGCAAACAAAAATCATATTATCCAAGAAGATTATTTTCTATTTCCTCGCTCCTGTGTGTATTACAATAGCTCATAACGTTTCTTTTTAATTTGCTTCCGATTATCAGTACGGTTACAGTATCACATGACTATAGAATGTTCACGGTTAACTGAGCGCTTTTGAAAGATCTACTAAGGGACTACTTCTCTGATTATATTGTATCCTTCTGCCATAATGTAAATGTAGCATTGCAATCAGCATTGCCGCTTTATTCATCCGTGAATCGAGTGAAACCGTGGAACTGTAAGTAGGCATGTAAATGTGTTACTCGTAAGCCAGTTTTTACCATGATGTGAGATAAACAAGAAACACTAACATCAATGGACATAAATCTTAACATTATGCTTGGTCGTATGACTATTTTTCATTTCTGCGCTGCCAACTTAACTGACAGCCCGCACGCCAGTGTGCACTGTAACATACATGCAGTTAAGGGAGATAATTACTTCCAATTGTAGATTTCAAAAGTGCTGCCGTTCTGTTACGTGGTGTGCAGAGTGCGTCTGTGTGCTACGCCGCCTACTCGATCGGTTGGTATCCGCTCAGCATCGACGCCAAGAGGACGCTGTCACTCGTCATGCTGAGGGCGCAGCGGCCAGTCTGCATGCGAGCCAGCCAGTTCGGCGTCGTGTCGCTGGAGATGTTCTCGGCGGTGAGAATGCAAGTCACTTAAGGCCGCAGTTACACGAGAGCTGTTTTAACACATTCAGCTAAATAAATTCGGTAGCCATGTCTGAACAAGTTTAAAAACATAATGTGTTTTCGCGGTTACACACCCAAAGTAGAATGAAATCAATGGAAATTCTAACCTCAACAAACATTGAACTTAAAATGAATGATATTTTATTATAGTAACCTCGAACACTTATCACTATTGATCTTTTTAATTGTTATGAAACCTACACTTTTACTGTAATGGCATAATGGGTGGGTATTAGTACATTCAACCAAGTTAATTCGACAAGAGCAGCCAATAGGAGCGCAGCAGAGAAGAGAAGTCGTTCGAAACGACTTATGAAAACTGTTCACTTTGAAAGAGAAACAATCGCGATCGGAACTCGTTCGAAGGTAATGTAACCTCTTCAAAAGCTGAACTTGTTTAACTGGAGTAGTTCTGCATCCCGTGTAACCGCGGCCTTAGTTCGTGGAAGTCGTGGTCTGTAGTTTGCCTGCACTCACGGCGCCAGTCATGTCTACGAATTTACTGACTGTGGTAGTATGTCTTCACAGCATGACGTTCCAGATAGATTTACTTATGCCTTTGTGGGGTTCTGTCTTTGTACTATATCCTTATTTAGTTCAACACTATGGTACCTTTCAAACATTTTTCTTTAAAAGATCAAAGAATGTTTCAAATTTTCAAATTGATTTACGATTTACGAATGCTATTTGAATAAATTGTTCACGAATTCCAGTTTCAATATAAGTACGATGATCTATGTTTCACCTTGCGTCTTTCAAAAAACTTTTGTAACTGGTTAATATAGGGCAATGAGTTGCCATCTTTCTGCCTCAATAAGACACATTTAATGCACATATTTCCTTCAATGATTTTTATAATCCGTTGTGTATATGCGTCAAAATTAGCCTGTTTTGAAACGAACTTTATTAGCATTTTAAATAATGCTGTGAGGGGGTTGGCCTAAATAAGGTCACGTTAAGCTTTTATGATTTTTGTTTAATGGCATGTTTATGATACGACAAAATCATTTTGGGAAAAATTACTGTATGCATTCTGTCCATGTTGGAAAATTTACAAATCATATCTGTACATAGTTTGCGTACATTAATTATTATCCAGATGAATGCAAAATGGCCTTGTTAGAAACTAGGTGTCCCAAATAAGGTCACACAATATTATTTACATGGGCATGTTATAAAAAACTCAGAACAATTTTGAATGGTAGTAAATTATTAAAATAGAACATAATTGAAGCTCAACAACCTCTGAAGTTACTATATACTCAAGAATCACTATATATCAAGTGCACAAATAAATTTTTGGTCACACTGGGGACAACAGAAAAAAAAATCATATTTAGCCAGTCCAACACACTGCTAGCATGTTATAATAGTACAGTTATTAAAATATAAAAATATAATATATTAGAAGTTGAGCAACCTCTGAAGTTATTGCGCACTTAATAGTCACTCTTTATCAAGTGTATCAAAACATGTTTAGCCACACTGGGGACATTAAAAAAAGCTCCCTGTCTTAGTTTTATTTAGCCAATCCAGAACACTCCTCGTGCACATACTTCTTGCAACTTGCACAGAGCCGCATATCAGCAAGACGATCCCGGTCGTAAAGGAAGCAATACTACCTCTCAGAAGTTTATTCTTCGATGCTGAGTTCCACTAGTGCTTGGCTATGACAAATCTCCTGAAGTCAGACTCCCTGCCTGGTTGCATGCATTATTAATTGCTTTAGTCCTAGTAGATTTTGGCAAAGTTGGTAATTTCTTTGCTTCAAATAAATATTTAACGTATTTTTGTTCCCACGAGTTGATGGATTTACATCGCTGGGTCTTCTGTGTCTTCATATTTGGCGTGACCAGGATTTTTGAGTGGGTTCGTCTGGAAGTGCTGGCAGAGTCTATATAATTCCGGACGAGGGCGTTTGCTGGTGTATAAATAGGGATTTCAGTTGGTGCACGAACAGCAGTAGTCACATTTGTAACAGGAGTTTTTGACATAGATGACACAGTACTAACATTCTGCAAAGGCTCGTTCGATGTGGGAATTGAGGGTTCATCTTCTGATTCTGAGTTCGATGATGCAGAAGAATATATATGTATCTCATTCACTTGTGTAGTGACTACTGAAATACTAACTGGATCCGGAGCAATGTGTGCATTCAGTGTTAGTCAGAGAGGCAGGGGCAAAAGCAATTTCAAGTGCAATATCATTATTATAAGGGTAAATCACTGTTGGTTTATAACCGGAGACTATGTTTGTTGTCTTCATAGACCTCATTCATACTTTGAAAAATATTTTTCCGAATGTGCTGCGATTTATTTTTCGATCTGGATTACTTTTCTATGGGCTAAAGATCGTTTGTAGTGTTGCTAGGCAAACAAAACAGTGTTACGTTATGGCTGTCCGCTGGCAGTGTTCTATCAACATTGGCTTTGTACTTAGCAAAGTAGGCATTCCACTGTGAGAAAGTGTATCATATTATGCTCCCTTTAAGTGTCATTACAGCAATGGATCCTGATGGTAAGTTATCTTCGCATTCTGGTTTCAGTCTTTGCTCTCTGAATAAAATCGTTGGTAGCACAAACTGTCCCATGTCACTCCCACATGTTACAACAGTAACATTAACTACATGCTCAGGAACTGTAATGTGAACCCGTTTTACACCTTTACGAGCAAAGACCTGTTGTTGATGGTGTAATATGAATCTACAACCTTTTTCTTCAACATTATATATCAAATGAGGTTTATCAGCTATATCACATTCTAGCAAAACATTTCGAAGTTTAGCAAAGTAGTCTTTGACAATGTAACGATTAAGTTTCGAAGCTCTTCCGGGATTGATATTTTAAGTTCTACGTTTTGCTACATCTGTTTGGTTTTTCATAAATAACTCCAGCCATCGGCGTCCAGCTTTGCGCTTGAGTGGGTTAAATGTGTTATAAATGTTATTTCCTTTGCAGAACGACTAAACACTTCTCTTAAGAACACTAGTCTACTAGTAATGGGCGTACTAACATATGCTAGCCGAAAGAGACTTCGACATAACTACATCCCTTGTCCTATATTAAAAACAGGAGATCGGCCAAACTTTCTGTCTGCCCTACCTGATATCAGATGATTCCAAAACGTTCTTCGAGGTTTGCTTAATTTAGACGCCACACCTTGGACAGAATGCTCACTTTGTACGGCTGATATAGCTGCATTCATTTGCTCACTTGCCCTCTGAGCTCTCTGCTGCTTTGACTGCACAGGGTCCATATCTAATTGTAATCAAACCATAAGATAATTATATTATGTTTCATAAAATTTATTATTATTATATAGAAATATTTGTGTGTTTTGTGTGCTACTTCAACAATACTGGCACTGGTCATATTTTAATTGTGTTGAGCTGACATTGATTTATCTTGAAAATATCAACAATGTAATATGTGATACCACGAAAACAAAATAAAATCTCATTAAAATAATGGTTAATACATTGCAGCTATTTAAAGTTGGCATCAGTAAACAGTTTTAAGGTGAAAATAATAGGGATGTATTTAATAAGAGCAAATGGTGCCCATAACAAGGCCACAGGATGCCCTAAATAGAGCTAGCCAGAGCCTTATTCGGGGCTTCTGAATGTAGACCCTTTTTTTATAGCTTAACATTGCCTCACTTGTGAAATATCATCCCATTTATTTGAAGATCATTAGTGATAGTGTAGAAAAAAATATAAATAAGATTTTATTATTTCTACTTGCTACTAAGTTTTACACAGAAGGTGGGTGGACACTAAATTACACCAGCCACACTTCATAAATACCGCACGCAAGAGAGTCAATAAGGATCAATAGAAAGAAGTTAAAATTACAACCAGCAGATACTGCTCTACTGTAGGTGTAGAAAGGGCTGCTATCTCCACCGTCTTCCCTGTACTTCTCGAGATATCGCTATATGGCCTTGTTAAAAGCATGGCCTTATTTGAGCCAACCACGTGTAGGTCTGACCACAGAGTAAATAAAGTAGAGAGGCGACATTTCCATGTGTTACGTCGAGCTCTTATTTTGACCTTCAAAATGTAAACAGGTCGCAGCTATATAGCCAACATAAACATTCATCAATGCATATCAACACGAATGAAAAGCTATGAATTCAGATAATGGCTACCCTGATGAGACAATCTAGGGAACCTATTTTTGTCTAGGTAATCTTTGTTAAGGTAACCCCGTTTATCTTAAGTTTTTTTTTCTTACTGTTCAGAGTGGTATACATTATTTCGGCGTTGACATCAAATTCTTTCAGAAATTAGGCATTGAAGACTGGCGATCATTATTTTTCCAAACACTTTGCATTTTAAAAGTCATTCTCACAAAGCAAATCGAAAATTAACGACCTCATCTCTATAAACATAAAGGCCCTTGCATAATTGAATAAATTTAGCATTTGACTTTACATTTCTTTACTTTGACGAAACCACCTATACACAATACAATTGTAAAGACAATTGAACATCGGTTCTGCGAGTTTCGTAAAAAGTGTATCTGGTTATGTAAATCATTATCATATTATCCAGGAATGCATTTTACGTACCTTTAAAAAAAAAAATAGGCCTGCATTTTTATATTAAATGTTTATTTCAAAAACAAAAAATCACTAGTTTAGTTAATTTAAAAATGTCAATTAATATACTTTTTTGACATATATGTAATTTAAGACGAGTTTTGTTTACTATACCGAGATTCAAATCGCCATACAATAAAACTTTCCACATAAACTCTGTTAGATTATCCGCAAATTGGCTGCTTGACTTTGACTTTAAATTTCAATTTTTCGAAATCGTAAAATCAAGAGTGCTTGACTTTACCTTTGATAGTTCCATTGTGTCAAGTTCCATAAGAAACAACATGTCGGAAAACAAACGTACAGTCAAATCGTAAAGTCGAATGTTGAAGTTTTCAATTTTGTAAGGGCGGTAACAGTGTGCAGGTCGCATAGCGTCAAGTGGGACAGAGTACCAACTGTGCAACTATAGAGTGAAGTTACAAAATAGTCGTGTAATTTGCTATTTATTACAAATTAAATTATATTTCTAATTATCTCGTAGTTACGAACAGAGCACGGGTATTTTGGCTGTTTCTAGTTAATATTTTTTTTAACGTGAATAAATTTCCATTGTATCTTTAGTCTTGGCGGCACGCCTGCGACCTGAGAAAATAGTGGATCAGAATGTCGTATCTAGTGTTACCCTCCTGAGTCTGACTGCATGTTGCGTTTTATGAAAACTTCCATCGATTGTTAACATAAGGCAGCGACTTAGTATTTTGTATACTGCTTAGGTATAATATTATTGTTGAGTACCTATCTTCTGTTCCAGTAAGCTGCATTTTTTATTTTTACGTCCATATTATTGTGATTTTTTTTCCTATCCCGCTGCATTTGATTACTATTGAATTTAAACTTTTCTAGTACTAATCCCAAAGTTATTATACTTTCTGTAGATTTATATATCCAGCAACAAATAAATTATATGGCAGTTTGATGTTCACTATACAAAACATGTATAGTACATATCAAAAAGCCATGTAAATTATATGCTGCTCGATACATAAATCTGTATAAATATATACACTGTCTAAAGGACTTAATATTATTAAGTCCTGTAAATATTGTACACTATCAGCAGTTCATATGTGGGCACACGATTCCAGTTAAATAAAATACACGACTTTTTAAACACGTTTTGTGACTCACATGATATCGCCTTATGAATCACAGGTGTTCATGACACCGCGCCGCTAGATGCCATCACTGTGGCTTGTCGCAAGCTTGCCTGTGTTATGATCATAGAGCTGGCCAGTATTATCTTTGATTGTATTTGTCGGTACCTTGTTTGTAGACACGCCACATTAGATGCACCGGAGCTATCCGAGCATACATCTGACAACTTCCCCTGTGTTTTAGCACGAGCCCCCGCCATTAAACATCCGACGGAATAAGAAAATTGTACAAAAAAACTGTTTACGTAAATACTGCATTTGAAGAAATGTCAGTCCCCTCTCTATTGGTCTTTCTGTCCCCCCAATAAAGAGCACTGTTCCAATCTCTTTGCTTCCTGTAACATTTCTATTAAGGCATGCAATAATTTCGAATTATTTCATGTGGAAAGGGTATTTACGTTACCTATGCAGGTTTTTCCTTTTATCTTCTTAGTTATAGTTTAACTATCGTTACACTTTGGAAGGTAGCCACGGCCCCAATCGCTGGTCATGGCTGTCCAATACCTCTCTGCCGCGATGCATGTCTCCTTGCATGATTTCCTTTCCTTGTAGCTGTACGGGGTTCGCCCCGAGAAGCAATTAGTTCCCATATTAGTACTTATAAATGAGGTAGGTTAAGGGGGAAAAAATTACATTTAAATGCCTTTTGCGTTTACATTAAAAAGTGTATTGTTTTGTAATCGAGTAGTTCACCTGAATTTCTCTGGGTCTGGCAACTCATATGGTGGGTGACTGCCACCTTTTGATGCATTGCGTTTCGCTGGGTTATCATTGTCTCCACATTCCAAAATAGATCAGCCATATGATGCATTCTGTACATTTAAATTCACACTTTCAACATTCATTTCAAATTATTTGCAAGTACCTTAATCGCAAAAGTGTGTTTTTTCTCATTTTTGCTTGTTTATTTTATTTCTTTTTTCATTACGTAAATAAATTTATGTGTCTTAATTATTGAATTCGTTAATATAATCATGTTTAATGCCGCTGTTAATATGTTTGTACTTGAAGGGGCAAGAATATAGCAAAATTAATTAAAAGTTCTTTATCTTTTCATAAATCATTCCGCATTCAGAAGTTTTTCTTTATGTGCAAAAAGGTCGATCCTTTATACCTGTACACCATCTAATTCGTGTGTATTAAGCATGTTACAAAAGTAATTTGGGCCAGTGTAAAACCTTGTATAGACGATAGAAAGTTCCATTACTTTCTTGAAATGCACAATCACAGAAAGGATATATTAAATCCGCAGTTATAATTTGTCTTTCTTTTCAGCACTTTGGCTGTGGTTTTTCTTTAACCGTAAGATCCTAATTGCTTCATTATAACTTTCATCATTTGAACACGAAAATGTAATACGTAATGATTAATTGAAATTTTCCATATGTGTCATTTTTACAGCTCGTCCAGACTGCTTATTCCTACTACAGTGTGCTGATCAAAATGAATTCTACATAAACACGTACAGAACATTGTAATAGTTAACGATTTAGTAGCTTTTTCTTCTAATTGATGAATTATGTGTTGTAGAGTACATTTTTCTCTCAAGCGCTTCAATGAGGGCCAAAGGAATTTCCTACTGATGACATTCCCATTAAGCTTGTAGATAAAAAAATGCATATATAATAAGTTCTTATTAATTTTCAAATCATATTGAAAAATAACTTTATTGTCTGTTATAATGATGCAATAATTTTCTGTGCAATAATATAATAAGTTACATGTTTATGTACTTCGTGACAATAAAGTTATAATGGAAATGGAACTAACGGGTTTTTCTTACTCTCACTAAACCTAAAAACTTCTGCCACAAATTAATATTACACATTTTCGCTGCTGGGACAAATTGAACACCCTTTTGTTCTGTCTGTCAATTACTTGTTGACTATAAGTAACGCATATCAGATTTATACACCAGAGTTGCCCATTTACCTGCATCGCTGGTACGAAAAACAAGCGTTCTTTTGCCGACGAGATAACTAGCGAGTGAAAGTTAATGAGAACACGCGCTTCTGCATAGCTTTGTTCTTTTTCTCATGAAACTCAGGATATGACTTGTCAACACGATGACACAACTAATAGCTTGATAATTATGCAATGTCACACAATTTACGATCAGAAAACCAAGTGTTTTCCAAGTATGGAATAGGAGTTTCTCCTACATTCCGCTGAATATTTACTGACGAGTCCACTTGGGCTGGTCCGTCGCTGTCTTTCCATTGAAGGCGACTCTTTCATTTCACACTGACTCTGTGCTAGGCAGCAA
Source organism: Dryococelus australis (assembly GCA_029891345.1). Classification (NCBI taxonomy): domain Eukaryota; kingdom Metazoa; phylum Arthropoda; class Insecta; order Phasmatodea; family Phasmatidae; genus Dryococelus; species Dryococelus australis. Next base: position 58,675,881 of record CM056994.1, on the reverse strand, counting down.
GATTTCCACGCCAACAAGTGATGCATAGGCGCTGTGAGTTGAAGTTTTAAAATACTGTGGCTGGCCGTTCAATTCGCCTTGTTGATGCATGTTGCCTCTGAGAGTGGTGTGAGAGCGTCCGACTGTTCAAGATCCTCGAATAAGGAACACTTGCGGGTACGGACACCCGAATTTCGCGAAAATATTTCACGACCAGTTGTATTTCATAACACTTTGGTTCAGGTCCACTTTCGTGATTGGATGGTCTAGGAGCTACGCGTCTTAGGTGTCTGCCCGCGAATTACAGACGTACAGCGTAGGAGTAACCCAATTCTGATTGGCCAGTCAAGTGAGAAAATGCCTTGTCACAAAGACACGCTGCCAATAAGCAAAAAGAAACTGCTGGCACGCCCACATGGCATTGAAATATAGCATGTGCAGAAATCTTTTCGCAAAATTCGGGTGTCTCTACGTATAGGCTGTTCACAGGAAAATGAGCACTTTTGAGAGCCATACTTAAGATCTACTTTTATGCACGTTGTGTGTTCTTCTGCCTTATTTAAAATTTTCATTGCCATGGGACTCATCACTTTATTCAGATGTCGGTCAAGTGAAAAATTAGAATAATTATAAAATAAATATTTTACAAACGTGTATATTTTTACAATTCGATGAATTAAAAAAAAAACGCTGAATCGAAAATATAATTTAAGTTACCACACATTATTACCTTATGCTTTTTACTCTACGTTAAGATATGGAATTACTTCTCATCCCTCGTTACCAACTTTACTAGGTGCATGTCACTCAGTGCACCCGTTAAAATACATGCAGGCAGGGGCAGTGATTTTTTTCTAATGTTCATTTCAAAAGTGCTTTCTTCATCGTGAACAGCCTTAATCAGTGCGCATCTCCCGTTTGAACGCCCTGGAAAAACAGTTTACAGCAAAATTTGTGGCTTTGCAGTTGATTATAATTTTTTAATTAAGTAAACTCTCCATCTGGTTCAAGAGGTGTTGGTGATTTTTAGTCTGGACATGTAAACCCGTCATAACTGGGTAAGGTAGGCAATTATTGTATGTGATCTAACTTGTCGGTCCATGCAGAGCCGACTTCTAAGCTGCCCGCAGCGTAACGTCTACATTGACATGATGCGCCAAAATCCATGTGGAACAAACCAAAAAAAAACCAAAAAACGACTGCCTGTGGGAGTTTCATAAACGTGCTGCTATTGTACGTAAATTCAAAAAAATAAGGCATTTAGTCCTGTGTATGTACGGAAATAAACATTCATACGCGCGTTGCTACTCTTATTCCATTAGTAGAAAGGAATTTTCCTTGACTGAGTCCTAATAATTAATCTATTCGATGACATTAACTTCTACATTTATTTTAGGACTGCGAAGAAAGGCTTCTATTATTTACTTCGAATAGCATTGCGAGAAGGGATATATATATATATGTATTAAGTAACGTTGCGGTAAGAATGAACCGCTAACCATCGCCACAGCGTGTACGTATTTGCAACTTCCGGTAAAAAAAAAAAAAAAAAAAAAAAAAACTCCGTTACCACACTCAACCGTGCGGTAGCAGAAAATAGCAAACACCTTGCAAGCGTTTTTCAGTGCGGTGAGCAAAAAGCGCTACAACGCCGCAAGCGCCGAACCACTGGAGATATTGCAGAAGGTGCTGCCACTTCAACCGCAAAAAAAAATTCGGTTACTTGATAACGTTCGTGTAGACAGTAATAGAGAAACGATCGTTTCAAAGTACGGCTCTTACGTGTGTTTTCATTTATTTATTTTTTGTCGCGGATTGTGCTAAAGTTAATTTCTTTCCACCGAAAATAGTTCCCGCGCGAAACGAGTTTTTTTTTTTTTTTGCATGTCTGTGGCTTTATTGTTTATATTTTTAATGTCCTTATGTTGTATTTTACTGCGTAATTATCTTTAGGAGACGAGATGGCACTGTGTAACCCAGAGTGTCGCCATGACGGCCTTTTCATTGCCTCGTGACGGCCTTAGTGTAAAGACAGGCGAACAAAATGTCTTTATGAACGACAGTGGAATGAGAATGGTAAAATTATTGAGCTCAATTCAAGCAGACACGATCCAGAGAGAAAAAAAAATACGTATTTTAAACCCAGAAGATAAGAAATATTACAATGTGTGATATTTGCGGGCAAATAAACGGTGTCTGGAATACACGTGAAAAAAAAAATATATATATATATATATATTATTGGAAATGGAGGTTAGTAACAATGTTGAATTGTAATGTTTGTAGTGGTAAACGCTGTTCACGATAAAGTGAGCACTTTTGAATTCAACCTTAGGAAAAAAAAGTCACTGACCCTACATGCATATGTTTTAACGGGCTCATTGAGTGGCATGCGATCTGTAAAGTTGGTGACGATGAATAGGAAGTAGTTCCGTATCTGAACATCGGAAATCATTTCTGATAACTTCAGCACGGCCTCCGGGGATATAGGAGAGATTGGTGGTGGCAGCAACCATTTCTGATCACTTAAATTATTTATTTCGCTTCCTGTGCTTTTTTAATGCTTCGAACTGTAACAATGAGCAGATTTGTTCAATATTCACGTTTCTAATAATTTCACAGTTTCAATTGACCGACGCATGAATAAAGTGATGAGACCTATGACAATGGTAATCTTACATAAGGCGGAATAATACACAACGTGCATACAAGTATATCTTAAGCAGGGCTTTCAAAAGTGCTCATTTTACCGTGAACAGCCTATATAGTATATTCTTATTATCTTCACACTAATAGTAAAAAAAACCGCGCATACGACGTGTTCGGTTGTTTCCTAAATATGCCATGTAATACAAGAGTTTTATACTTCTGTTAAAATAAATAATCTTATTTTCGGTTAAATTGAACTTTTACGTATATCTTATCTATAAATTTTAGATCTTCATTAATAATTAATATAAATAAAAAAATAAAATACGCGTGTTGATAATGCCTAGTAATAAATAGTTCTCGAACAAAATACTATTAACCTGAGTGCGGACGAATGGGATGTGTCGTCCTTTCAGTGTAATTTTTTACATTTTGCTAAGCTTTGTTTGCGTGAGCGGGCACCTTAAAAGTATAAGCTTACCAGGGCTTCGATAAAATTGGAGGTACGCATGAATGGACTATATAAAAACGTTATGTTAAAATGTGCGAATTTGAATAGTCTTCTCTGTTTTCAAAATTAAATTTCTGAGAGGAGCACTTTTCGCAGCGCCAGGAGTGCCAGATCCTCCACGACACTACCCTTCTTTAAACGAGGAATGTCCCGACGATCCTGTTCGCGACCGTTTTATTACACAACCGTGTCGTGGTAGAGCTGGCCACAAGGGATGCTAGAGGTAACCATGGCTCACAAGTTAGAATTATAGCCCGTTAGTCGTTAGTTCCAACTTTTCTGAGCCCCTGCTAAAGTTCTACTTCTGCACTATTCCTCCGCCTCGTGCAAAGCGTGGTTACGCAAGTCTATAAGATTACACCGAAGGCATAACGCACCGCATTCGTGTACACTTGATTTGATTCATTTTGCATAAGAACTAGGCATTGCCAACGCACCTGTTTTCTCTCTGGTTTTATTGCTAGTAATTATAAATAATTATAATTTGTATTTATAAACTAGCTTTCCTGTGCTACTTCGTACGCATGACATTTAGGATTTGAAATCGCTCTTGGGAAGGAAAGAAGGACAGCCCATAAACAAAAAAGAAAAGAGAAATGAAGGAAGTTTTTTTTAACAATGCATGTTTTTATGCAGTTATCCTAAGAAAAGCTTAATGCACATCGCTGATCGTCATATTTTCTGAACCGTTTAAGATATCTCGATGAAACAAAGACTAAGATGGTCCTGGGGTTATATATATACATACACACACACACACACACACTTTGTAAATTTGACGTCAGTACGGTCAGTGGGTTTTTAGTTAAATTCGGTCGGACAGACAGACACGAAAAAAATTAACATTAGATATGGCTTAGTAATCAATTACACTATATGAAAAAATAATTGAAAGTGGAAAATTTGAAAATCACAGACATGCACTTCTGTTTTATTTAGTTGTATTGATAAAATGTGAGTAAGAGGTCAGTTTAATCAATATATATATATATATATATATATATACTGCTATGTAAAAAGACGTATAAAACGCTTGTGATATACTACACGTTTAGGAAATAACCAAAAACGTCATACATAAGGTGATTTTCAAACGTTTTATTCAAAAAGTGTGAGGAAACCGCGAATAGACGATTCAATCTCTAATGAATTATTATAATAAATTTCCGATGTTAATATTTTTTTATATTTATTCGTTCTTTATACAGTTTGTAATTTAGGTTTTGGTCGCACCGAAATGAAATTTATAGAGAAGCCAAAACGTCTTAAGAGAAGTGCCTAAACATATTCAACCGCTTAAGTTAGTTACGTTTCGCCACTTGTTACTACCCACAGTTCACTTTGTTCCGCAGCCCTCCAAGTTCAGTGAACTTATTCCAGGAACGAGGCTATCTGCTGGCATGAATTCTTCAGGAATAATCATACGGCAATTGATGTCAGGCGTTTTGATACGCATTGCGCGAACTGCACTTAATGACTTGTCAGACGTCCGTCTCGTGCGTGCACTAAAGATGATTTAGACCTGTGATTTCCGCAATCTGTGGCGGAACTGGCTGTGGAATTGCAAAATGACTGTAAGATTAACGCGGTTAGCGGCGTGGGCATTTGTGTTCCAATATACACGTACATAAATAAAATCGCATAAATTACAGTAATCTGTGTAATTTTTTACCACCTACCAGATTTAATTTCAAATGAAGACTCGAGGAATCCCTCCCTGTATTGTGTTATTTATAAATAAAATATTTTATCATTAAGAGCCGGTTTTACCAACTCCTGTTACCCTTCAGGTCAATAATTTACTTGTTTGCTGACACTGAATTCCCTTTTCCATTTCAATTCAACATCTAGAGGCAACTTCAGCTTTCAGTTAATGGTTACCGAGGATGGACCTGCCGTAAGTATCGTGAATCACACTTTTTAAATGAAAACTTGTGGTAGAATATTAGCCTTTATTGGTACAAAGTTACTCCAAATAACTGTATAGTCCATTGAAAAATGTTTTCTCATAAACTGAAAGTGTATTATAAATCCATCAGACGAAATGTACTACAATTCCGAGGCACATGTAAAGCATGTACTGTGAGTGACAAAATGCCGTTCAGTGTTGGGACTCGGATATGGGTTATTGCGTAGCTGATTTTAGCTCTGTGCCCTTAATCTCCTCTTTCATTTGAGGTCCCATGGACGTGTTTTGATAATGATAATCCTCTTCGCCATTTGGTGGCCATGCTGTGTACAGGCTGTCCACGATAAAAGCCCTGTTTGAGATTTAGTTGTATGCGCATTGAGTATCCTTCGGTCATATGTAGAATTAATAATATAATGGGACTGATCACTTTATTCATGCGTGTCGGTCCAGTGAAACTGTGAAATAATTATGAAAGTAAATATTTCACAAATTTACTTATTCTTACACTTATATGCATTACAATAAAAGTAAATGGAATTATTTCAGTATTCACAAATGTCTACGTAATAATTTTAATTCAACATAAATATATGGAACTAATTTCCTTCCGTCGTTATAGGCCGTTCACGGTAAAGTGAGCACTTTTTTAAGCTGTTTCATCAGACACAATAACCAATAAATACATTTCATTGTGGCCTCGAACTTTTGGTTTTGGGTGTGGTGAATGTATAAACTGTGTTTATTACTCACAAGGCAGGGTTTACATTAACAAGTGGTGGAAGGATGTAAATTGGTTGAAAGAAAAAAGTAATTAGGCCTTCAAAAATGCTCACTTTACTGTGTACGGCATATACCAAATTTGCCTAGCGCATGCCAGTCGACGTGTCTGTGAATATGTATGCATTTACATACGTTGATTTCAAAATTGCTCATTTAACGATGAACAGACTATAGTGAGATGCTGCCTCTTTCCCTTCTTACAACCCCTGTTGATTATGTCAGAGATATCGCGGATTGGTTTTTTGTAACAGGCTACACCGTATTCTTGCTTTTTGTGATCTCGCCAGTTTATAAGGGACTTAGAACAGTGGTAGGACTGAACCGCGCAAATTCTGTTTAGAGTAAAATCAATCCCGTATCGTTGCAGTTTATTGAGTAAATGACAGTGGTAAAAGTATGCAGTGGAGTGTGGAATCTAGTGCACTGGGTTATTGAACCCTTCTCAGGTTATTAATCCACTCTCTTCGTATTAGAAATCAGAATGCATTAAGTATCCAGGACATTTTCATTTCCTGGCAAAAATTGTGATGTGCACGTAAACAGTATAGTCACATGAGTGATATTGAAGGGTGATAACTGTTTCGTTAACTAAGTCTTTTCGTCTGTCGCCCACCCATGGTAAGTTGAGTTGGGTTGAGTTGGGAGATTGGGCGGCTCTTAACAACGAGGTCTTGATAGCCGATGAGGATGAAATGAGGTGAGAATGGAGCAGCGCCGGAATGCAATGGCGGGGGAAACGGGAGATCCCCGAGAAAATACGCCGAGCAGCATCATCGTCCGGCATGATTCCCACTTGCGAAAATCCGGGAGTGGCCCGGCCGGGGATTGAACCTGGTTAGCCTTTGTATGACGTGAGCAAGCAGTAAGTATATGCCAATGAGGGCACGCCGGGATCTGGGAGTGACCCGGTGGCTCGGCCGCCATATTGGATTCCTGGACTTTACACTCTGTTAATCCGGTCATACGACTGCCATGTTGTTGGCAAGTAAACCACCATCTTGAGCCACCATCTTTGTAACCAGTACGCCGCAATTTTGGTAACCAGTATGTCATGTTTCATGCTCTATCATTCCGAAGATTTTCTCTGAGTCCTCCCATTTTCCCCTCTTTCATCGTTTCTTTCATTTCTTTCCTTATCTTTCCTTAATTTTCTTTCCTTATCTCTCCTTTATTTTCTTTCCTTATCTCTCCTTCTTTCCTTTCTTTCTTTTCCTCTTCTCTTCTTTATTTCCTTTCTCCCCTATTCTGTCACATTTTTTCGACCCGCCATATTTGTTTACATCGGTTTTTGCTGGAGGCCACCATCTTGGATTTTCGTTTGTCATTTGTTTATATGTTTCTGGAGGCCACCAATTTTGTTTTTCGTTCATCATTTGTTTCTCACATTTGTTAGGTAAGTCGCATTTGCTCCAAGGATTACTCACTTCCGTTCGACGCCATATTTGTTTATATTGGCTGCTGCTATGTGGCGCGCATGTCGCTCTCGTTCGATTAGTCGCATTCGCTCCACAGCCATGATAGTTCTTGAGTTGGCCACTAGGAGTGCTGGTGTCGCTCTTGTTAGAATTATTTCTGGAGTTGGCCGCTAGGGGAGCTATTTGTATTTGTTTAGAACACAAAATACCATCTGGAATAGTTCGGGATCGAACTGCTGAACCTTGGGTTACCTTATACCATTCGGCTAATATGACATGCGCTGGGCCGAGAGTTTATAAGAAGTATATAGCTTATGGACGAATAAATATCTCGTCATGGTTACTTTCATTACATTTTTAAGTACATATTTTTAGTAACATAATATTTTTTTATTCTCATAGCAATAAGTATTTAACATATATATGTTTATATTTTATAGTCATAATTATTTATTAAGTTTTTTTTTTACTATCCCAGACTTATTTTCAGAATTTTCTATTAACCCAGACTTAAACAGTGGCGGATCCAAGGGGGGGGGGGGCTAAGGGGCTTGGCCCCCCTCCCCCTTGGAGTTGACTTTTGGACTGCATAAAATGAGATGAGTTAGGAACATATAGCATTTTTGGTATTCAATATCAATAGATACACGTAATTTAGAAATTTGAGAAGTTCGTAGTAGATAACTCGCCAGAGGCTGGTTATCTTCCTGTAAAACAACCTCCTTGCGCTGGCGGACTTCGGAATCATTTTTGTCGCCACATCTTTTTAATTCAGAACCTGTAAAGAATGTTAAGTCGGAATATTGCACCCACAAAAGTCATAATCCCTTATAATAGTATTTTAATACTTACCTAATCTATAGGAAATCACCAAAATGAATTCCAAAAATCTGATGTAGGCATGCAGCTGTGATTTCCCATATTTAAGGGCGTCTTCGTTTATGGGCTTGAAAATGGGCTTTGAAACTGTCCACGAAGAAGAACCTTTCGCAGTCTGCTTACAAATCGGACACTGCAATGTAGCGGTGTCAGTCAAGGCACAAAGAACTTACCATCAATCATTGTCAGTAGCATATGATATTTTATTTGTAGTCCTTCTCTCTTGAAAATACATTAATTGTTAATTTGATTTTGGATGTAATCATCTTCTTCTTTAATAAACTTTTTTGACCTTTTAACGAGCTGGAGCCGTATGGGCATACAAAACGCGTGGAGCTCGGTCAAGGATTATTCCACACATCACCATCTTTCCCTTTCAGAACAAGTGGAACTAAATAACTAAGAAAAACACTTTCGTCACTAGCCTCTGTATTCTCTTCCCAAGCCTGCTTGTATGGAGATTGCCCAGATGAGCCATCGAAACCCCATTTACAAAGCAATGTAAATTCACTTTCAAGTTGGTTGTCCAATGTCTATAATATTCGTATTAGTGTATGATTAAGTAAATTTTGCCATGGAACCTCGCACCCAATTTCTGAGCACTGAATATTGTCTGGATAGTATAGCTTATTCGCTTCGACCTAATTCGTATAGGTGGGGTAAACATCTGCAATTCGCATCTTTGATGACAGTCTGATTAAATTGTATGATTGCTTCGACAATCTGGCTTCAATTAGTAGAGACAATGCTTCTTCGGTAGAATAAGGAACGCGTGCTTTTTCATGTGTTGCTGTCGGTAATTCCCGAAGTAAATTTTTTGAAGATGTTGGTGTACTGCCAGCCACAAGTTTTACTGCCGACACTCCAGCCCTGTTGCCTTTACCTCTCAGGCGAGAAGAGAGAATTCTGACCTATTCAGGAGTAGTAACAGCATCGGATGCACTTCTATGATCCTTTTTTTAGTCCGCTCGCTCACATCACTGTACGATTTTTGTGGCCGACCAAGTTTTTTGGGTGTTTCATTTTTTTGCTTCACTCTGTCCAGGGATTGAAACCGTCCGTTCAGGAAAATTCACAACGTTATCAAGCCATTCAGAATACTTCCGTTCTAATGTTTTCCGATTATGATAAGATTTTTTCCACCTTAATATAAAATTTTTATAGCTGTTTTTCAACTTTGACTTCAGTGAGTCTTTGTGCTCATGTAAACCATAATTTTCCAAAAGCACGAGCATATAATTCATCGAAGTTACTTGAATTAATTATAATGTCTCCTAATTGTCTTCTAGTTACCATTTTGATACCTGTAAGATGAAAACCGAGATAGTAAATCTAGTAATCTGGGTACATCATACATATGTAATTTAGTGAACGTTTTAATTGTAGAGTTACGTAAATATTATTAGAATTCTTGAAGTTATAGTAGAATGTAAGCATATGAGTTTTTTTGAGGATACCTAATACTAATTATAAAATTATTAACTCTAGATGCGATAAATATGAGTGACAAGAAAAATAAACAGAAGGTTAATCATCTCACATTACACATCCACAAGTACAGCAAAATAGCAAGTGCACTCGACAGACTATTGTTACTCTTCCCTTGCGACTTCCCCCACTGACTGCATAATACTGATAAAGCTAAGGTTTCAACCTGAATGCGACAGCTCTCATAGCCTTACATGTAATGGGCCATGATTCACCATAAATGTCTCTCTGTCTGCAGACAAGTCCAGGGGATACAAAGGTGTTTACAAAAGTGTACGCCTACTGCTCAATACGTGGGAGTTCTCGCTGTCGCCTTGTCTCACAAGCCTTCTGTAGCATCCTACTTAAATTTGATCTGTACCCCAAAGCTGCAATTTGACGCAACCAAACATTACGCCCCTTGATTCTCTAATATTTTATCTACAGTATAAGCTGAGAAACTCTGTGAGCCTCGGTAATCCTCGAATTGTACAACTTGATTTACATCGAAATGTAAGGGAAAAAAGATAGTTTTTAAAAATAATTTATTCCTATTTTATTATTAATAAATTACTAAATTTTAAAATGCGGCTTTATATTAAATTCAATGTAGTATTTGAAAATACCAAAGATAAATTTACAGCAACTTCCACAAATAGCTCAATTCTCATGTGGAAGAAACGAAAATTGTCGATAAATCCTAGTGTGGCATGACTCTCCACATATTAGTAACTTTTCGTAAACACCATGAGCTTACTAGTTCACCAAAATTAAAAATATTTCTCTCATAGTTAGTATACATCCTGTAGAAGATGTAATTATTTCAGTTGAAAATAAAAATGTCTATTTTTCGATTTTTGGCACTATGGTGTTTGGATCCAGCCTACTGTGCGACATACGGTGTATACAGGCAAAATGATAAATGTTTCTTCAGTGCTGATGAAATAGAGTTTCTACAAGGTGAGATCATCCAAGTTGGTGATTACACGACACGTGATACCCCTGGAATATATGAACTTCTCTTTCGCATGGAGCCCAGGGAGTTTATGGACTCTAACCTGCTGAAATACAGGATGTTACTTGAACTCATGCATGTGCTTTATCAAGATAACAATCCCAAGACTGGTGCTTATAAGAACAAAGATCATGAAAAACTAGACATTCTCACAGATGTCTTCAGTAGCCTGGCACTGAAAAGAGGGGACAGTCCTAAGAAGATAGGCAGTGACATGAACATCGACTATGTGGTTTGGGACGATACGAGCGAACTGGTATACAGACTACAGCTACTGGTTGCTTCACAAAGGGTTGGAAATTACTCGGACACCAACGAGATTATATCCATCGTCGAACAACTGAAGGAGGGGGGCTACACATGATGAGTCAGATGGGAATCGCCCACGAACTGCATATGGCCACCAGGCGCAAGTACTGCCGTCGCAAGGTCATAATTTGTGGGATGAACGACCTGTTTCAAGCTGACCTCCTCGAGATTATACCATATGCTCGAGTCAACAAGGACTACAAATAAACGTTGACAGTCATCGATGCCTATAGTAAATTCTCCTGGGCCAGGCCGGTCAACTCAAAGAATGCATATGATGTCATCGAGGTCATGGCAGATGTATTGTGCGAAGGATTCATCCTGACCAATTTGAAACTGACAAGAGCAAGGAATTCTACAATGTAAAATTCAAGGTCCTGATGAAGAAACATAACATAAAGCATTATTCCACATACAGAAATATTAAATCTTCTATTGTCGAGAGGTTCAACAGGACTCTGAAGGGCAAGATGCGGAAGCATTTCGCAGTGCATGGCTGTTACAAGAAGCTTGAGCTACTGCCTAAATTCATCTATGAGTATAATTCTACTGAGCACTCAACCTCTCCCATGAAGCCTGAAGATGTCAAGGACGACTCCCTGGTTCGGAATGTGTATTCTATTCTGAAGAGGAAGGAACCACACAGGCCTAAATCTAGGGTTGACGACCTGGTATGCATCTCCAAACAGAAAGGTGTCTTCGAGGAAGGGTTCACAGCGAATTGGAGACCCGAACTGTTTCGTGTGCGATGTACACACAACTACGCTCCGAAGACCTATCTCGAAGATCTGAACAACATACTCATCCATGGTGCTTGCTGCACTGAGGAGACCCAGCCGACAAGGTTTCCAAAAGTGTATTTGGTGGGAAAGGTGCTGAAATGCCATAAAGTAAGTGCCTATGTCAAGTGGTGGGGTATCTCTGGCCACTGCAATTACTGGGACGACAAGAAAAACATTCTGAAATAGGACTTACCAATTATTTGTAAGGGTGGTATCTACATGTTTTTTTTTTAAATAAATGTAGGTTTACCTTACTTTGTGTTCATTATATTCTTGCCTGTCATTATGCACAGTATTGAGTTGGAGATTGTTAGCTCTGGGCAGGTGCAGACCTGCTAACATTGCTATGTGCTGACTTAAACTATCTGACAATATTCAGATTATGAAAACGACATGGAAGTACATACAGACTCCAGTCACTGTGGAGGTGCATGCTTGTGAAAATACTAACACAGCTCTTCCCACGCACATGGTCATCCAGCACCATGTAGATTGTGAAAATTACTTGAAGGCATGTACATACACCAGTTACCTGAGATTGTGCAGGTGCAGACCTGCTAACACAGCTCTTCCCATGCACATGGTCATCCGACACCATATAGATTATTTAGACGATGTGGAAGCACATACAAGCTCCAGTTACCTGACACTGTGCAGATGCAGACATGTGGAAATGTTAACACTGCTCTTGACATTGTTTTAAACTTTAACAAGGTAAGCTGGCCCCAAGCCATCGGTGGGGTGAGTTGAAATCTAGCAATGGTCCGTTCAAGATTTCTGACAACTGAAGAACTGAGCTCTAAGACTCGCTGAGTGAAGAGGAGGTATTTCGTGACTTATCGAGTGGTGAGATGTATAACCTAAACATCGACAAGGACATCTCTGCTCTCCTCCTGCCAAAGAAAGGTCCAGCTACAACCAACAATGGTGATGTGCTGATGAGCACAGCTGATGGGCTGCTGCCAATGACTTTAAAAGATACCATACCTGTTACATTGGTGCTTGAAGATTCTTCTTAACCTTTTGGTCTCGGTCCTGTACCTTGGAGTGAATATATGATCGACTCAGAGTCTAGCCTACCAGAGGTGCCATCGAGTTGTTCAGGCATGCCATAGGCTGCACAAGTACTGTCATCGACAACTTCGTCAAGGTTTCGATGTTGCTACTGTGACAAGATATTTGCCTACAGCCATAATGCAAGGAGACATGAACATTTGAATTGTGCAAAAATTCCCTGTTGCCGGCCATATTTGTGTGACAGGTGCGTTGTGTCTACTTCGTGGATGGATGGTCTAAAGGTTCATATGAATAGGTGCAAGGTAGGCTTCCTCCAAGAAACACAGATGAAATAACTTCGCAGCTATGGAAGAAAAGTTTGATTTTAGTGGACTGGATTTTCCGAATCCTCTACAGCAAAAATGTGCCTCGTCTAAGTGTTTTAAACGTGTAGTGGCAGTGACTGAAAATTTCTAATGGGTGACCAAATAAGAAATATTTATTTTAAATAAAACAATTATATATGTAAATTAATGAGTTTTTGAAAAAAAATTATATGTAAATAAATTTTGTATTAAAAAAATATGTTGTGTTAGAGAGGCATCGTTTCATCGCCACCTCCACAGCTTTGTTCAACCGTGAGTAAAAGAAAGTTGATTAATATTTATTTTAAAAGATTATTTGTTGGGTTTATGTTTGCAAATACTGTTTCACGCTAGTGTTTTCATTTTGTGCTTGTGTGCCTTTGATGGTCTATGTGGAGGCATGCTTACAACTAAATGCATTACCTCATAGTGAAATAATCATACATATATCAAACTTACGCATATACTCTGATGGATGACCAACACAAAAAAGTTCACCATGTGGTAACTATAATGAAAAAAAAAATTCTTACTTGGGCTGGTGGTTAAGTTAAATGGATTTCGAGAGAAATTAGTTATTAAATTTTAAAATAATCGAAGTCCTAAACAAATGTGTGTAGAGTGACTACAAGTCCTGCATGATGGTTAGGTTAAGGGGATGACTAAATGAAAATATCTTAATTCTGGGATGGTAAAAAAAACTTAATAAATAATTATGCCTACATGCAAAAAAATTCTTAAAAAGTATTATGACTATATGTATATGTAAGTTAAACCTAAATAATCAAAACAAATACTTATTAGGTAAAACTTAATAGTAAAAATAGTCTGTGATAGTAAAAAAATATTATTATATTTAAAACTAATACAAGGTAAAAGACCAAGATTGTGGTGGAGTGCATATGACTAATCGAACCAAGGTGAGTAATTGGTGTAGTGACTAATCGCACAAGAGCGACACCAGTGTTCGTAGCAGTAGCCTATGTGAACAAATATGGCATCGAATGGATGTGAGTGCCCAGCTCTAAAACAAATAAATTAAAAAACAATATTGGCAACTCCCAGCAACAGATATAAACAATATGGCAGTGCGACTAACCGAACGAATGCGAAAGAGAGATAAAGAAAGCGAGATAGTAAAAGAAAAATTGAGGAATGAAGAGAGAAAAAAGAAAAAAAAAAGGAAAGAAAGAATGCAAGAGAGAAAATAAATCGGAACACTCGGAGAAAACCCTCGTAATGATAGAGCATGAAAAAACAGCATGAGAAATAGTATATTGGCTGCCAAAATGGTGATGTACTGGCTACAAATATGACAGCATATTGGCAGCCATCGTGGTGGAATCCAACATGGCGGTCGCATGAACAGATTGCCAGAGCTGTAAGTCTGGGAATCCATTATGGTGGCCGACGTCCTACACCTAGCGCTTCTTCCTGAAGCCTGTGTGCCAAAGCCCCATATGCCTACTACTAGTCTTTTCCATCTAAATCAATGTTCATTCCACAGTTCCAGCACAAATGCCACTAATAGGATACATGCAGTGTGTGTTACTGTAATCACTATTTCAACCTGACAGACATAACCAAGAATTTTTATGTGGATGTCCTTTCAGATAAATATGCAAGAAGCCATTGGTATCATATTTCATGAATTTAATCTATCAAACAACAACATATAATTTACACCAAAAGTATTTCCAAAAATTTTACAGTATTTTTAGATGTCCATTTAAGGTTACTTGGAAAGTAAATACTCTATTTTCAATTTTATCATTAACTAGCTGATCCGGCGAACGTTGTTCTGCCTCTTTCGCATTCTATTTTGCCTTCTCAGTGCATCCTCTCTATTGCGTCTGGTACATCGACCGATGTTTGACCTTGGTATCGCTGGTATTTTTCTCTTTTAGATCAAAAAACATTTCCTACAAGTATGAGCAAGTTAGACTCCAGGATCACCTATCGAAACCTAACCTACCAAATGCAAAGCACAATAAAACAATTTCTTTTATATCAACGAACATTTCAACAAACATTCCCTGCAAGTATGAGCAAAATCGGCCCATAAATATAGAAGTTAGACTCCAGCGCCACCTATCGGAATGAAACATAACTAAAAACCTTACTCGCTGCCTCAATAACATATGGTGTAAATATGGTTGGTCTCAATTGGCTCAGTGTTTTGTTAGTGATTATGCGCTTTAGTCACGCAAAAAGGATTTTATATATAAAGATTATGTGGCTCTATACTACTAAAGGTGGACACTTACACATTAAACTAACATAGCTTCACGTGCAAAAAAAACACACCTATCTTCCATGTTTTATCAGGAATAAGCTTGTGATGTTGGTCAATAAAGTTGCAGATGTGGTAAGACAAAAACCTTACAGTGTCCACAACTCCTTTATTTGTGTTTCAGCTATCCCAATTGATATAGTAAATTTATATAGTAAATTTAATTAAATAGTTAACATTATTCCCAATTTTTTATAAATTATTTTCAGAAGGGATTGTTGGTATAACTGACAAACAAGCAAATGAGACATGCAACACAGAACTTCCCAAATTCCTAAAACACACTTTTTCTTCACATCAAGTTTGTAGTGAGGACTACATTGACATCACTTTGAAAGGCTTGCCAAGTCAAATAGGTTGGGTTCTGTAGACCGAAGTTACCATTCCAACAAGCACCATGAGTTAGTTTAATAATTATGGGAACACTAGGATGCCTGATACAGAATTACATGTCGCTTTCTGCAGTGGAGTTTTTTTATTTATTTGACAGTGTTTGTGAATACTAATTCACTTACCTATGTTTATAATGTTCTATATTAACATTATTTATCTTAATTATATACTTTATTTCTTATCCCCAAACAATGTTAACACGTACTATCAAACGGGGATATTTTGACTATTTGATTTACTTTTACCAAAAATTAAAGAAATGTGGCAGGGCATCTTGGAATAATTGTAGTGCGCTAGTATTTTCAGTTTATTACATTAGGTATATTTAAAAAAAAACATAACATCGCTGCTGACAACATTAATGTCTTAATAAATTTTACTGCATACTTTTTGCTATTTGATGGTCATTGTAACCTCCTGATGTGGATACATTGACCAGAAACACTTGAATCTTTGGTCAAAGTTGCCCCACACATGGGTAACATTGACTACTTAAAAAATATATATATTTCCGAAAAATATTAAAAAATAATGGTCAAATAATTATGATAACTTTCATATTAAGTGCCAGCCCCAAATCTGCAATACTTGGTTTCATGTTAATTCAATACACACTTATAATATTTTCTATTTAATAACACAATTGGTTGAAGTATCCCCCATTGACGGTACTGAACCTATATTGGAAAACGATACAGCAAAGTGTTCCAACCTATGTTAGATTTTAAAGCTGAAACTCTGAAACTGTAGGCTACTTCCCTAGTCCCCACCGCAGTGGCCAGTAAGCTGAATGGATACAATATCATTAGCAACTATTGCAAACTATGACAGTGATACTGTTCCATAGGGGCTTTATAAAAATTTCAGCTCTCACTTAAATACAAACAAAATTGGAGATGTTTCCACGAACACTTAACACTCTACTTGCTACAAAACGCCACGAAGCCATGTGGTAGCACCAACCTCTTCCGAGTGAACAAATACTGCAAGGAAGAATTGTTTCTGACAAAAATTTTACACAAACTAAATCGCCAAGGTACCATTACGCAATATATGCCATAAAAGTGGAAGCAAACTTAACTTCCAAAAACATGTAATAATGTAAATGCTGCCACAAATGAAAGAGACTAAACTGTGTTCCATAAACCTCGAATTAAAAGTTATTTTGTTCTTTTATCTAAACACTGTCAAGGAAACTGTGCATTCCAATTGTCTGGGAAGTAAAGAGACTGATGATGTTTAACCAGTAGGTAAATGATGCAACCACTTTGTTATCCCCCGAATCCATAACTCAGGTGGTTTACTGCTACTGTGAAAACTCTTGCAAGGGTGACATTTACTTGGCCCTTTCTCCTCCCTTCCCCAACTGTTCTATAATAAAGCCTTTTCAGGGTGCTTCATGTAAAAAAACATTTTGTAAATATTTGAAAATCTCGTGTTTTGTAAAATGCTGGACCCTGTTAGTACTCATCACACTGTTATCCCACACTATCTCCAACGAAACTTTATTTCATACTATCATCCAAAACCCAAGCTTCTAATGTGCATGCCATATTCGCTTCACTTATTGTGGATATCCTCATTACCTTACAAAATGCCTCCCTTCTACAGCTGACATGCAATGTCAGTAGAATGTTACCTAATCAAAAAACTATGGTGAAATTTTAAAATATTTTACATTTTCAAACAGAGTCTAAGATAAAGCATAGTTACTTGTAATGATTAAAGGTTATAAATAATATTTAAATCAGACATTGGTTAAATTTCTTTTCTTTTGCGAGTGAGTGTAATGTTTTATCACTGTCTGGAGTTGTGGCCGCTATAGAGTGTTTATCTGTCATGCGCAGGCTTTTTCTGAAGGTGTAGTTAAAGATTCATCAACATGCGGAGATAAAAGCTTTTTTCTACTGTCGTATACAGTTTTTCTTTCGAGAATGTTCTAGAAGTCCGATAAGTTGTACTACTATGCAGTTCGATATGACGAGGGGAAGGGATTTCGGACCACGCTATGCCCTTATTTGGTCACGTTTTTGGGACACCGGTGCGAGAGTGTGGGTAGGCGCGTGTCGATGTGAGTTTCGAGCAATGTTGCCAACAGTAGCGGAATTCCGCTACGCATAGCGACATTTAAACCTTAGAGACAGCTCAGCGAAAAGTAATAAACATAGATGATTTAGCGACTTTCTAGAATGCCGCTGGCACCCATAAAAAAAAAGCCATTGGTGCTTTAAAACTTATCAAAGCAGAGATAGGTTTGGTTTTTAAAGCTTAAACATTATTTTTTATTTGTTAATATTGTAATATTGTTCTAATTTTGTGAACATATAATTTGTTCGACGACCACGTAATTCATCGCGTGTCACTAAATCCTTACTATTGCTACCATCAATATCGCCACTGCGCTGAAGACAGCAGAATGTTCAGAATAGATCTTCATTATGAAATCAATGTCTTATTTTTTCACCCTTCCGATTTTATCACCTGTTATCATAAAGGTATTTTTTCCTCCCATTAATAGTTAAGTAGTAGTTCTTGCCGTCTGTGACGGATCTGCTGAATTATTAGTATGAAATTTTAAAAAAATTAGTTGTGTAGCGGAATGTAGCGGAATTTTACTACAGGTGTAGCGAAATCGCCACTTTCGTGTTGGCAACACTGGCTTTCGAGTGCCCGCTACCAACAGATTACTACCGGCCGTGAAGGAGGCACGACGATGTGACACGTTCGTGTTCATGATTGTCTTGCGAGGTGGGTTTTCAAGTGTCATCATTAAAGTCTGTTCACGATAAAGTGAGCACTTTAGAAATCAACCTTAGAAAAAAAAGTCACTGCTTCACTGCTCCTAGTTGCGTATATTGCAACGGGAGCACTAAGTGGCATGCGCCCAATAAAGTTGGTAATGATGGAGGGAAAGCAGTTCGATATCTTAGCATCGAATAAAAAGGATTAGGTAACCATTTGTGATAACTTAAATTATTACTCTCGCTTTCTGTTTTTTAATGCATCTGAGTGAAAAAAAATTGGCAGATTTGTAAAATATTTACATTCCTAATTATTTCAAGTTTCACTTTACCGACACATGAATAAAGGGGATGAGGCCCATGGCAATGTTTATTTTATATAAGGCGGAGGAACACACAACGTGCATACAAGTAGATCTTAAGCAAGGCTTTCAAAAGTGCTCCTTTTACCGTAAACAGCCTATAGTAAAATGAACTACAGTAGTGCTATTCCGTTTTTTCTGTCTCGTTGAAATGACTGTTCGTGAACCGGTTGTTTTGAATTTGGAATTTAAAATAAAAAAGAATTAATGCGAGACTTGAAATAGTTTTTTTTTTTCTAAATTCAATATGGCTCCTTTTATGTTTCATGTCTCTACCGTCTGAGCGAAAACGAGCTGTGATTTCCAGTCGTCAATTTGGCGGGTGGGACATTACATACTCAGTAACATAATGATTAAAGGTGTCTTCTACAGACTACTAGTTTTATAAAATAATTTCCTAAGGTAAATATTATCATATTGTACATGGCTACTAGATGCAGGCTCAGCATATCTGACTCGAGAGAATGCTGGTACAAACTGGAGCCAGCCTGAAGAATGCAAAAAGCGAGATGAAACAATGGTTGTACATCATGACACAGTACACCACAATATCCACACATGAATCGCCATTAAAAAATTGAACGTATTGTCATGGTCTGGCAGCAAACTAGTCAGTCCAAATGGTGAGCACCCACACACTTAAAGATGTGCCCTGTAATAAACATACATAAAAATCTAAGTTAATTTAGGCATAATGAAAGCTTTGCTATATCAGATGACATTAATTAAAATCATAGTTTGGGCAAGAAATCCTTTTTTTCCATCTGACTCATAATAATGCAACTGGATGGTGCTCACGCTATTACCAAACACATTTATTTCCTACTCAAAAACTGATCGTTGAAGAAGTTGCTGCATTGCAATTTATTTGAAAACAAATTATGACAATTGTAATTGTGACAAAAGTCACACACGGTCTAGAGCTAAATTTGTCAAACAAACTGTTCAGTTAGATAATCAAAAGTTGAAAAACAAGTCTGCACCCAAACTTATTATTTAATTAATTTTGGAGTACAGGGTAGTATTAAATTATATACAATAATGAAACTGCCACATCTAAATCTGTTACACACTACACATACCAAATACTATCTAAAGTATCCTAAAATGAGCATAACAATTCGCTAAGCAAAATTATTGGTAAGTACTCAATCACACCAAATATCCAAGCAATATCAAACTTTAAATTTTATTTTTCTCATTACGTGAATTTTTTTGCAACTTTCAAAGTTTATGTTGGGATAAGCATATTTGGATTTGAGAAAGATGATTTTAATCAAAAGTTTATCAAAATTTTACATTTAATTTTTAACCACTTTTGAGCATTTTGTAGTAATACAGCCAAAGCTGTAGCGAATATGTGCTCAATACAAGAAATTTAATATGTGTAGCAAACTGCTGCTGAACTTATACAGGAGTCAAGC
The DNA here is from genome assembly GCA_029891345.1 of Dryococelus australis. NCBI lineage: Eukaryota > Metazoa > Arthropoda > Insecta > Phasmatodea > Phasmatidae > Dryococelus > Dryococelus australis. Next base: position 58,655,609 of record CM056994.1, on the reverse strand, counting down.
AACTTTAATATTTAACAGTATACAAACGATGTTACCTACTTTAACAGTGTTCTTTGTTGAATCATTTTTACTCGATGTGATAGGCTGAAAAGAAGTAAATTAGTGTTTAAGAAATTTAGTATCTATGTAACGTTCAGAGCCTAGCTTAGAATTGTGATCTTTAGATAAATTGCTGAGACTAAAAACCTCTTCAACATTAGACTACAGGGTTTTTTCTGTACTAAAAACTACCCTATCCCTTGAAAGACAAAACACAACAGACGCTAATACCAAAAAAAAATTGATACTATCACGCAATAATTTTACTTAGTAACCACATAAAAATTCTGGTGATTTAAATTGTTTGTCAAGCCTATTTGTGTAAATTTCTGTTCCTGATTTATGCTAACTTCCACCTATCGGCCCAAACATAATATGTATGGATGACTCTTAATGTTATATATCACAGTGTACACTGACAAGCTATGCTACACAGTTATATTCCCTATTTAAGTTAATAGTTTGAAATAAAGATAACTATATTACAATGTAGTGAGAGGAATGTTGAAAAGTTTGCTGCCAAGCAACTTCAGTACCTGTGCTGGTTATACGCATACTGCAGATAAGGTGCCCGGTTGTGGTGAGTGTCGCAACCACCAAACTGGTAAGTTGAAAGATCTACAACTGCAACATCCAGCAATAAATCATACTCAACAACATCAGTTCCTGCAAATAACGAATATACACTGTCAAGGAAAACCACATCACATTGAATATTCCATCACAGTTCTCCTTTTATATTTTACTGATATTCACTTTTGAACAGGGAAAAACAGGATAGCAGTTATATTAAGAAAACATATGCACTGATTAGGCGAAGTTGTTTAGTCATTGTTGAAAAAGATGTCGTGCCATACAGTATAATTCTGTTGAATTCAGAATTACAATATAGTTCTTGTAAGTAAAACTCCATTCAAAAAGTTCTGCATGTTATATAGAATGCTGCCACGAGGAGGCATCACGCACCCCCTCGTGGCAGCATTCGGAACTACGCACGCGTCTTGCATGTTCCATCAACTTCTCGTAATTTCTTTCCCCTCCTTGACATTTCAGCCACACTTTTGGATGTATAAACACACGCCTGCCAGCCTGAATAATCGTACGAGCTAAGCTGTCATAGGATGAACACTGTGCTCGTGGCTGCTCGCTCACTGGGAACTGCCCGCGACTTGAGAACCAGCAAAAGCGAGGAGCATCTGCGAGTGCGATGGGACCATGGCAGCTTGGGTGCGGTGATTATCCACAACTCGTCGTGTCCCCAAGTGGTGGATAGGGGATCCCCAGGCTCTGGGGTGGCTGGAAAGAATCAAATACCAGCCCACAAACCAACTGGCCGATGCGAGAGTGCTGTCGTCGTGGACATCGGGAACCTGGGCAGCTAAGTACGAGATGAGGAAGCACGTCTGCTGGAGGTGGCCCAACAATCAAGGTGGGAAGGGGCATCTTGAGGTGCTGAAAAATGCGAAGTGGATTCTGCAGGCTGCCGACTGTGGGTGCGTGATAAATGGATTGGAATGCATTGGACCTTGGAAGCACCACAATGTCAGCCTTCACTCCTGGACCAGCGGATTCACCACCACCACTGGTAGGCCCCGGATGTCTCGCGTTTTCCAGACCGACCGGTTATTTTGAAAGAAGGGGAGGGGGTGGCTCTCTGAAGAACTCTCCTCACCTTCACCTATGGAGTGGAGATTCTGGCATCGGCACGGAAGGACGTAGATGTAGTCGGTGTCATGACTGAGCTGTCCATTTTCCCGACGCACTCGATGAGAAGCAGGGGGGGCACTGCCGGTACTACAGTGCTGGTTTGCCTACACTGCAGTATTGATAGTAGCTCAACTTCAAGGGAGCCTGCACCCACAGGGTGACTGGCATCCGTGTGGGAGCTGTTCTGTCAATACACACTAGCTATGATCTCATTACATTTCAACCAGCATCAAACCAACAGAAGTCTTTCTTCCCGAACTAACAAATGCCCTACTTTATCCGCCCCTAATCCAGTTAGAAGGAATTATTTTATCCTCAGCGACTGTTGCATAGATTTTCCATGGTCTTCTTCACTTTACCTGGTTTGCTATGCTCCTCTATCTAGACCTTTATTCTTTCGAGGTGTGCACATGGTTACAATTGCCGCAATAACACTATAACCCTGCTTAGCAGCGATGCATTCCCCCATTATAAAAATTAAACCCAACCTGAGATGCATCCCATTCTCCAAACGACTTAGCTACTAACATGCATGCCTGAGGGCACACAGAACTGTGATTGTGCTCGCGCTGGTGTAGCAGGATATAAGGGCTTGCCAGAACAAAAAGAATTTATTGAATAATCATGCAGTCTTCCTCTACGAGTGATGCGGGCTGGCTGGAGAGGGGATGACGTCAACACTGATATCCGCAGTTAGGCTTCATGGCGCTAGGCACTGCAATTTTGAAAGTTGAACAAGCTAAGTAAATTTATTAGTGTATTGATTTTTAGTTTGTTGCCCTGGTAATTAGTATATAATGGTATAAATATTTATGTCTTCCTTGCATTTTGAAGTGTGTAATTTTTTATAGTTAGTTGAAAATTTTCTGGATTGTCTTAGACATTCGAGGAAGTGATTCTTCACTATTAATATTATAACTATCATAGATTGCTGTTTTTAATAGATTTTGTAAGAGGTATTTTTTCTTGGTAATGAATTGATGTTGGTCAAAATGTCGGAATGGCGCTAGAGATCTGCCACGCGTTTAATGCGCAGGAGGCTGGAAACTAGTGCCAAGGTGTTGGTCAATAAGGATATTGGTTAGGTAAGGAGCAGTGACTATAGTTTTGTAATCTCGGTGGAGATAATAATCCAGGACGCCAGATATTGTCGGGTTGACAATATCGTGAATTCGGAGAGCAGCTGTGGACTCGTTCCTCAGGGTCGTTCGGCCGACGACCATGGCAAATCCTCCAAGTGTAGTTGTTGTCACCTCGTAGAATAAAATAAATACTGACTGAATAACTCCTTTACTTGTTGTGTTGTGGGATATCTGGGCTCCCCACACACCCATACGAAGCACTGTTACTTAATACACCGACTCGTGACCGTTTCAAACATACTTGCTCTGTAAGTGACACTTTGTGAAAATTGGCAGGAGAAGGCCCGTACCTTAAATGCCTTGTAGCGACTTAAAATAAACCACATGTGGTAACTCGTCACCACTGGGATTTATTCAGAATATGATTACATTCCTGTCGGGAAAAGCTTACATTGAGTGCTGCTTACAAACCCATCAGCTTGGGTAACATTGTGCAGAAGACACGTGGTCACATGAAATAATTTAAGTATAATTTAAGCCTACCCAGGCGATGCAAGTACTGGGTATGTGGGAGGGGCGGTGGGATCTCGGGCAGCTGAAATACAAAAAAGGTTCTTGTATGCTAAAATAACTATTACTGTGAAATGATTATTCCAACATGGTGATGGCTGCCCAAGTGCATGAAACATGAGACCCGGCGTGACACGGCACACTCCTCACCAAGACAAACAACTACTGATTTTCTCCATGCAGTTTGCCGGCCGACTTGGTGGGCTGGCACCCGGCGCTTCACTACTTCCTTGCACACAGCATTTGCAAATTGGATACGTGCCCTGCATGGTGGTTGTTACATATTGGTCTTATAATTAATTATGTAAATACTACTCATTATACCAAAACATTGCACTGCATGCATGATGTGAAGATGAAAGACATGTGAAAGAACATTACACAAAATTACAAAAAGATGCTTCGAAAACACTGAGTGCTTTAGGGCTGCAAAGGCAGGCATCTTAATTAGTTGTGTCCCCTTGTGTGAATTTACCTTGCCCTTTTATTGCACAAATTAAATAACAGAAATTTCACAGGGTCTATTTTCGGATTCCTGCGCCACGCGCACGTGGCCACACTCCCTCTGCTCTGCACCTGTTTCATTCCTTGCCATACTGCACTGCACTTGCGCTTGTAAAGCGTGCACACACACTGCATTACAGATCCTCGTGCAGCGGGCAAACGGGCTAAGGGGAAGGGGTCACGTGGGCACACGTCAGAATAATTTGTGTTCCAATGAAGGTGTTTTTAAATGGAAATACTTTTGAAGACTGGTATTTTTTTTAAGAGGGGAGCTACCTCAATTTTCTATTATCTTTCAATAGAGGAAATCATAGTGATTTTTTTAATGCTAATTTTATTCCAAGGTTGTGTGTTTTAGGTGTTACTTGTTACGGTTTCCTCCTTTTGTCTTTTGACGTGGCTTGACTGGATGATATGGGGTTGATTGGGATTTACAAAGGTGGTGAACATATTTTAGAAAAAGGTGTTAGTAATTGCATACCCGGTACGTACCAGACATAGCTGTGGCGGCCTCACTGATGCTGTTGCGGTAGAGCTGAGTTCTTGTAACCTCGGGGTGCTGCAAGCTGAGCACCCGGAACACATTCCCGCGTAGATCTTGCAGTAGTTCACCTGATATCGAGGCCTCGTGTTTCCTAAACGAGGAGCTCTTCGGGAGGCCCAATCACTGCTTGGTATTGCAAATTATTATCATGTTGACGTAATGCTAACAGAACTCACTACATGTGGATTGTCAGGGACAAACCATGCCCATAAATGCTACTCGCGGTACTTTGGTTAGGTGGCAGCACAGATACAATTCAATATTTACAATTAAAATTCACTGACAATTGCATCAGAAAATGGCAGGATTTTAAGGGGCCCGTGTCCTGAAACGCCTTGCGACAATCGAATAAACACAGTCATCAGTTCATGCGGTTTATTACAAACTCGAACATTCCCTCCAGGAAAATAGCTTATACACTTGCTTTCTTTGATCATGCGGTGAAGGCTATACAGGACAAAAGAAGCCCTAGGCTTATATGAAGGTTGTGTGTGTTGGTTGTTAAAAACTCCCCAGGCGATGCAATTCCTGGGGAGGCAAGGGGGAGTATCCCGGACTGCTAAAACGAAAAAAGGTTCCTGTTACTTAACTATTGCTTACAAAAATGATCAGTGATGAAAGTTGATGCCGTCGAGGCAGGAAAAGCGCAAACGCAGTTTCACGTGTGCCTCCCCTTCTGGGTGCGATTTGTTGACTGACTTCCCACAGTGGCACGAGGGCTGGCTGTGATGGGTCCATGCACCGCGGAGGGATCTACTTGCACATGCGGGTAAACAAATATACAGTTACATGTTATCATATTTGGAAATATTGCACAACACACAAATCAATAATTATTCTACAGCATATCTTGTGGTTGAAATTACATGGGGTGAACATAACATCGGTAGTGATAAAAATAATCATTTGTGACATAGAACAATAACACTTTAAAAACAATAACATTGGGCGTAAATGCGTCTAAACTTATTGTTCTCAATCACATGTCATGTGTCTCTATTACGTGGCCAGAAATGTATTTGTGGAAATGCTACGACCCTTTCACGTAAAACACGTGGCTGTGTATTCTTCCATCTGCTCTGCCGGGCTGGTGGTCGTGCGTGACGCTGCACTCCCTGCACCACACTACACTACACTGCTCTTGCCACTCCTGCACCCACACTACACAACACTGCTCGCCGGCGATCAGTCGTCGAGAGCGTGTGTGTGCGGCGCTAGGACCGGCCGGCGTGACAAACGGCGTAGGGGTAAGGACGACACACGTGACTTTCATGGCTCATTTTGAAAGAAGTGTATAATCTTTGCTGTGATTTTGTTAGCACAAATTACCTTTCTTTTTCTGTATGTTGCAGATTATTTTCCTGCATTCCCCCAGTTTGGTAGCATCAAACAGTATTGTATTTTTAAAAATAATTCAATTTGTATACTTTTATATGTTGAATATATGGTAATTTTTATGAATGTGTGTCTAGTGTTGACCGTAGGTTTGTGTACCTTTTCCTGCCTCTCATAATCCTTTCTTGATACGTCCCAAAGGGGCATGACACAACAAAAACTGATGGATTACGTACATGAGACAACAAACGCAACAAAAATACGTTTGAATTAGAGTAAGAAATTAACACAACTAAGATTTATGGTTTTTTTTTTTAATAAGCCATCAATCTCCTCTCCACAATACATTTAACTGTTTTGATTGATTTAATTTAACTTATCCGCTCTCTACCGTCTATTTTTTGTTTCGTACCATCACCTAATAAATATGGTGTCTATGACAATGGCTTTTGTAAACATAACCTGCTCAGAACATGACGTTAATGCGAATGTAAACGTTAATAATATTCGTGACAGTTATTTGGTTAATGAGACAGGAATATCAGTGATGGCAGATCATTTATGGGAAGATAAGGAAGTGCGATTCGACAATCCACTATCGTGAGTAGTTTCTAAAAAAAAAATTGTGTATACTAACTTTACAGTAGAGTATGCATACTTCTCAATTTTTTTCTTTTTTTGCATACTTGCGCTAAGACTTTGTTACACTTCCAAAAGTACTGTTAAAAACCTTGTGTATACTAACGTTTGAAAACAAATTACCAATATTATTTTTAAATTTCGTACACTTGTGCTAAGATTTTGTTACACTTCCACAAGTAGGCCTACACTTAACATTCAGAATCAATGTATTAAAATCGGAGTATACATTCTACCATTTTTTTTTTTACATTTCGCATACTGTTGCTAATATTTTTGTTACACTTCCACAAGTACCTACACTTAAAACATAGTAACTACTAACCTTTGAGAAAGAAACCAATCAATGTAAATTAATCTGCTCCCCTTATTGTTTTTTGCAAAGGCCTAGTTGTGCAAAGCCTTTGTGTTACACATTAAACCCTTTTTATTAAAGACTGACGACGGCTAAGAGCCAGCAACAGCAAGCCCATGATGGCACTCACCTCTAACCTAGCACGTGTGCTGTACCGCTGTACAGACTTTACCAAAATGGGATAATTAATTTCAGAGCTATTTTTTTTTTCAGGGTCAAAATATGTTTGCAAAGTGTAATATGTTTAATTTCAGAGTTTCATGTAATGTTCAAATTCAAAGTGCCGACAGGCTACGACACCTTTCAAATTCATTAAATAACCACAGAAATTGTGCGTTAACAGTCTGCGTGTGAAAATGTATTTAACTGCTTTTTGTGCCATTTAAAAATCAATATATTTATATTTTACTCAGTATGCATAGCACTTCCGCTTGTGTGAACCCTGTAGGCAGCCAAGGTAGGTCCGCGCGACCCCTGCCTCTGGGCAGTCGTCCTAGGAGAGCTGGCGAGGATAGATGCTGTCACGTACACACTTCATACTTCTGCACTGATGTAGATTTCCATAGTTTCACTTTAGTATACCAGTTATCCTTTGCTTTGCTTACGTTTGCCAGACATCCCCAGCATAATGCTATCTGCTTAACTTAATTATTTTGCAGCCCTTGACACTTTTTGATCTTAATGAGATGAGAGGAGATAATGTCAGAGAGACCACGTGGTCCACACAACTTGTGTATCAGGCACCATCCGCCCATGCTTAGGGCTTTTTATAGTAATTTCTGCTTAATTGTGGCGAGCAATATTAAGGGTAATATTTGTGTGTGCTTATTCCAGGGTTTTGTCATGTTTAATTGTTTTACGGCCACGTGGTTAGCTACCACCAAGTAACCATCTGTGCCATCACCACGTTTAGAGGGCTAATTCGTGTTCTATCTTGTGCACCTTAATTTATCTCTGGGTAATATGTTTTTTTTTTTTCATTCAGGGTTATGTTTGATGCTTTTTACATATGACCACGCGGTCAACCCACATGTTTATATTTTCCCACCATCCGGCACCTGAAGAGCTTCTGTACACTCGCATATTGGAGAGAGTATTATTCCTAATGCAGTAATCATTTTGGCTGACAATTCTTCGCCAAATTTAACGTAAACTAATGTGTTTTACAGCTACACACATGGTCCGCTAAGAACTTAATCCAGCAGCATCCACGCCACCTGAAACTATTTTCACGTGTCTGTGTGTTTATTTTGCCTGTCATGTCCCATGTTCATCCAGTGATATTTATGTAATTTTTGTACGGTGTTGATATTTTCTGACCTAACCCGCTGTGTGTATTGACCATCGCCACACAACACGTGGTTCGGGGTCTAGTCCCGACGAGTAGGCGTTAGCGACAAAGATAGGCACGCGTGGTAGTGTTCATATTCATGTCCATACTCCGTGTCCTGTCTCTGGACAAAATCTATAGTCTCATAGCGGCTGTAGACCCCTTGCCTTGTGGAGGCTGTGTTATCAGACACCGTGGAGGATCACCCATCTAGGAGTGCGCGAGTCAAGTAACGTGCTAGTCACGTCTGAGTAGTTAACCATAGAAGTAATTCTTGGCACGCTGCAACTTGCGTCAATAAAACCAATCTTACGAGGGTACAATCTTGATTATATTCTTGTAGCGTCAGAACCCAGCTTTCTCCAAGTGTTTTTGAAGTGCAATGTTTAGTATGGCACGGATGAGACAAATGCACAGAACCCACAGCATCCCTGAGATCACCGAGTCTCAAAGTGTAGTGTGTAGGAACCACCGCTAGCGTCCATCTACCAGGTAAAATGGTGTATCATAATCGTCTCGTGTCTCACCCGACGGCATCAAGACTATTAGATAAGGTACAGTGTAGCTGCATTTGGTTATGGGAAGAAGGTTTCTGAACATGGAATGGTGCCAAAAATCAGCAACACTTGACAGAAAAAAAAAAATTTCCCATGAATATTTGAAATTGTACTGCATACTTTAATAAAGAAATTTTGTTACATACTGAATGCTCTTTGCAGGGGAATATCAGATTTGGTGCAACATAATTTGGTTTTCATACAGTAGGGCACCGAATTTGGACTCATTTTTGAAAGGACGAGTACACTCCACAAATTTAATTTATTCTTGAAATGTTTGCATACTTGTGCAAAGATTTTCAATTATACGTCAAATATTTTGTATGAAAGGCCATGATAGTCAGCGTGGCACTATTTAGTTTTGGGAGAGAATGTCTGTGAACTTGCAGTAGTACCTCATTTCGGCAGCACATGACTGATTTTTTTTTTCCCTTGGAAATTTAATTTTTATTGCATACTTGAATAATGAAATTTTGTTACATACTGGATTCTTTTTGGAGGGAATATCAGATTCAGTGTGACATCGTTTGGTTTTCAGACAATAGGGCTCTGATTTTGAAGTTATTTTTAAAGGGCAAGTACAGTGCACAAATTTGAACATTTTGCATATTTTAACTAAGATTTTCTGTCACACGCTTAACTCTTTGTATTAAAAATCAATAGATTCAGTGTGGAGGTGTTTAGTTTTGAGACAGTAGTTCCCCGAACTTGGAGTAGGTAGTGTGGAAGTTTGGTGACACGGGTAAGAAAAATATTTTTTCCCCTGAAAATTTCAAATTGTACTGTATGCTTGAACAGAGATATTTTGTTACCTACCTAATGTTCTTTTCAGTGGTATATCAGATTCACTGCAATATTATTTTGTTTTCAAACAGTAGCGCACCGAAATGAGTCATTTTTGAAAGGACGAGTCACATAAATTTGATATTTTCTTGAAAATTTTGCATACTTGAACTAAAATTTTCTGTTACACATTAAACTCTTTGTATTAAGAATCTGTAGATTCAGTGTGGAGGCATTTAGTTTTGGGAAAGTGATTCCTCGAAATTTGCAGTGATGCAGTTTTAGTTTGATGATACTGGACAGAAAAATGTTTTTTCCTTGAAAATTTCAAATTGCTCTGCATACTTGAATGTACATGTTTTGTTACCTACTAAATTCTCTTTGCAGAGGTATATCATATTCAGTGCGACATAATTTGCTTTTCAAACAGAATGGCACCGAAATCAGTCATTTTTGAAAGGGCGAGTAGGTACATTGCACAAATTTAATATTTTATTGAAAATTTTGCATACTTGTTCTGCAATTTTGTATTACATTTAACTCTTTGTAATAAGAATCCTGATTTGTGTATATTGTCTTTGTGTTGTAATGATTTATTTGTCAGATGTTGCATGTCTGTTTGCTTCTGATCAACATTATTGTTTTACTTTATTTGTTTTGTATTTATCTGACTCCAAGATATTTATTTTTTACTATCTGACAATTTCAATAGCATGTATTTGCTCAGTGGAATGATAAATGAATGAAATCTTGTCCCTTCACTGTGTACCGAGTACTGCAAAATGCCACAATGGAGATATGTTGGTTTTAGTGTATGTTGTTACTTGTTTACCCTTTGCTGAAACTGTCGTTCACACATTGTATTGTACACGAGTATGGGGAACCCCAAGTCTGCGAAGATTACTGTTCTAAGCTAAATATTGTTGAGATGTTAATGATCCTCAGTTTTGCCCAGCACTCAAAGCCTTCTACACAAACAACGACCTGAACGCAATTCTAACATCCTAACCTTGCAAGCCTACGGGTAAGTAATATTGATTACTCATTTGTTTCAATAGGCAATCCACTGGATCATCTTCTGACTGAAAAGGAGAAATATAGTGGAAGTTGGAAATTTATTTATCTCAGGATTTCTGTAGTATTGTTCCCTGTTACTATGTGTTGTTTTCTATGTACGACATGTTAATATCTTCATGTTCTTGTAGATATTGAAATGTTGTTGCAATGTTTTCTTGTTATTGTAGTGTTCCTGCGCCATGGGTTTTTTTTTTTTTTTTTTTTTTTTTTTTTTTTTTTTTTTTTTTTTTTTAAAAAAAAAGGAGATGGGAACCACCAAAGTGTTTTCCAATTTGTAACATAGAGGTATATATTGTCTGCCATAGTGAATCTTGTATTATCTTGAATAATTTTTAAATGGGTAGAAATTGGTAGTCACATAGGACACTTCTAATAAATGCATATAGATACCTATATACCTTAAAATTTTCCCTTTTAAATTTTCAATAAATTTTGAAATAGATTGTTGTCGCCTAGTGAACATTTTCGGCACACGTGCCAACTAGCCTAGTAAAGTATTTACAAAGTGCTTATAAAGTGATATGAAACATCACAACTCTTATATCAAGTTAAAATAAAATAATGTATCTTTGAGCAATAATAGCTAAGATGAGTTTGAACAATTGTTACGGCACGTACCAAGTACTGTGTTTTACACGTGTAAATACATACGTATAGCAAAAGTGAAGTTAAATAAACAATTTATAAGCAGAAATATTTTAATTTTAACTTGTTTAGCGTGCTTACCATAGATTTTCCTCTGAAAACCATGTGTAGATAGACATAGATATTACAGAGAAGAGGAAGCCTTCACAGTACCGCGGTCAACTTAATAGCCTTCAACAGCAACAGCAAACACTTCACACGCTCACGGGTGCAATGGCACTTTTGTATCAGAAATTCCATTTTAAAAACATTGCCCTATTCCTGAAAAAAAAAATGTTGTTTCTGAAGCTGTAAATCATAGATATATGAAAAGTAAATCATTTTCAGCGCTTATTCTACCAAAAAAACCAATAACCTAAAAAGGAATGTGCCTAATATTACGAACTACATCCAACGAAACTGGTTTCTGTTTCCTGGAAAAACAAAAATTTTAATGTCTGTAGGACTCAAACCAGAAAATGTGCACAAAACCAACATATACAAAATGACAAAAGGATCCTTCAATACCAATGTGTCAAAATAATGGATCCAGCCCAACAATCATGGAGATCAAAAAAACAATAAAATGTGCACGTGCATGAGTAGAATTTTTAGAAGTGAGTCCATTATTAGAAATGTTGGGCCGGGTTAAGAAAAGGGCCTACATTTTAGGCGTAAAATTCTTTTTAGTGCTTACAAGAATTGGATCGTACAAGGCACTGCTTAGCACCAGACGCCATGAACCGCAGCATGAAGATCATCGGCACGTAAGGTGACGCTAATTTTAGTAAAGGCCAGAGGGGCCTAGGGAACGTGTTGAATATAATTTTTGTGTAGTTTGCAGAACTTTTACGCGTATTTAACTTGATTTCTAAAAATTGTAGACATTGAGTATTATTATATCGACCTGAATATCATTGTTGAGAATTCTTTAAGTGTTTGGGTGCAAAGTTGGTATGCAGTGTTCTATTATGTTAGCAAATGAAGTTGCAGATAACCGGCTATGGAATGGTAAGGAAAGATATTCCCCAGGTTTTCTCTTCTACACATACCACTATATAATAGAATTTTGAATAAAGAATTTCTTTCCCACAAATTAAATCTAACCACCATCTCAGTTCACAAACACTCACATAAAACTGTAGTCAATCACCAAAAAGTTACAACACAAATACAAAAGAATTTTGAATGTCAACCCTTATTATTGAAACTATGGCGTTTTGTCACCAGTTTTTTCTTTGCAGTGAATGTGTTTTGTGTAATGAAATACTAATATTTTGTATCATTAGTTACAAAAAATGTTCTATTGTTGTCAGCACTGGTACCGTGCATAAACATATATGGCAAGCTCTTACCATGTGGGGGCCCATGTGCTGGAAGCACCTATTCAAGTTTGTTGATGTAATGACCAGTGACAAACAAATGCACACACACAGAATCAGTGATATTTCTGTGAACAAAATACGTACTACTCGACCGAGACCAGTGAACATCCGGAAAATAGGTAAACTACGCAAGGTCACACAGCCCCGTCCCTTCCTTCTTTTTCCAAGTATTCCTCATCTGGGGAGGATGATAGCTTTCAGATGCAGGTGGGCCACTGTAGTCATGGCCATAAATTTGTGGCACAGTGTTATCCTTTCTGTTAAATATGAGGCTGGTCCCTGGATTTGTTGTTGACAATTCTGTTTAGGCAGTTGTACACGTGCTCGCACAAAAGACTAAGGGTTGTAGATTTCCCATACCTAGAGTTTATTACCCTTGCTCAATAATTGTGATCATTTCCTGCTCCCAGCCTTTCCCAGCTGCACTGATAATCCAGCAAGGTAGTAGAACACTCAAAAGAGTACACAAGAACAAAACTTAGAATATTTTAAATATTAGTGTATTTCCATTAGCAAAATGCACAGAGAGTTGCAAAATATTTTAGAAACACTGCATATTTTACTCTCTAGCTTGAGACTCGGTGAAGAGATAGTAGTTTTGTGTCTTTCTTTTGGATATAACATCAGTAAATTTTATTGTTATACTGCTACATGCACTTTTTTTTTAAGAAAAGGCTTTGCACTGGTAACATTTTCTCATTTGTTTAATTATTTTTATGGTTCTTACATGGAGTTGGAATTTAAATGTCTCAGCTCTAGTGCATTGCGAATTTTTTCCATTTATTTGATTATATGTGAGTAGCACTAGGTAAAGTATTTTAATGGTTATTATTAGTTGTAATACTCACAGACAGAAAAAAAAATTTATAACTATAGTTAGTTCTGATGTTACCTGAATGGACCAAAGCAAGTTATGATTTTATACAGCCAGCTGAAGATGAAGCCTGGAGAAGCTGTCCTAGATCGTTTGGATTCCATTGAAGATACGAAGGGAAATGGTGGGGACAAGGGTCGCCTAGTCATAACCAATTTGAGAATCATTTGGCACTCGCTTACCCTGCCCAGGATAAACTTGTGTAAGTTGACAATGGTGGCAGAGCCCTGCGAAACTGAGTCGTTCCATAGCAAGAGTGATTGTGTTACATAGACTGAATCTGTACTGTACTGTAGCAGAGCACCACTGTGTATTTTTATGAGTTGTCAAAGTTTAAAAGCAGGGCTGTGCATTGCAGATTTACAATTGGAGAGACAAAATGCAGTAGGAAATGTTGATAATGGTTTGTGTGTAATGAATTAGATACATGCTTATTGCTCATAAATTATGTGTCTCGTGGCTGATCATATTATTCTGTATCCAGTCCAGTCAGCTTGCTATGTGAGAATGACGTCTTGGGGATCACAATTACCAGAGTTAGTGATTTGAGTTACCAGACATGCCCGTAATTAGTTATGCTTAAGGTACTGTATGAAATATAGTTAGTAAAGTTTTGTCTCCAGAAAAACACTACCAGTTTAGTGCAGCAAGGCAAGCAAATTTATGGAACATTTTAGGCAGCTATGTCTTAAGCCCACGTCACCCACCATATGGAATTTTTTTTCTTCCTGATTCAAATATAAGAAGATTTATTGAAAAATGTGACAATAGAATTTTAGCTATTACCTTACCCAGCACACATATATGAAACAGTTGATGTAATACAAAATTTTATGTATTAATTCAGTCTCACCTTTCAGTGACAACCAGGGAATACATATTAACAAACCAGTATGAAAATGTTCTCAACCATGAAATGTAATGCTTCTGTAGTGAAACATTTTCAGTACCGTAATGACCCTGATTCTTCTGTTATGACACTAAAACAAACCATTTCTGCATAAGTGGTAATACAGCCTCTTAACTGGTTTTGGTTTAGTCCATTCACGGTTACTTCCAACTTTTTTGAAGCCTTGCTAAATTTTTACTTCCAGTATATCCCTCCTCCTCATGCTAACAAGTTTTGACTAATGCTAGAAAATTACACCAAAGGGGTAACTCAACGTATTCATGCCCACTCAGTTGTTATAACATTTTGCATAATAACTATTTCTTACATGACCTTACCAACACCCTTATTTTCTCTCTGTTTTGGCCACATTAATAATAAATTAAATATTATAATTTAATGTAGGATGCAGTGGTCTTGAGGTCAAGTAAATCCAAGTCCTTTTGGTGAGCACTAAGCACTGCCACGTGATTAAGTCTCACCATCATGGTCTATCTAGAATAGGAAAATAAATACCTATGGTTAATAACATGAATACATGACATACTTACAAATATATAACATTGCTTTACTGAAGTGAAATTTGTAAACCAGAACATGTATATTATTAATTATTTAAGAAAAATCGTATATCTTTTAAAAAACAAATAAAATGTTTTTAAAGAACATACTTCAGATACATTTTCAGCCTTCGTAGATAACTGAAACTGAAACTTCTTTCAGCTGAACAAGACGAACTAGGTACAACCAATAATACTCGTACTAACACCTCTATGTTTGAAAAAAGACTTCGAACTTCTACTGGAGATTCCAAAAGAATACTACAGATATGGTTTATGGATTTTGGTTTATAGTTGCTTAAAAACAGTTCTTCACTTTTTAGTAACTGAGTATCCACTTCTGAATAACATGCTATTTCATCACTTATTTCTCCTTCCAACAAACATTTTTCAAGATTCTGCATTTTCTTTATATCTTCTTGTTTGAACCTGGAATCTAGCCCATTGATTGCAGTATCAATCACAGCATAGAACTCTTTGCAATAATATTCCTCAGCAGCTCTTGCTTGAAAAACTTCAGCTTGCCCAGAGGATCGTTTTGGTGATTTCCTTTGTCTTGGGACTTGCAAATCTTTTAGTCATGCTCTTTGGTAAATCTGTCGTCCTCCTCTGATCTCTGTGCGGTGATGGAGTCTTTGATTAAGAAAACCGCTTCCGCCATGCCACAAGAGTCTGTTGTGGACCCTGGTAAGGCCTTGTTAAAAATTTCTAGTTTTCCAGTTATGTGTTTGGCCATTAAAAGATATAGAACTGTTATGCTAGATTCAAGTTTTTCCAACAAGCCATGGGCATGAGAGTTTTTCTCAACAGTCAATTGCTCCAAAGTGTCAAGGAGTGAACCATATTTTTGTAAAATTCTATCTATTTGACTTCTTTAGTAAACCCACTGTGTTGGATGACATAAGGGTTTTATGCGTACAATATTATTTACAGGGGCACCAGAATACAATTCCATTATTTTTTTAAGCTCAAGTTTAGCATTCAGTGACTGACTGAAAAAACACTTGTCGTGAGCCAACTGCACTGAGTTTTAAATTATATATAACGAGCCACAGGAATCCTGGAGCACAAGATTTGCCGTATGTGCTCCACAGTGAATAGATTGTGCAAGTGGTTGTTGTTTATTTACTAAAGCTTGTACACCTCTCTTGTGGCCACTCATGTTTGATGCACCATCATATACTTGCCCTTTAAGATGTGTTGTAGTCATATATTATGTTTGAAATTGCCTCGCCAGTTGTACTATCAGCGTCGTACTGTCCAATGAAAGTTATACTGGGCTTAATTTTTCATCTTCATATCTCGGACAGATACTTATCGGTTCGTTTCCTGAAACATCACGTGTCCCATCACATATGATAGCGTACACAACTGGATTTTGTGCGTGTGTGGGTGAAACTTACCTTCTCATCAGCTCATTTGCTAGCAACTGGAGCATCTCATTTTGTATTTCTGGACTGCACCAGTCATGCTTTCTTTTCAGCCATGTCTTAATTTCTGGGCAATCCTCAGCTTTCATTTGCTGAAGTTGTTGAAAATTTTGTTTATCAACCTGGTGTCCTCTTAATGCCAGTCCTTGGCGAGCAAGAAATTTCACAGTGCTCAAAATTCTTATCAAACATTTGTAAGCACATTCTTAATTTGCTACCAAGCTTGTTTGTACTTTGCGCATTTATAGGTAAGGCATCTGTTACTTGCTTGTAATTTCTTGTAAGTGAAAATCTGAACACTCTTGTGTCTTGAATTTTTCCACAGCTTTCTTCAAGTGTGTGTACCCTTTAGTTGTGAATGGCTGAATCACATCATTTTGCCAAAGTTTTGTCTGGACGAGTTTGAATTTAACGATTACAACATGTTACACCATTTACTCCTGGTATTGAAGGCAACCATCGGTATTCGGCATACAGTTTCGTTTGAAATAAAAGTGTTTTGTTCTTCAGAACCTGTTCGGGGAAAACTGTAATATCTGTGGGTTGATTTGGTTCCATATTTAGATATTGGGGTAAAGTTTCTTTATTTTCGCTTCTCTCCTCACATTGTGTTTCGGGTAGCATGTTATTAACGTCGGTCTTTGTACCCGACGTATTGCACACAGTTTTTTCCTGAAATAATTATTTTGTATCATTCTGCAGTATATCTGTTTGAACAAAAAAACTTCACTTTTACAGAAATATATAAAATATCATTTTTTTTAATCTGAACATCTAAAATATAACATTTGATAGAGTAGATACATCATTTTAAAACTTCAAAACAATGAGTATCTTAAAACAACCAAGATTTTTACTTTTACTGTTTATCCAGTGTTGTGTGAGATGTGGTCACGTCTCATTTTTATGCAATTAATATTCAAGGTTAATATTATTATTTTAACAAAACAAAAAGAAGTTAATGCTGCATTGAATAGCGCAACTGCAGTCAGATAGTGTCAAAAGTGGGGGGGGGGGGGAGGGACTGTCCGCCAAACACAAATCTTGGGGGAATGCATTCCCCCTGTCCCCCCATATATTTATGCCCCTGGGCTGTTTCCATTATTATGTAATATTTTAAGGGAACAGTCAAGTGTTTTTTATATGTGCTGTAGGTTACTGTAAGTAACCAATGGGTAATTGGAGTACCTTCATATTATTCATTCTCAAAAATTAGGTATAGCATTCAAGATAACCCAAATTTGAATATAACGCAATCCCGTAACTAAAAAACATGGTCATCCTAACTAAATCACTGATTGTTGACAATGTCTTGAGTAACATGTAAGTGACATTCTCCATTTAAAATATGTAAACCTTATTCCAAGGAGAATCATTTATAAAGAATTTTATCTCATTCTTTGAAGTGTGATTGGGAAGTGAAGCCATTTTTGTGTCTGCAAGTTGAGGATAACCAACTCTTTAATTTTGCCAGTCATGGTTGTGCATTGTACATGTCTACTTAAGTTGGCAGATAAACTTGGCTGCAAATTCAACTTTTATTTTTAAAGAAATTTATACTTTCCACATTTGATTGAGAACTTTACAAATTTGACACACGTTTCTACTATTTTCAGCTATTGGATTCAACACAGTCGTTAGTGTGTCCACCAAGACTGTTAACTCTGTAAGTAGAAATTGTTCATGTACTTTTGTATCATTACATTTTTACATACCTGTATTTTTTAAAGTATTAAATTTATTAGATGAGAATAGTGAATGTTGAAGCAGTAAAACAGTGTCCAGAAATAGAAATAGAAAATGTAATTTATACACATTCAGATAGTGTCAAATACAGACATTGTTTTAAAAATAAATAGCATTGGAGAAATAATGCTTCTTTTAAAGTAATAAAACTGTGGTTTCAGTGATTGAGTTGGTTTTTAGTGGAATCAAAGCTATTTTCTTGGAAGATTCAGGCTATATTATTATGCCACCATTCAATATTAATTTAACTATCAGAAATTATTTTTAACTGTCAATAATACAGCAACATTATTACGCTGGACTGTAAGTATTTTGTATCAGCTGTTTTAATGTGTTGTGATGCATATGATTCAATTCTGTACTGTCATATCACTGTCAGAATTTGATATGTTGGGTTGATGCAAACCTTATTATATAAAATTTTTTGGCCAAAAAATGTTAGTGTTATTGTGTAATTATATCAGGAGTGTTAAACTGCTAGTAATAAACGTTTTATTGCTTGTTCACTTGCCCATAAACTGTTTCGGTTGTAGAAAATTTTAAATACATAAATAAGTTTTTAAATAAATAAAAATATATTTATCCTCTGCAACATACAATGCTCTGTTTGTTATAATCTGAATTATAGTGTGTGGGAAATATATAACTTTTAATGTCTTAATGTTTACCATTTTTCTAGCGACTGCGAGGCACCGCTGATGCCCTGCATATTCTGACAAAAAGTAACAGCACAAGGTTTGAGTTCATATTTACGAACCTGGTTGTCGGGAGCCTTAGCCATTTCACATCCGTCATGGAGGTACACAAGTAAGTGCTTGAAGCACATGGCTAACTGTTTAGGATCCCAAATTGGCTTGCTAGCAGGTGTGTTTCCAAATGTTTTACAAATGTTTGAGGAATGACAGCAGTAAAGTAACTGGAGCATGCCTATTTCCTGAAGTTACATTATATAACATTTTAGTCAAAGCCATTTTGTTAACATCGAGATAATTATTAACAAATTTTTTACCGAGAAGATGGTGATAAAAATGGAAGCTAAATTATTTCGATTTTATTTTGTTTGAATGTCATATTTGCTATGTTTCTTTCACAGAATTTTTATTTGTGAAGAGTCTAATTTTAAAGTTTGACTCATGGAGGCAGTTAGTAAATTCACGCAATGATTTTTGTGATGAAATTCCCAATATTTATTTACATACTTTCATTTTCTGTTCTTAGAAAAACAAAATTATGTTTGAATTTAGAATCTGTTTTTTAGACAAATTTTAACATGTTAGACCCTTATTTTTTTTTAGATATTACAGTTGCAAATAATGACTGCATTAAATTCCTAACCTCGTAAGATAAAAACTGGCCAATTGTGACACCAAAAAATTCAAAAATTTAATTTAAAGGTGTGTGTGTGTGTGTCTCTCTCCCTCTCTCTCCCTCTCTCTCCCTCCCTCTCCCCCTCCCCCTCCCCCCCCCTCTCTCTCTCTCTCTCTCTCATATATATATATATATATATATAATTATATATAATATATATATATATATATATATATATATATAGAGAGAGAGAGAGAGAGAGAGAGAGAGAGAGAGAGTCTACTGTACTGTCTTTGTTTCTTTCTGAGTTGATATTTTTCAGAAATTTCTTTCATCACTTTGATTGTGCACAGAAAATTAATCCAGGAACTTTCAAACAGCTGGCAGTGACACAATTAATTATGACACAATTAATTAATATTTTTTGACAAACCGTTTAGGCACAACTGTTTTGATGTAATTGTCAGTTCCACAAAACATTGCTATGGATGTTGCAGCTGCTCATTGTGATTGTTGATGAAAATGACACGTGTTTTTTTTCCCCTAATGTAGGCTTAACTATGTACTCCATGGGTTAATGGCTTCTTGCTTTGAATTAATTTCACACCAACACAATGGAGTTGCATACATATTATTAAATCATGAGTGTTAACGTAAATTGTCATTACAGCTTGCAGAATGGTAGTAGTAGACTTGTGTTAAGAAGTTTTTTTCCTTGAAGTCAGTATCCATTGTATTAAGATCATGCCCTCTTCTAAAGTATAGAATTGTACCATCTGTACTGAACATTTGTTTACAAACAATGAGTGGAGTTAGTTCTCATTCTCTTATCAGTTCTTCTTTAACTTTAATTGTAACAGGATTTTATAAAGTTTGTTAATAAATATTTTGTACAGGGCATTCAATTCATCACGAATGTATCGCGAGTTAAAACTTCGTGGAGCCATAATACACAACAAACAGCTGAAGATCTTGCCCGTGGAACAAGTGTACAAGACAATAGCAGGGGTGTGGAACCTTTCAAGTGATCAGGTATGGTTCAGGGATGTATTTAGGAGTTTTATGGTATCATCTAGCAGCCACATAACATAAGAATTTGTCAGATAGGCATTAGGAATTGGGCTACTGGTTGCTGTAATGATCCTTATGATTTATTACACAATCCTTAGATCCCATGATTACTCTGGGGTATGGATTTTGTCGCTTATTTTCCCAAATTATGTTTATCATATTAATAGTGTCATGATATTTATGTAAAACAAGTTCACCTTCAATTAGACATACTCTAAACATCACTCTGCATTTTCTACAATATTTCAGTTACATAATCTTGAGATCATGTACTCAATTATATAACCTAGAGATTATACATTTACAACATACGAAAATCAAACATAAAATACTTTCTATTTAATTACAATTTGTGTGTCGGCACATGCCTGCTCTTACATGAGTGTCTGCGGATTGTTGGACGAAACAGGGAATAGCAGGAGGCAAAGTGCTGAAACAAAGTGACTGAGAGTGATAAATCAACCAGCTTGGTTTATGCCTGTTTATTGTCAGGATAACAGACACATATAATCCAGCCTGTACTTTGACTAGGGCCTGTAGGGCGACCTAGAATGCTAACCAAGTTGTAGTTCCTAGTCACGGTAGAAGCGGAGGCGCGGGGTACGAGGCTAACCTCAATCATGCAAAATTAGGACTCGTTACAGCTATAGACATGGCTAGTATAGTGGCCGTGAAGCACGAAATAGCTAGCGTGGTAGCCGTGAAGTGCATTAGGCTTTGTGAGGTGCGAGACAGCTGGTGATCAGGTCTGTAGGCATAGAAGGCTCTCAAAACAAGCGGATGCTTGTGGCATGAATGCACTGTCTGGCAGCAATTCGTCAGGCAACTGAATGTCAGCGTCAGAATGCGTCCGGGCAGAGTGACGTTCTGCATATGTGCTGCGTAGGTCAGCCTCGAACTCGGAGCTGCTAACTCCTTATGTAAGCGTGACGCATGATGCATCCCACGCATGGAGGAAGCGCATCTTACATGAACAACTTCGCCCCATTTAAAAGTTGCATTGACCAATGGGCAAGTCACCTCCAAGCCAATTCAGTAATGGAGGTAAGACATGTGGCCCAACCAAAGTTGACAGAGTCTCAACATCAACCACTTACCACATGCCCTTTTGCTTTTACCGTCGACTATTCTCTACAAGAAGCCATCATGTCAATGCCCCTTCCTCAGCTTTCTTCCTTCCTTCCTTAACACCAACCTGGTAGTGAAGGTCACTGCGACATCGTCCCTTCTGAACTCCCTTTTAAGATTATGGTCCGGCCACGTCTTTGCCATTTGAGTAAAGAACCTTCTGTGAAATACACTTTTAGGTCCCTTCAGGATGACACCCCTCCCCCTCCCCCTTAATTCAACTAGCAAAAAAACAGTGGCCACTTAAATTTATTACGTATTATTCTTTTCACGTATTAAATATACTAGCTGTGTTTAGCCAGGATGCCTTCACCTGGCTGTAACGTAACACATTTCAGCTTTTACAATTTTTCTCAATATTAAATTCCCACAGTTATTAATTTTAGAATTGTGAATATGATGCCTCATGATAATGTCTCTTTTTTTATTACATGTAAATAAACACAATTTATACCAGTGCAATTAAATGTTTCTGTTCTTTAGCTCTGAATACACCCTTGTTGCTTACCTTTGGATTTTACTTTCGTGTCACGTGAGGTAAAGCCGGCAAACATTTATTCACCAAAAAGGCAGTACACACACAACTTAAAAGGCAACCCCGAGATTTGTCCATAGATAGATTTTGGCAGAGCCCAAAGTGCTAGCAATACTGTTCCATCCTTGTAATCAAGCTGAATTGGTGGCATCCTACTCTGTTTCGACGGAGAGAGAACTACCATCCTCATTCGACCCTCGGTGGAAATTCACCTAGGAGTATCGCCTGTTGCAGGAGCTTCCAATACTCTGTAACCCTCGCCAGGCTGGAGAAAGGCCTTGCGTGGGAGATGCAGTGGAGATTTTTGTGGCAACACATGCTCTTAGAAGTACACATTAGTCCCGTTTGTTATTTACCCGGCTTCGCCTTACAGGATTATATTTGTTTAAACTGTGGCTTTAAAAACTGCCTTATACTGCGACCACGTATAAATGGTCAGAAACACAAAGTCAAGTTGGCATTAACACCACTTTTCCTGATACTGACACAGAGAACCCCTTATTGATACCTCTCATCCAAGTAGGGAGTCTAATCTCTTTTGAACACTTATTAGTAGTAGTTCACTGTGACATTGCTGTCCTGGGACTCTATCCCAACCTCCTACCAGACTCATACACTGTCATCCTCCACACTAACCTCGGGAACCTACTGGCAGCACCAGCACCGCTCCACTGCAGCCAACGTCAGCCGCTGTCTAGCCACCAGCTGCACCCCAGTAACCGTCAATGGACAGGAGGGTGCCAGCGGCGCCCGGACAGCAGGTAGAGTCTACGGATCTCAGTGCCAGTGTCTCTAGACTTCATTCCTACTCTCAAGCCAACAAGTCCCACACTATACACCAATCGCCTGCCCAAGCGAGAATAGAGCCTCCGTGGAGCATGATCCCTGAGATTCTGGCATCGCACTTATATTTGAAGGCCACATCCTCCGCTAAAGTACGATCTGTGTACCACATGTCTTTGGAAGTGAAGTTTACACTAGAGGTTGTAATCACCAAGCTTTCGACGTATCAGAACGCCCACAAGACATCCAAATAAATAAATCTTTCCAACGTGGGTATGCACGACCCTCTGATGAGCTAGCCGAGGGACTTGTGTGCAATTCATGTCTAAGTTAATGTGGCATTCCTACTCTTCTTCCGACTTAGTGGCATCTGAATAGAATGTGTACCGAGGTTTCAATCCTCACTCACTGCCCATACAAGACTGAGCACAGTTTCTAACCCTTTCTAAGTACAACTGATATGGCGTCATTGTACCAGGTGACTTAAGATGCTTCAAGCAGAACCCAGGGCCGGCATGGGGGTGCAGAGGTAGCGGTGTGGCAGAGACGAAAGAGAAACTACGAGGCGCAGCAGAGATGGCCAAAGCTTGCGGCCAAAGCATGCGGCTCACTTCCCCATTGCTGCCAAGGCCCTCTGCATTGAGCTGATTGCAGACTGATAGGAGGCAAGCACAGCTCTTCTGTAGCCTTGGGCAATACTC
Organism: Dryococelus australis; assembly: GCA_029891345.1. Classification (NCBI taxonomy): domain Eukaryota; kingdom Metazoa; phylum Arthropoda; class Insecta; order Phasmatodea; family Phasmatidae; genus Dryococelus; species Dryococelus australis. The sequence continues at coordinate 58,632,053 of CM056994.1, read as the reverse complement.
TGCGGTGTGTGATGGCTACGTCTCTTCTTACAGGGGGCTACAGCTGTGGTGACGCTAGAGCAGATTATGACGATGCCCGAGGTGCATCAACCTAATAATTATAAAGTTGTCTTTAAATCCATCTTGTTAAATAAAAACCATTACATTAAAATTATCGTACAGTATGGTTATTACAATTGCTGAGTCCTTATAAATACAAGAGAATTTTGAATGTATGCTTGAGCTATTAATCTTTTAAGTATTCTTCAACAAAATAGAAATTGTGACATTCAGATATGTTTTTACTGCAGTCAGATATTTTTCATCATTGCCTCCAAAATGTAAACCAGTTATTGATATATATTTATTATAAATTTTTATTGCTGAATAATGAGTACCTTTCTGAAATTTAGTTAAGCTACTAGCTGGTACATGAAAATGATAAGGAATTCTTGTGTCATGCGAATGATATTCTTCATTTGTATGGAACATATATTTATTTTTTAGAACAAATTTAATTATTGCTAGAATTTACTCACATGCAAGTGGCTTACAAGACTGGTTTGGCTTCGCACCGCTTAAGATACTTATTGCTTTGTTTTACAAAAGAAAGACTCTTTTAGCATCTTGCGAGTTTCCCCAGTGTATAATACTACTGTTACAAGTCACTTGAGGGGCGTATCCTAGTTCATGAGGAATGGAAGTCTTAAAAATAAAAGAACTAACCTTTATTTTAATTTATTCACACATATATTATTTACAGCATTAATCTATCTATCTCCATTATTACTCTTTTTATTTATCAGAGAGTACAATATCTAACATGTATTTTAACTCTTTTTAACGTCCTTCTTAATTTCTGTTTTTGATTATAGTAATTTAACTTATGCTCATCATTAACACACTTTCAGTCTGTCTGTTGCTATCATTTGTAATGTCTTTCACTTATGCATCCAATCCAATAGTCCAGCCTGCTAGTCCAGGGCTGCCACCAGCCCTGAAGCTGAAATCCTGGTTCCTGCATATAAAAATCCTGGAATCATTGGGTCAAATCCTGTAAAATCCTTGGAGTTTACGCAACCAGCAAGCACACCCCCCCCCCCCCACCCACCATCTTCACACCCTGAGTGCCAACAAACACTCAGCCACTTTGGGCGTGGCCAAGCTCCGCCGAAGATTCATGAACCTAGAACGCTGACGAGAGTGTTCCCATCTCCCACGCCAGCCTTACAGCATAAGGACGTCACGCACCTTCCCCGCACCCCGCCGCAGCAGCCAAGACTTCTGACTATATAAGTCCATGTGCGGCGGGGCTTCAGCAGTATTCGTAATTCTTCTCTTGAGTTAACTCCGAGCACTCTTTGGTGCTGGGGCCTTCAGCAAAACCTCGAGTCTTCAGTAGCTATCGCAGCTACCCTCTGCGACGACAACAGTCTTCGACACCCATCAAACACGAATATACCTTGCTACTGTAACTTCTTTTGTCTCTTCCAGACAGCTTTAGTTAAGTAGTTATATATTCAGTGTTCTAGTTCACTTTCTGTGTAGCCTAGGACCAGGTCACCTACACCTGACTAACGTAGTTTACGTTCAGTACTCCGTCTGCTTGGTAGGAGATAGTACGAGTCACTGTGTTTATTGAGTCCTCAATAAATACAGCTTTGTTCTTTATCCTAACGTGTTTATTTCTAGAGTAACATCTACTTCGCCCGCTAGGAATAAGTTGCACTATGCACTACCAACAGATACCGGGTACTTTTGTAAATCCGAACTATCTTGACTGAGGCCCCCCTTCTGTGGACCTCCAGTCTGGTACATACCCATTAAACGGCAGCCTGTTGCTTCGTACTACCCCGAGCACCCAGGGGCTAGAGGGAAAGAACAAAGGAGCCACAACCACTAGGAATACCTTCCACCAAGGAGAAACAGCAAGCCTAGGTTATATCACCTACCAGAGCACCTAGGTGCTGGAGGTGGTATTGGCCTGGTCTTGGCTGGATGTCACATCCAGTAATAGCATTGGTGGCCCACACTGCTCAACGTCTCTGATCTGCCCTCTAATATGGGGGATCGGTGGGGACTCTTATCGAGCTTGTGCCACGAATCAGCTACTGGAGCTACACTATTATGAGGAATAGTTTTCTTGTCCGGAGTGCACGTCATGTCTTGTTCAGCGGCGAACAAAACTCTATGACTTAAATGATAATGCATGACAGACAGCGTAGGTAACAACAGATTGCTCATCTAGCTGCAAAACAGCGGAGTACCTTAGTCTCTCCTACGCAGGAAAGACGGGTGGAACGGAACCGCGACAGCTCACTGAGATTATGGACAGTGTCGACTGTACCCGTGGTACGATAAATATATTTCCCACCGCACGTCCGAACCAGTCCAGACTACCACCCTGTGCTGAAGGGTCTAATATACAGGACTGAAGCTAGGTACGGACTAGCCAATCCTAGATTCTGGAACCCGACAGGGACCCATCCTATTCTCCACCCAGGAGAATAGAGATACAACAGTGCCGAGGAGCAGTCTCCGTTAAATCACTACCCTCGACACCAACCAGCTATGACCATCGAGTTACCATCAGACCTGACCGGGCCACCCTTAGCTGCACCAAAGTGTCTTGGCGAAGTCCCAGAGACAGGGGATACAGCCAGACACCCCGCAGATCAAGTCGGATTAACCAAGAGATCCGAACTGCCAATGGTGAAGGAGGTGGAAGCAATCCGAGCACCTTCCCTTCCTCCTGATACCATTCTTGAGCCAGAAATCAAGGACCTGCAAGCTTCTATGAAGCTGGTTCCTGACTACCAGTAGCTAATACTGCCACCACTAGATTACCGGAATACGCTCAAGACGAGAGCATGGTGGCCGTCATTAGATCACCGGATGACGTCCACGACGTGAACCCGGAGGCGTACGCCACTCTAGACTACTGGGAGGCGAACATGCTACGAGCTATTACAAACATCACAACCCCAGGAAATGTCCGAAACAGTGGTCAAGGTCGTCCCAGCTTCCAAGAAGCCGACCACTATTCCCGCCGACGATGAACTGTAACCGACGTCGAGCATAGCCTATGGCAGTGCTCCATCACAACCTTCTGCTATGCAGGAACCTTCACCCATCGGCGCCATTGAGGACGAGAGGCGCATTCTGTCTCCCACTCAACTGGTCGCCTATGATCGGAGTGTCGAGACCGTCAATGCCTCCAACGACCCAGCCCCACAATGGGATGCATCCACAGGCAACATGGTGAGCAGTCTCCTGCTGTAACTCCCTTGCCTTACGCCAGCGGAAAAACATCCTACCCTCTGGGTAGGAACCCGTGCAGTCAGCGTGATGGACCCTCATGTGTCGCTCCCCCGCACTGCCTCAATGTCCCTTGTAGCTATGCCCTCCCTATCAGTTCAAGCAGAAGCAGATGCCACGAGGAAGTGTAGGAACCGTTGAGGTAAATGCAGCAGACAGTTAATTAGACACTCGATTATGTGCAAACTTAACTTGTAAATACAACAGTCACTACGCTGTAAGTAATTAAAGCCAGTATAAACAGACGTTTTACACCTCACCGACGACAAGGTTCCTTAAAAATAAGTGACCAACAGCCCATATAAAAGGGTAGTATTACTTAGAGATGCTCACCGCAGAGCCGATAATAACTACCAACAGTGTATCACTTATAGATGCTCACCACAGTGCCAGTGATAGTTGAAGACCGACACTTCAACGAAATACATGTTAGACTTAGCCTATGATAAGCAAAGACTCCTGCGAAGGAATTAGTAATTTTAGATTTTTGTATATTGATTTTATGTATAGATACACCTTTAAATATTACCTTGAGTTTTTATAGTGTACTTGTGAAGATCGCCTACAAGCAGAATGCCGTTTTGTAGAAGGGAATTTTTATATTATTCATTTGTATGCTCATTATTTTCTAGTGTATTTGTTTTATTTGCAATATATTGTGCACCAACTCAGTAACAAACCAAAGACTATGAGCCACAAAGCTCCCATGAATTCAGTGCGATGAAACCAGGTGCAAGATATTTTTAGCTTCAAAAATATTGCAGTGTTATATATATGTAAATTTAAAGTGACCAACGTGTGCCAATTGCCCGCGTTTCATGCATGTTTTTAAAGTGTACTCGCATTGTTCGTTTAGCCGGTCAACCCAGATGTTGAAGGAACTGCGGTTTTGCCGAACTTTAACCCTGTCACACGTAACTGTTTGGCTTGCTGTGCGACCCAAGGTTCCCTGAAAGATTTTCCTTTTCTTTTTAATCACCACAGCAAGCTCCAGGATAGTTAGTGGTGTCTCCCCGCCTTCCGCAAGTAAGGCTTGAACATACTTATTTTATTCCCCTTAGTTTCTCGCACGCCATCATTTTAAAGTACTTTTTATTGCAGGATCATGTTGTATATTCTCTTGTAAATATCCATTGAGTGTTTGTCGACGGCATGCAAAAATAAAGTAGGGCGGTGGGATACCCGATAAACCGCGGCACTCCTGACAATAATCTCTGCAACAGGGGGAAAAAAACACATTTGCAGTGTCAGCGAGTGCCGTACTGCCTGGTCAGGGGGCAGAGAGAGGAAACCCACCTGCTGAGAGAGAGAGAGAGAGAGGGAGAGAGAGAGAGAGAGCTATGGTCTCCCATCCCACATGTCTCGACTTTGCCGGCCGGCTCGCGAGCACAGAGCAAGCGCCGGTACAGCGGTCAAGCACCCAACACTAAGGGTCCCACCTACCTGATGATGGAAAAAAAATTTTTTTCTTCCCAACTTTTTTCACTACTCCTACCTAGACTTTCAAGACCTTCCAAGAGGGGGGCATATGCCTTACTCCACCGCCTTTTCATGATGAGTCTTCATCGAAACAGAGGGGCGGTGGGCGAATTGACCTTGCCGCTTATACTACTATTAACTATGATTACGACTCATCGCTCTTCACGTGAAGTATACCCTTACTTCGACCACCACATGAGAGTTGTTAGTGCAAACCAATCACAGTTGTTGCATACCATTTAAATTTACCAGGCAGCCGAACACATGGCTACATGGTTATGCAACCAGCAAGCTCGCTGCCCAGCCCCCCTCCCCCACCTCCTCCTGCGCTGAGTGCCTACAAGCTGTCAACCACTTCGGGCATGGCCAAGCTCTTCCGAAGCCTGTTTTTAAATAACTTGCATACCACAACACAGTGATTAACTTTAAAGTATTTTATTTTTGAATAAATTTATGCGTGATGCCCTTAGGGCAGCAGAAAACGTCACTACGGCAAGAGGGAGTTTTTGTTCAGGTGCTAGGTCAGGCACGCCCGGAGGCGGGAGGTGCTGGATTAAATCAGTATCTACGTGGTACTGGAGGACGTCCAGTGTAGAGGACTGGCCTGGTAACTTTATGGCAGAGCACAAAATCCGGCTCCGTGAGAGTGATCTTGCATTCCAGCAGATTGGCCTTAAGCAGTGTACCTGGGCAACGCGTAACCTGTAGAAGCTGCCTAACCTGAGTCAACTCCTGTTGGCGTGAGTGTGAGCTAGGTGGAATGTTGGGCAGGGGCTTGAAGGTTGTTCCTGTCGTTGGGGTTGTTCCACTGGCTCTGATCCCCTAAAGTAGGTGTTGGTGAGTCCCAGAGACTGGTCTTGTCCACTTTAGTATGCTGCTTGCTGGGGTGCATTTCCGGGCTCAAACGGATGGGGTCTCTGAAGAGGACCTTAGGGGCCTTATTCATAGTCAGAGCTTTGTCCAAGGATGATCCAGAGATGATCTTCCTTGGAGTTGGTCTGAGGTTAGGCCGGACTAAGGGTGGCCGAACTATATTGTATTCATAAATCCTGATTAATTGACTAACTTTAGTCGCAGGATCATCGAAGTACACTGTTGCCAGGTTTACTGGGCATGCGGCAGATTTTCGTCTCATATAAAACCTCCAAGTTCAACTAACGACAAAATAGTAACTAGATAGCACTAAACACAATATAACTTATTTATAATAAAAATGTTTTTCCTTTTCAAATTCAATACTCATTTTCAATAACAATTTACGGAACAAAAATCAAAATATAATCAACTATACTGTGTACTGAATTGAATAAATTAGAAGTTTTGTAAATTTACATATTTTATACAAAGTAATTTTGTAAGTAGAAGGTTGTATTAAAGGTCTTGAACTTTATTAAGTTTTGATTATTTCCATTCAAAAATGATGCTCTCCATTCAAAAGTGATGTTCTCGATAGATTAAGTCACTTTATTAATTTAACCTTGTTTTATGACTCTCTTGACTCTCTATAATATATGATAATACTACTGGATGGAGGACGATAAAATTAATATATCGGCCTTAAACATAATTTTTATGTTTCGTGAGCTTTATATAGCTTTTACTGGCATGTAAAATTAACGAAACTGTTGAATTTTACGTTTGCCATGTTTCTTTTTGACCTTACTACTTTATTAGTCCTACCCTCCAACCGGACTAAAAGTTAGGCCTTACTAAAGCAAGATAATCCTCCGAATAGCTGTAATAATGCTGTCTGAATACGAAAAAAATTTGGTCGGAGGATGATGGTTCCTTAATTCGGACTAAAAACAACTATGAATAAGGCCCTAGGAATCTAGTGTGACAGGAATCTGTAGACTTCGTAATGCCTGGGCTTTATCCTTTGGAGAGAGCTGCACAATTGTAGTTAGGAGGAGGTAGGTAAGCTCCTGCAAATGCCCAGAGACAGTTAGCACCTATCTGACCTTCCCTGGGACACCACTCCAATGGGAGTAGGGCATCTGGATTGAAATACACTCTTACGTCCGTGAAGTGACTGAATGCGTCAGCTTCCGTCGACTCATACGGACTCCCTATCTCAGCACTCTGCGTCAAAATGTGGTAAGCACTGAGAGTCAGGCCTCGCCGTTGGCAGTCCCTGCATGTGAGTGAGTGTCTCAGGAGGGAACAGTCTCCCCACACTCAGAGGACACTAACTCCGGCGTTGAAATGCTGTGGAGAGAGTATGCTGCTGAGCAGGCAAGCTAGTCTCAATAGACTTCAGTACCTATTGTTGGGTTCTACCGTCCTGTACTCCAGGGAGCACAAAGAGGGTGGGCGTCCAACATGCGTGCATGTACTCAGTGTATGTGTTTGGCTCGTAAGAGTAATTTTCCCGGTCACCTGCAAACCCTTGAATGGCATGAGGTCCACTGGGAGAGGTATTACAACTATGGGAAAGGATACCCTTGAGTTGGTAAAACTTTGGTTTATTCCGTTTAATAGAAAATAAACAGTGGTGTCGCACTACCTCCTAACGTTGGCGAGAGCTTAGGGAAGCTTAACCTACGCTGAGCCAGGTGAAGGCAACATGTGCCTAATATAACAAAATTTCAGGGCAGATGAACGTTCTGAAAATAACTTAAACTGGAACTACTCCTACATATGTTTGCCCAGAAGGGGCCGCAGTGTCTAAGCATGTAGGCAATGTTGGCAATGGGTAATCTTCGGCACAAATGCAGAGAAGACTACGCAGATTTGAAAGAATGGCTCCGGCATACTGGTTGTGGTGGAGTCGAGCAGAGGAGGTTCCTTTGGCACAAATGTGGTGCAGGAAGATAGGTTTACAGTAAGGCGAACAGACTAGTCATAAACTCTGGATTAGGTTGCGGTGGAGAGAATGAAGTCTGAACTACTTTCTTCTGGGATGAGCGTCCCACTATTTATACTCTGGTGTCTAATTCCCCTCCAGTCAGCTGGATAGGGGTGGTTATGTAAAGGGAGTAGTAGTAGCATAACTTCCTCAAATCATGATGTCACCGGCCGGTTTGGAGAATCCAGACGTGGCGAATTGTACTGGTAGAGCCATTTGCAGGCATGCTGTAGTACTCTGTGCCTTGGATGCATAGTCTCGGCGGCCGGTGAATAATATAATCTTGGGCTGGAACGTCCATTATTGCCATGGTAGGCAGTAAAATCTGGCATCTCATTGTGTGGTCAACAATAAAAACTCTGTTTGAATCAGGCGGCAAGGCTTGCTACTGATGAAGTCATTTATATCATTGTTGAAAAGACGTCATGCGTCAATTCGCCTCTCCGCTGCGACGAAGGCTCATCCCAAAGGAGCAAGGCAAAAGACAAATTCTTTTGAAGGAATGTGGAACTGTCCCTCCAAGAACAATTTGTTTCCCTCTCGGTAGTAGTAAGGTTCCTTGAAATGGCTTGGGGTCAATAAAGAAATTCCTTTAAGTGAATGTCGTACTCTCCTCTCAAGTGCAAAATTCTTCTGTCTCGATTTTTTGCTTCTGTAGTTGTTTCTGCTCTGTGGGTTTTCTCTGCTCTGTGCTCTTAACCTTGGGCCGCGATAAAAGAAGTCAGCTGGCTTGGAGAATGGTCGGGTGGCCACAGGTGCTGTGACTCTCTTTTATTTGCATTTCTTCCAGTGCTGGACTGGTTCTTCATTGGGGTTTGGGTAAGGTCATGTCATGGAAGTGAACCAGAGACAGTTGTGACACGAGCCTTCTTTCTTTAATGCGTGCCGCCCTACAAGATAGCGTTATGGCTTGGGTACTGATAATAAAGAGATTTACACAGTTGAACCTGTGGAAAGAAAACACAAATACATAATGGACAGCACATGGAATAGAATTTATCCTTGGAGAATAAAAATATGATTGGTAATTGTTGCAATTAATACTAAATAAAATAATAATAATTGCCCAATGCCCCATTCATTTGGCTTGTGTCAGCTGTCTGTCCTGCTGTGGTCATCTATGCAGAGGTTAAAATGTAACCTCTACCCGAGTCTCCTACGTGTCGTACAGCAGGGATATAACTTGTGTTACAAATAGCAAAGGGAATTAGTCAAGCTGGGCACTTCCAGACTCAGCCGAGTGGTAAGCTGGCAAACGAGTGTTGTAGCAGTGAAGTTAACTATTAAACAAAACTTATATTTGAAATATTACATTGCAGAAAAAATACTGGGTGAACATTTGCTATCTATGTATTTTTTAAAACTGTGAAAACATGTTAAAACTGTATTAATTGCATTTGTCATACTTCCTGTTAAAAGAAAAAAAAATCACAATTTCTGTGTGCATCTTGTGCAAATAGTGGATGTGTGAACTTAAGTTAAACCTGGTTTAATATTATATGAATATGAAAATATGAAAAATGAGCCTGTAAGTTTGCATACTTATTTGTATACCATTTTTTGATCTGACACGGAAGGAAACAAAAGAAGTTAAGTTTGGAGATATTTTAATGTTAGTCAGACACCATATAAAAAAAATTACAAATGAAATTATTTGTATCTGCACCATCTGCAAGATCGGCCACAAAGTATCGGTATCCGTAATATCTGCAAAATGGGGTTTGGACCCATCTCTGGGAAAAGTGAAAATATAATGTGTACCTTTGCGTGTAACAAAAATTTTTACTAAGGCCTATAATGTTGCAGAAGAACCAAAAGGGGTCATTTTAAAGCACAATTATACCCATAATTTAACCAAATAATAATGTTGTGCCTTTTATATAATTACTTTACTTATTTTCTCATAGTTTACAGCTGTTGGCACATTTCTACTAACAATTTTGTAACTTTCATTTCAGAAAATCTTAAGAAAAAGTAATCATTTTATAAACACATTAATACATCAAAACATGAGTCAAACTAGTTTGACTGTATAGCTTACCTGATAGAGAACACTGTAAGTGTGGCTATTAACATATATTTTATGTGAAATGTTTTGCACATGATGCCGTCGGGTGAGACGCGAGACGAACTATGACACAAATACTTACTGGTAATTTGGGCACCAGCGGTGCTTCCCAATTGCTGCATTATTGAGACTCAGGGTTCTCAGGAATGCTGTGGGTTCTGTGTATCCGTCTCACCCGTGCGTAATTACAAACCGTAGGCAATACTAAACTTTTACTAAACATCACTGAAAATAAACACATAATAAAATATGTGTGGCTGGGACACTTTCACTACTGAATAAAAGAGGTAAGTTCACTGTGAGACTTGCTTTATTGTTACTATCCATACATATCAACGTACCAATGAAATTATGATAATCTCAGTCATGACTAGCCAATTCTGCTTGGGTGCTCCCCAGCCTGCAATTAATCTAGCGCACGCCTAGATGGATGATCTCACTGAGGTGCGTGAAAGCACAACCTTCACAAGGGAAGAGGGCCGACAGCTGCTAGGGTGGGCTGACGGTTTTTCCTTGAAGACAGGACATTGTGAATTACAAATGAAACCCTTGATACATTAACACATGTGATTACTCGGCATCACTAATGCAAACTCGTAGGGGCTCGCCCTCCAGCATGTGGGTAGTGTGGTGATGGCCTATACAGAGAGCCGGCTAGGACGAGAATTATTGCACTGTACACAAATTACAAAATTACATAAACCCTCAAAAGATACATCAAACAAGATTGGACATGAGATGAATATTCACAATAAACACACACGTGTGTGAAAACAAGTTTAGATAGCACAAATGCGCTGGATGAAGTTCGTAACGGACCACATGGTGCAGGTGAAATTGCAATATTTCTGCTTGGAAATGGCAAATTAAATTCAGACAAGATTATTTTTGCTGAGAAAATTATTCTCTTAACGAATGAAGTGGTTACAGGCCTGTAACATGCCTGATGGCGGTAAAATCAAACATTAACATGACCGCGTGGTCAAGTACAAAAAGCATCAATTTACATGAAATTACATGGAACCCAGACAAAAATTTAACATAGAACCTTTAATAAAATATTGCACATACGATGTTAAATAAATAAGCTCTCAAAACACAACGATGGCATATACAAAGACTTGGTGTCTGTCAGCCACGTCCTTCTATGTGATGTTGCCGTAAAATATTTAAACATGAAAATTACCCTCAAATACATACGTAAAAACAAAGCCCTTGAAATTTCACGTAGCAATAATGCAGAAGTTACAATGAAACGCCATAAACAGAGGCGGATGGCATCTGATTCAAGTTGCGCGGGTCACATGACCTCTCCGACATCTTTCTACTCCTTCTCCTTGATTAAGTTAAAATACCACAAGGGCGCAATAAATTAATAAAGCGGAAGCATAATGCTGGGGAAAATGTCTGGCAAAAACATACACTAGCATAGGTTAACTGGTAAACTAAATTGACTATGGAAACCTTAATCACTGAACAAAAGTTGTAGTGCGTACGTAACAGTGTCTTACCTTGCCAGCTCTCCTCAACAGTCTGTCCAGAGATAAGCGTTGCACGGACCTACCATGGCCGCCTATGGGGTTCACATAAGCGAAGTGCTATGCGTGCAGAATATAATATTTTATTATTGAAAATAAAATGGCACAAATTAAATTAAACATTGTTTTACATTTTTATTATTTTCTTATGAATTTTCATATTATTTTAGTGTCTCTTTATGATGGCGTTCATGACGGAATATCGGTGTTCTTAATCTCAGTGCTGCAGGCACTTTGAATTTTATAACCAAACAATTTCAAATTAGCAACAATTACTTAAACATTTTAAGATATATTAAACCCTGCAAATACAATATAGCACATTTTACACTGAAAAAAAAAAAAATTATGTGTGAGTTCAGAATGATTATTGGCCTCTTTGCGCACATGCGTGACACGTGCATGGTGAGTGCCGTCATGGACTGTAGCGCCTCTGGCTGTTAGCCGGCGTTACATACAGCTGGCTTCTTGGTAAAACTACATTTATCAACACCAAATTAATCTCATAAACTTTGTGGTATGTCCAATAGTTTTACCTTTACAAAAACTATTTTTTTTTAATGGATGTCTGATGTTATAACTGGTTTCTTTTTTGCTAATTTACTGCTATTCCAAGTTATTCTTCTAAAAAAAAAAAATGATGCATTTTTGCTATACCACATTACAATTTATAATTTTTCCTTTGGGATAAGGTAAAAAAAAACTAGCAGTGTAGTCCTCCATCTTTAATGACCTCGCTGTCAACAAGACGTTAAGCCCAACTACTTACCTACTTTTTAAAAAATGGTTCATTAATTTTACATCCTTTTGTTCCCAAGAAAATTGTATTACTTTTCTTGGCAGGCAAGTTTGTGTTTTGTTTCAACTAAAATTCAGGACAAACTTTTTTATTTAATGTTGATTCAAAACACACCAAATCTGAGCCTCTATACTACACACAGAATTTGGTGAGACTATGCTTTAATGTTGATCGTTACAAATTCACAATATTCTTCTATAGTATTTAACAGCAAAATCCATATGCCTTTTTTTATTCATGGTTATGGTGTTCAAATTATTTTTAGTCTTATAGATTTCAATGACTATCTCATACAAAGCAGAATTGTTGTGCTTAAGTTATTAAAAGAACTGTTTTGTGATGTTCTTTTTGCAAGTGAGTTTTTCCAAAGAAGTAAGAGGAAGCAGGGTAATAGAAGTTCAATACATATTTGATAGACAATGGAAATAAGTGAATTTTAAATGCAAACCAGACTTTGAAAATTATTTATTATTTTCCTGTGCATTTTATAAACAATTGTGAACGTCATGTGTGAATGGATCAAAGTCATGGACAGATGTAAAAACGTAATAAATTTATTTATTTATTTTGTTACTCATCATTCAATAAATTGTTCCAAGTTTCCCACTTCCTAAGTGCAAACTGATTGAAGATATTTGTTATAATCAGTAGTGGATTTTCATGTTTAAAATCTAGAAAGCATCTCCATTAACTGTATTTTATGGGCAGGAATTAAAGACAAATAATTGCATGTATTGTATGAATGTTGGTAAAATGAAAATTATTGCAAACAATAACTTACCTGATCTTTGTAAACTGTGAATTGTGAATTTCATTGGGTGAGGCTAGTGTAATTTAAAATCAAAAGTAATTTGTGAATTGCCGAAACAAAATATACTACTCTCTCTTATTTGTGATTCTTATGGTTAATAATAATGTACGTATACTACAGAGTAAGCATCTCTTAACTTGCAATATTATTTTAACTCTATGCAGATACACCATTTGGAACTGTAATGAAGATAACCAAGATGAGAAAGTTCGTAACTGCTGCTCTTCTATAAAGTTGAACTATTTTTGTAGTCTTACACACAATAACAAGAAAATCATGATGAGATATAATATATATAAATATAAATAAACTTTAGTGTTTCTTTTTTTCTTCTTGCACATCTCCCCAATATACTACTGTATTTCCTAAAGCAAAGAAGTCCCTTGCTTACTACTTTCTTACCTGTACATGTCCAGAAAAATAATCAACAGACTATTGTTTTGCCATTCTTTATTTTTAAAACATATTCAGTAAAGTAAATTTTATGATTTCATCGGGGTTAGAAAATATTATTAATTTGCCAGTAAAATTTGGAATTTATTTGAGAGTGGATAGTTTTATAGTGATGATGAGTTTAGTTGAAATGGTATTCAGTTGCACAAGGTTAGTGCATAGCGTTATTGAGTTTCCTGCCGATGTGCAGAAGTTGTGTTCACGGAGGAGGTGCAGATAAGGGCGAGATTCCCGGGTTTATTTGCAGCTCCAGCCAGCACAAGCGACTGGCTGGATGATAGGCAGCCATGCTCAGCTGCAGTAGAGCACTGAGATGGTGGGCGCGATGCTATGAACTGGCAAATAATTATCTCTCACAACGAAATTTATATTGAACCAAGTAATATTGTATGGAGAAAGGAAAATATCATCAATTTTGGGCTGATAACATTTCAGGTTTAAATCATTGATAGAATAAAATACTTTCGAAAATGTATGAATATTTAGTTTGCAAGAGAGCACAGCCTCACGCACCACTGCTGGTATTAAACCTGGATTGCAGTAGTGAATAACTGTTGCAGTAGTTGTCACATTGTCTAGGCTCCGGCGTCCAACATCGCAAGTCATAGAGAGCTCACTGTTTTGTGCTAAATGATTCACCATTTGAGCATAGTAAATTCTTGGTCACAAGTGACATTACAGTAATTTCCTTTCATTTATGTTTATTATTTTGTGTAATTTTGTTACTTTATATTAAAGAAATAATTATATGTCTTGTGATAACGTTATATTTTTGAGTTAAAATTTTTATATACTTGATAAAGGGTTACATATCATCAGATCATGCATTTTTCTTTTCATTTAACTTTGAAAGTCATTTGCTTAGTAAAATTTGTTACTTAACATAAGATTGATATTGAAAATGGTTAAGATAATTATGGTGTTTAGTGTGATTTTTTTTTTTATTTTTATAATAGTTGCAAAGTTTAATTTTTTATTTTTTTTATTACCATTTTCTGTATGTTCACAGGGCAATCTTGGGACATTTTTTATCACAAATGTTCGGCTAGTGTGGTTTGCTGACATGAATGAAAGCTTCAACATATCTTTGCCATACTTGCAGATGAAGAGAGTACGTATCTTGTGTCCTCCTTGTGTTGTACTTCACTTGTTGGTTCAATAGTGTGAACTTTCCAATCAACGTATACTTAGTGGACTCTGGTCAGTAAGAAAAAACAAGTCTTGAAATTATTTTTGTGGCACAGTAGGAAAAAACGCTCTTAGAAAGTAATTTTGTTCATTGGTTATGACCTGTGTGCACTGGTACATTTAATTGTATTCATTTCAACTTTGTGTTTCAGTTACAATGTTTTATGTACAATCTCTTCATGTGCCTTCTCGGGCTTGCTACATATGCCTTAAGTTTTCCTGCTTAATGAAGTTTACATAATTGTGAATACCAAAGCAGTTTAACCCTTTTAAGTTTTTTAACACAGAATGTGTTACGATTCATTGCTTTCAGTTAAGTACAAAACCAGTATGATAACTTATTGACATACTTAAATTGTGGCCTCTGTAGCTCCAACGGACTGGTGTCTCACTCTGTGGTCACCAAAATGATCTAAATGGGCAGACGGGTCGAATTCCCTAGACTGGAATCTCTCTCGCTTGTAGCGTATAGTAATGTAAAAACTGAGCTATAAGCCACATACTATTTTACCGTAGCTAAACGTTTTTTACGTTTTAACCATGCGTCAAGATGATGTTTCAACAATATGTTTATTTATTAACGGGTGATGAAGTTAATATCACTTGTAAATTTCAATAGGAACTTTAAACACTTGTTAGTTTGTATTTCGGTGCGAAATATATCTACATATTGTGCTGGGTCGTAGCAGTGACGCTGCTGTGAAACCAGTTTCCATGCAAGAACCATGAACTATAACGATGTGTCGCGTCCTGAATGTTCAGATAGAGGCTGCTCACAGTAAAGTGAGCACTTTTAAGGCCCTAGTTAATTTATTTCAGCCATTTTTAATCATCTTATCACCTTTTGAAATAAATATTGCCATGTAAGTAAAAAACACAGTAAATAGATTAAACTGCACTTTGATGACTATTATTCCCAATGAGAAAGCTTTCAAAAGTGTTCGACATACTGAATTTGCAGTAAGCAGTCAGTATCTTATTAGCATTGAAAAAGCGTAATGATAAAGTGAGGCAAAACAGGCAGATCATGAGCTATTTAATAAAAGTTACATGTTTTTTGGCCAAACAAGAATTGGCGTTTCGCAGTCATAACGAGTCTGCCACTTTGCTCAACAAAGAAAAATATATAGAATTTCTAAACAAACTGGCTGATTATGACACTGAGCTAAAAATTCACTTGCTAAGTTCTACAGTCATTAAAAGTTTGTCCAGTGATATTGAGAATTATATATTTAATTTTCTGATGTAATGATACGTGAAATTAAGAGTGAAATAGCAGAAGCTGCTTTTGTTGCACTTATTCTAGATAAGACAATAGATATAGGACTACTGCAGAAACTGCATCGCAGACCATCTTTCAACAATGATGCAATCATCATTTTCACCAAGAAAAATTGCAGAATCGAGCATGTGTGTGTGTATGTATATGTATGTGTGTGTGCGTGCGTGTGTAATTATATGTAATTATTGCTTATATTCTAAGAGATTTTTATATAACTGAGTGTTCTGTTGCTTGGGTCATGTATGGTTTATCAGAGCAGTAAGAATCAGATTACTGATACCTGACATCTATATTTTGTTGTTAACGTGACTTCTTCCACAATTGCATGTTTTGTTTTTTATATATATTTTTTAACCCACAGACAGGTAGGAGGCTATTATTTTGGTAATAAAATCTATGTATTTTCCTGCAGGTACGAATTAGAGAATCTAAGTTTGGCACAGCACTGGTTGTTGAGTGTGCAGACTGCAGTGGTGGATATGTCTTAGGGTTTCGCATTGACCCTTATGAGAAACTACAGCTTGTTTTCAAAGAGCTTTCATCCTTGCACAGTGTGTACACTCATAGCCCAATATTTGGAGTGCAGTATATACAAAGAGACCAGGTAAATAAAATGCCAGTACAATGCATCTGCCATATAGTAGATAAGGTTTTAACACATAAGCCTTATTTGTTAAGTAGTTGGATTGTTCATTCCATATGTATCAAAAATACAATACGTATATTGGATTGCAAAGGTGACTATAGGATAAGTCTTTTAATGTTTTCCTGTTACCTGACCACACTTGCGTCCCCATTGCAATGAAACTGGTTCAGTTCTCGGCAGAGTTGCTCCCAATTTTTCAATATGGAAAATACGTAGAGTTGTTTCGATGCCATGTTTTCCAATACAGACTCCGATTCCCTGATACAATTATTGATACCCTGACACCAATGCCCTCCCGTTTGTTTGTTGTTCCAGCTCACCATTATTGTGCAGAAATATGAGAAATAATAAAAATTAAAATATATTTTCCCAATATTACTGCCATCAAAAGCACAGCAAGATGAAAATTCTCCATTTGCGTCCATGATATATGTATTTTGGCGTGTATATGCAGCATCATAAATTTTTGATTAAAAAATTAGGGATAATTAATATTCCATGTATAGACCACACTAAATTTTTGTATTCCTGTAAATACTGTTAAATTACGATTCCTTACAAACATAATAAATTCCAACTTAATTTCTCCACTACAAAACATTTGTGACAGAAAACTTGTATTATGTTGCAATGTGTGTAGGCTGTTCATTGTAAAATGAGCACTTTTGAAAGCCCTGCTTAAGATCTTCTTGTATACGCGTTGTGTGTTCTTCCGCCTTATATAAAATTATCACTGACATGAGCGTCATCACTTTATTCATGCGTCTGTCAAGTGAAACTGTGAAATTATTAGAAAAGGAAATATTGTACAAATCCGCTAATTTTTACTGTTAGATGCATTAAAAAATACAGAAAGCGAGAGAAAAAAATTTAGTTATCACAAATAGTTACCGAACACCTTTTGTTCAACATTAATAATATATGGAACTACTTTTGTCTCCATCATTACCAACTTTACTGGACACATGTCACTCATTGCACCCGTTTAAATACATGCAAGTTGGGGCAGTAACTTTTTTCTGAGATTTATTTCAAAAGTGCTCATTTTATTGTAAACAGCCTTTACAAATAAATGTCGCACAATTACTATTTCACAGATAGAAACGTGACTTGAGAAAGCAAAACCATTACAACACGTTAAACAAAATGGTGTCTATATATGTGTACTTGTGGCGCGGTGATGGCGGCTGTGCGAACTACGCAAGATATCTTTCTCTTGTACAGTAGCTAAATTTTTTTCTAATCTATAACTTGAATAGTTATTGATAAAGTGCAGTGGTGAATAGGCTTTCCTTAATTTTGCATTCCTTTTTCTAACTTTCCGGACATATTTATTAGTTACATTTTTATACATAATGCATTCATAATTTTGATGAAACAATATTAAAGTAAAAAAATTGTGTGTTGGCAGCGTCACATCGCAATTCAATATCTCGAAAATATGGCACTGCTGCTTCGTGCTCGTCGTTACCGACATGGCTGCCAGTCAAAAACATTAACATTGTGTAGTCTGAGATATCTGTTGTTATTTATTATTTTTTGTTACAAAGTACGATTTAAGTGCGACATCGCGACTCAACAGGTTATTTAGGAAGTGTTAAATTTCATAAATAGGTCTAAATGCAGGGCAGTGAAGTAAGCAAAACTATGTGTGTTAAAAATTTATTTTATTTGTGATTTCTCTTAGTATTACTTGTGCATGTTAACATAATGTATTCTATACCAACTTTGTATGTCTTGGCAAGTAGTTGACATATATTTTTGTTAATACTTCATTGTTTAATTATTGGAGCATGTAATTTTCGACGATGCTACAGAAATTTTTGTTCTATCGATGCATATTAAATTAAATTTTGAGTTAGGAAAAACAGACTTTTTTAGCATTAACATATGAATTTGGTCGGGAGAACAGAAAATGCTCGTTGGACACTGACTTTCAGTTCAAGCTGATTCGATGGTTCGAGGTTCGACTGTAATAACTCAATTTCATTGTCTATAACCGATACTAATGTATCTGCCTGATACCATGCCCAATACTGATACATCGAAAAAAGGTTAAGTGTCGGCCGATAGCGATACCAAGTATCGGTATCGGAAAAACTCTATGGCAATTGTTTCCATTGGCTAGTGGGTTTCCTCAGGATGCTCACCATTGCATTATGTTGCTAATTCCATTTTCACAAGACTTTACCCACCACCGAATAAAAGATTTCGTCTTCTGTTCGGGGTGGTCAAGAGTCGGAGATTATTTTTTACATTTTTGACGCATGACGAATAGTTTCACTATTTATTTTCTGCTGCAACTCTGTATCATCACTTGCATGTCATGTGCCCCAAAAGAGATACGAACCCCGACTGGCCACCACCCAAGCCAGCATAGCATCCTGCTTCCTTGGACACTGTGGTTGCCTGGAGAGCGGAATGCTCTGCAAGAAAGATGATACTATATATCGCACCTACCAAACAAAATCCCATATGAAGGGAGACTAGTCGGTAATAACCATATGTACATGTGGCTATACATTAGTGATGGGTCGAGTTTCGAAAAAAAAAAATCGAGCTGAGTCAACAAAGATCAACTCACCACTCAAGCCAAGTTTTTTTTACAGCACACATTGAGCTACTCAACGTGCAAGTCGAGTCACTGTGCTTTTAGGTTATAAACAACAAATATTAACACCTCAACACTCACTTTTCGTGTCTCGCGAACTTGGCTACGTGGCTTGACACTTGATTGACGTTCATGATGTTTAGCTGTGATAAAATCCAGTGGATGTTATATTTGTGACTTAAGTCATTTTGCTTCCCAGCAAAGCGTTTCCTCTTTGCCACCACACTAGATGACATCAGATAACGGTGCCGGTAACTTGTCGAGTTCAGGTACAACCATAGGATGTTCTGTATTTAAACATGAAAAGCCTTTGTCTCATGGCACATCACACCGTTAGCAGAAATATGCATAATGGTAAAATTGTCATTACTTTTCTCATGTAATTACTGTTTTAAAAACCTGTGTAAAAAAAATAACTATTAGGTTAACAAAAATTTAGATGTGAACTGTAGTCCTCTCACCCAGCGGCATGCTCACGGACCAGCCTATAAGCTACCATACTCCACCCTTCTAACGGTTATCTTTTTTTTTTTTTCAATCAGACTTACGCTGTTAGCATTACAATTCCTACCATAGTCATTCACTCATCAGCGAGAAGGAAAAAGTAGCACTGTAATTAACTTACTCAGGCAAAGAGTTATTCTTATTGGAATAAAATAGTCCCAAACGTTTTTCTGGGCAAGCAAACTGTAACTATAAGGAGCTGAGTAAGTTATAAGAGGCTGGAGTTATACTCGTGTACACAGGTACACATTTACATGTATGGTGAAAACTCAATTATAATTTTAAAAAATTTATACTGAATTTATTGGCTGCTGACTGGTCCACAGCCGGTATATAAGCTAGGGCGCGTGGCTTCATGGCGTGGCACAAAGTCAGATGTGGGTTGAGGGGTTCTCCGCACTACCGGTTTGCACACAGGCAGTGGTTTACCAGTAGTGGGCGTGGCTTTGAGTAGCTCCTGACTCGGCCACTGTTGCTGCTGGTGCCGGCTGGAACTCGGGCCCAGTCCTTCGACGAGGGTTGTGCTGTGGTTGGCGGTGCTGGTAGGAGCCCACGGAGGGCTGCTAGTCTAGGTGGGTCTGAACTACGTGTTAGCTATTTCCAGTGGAACTGAAGGTCCTTGGCGAAATCTCTCGACGATAGGATGCAGCTCACCGGCTGTCTTTGGGGTGGCCGAAAGAGGGAGCTGGAAGGAACTGGGAGGTGAGGGCGCTCCAGTTGGCAGGCAGTTTGAGCTCGATTTCCAGGGGGTTAGACTGCAGAGGGCAGTTGGCACTGGGTTGCATTTCAAGCTAGGCTCAGAGGCAGTAGCTGCCCTCTTCGCTCTCCACTTTGCACTACTCCTATGGATGTATGTCATAGAGGAAGGAACTAAGGTCTGCTAAGCTAAGGAAGAGCAGGTGGCGAAGAATCCTATGTAGGTGTGCAGTCAGTCATGGCTGGGCCACCCAGATTCTGTCCAATTGCTCCTTCCGGCAAAAATAATGGTGCAGTGAATGGAGCACTAGGCTGATCAGAATGTCCAGTCACATCATGGGTGTGGTCCAAAAGGGGTCAGGCCTCCAGAACCAGTCGTATTACTCCTTCCAGTAAAATTTGCACCTGGTGGATGGAGTGAATTGACTGAGCTGGCTGACCAGCCGCCTTGTGGATTGAGTTTCTAGTGGCTGTGGCTCTACTGTATGTGTGCACCAGGTACCGTGGCGTACCTGATTCACAGTACGGGTGACTGTCTAATGTCTGTGTGTGAGTCGTACATGCACCTGGTTAAGGGAGCTCGCAGTCCTACTCTAGGTTCAGCAAAAAGGGTTTAAATGATTCTGTCTCCTGCTGTTTGTTCGTGGGCTGACATCTACTTGTGATAAAGACACAGGCACCCTAGAAATTAGTGCTCGGAGGTTAGGTAAGATCATGTGTTTATTCCTGTGATGAGTATACACGGTGACCTGTACTAACTCCCAACTATCAATTAACTGTAACGGAAATAAACTATGGTAATACCTAATGAAGGGGACCTGGGTCTAAACTAGACAAGAGCAGATGTGGCTAGGTAGCTATAGTACTAACTGACCCTAACTAACTCTAATGCTGTTGTCCAGAAGGGACTCGGGATTGAAGGTCTGGAATATGTCTAAAGGTAGCAGTGGTCCTTCGTGATGAATGCGGTAGTAGCAGAGAGCTCTTACACACGAGGTGTTGGAACGAATTGCTGAGTATCAACTGGCGAGACGGGGGCTGTGCGCTCACCTATATGGACAGCCGACTGCGAGCCCTTCGGCTCCCATCGGTGGTCAGGTATCTTCAGACTGGAGCTCCTCCCTTAGCAGCAAAGGCTTGGGGTAGAATGGAAATGCGGTTTTCCTCGTATGCGAGTTGCATCGCTCCCGCGAGATATGGGGCAGCGCTGGGCTGCTTGGCTGGCTTCTATCACACATGGGAGGGTTGGCGTGACTTCTGACGTAAGAGTGAAGATGGTCTTGACTGCCATGTCCGTGAGTGCCCCTTGCCTAGGGGCCTGCTTGTGGGCTGTGGTGGCAAGTTGTCCAGGGTTCAAACCTCGCCTGGGGTGAAGTGATGACACATGAAGTTGAGGCGAAGTTGTATTTAATAAATATGTCAGTGCATGTCATTTTTTTTTTTTATAATAAAAAAGAGGATGATGTCAACTATTGTACTTGCACAGGCACCTAACTCTCAGCCCAGTGCCTCTGAAGCAGTACCAGCACCGCTGTTGTTTGAAGAAGTCGATGAGTTTGACAATGGCAGTGACGAGATGTCCAACGCATTCATAGTCTACTTTGCAGACGGCGCTCAGCAAGAAGAGCGTGAGCCAGTGTATGACCCTGACCTGGGTCTAGCTGTGGAGAAGCTAAAGGAAGGTTTCACACTCCGGAGCCTGTGGGAGGTCATACCAGGCACATAATCCATGAGGATGAGGTGTGCTGCAATTGCAAGTTATTCATTAGGTAAGCTGAAGGTGTGATGGAGCAATTATGTTCATTTGTCCATGCTGTAAAATTTTACATTTTCAGCCACGCAAACAAAGAAGCAGAGAGTCATCTCTTTAGTGTGCATCAGATTCCCTGCTGCCTCTGCATGCTAGGCACTGAAATGGTCTTGTGTTTTTATCATGCAGCCATGGTTCTTTAAATGGTGTGAAGCGTGACACATTTCTGTGCTGCTGAAGAGCGCACTCGACCAGGTGACTTCACCCCATCATTGAATAATGGGAAATCGCAAATCGTAAACTAAAACAGTAATGGAAGTGAGACACGCTGTCAGCACAATGTTGACAGAGCCCCAATAAAACCTTTCAATCATGTGCTCCTAGCTTTTACTGTTCACCGGTTATCACATCAAGAAGCCTTCCCGTCAATGCCCCTCACCGAAGAGTGCCCAGTTCAAATTTGCTGCGCCCGCAGGACGGCCGCGGTATTCAAACATCACGCCATTGTAAGGGTAGCAGGCCTTACAATGGATAGTCATGGCCTCTCCAATCACACAAGGGCAAGATATGTCATCGCCTTCACACCTAGCAGCAGCGCCATTGAGATAAGGATCCAGGAACCCATGTGTGTTGATGTCAGACGCTCCACCCCCTAGAGGTGGAGCTAAACCTCCAGCACCCTTCTGAGTGCCACCAAACTGGGAGATTTTGTATAAAAGGAATCCGAGCATGGACTTGGGGTAGTCTGCTGCACCACTCATTTTGTTGTGAAGGCAAGAGGGTGCTAGCACAAGGGCCGAGACCCTTACCCGTGAATGTCAATGCCACTGACAGCTCCGGAGGACCAGCCACCTACCAGAGGCTTGCAACCTCTTTGGCAGTAGCCATCAACAACCCAGAAGACCTCCAGCTCCAGAGGTCTTCCACCTCTTCAGACCTCCTCCAGCAATTCTGGAGGGTCGTCAACATCATCCCAAGGGTCCTGCCCACGTTGTCTACCCAGTCTTCCTCAACCTCTTCCTACTACTTTATCCCACCAGGTATTTTGGTCACCATGACGACGTCCCCTCCTGGGAAACCTGAGGCCCTAGCCAGGCCACCTTCTTTACCCTTCTGGTAAAGACCCCATTGTTTTATTACTATGTCCCTTCATGGCACATCCCACTTAATTTCAATTAGGATTCAATTAATTTTTGCTTGTTCGAAATTAATTCTCTTTCGCCATATCAACCACATTTACATTTATTGTTTCCCAGGCTGCCATTCACCTAGCTTAACATAATTTCAACTTAAGAATTAACATTATTAAAATTATTTCAATTTTAATTTATTTTAAATCAAGAGAGAATAGCAATCACGTGTTTACTTTTTACGTTAATAAAAACGTATTATTTGTCATATGAGTTTACTGTGGATAATTCTTTTAATCATGTATTCTAATGGTGGTAAACCCAGTATGTTAAACCATTAAGATATTTTCTTAAGAGAATTGTTATCAGTGATTTGAAGTGCTCAATTTATTTAGTAAGGTTAAGTAGGTTGTACGTATCACAGCCACTAAGGCAGGCACAATACATTTTCTACCTGTGGAAATCGAGTGTCAGACTTTCCCTTACTCTGAGCCTGCTGGAGAACAGCCTGGTTCAGAGAGGTGAGTGTCTTCGTCACTGGACCCGTAGTAGAAAAACTCACCTATATCTGTTTGATGTGAGCAACATGTGAAGTCCGCAGCTCTCTTTCACCGCTGGCAACGGCCGGTAATTCCATCCACCGCTGCTTACTTGGCGGGATACGGAATACCAGGGTGTGATTGCACATGGTGAACTCAACTGAGCTAGTACACACTACTAGGACATTTAATTTCACTGGCTCCATCTTATTTAATTTTGTTTCATTTTCTTTTTTACCCACCCTCATTCCTTACGTAAAGAAGGGCAGGAGTAAATGAAAATTAAGGACTATTTTAAGACAGGTCGAGTACACAACTCAAAATTTTGCTGCTCCGCCTATAGACGAGGAAAACCTCTTGTTCTCACCACCTATCAGACCAGAAGGACGAATAGGATTTGAACACTTATTGATCGTACAATTTGACCACACTCTCATTGGCTTGGACCCAACACAACTACCTGAATTCCTTACATCTATTCTTCCTCATCAACCTCAAGAGACACTTGTCTGCACCGCTCCACCACAACCAGAGTCGGCCGCTGTTCAACCACAAACCCCCTGCTACCAACCAGCCGGCGAGACGGAGTACACTACCGCCCAAGCATTTCTCAGGTAAAGTAACAATAGAGTGTGGTTCCTATCTCACTTAACTTTGTCCCAACCAGGGTACCAACCCGACCAGCTTCATACACAGGAATTTTGCCCAAACTAACTTGAGATCTTAGGGTATTCTTTACGCGACTGGCATTGCGTGTGTTGAAGGTCTCGTCACAACTTAAAACCAGAACTGTTTACTGCAAAGCTATCACAGTAGAGTTGGTCATAGGGATTGAAATCCCCCGTTCACATTCAGGTAAGAAAACCCCCCAAAAACCACATTTTTTTTAACCTCACTCCAACATGCGGAACCCACATTAAATGCCGGGCACCTTTGAGGACTTGTATTCGACCCCCTGATGACAGCAGGGTAATGTCTATTTACCTCTTTCTCACTATAGCTGTTTTGGATTTTGAGGTTTGAGTCCTCATTAGTTGTTTATTGTTTGTTAATCCCTATTAACATCCACCCAAGTAACTACTCCCACTCGAGGGCCCACAAAAAAATTGTCTGACTAACATGGGGTGTAACTGTCCATAGTTTGACCAGGCCATTCACGCCCAACTACCTCCCTAAATACTTGCACTCATGTTGAATCATCAGACGCTACAATTTATGGCTCCCAGTGTGTTTGGCCTAAGTTGTATGTAGTTCAGCCTTGACAACGTGCACATGCCAGCCACATCCTGGTGATTTGCTATAGGATAGCCATAAACCCGTTATGCACTTTATTTGAGTCATAATGTGCTTCCAATTCATGCACTCCACATACTAACCTACATGTATGTAATTGAGTTTGACTATTCGTAAACGCCAGTCCTTTTCCTCGCATGAATCACTTGGTCACCTATGAGGTACTGGCCTCACACAAGTGATTAACCACTTTAGTAAGCGATCAACACGGCCGCATGTGTAACCAACGAGTTACAGTGGAGCTAGCCAGTGCTAATTACCACAACCTCACAATCCTAGTATTATCCATTTTTAATATACTAGACTCTGGTCACGCAATCAAGTATAACAACCACATCGCAATTGCACGAGATTACCACCCATTAATCGCTTTTGAGCTATTCAGCTGATTATATTAACAGCTGCTAACAGGACTTGCTGATTTAGCACACGCTAAACGGACCTGTTACACTCTTAACCTTACCTTGACTTCAGGGAGTATGTTTTATAAATATCCTGTGGCGCTAACAACAACTAGCCTCGCGTCATGTCCAACTCCAGTCAGAGAGACCATGAAGTCCCTGTGGCTACAACGCCCAGACAACGTATTCTAGAGGCCTCAGATGAGTGCGACATGGGTTCATGCCCCGGCATGGGCATGTACATAATCCAATGTGCACACTGCAGGAAATTCTTCCACTACACCTACCTCGGGTGGGAAGACATACCTAGATACATAGACGGTCTCGACTACCGGTGTGCATCATGCCAAAATCGACTGTTAGCCAGGTGCAACTGGCTACAATGTGATGGTCACAGTACCTTCTAGGTCAGGTGTGTAACCTGCGCAAACTAATACCACTTAGCGTGTATAGGCTGGCCGGATGAACAAATTACTCTTCCTGGCCAAGTTCATCATTGCGAGGTCTGCCAATGTAGACTCTCATATTGACATAGAAATCCAGGCTTGAGATGTAGCTACGAGCCATCCCAAACTTTCACTGAATTTCAACTTCCAGAGTTCAGTGGAAGACCACACCTAGATCCCATTGGGTTCAAAAGACCCAAAGTCAGGTACACTGGAAAGCGAAGGAATGGTGAGCAAAATATTTAGAGTTTGTCAGTTTGTGGGAACAGCTTTACCACAGACTGACTTCTGAGTTTACTGGAGAGGAAGTCGTGGTACAACTGATTTTGGACTTCCATACGAAAGTTCAGCATTCGGGGGAAGAAGTAGAATTATACATTTGCAGGAAGGCACAAATCTATAAGTGCCTTTACCCGGCAAAGAATGAGGAAAGCTGCATCTGAAGCATAACACGTGCTCTTCTCCCTTCTTCCTGAAACCTCCTGATTACCCCAAAACTGCAGACAGTGGAAGAACTTGGGTGAACGGACAAGAGAGATAGAGAAGAATGAAATAGCACAGGCGTGAATTGACAGCCCGGCACGAGCTCCCAAGGTCGCCTCCTCACCCCCTCTGCCTGAGCGACAAGCAGTTGATGGTCCACCCCCCTCGTCATCACCCTTTACCTCCCCGCTGTTTGCACAGCTCGGGAAGGCATCTCAACAAGGATTGCCTGAACCGGCTGTGTCACGGAGGATAAGGAAACGGCACGCAACCACAGAGCAACCATTACTACAGTCCTGGAGGACCCAAATGAGACCGACATCCAGCCACTGCACATTGTCGACGTGGCAGGCGCTGCTCTTATAGAACAAGACCGGCATCACCATTTGATCACCAGGGATGGGGAACCGAACCTTTACCCCAGGTGATCCCGAAGACGGTGCCTCCTCACGAGGAAGATTCTTCCAGCAACTCCCAGGTGCGTGACGGCCCTACACCAGCCCCCACCAAGGAAGAAAACGGAGACTCCAGCACCGGAAGGAGAGAAGTGCCGGCACGTGCCGGCCGCATTCCTTTTTCGCCAGGATAGAGGCCCACCCCAAGGTACAGGTGGCCAGTGCCAACCCACCAGCCACCAAGGAAGAGAGGCCGACCACAAAAGAAGGGGTCATGCAAGAAATGCCGCCGCCAGTAGATCAGCAGTGTATAATTTTACCTGGTTGTGTGTGTACCGCTGTGCAACAGTAAAAACAAACTAACTTTCTCAGTGAATCAATGCTGACCTGTCTAGTTTACTGTTGCATAGCAAGTGAAAGGGGAGAACTCTGTTCAAGCCACAACCCCCTCAAAACCGTATGTAATTCCAAACGCTGCACCCAGTGACGGAATGAAAACTACCTGTGTGGTATTCGAACGCTCCACCCAAAAGTGTCGAAACCTAGCACAAATGACAGAGACATTTGACATGCAAAGCCAGCCACCATAAAGACATTAACTAGGGAGTTCTCAATCTTAAAGCGCATTGTAGAGGATTGCACAATAAAGAAAAATTCCTGGAAGCCTCTACCAGTGTGTGGTATGTCTAGATAGGTAATCAATCTAAAGAACTGTTATATGTTAATGTAATATTGTCAGCGTTATATATCATGATTGTTTAATTTAAAAGTGTTTATTTAACGCGAGACGTAGAGGTCCATATCTACAAGTTAATAGTAAAAATTTTCAATCGTGACATATTGTGTATTAGGCATAGAAACTTAGTAGCTGACATGTGTTAGTGTGTCAATTGAACATAACCAGATAGCACGCCGTATCGGACCGCACAGGAAAGGTTACAAGAAAATACGTCTAACCATGTCCAATCAATGTAAATAATTTTATTAAGAATTTTAATTAGTAATTATAAAAATTATGTTTAAAATTATTAGATCATAAGGGTTTGTAATAATAACTAATACAGACAATTTTGAGGTACCTCTCCATTGTTAGGTATTAAGGTTTATATTGTTTTAATATGTATTCATTTTGTAGTGTAAATCAGTGGCACTCCACATGCTTTGGATAGGATAAATAAAATTAACTTTCAAATCAATTCATACACTCATACTTGCCTTGCATCATCGATTATAGACTAGAATAACCATAGGCAACGGAAGACCTACTCTTGAAAATTCCAATATAAGGTAACATGCAAATTTATTTTACCGTACGGCAAATACTGGTTTTGGCGAATCCTCCTTTAACTTCACAGTTCTCACTAAGAGCCACTGTAAATAACTTTTAGTTAACTGCCCCCATAGTCCTTTTTACGAGTGAAACATTTTGCACACACAAAGTGCCGATGTTGATGTCAGCTTATAATTTGAATAATTTCTTTGACGGGGCTATATTTAAAATTTATTGTAATTAAGAAACTAATCCCTAAGCTATAATTGGTGAACTGGCATGTTAAAAAAAATGAAGGCCTGCGACACCTCACACGCGTAGATGAAGCAAAGTCGTTTATCTTCTTAGACAATAAGCGTCACGAGTCAGTAATTTACAACTGAAGTGGAATTTAATTTTTTAATACTTACTATAATATATTTAGATGTGTTGGCGGGGTAGTTACAAATCCGAGGTTAGCAGAAATGCGGCAACATGGTAATGACATGGCGTGTTGCTCTTGGCGGAAAGAAGTGGTAATTTTTCTCCCACTGAAAAAGGTTTAAATTTCTACGTGAAATTTGTACACATTGTGTTTGATAAACATTCCTAAGCAAGTTACGATGTTGTGATAAATCTGAAAGGGTGTGGCTGCATCGTAGCCTTTAATCTGGCCCAGTGTGTATGTGACTGCAAATATTGGATGTGTTAAATTTATAAATTTTTACCATGAACTGTTTTTATGACAAAGTTAATTATATTTTAAAGTCACGTCAATTTATTGCAACATTGTACCTTTGCCCTATGTGTTTTAAACACAGTTGTGTAACATATTTCTGTAATTTGAATGATTGCCACAATCCCAACAAATTATTAAGCTCAGCCAGAAAAATGTAAATAAATAAATAAACCTAGTAAAATCTTAAGAAATTTTAAGTGGAATAAAAGTTACAGTAGGCCTATTTGTGTGCATGTTTACCACTATATTCTACATTTGTTGCCCCTACATACAAAATAATAGGTGTTGCGTGCTTGAATTTACTGTGTACTTCGTTGGACTGGTTGCTCCTTCATTTTAGTATTTATTCCAGTTGAGGCCATCCTACTAAATAACCCAAAACATATAAATAACAAGAGGTTAAATACTACATTTCTTTCCCCCACAGTTTATTTTATTTTAGCCTTACATGGTAAATTCTGACTACGGTGGAATATACACACTGTGTTTATTACTTACATGTCATTATTGATTTAAAAAGGTGGTTAAAGGATAAGAAATTGGTTGAAATAAAAAAGTAACTAGGACTTCAAAAGCTCTCGCTTTACCATGAACAGTGTATAATAATGGAATGATGTGAAATTAACTCAACATTTAAGCAACTGCGGTCCCATTTAATATTTCTCTATCTACTTGGCCACTTCGGCCCCACTTGACATAGTTCTATCCACTGAGCAAGGCCCCACTTGGATTCGCTCTATCCAATGAGCTACTAAGGCCCCACTTAATTAACTCAACATCGAAGTGAGACATTTAAAGTAAACAAAAATTATATTTAATTACGTTCATATCTCTATGCAATATTCTCTATGCATTAATACAAAACTTTTCATAGGGAAAAATTAATTAATAAAAAATTAGTTTTTGGGTAAAAAGTATTGATTGCTTGATCTGATCTTGCTGAAATTTGAACTTGACCTGTATTTTACCCTGAGGATTCGCTCTGCAAAATTTGAAGGACTTCTGTTGCGTTTCAAGGGACTTAGAGGTATTTAAGACGGACAGACAGACAGAGATCGTCTACTTATTATATAGGATAGTTACCATAAGAACTACCTATCATCAGTACACATATTATTAAAAAAGTCGTAAAGCTGACCTAAATATTGTTACAGACGTAAATTGTGAGCATTTGTACGTAATGGTTTTCGAAATATGACAAGAGTTATTTGAACAGCTGAAAACAAACAAAGAATTTGACAGTTAAAATGTTAGTAGACCAGCTACTATGGGTAACAGGATAGTGTAAATAAAGTTTGGAGACAGGATGTATTCTTCATAATATATAATACAACATCAAAGCACAGACCTACATGTTAACTCTTTCCCGCCATTACGCCGCCGCTTTACTCGATTAAACAAAAAAAACACTTGGAACAACCGAACAAAAACTCAGTAGTACCATACACTGGAAATAAAGTGCACTTATAAAAATAGGCATTAAAGTACAATAAATGACAAATTGTTATTTATTCAACACCTTTCCTCAATTTATCATTATGCTATCTAAGCTTGTTACAAGACTTTTCAGTGATTCACTACATTCATTCCTAGGTTTTCCCAATGTTTTACAAAAGACTCGGTTATTAATCCTTTGGTCAACATATCTACTTTCAGTTCTCCTGATGGAATGTAGTTGAAAGCAATAACAATTTTTTGGTACAGATCTCTAGCAAATTTATACTTTACATCATTGTGTTTCAAACGTTTCTGCTCCCAGTTACCCAAAGCACAGATGCATAACTGATTATCCTCAAATACTGTCACAGGCTTAATGGTATCTACATCCAACTCCCTCAACAACTGCACAAGCCACAGCAGCTCCGTGGTAGTTGAAGCCAAAGCAACAAACTCTGATTCAGTCGTGGACAATGAAACAGTTGGCTGCTTTCTAGTCACCCAACAAATGACATCCCCATACATTTCCAACAGATAGCCTGTCACGGACTTCCTATCTGGCCGATTTACAAAATCTGCATCAGCATACCCAAGTAACTGTACATTACTATTTCCTTAAAACCACAGTCCCAAATTCGGATACCTCGTGACTCTTTTCAGGCCCATCCATTGTGCCTCAGTAGCGTTTGACTGAAACTGGCTGTAGAAGTTTACAGCAGCACAGATATCTGGTCTGGTGGTTAGACAGGCATACATTAGACTGCCAATTAATTCCCTGTAAGATTTCACATTAATGATACAGTCTTTTGTTACATCATGATTAGGTTGTGTCTCTAAAGGTGTTTGCACTGGTTTACAGTGTTCCATCTGAAATTTTGTTAACAATTTCACATGATAACTTGTCCGGCTCAAGCACATTGTATGACCTATCCGCTCTTATCTGTATACCTAAAAAATATTTAACATCCTTCAAATCTCTCATCTTAATTTCTGACATGAATTTCTCTTTCATCTCTTCTAGTTTGTCTAATGAACCACTAGCAATCAAAAAATCATCAACATAGAGGAGCAAATACACAACACATCCATTATCTCTGTACATCTATACACACCTATCAGATTGACATTGGTTAAAACAACGGACTTAACATACACATCAAATCTGTAACTCCACTCCTTTGGAACTTGCTTTAAAACATACAGTGTTTTGTTTAATTTGAGAACCTTACACCTTTTTTTATCTTTACCACTTCAGGTGGAAACATGAAAAGTCCTCCTTTAAAACCCCATGTAGGAATGCATTTTTAACATCTAACTGATGGATTTATAGGTTTTAAAAGTTAGCTAAACACAACAAAATTCTTACAGTAGTAAGCTTTGCAACAATTGCATAAGTGTCATTATAATCTAATCCTTTTAGACTGTGTGCATCCCTTTGTATATTTCTAACCTTCCATCTTGGACCTGTTTCAATGTAAACACCCATCTACTATTGATTGCTTTCTTTCCCTCTGGTAATACCGCCTCTTCCCACGTTTCACTTTCCAAAAGACATTTCACCTCCTCCTCAACAGCTCTCAACTAGTAGTTTTTGTCACTTCTGTTTTTCAGCTCTTCAAAACTCTGTGGCACTCCGTCACAGAATGCAATTGCATTCATTGCCGTGCTTACATCATCTGCCGAAGACAAAGTGACAAGAACTTCTGGTTTCTCCAATTCTCTTACTGAATCTACACATTTACCCTTGATTCTCTCCTTGACCCACTTACTACATAATCCTTGAGATACTCAAACTTATTTTTGGTTCCATCAAATTTGACACTACTACTTGCTACAACCACTCTATTCAATTCTGGACACCATAACATATACCCATTATCACAGTACCCTAGCATACACTTCTGACTAAGTGAGTCAAACATCCCATTTCTCTCACTCTTTACTTTACGTGCATATGCTATGCAGCCAAACACTATAATGTGTTTTAGTTCAGGCCGTCTCCCAAACCACAATTCAGCTGGATGTTTTCATTCCGGTATAGCTGTGGTCAGGCTCATATTTATCAAATAGATAGCAGTCAAAACAGTTTCAATCCAAATGGTTTTGCCTAGTTTGGAACATAGCATCATACACTGAGCTTTATACAGAATGGTGTGGTTCATGAGTTCAGCTACCCCATTTTGTTCCTGCACCCTCAGAATTGTTAGCTCATACTTTATGCCCTTTTGCTCGAAAAAATCATTTACTTCTTTGTTGACGTATTCCCTACCTTTATCACATCTAAAACTACAAATCCTGTAAGGAAACCTAGCTGTAGCTATAGCTTCATACAATTAAATGTAGTGCAGTTGTGTTAGTAGTACATAGATCCTCGTTTTCACATACCTGTTTTTCACGAATTCCCGCAATGTGCATATATTTTTATTTGTACACAATGCATTACTTACTCGCTTTTTGTGTATGTATTTCCCACAATGTACGTACGTAATCACTGCAGTACTTTATGCATTTCATCCTGAGAAGCTTCGAAAAAAATTTGAAGTTACATGTACGACAATCGATGGTGGTAGTAGGAGCGTGCCGGTTCTGGGACACTAGACGAAAGACGTGTGGATGGAGGGGATTAATTGATGGATTAATGGCTAATACGATTAATTTGTATATTGCGTAATCGGGTTAAGTTTTAATAGCTTTTGGCAAATTTTCCAAAATGTCCAAAATTTTGGAATTTATTTTTGTATATTGAGGGTGGTATGTGTAATTGAGGAGCGATGTTTACTCTCTGACGTCCGGCAGCCGACTGAGCGGAGACCGCCATTTTACATCACTGGGACGCTACTCCCTCAGCGCGGGGGTAAATCGGTCCCTTGTGAGGGACCTTGGCCACCCAGTTGGTTATCAATTAGTTTGCGGAGGCGAGGAGAAGCTAACCCCCGCCCCCCTCCGCACCCACCAAAATTACTTCAAGCTGCAAAGCAACATTATTGTACAGGATTCCCAGGGTAGCGCCTGGGAGCTGTTTCCGTAACTGATTTTTACTCTCTTTTTCCCTGCCTGTACGGGATAAAAGAGAGTGGAGAAGTTAATTGATTTTATCAGCGCGGAATTTTAAAGTTCAGGACTTGTGAAGTACTGTCACGAGCTCCCTGTGAGAGAGCTAGCGACAGTTTGGTATAAAAAGCGGAGGTTAATAGCCAAATGAAGTTAAATATTCTATAAAAGTAGCTTTCCCATGACTGGAGTGGCAAGGGTTTATATAATTAAATTAATTATATGTATATGATGTGGTGAATTTAAGTTTCGCGAAAATTTAAATCAGTGTTATTGGTTCAGTTTTTGTAATTACTTCATATCTCATATGTTATATTCAATTAAATAATCTAATTGGTGTGTGAGTGCATGTCTGAATGTACCGTGACGAGCGGCTAAAAGTTAAGTAAAACATGTTAACTCGGGGAAGTCCGAGAGCGATATGGCTGGCGTGATGCTAGCGCCAAACGGTCCTGCCACAAGGTAGTTGTTTGTCCCGGACCGATCGGAAAACTCCGCCCAGTTTCGGGGCCATTTTTTTTTTATGAAAACGGGCAGTATTATTGCGTTTAATTTCGCTCGTCAGAGTGAGTATAGTAAATGTAAAGTGTTTCGGAGTCGCTCCAGTACAGAGTAGGGGAAAATGGCAAATGCGGGTCTAGTTGACAGGCTAGGGGGCCGCAAATGACGCCATGGCTTCGAGAAGTAGCCAGGTTCTCTCATGTTTTTCAGTGGTGTTGCGGAGTTTTTGTATGTAGGGGTAGAAATGAGCCACGAGCGAAGCGAAGTCGCATGCTCTAAGGAATTCCATGAGTTCATGGAAATCCTGCATTACGTTTCGCATCTCTCCTGGCGAATTTTGCTGGCGAGGGCAGGACTGCGGTTGTGTGTTTGGCATCGCAGGGGTGTCAAGAGTGGGAGCTGGTTTGTGAATATTCGCAGAGAGTGCCTGCGAATACGTTTTGCCAGGCTGTAATGTCCTGACTGGAAATCTGGACGGGGCAGGAGGTTGTTTTGCGGTTTTTGTCGCGATTTTCGTAGCGGCAGCAGTAGTTCTTTTCTGCACCAAGTCCAGGAACTTGGGGCAGGCTTTTGATAGGGCTGTGTGTTTGACTGCGCAGTTACTGCATGTAGGCTTGGAGTTGTTTTTGATTGTTGCGCAAGCACTCTCGGGGTGAGGGCCGGCGCAGTGAGGGCATTTTGTCGGCATGGAACAATGATTTTTTGTGTGTCCTAAAGCTAGACAGTTGCGGCATTGTGCCACGTCTGTCTGCCGTTTCTGGTATTGGCGGGGATGAACTATTGTCATGTTTATCCTCGTGACAGAGTGCAGAGGAGGGAGAGAAGTGTTCTGCGCCGCCGTGACGCAGAAAAAACGTTGCGGCTCCAACGTGAATTTCGTGGGGTCTGTTTCATCTTGGATACGTTTTTTAAATTGATAAATGTGCTGGATTTAGTATCCGGCACATTCCAGGTCCGACTTGATGTCCGCAATGTCGGTTGTGGTGTGGAGGTCAAAAACGACTTTCTGTGGGAGCTCGGCAGCTTGACAGAAAGTAAAGTAATGTATGTAGTTCGCTTCTAGCATTGTGCGAGCAGCTGTGAAAAAGTTAATGTTTTTGGTCAGGATTTGTGTTCCGCGAGCTGTGGGGAGAAGGGAGAACCCGTCCCTACTAATGGCTCGCAGTTTCTGGACAAGTAGGTTGTATTTTGTGGCGTCAGGAACCACTAATCTGTACTGGTTTTGTTTTTTCTGACGTGTTTGTGGTGCAGCCGTTTGTGTTTTGTGGGTGGAGATGCTTGATGAGCCGGGACGATCAAATGCTGAGGTTTTTTCCGTTACCTCCTTAAGCGGGGAAAACCTATTTTGTGTATGTATGGCGTTTGTATGTGCCTCGGACGACACAGAATGGAGACACTTGTTCTCCTGCGTGGTTGTTCTGTCAGCTTTACGTTTGACTAATTGGAAGTCGGTTTCCATTTCAGAAGTGTAATTTCCTGCGGCCGGTGTTGACGATCGGGAGGAAGTTGGTGTGGACATTGTTGATGTGGACATTGTTGGCGTCGTCGGTTCCCCGCCCGCCGCCATGACTCTTGAGGGTGGTGGGGGAGGGGTAGGCTCGGTGTGGAGCGACTCTCGATGCTGTGTTGTTTGCAAATTGCGAGAAAGTGTTGTTTAAAAAGTATCTAGATCGGTGCTATACAGTATGATCGCTGACCCACTAGGGGCTAGGCTCAAGATGACCTGTTTCCAGGCCGATCACAGAGTACAGGGTGTATGCCACGAGCTAAAATGCTAATAGTCGTATTCAGCCAGAAGAAGCAGAGACGCACCCTCCTTAGTCGAAGGCGAAGTCAACACTCGATTGCTGTGTCGCCGACTGAGCGGAGAGGTGTAGTGTATTGGGTATATAAGATGTGAGGTTGGCACAAGAGTGGAATAAGTGAAGTGTCTGTTTTAATTTGTTTGGAGAGCGTCAATGTGTATTGAGGTCGAGAGCAGTGTACACATCCGTTCAGTTCGAATGTCTATGGAGGAATGAGCACTCGCAACTAATTAGATATGGAAGAAATAAATATTCAAGTGAACCAAATGAAATAAATATGAAACATTAAAACATGACGTTCCACGAGAGAAAAAGCACATCACATGCCACAAATATGAAATAATACTAAGACGTAAATGAACAACATGTAATGAATGGACCACAAAACTATTTCTGTACCAAAGAACGAAACAAGTGTCAACTAAACGATTTTCATTGAATTAATCAAACACGCGAAACAAGAACCCAGGTGTCGTAGAAAAACATGATTTACAATCAATTGGATTTTGTTACTTCCTACGTAGTAAACTATGTATTTACTCTAAATAGATATTCTTTAACATCGTCCAGATAAGTTTTTTAATCACTTCCCACTTTTTACAGATTCACACATTTTACACATTTCTGTTTTGGTCCCTTAAAATATGTAAAAAAGGGGTTCTACTGTAATTAGTACACATGATAGTTGATACGACTTTAATTACACTACTATAATATATACAGCACAAGCATGTCTGTACACCTTCTAACTATACCTTGTTATCATCTCACACACACACACATTACATTGGTGCCAACCTCATTTCATTCATCTGCCTAATTATACCTCAGCAGTACTTCATCCTTTGACTTCAGACCAAATGCAACAGTGAAATGAGTATAATAATCAGTGACTGTTATGATGCATTTCTTACCATCATGGGTACTTGGTGTGATTGGACCACATAGGTCACTATGAACTCTTTCTAATGGCTTCGTTGCCCTTACCCTAGGTTGGTTATGAGATCCTACTGTTTGTTTACCTTCGATACAAATACCACACAGATCCTTATTTCCCTCTTCTATTTTTGCAATATCACTTACTACCTTTAACAACTTACATAGGTTGTGATTACCAATATGACCTAGTCTTGCATGCCAGAATTTAGCATTACTCACTACTGCACATGCACTAACTTCACTGACAGACTTTTCTAAAGTTACAGCTATTTTATACAAATTTCCTTCTCTGTTTCCTATTCCAACAACACTCTGACCCCTCATAATAGTACACTTACCATTTTAAACCCTTTGCTTTCTAATTGAGTAACTGATATTAGGTTATACTTAAGGTTTTCTACCAATAACACATTCTTGATCTCAAGTTTCCTGAGCTTTCCATTTACTGAAGTTTCTGCCAACACATCACCTATTTCCTTTGCCATTAGAAATACTTTTAATTTAGCAACTCCAATTGACACTGGCTCTTCCAATTTTCTTTGATTTACTACAGAAATATCATCCCTCACGAGATGATCAGTTGCCCCCGAATCTAGAACACAAACACCATTTTCACCTTTACTATCTTGTATAATGCAACACTCATTCGCTGACACCAGAAAACTATACATGGGTACTTCTTCCTTGTTATTTTCATCTTGAACAAGGTGTGCATTCCCCTGTGAGTTTCCACTTCCTTTTGTTCCTCTATCTGTACTTTGTCCTCTTCCTTGCTATCCTCCTCCTGGCTTCCAGCACTCGTGTATCTAATGCCCTAGAACTCCGCAGTTGTGGCACTATAAAAGGAACTTGGTCCGTTGATTGGTGTCACCAGATAATCCACTGCTTCCTAGCCTAGCTGCAGTCTCCGGCACCCACCTGGTTCCCGAGAATGCCATGGGTTGAAAATCCTGATGAGTCTTGCTTCCTTTTCTCTCTTTATGAGCTGTTTCTTCATCTTCAATCCTCTGTCTGACAAATTCCACAGACAACTTATCAGCTACAAGTGTATGTAGTCCTGACACCACTCCTTACAACTTTTCAGGCATTATTAAAAATAACTTTATTACCATTCCTTCTTCATCCAACAACTCACCTGCAGTCTTCAATTCCCAAACAAGTTTGTCAAACTTGAGACAGTACTCACTAAACGTTTCAACAGCTGATCTATACTTCATAGTATGCATTTTCTTATTCAACACCATTTTGCTAGTTGCCCCTTTCTTTTCAAATCTCTTCTGCAGACTGTTCCATACCTCATATGCACTATATTTACCTTTTACATGTTTCTAGTTGGCTATCGTGAGTTCACTGGCCAATGGAATTTTTGCACCTTTTATCTGTGCGCTTGATTGCTAATAATGCCGTCTCCTTTGTGACTTTAACATCCTGACTATGTCCTACCACTACAGTAAGTGGTACTTTGCATTCCATCAGTGGCTTTCCCAAATGATCCAGCACTTCCTTCTCATCCAAAAATACCTCCATTCTGAACTTCCAATAATCGTAATTATCTCTATCAAATAGCTGTATTCTGAATCTGTCTTCTTCCATTCCGACAAATGTGATAACCTCAAAATGTGGTGAACTAACCATACTTAATTCTTAAATACGATTATTCCACTACCTGTTACCGACTGGGCCCATAACCTGTTAGTAGACCAGCTACTATGGGTAACAGGATAGTGTAAATAAAGTTTGGAGACAGGATGTATTCTTCATAATATATAATACAACATCAAAGCACAGACCTACATGTTAACTCATTCCCGCCGTTATGCCGCCCACTCACTCAGCTAAACAAAAAAAAAAAACACATAGGACAATCTAACAAAAACTCAGTATTGCCATATACTGGAAAATAATGCGCATTTATAAAATAGGTATTAAAGTACAATAAATGATAACCTGTTATTTATTCAACATAACACATTTAGTAAGTCAAATGTCAGTGTTTATATTTACATGTACCAGAAGGATACGTAATCGGTAACCACAGTAGAACTTTAACAGGGCTTCAGAAAAGTCTGAAGTAACCATGAATGGCCTATATATCACACATTATATCATATAATGATGAGTTGGTTCTAGTTACTGGTTTTAAGTTTCGCCAGTCCTTGACGTTAAGAACTAGGGCTGAAAATTTGTGTCATAATCTTATGACAAAAGCAGTAAAGACACTGTGTTGTTACACAAAGAAGTACGTACATGACGTGAGAAATTAATTACCTACCACCAGTTCCTATTAATACTAATTAGTCATATATTTACATTATCAATATTCTATGATTACAGTAAAATTGCATTAATATCTAATTCTGTATATCTCCAATGTTAGCAGAAAAAAAGTGTCCATAGATGTGGTATATCGATATTATGTGCAACATGCACAAAATAACTCAGGATTTGGACAAGACTGTGATGGTAAAGGAAAATGGAGTACTCTCAGTGATGAACTGGAGGTATGCCATATAACAACAAGCTTTTAAATGTAACTTGGCACCATGTCTCTGGTGTCATTGAACATAAATAATTATCTTCGAAGTTGCGCTATGTATGCTTATGTTAAAATTATAAACACTTTGCTGGAGTTTATGTGCAAGTAGCAAAATGTTATTTTTTAAATTGTGTCAATGCTGCTGCGCCGTGGTGATTAGTGTGAGGAGTTACCACCTGCAATGCTATCAAGTTTTCACTTCTTGCCGCTCAGTGTCCGAATTCCCGTCTCCTTGCATTTCCCCACCCTTGCTTCCCCTCCTGAAGCATCACACATTAATTGTATTGGGGGTCATTCAGTCAGCTGGCATGTGAGCTGTGACCCAACCTTCACTTCTACCACTGCGACTTGAGGGCTCCACACCGAGGTCTCCGACCGAACCAATTGGCAGCATGGAAATAGACTTCTTATAGCAAAAAGTAATAGTCACAGTGCATGAGACTTATTTTCTATATTAAATTTGTAATTATTTCTTTAATGTAACAGTTCAGTGACAGTGAATGAAGATGGGAAGAAACAGAGAGTTGTGGGTGGCATAATAATTTTGGGCTTAGCTTTGATTTGTTTACTTGTTTGTTTTTACGTAATGTAGTGGGTGCATTGTAACGATCCGTATCTGCTTGTTAGTATGTGATTTTCTCATGTATTTGATATAGTTTTTGCTAGATTGCCATGCGTATTTGTTGGCTGCAAATATGTAGTTTGTGTGTGTTATCATTGCCCCTTTCGGCTCGCCTGGCCGATGTGTTTGCTGAAGGTAGCCTGTCCACAGCTCGCCGCACACTGATTGGTAGTAGGTTTTTAAACTTGTGCTCATCTAATTTTTACAACCAGGTGCTATGAACGGCCTGCACATTATATTGGGCGCCACCTGGTCGAAATATATATTTTAAATTATCATTTTAATTCAGCATTTTAAAGTGTTTTTAAAGCACCACCCTTTGACAGGCCAAAGTGGTCACGGTTGTGCTTATTGATTTTAATTCTAGTGTTTTGCAAAGCCGCAGTTTTCTAAAATGTTATATGGTTTGTTTGAATGTTTTCATGTAATGTTAAAGCGCCTAAAATTCAATTCACCGACATTGAAACTTCATGCTCCCCAATTGTATTGTAGATCCACTACTGGATTGTGAATTGTGGTAACTTGTGAAGCACTATTTGCTTCTAACAGAGTGTCTAGCCAAACGGCAATGTTAGCCATAACTTGAGGTATTGATTAATGTACTGCCCTAAGTGACGTGATAATTTTCAGGCTCATTAAGAACGGCCCTAACATTCAACAATAGGTCTTATTATCAAATTAATTTTGCCACTGGACAAGATTCTAAATAATGGCAGTTGCCTTGATGTGCTAATTGAGTGAAAAGAATGGAAAAAGTTATATCAACTTTTTTTATCATGATATATTTTGCTTATGTGACAATATCCCCAGACCAAATCATTTAAATAAAAAAATTAGGTTTTTTTTTAACTTTACTATATTTAATAAATATAAAAATGGCACATGTACAGTGGTGTTGATGTTGCATTAAGGTTCAGCATACATAGTGAGGGAAACACTGTTGAAACTTGTGCTAAAATTTACTGTACTTCTTGTTCCAGTCAAAACAAGTGCACCAAGAGCACATATGCACCAAGCCATCAGCTTAATGCACCATCCCTCATTCACAGAGGGAACGAGAAGCCAAGGAGGTGAGTAGAAAAACAGTTGGAAGTATCTGGTTTAAATATGTACTTTACTACATAGTTTATTTTTGCTATTAATGTAATTATTTCTGTTATTGGAATTCATTTGGTAGGGAAGGATTAAATGTTGTACAATATAAATTGTGCAGTGTCTTCAGCTTCCCATACAAGCCACTTTCTCTCACAAGTAAAGTGTGTTCTAATCTTGGTGATTTATCAAACTTCTGTTTGAAACCCATACTTTTTTCCTGCATTATATTTTTTCACTTTGTATAACTCAGTACAAAGAAAACCATGCTTGTGACCATCATTTGACTGTGGATGTAATGTTTCAGAATATATACCTATATGTTGTTGAGGGTATAGTGGTATACATTCTGTTTGACAACACATCTGTTTGGGGTGTCACAAGTGATGACATCTGAACCCAACCCCCTCCCCCACCCAATCTTTATAGTCCTTTCTGTAGGGCTGGAAAGCATTGGTGCTCATTTGTTTGTTTCTCGTCTTCTTTTGTTTTGTTTAGTTTGGTAAAGCTCGTACTGATTCGCTTTGTGGAATTATATTTATGTTTTAAATATATGTTGACAGCAGCTATTCTTGGCTTGCTTTCGTGTATGTTTTTAATATCATCCCGTGTGTTTTTCTTGGCAACATGGTGTACGTCCAAATTAATGTTTCTATAAATTTAATGAGCTATACCTTTGTATCATCATCTTCAACACCTCTGCTCAAAAAAAATTTTATTCATCGTTCATTTTATCAGTATATTTGCAATACAAATGCAAATGTTATAAAAATTTTAATTAGTGAAAAGTTGCTACAGTTTTGTTTTCTGAAGTGGTGATGGGTTTGGAAGAACAAGGTGAAATGGATATACCGTTGATGCGTGATGCCCCAGCTGTCTCTGAGAATACTACATCAATCGGCACATGTTTTTTTGGATGCTAGGCCGGGTGCGTCCAGTATACAGGGCTGGCCAGTTAGCTTTGCGGCAGAGCACAAAGTTAGGTTCTGGTAGTGAGATTTTGCTTTTCAAGTTGCATGCTGCTGCGGGTATACGTAGGCGTCGCAACTCAACTGTGCTAGCATGTGGCAGAGACTTAACAGTGGTCCATGTAAAAGTGGTAGGTACTTGAGTGTTGTTGGCTGTGGTTTGTGTGATATGGTGTCGGGGGCAGAGCAACAACGTTGATTTGAAAGTAAACAATGGGTATTGTTGGCGGCTGTTCTGACTGGCTGAGGAACTCTCTGACCCAGGGGTGAACTTCTCTGTTGCCACGAACTGGGGCCGTAAACAACTCCCTTGGAATGGCTGGTGTCACAGGTACTGATAGCTGATGAAAGGCATGTGCCTGTTCTTGTGGTGCTAGACTGTCGATGAAGACTACAAGGGGGGGAGGGGGGGGGGTCAGCTCTTGTAAGTGCCCGGAGGCAATCAGTGTTTGTTTTACTTTCTCCGTGATACCACTGCTTTTGGAGAAAGGCATCTAGATACACACAAAAGACATGCTCACGTCCGTCAGGAGAAAAGCAGGGAATGTGTTCCTACGCAGTGTATCTGTCTCATCTTTCCAGTCCAGGGAACAACCCCTCCGGCACTGAAAGTGCAGTGGAAAAGAAGACAAATACCAAAATGACAAGCTTGATTGGGAGACTTGCCATTCTCCTACCGGGGTATGCAGAAAAGCTGACCGGTTTGAGAGTGCATGTGGGGGGTAAGAATACTACATGTGTTGGATTGATTGAGTTAAATTCCTGAAATAACCTGTGTTTACCTCAGGGAGGTGGTCAACTGGGGGATGGGTACTACGAACTCAAGAGTTGGGTAAAACACTATGTTTATTTCATGTGAGATGAAATAGACATGTGATGCCACACTATCTCCTGCATATATGAGAGCTGTTAGGGAAGCTATCCTACATAAAGCGGGTAGAGGTGACCCGAAACTAGGCTGACTGGGATGGGATAGATTAGCGCTGTGAAAACAACTTGAACAGAATCTGACTCCCTTTCACATTGTTGCCCAGAGGGGGCCACAGTGTCTAAGAGGTGTAGAGGACTAGGCTGGTTCTTCGGCACGGTGCTTAGATTACTAAGTAGGGCATGGAAGGAATGATCTTGGTTAAAGGTCAAAGAAAGAGGTCTCTTTGGCACTGAAAGTGCGGTGAAAGGGAAGGTAGGCTGGAGAGATTGGAAGCGAAGGTTTAGATGAGACAAGTAAGGTTAGTCAGTTCCTCGACGGCTAGCGCGGTGAGGGAATTAACACTGGAGTCAAATCTTGATGCTCCTTTTATACTAAACCGGGCGGCTGCCTCAGCCCTCGTTGGCTGGTGTCTTGAGGGTGAGAGGTTGCACTGAATGGGGGGGTGGCGAAAAGCATAGCTCTCTGGCGTGATGTCACCGGCCGGCTTGGAGAAAGATGGAAGACAGTGGCGAGACACACTTCAAGAGCCATCTAGCGAAGTGCATTTGGCACATAACTTCATTGGGCCAGTGAATAATACAATACTGCTGAGCAGGAACATCTATTCTTGCTAGGGTAAACAGTACAAGCTGGGGGTGATGTCACAGCTAACAATGACAGACTCCATTGTCTCAGATGCAACGCGTGCTATGCTGATGAACTGAAGTCGTTTAGTAACCATTGTTGCCAACGTATCATGTGTCACCGTATTAACCAGAAAATAATGTGATGGTTTTTACCAAATTTGCTGTAACGGAAAGAGGGTGTCGCATTTCGCAAGCTTACATCTACCAGATCAGAGAATATTGTTTGTAAACAATTTGAACACACAAATAATAATAGGTCAGATGTTGGCAAAGTCATGGCACAAGCTAAGCAGCGGAACAGGAATCAACAGCACTAGTAGTCTACTGACCGTGTTGACGAGTTCTTGATTTTTTTCTCTTGTCTGCTGATTGTCGAGTGGCATGTGCTTCTACAATCTGTCTGTGGGGGTGTGTTTTGTTGACATAGTGTGTCTAATATGTACTTGTTTTTGTTGTGGAGTCGAGAGTACAATATCACTATAAATGTAAATTCTTTTTTTTAAATTGCGAATTGGATACGTTCAAAAAGCAGGGCACGGCTCAAAAAACAATGTCAAAAGGGTTGTGGCTCAGCTATGATGCCAACTTAAAATTATGTTTGGCAAATTATGCTGTGCAAAGGAACAACTGTCAAGCTGCTCAGCAGAAGTATAGTGTGACTGAAAGTAAGTTGCGTAATTGGAGAGTGGATTTGAATTATCTAAAAGAAGCAAATAGCTCACGGAATACATTCAGAGGGCCAAAGAAAGGCAGTTTCAGTGAAGTAGAGCAATGAGTTGTAAACTTCATCATCAAAGGAAAAAGAAACGAGTGGGTGCCGATTTCACGAGATGTGGCAAGATGCAAGTGACTGTGACGAAAACAGCAGCAGTGGCGGTACCGGTAGCAGCATCACACTCAGTGATGATGAATGACATGAATGCACTGTTACTTACCATCACCACCACATACCGTAATACTATGCAGTATTAATGTAATGTAAATACATTAAAGCACCATGCTAAAGAACATTTCATTATAACAAACAACTGTTTTGGTCCCGACAAAAGCCTATGCAATACAATGGATTTTTGTTTCTTTTTAACTAGTAATGGCGAGTTTGATTTTTACAACTTCGAGTTGAATCAAGTGGAGTTTCAAGTTGTATGAAACTCGAGTTGAGTCAAGTTGAGTTTCAATTTGCATGAAAGTTGAGTCAAGTCAAGTCGTGTTCAATATAAAAAATGTCTAATTAGACTCGAGTTTGCATCATAAATGTAAATGTGTACTTATGTACATGGGTATAACACCCGCCCCTTATACCTTCCTGCCCCTTGTATTGTCACAGTTCGCCAAGGAAATAGTTTGGAACTATTTTCTATCAATAAGAATAATTCTTTGTCAGGTTGAGTGATTCACATCACTACTTTTTTTCTCTTGCTGACAAGTGAATAACTATAGTAGGAATGGTAATATCAGCCACGTAATGCTGATAGAAAAAAAGATAACTGTTAGAAGGGTGGAGTAGGAGGGTAGCTTACAGGTTGGTC
This sequence comes from Dryococelus australis, assembly GCA_029891345.1. Lineage (NCBI taxonomy): Eukaryota > Metazoa > Arthropoda > Insecta > Phasmatodea > Phasmatidae > Dryococelus > Dryococelus australis. The sequence continues at coordinate 58,587,371 of CM056994.1, read as the reverse complement.
CATCAGCATGCCGCTGGGTGAGTAGACAAGCAGTCCACATTTAAAGTTTTTGCTACCCAATCGTTGTTTTTTTTAAACACGTGTTTTCAAAACAGTAATTAGATGAGAAAAGTAATGACAAGTTTACCGTTATGAATATTGAGAGTCCTATGGTTGTATGTATTTGTGTCATGCTGAGACTGTACTTGTTAACCTTGACAAGGGTCTTATTCTCTGATGTTGCCCAGCATGGCGGCAAGGAGGAAGCATTTTGTTGGGAAGCAAAATGGCTCAAATAATAAACACCTACCGGATTTTATCACAGATGAGCATCACAAACATCATCCGAGTGTCGAGGCATGTAGCCAGATTACTGTTTTTATTCCGGCGCAACTTTAGTTGTTTAGTAACGTAAAATTATTGATTCACGAGAGACAAAAGTTAATTGTTAGGTGCAAATATTTGTTTATAACCTAAAAGCACCATGACTTGACTTGCATGTTCAGTACCTCAACATATGTTGTAAAAAAACTTGAGTTACGAGTTGATCTTACTCAACTCGACTTGATTTTTCGAGACTCAACCCATCACTAATTATAACTCATTTTTATGTTACGACGTCTGGCATATTAATAAAATATTCACCTTAACGAGCACTTATGACTCAATTCCATACTAATGTCATAAATTCAGATCTTTTTCCTCTTTAAGATAACCAAACTTTTTGTAAAATATTTCAATGTTTGCAAAAAAAAATGTGTTGTGGCCGCACCATAGCTATCCCACAGATGTGAACGTAACTGAGATGATAGAACCATCGCAAACTTGTCACAAAATGACGTCTCAGTACATGAAACACTTGAGGTGCGGCAAGTGTGCTAACTATGTCTATGTGACTTTTGTTTATGAGCGGCACGAGGGTTATGTTGTTTTCGAATGTGAATTCATTACAGCACCTCCAGCGTGCCATTTAAACTGATTCAGTATGCTGTGAAATTTAATAAAAGCTGAGTGAAATATTATTTTGCAATGCCATACGTGTTATGTTGCTTTTTTTATGCTAATAAATAATTTTCTATTCAAGATAAATCATCTTCAAGATTCGTAGTCAAAAAATCTTGTGAATGTTTTTGGTAAAAAAATTACTCTTCTGTGGTTTATAACTGTTGCATAACCTGAAATACACTTATCAGTAGATGTTTATAGATAGGCCTACTGTATTGTAGTAGAATATAGTTATGCTCCTGAAATTGGAAACCATATACAAGCTGAAATGTATGGTGTAAATTATAATAAACATCCAAGAAGTAATTAAATTATCAGTACACTCAATGTTTACGAGCGACAGGCCTATATTGCAATATAATTACAAAAATAAATAAAAATTATTTTATAAAATATTAAATACCATAGTGTAGTAACGTGGCTTGGTTGCTAGCGAGGTGCGGAGTACACCGAATTTGAGAGAAACCTTGATTCATGGCAAGAAACTCAGAAAGATGTTACACTTGTACCAAGGGCGCCAGCTCATCTACGGCATGGGTGAGCACGTGGAGACTGTATCTGAGGGAAGTAGCAGTTCGACAGCCATGTGTTGGTCCCCTCGCAGCACATTTTAAGAAAAATAAGTTAGGATAAAGTTCAGTTTACACACCTACACAATTCATAGTTGAGCATGTGGGTTTTCTGGAGCGGGCCAGATCCCAAAGGTACATTAAGTTCTAACACAATAAAATAAGATGAGGTCCATCTAAAACTGTATATTGACAGAACGAGATTACAACTACACGACAATACACTGTGTCCCTCGAATGAAAGAGGCATGGCATACCAGGCCTGCCATAGTCCGACACTGTGAAAAGCACTGTTAAGTGAGAATGAAAATTAAAGGTATTAAAATCTCTGGGGCTACGAGTCTTATGTAGATGAGAGTGTGAGCACGGGGGAACACAAAAGTTACGAAAAGGTTCCGGTAGAAATAATTTACTATTGCAGATAAGTATCTATACAAAAGAAGGTTGAAGTCCCCCGCGACGCATAGCACGTACACCCTCCTTGGCCCACTGGTCTGGACTGATGAGGGTGGCTCAGAGATTCCATTACCTAACGGAGATTTCCTGCCAACACCGGGAGGGAAATACGAAATACATACATTTGAACAAGTATACACAATAGAACACTCAAAAGCATACAAGATCAGGAGGAATTAAGAAGTAATTCCAACGTAAGAAATAATTTAAATAAGGTCTGTAGCCTCTTATTGCTGTGTGTGTCAGAAAAATATAAATTACGTGGAAAAGCCTGGATGGGCTTGCAAAGCATATGGAAAATAATTGTAAATTACAAGAAAACATCAGCATGCCGCTGATGTTTTCTTGTAATCCCACTTAAAAAGTTTTCCTGTTTAATAAGTTGAATAATTGTGCACCTTGTCTATCTGCTTATGTGTAATTTGACCCTTTTAAGATGATTTCCTGGTTAATAAGCATTATTTTTTCAGTCCTTTCAGAAACTTATTAGCAGAGTTTTACTGAATATAAAATTAGAAATATTAATTTAATATTAAGCTGGAGAATTTGAATTTGGGTATGTGGCATGGTGAACGCCAGAACTGCCGAGATCATTTACGTTACACATGACACAAACACTGGAAAATTATATTATGATTTTAGAGCATCTCAAGCCATTGGTTAGTAGCATTATGTGAACCACATGGCTTTGCACTCTGAATTTCATTACACTTCATTTATGGGGACCACAAGCTAGATAACACTTTCCCTTTTATATTTGAGACTCTGCTTTCAAGGGAACAGATTACTTTAGCACTGTAAACACACTGGGCTGAGTTTACTTGTTACATGGGTCATTCAGGTCACTGGATGGATTGCTGATTCGTTCGTGCATGAACGACTTGATTGATTTGTTTGTACACTGAATGCAGGATCGTGCATGGTTGATGCATAAGCAGAGCAGTAGTAGGCTGCATCCCAAGCAGGACAGACTGTGATGGCGACGTCAGTAGTTAATACAATAATGACAAGTTGTGTAGTCATAAATGTCATATACACCTCACTCAAAATTCCTGTGTAGGTGCTTTCACTACAAAGAACTTCACTATAAAAAACAAGCAAAATTTCAGGTCCCTTCAAGTTTGTTATAGTGAAATTTTACTGTAATACCATAGTGAGAAAATTAAAAATAGTTCATACAAAATATTATGTTCTAACAGGTTCAAATTTTTGCTGTTCATCAAGGTCAGTTATTCAGATTTAATATTTTGTAATTGGTTTTAATGTAATATTTCCAGTGCCATGTAAAACCATTTTCTGGACACTTAAGAGTGTTGGGGGTAACATTATTTTCTGGTAAATACGTTAATGTATAAGGCTAATAACATCTTTAGATACAGATAGTACTGTAAACCTATTGTATATTTGTTTTAAAAATTATTCACTCAAAACACATATTTAGAATGTGATGCGGATCTGCCTTACAGTGCAGGTACTTAGTTACAGCATGTAAATTCTGTACTTTGAATCAGTGCAATGTAATCAGTTATCAGAAAGATAAATTGAGAAATAAATATTGTAATCCCCACCTCTTAGTAAATACTATAACTTTCATGTACCTCTGTCTTAACAAAATCCTTAACATCTCTTCAAGTTTTTCATTATGTACTTTAACAAAGCACACTATCAAATAGACACAAAATATAAAACTAGACTTGTGTAGTACCATCAGTGGTACTGCAATGTAACATCAAAATTTTTTCTTCCTGCACTATTAAAAATTACACGAGTGGACTACAAAATGAAATTAAAGCTTTATTAAATTCCTTAATGAACAAAAAACAAATACAGTACATATGAAAAAAGCTTTCCCAAGTTTAATTTTAGGTATAGTTATTTTTGTAATATGATGAACTTAAATTTTTGGTTTAGTATGACTTTCAGCAATCAAATATCTTATTTGAATTCAATTTAATTTTGATTTTTATTTATTGGATCTTATATGTTAACAATTATTGTGAATTAGAAATGTGTAAATGTTCATGTTCTGACCTGATGAATCTTCTTGATTTACAGGCTAAACACGCACCCAGCACAAGTTAACTTTGTCACCAAATCGTGGAGGTATGGTAAGGTGTTGCGAAACAGGTTAACCATTTCAAGAACATTGATGATGATCATTGTGTAACACTTGTATCTTTGAAATGTATTAATTTTCAGAAATTGTTACATCAAAGTTTTCACAAAAAGCTTTTTCAGATTATCAGTTGATTTCTTTCAAATATTTATTTGTGGAAATTTTTTCATCACTGTTTTCAAATAAAATATTTTTCAGAATATGAATTGAAGTATTTCTTAATAAGCGTACATAATTCTCCTCTATTGCAAAATTTCTGGATGAACTGAAGCATGCATGGAGGCTACTGTAATAGGAGCATGCCTAGTGCAGATCTCACGTAAAACTAAAATCATACAGAAAGGATCCTGACACTTCACAACTCTGTCCCTGCACTATGCTTGCAAGCAGTATGTACATGACAAAAACCCTCATATTTTGTAAGAACTGCAGGTTTACCACACACATGCTTTTCAAATGCACCAGTGTCATTGGTTGTGTGCAATTCTACAAATAAGTTTCCTTTAAAAAATTTTAATTCTTTAAGAACTTTTAACAAACTATTTGCCAATCACAAATCAGCTAACTAGAAGAACAATACCACTCCCTCTTGCTTCCTGTCATAGAGAAATTACCTTATACATATTGGTACCTCCAGAGAACAGTATTGTAACTCCAAAAGCCACATTTTTATGTTAATTACTGCACATTATTTACAATACAACTATCTTTTATTTGTAACAAGGTTACACCTAAAGTACCAATGTTTTAAACATTTATTTGGGTTGATTCAGCATGACAATTTGCTGGACTATGGCGTTATGTCCATGTGACTATTACTCTTGAAAAACCACATATTTTGAGTTTGTGTTGTATAGGATCTTCACTGTAACATTTTTGAAAGCCCTGCTTAAGATCTACTTGCATGTACATTGTGTATTCTTCTGCCTTATGTAAGATTAACATTGTCGTCAGCCTCATAACTTTATTCATGCATCGGTCAAGTGAAACAGTGAAATTACTGAAAAGTAAATGTTTTACAAATCTGCTCATTTTTACTCCTCGATTCAAAAAAAAAAAAAAGTTATCAGAAATGTTTACTTAACACTTTTTATTCAACGTTAAGATATGGAACTACTTCCCATCCATCATTACCAACTTTACTGGGTGCATGTCACTCAGTACGCTCGTTAAAATTTATGCCAGGCAGGAGCAGTGGCATTTGTCTAAGGTTGATTTCAAAAGTGCTCACTTTATCGTGAACAGCCTTTAACACTGCTGTGCTGAGGTAACAATAAATGTCACCGGCTCTACGTCTTGGTTTTCAGAGATGAAGCACAGAGTACAGGACAGCCATAGCTGCAGTGAAGAGTACACCAAAGTTTTGAGACTGGGTATAGGTGGGAAAAGACAGGAGGGAGTAAGACACCAGTAAAGTAGGTGTGATTCAATCAGAAAATCAACCGCCAAATGGAAAACATACAAAAATGGCAAAGCCAAACCCAAAACTGTCAGGTGATCAAATGGGATAAGCCAGTCTTGCATAGATAACGTGTAAAATGAGAACTACTGTGAAATATCAAGTTTTGGCTAAAATCTAGTATCTTCCAAAGTTTTATGGCAGAAACTAGTCGCACCACCAGAAATAACCCAAGTCATCCCTGCTTTTGCCAACACCGAAATGCCAGAGGCAGAGTGACCGTGGTAGGGGTATTTAAACTTTACGTTCATTGCCATAGATTCTAGAGAAAACAGACTTTCTAGATGCTGATAAACTCTGGAAGTAGGCCTCGTTACGATTACATGGCAACTATTGTACATTTAGTGATGGTACACTGAAGTCTTATGAACAGTGGTTAGCAGACAAGCCTAGCGGCCAAGAGGCAAACGAGGTTGAGGCCAGGAATTTAAAATGTGGCGGAGGGGTTATCTTATGTTTAAGCTAGGTTTGTGTCTGGATTTGATGATGTACAGTATTGGTGAACTGGTACCCAGCATCACAGTTCTGGTTGTGAGATGCTGCCACGTGCTGTAACTAACGTCTCCTGTAAATTTACATTTACCGTAGCTATGGCTTGTTTGGTGTCCACTCTGTGGCCGTTCATGCTCTGAGAGTGTTGATAGGCCAATGTACTCTGCATCATAGTGAATGTACTGTAGCTGGTGGATTAGATTTTCTGCCGCACAGTTGTAGCTGCCTTGGATAGGATGTCTAAGTTGGTGAACCTGCTCTTGAAGGAGGTGGGAGATTGGTGCATAACACAAGAGCTGCAACGTGCGCTATTGCAAGGATGACATCCCTGGGGGTGGTGATATGATGAGATGTTCTGTTGTACAGTGACCACATCAAACCGTTTTTAGCATATTAAGGCCCTCTCCAGGGTCTTACAAATCTACCCAACTTCTCTAACCACAGAAAACCCACCACACCTGTCCTATACTTGCTCCTGAAAATCCACAAACAGCAATGGCCACTTCCAGGATGCCCCAATGTATCAGGATGCTGCAGCCATATGTAATGGAACGTGGTACTTGTGGATGCTCCCCATTGTACATCAAAGATATGGGCCACTTGATAGAACACCTAATAAATCTGGACATGATCCCTCAAGACTCTTACCTAGTCACTGTAGATGTCACTTCGTGTTACACTAGTATTCCCCACTCATCATGACTGTCTGCAATAGAAATGTATCTTAACCAAAGATCTTCCAATGGCAAACCTTCCACAGCATGTCTGGTCGAACCGGCAAGACGTACACTATACAACAAACAGTTCCAGATTCCAAAACAAGCATTACTTCCAAATTAAAGAACCAGCCATGGGCACTAGCGTGGCTCCCCCATACTCCACAGTCTGTTTACAGGTAAACTGAAGCTAAACTTTCTGAGCCACCAGCCAATTCAACCACACTACTGGATGTGTCATATGTAGGAATGGTCGATTACTCAAAAGTTATGATTTCAATTCAATTTCATAAAAAATGTATATTTCGTAGATCATTTTATTAAGATTCAAAAAATTCTAACTTTGGTTAGGTTGATAGCATGGTGATGATTTTCCTTAAAGCATTCTGTTTCCTTTTTTGACAAGCGTTAAAGATAATTGACTATAATTTGTTCAAAATTTTTAATGGTTAAATAGATAACTGCTGGAAACATTCTTTATTTGTGAACATAGAAATTACAATTTTATGTATCAGACTAAACTCATTTACTTACAATAAAGTATAATAGCAAACTGCCAAAAACGTTCATTATTAACCATTGAAAAAATTGCTTGGTTACGTGTCAAATTGCTGTACACTTGGTTGCTTACAGTAAAATATAAATGTAAATGCCTCCACTGACATTGCATTTTTTCAACAAACGGTTAACAGGGTCATAATGTAAACGTTAAAGATATATGACGTATGCCCTACCAACGCAAAAAGTGAAGTTCTGCTTCTTATTCTTAACATTGTAGATGGCCTTGGAAAAATCTTGCAGCGAGAAAAGTTTTACACTCCACCTACAAGAGGGAGTCAATAACAGCGTTCGTTCAGACAATAAATTAAGGTCTATTTGTGATGAAAAAGATTGTGTGTAGAACGAGTCCATAGTAAAATGGTTAATGGCGATATGTGCCACTTATACTACTAATACACAATGATTATGACTCATCGCTCTTTACATGAACTATACCCTTACTTCAACCTACGTAAGAGTTGTCTACTTCAACCACCCACATGAGAGTTGTGCACTCAATACTTTACACATACGTTCTCGGCCGCTTAAATATCCCGAGTGGTCGAGCACGTAGTTATAAAGTTATGCAACCAGCGGGCACGCCACTTCACCCCTCCCCCTCCTGTGCTGAGAGGCTACAAGCTGTCAGTCACTTCGGGCACGGCCGAGCACTGTCGAAGATACACGAACCAAGGAATGCTGATAAGAGGGTTCTTCCCACCTTCCACGCCAGCCTCCATGGGAGTACGACCTTCCCCGCACCCCGCTGTGGCAGCCTAGACTTCGCACTGTATAAGTCCGTGCACAGCGAGGCTCCAGTCAGTCATTCGTATTCTTCTCATGAGTTCACCCAGAGCACTCCTTAGTGCTAGGGCCTCCAGCAAAACCTAGTCTTCTGTAGCCATCTGCGGTGACATCAGTCTTCCATCACCAACGAACACGAATATATCTTGCTACTTAAACTTTAACTACTTTTTACTCCTACAGACACCCACATTAGACAGCTTTAGTTGAGTGGTTAAATATTCAGTTTTCTAGAACTTTCCCTCCAGCTTAGAACCAGGTCCCCTACACCTGGCTACCGTAGTTTTCCTTCAGTACTCAGTCTGCTCGGTAGGAGATAGCACGAGTCACTATATTTATAGAGTCCTCAATAAATACAGTTTGTTCTCGATTCTAACGCTTTCATTTCTAGAGTACGTCTACTTCTCTCCCTAGAAATTGGCTGCACTGTGCCCTATCGACAAAAACCAGTACTTTTATAATCCGAACTGGCTTGACTGTGGTCCCCCTCTGGGGACCTCTAGTCTGGAACACTCCCATTAGATGGCCGCCTGTGGCTTCCTGTTACCCTCCGAGCACCAAGGTGCTGGGAGGAAGGAACAGAGGAGCCACGGCCACTAGGAAAACCTTCTACAAAGGAGAGACATCAAACCTGACCTGTATCACCTACTAGAGCACCTAGGTGCTGGGGGCGGTATGGCCTGTGTGTTGCGGCCTGGCCTTGGCTGGATACTCACATCCAGTAGTAGTATTGGTGGCCCACACGGCTCAACGTCTCTGATCCGCCCACAGACGTGGGGGGTCAGTGGAGACTCTTACCTCGATTGTACCGCGAATCAGCTACTGGATCTACACTATCATAGAGTATAGTTTCTCGTCTAAAGTGCACACTGTATCTTGTTCAGCAGCGACTTAACTCTGTGATTTACAAGATAAGACATGAATGCGTAGGGAATAACAGATTGCTCATCTAGCTGCCCAACAGCAGAGTACCTTAGCCCCTCCTACACAGGAGAGATAGGTGGAACGGGATCACGCCGCCTCACTGAGATTACAGGCAGTCTCGACTGTCCACGCGGTATGTTATATTCATTTTCCACCGCCCGTCCGCACCAGTCCCTACTATCACCCGGTAGTGAGGGGTTTAGTCGACCAGACGGAAGGTAGGTATGGTCTAGCCAATCCGAATTTCTGGACTCAAGAATCAGCGTACGGGAACTTGAAGTACAATGTAACTTAACTCAAGAATTGTAACAAGTCTCACGCAGCCAGTTTTTCCACGTTAGCTCCTGACCGAAGACCTTCCGACTAAGTCGGGTTACTAATACCTCCCGTCAGCTATCTATAACCGTGCACTTATTCTAGCACATCAAATCTCTAAGACCGTGCCACACAGTCAATAGCCGGGCACGCATCAAGCGATATTCTGGCGACCAACATGGGGCGTCAGACTATTAACTGTATGCAGCAAACGACCAAGACCAACCAGGGTCCAGAGAACTAAAGGCCAACCCAGATAAATCAACCAGACTTCGCGGAGTCCACAAAACACCCCGTGGCGCCCATAGCCATTATCATGTCGGCTTCAGAAATCAACGCCGCCACTGGCAAACACCAGGACACTGAAACGGACATACCCAACACTCAGTGCAGCCATGGCAACTGTCCAGACAGTGGCTCACTACAGATTGAATGTACATACTGTGCCAAGACATTTCATTATATATGCCTTGGCTGGCCTGATGAGGCCCGTGACACAGAAGGGTTGGAGTGTAGGTGTGTAGCCTTCCGTCAACAACCAACAAGCTTCTGCAATGAAATCACTCATCCCGGCCGAGGCATTAATTGTATAAGGTGCATGTCATGCAGAGAACTCTATGATCACCTATGCATAGGATGGCCAGATGAACACGTCTCTATGCCAGGGATGGCCTACCAATGCGAGAGGTGCCGACGCAAGCATACCTCTCACTCCCGCAGGTCAAAGCCGTCCCCAATTTACATACAACCGGGGACAGCACCCAGCCATCCAGTAACTGGGAGAGACGACATCCAGATTACGGATTTCGCAGGTCGACCCCATGAGGATCCAGTAGCCTTTACAAATGAATGTGAAAAAGAATTTAAGGAAATGGCCCTCCCTGCCAAACAATGGGTCGACAGGGCCCAATTACATTTAAAGGCCTAGCCCTCACCTGGTGGGAACGATACAGCAAGTTCCTGACAGACTGGAAACAGTTCAGTAACAGGCTCGCTGCTGAATTCACTGGCAAGGAAATGTTAGCCTGACTGACAACTCAATTCTGTAGCCAGACTCGGGTACACAACGATGAAGCTGAAATCGTCATGTGGCGGAAGGAACAGATGTTTCAACACTTGTTCCCCGGAGTCGACAAAGCTACCACCGTTTGTTCCATTAGTCGGATGTTACTACGTAGCCTGAGGAACATCCTCCTTACGGCTAAACCCACCACCTTGGATGAGGTAGTCGATTGAGCCCGAGAAGCAGGGCAAAATTTTGCAACACAAGTAAGTCTCGAAAAACCCATATCGGCCAAGGTCCCTGAGGTACGAGCTCCACCAGTCGCATCACTTGAAGGTGCACCAGCTCCAACCACTAGCATGGCATTCATACCAAAATGCTGGTTCTGCCCAGAGCACCACTAGAATAAGGACTGCCCCGGAAACCAGAGGGGTCTGCCATTCCACCCAACAAGATTAATTGAACGCCAGCAACTATACCATTAAGACCAACTGAAAAACCGACTCCCAATAGCAAGATGGGAAACGTCGCAGCCGGGGTGCGAAGCAAACCACCACCACCACCACCGAACACCAAGAGCCCACAATCATCCAGGGTTTAAATGAGAAACCATCAGTCCCCATAGCCCCTCATATAGAAGTCGAAATAAACAGGAACAGAATGCTGCATCTTGACTCTGCAGCAACAGAGAACGTTATCCAAAGAAACCTGACTGCCGAACAACTAGCGGACATGCACCCCCAACGAAAAATAGTGTCAATGCCCCAACGTGATACTGCTCTCCAGGTCGACTGCCAAATTACCCTACAGGTAAATCTGCATCGCCTCTCGGAGTCTACCCAATTTATAGTATCGTGCAATTTCTGAAGCAGTGATACTTGGTTGCCCATGGCTACAGCAACAACAGTGCATCATAGACCATGGGCAGCGCCGCGTATACATGGGTGAGAAGGATAGGATCACCGTAAATTGGGACTACAATCTGGACAAAATTTATTAGGATTTTCAGCAGAGGTGTGATTTTTTTTTAAAAACATAATTGTTGCAATATGTTATGATTCATCACTATAAGAGCAAACATCCGTTAATATAATTCTTCATGAAAATAGTAGTTCACTTATGGTATTTATTCCTCCCACTCTTTCTCTCTCTATCTCCTGCACACTATCGTTCATTGTCTACGCTTGTAATTTTATTCTGTCTCCATAGTTAAAAGTAACATTGTTTAAAATTTCTATGCTGCACTGGAAATTATGAGTTCAGAAAATACAAAAGAAAGTGATAATGTGGTCTCAGGGAACCCATTTCCAGGGAACAAAAGAATCCCACATCCTTTTGTGTTCAGTGTGAAAAAAATTTGGCATTCTTTTGACCTCTTATGTTTGCAGACAAAAAAATTAAACCTTTACACATGTTTCAACTTTAAAAACGACGAATACTATCATTTTTTTTATAGGGAATGAGAAAACAAAAAAAAAGGCATTGGTTTTAAACGAGTATATTAATAATGGTTTTAATATAAACCACAGTTGTGCATTCCAAAAGTATTGCTATAGTGAATGTGTTTTTATAGTCCATATAGTGCAGTTCCACTATACTCTGTAAAACTAGAATCCACTGAAACTTTTCACAGGCTGTCAATAATCAGAAAAAGTTTAATGTTTTTAACTCAACATCCTAAGGAAAAAATTAATATAATTTTGTAAGTGTACGGCAGCATCAATTTATTAAACACTAAAGACAGTAAGCTAGGAACTATGTACAAACAAAATAATTTATGGCATTTTACAAATTGCACTGCCAATAAAATTTACGCTACAAGCAGTGACAAGTTGATTAGCTGCATTATAAAAATTTGTGTTTGACACTACAGCAATGAATAAATATTACATAAATAAAGTATTAAAAATCATTATGATTTAGTTGCAAAATTAGTTTTGCAAATTTATATGCAACGTAAGCGATGCATCAATCACCGATTTCTTTAGGCACAATTTTAGTTGATGGCAAAGCATCATGTAGACCCATATTCCTGCATCCATTTTTCATATTTGTTAAGATCCTCTTTCGACACACTTTTGTTGCACTTCTCAAGCGCATCATCAAAGTCCTGTACTGTCACTGGCAAGTCGAGCTCTTCCTTTGGAAGCTGCCTGATCTGGTCTGGTCGCAATCCAGCGATCTTGCGACGCATCGACATCATTGACGCATCCCTGTAAAGTCACAAAACAAACATAGTCAATCAAGTGGGTACCAACAAGATAATTACAAGTGTCATAAAAATTTTGCTATGAGAAAACAAAAATAAAATCAACTATATGTAGAACTCCTTTTACACCATGTTAAAGGGTTAAATTACTTCCAAGTTTAAGTTTTGTTGTACCAAAAAAATAGGACTTGTGCTTATATATTTTTAATTTTACACCATCATTATTAAGAACATGCAGAAACAAAAATCACTAATGTATAATTACTTACAAAATATTTTGTATTCTTTGCAACTAATTGGTTGTTTAAAAAAATATTTTTAACAGTTCTCAGTATACAAGTATAAATCTAAAACAAGTTTCAAAATGGAAATATTGTATTTATACTCCGTTTCACATAACTTAGGTAAATTTTGAGTTCTCAAAAAGAAGCGCAACATGATATGGCCCTCTGCCACAGCTGTTCTGTCGGTGAAGAAAACTAACTTTGTAAACAAACTACGAATCCAATGGCAAGCATTGAAAGACTGACGACTTCTGTTCAGTACTTAGGCTACTGTAATTGGTTGCCATTCCCAACTGTTTTATATTTGTTATGATCACATAACATATTAGTTAGGGTTCTGTTTGTTTTATTGGTGGGGTGGGGAACTATAGTTTAACGTCTTTCACGAGAAGTGATTGTTTTGCGGTTCTTCTTATGATAGAGTGGCATTTAGAAATTACATTGTTTTGATGATGCAGTGGAAAATTTTGTTTGTATAGAAATAGCATTCAATGTGATAAATGTGCCGCTGTTCATACCGATACTAGAAATACTCAACACATAAATATCATTGAATTTTTTATATAATGAACTATGCTAAAAGGGCATTTATTTAGGTCACGTACATTTGAAAACCTCCCACAAGAACAAAATGCAATAATTAGGTCACTGGTAATACCCATGTACAAAATGCACAATGTAAACATGTTAAGCAAATTTAATTTCCACGTAAAAATATTACAAATTCAAAAAATAAATTAGGGTAAAACAAGGTTTATTTAAAGTCCAAATAAATTTCAAATATTCTAACAACAATTTAAGAAAACATTATTTATAAAATACACAAATTTACTGTTCACTTCGTAATGCCTAAAACACGTGCCGAACTTTGGATAATTAGTTCACTGAAATCGCTTCTCTGCCACTGATACAAAATAACTTATTTCCTGACTTATACAATTAACAAAGCACTTGAGCTATTTCTTGAAACCAACAAATTTAAAATTCACAACATAAATACTTTTTCGCTCACGCTTTGCGATGGTCACAAAAAATGGCAGATCATAGCACACAACAAACCCTTTTACAAAGCGGCAGAGACATGTCCAAAATTAATTTCACTGAGGAGAATGTTCTAACAAGGCACCTACGATGAACTACACTTAATGAAATACGTAAATACAAAAATTATTAACTGCACACATATATAGATATAGAGAAAAATTATGACGGAAGAGAGCTGAATGGCAATGGCATTTCACTGGGCGGGTGGAGACCATTCACGTAACCATAATGTCCACATGCTCTACCGCAATATTTCTAAATGTTTTTAAAGTCCTTGCTCTATAACTCAGAAAAATTGTACATTAGTCTATGAGCGTAACTTTAACCATAAATGTTGTAACTGTCATTAAATTTCTACATTATAATTTTTAATGCCAAGTACAATTTTTCTTCTACAATCATTGCAAAGACCGCTAACATAATAACATGCATCCTGCAATTACCATCAGCTGACACAGTACTTTGCAAATAGGGCATTTACTGTTTACATGCTATGTAGGTTGTTCACAACATCTGTCAAATTTTACTGAAGTTATATGAAACGGACTATACTTGAATCCAAACTGCACCACTTTTTCCAAAAATATTTTTGAAAAACAAGGATGCAACTTAGAATTAAGTGAACTTGCCGAATTCTTTGGCCTAAAAAATTTTTTTGTGCAACTGTTGTTACGTCTTAAACATGGCTATTTCTGTAGCTAAAATACTTAATATTTATTTTTTATTTCTTATCAATTGTATACTACGGTAACAGCAGTGAATTTCATTTATAGTTATTTTTGTTTTGGTTCAGGTTATTTTTTAGTCAGAAAACTAATAATAAAATAATTATTTTTTAATTATTTTTTTTCCTAACCATTGAAATTTTGTTTTGTGCATGTAGGCCATTAGCGAAGGCATGTTTTTTGCCTGTTGCCATGATAAATAATAGTGACACAGCTCTCTTGTGATTGGTACAATTTCTGAGTACATTTTAAGTAAATTCTTTGAACAGAGGTTTAGCCATCTTGATCTTTCCTTTGACAGGATACAGAACCTGTGGGTTTGGCCTGGTAGGCATTTTGCTTAAACTTTATTTCAATTTCACGAGTACGCATTGATATACAGGCCATCCCGACGTGGAAGAAGATGCAACGTGATTTATAATAAGAATAAAGCCTGTACTGTCCACACACCCATCTTGATAAAGGTTTTAATGTGTGCTACTATACTTACACTAAGTGCAGTATGAACTTACTGATGCACGTTAGGCCCAAGAGCTTACATCGGGAAGTTTCAAGCATATGTTCAGGCATTTAGAAGGATGCCAGCCACGCCCCAGCAACTTCAAGATCTTCCAGATTTAACTACAATTTACAATTACGATAATCTACTCTAAATTAGCGAGCACACAGACAAATCTATTATGCTAACTTAGACTTTCTCTTTTTGCCATTTATTTTTGCACAACTGAATTATTGCTAGTAACATGAATACCCTGATATAAAGAATTGAATGCTTGAACTGAAGCTAGTTTGAACTGGAATTATTTAATTACAATTTTAGTTTTAAAGAATAATAATTTTTTTTGCACAAAAACTGCATTTAAATTAAGGACTGAACAACTGTCATGAGAGAGGCTAGTTTTAGTATGGGCCACATATGCCAAAACACAAAACAGTCTAATTTCACCCAAAAGTTATTTCATTCTATAAAATTCATATTTCTTTTAATTTTTATAAATGATACTCCATACTAATTTTTAGTGTCAAAGATGAAGTTTTGTAAATTAAATATATATAATTGTTTCCAGAGTCTGTGTGGTCCAATAATTGTGTAGTAATTCTGAAGTCATGTTTCTTTTTATAGTTTTTATGGTCCATTAGCCTGGCGGCATATACTTTAGCTGGTAAGAAAGGTAAAATTGTTTTCTGAGCCCGTTGTCGCTTATCCTGAGTGACAGCCACTCAGTGAAAGTAAACAGCTAACCATGTTATTTTTCTGCCGCCATTTAGGATCACCTGTCTGTAGTATCAGGTGGGGAAGTGAGCACGTTTGATGCCCTAGTTACTTTTGTCTTTCAACCAATTTGTATCCTTCCACCGCTTGTTAATGTAAACCCTGACATGAGTAATAAACACAGTGTACAAATTCACCATACCCAAAACCAAAAGTCCGAGGCCACAATGAAATGTATTACTGGTTATTATGTCTGATGAAATAGCTTCAAAAAATGCTCACTTTACTGTGAATGGCCTATACTTACAAATGAGTGCAGTATAGGATAAAAAAAGTTTTTTTTTCTGTAGCTGCACAAGCTCATTTTCCATGTTTGAACAGTTGTAATGTCATTCCTTTCCATTGCTCATTTTCACCAGTCACTAGATTTATTATAACAAAAATTGACACTTTCTAACCATTTGTCGAAGGAACTTGGCAAAATCTTATAACCTATTTTCTCAGGCATAGCTGCAAATTAATCAATTTTGTGGTTGGAATTTCACCCCTTATCGTAAAATTTTAGATTGTCCAAAGATAGACGCAATCTGACTATTGTTTCCTGGCAAAACTTACGTATCACCTAAGTGACACAAATATTACTTTTGAAATGCAATGCTGCCCTCTCCTTCCTTGCTTATCTGTCACACTGTACATTCACAGTACATCACATATTTTTGCTGTCAAATTGTTAATTTGTTTAAAATTTGTACTTTGGCATAATTCTTTGTTTGATAACTTGGTAAAAAAAAAAAAAAAATGCACTGATGCATGCCACTCAACATACTAATTAACAACGATTACAACTCATCGCTAAATGTTCCTACTTCCATCACTGTAGGAGACAGAGAATTTTCTATATGAATTCTCGGCCACCTACTCCACTAGGCATCAGGAACTTATGAGCGGATTCCCTTTGCCTAAAGGTTGCACAACCGGGCAGGCAACCCCCCCCCCTCCCCTTTCCCCATGCCGAGAGCCAACAAAGCCGCCCACTACCAGGCAAGGCTGAACACTGCCAACGAGACACGAAGCAGAAATGCTGGCCAGAGTTTCTTAACTCTCATGCCAATCAGGGCAGGATGCTCGCCTTTCCCGCAGCCCACACCGGCAGCCTACAAGCTTCACCTATATAAGACCGGATGCTGCCAGTGGCTACTCACCATGTGTCGATATCCATCGAACACATACACATATACTTAACTTCACTTTGTCTCCTCCAGGCACCATTTTCTTAGCCAGTTTAACTTTAAATACTTTTGCATTAGTTTAGAACCAGTTACTTCCCTTTTTACTAGAACCAGGTCGCCTACACCTGGAACCGCAGTTACCTTCAGCTTTCCACAGTCTGACAGGAGGTAGCACAGGTCACGTGTTTATTGCATCTACAACAAACGCCCATTGTTCACTACCCTTCTGCTTTTCATTTACAGGGTACTTGTCTGTGTGACGGTCAGGGACAGAATATGACGTGCACCACCAAGAGGAACCCAGAGTACTGACATCCACATTAGACGGCTACCTGTTTCTTCCCAACCCCTGAGCACTAAGTCAGTGCTGGTAGAGAGAAACAGCAACGTCCCAACCACTAGAAACACCTTTGTGCAGGGAGGGGCTACAAGCTTAGGTTATCACTTTGAGCACTAAGTTAGTGCTCAAGTGATCTTAGCCTGGAGGTTGCCGCCCAACCCGGTGCGAACGCACAATCAGTAGAGGCTTGGTGGCCCACACGGCTCCACGTCCCTGATCAGCCCACATGCAGGGGAATCGGTGAGGAATTCCTATTGAGCTTGTGCCGGCAAGTCACTATTGGGTTACACTTTAATTACTGTTCCTGTTTAAGGGCACTGCGTAGGCTGTCAGACCAGGGTGCCCTATGCCTTACAAGGTGAGGAGTGGCAAGAGGCGTAGAGAGCAATACCTGGCTCATGCTGCTATCAAACCGTGGATAGTATTATCTCATCCTACGCAGGACAGGCAGGCGGAACGGAACCACACCGCTCAATTTAGACGACAAGCCTTCGGTACCAGTAATCTTCTTGTCACCGTGCAATTCACATTCACCCTTCGTGCCACTCGGTGGTAAGAGGGTTGCTAAACTGAACAGAGACTATATACGGTTGGGCAAACCCCAACTTCTGGAGCCGTGAAGCCTACGACTGGAATTGCCACTTCGGAGTAGACCAAGCTCGCAGCTATTGGGTGAAACCCTCGTCAACCGCAACACCCCAAACGATGGAATAAGTAAGAAATAGCCAACACCCCTCACCACGTACCGTAGAACCAGAGTAAACCACCCCGCTTTTGGTCTAGCGAAAACATCCTCGACATACGTGTCAGTCAGACTTAACCGGCATGCGCCAGCACACTAAAAATTACAGATCGACCTTGTTCCATTTTGTAACTGTTGATGCTCAATGTTTACTTAGAGCCATAATTTCGATGAAAACTTTACACACAAACAAATGAAAAACAGTGAGAATCGTTCAAAGTCCGTCAAGGTATTGGGGCTACAGGCTAGAGCAGAAACCAAAGCTGGGTGGAGTGAGGCAGTATTATCTTTTGTCGACTAAGCAAGGTCAAGACTTTGTTAGCGCCAGCTTCCAAAGCAAGGGGGAAACATTTAGGTAACATGTGAAATATGGTTTCCTCTCAGGTGAAGAACAAATAATATCCTCAATTCTGAAAAATAGCCCTAAATTTGTGCCAGTTGTCATGCAAATTCCTTAATAATCTAAAACATGAATGGATAAAGATACAGACTTAGTATTTTCATCTACACTATCCACCAAAAAGTAATTGGGCACCTGTCCACAATGTTTGCTCGGTGGTTGTCACCCCGTTATAATCTCGTAGGGCCACCTCTTGTGGCTATAACAGCAGCCACCCTGCCTGGCATGCTCTCTACGAGTGTTAACAGGACATCCACGGGGATTCGTCGCCATTCCTCTTGCAACCATTCCATGAGTTGAGCAATGGATTTTGGCCGCGCCTGACAAACTCTTATCGAGCCTATGCCGAAGGCTGTGAAACAACCCCACATCATTACTCCACCACCACCAACAAATTTCCTAGTTGGCACTATACACTCCGGCAGAAGCCGTTCCCTGGGTAGACACAACACCCATACACATCCATTAGACCGGAATAATATAAAACACGTCTCATCACTCCACAGAACCGATTTCCACTGCTCCAGTATCCAGTTGCGACGGTCCAAACACCTGAGTCGCAGAGCTTTATTGCTTGTCGTGATATAGGGTTTATGTGCAGCTATTCTTCCGAAATATCCAAGTCGGTGTGCCTCTGTACACAATGTTCCATTGGAGACAGATACTCCTGTTGCTGCATGAAACTCCTGTCGGATGGTAGCCATGGGTTGCACCCTAATTTTTTCAATTTCACGTTTCAGAGTTCTGCGATTTCTGCCAGTCAAGATTGAAGGTTGCTCAGAACGTGCAGCATTGGCACAATGCCCATTGACCTTCCACTTACGCAGGACAAATGCAACTGTTGCTTTGGGCCTGTTTACCTTCCGTGCAATCACCCGGCTACACATCCCACTGAGATAACAAACCCACACTCACGCCCTTATCGAAGTCCGATAGTTGTGTACCTCATGCCATCTCTTTGTCAACTGGTTCTACACTGTCAACTGATGTACTGAAATACCTATCTTCAAGGGTGCCCAATTACTTTTTGGTTGGTAGTGTACTTATTCAGCTAAATCAGCGTAATAAAAAATTATCAGAATTTTAATGAGATCTTTCATGATTTTCCGAATGCCTATGAGAAACATTTTGCTCAAATCGCTGCTAACACTGTAACAGCATACAGTCCTGATAAGGTTACTTAGCACCAACTGGTGGGAGGAGTGCCGCTGATAGACTATCCTCAAGCAGCCAAGAAGTTCTGTGCCTGGTATAATCATCTACCTTTGAAGATATTTGTTCAAATGATTAAGTTTTAAGAAAAATTATGACATACATTACCTGCATACATTCGTGATATCAGCTCCTGAGTAACCTTTTAACCTAGTTGCTATATCTTTAAGGTCGACGTCTGGATCCAACTTCACTTCCCGCAAGTTAATTCGAAGCAACGCTTCTCTGCCTTCACCTATTGCAAAAAATGAAATTACACACTGCATGAATGTACACTAACAAACTATTCAAAACACAAAATATAGTGTATGAGAAATTTGGTGGCTCTAATTTACTACCTTGTATGATTGTACTAGCACTAAGTGAAGTTAAAATTTGAAGTGCGACATTTGAATCTTTGATATCTCAATACTCTTTTAAGTGTTAGAATCAAAAAACAATGTGCAACACTAAGCAACCTTAATAATGTTTTTCTTTGATACAAATGCCACATGCTTCTTTTATAGTGTTTATTTCAAATTAAATGATAATTGTATACAGTAGAACCCAGATTAACAAAATTTCACAGTTCCTGAAAATCTTTTCTTTATTTTGCTGTTTCATTAAATTCAAATTTACATATTTTAACACCCCCAGCACCAACAAGTTGTCATCAAAAATGCACTTTTTCACGTTAAGACAGTGTTTCATCATTGATGGTTCAAAATAACACTTTTATATCAATTAAAGTAATTCACTGGGCAGATGTTCTGCAAATGAAATGGTACCCCACAGGACCATAAATGATCTGTAGTTAACGAAAATAAAGTTTAAACATTCAGCGCCGCTTAACTTTTAACAAGTGCGAAATCCATTTCCAAAGGCCTTTCTCTACAAAATTTGGACAATTTATTACCAAATTTTAATATATTTAAATACAAAGAAGTATCCTGAATAAAAATATATTAGAATAAGACCTTAAACCACCTCACGAGAAAAAATTTCAAATATTGTGCGCCACTTACATCATAATGAGTGCGAAATCCATTTCCGAAAATCTTTTTGTACAATAATTATATGATTTATAACTAAATACAAATTTATTTCAATAAGCAAAAGTCTTTTGGATATAAATATACATCCCACAATCCTCTTACCACCACAAAAATGTAAACATTGTGGCACATGCTACTGTGGATATATTTTTCTCCAGCAAACCTTTTTAACCAGTGCGAAGGCGAACTTTCTCACTAAAATGTTCCTTATGACGCTTTTTCTAGCAATGGTGATTGGACAACTTCAGTTCATTCCTACGCATAGCGTTGCATTGAGTCCTCGAAGTGTGCATTACTGTTATTATCCCACCACGTGATGGCATTGCACTGCTTACTGTTTAGGTTGGACGTTTTAGACAGAGTAGATGGTTTTATTCACCGGTCCACCATAATTATATGCATCTAGAACAGACCACTGCTAGATAGCCCCATTAGTAAGATTCTTCATTTGTTCTTTTTCGCTCTCCAGCCGGCCGGTGACGTCACACCAGAGCTATACTTTTTTCGCCACCTGCCACCCCCAGCTCTGCGACCACTCCTTGCCTACAAGACACCAGCCAACCAGCGCCAAGTAGCGGCCCGAGTTTAGTATACAAGCAGTCGCCGCTCGACTCCACACCAGTTCTCTTACTCCCACCGCACTAACCGCCAGGGAAGGATTAAACTGCTCAGCTATCAATTGTCCAGCACCCACTGCTCAGACATTGATCAGTCTTCGACATCTAGTCTTAGCCAGGGTTACTCAAGCTTATCCTCTCACACCCTCCTTCCTTCACTGCACCTTGGTGCCATAAGGAAACTCCTGTCCTTTACACCCCACCCGAGGGTTCTCCTGTCACATCCTGCTTAGTCCACCTAGCACTGTGCCAGTTACGCCATTCTGTCTACACTCTAGACACAAGCGGCCCCCCTCTGGGCAACAATAAGGATCAAGCGTTCGCTAGTTTTCTGTTCTCACGCTAGCCTACCCTACCCTTGTTGTCAGTTTAGAACTGGTCACCTTTACCAGCAGTTGCATAGCTAGCTTCCAGGCAGACTCTCATGCTGACATTAGGAGGTAGTACTCATCATGGGTTATCATCCTTATAAGGAGATAAAATGTGTGTTTTGCTGCAATCCTGAGTACCACACTTCCTGTAGACTAGCAGCTAGAGGTGGGATGAACCCGGATTTTGGAACCGAACCAAACTAGAACTTAACCTAGAATATTTTTATCGAACCAAACCTGAACCGAACCTTTAAATTTGTACACAAACCGAACTCAAACCGACCTATGCTATGGTTCGTCGAACTCGAACTATGCTATAGTTCGTCGAACTGAACTCACACCGAACTTCAAAAAATGTTTTATCCTCGCACATATGCCTTCATAGTTCAGCCCTAAATTGTTTAAGTATATAACAAAAAACAAATATGTAGACCCACCTTAAAAATACAGTGGATTATGGATGCTAAACAAATGAGTATGTGCACACACGCATATAAGCAAATTAAGTACTTAACATAAATTACAGTGGTCCCGTAAATCATTTCAGGAGTGCTGCCCACTCAAGTAATGAGAGTTTGTTACTGGACCTCTGGACTTGGCTATGAAGTGCAAAGTGAAAACAACATATATATACATACAACCTTCATAGTTCAGCCCATAGTTCGAATATAAAACACAAACAAACTAATACAACCACATTCACAATTTCATGTCTAACTGTTCAAACATGTGGGCCTAAAATAAACAGCATTATATATATATATATATATATATATATATATATATATATATATATAATATATATATATATAAATATATATATATATATATATATATATATATATATATATATATATATATATATATATATATATATATATATATATATTTATATAATTATAGAGAGAGAGAGAGAGAGAGAGAGAGAGAGACAGGAATGACAGTTCCACATCACTCTTGGGAGTGGTGTAGAACTGTCATTCCAAAGAAAGCTGGTTGGCTTCCGTAGTGCTGGCGATTCTGTATGGTGGTCTCTGGGTTGCTGCGCAACGCAACTCACTTGCACTATCTGCTGGTAGTAGTACTGTCTTCTCTCTTTCATGGACAGCTGACTGGGCGAGCAACCGGTTAAAGGCCTGGTGTCAGGTGTATACATGCCTCTTCTTTCTTACATAATATTGTGCCGCTTGCCCTAGCGCACCAGCCAATCAGCGATAGGCGCCGGTCCACGAGTAGTATAAAAGAAGAGGCAGCCCACATCTCTAGACCATTCTTCCTTCCCAGCACGTCACTTCAGAAGCGATCAGACTGAAACCAGTTTTTGCTTCCAGAATGCCCTGCTCAGATCCTATCATATTGTCAGTCTTCTTTTCCAGCACTTGTTGCTCAAAATTGATTCCCGCCTGAAGTCTAACATATGGTCGACGTTGAGCCCAACAAGCGTTGCTCAAGCCAACATTCACCATTTATGTTAGTTCTGTATTGCTGCCGTCATTCCGAGCACCTCGCTTCTCGGAACACACCCTCTTGCAGACGGTAAACATCAGCAGAGCGTGCGGTAGGTTAGGAGCTACCTGCTACGTACCCCGCAAACCTAAACCTCCCTGTCATCACTTGTGATTGCAGTGGATCCTATCCCAGTCTTTTTAAAGGCTATCCTGTCACACTCACGCTTAGTTTCCAAAGCCAAGTACCTACAATACAGTGACGTTGTTCATACAATACGTGCACAGCAATGCAAGAAGTTAGCCAGTAATTGCTACGCACCCCTTTTGAGTCTGACACTTCTGCCGGCCAACCTAAAAGATAGCTTTCACGGGTTGATGCTCGTGATGCTAACCCAGAGCTAGAGCACTATTATCATAGTTTTATTTTCGAAAATAAAACGTGAGTGAACTTTAACCTTCAGTCCACTTCCTAATAAACGTTGTACCTTGCAGTTATTCTTGCCACGTACTGACAGGTATTCACGGGAGATTTACTCATCGTACAGCACACATATTTTGGTTTACAGAACACACACAAATATCGGCCATCCCTTGCCAACAATCATGGATTGTGGGGAACGGACGAGCCGCCAAAGATACACTGTCTGTGAAGCTGCACACTACGTTTGGCCATTACTTCTCCCCGGAGCAGCTCCATGGGGGACCTCTAATCCCCAAGGTTACCAGGCCACCTGTGGTGAAAGACGTAACTTCACACAAGCAAGTACCTGTACGTGCAAAGCAGCTTGGTGGGGTAATTTCCAACTTCCTGATGCATTTTGCCAAAAGGGTGAGGACTGAAGAAAAATGTTACGGAGGTTCTATTTGCATCAGGCTGGGCGCATTAATATCAGCCCTCTATAGTCAAACAGTTAGCTAGCCTTCAGCCTGGGGAACAGGCGCAAGCTCTTCACCGACTGCAAGAGCCAAGAGAAGTTCCAGTGCCCAGCCATCTGTTCTCGCCACCTGTATGCTCTGGACCAGCAGCGTATTCTGACTGTCTAGTGGTGTGTCAGAGGAAGCCTGAACTGCCACAGACACCGGCCATAACTCACTTGACACCGACGGTACTTCTACCTCCTCCAGTACACCGACTACAGGAAACACTGATCACTCCACCAACACCACTCACACCTGCACCACAGAGAGCTCCTGCCTTGTTAAAACGTTGCCCAAGTGACCTTCCATCTGCCATACCTGCCTAATGCTACTTGCCTTAATAAGCCAAGATTTAGTGCCCTGCCGAATAGCCACATTGCCAGTTCTGTATAATGGCAAAGCCCCAGTATCCCGGCAGAACTGAACCCTTGCACAGAAGAGACTGGCTATCTCCTTGAACAAAGAGCCCGCTGATCTCCAAGGTATTTTAACACTATCCAGCCCATCATGCATCAGTGTTTATTAGTTAAACCTTATTGACAGATAATGTACAGCTCTTACTATACTCAACATAAAGTTTTATAAGGTTAGAAGTTGTATTTTATTTATGTACATGTCAGTAACCTCATCTACAGAAATCTTGTATGTATGGAAATATTTTAGCAGTCCCCTGAATAACGATACAAAAAGAGTCAACTGTAACTAGCGTCGGATCTCTACCGTTCTGTACACCATGGTGCACAGAAAGGGTGGCCGTCCAATATTGGCATGAGTTTACAGAAGCTTAACCTACGCTGAGCCAGGTGAAAGTGACCTGGTTTTAAACTAACAATGCCAAGGTACATGAGCGTAATGAGTAACGAAACTATAACTGGTATTACTCCTACTAGTGTTTGCCTAGAAGGGGCCGCAGTGTCTAGGTGTGTAGACGATGTTGGCGATGGTTGGGTCTTCGGCACAGTATACGGTGAAGATAGGCTGGTAGAGGCTATCCCCAGCAACGAGTTGCAGTGGAGACCAAGGAGTTGGCGGTTCCTTCCGCAGGAATGTGGTGAAGGAAAGGCAAGTTAGAGCGAACGAGCAGACTGGTCAAGTTCTCCAGCAGAGACTGCGGTGGAGAAGACTGGTCACAAGCGGGCAAGCAATACGCTATTTATACTCTGGCTGGAGATACTCCTTCAGTCAGCTGGATAGGGGTGGTCAATGGAGAGGGAGTAGCTGTAGCACAGCTTCCTCATGGTGTGACATCACCGACCAGCTTGGAGAATCTATATGCAGCAGAACGTACTGGTAGAGCAACCTGGCTGTGTGTAGTGGTACTGAAAGACCTTGGATGTATAGTTGGTGGCTTGACCAGTGAACAGTACAATCTTCGGCTGGAGTGCCCGTTCCATGAGCCATGGTAGACAGTAAAATCTTCTGCTGGAACGCCCGTCCACGAGCCGTGGTAGACAGTACAATCTTACGTCTCATGATGCATGGTAACAATGAAAAATCCGTAGAAATAGAGCGGCAAGGCTTGCTCACTGATGAGGCAAAGTCATTAAATCCTTGTTGAAAACATGTCATGCATCAACATCTATCTTTTAAGGTGATTAACAATATTTCACTTTAAAAAAATAAAATTTTTGAAACAGCAATGAATAGTGACTAAAATCTTTTCTTTACAAGTTTCTATATTAATAATTCAAAATCACACTCTGAGATTTTTCCATAAAAATTTACTTGTGCTTGCCTGATAGTGGTGTCACTCTCAGGCACGCTGCTTGAGCATTATTTGGCGCCAAAGAGGTTTGTACATGCACTCTAATGATATCAGCTCATTCAGAAAACTTATGTACATTGAAATAAATTAATAATACGCAAGTATTTTAATGAACAATCCTCTGATCTCCCCAGAAGAAGTCACTGAAAACTAACTTCGCACACAGTAAAACTGAAGCACCACTCAATGCTAATAAAAAATTTTGGCAACAAGGGGTGGTCTACATGCGTGATTTGGAAACAACGTAAGGAGTCTCCCTAGTTAAATACTGTACTCCCTGTAAATTCAGTGTTGGCACATATACACGTATATCCGTATTTATCTTCCTATTGTTACACATATAATTTAATAATGAATATAATTGTTACACATACAAATTCAGCTTCCTGGAAATGCATATTGCAGCCCTGGGACGGCTCATCAGAATACTTCCTTAAAACCAGATGTGACCTTGAGGCATTAAAAATATTTTCTAGGGATTCCACTCAAGGTGCCTGCTTACCTGGCACTTTACTGTATTGCATTTTACAGCAAAAACTCAACGTTGAGAGCCCTTTTATTCAGACCACCTCTCTTATTAAGATCTGTTTTGAGGAGCCATAAAAAATTGTAGTTAAAAAATTGAAATTTTGAGTTAAATGGGTTGAAAAATAAATTTGTTGCAATTTTTTCGTTACTGGACATTGTGTTTCCCTTGGTGAGCACTATACTGCAAGCAGCAACATATCCAGAAATATGTACGATCCCCTTATTGAAATTAATTAATATTTTATTAAAATATATCTTTACTTTAGAAATTATTGAACCCCGACAATTTTTTACTCTTTGGGGTCAAAGTTTATCAATGTACCATATTAAATCGCACCCTTTTTTCCCCAAAATTAAGGAAAAGATTTCTGGGGTGCGCGCTATACACGGAAAAAAAAAAGAGCAAGGGGGAGTGGTAACCATAAATTGTCCCAGGATGTTGAGAGAAGTGGCGGGACTGTCTGTTGCCATCTCTCGCTTTTACATCACTCCCCTCCCTTCTCTCTCAGCAACCCTTCAGTTACATGTAGGTCGCAAGGCCGCTCCTCCCCCCAATATCAACTAATGGCATCCTGTCACGCCGCAAACCACAGCTGCCATGCCTCAAACAAGAGCTGCCATGTGTGTATGGACCCCTCCCTCTTGTAATAACACCCAGAGGTCGATAATTCCACCATCCCTCTTTGTTTCCATGGCAGAGGTTAGCGAGTCATGTTCCGGGGGAGGGGGGGCGAGACCTTTTTTTTTAATATAAGGGGAGTGCAACATTCTAGCACTGCAAAAAAGGGCAGTCACTTTTAAAAGGAGAAAGGGGAAAAAATAAGAACGAAGCCGGAAATGTTAAGTAGTAGGAGCGCAACGGTTCCGGAATTTTTTTTTTTTCGCTTTTTACACCCTAAGTTATTTAATTAAAGTACTTTCCAAACATATCACAATCACCACACGTTGATATAAAAAAGAATAATTTGTTCCATACCTACTAACAAGGCGCCACAAATATTTCTTGCAATTTTATATTTAAAAAAATTTTCCCTTGAAATTGTCGCAAAAATCATGGTGCGTGCTATACACAAGTAAATACAAGTAAAATTTTACCATACGAATCAATTCACAGGAACCATTTAACTGTATTTAACAAATATAATTTGCAATTGTGCTACTAAATGTGCAAAAATGGTCTACGTAGAATTTTAATGCAATCTTTGTGTACATGGAAGATAGCAGTGAGTCAAAATTGGTCCAAATTAAAATTTTAATTTCTTTAAAGTTACTGCCATTTCCCTGAGAACCTTGACAGGTCATAATTTTGAGATTTGACTGTAAATCAATTCTCACCAGAACTAATGCACAAAGAAAAATTAAAATACACATAATAAACGTGTAGTAATAAAAACACAAGAATTTTGTGTGGTTTACCATTCGGAAGAGGAATATATATTCGTTTTTCTAATCGCCTTCGTAGGGCCTCATCAATGTCCCATGGAAAATTGGTTGCTGCTAATACCATAACAATTTTCCCAGGATCTTCACTGTAAGAAAAAAAATAGCACATTAAAATTTTTCAGCTACGGTCTGAAGCACTACTAATGGTTGCACAATTAATTAAACCTCATAATGCTAAGTACAACATAAAATAATATTTATTAAATATATGGTTTTTTTTTTTTCATCTTTTAACACACACAATTCTATATGTGAAACATTTAAGGCACAGCCAATAAACCATTTTGCTGTCTTTCTCAATCCCATACTTTATTTCAAAATGAATGGTGTACAAACATGCCCTAAATAGAAACATTAGTCTGCCATAAGAATTTACAGTGATACACATGTATATTAAAAAATTTGTGAAAGAGTCTCCAAACTCTCACTTGCAAAGGAAGTGCATTGAGTCTTTATTGTAATATCCTAGGAAAGCTGCCCCCGATCATGAAATTATGATTATCATAATATTTCCACTTTTCGCTATTCAAAGTTTGAAATGGCATCTTGATCCTTGTCAGAAAATTATACGGGGCAATCAAGAGATAATGTGTTGTCGAAAGCTGCCTTCCAGATTGATAAGATTAATTTCAATATGGCGGATGGGAAGCATTGTGACTGTATTGATTGCAAACAGGTACAAATTTTATGCAGCCATCATTATACATATCATAAAAAACATTACCTTAACATTTGGAACATTATCAAAGGCAGCTAATTATAACAATACATATTTGGGCATCTATTTGATGGATTATTGTTATATCCCCATTCTGTATACACTCCCACATATTTTTGCAAATGTAAAAATCGCCAAGAGATTACGTTGTATAGCTGTGAACAGCTATAATGTTATGTTATGTTTTCAGGACGGTATGTCTTATTAATCAGACTATTAGATAGAACTGCTAGGTAACAAATTCTTTACATTTTATAAACACATGAAACAACACATTCTATTAAATCTAATAATGCCTTCAACTGCTAACCCGTGTGTATTGCACATCAACCATTCATTCTATCATAATTTGTTTCCCTTTGCCAATAACCACATGAAGAGATCATATAGTGGCACATGCTAGTAAATTTAACTCCAAATATTCCTCGTTACGCATTGTTAAATGGAACAGGTTTGTCTCCTAGAAGACAATGTATATAAATAATACATATTTCTGGTATAACTAACCACTGAAAAAATTGAGTTTTGATGAATATGCAGCTGTAATTTCATCATATACTATTGTAGACATAGTGAATGTTCACATTGCTTGCCTGAATACATTGACAGGAAGGAAAAAAAGTTGTGGTGGGGTGCTCACCAAAACCAAGCAAAGCAGAGGGAGTGTAGTATCATAACAATCATGTACATAGAATACCTTTTAAATCATTGGTTCCTATCAGTAGTAATTTGTCGGGATCAATATTGAAACTTACTGAGAGACTACCAGAGTTACCAAATTTACTCAACTATATAATGGCCTCAGAAATAAGGTGAACACATTTTCTCTTTGGGCTAAAAAGAATGAATTCCCCATTACGATTTTTATATTGGTAAATACATATGTAAGTAAAATGAAACTTCCGGCAAAATTTTGTGCAGTTGTACAGTACACTAGGCCTACATCTTGAACACATTGAAACACAAAATCCTTGGTTCTCTCTTAATTTTTTTACCACACGTAATCTTCAAATTTTTTACAAACATTTATTTTACGATATGTATAGCATATTAAAAATAATATGCTAGAAAAAAGAAGTAGTTACTACAGTAAAAAAATAAACTCAAACTATCAGTTACTATACGACAAAAAAAAATATTAAAATTAAATTCTTTAGTATGCAAAAATATTACAGTCCTTCAATTCTGAAGCAAAGACTGGAATAACAGTCTCATATCCCGCTAAATACAGAACATGTGAGTATACATTTTTAAATTCCGAGAAGTACTAAAAAACATCACTTAATATAATGTTCACCTGTTGGAACTGATGCCATCCATCTGAACCAGTAGTTCAGATTTCACCCTTCTTGATGCTTCGTGTTCAGACTCTGAACCTCTTCTCGAACACAACGAGTCTATCTCATCTATAAATATTGTACTAGGAGCATAAAACCTCGCCTGCAAAATACACAAACACCTTTTTGCAAACTGACAAACTTAAGTCATAAAACAAACTATCCTAGTATGAATGCCTGTGGATAAAACAGACCCGCATGGACTGGGCTACAGTTATTTTTCATTAAACAAGAATGTTAACAAGGCTGGTGTCAGTTTCTTTAAACAAAAACATACCATTTAAAGAATGGCTGGTAATGTCAAAATATCTACAAATATTTAGAATTTTGCATGACTTCATCTCAACAGAAAGGTGAGATCTCATTTTGTATAAGTACTATGTGTCAAATCCATTATTGAATCCTTCATGATCCCCTAAAACCACAAACCCAAATCAGAATGAAAGTTAAAAGAAACTGGTCTTTTTAAATTAATATGTTACAAGTTAACAGTCAATTCTCTCTCCAGTGAATAGAGGAGAAACAATTACAAACATCCCGGATGGAAAAAACAAACTGCTTGTTTCCTCATAAGATTCCATTTCCATAGTGTAGATGCACAATGTCATATATTTATTAATAAGCGACTACTGCTCTCAGTGCAACTACACCACTAGCAGTTGTCAACTGAGTTGAGTCACCACCACCACCTACAAGATTGTTGTACCTACCAAGCCGGGGCAGACGTCCCAATAATAGAATTTATTTTCACCATGCAAGAGGTCCAGGCTATTACAACAGTGTGCCGGAGGATGCTGCCACAAGTATAATGCCTAGATCCCACAACTCTCCACTATGTCGCTCACACCAAGAATCTAGGCACTGAGCACCAATCCAGAACACTTCACCGCTACCTCAACGGGGCCGAAGATCCTCTCCCACCGTCTACCAAGGAAGCACCAGCGGCGTCATCAGCTCCACACACTGATACACATCGGTCCCTTATGGACATGGACAACCGAGAGTAGAGCTAGCTCAGAGGAGTAATCTGAAGTTCACATGCACCAGTAACTGCCTACTCCCTTAGCTTTCTACAGGGTGCCTTCCCCTGTTTTACGCTTGGGTGTTTTTCC
Organism: Dryococelus australis; assembly: GCA_029891345.1. Lineage (NCBI taxonomy): Eukaryota > Metazoa > Arthropoda > Insecta > Phasmatodea > Phasmatidae > Dryococelus > Dryococelus australis. Next base: position 58,556,304 of record CM056994.1, on the reverse strand, counting down.
TTCCGCCAAGCCCATGTGGATAGGAGGTAGTACATCCACCATTTTTGTTTATTTTCCTTTACGGCAAAATAAACATTGACCTTACCTAACTTCTCTAGTAGCACTCCGACCTCCTACCCCTCACCATCATTGGATCTGATGGGGACAGCAGGAGACCAGGTTTGCTCTTTCTAAATCCACATTGACAACAGACAAAACATCCTTGGAAGGCCACTCATTCTCTGCCCCATGCAGTGAACGATACAACCACGACACTAGCATACCGTCCCCTGGAAAGTGGCTTGCCGGCTTGAAGTCGCCAACCGCCTCACCGCACACTCAGCAGTGCTGAGGAGGGGAACTTCTTCGGACCTGGGGGAGACCAGTGACCTTGGGACACTCACCAATATTGGAAGGGCCCCTCACTCCTTGCACCCAGGTGGAAGAAACGGTAGAGCCACAACACTAGGTACGCTCCTAGTGGAATCGGCTTTTCGGCTGGAGTGAACTCCTCTAATTGCACACTTCGCGGTGCAGAGTGAGGTTACACTCCGATGCAGGAGACACCAACCCCATTGGGACAACACTGTGCAGTTCCTGCAACCCATACTTTGCAGCTAGAGACTTTCACACCTCCGGTGGGGAAATCAAGATGAAGGTGTTGTGTTGGTGGTAGCAATCCGCACCTACACTTGCACTCCACCATGTCGACTGCCTAACTCCCAGGCCTGATCCTAGTTTACAGCCAGATGCCTTACACCCATAGGGGTGGTGTTCAGAAGAAGGCTAAAAAGGCAAGAACTATCTCTTAAGTTCCACAGGGGCTTAGCACCCTTCCCAGCGGGTTCAGACTACTGAGTCCATGTGAACAAGCTGCTTTACTGTGATGACTCACCATACCAGTACCATCTATCACGCCTACAGCATTGTTCGAGCCACCCACCCATATAGCAGAAGGATATGATCCAGTGGTGTAGGAGATCCTGTACGACGAGGGGTCCACCTACTCTCCGGCAGTACCTAGCAGCTCCACGCCAGTGGAAAACCCCAGTACCTAAAATGCACACCCCATGCTCCAGTCAAACACAGGACCGAGGGACCAACACTAGCGAAACCTCACACAGGCCAGATGCACCGTACCGCTCGCTTGAACTCCGTCCCACACCCTAAGCCTGCACCACGCAGAGTTTTATTACCAAGCCGGCAGCCTACTAGGCCAGTACTGTATCCCGGTCGGGCACAAGTGCCAAGAGACAACTAGCCACCCAAAGACGCGACTCGCCTAACGTTGAACAAGTCACCCAGGGACGCGAGCAGCCAATCAGCCAGGTCTGTCACGCGTCAAGCATATGCAGCAGCAATCTGCAAAGTTAATTCATTGGTAGCTTACCACAACTGATTATGGAAATGCCCTCTCAATGCAGAGAGGAGTGGAGAGTGTGCAGTGTTTATATTCCAGAAGTAATCAGTGTAGTGAGCGGCACAGTCAGTGAAGCGAGGCTCTGTCCAATGTACACCTACAACTGCTGAAAATAACCAAGAAGCAAATTTCCTACTGAAGTTATCAGGATGTGTGTAAGTACTGTAAGTGGATTTATCACGATAATATTTCAGTTAAGTGTTATTTACTGGCATCTAAAATGAATCCAAGATGATGGAGGACCCATCCTATGAATATCAATTGAGCAAAAAACTGGGAATTCAATCAATTGTATGAGAAATTTCATTCACATCCTGATAAAACTCCATTAGTATTTAAGAATTCCAGATGGAACATTTGAGTATTTCAACAAGTACTAGCTCAATGACAGCAGCTATCAAAGCAACCAAAGAGACACAGCAAACACAGTCCAGAACTGCTTGGCAAGGGAGACTACTACAGCAGACTGCAAAGACACAAGATCCATTGAGCCAACCTTCATACATGACTGGACTTCAACTTCCAGGCAACCACTTGGACTAATCAGGAGAAACATCAACTCCCAGGGATTAACCACAGGTTTACAGCAATGGATGTCAAAAAACCCACCCTACCACAACCATTAACCAAAAAGATGTAGCCCAACTATTCCCATTACTAATTGGAAGGCCAACATACAACTAACATATTCTACCCATTACCTAATGCAGCAAATTCTATATCAAATGTTTCGAGTACAAGACACCTAATAACAGCCAGTTATATTCCTAGCTATTCACAACATACATGCATAAGATGGAATAATAATATTTTCCAAACATGGTCTTTACGAAAATTTTATACGAGAAATAAAATAAATGCATAAAAATTCATACACGAACACATTACAGCATAATGTATAAGCAGACACCACAGTCAAAGAAAGTGTTCTCACCATTTCAAACAATAACCTGACTAGCTTCTCAGACTCTCCTCTGTACTTTGACGTGAGCGTGGTTGAGGAAACATTGAAGAACGTCGTACAGCATTCAGTGGCCACGGCTTTTGCGAGCATGGTTTTACCTGTGCCGGGAGGTCCCACCATCAGCACGCCTTTCCACGGCCTCCGAATACCCTGCAGAGACATACTACCGATCAACACAACACATTGCTTCTGTACCAACCAGCCTTTCCAGTTAACACAAATTAAAATATCAGGGTCCCGTCGCTGAAATTGTGAAGATTATTTGACACCACAAGATTCTGGATTAGAATCCTGGGTGAGTGTGTCTTTTCAAGATGTAAGTTTAGGTTGGTACTGTATGTAATCCATACCCTAATTATTAGTCCCAGAATAAAGCTGCAATTATAAAAATTAAAAATTCAAATAAAATGACACAGTACCTCAGTTGGCTTGGTACTTTAACCAGTACTACCACAAATATTTTATCCCATGCCTTACTGAGATGAGGCTTTTTCATGTCGATGGTGGAATGTAATACATACACACACTAACATCCATTTCCAACTCACTGCTTTACCATACACAGTGCCATCTCACCAGCTTGCGTTCCTCATACAGTGGTTAGGAATAACGGGCTACTAAGAAAGGAAGGAAGGAACGAAGGAAGGTAACTCAAACTGGTGCCAGCAATATTTTTCGTATGGTTTTCTACCATGGACAGAAACAGAGAATTTTATTTAGCTATACATGAAACCATGATGTCACTCAAGTATAGAATGCTTTCCAAAATATTTTTCTCAGCAGGAGCAGCATGCGTATGATGTATGCAAATTAATATTCTAAAATTAATGTTTTAAAATAATGTGTCAGCATTATAAATTAATTTTTTTGTATACAGTATTAACGTCACCTCACAAAGAATATCACTGAATAAAATGCACAGTGATAAAAATGAACAAATTTAGACATTAATGCACATAATGCTAAAAGTTAGACTCAAATACACAACCTGTTGATAATGATAGGTTAGAGAGAATCAAATATGTTTAGACTATATTTCTAGTAAACTATAACTCAATAGCAACTTTTCTTGTTAGAGTTTAGATCATCAATGTGATTTAAATGAGGGCTCATTAGTCAACACTCTAATGCCTTTCATTTCAATCAACTTGAACAGGGATTTCTCTCACAAAAATAGGACAGGAAAATAGCATTTTTAAATAATGGGAAATACCACAAGAAAAACACAACATTCAAGTTCAAAGTGGTACAAATTTATAACAGTATGTGAATAAGCTACTGACTGCCACAATTTCAGTATTTAGTTTTACCACATTTAAATACAATAAAAACTCTCTTTCTAAGAAAATAATGAGTATGTAATTGAGTAATGCATGTCTAGAAAATGCAACATTTAAAATTATAGCTTTTGTGGGGAGAAAATCATTAGGCTTATATATAAAACAACAGTATTCCAAATACAGTAGAAAAATATTTGTATGAAAGTGTTTGTGGTTCAAAAAAAACAATGTTAGGGCTGCATATAAGCAAACTTATAAAACAGCTTGTCATTAATTACCTTGAAGAAATCTGGCATCCACATGGGCAGAACTACAGCTTCCTCTAATAACCTCTTGGCTTCATGCAGGTCTGCTATGTCATCCCAGTGGATGTTGGGATTCTTCTGTACAATATCCCTCTCTGAAATTACATTGATGTTAACACCCTGAAATGTTCACATGAAATTTTTTAATGCACATATGCAAACCTAATCTGTAATGAAGGGCACCATGGTGTTACCACTGCTAGCACACCAGCACCACTCATCAAGGTGAGCTGGGTTTGATTCCCATCAGGGTCACAACAGAATATTTCACACATAGGAATTGCAGCAGACATTACATTGCAGTTGGCCAGCTGGTTGTCTCAGGCTATCCTCGCTTTCCCCTCCTTTCCAACTTAAAGGTCATTTCACATCACCCTCTAGATAAGACCATCTTCAAGCCCCTTCTGAAAACCCATATCTTACTGGGGGTTACCTCTGCCCTGAAGTGCAATCTCCATATACATAATCTGTGATGAAATCACATAGGCTGTTCACAGCAAAGTGAGAACTTTTTTGAGGCCCTAGTTACTCATTTCTTTCAGCCATCTTTTATCCTTCCACCACTTTTTAAAATAACTATTGCCAGGTAAGTAATAAGCACAGTCTATAAATTTCACTGCACTCCGAATTTAACGTCTAAGGGTAAAATAAAATATATTTATTAACTATTGTTCCAAGTGAGAGGGATTTCAAAAGTGCTCACTTTATGGTGAATAGCCTATATAAAGCAACATTGTTATATTTAGGCCCTACACCTACAAGTGATGTTTACAATAAGCAGCATCAAACATGTTTAAACAGATCTTTTTACACAGTTCTCACAACTTAAAGGCCTCCCTATTAGTCGTATGGGTATCACTGTAAGCAGTTGAGTTTATTCTATTTGTTAAAAACTGTGGAATATTTTATTGTAAATATTTTTCAGGACAGAAATGAAAGTCAGTATTTCGTTGCAAATTTATACATTTGGTTACCGAAACATAAATCAGATCATTGAAAAGTGTCAAAGTCAACAAAAATCACTATAGATTGGTGTATTACAACTCTTTAGTGACTACGAAATAGAACACATGCGAAGCTAGTTTATGCTATTTTCCACCACAGCCGCAATGCTTTCTTACAGCCAGACGTGACCTTAAGACGTCTTTACTTGGGGGGCTTATTAACTGGTTCATTTTGGCTGGAGGTACATATTTTGCAAGTCTACGGCTTAAAATCATGGGAAGGCTATGGGCAACCTAAGTACACTCATTACATGCCTCATCACCTCTATGTACAAGGTACTGAATTAACGTGCAGTCTTTACATCTGCAACTGACCTTTTCAGTTTCTCAGCAGTGACCCCTATCATTTTAAGTTTTATCCTGAAGCTCTTTGCACTGTTTGGTGACCTAGCCAGGTAGAATCCTTGCGTTTCACATGTTAGAAAAATTTATTTTTCTGTAAAATACTGTTTACAATATTCAAATATTGTATATACAATATACAATGTTTACAGTATTCAAAATACTGTTTACAATATATATTGTATACTGTATATTTACAATATACAGTATACAATATTTTTTAAGCATCAAATGCTGTCAAAACTGACAGCACTTCTAGCTATGATATTTCCTATTATGATAAAAGTCTAATATAGTGTAAACTCGCAACTACGAGCATGGGCCTTAAGAATGGAATGCACCCCATGTTTTTTGTGAAATAGTTGTTTGTGTGAGTATACGTATCTTGGTAAATAAATGTTCTCCAATATGACTTTTTGTAAAAAAAAACTATCTATGTACCTTATTTTTTTACTTTTGTCATATTAAGTGTATTCTCTGAGAAAAAAATTTGTAAAAATGGTCAAATATCACATTTTTGAAGCTTGCCTATGCAGATTTCTTAAGCGACAAGAGAAAAGTACCAAGATACAGGCGTAGTTTAATCTGTGGGCATTCGTCGCGTGTAATAAAACTCCACTGATACAGTACGCAGAACAGAATAATGACTGAAACAATGCACACATTGCGCGTAGGAGAGATGAAGTGCTAAAAGTGCGTGTTAGTGTCGCCCTGATCGCTCCCTCGCTTCTTGACCTTGGACGGGGGGGGGCTCCATCCCACTCTCAACGGGACCTTCATAATCACGAAAGTTATGTAATGCAACGTCAATATACATACGCAAATCATGGTAATTATATCCCGTATTTACAAGTAGTATGTCTGCTCACACACTCGTAGATACGAGTTATTGGAAGCTTCATCATACTGCGCAAAAGCAGTAAAAACAATTTACAGTAAACACGCTAAACAGAAACGCATGTAATAATTATTATTAAAAATATGTTTGTGGCACTGAATGTGTTATCTCCAAAATGGAAGATGTGGCAATGGTGGAATTGCAATAGTATCTGGCAACACTGTTGTGACCCTGCTTGAACATTCGCGTGTGGATGGATACGCTTCGCTCTACTCCCACATCCTGAAATTGACCCAGATATTCCATCAGGTTTTGTATTCGGCATCATTCACGAACAACTATTTTTTCTTGTGGTCTCTTAGTGAAATTTTGTTGATATTGCGGATATCAGCGAGAACTGTAGACACTACTGTAAATTTTTATTGAGTAAATTTTCTACACAATATGTTGCAGCATTTTTAGTACAGCAAGTGGTGAGCTGTACTCGTTTGCAACTATGGTAAGTTCCAGGCTGCCTGTAAACTAAAAGCTATAGATATTGTCACAAAATATGAAATAGTGAAGGCGTATTAAGAAGAATGTGTCAGTAAAAGCGACATAGGCAGGCACTTCGGGCTTAACAATTCAATGCTCTTCACTATTTTAAAGAATAAAGATAAAATTAAAGACGCAGTGTTGAAAGATAATGTTGCCGGCCGGAACATAACTTTGCATGGTGCAGATCACGCCAAGTTAGAGAATGTTCTTTATGAATGGTTTTCGCAGCAACGTGCAGCAGGTATACCTATCAGCAGGCCAATGTTAAAAGCAAAGATCATGGAGTTTGCGCTGCGCATGAATACTGATGGTTTTGTGGTAGCGAAGGTTGGTTGCAGCATTTCAAGAATCTGGAAGGAATTGCACTATATAAAATATTGTGCAAATCCTGAGGTGTTATTGAAGCTGCAGTCAGTAACTGACTTTCGTTCTTCCCGTAAATATTGAATTGGTATGAACTGAAAGATGTATATAATGCAGATGAATCTGGCATGTTCTATAATTGATCCCGGAAAAAACACTTGTAGTGACGGCAGACCCTTACAAAGGGAGGAAAAGAAGTAAAGAGCGCCTGACAGTTCTGTTTTGTGCCAACATGGATGGCACTGATAAATTAAAGCCATTCATTATTGGGAAATCAGAAAAGCTTTGTGCCTTCCGTGGTGTGCGGAACATCCCCTGCACCTACACAGCAAACAAAAAGGTTTGGATGATGTCGGAAATTTTCAAGCAGTGGCTGCAATCATTTGATGCCCGGATGAGGGTGAAAAATAGGAAAATTGTGCTCTTTGTTGACCACTGCCCAGCGCATCCTAAGGTAAACCTTAGGAACATTGAACTTGTGTTTTTGCCGCCAAACTGCATAAGCATCCTGCAGCCTCTCAACCAAAGCGTGTTCCAACTTCTGAAACATCACTTCAAACTATGCTTAACTCATTGCTGAGGAAATTGTCAGTGGGCAGGGCTTTGTTGAACTGGAATGTCCTGGATGCCATCAGAGCCATTGATGTTTCGTGGGGAAAAAATCCAACCAGAAGCTATTGCAGGATGTTTCAGTCATGTTGGTTTCCGTCCCCAAAACCCTGACAGAGGAACAGCAGGTGGCACCAGCTGAGCAACAAGACAACTGAGCAACAAGAGACAGCGGAGTAACAAGAGCCAGAATGTTGGCGCCGTCTTGCAGAGCAGGTAGAACTCACCTTCAAGTTCAACGACTTTGTAGCTGCAGATGAAAGTGTCCATGTGTGTGGGGAGATGACAGAAAACAAACTTATTTAAATGGAAAACTCAACAAAGGAGAGCTAAGACGATGAAGATGATCCACAAGCTCAGACGCAAGCAGCAGAAGCAGAGTTGGAATCTCTGAACATACTTAGCAACTTATGCATGTCATCAAATGCCAGTGTAGCGGACATGGGCATACCTTCCAGCAAGTGGAAAGTTTTGTCGTTAAGAACAGTGGCAACAATTTGAAGCAAACGACCCTTGATAGTTTTTCCGTAAATGGTGACTTTTGTCTCCCCCCCCCCCCCCAAATAGTGCAGTTTGTTTTCAAAGTACAGATTTATACACGGCGTATTTAATTAACTTAAGTTCACTGTTTCTATGTGTGTGGTATAGTTAACATTTCTGCATTGAAAAAGGTAGCCTAAGTTGTTTGTTGCAGTTTGTGTTGTGGATTTAATTAACATTTGCAGATTGCGAATGTTGCATACATTCCACATGGCACACTGTTTGGAAACCGCAAATGATACGAGCAAAGGATGAGTCAACATTTTCTTAAATATTAGAATATTGACTTTGTTAGTTATGAGATATGTATCTGTTTTTTTTTTTTGCTTGGTAGCACTTTTTTCTGTTGATAATCTGCTGTCTCACTACATGAGATGCAGTCTAATAAGGGTATGTATTACATGTTTAATGCGGTCGTGTTACATTTGGGTAATTTTAACCTTTTTGAATTACAAATTTCATTATTGAATTTGTACATGCGAACAGTACTACATACCGACATATGTTATTCTTTGTGCATTTACGTTAAATTGTTGCAATAAAATATTAAATTTTGATACAGACATTTTGCGGAAAAATTGTAATTATCAAACTATTTTACACCACCGTATTGTTATTACAGTTTAGCCAATGTAACTTTGTTACTTCGCCAACCAAAAGATGCACATTAACCACATATTTGAACTCTATTTTAATTTTGATCAAAAGTTTATGTGGAAATGGCTATAAAAACATTTTGAATAATTACGGTAACACATGCATAAATTACGATTATACGAAACTTCTCCACCCGGTAAATGCCATCAAACATTCTTCCGTCATGGTTTATCTATACGAGAGTCCTTACTGGTATCTGAATATTATATTTGCAGTTGATTATTTTTGTATTTGCATATTTGATTAAACATAGATTATTATAGGTGCCTTTTTAAAAGTATTCTTAAGTGAAATGAAACATTGACAGTGGCCGCCGCTTCGTATATCGGTTGCTTGTGTGCCTTGGTCCACCATTTTCCGAACCACCATGAAGCGCTAGCGACAACATATTTACGTTTTGGAGTTAGTTTGTTGGCTTCAAAAACAGCTCACGTGATCTGTTAATCGAATAAGACAGTAAATAATTTATTTTGTATCGGTGGCCGACAAAAGTGATTTTTCGTGAAGTAATTGTCCAAAGCACGCTACTTGTTCAGGTATGGGAGATTAGGAATATTACAACATGAACAGTAAGTTTGTGTTTTGTAAATTAAGTTTTTAGAAAGTGTTGCTAGATGATCTGAAACTACGTAACCTTAAAAAATGACTTTTTTTTACCCTTGTTCATTTAATTGAAGATTTAACTATTTTTAAGTGTGAAGCAAAATTTGCTACAAATGTTTACATTATTCATTTCTTACATTGATATGAACAGCGGCGTATTTATCACGTTTTGGTCTTGCTCTTTACATGGGAACAGCTCATTTGTGTTGCACCAATCACATGCAGTGTTACTAGTAGAACACTGTTTAATGGTCCAATCACAAGTAATGGGTGAATCAGCTGTTCTGCTCATTGCGGTCAGCTATACTTGTTTATTTTTGCAGTGTTTCGTGGGAGTGTGCGAAAATGGTTATATCCAATAAAACTAAGGAAAAACATGGAATAAATAAGGTATTACTGAATAGCATGCTTAATAGGTACATAAACATATACCTAATGTTCTTTTCATGCTGTGTATCTTAAATACCAAGGATATCAAGCAGGGTACAGTGAAAAATGGCCACTGATTCAACAGACGGTAATACCATAATACGGTATGTGTTCATACATATATTCTTCTACTACGAGAACTCGTAGTTACAATTTTTTGTGCTATTGTCAACTACGAGGTTACACTAATATGTATAGTAGGGAAAACTACACTTGTGTGTTGCAATATGTAAAACTTAATTCATTATATAAATAAAATAATCCAATCAATAACAAAATTCTATTAATTTTAAGCTATACAAACGTCAGTTTATACTGTCCAGATTTCCTATGTATAATGTGAACATACAGTTCTATGGGGCAAGAAACTGAGAAAAGAAAATTAATATAATTATTAATTTATTATGAGTATATTGTTTTCAATGAAATTTTGTACGAAAAAGTAACACATCTATGAATTAAACAAGAACTATGAAAGTTAGAAAAAGAATTGCAAAGTAAATGTTGCTGTGAACATAACTATGTGCAAATGTCAAACATACTGCATTTCCAACAAAGCACCATCATCATCTAAAGTAGCTATTACATTATATTCTGAAGTAACATTCAAAATAACAATCATTCTTCAAAAAACTTTTACTTATAATTTTGGAGAAGGGATTGGTTGTAAAGGAAATAAATAACACTTTGATGCGAGATGTCCTTTCTACTAAGATAAATAGACTTCTACTCATCAGTGCGAACCACTTAGCCACACACTTCAACGGAGTTTGATTGGCAGTATAACCTACTTGACGTCAATAACTTTTACTGCTTACCTACGGCTCTCCACCTGAAGAATTGTACTGTTCACCGACAGAGCCACCGAGACTATGCATCAAGGGTCATCTAGTACTATAGCCCACCCCAGGATGGCACTACTAGTATGAATCGCAGACACATGCAGCACCTGGAACCTCAGCATCACACCCAGAGGATCAAATGCCTCCCCTCCCTCCCCCCTCAGACAAGAAGAATATAAATACTGGGGCACAGCCCTTTTAACACCAGTCTGTGCTGTTCCTTCACTGCATTCCTGGTGCCAAAGGAACCATCGCTCTGCGTTGTCTTTACCACTCTTCTAATGCAGAAATCCCAGTCTTGAGATCCCTTCATCGCCTTCGAACATCATTGCCAGTTTAAGCCGTCAAACCCTTAGACACTTTCCAGTCCCTTCAGAACAACATCGTAGCGTTAGTTATTTTCATAGCCACTTTCATACCTACCCAGTTGGCCTACACCTGTGTAACGTAGCAAGCTTCCGTTAAGCTCTTGTTGATAGGAGATAGTGCAGAACCACCTTGTTTATTTCCGTACTGAAATAAACAGCTATTATTCCACTTAAAGATATCAATCCCGTAGCAATAGAACGTAGACGCTAATCCCGTTAAGGGACAACTGGTGACCGGGAATTCTAATCTTACAGCCAAACTCACCTGTAGAGACACACACCTATTTTGGACAGCCAACCCTTTCTATGCACCCAGGTGTATAAAATGGTAGAGCCGCGACACTGGGTACTCATCCTCTTGGAGCTAGCCTGTCAGTCTGCGGTTTGCTCTTGCCACCGTGCTTCTGGTGCCAGAAAGAATATTTTGCGGGTCTGACAGACCCGAGGCACACGAGAGTGAGTTCCCCTTCACGGGAACTTACCCCCGTATTGGGACTACCAGCCAGCATGTAACCTGACTTTCAGCATCCATCACACTCCTGGCACTGAGTGCTGAGATAGGGGTGGCATTGACCTGGCAGTTGCGGCACGAGGAAGTACACGAGTTGGGACCCAAAGTTGCCTACTCCACCTACGCAGGGTTGGATGCCAATTCTTTCCTCACTGCCTTCTCCCATCGAAATGGTATCCGTAAGAGGGTTAAAGGGCTGATACTATCTCTAAGTACAAACAGGAGTTTAGCCCCATCGCGGCTGAACTCGCGAACCTCAATTCCCAGGAGAGAGCGCACGCCATCCGCTACCTAGAGGACCAGCCTCTCTAACACTCTCTGCACCAGTTAATTCAACCGAGTCACTCACCCTATATTCCTAGTTTAACTGAGTGGACAAGACATGTCTTACGGCATAGCTAACTCGTGGTTTTGGGGGATCCCGCTCACTCGGTCAACCCAGACAACAACCAGCATCTACAATCACCTGCCAACCAGCACACCAGATTCCAGGGCCAACCCCAGTGCACCACGGTCCAAACCACAGCAGGTCCATCAGCCTCAGCAGGTCAAACGTCGCCCAGGTATCCCAGTGAGAGTGGTCCCGCCAAAACAGAAGATTGTATTATCTGTCCGCGACTTCGTTCCCATCCGGAAAGCCACACAACCCGTCCTGTACACGGGTCAGGCTCCCATTCCACGCTACAAATAAGAGCCCAGTTCATCCCCGGGTGTGTGTGCCCTCGCACCCGCCAAAACACTTGGGCCATGACATACCTTCTTTGCCCACAGAACGTCTCGCATTAACTTCTTTTTTTCATTCCATTCAAAGACAGCAAAGGAAATATCATTAAGAACAGAAACAATAAAAAGTATTGGACAAAAAACTGCACATACCTAACATTTCTATTAAGTCTCGGTCATAGCCTGATCCTTCAAACTTTCTCTCATCCTTGTCTTCCTCTTCTATTTCTTCTTTCTCCTTGTCAGTCTTTTCCTGAAAAGGAAACTTTCAATAACCATCTAACAGCTAAACTAAACAATTTTTTAAGTTAATGGCACCATTCACTTTTTATCAGTACACAGGATGTGTTCAAAAACCCACAATATACACTAATGTGAAGTAATTAATGCTGTGAATCTATTAACAACATACAAAGATGTTTAGCAATTCAGTATAAAATCCACTTCCACACTTATTCACACACAAAAACCCACAAATATTCTGGTATGTGCTGGCTTGCGAAAAGCACTGAGTGTAGGTAAGTTCAAGCTAAATTAATTTGTTATCATTTACAGGAATAATACTTTCAAGCCAAGAATGAGGTCTTGATTGGAAAAAGATAAACTACAATATTCAATAAAGATTATAATAATGCAATACATAAAAACAACAACCCTAAAAGTAAAATAGACAAGAGACAAATTTTCGGATTGTGATAGGCTTCCTTGGTTAAGAATAATGTTTAAAAAATTAGTGGCTACAGTGGAACTTCCAGAGAAATTAATTTTTACCACCTGTACAAATGTAAATTTTTTATATGACAGTGTCTCTCTTCTTCAACAAGGTGGAAAAGCAAAATGACCGAGACCATGCCTAACAAAATGCCATCTGGTAGAATAATGACATGTTTGGGGACCACCTAAAGAATAAGGTCATAGAGTTTGAAGTGTTTTAAGCCACCTCGTACAGTGATGACATATCATGTATAAAAGGGGTTAGGCACATAAACTCTAGTATGGGTGAATGTAGAGGTTTCGAACCCAATACCCAGGGTAGTAGAGATGTCACAAAACTTTAAAATTAAGAGTCACAATAACAAGCCTCGACATCAATAGAAATGCTCACACGCCCTTAATTAGCTCAAATACAGGGCGAGCTTCCCACGTTGAAAAAACGGGGTTTCTAATTGAAATCCTTGCGAGTGTTCAGACTGGATGGGAGCTTGGGGATTGCAACACCCAAAATAAATTTTGTATTTTAAGGTTCTGCAATACGTCAAATGTGCTTTTGCGATGGTGGTGACCTTCAAATGGAGTGATGACAGGGTCGCTGTGAACAGACCCAAGGAGTACCTACTCACGCTTCAGCAGAATGCCTGTATAAAGGTATGTCTAGTTGGCTTACATGTCGGCACGAAGTCAAATGACTCTGGCACAATCACTCTCCATTTTTTTACCTGTTGTTCGCAAGGCGGCGGCACACTCCTCTTCTCCAGCTTGCTCTGCGGGGTGGCGGGCAGCTCAACAGCAGCCGGCACTAGCTGCAGAGGAGTGGCGCTGGTGCTGCTCATAAGTTCCTAGGGTAGGCAGGTGTGGAGGAATAGCAGTATAGGATTCGGGCAACAGGTCGGGATCAAGTCCCAGGACATCAATGATGAAGTCTACTATTATCAGCTACTGCAAAGGAATTCTACCTGCTTATCTGATAGGAGGAGTAAATTGCGTATTGTCTTCGGTGATTTCTGGAATTGGTGGGTGTGAGATCTCAATCTCCAATTATTTCAATGCTCTCTTCAACTTGTGGTTACGCTCACTTCTGTGTGAGCGCTGCATAAGGCAGAATGAATAAAAATGTCAAAATCAAATAACGTAAAGTGAAGCTGGGTTAAAAAGTGATGGCCCTATAGTGTGCGTCAAGGTACTGGAATATCACCCAAGATCCACCCCACAACTCCATCCCCAGCCGTTCTCCAACTGAAAAATGAAACTACGCAGTGTAGGACTCCTATGTCGACAGCCAGTGACTTAGATGTGGTGTGTTCCACTGTGAGTCAGGTAGTTCAGACAGCTATCTCATCTTAACCAGGACATTCTCCACCCGCAGAGTAGGACGCTAGCCAAATACCCAATTCTACAAATGGGAGAAAATAATGTTAGGTGTGTTTGCCATTCGGCGATAGTTCGCATAGCCGGGCTTTACGTTACGCGCGCGAAATAATTTAAAATTAAAACCATTCATTCAAAATTCTCATAGGCCAACAAAAGGTGGTCATAAAATACTAAGAGTGAAAATACTAACAAATGACGGGATCAAAATACATTTTAATGAAGACACATTCAAAAGCCAAATATTTACAACACGTGAAGTCACTCTTGTACCAATATCAGAGAGAATATAAATATTTCATATTGACCATGCGGAAATTCAATTACGTTAAAAGCTAGGCGGAGGCAACCTGGATAAAACAAAGTGATACAACGTATGGTAAATTAAAGTGTGAAAAACACTTTAATCAACAAATAGCCCAATCATATAATTCACCTAATCGAATTAAGGAGTTTGTCCAGAAGGGACCTAGAGATGCAGTTAACAACAGGGATGCCTTCACCCAAGTAGTGAAGACGTGGCTGGGTTAGGGCCTTAAGGGTCGTCCAGAGGGGACGTCATCACAATGAACTTCATTATCTGGGTGGTAGAAGAGGAGGGAGGAAGTGGAGGAATTTGTAGAGTTGATGTCTGCTGGGCCCTCTGGTAGCCGTTGACGACTCCAGAAGCTGCTGGGGGAGGCCGAAGAGGTGGAAGGCCTCTGGATGGAAGCGGCCCTCCAAGGATTGCTGGAGGCGGCCGAAGAGGTTGAAGGATTTCTGGTAGATGGTGGTCCTCCAGAGCTGGATGGCGTCGTCATCGGCCACTGGGACTTACACGGTCACCAGCACAGGTGAGTGACCCTGCCCTGTGATATCACCAACGGCTTTCACAGCCAGAAGGTGCAGCAGAATCACACAAGGCCTGCTCTGGGATCCCTTTTATACTGAATTTCCCAGTTCGTAGGCACTCTGAGGGGTGCTGGGAAATTAACCCCACCTCTCGGGGGTAAAGCTTATTTCATCACGCATGGGTTCCTGGATCCTTAGTTCGAGCGGCGTTCGGTGCCAGGCGATGACACATCTTGCTCTCAACCACTCCGTGTCACCTAACAGCTGGTAACAATGTCCACCTCCGAAGAAAGCGATCAACAGGTCACAGCGGCATTCGCCACTGGACCTCAAACTTGGCACTTCAAGACAAAGTGCAATGCAGAAATCGCCCAGGCATTGGGAGTTTTCTCATCATGTGTACACGCTGTCAGAAGAGTTTCCGTTACACATGTGTATCACTGCCAGGTATGCCAGAGAAACTGGGCATACCATCCCCGAAATCCAGGCTCAAGATATAGCCCTACTGCACTACTGAATTTCAGCTTGCGGAATTCAGCGACCGCCCTGTCGAATTCCTGCGGGAATGCGAGCAGGAATTTAGTGACCACAAGATCCCACGCTGACAATGGGTAAAAAAGACCCAAGAACAATTGAAAGGAAAGGCCAAAGCCTGGTGGGATAAATATGGCAATCTGAGTGTGTACAAGACCTAGGCGTCCTGTCTAGAAGAACGCCGAATACTTTTCACTCTAGAGTTTTCCCACCTTTCCTGTTGGTCTAGGCCGAAGATACGGAATTCTGGAACCCAATCATTTTGTCAACGTGGAGGACCCTCGACCTAGTCGGCAATTTGGTTGTGTACTTAAGGTACCGCATTACGTTTACCCGGGTCGGTCTAGTAACAGAGGTGGTAAAGGGCAGATACCCCAAAAAGGGCAGGAGAAAGGGAATCCAGACTTGCTTCTGGATTGAAATCATTCTAGCATCCATTTTAGTGTTGACTTTTTCTCCCCCTTCTTCCGGTAAGGCTTCGGAGTGTTGGTAGTAAGGCCAATGTATTCTGCATTGCAGTGAACAAACTGTACCTTGAAGAAAAAATTTTGTCACACAGTTGGATAGGGTAAATCTGTTGTTGACAGGTCAAACAGGTGCACCCCACATTGCCACCAAATGTCACAGTCAGTCATATCTCCAACCCCAAGGGATCTCTTCCTTGCAATAGCTCAAATTGTAGATCTTGTGCTATAAACCTACCTTCCATAACCTTCAACAACAGACTCATCTTTCGGACTTACCCTATCCCTGCAGCTACAACTGTGCAACAGAAAATCTTATTTACCAACTACAGTGCATTAATGGCAGTACAAAGTACATCTATTGGCCTTACTATCAAAACTCTCAGAAAGAGAATGAATGGCCATAGCTGTGGTAAATGTAAATTTGCAGGAGCGGCCAGTTGTAGCAAACGTAGCATGTCACAACCAGAACTTTGACACCTGTTACACAACCAGAGTTGTGAGGGCCCTGCCTCCTTCCAATATAGTCCAGAACTGCAATGCTGGGAACTGACCCACCAATACATCACCAAACTCAGACAGACACCTAGCTTAAATATAAGATAACTCCGTCACTTTTCAAATTTCCCGCACAACCCTAGTTTGCCTTCTGGCAGCTAGGTTCACTGTATGCCAAACACCGCTAACCAGACTGCAGTGTGCCACAACTCACCACATGATGAAGTTGTCCTAACCAGCGAAACGTTGCACAACCGTGTGGAAAATGTGTTTGTCTGACTTTTGTGTGTGTGTATCCATTAGTACAGTCCTTTGAGTACTTGTGCATTCTGTCTACTATTTATAATGTAATCAGTAGCCTAGCGGCTTACTCCCGCCATATCTTAATATTTATATTTACATACCTTTGTGTCTTCTTTCTTGTCATCTTTCTTCACAGGTTTTGATTTATCATTCTTGTTAGCCTGCCGAGGTTCCACTTTCTTTGTCTGTGCATTTGTCTTTTGCTGTGACCTGAGATTCGGTTTGACAGTTTCAGTCTTCTTTAAAGGACCTCTTATAGGTTTTACATGTGCTGAAGCCCTGAAATATTAACATTTTCAAGTGAGATTAAGTTAATTAAAGCCATTGTGAAAATATTGTTTTCAAATACATACTTTTATTGCACTTTAAAAAGAATCACTCAATGTGTTATGTCCTTGAAAATATTTCAATAAAATTTTACAAAGCTTAGGCATAAAAATGAATGTGATTACATGAGACTTTTTTCAGTCAAAAACAACTCCTACCCAATTAGGGTATAGGTGTGTATATTCAGCATTAGGGATATAAAATATGACTACTGTATATTATAAATTAAATAAGAGATCAATAATGAAATTCCTTAAACAATATCTGGTAAGAAATTAAAAAATCTCAAGACTGTTGTGCTGAAGCACCTGTTTCAAACATACAACTTTTTCAACCTTCCAACGTGGGAGGACCTACTACCCAGCCAGGCAAGCCCATTTCCAACACTACCCATTCCCTAGGGGAAAATTGAAACCATATATCCCAGGAGGGAATTCAGCCTCCCCGCCTCTTGGAATTAATCTCTTTAATTCCCTAGAGAGAGAGCTGCATCACCATTGTCTTTGTCTCAACAATGGTTACATCTTTTATTGTGAGGAGTTTAGGTTGTGAAAGTCTATGGTACCTCCAGACTTTCAGCTTTTCTACACTGACTATTATTCATTTACACAGAAAAACACCAACTGGTGTTAACCATATTTTGAACACACCAACCAATTACAATAACTGTAGATTTAATTTCTGCAACGCCTTTGACCATTATCAGTGTTTCATTCCCAACAATACAGTGTAGTCAATTTTAAAATTAAAGTTGTCTATGGAAGTATTTGCACTGACTCTGCTGTGGTATAGTGGCTACGTTTTTAGTTAATTATTACTTATACAACTATCATACATATACAATTACGAAATAACTATTACTTTGGAACACATCAAGATATGAAATAGATTTTTAATTTACAAAAAGAATGTCTAATTTTCCCTCCAGACATGTTAACATAACTTTACTGCATCAAAGCAGTGATACGAGTGGTTTTGAAGAAATGTTCATGTTTAGGAAAACCAAATGGCCAAAATTATGGTTGTATAATTTTGTCCAGACATATCAGGGAAACCATTGAGCGTCCATGGGAATATAGTTAGAGTGTATGTAAACAGGAGTCAAACATTCCAGCAATTGAAAGTCTTCAAATTTTTGCAATGGTCATGTAGTTGATCTCAAAAATATTTGTATACATCCACACAATATTTCTGACCAAATTTTGTGGAAATATACTGTATTAACTATTCACACGCAAAGCATGCAACAATATTCCAACAATATTAATATTTTCATATGAGAGTGCATTACAAAATTTAATTCAAATAAGTTGGCATTGAAAAAAAAATATGTCGGCCTATTAATATTTAAAATATCATTTAAAATTACTACTAACCAATATTTTAAAAATATATCTTTAAGTATTGCAGTAACTATATTTTGTATTCACTAACTAGAAGGAGTCTACAAATAATGGATTTTGATGTAGAATAACAGCAGTTTAAGGTTGTTCACGATAAAGTGAGCACTGTAGAAATTAATCTTACAAAAAAATCACTGCTCCTGCAGGCATATATTTTAATGGGCGCACTGAGTGACATTTGCCCAGTAAAGTTGGCAACAGTTGATGAAAAGTAGTTCCATATCTTAACGTTGAATAAAAAGTGTTAGTTTACCATCTGTGATAACTTAAAATTAATTCTTTTACTTCATGTTTATTTAATGCATAGACGTGCCAAATGAGCAGATTTGTAAAGTATTTGCTTTCTTAATACTGTAATTTCACAGTTTCATTTGATGGACACATGAATGAAGTGATGATGAGGCCCATAGCAATGTTAATTTTACATAAGGCGGGGAAATACACGTGTATACAAGTAGATCTTAAGCAAGGCTTTCGAAAGTGCTCATTTTACAGTAACGGCCTATACTAATAAAACCTTCTTTGGGGGGGGGGGGGGGGACAGGCCCCCTTGTACCTTACTCTCCACCAGAGTAGTGTTTCCTACACCACTCTGTTTAAGCCAGTGCCACACAACCCAGAGGGAAATAATATCCCGCCCCCTCTCTACTACTAGTATTTATCTACCCACTAATAAAGACCATGGTACCTTTCTGTCTCCTGTAGCATTTTCTATTAATGCATGCAATAGTTTAGAATTATTTCCTGTCGAAAGGGTTTTTACAATGTCTATGCAAGTTTTTACCTTTCTCATCTTAGCTATAGGTAGGGGCATGCTCTTTGGGTGTTCCATTTTTATACAGAATTCTAGTTTATTATTCTTAAAATTGGTGTTACTATTATTTATGAAAGCGGTATTACATCTGGTTACTAGTTAACTATGTAAATACAAACAAAACCAATGTAAATAAAAGCAACCATTTATAAAATGAGAGAAAAAATATAAACGTAAGCTTTAAATTTTCGTTTTTTTTTTCTTTTCTTTCTTCCCTCTTCCAATGTGCTTTACGCACGAGTCTCTACAGTCCCAAGTTACAAACGCACTGCAAAATTTACAAAATATAGTTTTTTCATCACCTGCATACAAGTTATGTTTTGAAAATTCTGCCGCATGTTGCATTGTAGTAACAGCTGGTTTTGGCATTTTAAAATTAAAATTATGTCAAACAAAGTGCCCAAATATTCACACAAAATTAACTTCACCCACACACAACATGCGATATCAGCCCACACCAGAACAGGTGCAATACAAAATTTAAAGATGCATTAACAAAATGTGTTGAGATACTTCAGTTTACCATTGTAGAAGCTTCCAAAAGATTTATTTGTTGTAAAGTCGCAGGCACACTATGTTGCAATATTACCACCAGCAATTTTTCACAGCACTACTATAGATAGTTGAAACCATGGGAAAAATCAACAGTTCCTAACAGCAGCACTGAACGATTCTCTATGGATTTTTTTTGTTTACATCATGCACATAATTCGAGATTAAACAAATGATTTTGTCATTAACTTGGGCTATTGTTATAGTGTTTCTGTGTTGATGGAGAAAAAATGTTTTGAAATATAACAAAAGTCTGTATCTTCTCTGCTGAGGAAAATACAATGGGATAATCCTAGACAGGGATGATTTACTAACAAAAGTGAGGTTATAAACTAATTTCTCAGTTCCTTTATTCGCTTAATTAATAAATATCTCACGCTTGAGAATCTGTGGAATGAAAACTTGCAATCTAACTGATCGCCATTATTTGCAATTAAACAGATTTTTTTCAACTTTTTTGTAGCACTATCACGAAAAATAAAAAATCTAGTTTTAAAACACTAAAATCCACATACAAATTAATTTATATCGCAAATGCAAATTTTGCATGCCCCTAGCTATAGATAAACTATAGGGACACCTAGGGAGGTATTCATGGCCTCAAACGCTGTCATGACTACCCAATCCCTCTCAGCCACGATGCATGCTCCCTTGCATGGATTCCCTTCCCTGTAGGTGTATGGGGCTTAGACCTGAGACACAATTAGAATTAGGGTAGGTTAGAAAAAAAAAAGTAAAAAGTTATATTTCAATATCTCCTAACAGAACACTTGATTTGGTTTACATACAATACAAATAATAATCATTTCACTCCCTCAAAAAAATAAACAAAGCAATTACCATACAAATAATACATGTGTACCTTTCAAATGGATAGTGTTTCAGGAGTATCATACAGTGCTCCACAACCTACTATAGTGGAGCCTCTATCCATTGCTTTTCTGTACATGTGGACACAAAGTGTATTTGCATTTGACATGTGTAGATTAATCAAAAACCAAAACTACTGTTATTAAACTTCATATTGAACTTACTGGTAGAACTACATTAGTTTTAAGTCGTAAGGGTAATTGTTCATCTATTTATTCCTAATGACGGGTGCACTATAATGCAATTTGTGTTCACAACTTTCCTGATACATTATTTCATCAATGTGAGATCATCAAATACATACTTATGTGAACAGTAAAAAGTGCATGTGTCGATTTTGTGTGCATTCTGAGTTACACCACAAAAAAGCAGTATCAATTCACTGTCAAGGCTATTATCTGAAGGAAAAATATGAATAGATCATATGTGATACATATCTGGCTCAGTTAATACTTTTTTTCCTCATCAAAAGGCTAATAGCTTGACGAATGACGTCTCTTCATCATTTTAAAACAACTTCTACTCATCAGCACATTTCCATGGAGTTGGTTTGATTCTACACACCACGAGACGCCGAGATTGTACTGTCTACCCCAGGCAAAGGACGGACGCTCCATACCAGACTGTACTATTCACCCGGCCGAGCCACCGAGACTATGCATTAAGATCCTTCACGTACTTCCGTGCACCGCCGGATGGCAACACTAGTACGATCAGTACATGCAACTTGGATCAAGCGCCGGCCATCGACATCACACGCCCGAAGGATCAAGTTCCACCCTTCACAGCTGCCACTTCCCTCCACAACCTACCAAGGGAGAGCCCAAGAAGAGTAATAAATACTGGGGTGCGTCCCTTAAACGCCAGTCTGATCTATTACCTCACCGCACTCCTTGTGCCGAAGATCATTTCCTACAACCTTGTCTTCACAGCACTCGTCGAAGACTCCTACCTGCATCTCGCCTGTCTTCACCGAGGCCCAATGCCGAAGTCTCCTACTGTCATCTACGTTGTTAAACACATAGACACTTGCAGCCCCTTCAGGGAAAACACTCAGCGTAGCTAAGTTCAAGTCATTTTAATCGCACTTTGTCTACCTACCCCGTTTGCCTAGGAACAGGTCACCTTCACCTGTCAATGCGTAGCAGCTTCCATTAAGCTCCCGTTGATGTTAGGAGGTAGTGCAACACCACCCTGTTTATGCACCACAGTGTACGGAATGGTAGAGCCCAGACACTAGGTACTCTTCCTCTTGAGGTCAGCTTATCAGCTTGGTACTTGCTCTCTCCACCACGCTGCTTGTGCCGGAAGGAGTATTACCCAAGTTGGGAAGGTTGGTCCTCCTGAAGCACTCGCCCCCGTGCTGGGGCTGTCCGCTAGTGAGACCTGACTCAGTATTCACCGCGTTTCTCGCGCCAAGTACTGAGATAGGGATACCACACTCAGTTGGCAGACACAGTACGTGGTTGTACACCCATAGAGGTCCTCACACCACCTTCTTCACTTTCTCAGGTATTGATAGTAGTGACTCTGTCCTCATGCCGTACTCCTGCCTGATTGGTATCCGAGAAAGGGTTAAACGGGTAAACGCTGCCTCCGAGCACCAGCAGAAACTTAACCCCTTCCTCGCCGCACTCGTGCCTACCATGCCGGAGACTCCCACGCACCTCTTCACGATACTCATCCAACTCAACGAGGAGAGACACCCTGTGCTAGTCGTGTATCTGAGTGGTCAGTACAAGTCCCTTGGAATTGCCAATCTACGCTTTTGGGGAATACAGATTGCAGAGCCGACTCCAGCGACTGACATCTCTAGCGAGCACTTGCCCACCAGTCAGCCAAGTACTAGCTCACACGTGAGAACCCCACAGGTCAGGTAGACTCCACAGGTTACACATTCCACGTATTCCTGCCAGAGCAAACCCACCAAAGCGCATAGTGGTATTTGCAGTGCCAGACATCATGCCCTGCCGCAACACAACCAGGTCTGTATTGTATACTGGACACGCTCCAGTGCCACACAAGGACTAGAGTCCACACCTCACCCCCACTGGGTGTGTGTGTCCTAGCACCCACCAAAACACTAGACATGGTGACGATCCTTCCACTAGCCTCAGTTCATGCATCAAGCTTTATAACTGAAACATAATCTTGCATAGATGATGAAGTAACATTTAGTAAGTTACTGGAACGAACTACATTCCTGAATCTTTTCAACCAACGTTCAATTCTCCAAATTTTGAGATTAGAGTGATGATTCAATATTTCTGGACTTATAAATATTCAACATTTCTTTTGCTTGTGATGCTTGAACTTGAAATGTGAATAATTCATAAATTACTTATAAGTAGAGAAACCTGTTTTCTGTGAAAATGTTTTCTTGATTCCATCAGTTTTGATTAGATGGTTTTGGTAAATTTTTCGCCAAAAATTTCACAGATTTTAAAAAAGAGCACTATCGTAGTATTTAAAAAAATTATTCACAGTAAAATTTCAGTTTAAAGTACATCTTTCAAATCCCATGCGGATAGAATATCATTAAATACTTGTTCAGTATAAAGCATTTTACAGTATTAAGTTAAAAAATTGCAAGTCCCTTTGTGTATGTTGTATCGAGATGTGTATGTTGTATGCTTTTTACATGAAAACTTTACCCAATGGAATGTTAGCTTCCATAAAAGTGTGTATTACACCAGGAACACAACTCTACACAATTTCACAGTGTCATCTGTGAATCAAACTGAATGTACAAATGTGCTACTTAGCTGTCTGGCAGCTCAAGAAATCAGTAACGAGAGAAGCCATTAGAATACCTATGTCATTCAAAAATCTCTCTATGCCATAGCTGAACATTGAACAATTTAGAAGTGATTCTATGTGCATGAAGCCAAAGGACGGAAAAGTAAATGCAGCACTAATACATCACAGCAGAAGGATAAGCTCACTTGTGTTCCGCAGGCGTTGGTGGAGGCCATACATCCGGATCCCTGGGAGGGGGAGGTGGCCACACATCTGGGTCACGGGGTGTGGAACTGTACCAAGGGCTGGGGTCCCGGGACGGATCCTCGAAAGCGGGGCTGCGCATGGCCTGACCTGCAACATCCAAACACAAGCACTATGTGAAAAGACCTACTTAAGCGTTTTGCCTGGCCACAGCTATTTTGTGCATTCAAGGCCTCAAAACTTGTGAGCTCTAAGGCACACACTTGTTCACTCGCAACTCATCACATCTATGCGCTTGATGCTCAACTGGTGTGCAGTCACTCTGACGGCGACACACCTGAACATGACTAACTGGTGTCCCTATATTTTTATGGCACACTAATAAAGATAAAATGTGCGTCTAAAGACAACTCGTAAGTTTTGATATAGGAAATGTAGCAGCTAAAACTGATTATGAAAACACCCATTTTAGCCATTTTAATGCCAAGAAAAAATAATCCTTGGAGCTGAAATGAGAACTTTAAATTTATCTTTTAACGTGAAACATATCTTAAAAGCTTTCTGTGTTCAGACACCATCACATAATAACAAACAGTTTTTTTATCACAAGTTTCCTATCAAACCTTTGTAACACACGTCATATGTCAGCCACACCAAGTCCTTAATTAGAGCAAATGGTTCTCTGTCATAATAAGCATTCATGAAAGCCTTGTTTAACTTTTTCTCACAGCCCCACTAAATAGTATTTTGGCCTGTATAGGCCACACTGAATTTTCGTATTCCTGTAAATATAGTTAAGTCATGATTCCGTCATACAAACATAATAAATTCCGACATAATTTCTCACCTACAAAACATTTGTGACAGAAAATTTTAACTACATGATTTTTTTATATAGATTCCTTTCCTTCCGATTCCCTTCCTTCATTTAAGAGTTAAAACATTAAAAGGTACTTTATGTTGACAAATTTCTACACATGTTTTGGGGGAAAAAGTTTCAAAGAAATTTTTTTAAGCCAATATCTTGTGTATAAGCCACACTCCACTCTTTGTAGTAATTTTTCTGTGTAAAAATGTGCGGCCTATACACACCGAAATACGGTATCCTTCTACCATATAAAAATTAAAATTTATATTTAACCAAAGATTTGGTACAGTTTATGTGCACCAATCAAGTAACAATGTGAAAATATTAAAACTTTAAATGATGTTGTAATGCTAATTTTCTTAGGATAAACACATTTATATTGGTCCTAAAGCCCACAGCGGTAATTCTTAAGAATATGGGCTTTTTCGAAAATGGGAAGAATAATACCTGGATATGATAGCTGTGATTATTAGTAATCATAATTACTAGGAATTTTGGAGGGGCTTCAATAATTTTTCTGTAAAAAAAATAAAATGTGATACAGAGGAGGGTTATCAATATTGCTGTATTTATGTTATAAAATATGTATAATTTATGTAGAATATATTTATATTGAGTCGCTAAATTGCTTTACATATAATAATACAGTTTGCAATGAATATTGAATGCATAAAAAGTCATTTACGGGGTATATTTATAGCGCGGCGCTGACGTTATACAGTTAAACAACACAGGTACGGAGCAGTGTCGGGACATAATGTAATTCTGGTGAATTATTCAAAGCTTACCTGGTCGATATCAACGAGAAAATAAAATGTATTACTAGTACAATAAATATACATATCGTAGATGATACAGAGCCCTGTTCAGAGAATGTGTTTATATAAGTGGCAATGTATAATGCCACGTTATTTTCTTTTTTACACTGCACGTCCATGTTGGTTGACGAGTGGACTGTGGGAAATTGCCGGACAGACAACGAACATTACTTGAAGTTTGATTTGTGTCATGTCGTGTGGGAGGTTTTTAATTTCCAAGTGCTTAAACGTGTGTTTTATTGAAATTCATGTTATCTGAAGTGTTAAATCTATCATACTGTGAAATTATGAGTGTTTCTATGCTATTACAGCAAGAGAAAAGATAAATTATAATATATGTGCTGTGGTTAGTGTGTCTGTGTAGTGTGGTCAAATGGATAGCCACTGTGGTGTGCGTATTTATATACAAAGTATGAATGGTGAGTGATTAGGTAAGTATTAAATAAATTAAATTGATTTTTCGAAAAAAAAATCTCAAAGTGGTAAATTCCACTCCACTAATTACACAGAATACGAAATTACTAGGTGCATCAACATTTCACCAATAGAAACCCCAAAAATGGTTATGAAGATCAGGAAAATTGTGGGGTAAAACCAGTGAAACATATCTACCTACATAATGTAATATTTATTCACGAAAATATGTTAAATTGCAAAATTACTGTACAAGCGTAGCCAAACATCATGCACTGAGCCAGAGTCCCAGCACTAGCAAGGGAGTAAATCCCCAAAATAGTGATTCAAGGCATGCCAGCAATTTTTTTTAGGTGGTGACACGAAGCATCATGCATCAGCGAAGCTTGGAGTTTCCCCATAAATTATTATTGTCATGTGTAGCCTATTTGCACTGAGAAATAATGTGTGTGTGTTTTTCAATTTAACATACGTTTGTACTATTTGTAATATTACTGTAATTCTCTCATGAAAACATGTTTAATTGCAAAAAAATTGAACTGAACATGACCGAAATTGACAATGTTACCAAAACAATTTAGAAATACTATAGTGGGGAGGGCTATGAACTGGAGGGAAATTGAGAGGTAAAAGTTTTTAATGAAAATGTACTTATTTTGTATTTGTTTTTACCCCACAATTTCCCTGATCTTCATAGCCCTCCCCACTATCATTTTTGGGGTTTCTACTGGTCAAATGTTGATGGCCCTAGTAAATTTATGTTCTGTGTAATTAGTACAGTGGACCTATACTACTTTCAGAGGTTTTTTTTTTTCCAGAAAAGCCCCTATTCTTAAGAATTACCCCCACAGCAATTGTAACTTCATGTGTGGCTGAATTAGCAGAAGAAGCAGATCTTTTCAATGTGCCAAAACAACAAAAGACCAGTTACACAATAATTTGAGAGTGTAGCCAAACTTAAGAATTTCACTGCACTAAAGAGCAATCCACTGGTGACGAGCAAGTTATCCACTGTACTCTAGGCCTAGTGCAGAGCTGCAGCACTCACCGATTGGCCTATCCACCTGGGAGTCTATCCTGAATAGCTGCAGAGTACTCGTGATGGCCTTCATCTGCTCGTACTCCTGAGCGATCTGCTGCTGCACCTGCCAACACAACCACATAGTCAAACTATGCAAACACACTTTGTTAGATCAAAACAATAAAATTGTAAAGGTTTTCAATTGCCTACTCAATAATATATTCAAATCACTGTTTTCAATCATGCAAAAAATGCACATTTAGTACATGGGAAATCATGGTGAACATACCTAAAGGTTGTTCATGATAAAGTGAGCACTTTAGAAATGAACCTTACAAAAAGTCACTGCCCCTGCATGCATATATTTTAATGGGCGCACTGAGTGACATTCGCCCAGTAAAGTTGGTAACAATGGAGGGAAAGTAGTTCCATATTTTAACGTTGAATAACAAGTGTTCGGTAACCATGTGTAATAACTTTAAATTATTTCTTTCTTTTTCTGTTTTTTTAATGCATCAAAGTGTAAAAATTAGCAGATTTGTAAACTATTTACTTTCTTAATACTTTCACAGTTTCATTTGACCGACGTATGAATAAAGTGATGCCGCCCTTGGCAACGTTAATTTTATGTAAGGCAGGAGAATACACAATGTGTATACAAGTAGATCTTTGCAAGGCTTTCAAAAGGGCTCATTTTACAATGAACAACCTATATGTATCTAAACATTGCTGACCATTAAAACTGCAGTTCACCAAGAGGGATGTGAGCTATCATAACCAGATTTACTAGACAGAATAACCACCATACACAGATGACATAATTATTTGTACAAATCAGTGGACTGCCAAAGAGCAGCCATGACCACTATAAAATGCTACATTGAGAGGAAGAGACTTTGGATGTGCATCTGGGGTGTATTAGCCCAAGCTGCTTCGAGGCATACCCAAAGTTCATCTGTTAAAGAGGGTGTCTTGTGACAGTCCAGTCATCATCCAACCATGAATCACACATTTTCATGGGCGATAGATTTAATCAATATGCAGACCAAGCAAACAATGTGACGTGGTGGTCATCCATGAACCATCAGATGAGGTGTGCCACATGCCCTCGCGCATTGTCCTGTTGGCAGAGGACCCCAAGTTGACCCTGAAGAATGAGACAACAACAGGCTACAACACCTCCGCAACGTAATGTTTGCTGGTCAGAGTGTCAGCGATGCGGACTTGGCGAAAGCTGTAGGAGCCTGTAGTGAACAATCAGTGGCAGCTGTAGTAGCCTAATGGGCACCTGAACAAGATGACCTAATGTTGTACATGGTGACGAACTGTGCATACAGACACAGATTGCCTGACCACCTGAGTGAAGGTGTTTAACGTGGCTGCAGGTCCTTAATTCCCATGCACACCAGATATCTGTCCTCGTTCTACTTGATGCGAAAGGGCCGTTGGCTTCCTGCACGTCACTCAGCCTATCCCTCCTTAAACCATTGATCCAATATCCGCTTCACTGTGGTTGCATTTTTCTAACAGGAGAACCAATTTCATGATAAGATAATACGCAATCCTGATAGCCCACAATTCTTACGCAGTCAGAGAGGGGAAACCTGTTGATTATAGTTGCAGTGTTCTTTGACGTAGCATGTTCACTCTGTACGTGCACAAGAACGGTGGAGAAAAAACAATGGCACTACCTCTCAACGGCTCCCCGACCTCCGTATACATAGCCTGCAGTTTATCATTGTCACCACTGATGTACATGCTGCGCCACTCTGCTGAACAACTAATCACTCCATCGTCCTACCCCGCTCTATGCATTCCCAAATGTTGGGTGCTTCAGGTGCATTTTCCTTGGTGTTGCAATTTTAATGGCCAGTAGTGAACTTATATACTTTCTTTGAAGTAGATTTCTTTTATTATGATGGGCAACAATTTTATTTATAATTAAATTGTGTTTACTCAGCAGTAAAAAACTATTTTATAGTGTGTAACCACATGGCTTATTACTGGTCCCTATACGTGGTACACATACAGTTAAATTAAAGAAAACTGATATATTCTAGTTACTAGTTCATATCATAATTACGGGAGTATTTACCAGCAAAATATCAGTGTGTTATTTATGCACTTACTGTTTGACATGTGTGAATATTGCCATGTTATAGTTGTTAAATTATTGTATCAACTTTGCCCAGGTCCTCCACATTCTATTTAAAAAGAAAATAAAAACTACTGTACTAGCTACTATAAATATTTAATCTATTAATAAAAAAATAAAACTCTTGGGAGTATACAAGATCGCGATACCAAACATTTGTTTATAAGTGTGACAAAGTTAATGACGTCAGGACGTTTAAAGTCTGGTAGGTAATAGATTAAACGAGTGAAGCAATAAAATGTAACAACTTAAGAGGTAAGTTTTGAGAGTGGCATGACTGTATAAACATGCGGAATAAAATAAACGTTAGAGAAAATGCAACGAGTGAGTTTAGTATGTGTTTAGTTTAATGACCGTAATTTGCCAGTTCAGATGTGTGTGATTTAGGAGTGATTTATTACTTGTTTTATAGGAAATAATACTGTTTGAAGTGTGTGTTGAAATAAGTGTGTGATAATAAGAGTGTAGATATGGTGTTATTCAGAAGAGAATTATTTAATACAGAGCTAAAATATGAATGAAAATTATATATGTACCATTGTGCAAACAATCTGTTCCACATCGCATAATGAAAATGAGCGTGGTATTTCATGTTGGCAGAAAATGGATACGTTTGGTAAAGGTAAGTGTTGATACATTTGGGTAGAAATGTGTTTTTCCAGTGTAATAACGAGTGTTGTCGGTTAGGTCAGGATTCTGTAGCAGGTACCTGGTCTTTACCATTTGTAACTAATTACTGGATATGTTTGTAGTCAGATGTAGAAACACACTGTTGTAGGTAGGCCCTGTTAGGATAGGGTAGGCCTAGTATGTTTAGATGGTATCAGATAAAGTGAAGCGTATAATATAGCAGCAAAATGCACCCATTACAGTGATTCATCCACACACCACCCGTGATAAACAAAGTGTGGCTGAACAAGCAAAAATTGTGATTCGTCGTTTAGATACACATTTTAGGTGCCAAGTTAGTAAATAATTGACTATTTTTGTTCCAAATATGCATCCATTACAGTTATTTGCCCACACATGATCCGTGATAAACAAGGTGTGGCCGAATAACCAAAAAATGTGATTTGTTTTATGGATACATATTATTTTAGGTACCAAGTTAAAAAATAACTGTTTATTTTCGTTCAAAATAGGCATCCATTACAGTTATTCGCCCACACACGACCTGTGATAAACAAGGTGAGGTTGATTTACAGAAAAATGTGTTTAGTCGTTTACAAATATCAAACGTTAGTTTAGGCGGCAAGATAGTAATATACAATATTGACTATGATACAAATGTGGTATCACGTCGTACACTTGGGCGGATGGGCCCAGTGTACTTACACGATACCATATGTGGTATCGGGTAGTACAATAGAGCGGATGAGGTCTATCATGTTACCCGATACCATATGTAATGCGATCAGGTAATGCGATAAGAGCGGATGGGCTGTATTGTCACCCGATACCATGTGGTATGGTACCAGATAGTTTGATAGAGTGGATGGGCTCTATTGTAGTTTGCAATACCATCGTCTAAAAATGCTGAAAAGCGTCCCTGCCCAAAAATCCCCATATTCCCGTGGATGCCCCATTGGATTGTTGTAGGAAAGGAATGGGGCAATAGAAAAAAACTGAAGGATGTCATCGACGCCATATTGGTGACGTCGTAGAAATATGTAAACATTGCGGTATCGGGCTCTTAAATAATCCCAAACTCTTTAATCATTAATCAGGTTAATTAGCATGTGACCAATCACTGCATCATTAACAGAGCAAGGCAATGTTTATGTTTGAACTTTTGGTAATATATAAATATAAAAGTTTAACAGTAAACAAATTATGAAAACCAATACAAAATAACCCCCCCTGCCAACACACAAATGTTCCATGAAATTGACCTACCTGAAAAAAATTTCCAAAACTTCAGAAATAGGTTTTTTTTTTGTGTGAATGTGGCATAGGCAGTTTATTATAGTGTGTCTGTGTGAGTGTGTTGTGTGCTGTGGTTAAGCTGTTGTGAATGTAGTTTATGATTAATGCTAGAATAACAATAGCACGACAGATGCGACGCGATGGGCGCGACATGAATATAATAATTTTCCAGCCAATCAAGTTTGAGACTTCCGTGATGTCAACGTGACGAAAATTGCTCGCACTACAAGATTTCTGAATAGAAAATATTTCTAGTTTATTTGCGTCGCGGGCACAACAGGTCTGTAAATCTGTCTTAACCCGCCATTATTTTTGGTATTTAAGTTTTATGTGCTCTATTATTTACCGTATTACAGTAATCAACAAAAATACAATTTAATGCCTAGATGTAATTACAGCCGTAGTTTCACACTCAAAGCACCAGCGAATATGGAAAGAATTTTTTGATAGGATTACAAAATATGAAAATAATTGAAACATTAATGGCCATCGTAAAAGAGGTTAGTATGTAGTAGCAAGAAACCATTTATGAAAAATATTTTAAAATGTTGATCGTGAGGTGGTAAAATCTGGTTTTCACATGAAAGCAAATTTTTGTAGTCGCGTCGCGCCCTTCGCATTGCATCTTTCACGCTATTGTGATTCTAGCATAATGCTAACTTGGTGAACCCTATGATATCGGTATCTATAGGCCATCCATGGTAAAGTGAGCACTTTTTAAGGCCCTGCAAAATTTTTCATTTCAATTAATTTCTACCTTTCTGCCACTTTTTGATGTAAACATTGTAATATGACTAATAAACACAGTGTATACATTTCTTTACTCTGAAATGTTAACGTCTGAGACTGCAATAAAGTATATTTATAAGGGGTTAATACCTTTTGGCAGGGCCTTAAAAAGTACTCACTTTACAGTGAACAGCCTATACATTTTAAAAAGCAACCAACATAGTGACAGCATACACAGCCCTACACCAAAATATTTTTTAAAGGAACAGCCAGTACACAGAAGACTACAAAATTAAATAAATTAGGTTAACTGTAGCTTAGGGTGCAAAATCTACTCACAAGTTGCCATTTTCCTTTCCGAATAGGTTCGCTGATGGTCATGAGTAACTTGTGTATCTGCTGTATGACACCTTGGTAGTAAACCCCAGACGTCTCGTAGTTGCCCATCAACGCCATCTCTCTGGCTAACTTCGTGTCTTCATTTATCTGGGTGGTGGAAACTGCCATTACGGTCATTCCAACTGAAAATGAATGCATGAAGAGGTTAGCACCACCAAGGAAAATGAAACTTGGTGTCAAAATTGGCACATGAAAGACATTTAATAAGGGACATAAATAAGAAAACAATTAAAAAGACTGAACGAGCACAGAGGGTTAGGGTAGCCTACCATTATTGTTTCCACCGGACAGCTGCACGACACCTAACCTCACTATTCCCGAGAATACTGCGTAACTGTCTATATTTGCATAAGACATGCCACTAAAAAAAGTTAATATTAAAATAAATATCCAATGAATTCATGGAGAAAAACGGAGTATTTCGGCTGTAAGAGCAAAATAATTTCAATTGTTGCGGAACTCTGTTTTCACCACTACGATAACCTTTCCAAGTAGCTGCCTATACACAGAAAATTTAAATTAAATAATTTTAATACACGCAATTACTCTTAAATGTTTACCAACCCTGCTCCCCACATTGTTCCCCGGGCGCCAATGCGAAAACGTAACTGTCACTGGCCGAACTTAAACAAAATTAAAAATATATATATTTACACACTGCTGCCAGCGCACCACGGAGACTCACCTGCCTGCAGTGCCGACGCGCTTACGACTGAAACAATTTTTCCCTCGCGTCTCAAATTGGAAACACCAACAAACGCCACGCACAAGTTTGGTTCGATCCGCCTTTTGCCAATGCCACTTGTCAAGTTTTCCAGCCAGTTTTCCTTTCGTGCAGTATATGGCAAGGTCGGTTGTCTGCTTGTTCGATAGATCGATATACTACACAATCGATTACAGGCTTCGATCTTTTACGTAAACAATAGCGCTTTGATCTTTGACCCCTAGTAAACCAGGGGAACCTGAAGAACATTAAATCTACAAAAAAAATACAAGATTAAATATAAGAAACATACTGACGAAATATTGCAGGTAATTTTAATATTCTGCACTGTAAATATTCCTAATGGAAGCATTCATATATTTTAATTATATTTGTCTCCCGAGATTGACTTGGAAATTGTGGACATTCCTAAAGCGCCTGTGTCGCTGTCATATTTTCGCCTTAAAATATATTTGACACCTAAGACGAAATCCGGCCATTAAATTTTTCCTTCCAACAAATTTTATCAAATAATCTTGAATGTGTTTGAAGATGTGTCACGCTGTCAAATTTTTTTACTGGGACAATCTAATTTGAATTATTATTTAAAAATTATTTTCATAATGAGATTATTATATTATACTAATTAGCCTCCAAAGTCACATAACAATGTGACAGAGTTGTCAAAAAATACAACAAAAGCAGATGAATTATAGCATTCAAAATAAGTACATACATAGCAAAAGACAATTACAATACATACAAATTTAAACAAAACATAAAGCAATCAATTACAAAAATAATAGAATATTCATATTAAATATTTAGCAGTATTCTTGAACACTATAAAAATCTCTATCTATAAGGTAATTTTTTAATTGAAATTTAAAACAATTTTGTTTTTCCATGCAGTCCATTACAGAAAGAAATATAAGGAATGTTGCAATTTATTTTTGTTTCTTTACTAAATTCAAATTTTATTTATCAGAGACGTTTCCTGCACAATGAAATTATTGCCTCTGGGTTCGTAATATTATGTGCAATACTGACTTAGAATAGCA
Organism: Dryococelus australis; assembly: GCA_029891345.1. Classification (NCBI taxonomy): domain Eukaryota; kingdom Metazoa; phylum Arthropoda; class Insecta; order Phasmatodea; family Phasmatidae; genus Dryococelus; species Dryococelus australis. The sequence goes on along the minus strand of CM056994.1, from coordinate 58,522,272 downwards.
TTCATGCCCACGCAGCTTTTACATAAAATAATTTACTTCATAACCTACTTCGTTTCCAGCAATTGTTCATTATTTTAAAGTTTCTTGACGTCCATTTTTGTCGAGCATAATTATTCTGATTGGCTGAGACCGTAAACATCAAAGAAATTTTCGTACCGATCCAACTTCAAATGTTTGATGGAAACTGAAGCCTTCCAACTTTCTCAGACGGGAAAATTTGACAGTGTGGCAGGGGCTTTAGTCAACGCACTGTTAATGAATCGCGCCACCAAGAAAATAATACTGCCGTAACACAAAAAGCAGTTTGTGAGAAAAAAAATTAATTTTAAGTTACGTCAGTTGAAATGCAAGAAATGTCTGTTATAAATTACTCGTGTAATAATTTGCATTGATGAAAAAACACAAAATATATATAATTTTTTTTTACGGTACGATACCATTTCTTGCAGAACAGCAGAACAGAACTCTAAATTCGACTCGTTTTGTTGACAATGACAACTGACTCCATTTTCCAGTCCGCGGTTAGTCTCTGCCCTCGACGACTCGGCTACTATATCGAACGTGTATGTTCACGAGGGTAGCGAGGCAGACACAGCAGAGTGGTGAGAAGTATTTTCTTGAGGTTCCTGATTCCTCCCTCGAATTCACTTTGCCAAAAGGAATATTTCTAAATTAGACCGACAAACTTCGGGGGCAGGTTATCAACGAAAATAGAAGGTGAAAACATATATACGGCCTACGGTTTAAACTGAATTCTAACGGCGGTATATCTTGGAAGTTTAACCAGGTGTACTAGTTTATTACCGCTTCTGGATATCGAACATAGTGTCTGGATAATTTGTGATTGTGACATGTGGGTAAATAAGCCATTTTTTAAATCCCAAGTATGCTACAGCGTCATGGAGATCAAGTCTAATTAATCCATGAAATGAATTAATGACAGCGACAGGCAGTTGTTGTGCTTACAGATCTTTGTTCCATATTTAAAATATACCAGTGTTTCAGGTCCGAGTTGAGAGTTGAGAGATTTCTTGGGAGCCGATGACCGTGAAATGAGGTGCGAATTGAGCAGCGCCGGAATGCTAGAGCGGGGGAAACTGGAGATCGCCGAGAAAACCCTCCGGCCAGCGGCATCGCCCGAGGCACGATTCCGACTTGCGAAAATCGGCCGGGGATTGAACCCGGTTCGCCGTTGCGGGAGGCGAGCAGGCTAGCCGCTCAGTCACCGCATACCCTTCAGGTCCGACTTCAAAGATATGTACCACCTTTAGGATTAACTTTAGACCGTATGTCGGGCATGTGTTTTCTTCTTTAGATACATCCTGTATACTTAACCATGCTGACCCGCCTCGCCCCCGCTCGGATACGATCGTGTTGGTAACCGCGGTTGTGTAACAGTCAGAATACTTGTTTCACACCAAGGCAAACCGGGTTCGATACACAGTGGGGGTGCCCCGGATTTTACATGTAAGAAACGTGGCGGACGCTGCTGTTGGCTGGCGGGTTTTCTCGGTGATATTCCGCTTCCCCCACCCTTGCATTAAGTCACTGCTCTATTACTACTATAGTCCATTCACGGTTTCTTCGGCCTTTTTGAATCAAACCTTTGAAAAATCTCCCCATAGTATATGACGTGTTTAGATATTTCCTAAATACGCCCTGTATCACAAGCGTTTTGCACTTGCGTTCATAAAAGGTTTTTTTTTTTTTTTTTTTTTTTAGTCTGAATAAAAATCAGGGAGAAAACAGGTATGTTGGTAGCGCCTAGTGAGAAATAATACTTACACAAAATACTGTTACAACTGAGGGCGCACGAATGTGGTGCGTTGTCCCTCTGGTGTAATCTTCCAGACTTAGTTAAGCTTAGTTTGCACGAGGCGAAGGAATATCCTCCTGGAAGTAGAACTTAAGCAGGGCTTCAGAAAAGGCTGAAGTAACCGTGAATGGACTATACCTAACTTCACCCCCACCGACATTCAAGACCTGGATACTATGTGCCGACCAGAATCTGTAAGTTCCACTACACTGATATTGATCCTACGTCAGATGATACTTCGTAGCAATGTAACAGTAAACTAACAATTAACTCCCGATTTTTCTTGCCAACGATCGGTTCTGAGAATACGAAATTCCCCCTTCCACCCTTCGAAAAGCAAATAGTTTTTTACAGTTGCAAATTTTATCCACCCTTTTGCCATATAATTTGGTGACTGAAAATCGCCCCATTTATAGTCTGTCAAACGTTTCTCTCATCATCTCATCATACAGGTTTACAGATTGAGGCCCGAGTCAAAGAATCTACAGACAGCATTTTCAAAACACTGCTGCGAACTGGCGAGGAAAGGGTGCTAGGGAGTATATTCAGCTCACTCCATTTAATATGGTCTACCATCAGTTCGGAAAATGTGAAAGTAAATACTTTACGCAAACATACATCCTCCACTATAATTGTATGTTGACACGCGCGTACAACACACAATGTTATGCTTATTAAATCAGTTAAAACGCAACCTATTATTTGGTTGTAAAGAAGCTAATGCTATGTTGAGAAATTACAATTTTGCTACGAATTAAGATTTTCGTTGCTGCACGTAAGGTATAAAACGGCATTACAATAATAATTAACCTTTTTGGGCGAGGAGGTTTACAAATTCTATGCGGTATCCCGGCTACAAAATTGAGGGGGGGAGGGGAGATGTACATTATACCCCTGTACCTCCCCCCTCTTCATACGCTCATACGCAACCTCCATTTCCGAGCACAATGTTGCGGGTTCATATTCTGGGGAAGACATCGATATGTGTTACCGTGTTCAGGTGCAGGTTTATGTACCTAGGTTCTTTTAATTTCTAGTGTCTCCACTTCTAACCCTCGCATTTAACTCTCCGGTGTTAAAGGGACGCATTGTAGAACCAGCAAAACAAAATAAATCAAAATATATACAACGAGAAGTTTGTTACATTTCCACATCGCTTCGCTCAGGTTTAGTAGCGTTATTAAAATACATACCTATATATTTGCGAGTACCCGTGACTACCCGCGACTATTTGCGACTACCCGTGACTATTTGCGACTACCTCGGACTATTTGCGACTACCCGTGACTATTTGCGACTACCTGGGACTACTTGCGACTACCCGTGACTAGTTGCAACTACCTGTGACTACATACGATAACCTGCGACCACCTGTGACTACCCGTGAATAACTGCAACTACTTGCGTCTACTTGCGACTACTTGCGACTACCTGCGACAACTTGTGACTACTTACGAATTTATAATATTAAAATAATATTAAGATCCACTGAGCCACTCCGCCCTCACTTGATATATTTTTATATACCGAACCACTGCGGCCCCACTATATGATTATTCTAGCCACTGAGCCACAATTTACAACACTATGGACACATTGCTCTAGTCACTGGGCCACTGCGGCCTCACGTGGCATTACTCCACCCACTGGGCCTCTGTGGCGCCACTAGATATATTTCCATCCGCTGAGCCACTGCGGGCCCCCTTGAGATCTTTCTATCCATTGAGCCGCTGCGGCCCCGCTTTGGATCGCTTTAGCCACTGGGCCACTGTGTCCCCAATTGAGATCGCCCTAGCCAATGGACCACTGCATCCCCACTTGGGATCGTTCTAGCCACTGGGCCACTGCGTCCCCACTTGGGATTGCTCTAGCCACTGGACCACTGCGTCCCCATTTGTGATCGCTCTAGCCACTGGACCACTGCATCCCCACTTGGGATCGCTCTAGCCATTGGACCACTGCATCCCCACTTGGGATCGCTCTAGCCATTGGACCACTGCATCCCCACTTGGGATCTCTCTAGCCACTGGACCACTGCATCCCCACTTGGGATCGCTCTAGCCGCTAGACCACTGCATCCCCACTTGGGATCGCTCTAGCCATTGGACCACTGCATCCCCACTTGGGATCGCTCTAGCCACTGGACCACTGCATCCCCACTTGGGATCGCTCTAGCCACTGGACCACTGCATCCCCACTTGGGATCGCTCTAGCCACTGGACCACTGCATCCCCACTTGGGATCGCTCTAGCCACTGGACCATGCAGTACCACTTGGGATCGCTCTAGGCACTGTGCCACTGCGGTTCCACATGGCTTTACTCTACCCACTGGGCCTATTTGGCCCCAGTCGATATATGAATATGTCCATCTGGAAGAATGTAGCTTTCTAACAGTGAAAGAATTATATGAATCGGCCCAGTAGTTTTGGTAGAGTACGCTTAGAAAGCAGCCAAGTAGCTCATTTTTCTCTGACTTGGTTTAAAAATTTTGACATTTCTGGAGGACTTTTTTTTTTAAATAAAACATCCTCTGTGTCTTTTTGGACGAGTGTAGCTTTGTAATAGTGAAAGAATTATAACAATCGGCTTTGTAGTTTCCGAGACTGCCCGAGGCACATAAACAAATAAACAAACTCACATTTCCTCTTTATAATATTAGTATATATTACATCCTTAAAAATTTCTTCATAGAATATCCACATCCATCCATGGAGGTGGTGAGACTTGTTCTGAAGAAAAATTCGTTCATTTTTATGTCCTTTCTGTCCTCCGATTGGCTGTCGTCTGACCATGGCACATCTCTCCGCCAATCAGCAATGGCGAGACGAGAGATAACGAGAATAATTTTTTATTTATCTTTTTTGTTTAATACACATTTAATGCTGACTACCCTCTAGAGAATAAATAAAAATAAACTGAATACTGTCTAGAAACAAATTAATCATATGATATCTCCGTCAAATAAACTAATAAATTAAGCAGAGATTACAATGTTCACTCATATCATATATCGAAATTTTGAATAATATTAAATGAAGTGACAACATAAGCAAGCACTCTGCAATCATATATAGTGAAAATGTCTATGTTTAGCGGTAAATATAAACCCGAAAATATGCAATGTTACAAGTTTTACAAGCATAGGCGGATGCCATGGTCGTGCAACGAAGGAAATTGTCAAATGGTAAAGTTTCCTATTGTGTAAGAGCCTTATACCTGGAACTAGCCTGTCCCACCACAACCCACATGTAGGCCTACCTAGCTATCACGTGCAGAAGGGTTGCTCCTATCAATCACCTACGGTACCTACCTCATGTTTACCGGAACCACCTGCGCGCCGCAAGATAACGACGCGGGCAAGTTCAACTACGCCCTGGTAGTGGGGGTAGGGCGGGGTGAGTGCGAGCATGCGGCCTCGCGAACCCCACAGCCCCGTGGTTACGGCGGGGGGGGGGGGGGGTTTAACGGGGGGGGGCGGGTCCCGACCCATCAGCTTCCTGTCCCGGGGCGGAGCAGGCAGTCGCTGTTCCGGTGGCGTCCGGGCGAACCCGGAAGCGATCATCCTTCCCCGCGGGGCTGCCGCGTCGTGTCGCTTACCACGTGACCCCGAGCGGCGCCGCTCGCACGACGCGTTCACGTGTGCTCCCCTCCCCACCACCAGTCCTGACAGTTTCCTGTCTCTCGCCTCGCCGCGCTAGTGACATGTGAGTTCATCTTCGACTCTTTACAAAAAAAAAATACTTCGTGTACAGAAACAACGTGAGTGATCCCCCAGACCTGCTCTGTTACTGTCCCTCTGGAGAGGTCTGCCAGATATACATATTTATTTTTAATTACTGGCCTTCATATCGTGACGAAGCTACCAGAGCGAATTCCATCGACCGAAGAACCTATGTTACTCTCACTCCGTCTAAAATGGTGAGACTTAAATTTTTTTTTTTTTTAGAGCACGTCCTTAATTATTGAATTTTACTTCTTAAATAGTAAAACTCTTGTTATGTATAACATACTTGTACGTAAAAAATAAAGATGCTGCCAGAATACTAAATGCATTTTTAAAAAAACCCTTAACGTAGCTAACAATGTTAGTTGTGATAATGAATCATCCGTGAGCATTACATTGGTTTGTTTGACGGCCTCCGTGAAGTAAATCGTAGCGTTCTGGATTCGGATGGGAGAACGAGTTCTAATGTTGCGAGATTTAAACATAATGCCTGTTTATGAGCGGAACACTGGTAAAGGTCGAAGTCGTTAAGGCGTCGTATTTTAATGGAAAAATTCCGGACTTGAATTCCCGGTTAAGTTACGCTTTTCATTTTGTAGATTAAGTCTCGTTAGTTCGTTTGTAAGCCTTATTTGCCATGCAAGCGAGGATCTTAATAAACCAAACAAAATAAGTAAGTAAACAGGGACATCGTAAATCAGGCATGCTCATCAGATGTCACGAAGTAACATAACTTGTATCTCAGTTCGGCACATGCCCCATAAATCGCAGAGAGAATATGGCGTAGAGCGATCACTTGAACTGCTCAAAACCAGCCTCCTGTCTCAACACTGAACTGCCTTTTTGCCAATAAGACTATCATAAACGAAGTTAACAGTATTGTAGGTTATAGTCTGTTCACGGTTAGGTAATCACTTTTGACGCCCTAGTTACTATTTCCTTTCGATCATTCTTTTCTCTTTTAACCGCCTTTTTCAAATAAATATTGCAATTTAAGTAATAAACACAGTGTGTTTATTCCACGCACTCGGAAGTTAACGTCAAAGACTAAAATAAATTGTTTTTATTTACTATTATTCCAAATGAGAGAGCTTTCAAAAGTGCTCACTTTACCGTGAATAGCCTATAGAATACTGTTTAGTAAATAAGTGCTTTGAGGTGTTTGCATACTTCCCACAACCAATTTGTAATGCAGTTTCAATAAATTCAAATAGGTAAATGTATTTTGTACATATAAAGGAGCTCGTCTTCCAAAAATTAAAATACAAACGAAAGCGTTCATCATTGTTGACCGCGTGTGACATTGAAATTTGTATTGGCGTGGGCTAGGTCAATGTGGGATACATGCGCAAAAAAAAAAAAAACTAAAAATCGGTCTCTTCATCTTTAGTCCATGCAATAAACACATGCCAGCGACTGGATTGGATGTTAGTATAAAAACTCGACTACGAGTGACCGAACCTGCCCAATTTTCCCAGTACACGACAGTAACATGTAATTCAGTCACATGAAATTAGTGTGTCAGTGATTGAAGTGCAAATAGAGGTGTAAACAGAAGCGAATTTTCCCGCAAGTTTTGTTGTTGATGTGGTGTATCCGTTCGTTAATTGGCTGTTTGACAACCTGGTGGCAACCTTGCACCTGTTAAGAGGACTATGTAGCTGCGCGTCCAAGGTCAAGAAGCGAGGGGGCGATACGGGCGACACTAACACGCACGCCTAGCGCCTCATCGCTCCTACGCGCAAGGCGTGCAGTGTTTCCGTCGTGACGCTTTACTATGTAAACTGTATCTGTAACAATGGGGTTTAATTACACGCGATGAAAGTACACAGATCAAACTACCTGCGTATAATCGTATATTTCACTCACCACTTAAAGAAACTTCATAGGCAAGCTTTAAAAATGTGATATTTGACCACTTTCACGATTTTTTTTCTCCATTAACACACTTAATATGATAAAACTAAAAAGATAGCGACATAGACAATAGTTTTTTTTTTTTTTTTTTTTTTTTTAAACCTTCGTATTTCCAGAACATTTATTTACCGAGATACGCGGTTAGGCGCAAACAACAATTTCACAGAAAACGTTTCAGTACATAGGACCCGTAAGGACTGGGGAATTTCGCAATACCAGTAACCCGTAAGCTAGGCTCCAATGACCTCTGAATGCATGAGGTTCTGCTATTTGCTCATTGCCTGAGTCCTTGTGAGAAGCTAGGTTTACTACTCCAGGTCACGTAGCGCGGGATTATATTGCGCGCCACATATCTGCGGGTTTGAAAAACGATTATAAAAGTTCTGCTATCGGCCACTAATATCTTTGAGTTGGTTATGCAGGAGGATGAAACCTGAGAACACAGTGCAGAATTATTTCTATAGGCTTTTCACTGTGAAGTGAGCGCTTTTGAGGCACTAGTTACTTTTTTTTCATTTCAGCCATTTGTTATCCTTTAACAGCCTTAAAAAAAAAATATTGTCATATAAGTAATAAACACAGTGTGCATATTCCACCACACTCGAAAATTAACGTCTGATGATAAAATAAAATATATTTATTGACTATTATTTCAATGAGAGGGCTTTAAAAAGTGCTCACTTTACCGTGAATAGCCTATAATGACTAGAGCCACGAATATTTCTCGAATTCATTCGGAGGCGAGCTAGACTCCAAACACTTGTTCTTTTCTCCTATTGTTGTGATTGGACGACAGTTGTTTAGGACACGCCCCGTTCAACAATGAACCAATAATAAGCAGGAAGCAGTAGTGTGAGTTTTTAACCGTCCTATAGAGGCCTCGCTTGATCACAGCAACCAATAACCAAACAATAAAATCTCGAGTGTATAGAGGGCTGTCCAGCCTTAGCTTGCTGCCAACTCAATCCGCGAAATACTCAGGGTTCTAGTAATGACTGATCTAAAAATACCGACTCCTTCAGCAAGTTGGTTGTCAAAGTTCAGTGTACCTGTGAGCGTGTGCGCATACAGTTTCGACAGAAACAATGGTTTAGTGTTTTTAAATATGCCTTTAATTTTATCCGATACGAAATGTAAGGGGAAATGGTGTACCCCCAAACACGGAAAATAATTTACTGAATGTATTTAATACGAACAGACTTTAAAGGTACCGACCGTTTCTCTTACAATTGCAACCATAAAGGAAACTCAACTTCTGAAAAAGAAAAGTACACTAGAGCGAATGCTTTCATTTAGAAATTAAGGTTTCTGCAGTAAAGATTGCGAATATCACCGAGCTTAAGGCCATAAAAAAAATGAAAATTTTTTTCATTGTAGAAAACAATAATTTTATCATCTTGTCTACAAAAAAATAAAATGTGAACTGATATTTCATGAAGTGGCTCGTTCCATTGCTGCCGAGAGTGCTATGTTTAGGGGTAGTGGAATTTTGCGTGCTACGTTTAGGGGTAGTGGGATTTTGCGAAAAGATTTCAAGACAAGATATGTTTCAAAACACTGTAGGGTCTTTTACCTATCTTGATCGGCTGGATAGCTTTTTGACATGTGTTAACTGTCTGCACACGAATCACGTAGGAGCCGTGTCGATGTTGCCGAAGTCTCATTGGCCCGATCAAATATGAAAACACCTTCTCAAGCAGACTACAACCAATGACAGTACACAAACTGCTGTTGGGTACTTACAGTTTTTAATTCTACCATGTACTCATATTTTTTCGCGGAAATTGGCTAACTCTAGCTATGTTTGATTATGGCTTCGTGTGTAATGATTAGAGACCTGCAAAATTCGCGTTATTATTTGGGGACAAGTTAAACTTGAAACACACGTGCCTTTGCAATACTTTTGTCATTGGAGCATACTTTATGTGACACGCCCTGGGTGACTCTGCACCAATAAAGGAACACTTCACAATTGTGTGCCCCAATCACGTGTAGTTCAGTCTTAGAGGGAGTTACTTCAGTTCTGTGAAGCAGCCAATGGAGAAACGACGCCGGCTCTAGTGCATACAGTACTGTGAAGTTCAGCCTGATGCCAAATAATAACGCGAAGTTTGCATGTCCCGAATAATGATCAAGCAATATGAAAGTGCCGGAAATACAACGAGAGCTTATCACGACAATAGAGGAAGTTACGCAAATGGGATACAGAGAGCTTGTTCCAAAATGTTACCTCAGGAAGTTTAGTGCAATGAATAACAATGCATAACACGCAATGAAACTGAAAACCTTCGAAACGCAACGTAACAAATTCAGACGCTAAGCAAAAACTACAGAAGGATAATATTGGCTTCACAGCCGACAAGTTGAAATTATAATTATACGAACTGTTGATTCAACAGACAACTAGACAGATTCAGTGTTCGGTAGACAATACCGAGCAACAGTGAACATACATGTATCGTGCAGACATGTGACGAAAGTATAGAAAAAAAAAAAAATCTAAAATATATTTATAAATTGACATTTATACGTCTAAATAATAGCACATTTGTGTAGCATTAACACTATTGACAGTGGTGCACAGTTGATTTAGCACTTTTGAAACCAACCTTTGAAAAATGTCACTGCCCCTACCTGCATGTATTTTAACGGACACTTTGAATGGTATACGCGCAGTAAAGTTGGCAATGACACAGTGAATGTAGTTCCATATCTTAATTTTGAATGAGAAGTGTTAGGTAAACATTTGTGAATATTGTGAATAGTCAAATGCTTTCTTTTGATTTCTGTTTTTTTTTTTAATGTGTGTAAGTGTAACAATAAGCAAATTTGTAAAATATTGACTTGAGTTCGCAGTTTCACTTGACCGGCGCATGAATAAAGTGATCAGCCCCTTGGCAATGTTAAATTTACATATGGTGTAATAATAAGCACTATTTATAAGATTAGATCTTAAGCAGGGCTTTTCAAAATTGCTCCTTTTTGTCGCAAATAGCCTATACGATAGGGGTGTACCCTCATCGACAGAAACTGATGTCTTCGAAAATTTCGTTGGGATATGAGCAAAAAAGTGGTTAGCATTGTCAGTGTTTTCTGTTATTCTGTAATAAATGATGTGACAGACTTCAACCCATACTTCTCGTTCACTAACAAGTGTATTCCACGAATCACCAATTTCGCGCAAAATATGTTCTTATATTCTTGAGGGTTCGTAACTGGCTCACAATTCACCAGTGCTAATTAAGGCACAGTGTCCAATTGCAAAAGTAACCTGAAAGTACGCATGTTCTAACTCTAGCTTGTCCTGAAATAAATTCGCGAGATCCTCGCCTGTACGTATTAAGTAGCAGCACCTTTACATTAAATGTATCTTGATGGTTTGGCTGATGTCTAACGATTTTACCTACGAGTTCTGATTGCTTGATGATGTTCAGCCATTACGCTGGCAAGTAATAAAGGCTCCTGCTTGTGAGGTACGTGTTACACCAGACGGCAGTTTCTTCTCTGTGCGTCTGTCTATTCTGTGGCCTTTCACCCAGTTAGCTCGCCAGTTTTCCCTCTCTCGTCTTATGAAATATTTCAGCCGGGTGGACTGAACAGACGATGTGCCTGCCATTGATGTTGTTTGCATTTTCCACGGTGCTGTACTCCAGCATGCGCCCCGGGAGAATACATTATACAGAAGAAGTATGCATCCACTTCCGCTCAGTTACGTCACACGTGGTACCTGGCGAACAATGGGGGGTTCTTCTTTTTTTTTATGGTGATTGGAGGAGAAAATGACGAGAGGAATAGACAATACCCCCGCGGTGGCGTACAAACTTTTTACTCATAGAAAAAAAAAAGCGAGAAGTCTGTAATGACGACGTGTGTTGTTTTGACCCTAGGAATGCCGAGCGTGACAAACAAAAATTAAACGGAACCTCTAGGATATGAGAAAGACTCGATGCTAAGTGTTTGTACACTCAGTTGGCATGCATGACTTGCATTCCCGACATCGCCGGTTCGATACTGCCCGAGTCCAGTGGTGGTGGCCTTGCACATTCCAGAGATCGCTTTATACAAGCCGGTACAGTTCGCAGCTCAGACTTTAGTGTAAATTGAGAGAGTAATTAAATATTGCGCTCAATAAGAATAATACGAGTAAGCCACTTTACGCACTATCCCGAGTATACTCGTTCACATATGACGTGTTGCAAAATAGGTGAAATCATGGTCAGTCCTGTACAAGTCCAGATACTAACATCAATACAGACGTATTTTCGCTGGCTATTGTTATTGGCTACAGATAACACACCAACATTGTATTATTGGTTGCTGCCTGTACCATAGACCAACAGAAATTCTTATCATAGATACCAAATGTAAGTTATTACAGGGAATTCATACGTGCATGTAAGATCAAAAACAAATGCGTTTAACTCTTTGTAGCATTGAGAATAAATTAAATTATTGAATTTTGTTCTTTTATTTTTATTAATACCTCCATCCCTCACGAACTCGGATTCGCACATCATGCATCAATATGAAACGGATACACGCAGAACTACGACAGAGGCATGCACCGACACGACTTTGCTACAGAGTCACGTCCAATGAAAGTACAGCGTCTCCGCTTAAAGTCAAGTTCTGAGGAGTCGCCGACGGAAATACTGCGCGTAGTTGAGCGCCTTGCGTGTAGAGGCGATGCCGGTTGACTTACGTCAGTCAACGTCGTCCGTAGCACTTCGTAAATCCCCCCCCCCCCTCTTCAGCTCACAGAAACGTACTTCTCACTATGCGACCACCTTAAATGAGTACTGCTGAAAGCCATGCATAGTTGTCTCCCGCCGACATTTAACTTCTGTGTACTTCTCTACTCTGTGTGTCTGTGTATTCATGCATGTTCACACTTTTTGAACGAAACCTGTGTAAAATCACACCATGCATGACGTGTTTGGTTGTTTCCTGATATGTTATGTATCACAAGCGTTTTGTACTTCTCTTAACATAAGAGTATCTTATTTTTTAGTAAAATTGAACTTTTACGTATATTTTAAATATAAACAAATTATAATATTTCATTTATAATTAATATTAATAAAACAGGGAGAAAATTATATGTGTGTTGGTAATGCCTAGTAAGAAACAGTTCTCATACGAAATAATATTTCACTGAGTGCGCACTAATCCGGTCCGAGGCGAAGGAATATCCTGGAAGTAATACTTCAGCAGGGCTTCAGGTAAGTTGGAAGTAACCGTGCATGGTTCACATTTATAAATTCTGTGGTCCGGGATGATTACGGGATGGCTCGTTTCTGCACGTGCGGACGTCGCGTCGTGTGTCTCAGCTGAGAGGAGAGCACGCGAATACAGACGATGATGAAACCCGTGACGGAGGGGGGGGGGGGATGTGGCGGCATGCGAGCCCAACTCGCTCGTGCGCGGCGGGAGGAAAGACTCTTGCGACGCCCAGCTTTATGATTCGCGAGCCGTAAAGCAGGCTTCACACGATGCAAGATGCATTTCGTGCAAGATTTCGTACGGAATGTTTCTTACGAGAATGCCAACTAAATTTCGCACGAAACGAGTTCACACACTGATAAATAAAATGAATACTGTGTCGCATTAAAATTAATTGAAAGCACTGATGAGTACCTAACAGCCAAGGTATTATAATTTAAAATATGAAGTTGCTTACTCCAACAAGGTATTTGTTTCAAAGCTATCCCTCCAAACTATAATTGTTTTTATTTTATTCTCAGCAAACTGTCCGAACTTCAATCCACGCTTTTAAGTTATTTTCCAGCAATGTTTTATTTCCCTGTATTCCTCTTCGCACACCTCAGATTATGATTTTCTTGTACTCTATGGTTGATGTTACAACAGGTCACATGACCAGCATACAAGAGCCAATAGGCTCGCAACTTGCATCGCCTTGTACGGAAAAAAAATATATATATAGGACCGGCTATATCTGCTCATTTCGTACAAAGTGTGCCTTGCACACAATAAATGTGCAAGGAATTTCCGTGCACGGTCGGCATCGTTTAGCACTAGTGTGCCATCGTGTGAAGCCTGCTTAACGAGGGCCCCGCGCCGCCTCGCTTGTCTTCGGGCGCTTCAACTTCCTTGTGGTGCGAAGACGACCACGCCTTCACTGGCGACCTGCTCTGCTCTCTGTCCTGTGGGGTCGCCATCAGCATCTATCCCTCACGGGGTCCGCCTACCTGGCGAAATAAGCGGCTACTTCGTCTCTGCATCCTGTGGTTCCGATCAACCAAAAGAACACACGCGTCTGACGAGGCCTGTCGAGTCCTTTCATGACGTCGCGCACATTGTAAACGCCATTTCAGAGCACTGCAACATAGCTTTTTCGTATACCTGTATAGGCTGTTCGCGATAAAGTGAGCACTTTTGAAATTAACCTATGAAAAATCTCACTGCTCCTACCTGCATATATTTCAAGGGGCATGTGAACTGGCATGCGCCCAGTTAAGTTGGTAACGACCAAGAGAAAGTAGTTCCGTGTTTTAACGTTGAATCAAATGTGTTAAGTCAACATCTGTGAATACGGATGATTTTTTTTTGCTTTCTTTTATTTTAATGTATATAAGTGTAATAAATAGCAAATATGTAAACATTAAATTTTCTCATAACTTCACATTTTTACTTAATCGACGAACGAATAAAGTGATCAGGCCTACGGCAATGTTAATTTCTACATAATGGAAGAATACACGACGTGCATGCAAGTAGATCTTAAGCAGGGTTTTCAGAAGTGCTCAGTTTACCGTGAACAGCGTTTACCTCAAAACATGCGCTTCAGATACAAGGAGAACTACACTGAACAGTGCTACAGAATTTCCGCCAGTAAAAAGGTAGGGTCACCGCTTTAAGTTCTGTAAGGTGCACGCTACACTTCGAGAACACTGTACCTCAGTTCTGGACCCTGGAAGTAGCGGCGATAGCGCACTTGATGCGCGTGGCAGTGTCGCTGTTATCGTTCCCTCGCTTCTCTGCCTCAGAAGTGAAAAAACTTCCCGTTAGGCGGGAACCTTAAGAGTGCGATGTACCCCCACATTTTCTGTTAAATAGTTGTTTGCGCGAATACGCGTATCTCGGGGGGGGGGGGGGGACGACATTATCTAGGCACCTATTTTTTCACTTTAGTCATATTAAGTGTATTCTTGGAGAAAAAAAATCGTGAAAATGGTCAAATATCGCATTTTTAAATCTTGTCCATGCAGTTTCCTTAACCCCTTGACTTACGCATTAAGTTTTCGTTCCAGGTGTTGCAAGAAAGGAGATTTTTGATCTTACATGTACGTAAGGATTCCCTGTAACAACTCACACGTTGGTAGCTATGATAAGAATTTCTGTTGGTGTATGGTACAGGAAGCAACCAATAATAAAATGTTGGTCTGCTAGCTGTAGCCAATAGCAATAGCCAGCGAAAAGACGTTGTCTGTAGTGATGTTAGCATCTGAGCTTGTATAGCACTAACCATGATTTCGCCTATTTTGCAACACGTCATATGTGGACGAGTATACTCGGGATAATGAGTAACGGGGTTGAGCAGTAAGAGAAAAGTGCAAATATACGGGCGTAGTTTAATATGTGCGTTTTGATCGCGTGCAATAAAACCCCACTCTTACAGATTTAATTTGCACAGTACAGCGTCGCGACGGAAAACTGCACGCCTTACGCGTAGGAGCGATCAGACGCTATAAGTGTGTGTTAATCCCACTGTTAACCCTTTTAGTCCTGCATTGATTTATGATCTCGAGTGTTGCAATTGTTTAGGTTTATTATGCGAGCTGTACTTGTGTCAAGCGTGTTTCTTGCAACCAGTGAACAATCTGCCGCATGTTTGTTGAAGTCAGCATTAACCATTCAAAAATAACAAACACAGAAACTTCAGCAAATCAGATCTCCCCTAGAAAGATGCTTAAAACACTGGCCAATGATTACTTGTAGTGTACAGTGCCGACCATAAATATTTTCCATATGGAACATGTCCTTGATCATAGACACGAGTAATGAACGGGTTAAGCACGTTTTTCACGATACAACGTCCGGTACAATTTCCGGCGAAAGCTATTACGAGATCTGCTATCGGAATCTGCAGGCAAACAGGTATGGAGATTTCAGTGGAATAACCTGTCACACCATACTTCCTGCCCCACACAAGTAAACATGACTATATTTGTTTTGATTTTACTTCTACAAATTGTGGTTCTAGGACGGACTTTGTTCACCAATTCTGCATTATCAGTAGAGACCTGCAAAATTCGCGTTATTATTTGAGGACATTCTAAACTTCAAACACATGTACCTTTGCAATAAGTTTGTCATTGGACCATACTTGGTTCGACACGCCCCGGGGTAAATATGCGTCAATAAATGAACGCTTCACAATTGTGTAGTCCAATTACGTGGATTTCAGTCAGAAAGGGAGTGACATCACATCTATGCAGCAGCCAATTGAGAAACGGCGCAGACTGCAGTATATACAGTACTGTGAAGTTTAGCCTGATGCCAAATAATGACGCGGATTTCGCAGGTCTTTAATTATCAGTTAATGTACAGGGCTTTACTCTTCTGCTGTGCGAATGTTTACCATTATTTTCTCATTATACTGCTACAGTGTCAATCACAAATACGCGATTTTTTATTTATTATTTACTCCAATCTCGTTTATTGGCCAAATCGCTGTTACCCAAAATAAAATATACAAAAGTACAACTAGTCAATACCGCATTTCACCACCCTCGCTCTGATTGGCTAAAATGTGAACCTTGTAGGATATATTCCACTGAAATTGCGCACGATCAACAACGAAAACATTTATGATAACGTCCATGTAGTTGGCAAAATATTCCACAGAACAATCCATACCAGTGATCGTGCAAGCTTGTATAGGATCTTCTAAGGAAACTTCCATAGTGTACGCCCTTTGCAGTCTGCGTGTACCTACAGGAGGCTGCAAAGGAAAGGTCACATATGGCCATCATTAATCACCAGAGCCCCGAGTATTTCGCGGGTTGATGTGGCAGCAGGCTAGGCTTTACAGTCATCTATGCATTGCAGGCTCTATCGCTTGCTTATTGGTTGCTGCGATCAAGTGAGGTCTTCGTACAAGACTGTTCAAAGATCACTCACACTACTGCTTCCTACTTATTATTGGCTCTCAGTTAAACTGGGCGTGTATAAACGAGTGCGGTCTAATCACAGCGTCAGGAGAAACTTAAGTGTTTGAAGTCTACCTAAACCCAGAAAGAATTCGCGAAATACTCGGGGCTCTACTAATCACATCAAAGTTCAGTTACAAGTGAAGATAATATTCTCCACGTTACTTATCTGTTATTCATTAGTAAATAATCTAGTATTTAGTGTGTTGATTTAAAGTCTGTTCACGATAAAGTGAGCACTTTTAAAATCAACCTTAGAAAAAAGTCACTGCTCCCACATGCATATACTTTAACGGGCGCACTGAGTGACATGCACCCAGTAAAGTTGGTAACGATGGAGGGGAATGAAGTTCCATGTCTTAACGTCGAATAAAAATCGTTAGGTTACCATTTGTAGTAACTTAAATTATTTCTATCGCTTTCTGTTTTTTTTATGCGCCGAAGTGTAAAAATTAGAGGATTATTTTTTTAAATATTTACTTTTCTAATAATTTTGCAGTTTAATTTGACCGACGCATGAAGAAAGCAATGAGGACCATGGCATTCACAATTCTACATAAGGCGGAAGAACACCCAACGTGCATACAAGTAGATCTTAAGCAGGGCTTACAAAAGTGCTCATTTTCTCGTGAACAGCCTATACCAACATGCTAGACTTAACAGTCCTCTTTACACTCGAGCCGCCATCTATTGGCTACTGCCACACTACGAAGCTTTAGTAAAAGCCTCATATTGACTCGGTCGTGCTGTTGCTATCTGTGTGATACCGGCTCACGGTTATACAGGGCGTGTCTAAAGACCTGTGGTCGAACCATAACGCTAGATAACAAAAAAAGCACTGATAACTAATGTGCCTACTTTCCTCTACATGTGTGCAAATAAATTTTACTGAAGTTCTTAAAAGTTTACATGGTAGGTGGGCGTTGATGACTCACTGACAGCAATATCATTAGAGATGAAACTAGACGTATGTCAAACAGTACCAAGAACATTAAAATACACGAGTGACTTGCCCGGGATTCGAATTCAGAAAATCTCGGAAAAATTAAGCTAGCTCACGGAACTAAAACTGAACTTAAACTGCATCACGGAAGTAGGATTCGGAGCATCAACTTCGGATGTAATCATGCTAATGTATAGAATGATAGAGTTCACTAACCTGAAATATTTACATCGCCATTATTTTGAAAATAAGTATCTGAACCACTAAACATATAAGTTTACATTGCTTCGATGTTAAGGCAGATTCCCAACTGCCATCTTGGATTTATGGAATTTTTTCCATACTCTGGAAATACAGTTTTGTATCATGTTTTTTTTTTTTTTTTTTTAACGACAGAGCACAGAGCATAGCCTAGTTAGTTGTCTGGGGTCAGTATTTCTTGATTTCTGTGGATAAGGTCGCGTTTGTAATCGTTCGCGAGAAATAACCTCACGTTTTGCCTAGACCGTTACCAGCTAAAATTTATAAACGAAGCTGTTTGGGAAGCTGTTATTTAGGATATGTCGAGCGGGAAATGTCAATACACCTTCTGAAATAGAAGCTTTGGCAAAAAATCGATTAATCCAAAATGGCGGGTGGGACTCCGCCTTAAGAGCCACCCGTATCTCTTCACTCATTTCACTCACTTTACGCAGGATAGGATTGACGTGCATCATACCCGTACCTTTGATAATATACGCACTACAGTGAAAATGTTTCTGTGAGATTCCTGTCATTGTACCCTACGCCAGCTTAGATCATCGTGCGAGTAGAGGCGAAGAGGAATTTTATGTGGATGATAGTGCTGCAAGTCTTAGCATTTCCATATACAGATTCTGATAGGCGAGACCTGGTGCGCTTCTTGAGTGAAACAAACGTTCTGACAGAGCGTCCGCCTGACTTGGCTCGTAAATTGCGTTGCGGTTTTTCTTTTTTTTTTCTTTTTTGAGATGAATATCTTCTGACAAGTGGTCGCACACCGTCTACTAAAGAAAATAACTTATCACCGCTCGGAGATAACATCAAAACATTGTGCACATTACGAACGTTAGTTTAGAGCTCCAGGGCATGGCTAAACCACACAGTACTTAAGGTGGGCGCCTGGTTGAAGGGATTCCGTACGTCTGAGGCATAAAAACGTGAGCGCGCCTGTAGGGGCGACCGAGACGAGAGCATCACCTCTCTCATCGCCTCTACGCGCAAAGCACTGCACTGGCGTGAAGTCTTGCGTCGATGACCCGCCTCTATGCGACTTTCAGCGAAGACCCTACCATTTTATGACATAATAATTACAATTAAGGTTTGATGCACGTCCCTACTCCTTTCTTTAAATGTTCATACCTAAAAATGACTGTGATAATACTCGTCTGAGCCATTTTCACTATCACAAAAAAATGCTTTAGAGAGAAATGGAGGAACTGCAATACCTGGCAGTATGAGATTCGCTACTTATTTCCTTGCAAGTTTCCTATTGTATCAGAGGCGTATGTGGCGTGTCTAATGAACTGTGATCCAATTGCAAAGGTGGCTTCACTGTACACGTGTTTGAAGACTATCTTGTCCCGAGATGAATTCGCGAAATTTTCCTATCCCTACTTATAGCCTATATTTGCGAAAACGTAGAAAGGAACTATAGGATTTCAAAATATTCTGCGCACTTAAACAAATATTCTTTTGTCACTAGTTGTCATCCGTATGAAGGGCGAATTTTATCGTTTGAGTGGCTCAAAATAACATTTTTCGCCTACTCGGACACCTAACGTCCGTGATCTTCCTATAGTACGGCGTGTCATAAATGGACCACCCAGTCACCAAGAAGCTATATTGCTTGGCCGTTCGGTAACGTGTTAGACGTTCGGAAGGTCGTCATTTCGATCCCGCCAGGATCGGTTTTTCTCATCGTGATGGTTTGCCAATTAAATATCAGAGACACGTCGGAGTAGTTCATTAGCGTCATGCGTCTTCCCAAACCTCTGACATTCAGAGTTCTGAACTGTAATTGGCCTAGAGACGTTTGCCAGCATTTGCAAAGCATTAAAGATTTGAAAAATTAAAGTATATATTTTGATTTCAAAAAAATGTTTGTGATTAAGAAGTTTTGCCACAATATATACAACACATCTGTTCACAACACGAAAGCTGTGACTCGTTAACCGAAATCTTTAATGGTTGTTTTATTGCTTCATAGTAAAGTCCTATTTACAAAGTAATTTGTCCTGCACGTTGGCGTAATGAAAAAATTTGCTGGGCTATTAATTAAATTCCTGCAATTTTTCCGTGAGCGAAACAGAATATCCACGAAAAAAAAATATATATCTAGCACAAAACACTGAGACAAAGGTTTGTTTGTGAAGACAATATATTTGTTTGTATATGGCCAAACAGTTTATTAACACTAATATTTTGGCGACGCAAGTTATAAAACGTTACTCAGAGAGTAGAGTAAAGTAACAGTGAATAATAGCTGAGGAAAGTAAGTAAATGTGTTTTTGGAATGAGCATGATGTAAATAGCATGCTGTGTTTTATATATATATATATATATATATATATATATATATATATATATATATATATATATATATATATATATATATATATATATATATATACACCGATTAATCAACTAACATAAATTCTAAAACATATTTATAATAATATGCATATGCTAAACAGCTTTACTTACCAAGTTAATAATAAACATTATAACGTCTGAAAATGCAACCTTCGTACAATCAGACTTTTATATAAAAATACGAATTCTATCACACGTCATTTATAATTTTCCCCTGTGTATTTGTAACTAAAATATCCACTTTTCCTTTCAGTTTGTTTAATTTGACTAAACTTCCCATCATTACGCGCTTCGTTACGCGCTTAAATAGTGCGTGTATAAAAGTTTCACCCTGCAAGATGCTCAGAGTAATTACTCTGCAGTTTCGGGACACTGCCAAGAGAAAGTAAAACAGTTACTCGAAGTGTTTTGGGACAGGCGAACAGAAAAGTTTATCGCAGAGTAAAGTTTTGGAACGCCGCCCTTGTTCACAGTCAACTTTTGTTGGCCCAACACAGAGGCTTTGTCAACTCAATTACGTATGTAAGATTACCAAACTTATTATTTTTTTTTTATTGTTCAAGTTTAGTTTACGCAACGAAATAATTTGTTGGGACAACTTCATATTTGTTTGGCCTATAGGAACAAGTATTTTGCTGTTTTGGAACATACCTTCCTCTCGGTGGACTTTGGAGCGGCGACGCCTCGTGAATGCCGCACCTACGGAAACGCCACGTAAAATGCAGAGTGTCTCGTGACGTCACGACTGGAGCTTCTCACGTGCGAGCTCTTCCACGGATGAGCGGCTACGTCGTGATGCGCGCGGCCTCGTAGCCGCTGGACGCCCGCGGGACTCTACTTTCTTCCAGCATCCGCGCCCAAGAGAAGATGCTCGGGTGAAAAGTCGCATCACGAGGTTCCACTAACAACACATTCCCCTCCTGCCCCTCTTCCACAGGCAAGTCCAAATTGTTGGAGGGGTAGACGAGGGGGGGGGGGGGGGGAAGAATGGGAGGTGGGTACAAAATCCTTGCGGTCATGGCATCAGGTGCGACCTACCTCAGCTTCGATATGTTATTTAACTTTCTTTCTTACCAATTTTCAGTTTCAAATTTTGTCATGTAAATGTGTCTGTCAGTGTTAGTGGTATCTTCGAAAAAGTATTATTCGTATTGGATATAAACAAATTTATCATGGGAGAAATTAATAAATTGATTTTTAAAAAACCTTCGTTAGAACTTATTTACTAGTTTTGCTATTCACATAACAATATACAGAAATGCCTAAAAAGGCGTGGTCTTTGAGGTTCCTCTTTTTTAAAGGAGTGTAACGTGTTCGAAAAGCTGCTAATTAAAGTAGGAAAGGTGGCCCAACGAAATTATTTACCACCGGGCCTTCTACGACTATCGACGGTCCCGCTGTAATATTTACAATTTATTCCCCTCCAACTACCTTCCATTTACTTTTCAGTCTCTCCCTCCTTTTGCTTACGCCGTAGAATAGCCAACTGTGCAGAATCGGAATTTTGGCGTGTATCCTGAACCTCCAGCAGCTTGCGTCGAGTACTTGTGGATGGCGAATTGTCGCACAAGTATGGCTGGGGTTGGTGTGTTTTATATTTATCGGTCTTTTCCTAGTTTCAGCAACTAAAACGTAGGGCAGCAGCTGACGTCACGCTATGCATGGTTTAAGGTGGTAGTTCCATTCAATATACAAATTTTCTTACAAATATTCGTAAAAAAAAAATCATGACCAAAAAAAAAAATGAAGGCTATACATGACACACAGGACTACTTAACGGATTATTATGAAATCTGTACGGTTTCAATAATATACTCTGTTTCACGTAAGCTGACTAAATTTTGACAGATATGATGATATATATTATTTTATGATTTGTTCGCAGGTCACAAGGCCAGTCCAAATTTACTGTTCTACTGTTTAACCAAGAGTCTCAGATTCACATTTGTGCAAGTAGTTGTGATTGTCAATGTGGCCTGCAAGCACATCATCAAGTATTCTTTCGAAATAACTATTAAGATATTCCTTATGTCTTGACTAGCTTGGTTTTTAAATGTTGACTCCGGAAATTAAGTTAAGGAGGAAAATGCGTAAATCCAAGATGGCATGGATCCTTCCCCCTTCAGATGGAAAAATCGCACCCGTCCTGGATTTATTTTTTTCTATAAATTTTCGAAATCCAACATTGTGACCGTTCATAAATAAATAAAAGCTTGACGTGTCATAGAAGACTAGGCCTACTTAATACTTTTAAAGTTTGTACGGTTTCAATTATACCCATATTGTCCCATGTAGGCCCCAAATTATTTAATTATGAGGTAATATTTAATTGAGTGACGATAGAAAATAAGTTGGATTACGAAATAAGTGTTGAAATGTCCCCTGCGCCCTGAATATGGTAATTAGGCAATGGAAGAATATAATTTAATCCAAGCTAGCGGTGATCTTTCCTCCTTCGATAGCTGTCTCGCTGCTCGCATGTGATTGGTAGAAACAACTAATTTTCGTGAAAAGTCATAAGCACAGACTAGACTTTAATATTCATGCCATACATGTCTCTTCCGTTTAGTTGTCGGCCTCGTACCTTTGTGATAAAACCTTTCCCTACTCGACTGCACCAATCAGAGTTAGGTAACTCCGATACTCAAGTTTGTGATTCCCAGGCGTAGAAACCGTAAACTGGAATTTGAGATGAAGTGTTATGAAGTACAGTTAAAGGCTGTTCACGATAAAGTGAGCACTTTTGAAATCAACCTTAGAAAAAATCCACTGCCCCTACCTTCATATGGTTTAACGGGCGCACTGAGTAACACGCGCTCAGTAACATTGGTGACGATGGATGGGAAGTAGTTCCGTATCACAGCGTCGAATAAAAAGTATTAGGCAACCCTGATAACTTAAATTATTTCTTTCGCTTTCTGTGTTTTTTAATGCATCGAATTGTAAAAATGAGAACATTTGTCAAATATTTACTTTTCTAATAATTTCACAGTTTCACTTGACCAACGCATGAATAAAGTGATGAGACACATCGCAATGTTAATTTTACATAAGGCGGAAGAATACATAACGTGTATACAAGTATATCCTAAGCAGGGCTTTCAAAAGTGCTCATTTTACCGTGAATAGCTTATAATCATATTTTTCTTCCTTTTGCGTAAAACTAGCTCTCCTTAAGTAAATTTTACCTATAGAGACGAACTAGCAAGACTGAGACCTAGCGAACAGTAAACTTCCTCGGCAGGATGTAGCCAATCAGACGCAAGGCTCAATCCCTTAATCTCTTGCAGTCAATAGGTAGGGACCTACAAAATGCGAGTAATTTTGTGGCTGCAGACTAAACTGCGTGATGTTGCATGCTCGTTTGACTTCTGCCGTTGGCCGATAGCGTGTGAGGCTCGTCCCAAGGACACTTTTAGCCAACAGTTATGTCTCAAAGGTTGAGCAACCAATCTCCAATAAAGCGGTCACCCAGATCAACGACGTCAAATAGTCGCCAGTAACCGATGTAATCACGAATTGCACTCAAGTGATGTGACACCGCTGTGCCGCTCGAAGACTATTCGCCTGACTCCCCTCTTACGACCCCAGTCCAGTGTTGTCAGGTTGAGGGATAAATCTCACCAAGTAGAGAATTTTCGTAAGAGAAGAGAGTGAGGGAATTTTTTTAGCTAAAGGAGCCATAAATGTAGGGATTTTTTTGGCGAAAAGATGATTTCCTGATGCAGTAAAACTTGCTTCTTGGCGGAAACGATATTCGTAGGACATACAAAATTTGCGTTGTTATTTGGAACCAGGCTAAACTCCACAGTACTGTATACACTCGAGCCGGCGTCGTATCTCCGTTGGCTGCTGTATAGCTGTGAAGCCACGCCTTTTCTTACTGAACTGCATGTGATTAGAGCACACAGTTGTGAAGCGTTCATTTATAGGCGCAAAGTTACCCAGGCCGCGTCAAATAAAGTATGGTCCAATGACAAACATGTTGCAAAGTTACACGTGTTTGAAGTTTAACGTGTCCTCAAATAATAACGCGAATTTTGCAGGTCTCTAGTTAGTCGTCAACTTTGTAAGCATAAATATTTTAAAATATTTATGCTTGGTTTTTCGTACCAATGTTTAATTCGTATTAATTTAACTGAACTGGTGTTATTCTTTTTTTGACTGTGTTAAATGACAACAGTGGATATTTATTATATGGTAGCGCTTTCACAAAATACGTTAAACTGCTTAAAAGAGCCAATGATTATATATACATATATACAACATTAATATTCAATCATTAACAATGATGGTATTAAATGTGCACATTTAGTTACTGTGTGTGTTTTAGTTATGTATATTTATCTTGCAATAAATAAACTTTGATATGGATATTTTAAAGCTCTGAAGGATTTTAGAAGCATTCTGCAAGGCTTTTTAATTCACTAAATTTGGCAACACTGCCCAGTACAGTGGTTGCCAGCAGCAAGAGTAGCTACAGTCTATTTGCGGTTTCTTAGCATTCTTCAAATCACGCCTTTTGTAAAAACACCCACTGTATGATGTGTTTGATTGTTTAGTAAATATATCACGTATTACAAGTGCTCTATACTGTTAACATGAAAAGTGCACAGACGTACAGTATCGGGATAACCTTATTCTGATTGGCAATTCAAACAAGAAAATGTCTTGTAACAGAGACAACCTGCCAATAAGCAAAATAAAACTGCTGACATGCCAGTAGGATACTGAAATCTACACAGTAAAAAATTTTCTTGTAAACGTCCTAAACTCTATTGGAAGCTTTTAACTTATACATTGTATGGAAATACTACCATGCACTAGGCTACAAATATACGAATGTTTAACAGCGCTACAATACATTATTGGTAACTTCCCTATGTATGTAATGGTTTCATGAGCAAATGTAGGAACGCTGCCATGGATATATGGTTTTAAAAAAAACTGTACCAACCGCTCTTTCTCACTATACGTATACACTGAGTGGTAAACAGGATAATTATAGAGTCAATTAAACATTTAAAAAAATCAGTACACGTAAATGGTTCAGAAATATTTAATAACTCACACGCTACGTGAAAGAAAAAGAAAAACTCTCCGGGTTTATTTTTAATGTGGCACCGGCGGGGTAGTTGTGAAAACCGCCGACAGGGGTGCCAGTAACCGTAGCTGCTGTAACGGCGGCGAACCAGGCAGAGAAAGCTTTTTCGTGGGCTAGAATTTGCTCGTTACCAATCGGCAGAGACCTGCAAAATTCGCGTTATTATTTGGGGACAAGTTAAACTTGAAACACGTGTACCTTTGCAATACTTTTGTCATTGGAGCAAACTTTATGTGACACGTCCTGGGCGACTCTGCGCCAATAAAGGAACTCTTCACAATTGTGTGCCCCAATCACGTGTAGTTCAGTCTTAGAGGGAGTGACTTCAGTTCTGTGCAGCAGCCAATGGAGAAACGACGCCGCCTCTAGTGCATACAGTACTGTAAAGTTCAGCCTGATGTCAAATAATAACGCGAATTTTGCATATCCCTACCAATCGGTAGTGTGTATGCAAAGAGCTTTCCATACCAAGTAGCATAGTGACGTGGTATAAGAATTTCGAGGACGATGGTTGTTTGTGCAATGCAAAAACCTGACGTGTCGGAACAAACGGTGGTCCGTGTGAGGGACGTGATGCAGCGTAGTCCCAGAAAGCCAACCTACCGAGCTAGTGCGGAATTGAACATCCCTCAGCCAACAGTGTGGAAAATCCTTCTTAAACGGTCAAGAGTGAAGCCCTTACAAATTGCAGCTCCTGCAAGCCATAAGCCACGACGACAAATTGCCCCGACTGCAGTTCTGCATCTGGAAGATGACGACATCCGAAACAAATTCATCTTCAGTGACAAAGCAACTTTCTATCTTTCAGGAAAGGTCAACAGACACAACACACGCGTTTGGAGAACGGATAATCCACATGCAACTCTCGAGCACGTCCGCGATTCGCCGAAAGTTAACGTGTTCTGTGCCATGTCCAACAAGACAATTGACCCCTTCTTCTTCGCTGAGAGACCTGTCAACGGTGTGACCTATCTCGACCTGCTGCAATTGTGACTCATGCCACAACTGGAAGCTGACAGCAGGGATTTTCATCTTCCAACAGCGGCGCCCCTCCACATTTCAACAGTTTTGTACGAAGTTACCTGAATGAGACGTTGCGCTACTCCGGTGGCCACCACGGTCACCGGACTTCACGCTCTGCGATTTTTTCTTGTGGGGTTATGTCAAGGATAAAGGTCATGGTCCACATCTACCACAGAACCTCGATGACTCGCAAAACCGCATCACCGCAGCTGTTCTTATCGTCACTCCTGATATGCTGGCTCGCATATGGGCAAAAATGGACTACAGATCAGATGTGTGCCGTGTAACGAAGGGTGGACATGTAGATAGGGATAGGAAAATTTCGCGAGTTCAATGACCTGTAGGCTAGACTCCACAGTCCTGTGTACACTAGAGCCTCAGATGTTTGTTCATTGGCTGCTGCCCCAATGTCACCTCACACCTGGCAGTATGAGATTCGTTACTTGTTTCCTTGCAAATTTGCTATTGGCTCAGATGCGTCTAGGGCGTGTCTAATGAACTGTGATCCAATTGCAAAGGTGACTTCACTGTATATGTGTTTGACGACTATCTTGTCGCGACTATGAATTCGCGAGATTTTCCTATCCCTACATATAGAACATTTATGAAGACTGCAAAAAGAAACTCTGAGTGTTTGTCTTTCACATACTGTGTCAGTTATAGCATGTTTCTGCACCAGTCACGTGTACCTATATATTTTAATGTTTCGTGGACTTTATAAATATCCTATATTTGCGAACAATTTCTTAGAGTGTGTGCGGAAATATTTTCTCGAAATTCGGGTGTCCCTTAGTATATATACCTTTCGGGGATAATCGCAACGACGAAAGCTGTGCGTCTAGACTGACACCTGCTGTGCTTGCGTTTCGGTCCAACATATCGAGACTTAACAGCCGTTGACTGGTCTACTAAAACACTGAACCACGTGCAATTTTTTCTAAAACTGATCCAGTTTTTCGTACTCATTATAGATTGTTTTCCAACGAATCCTAAGTAAAGCCACACACTTAATAGTTGCAGCACCTGTTTTTCGCGAAAAGATTTCAGGACAAGTTGTATTTAGAAACACTTAACTTCAGAATCACTTTCGTGGTTGGATCTTTTGAATTGTTGCACGTCTTATCTATCTGCCCACGAATCACAATCAGTATCAGAGGAACTTAATTCTGGTTGGCTCACTCATGTAGCAGTCAGTGTTTGCACAAAAACAGGCGGCCAGTAGCCAAAGGAAGGATGCAAGTGTGCAGGTAGGATATTGAAGCCTAGCATCCGCGTAAATATTTTCTTGAAAAAACAGGTGACCCTAGTTTTAATTAAATCTTTCATCGAGCAATGTGATAATTTTACGAGTGGTGCTTTCAAATATTAATATAAATTCCAAACTTAAATATACTCGTAACATTTACAGATTCTTTGCGAGGTTATGAAACGTATTGTGCTGTCAGAGTGGCTAAACTGCAGTAAAATTAGCATGTTACGTAAAAATGACCGGCTCTTCCAACATCGATGTCTGGAAAGACAATGAGGGTGAAGCGAGGTGTATATGGAGCAGCGCCGGATTGCAAGGGCGGGTGGGACGGGAGATCCCCGAGAAAACCCGCCGACCAGCGGTATCGACGACACGATTCCCATACGCGAAAATCCGGGAGTGACTCCATCGTGAATCGAACACGGTTCGCCTCGGTGCGAAGCGATCGCTCTAGCCACTTCGTCAACCGAGGCCCCAATAAACAAGAACGCGCATTTCGCAGGTCTCTACCAATCCGGGAATGCATGGTACGACTACATCAAAAGAACCTCCGCGGTATCTCACTTTTGTGTATAGTCCGTTCGCAGTTACTTCCAACTTTTCTGAAGCCCTGCTGAAGTTCGACTTGAAGGTTGTTCCCCCGCCTCATTCAAACAAAGCATAACCGAGTCTAAAAAATTACACCAAAGGGACGGCGCACTGAATTCATGCCCACTCATTGTAATAATAATTATTAGGGACACCCAAATTTAGGGAAAAGATTTCACGACCAGTTGCATTTCATAACACTTTAGCTCAGATCCACTTTTGTGATTGGATGGTTTCCGTGTTACGCGCCTTAGGTGTATGCCCGCGAATCAAATACGCGCAGTATTGAAGTTATCTAATTCTGATTGGCCAGTTATGTAGGAGAATATTTTCTCACAAAGACACGCCGCCAATAAGCAATTGAAAACAGTTGGTATACCCTTAGGGTATTGAAATCTATCATGTGCGGAAATCTTCTCGCGAAATTCGGGTGTCCCTAATAATTATATTGTATGAGAAATATTTCTTAGTAAGCATTAGACCTACCAACACATCTATTTTCTCACGGTTTTATTTATAGTAATTTTAAATTAAAATTATACTTTATAGACAAAATATACAGAATGATCTAAAATGATCTTTACATATTTGATCGCTTATATTTCAGAAACGGGGAAAGATAGAAAGGTGCGGTTTGCGGCACAATGTTCACACACACCTAAAGTTCTTTCGGTGCATGTTTGTGCAGGTTAGTCAGTGACTAAAATTGCCACCTCCCAGCAGATGGCACAGTGTTAAAGAGACCAAATCTGACACCCAGGTCCAGAGGAAGTTCCGGACACGTTACAGAAGCACGCCATCATCACGTCCGGCCATCAGACACTGGTACACGAGGTTCAAGGAAACCGGAAGTGTCTTGAAGAGGACGAGTTCTGGAAGACAATTCACGAGTTATGCAGATGTGGAACGGGTGCAAGAGGCATTTATCCGGAGC
This sequence comes from Dryococelus australis, assembly GCA_029891345.1. Classification (NCBI taxonomy): domain Eukaryota; kingdom Metazoa; phylum Arthropoda; class Insecta; order Phasmatodea; family Phasmatidae; genus Dryococelus; species Dryococelus australis. The sequence continues at coordinate 58,493,187 of CM056994.1, read as the reverse complement.
CCCGCCAAATCAATTCGTAGTGCTTCTCGACAGTTGCAGTTACCCACGACCACGGTGCACAGGGTGCTGCACAAGAGACTGAAGCTGCATGCCTACAAGGTGCAGCTGCTGCATGCGCTTCAACCTGTTGACAGGCCAAAGCGCAAAGCATTTGCAATTGAGATTCTGAATCGCATCGACGACGACCCAGACTTTCTGAAAAAGGTGAAGTTCACGGACGAAGCTTGTTTTCATGTGTCCGGGAAGGTAAACCGCCACAATGTGAGGATATGGAGCTCTGAGAATCTCCACTTTAGCATGGAAACTGTGCGAGACAGTTCAAAGGTAAACGTGTGGTGTGGTCTGCTTCATGACCGTGTGGTGGGGGACCCTTTTTCTTTGCAGAGGCCTCAATAACCTCGATTGTTTACCTGGACATGTTGGAACAGTTTGCATTTCCACAGGTCGAAGATCTGCAACCTGACATCAGGATGGTGCTCCTCCTCACTGGGCCTTGGTCGTTATGGCAGCTTTGGACGACACATTTCCAGGTCTCTGGATTGGCAGAGAAGGACCCATTTCCTGGCCCCCAAGGTCTCCAGGCATAACCCCACTGGATGTTTTCCTATGGGGCTTTGTGAAGGATGTGGTCTACCAGACCCCAGTGCGGGACCTACAGGAACTGCGAGCTCGTATAACAGCAGCAACTGAACACGTTAATTAAGACATGCTAGGCCAGACGTGGGCGGAACTGGAATATCACTTAGATGTCCTGCGTGCTACAGATGGCGCACACACTGAACTCTGTTAAACGGCTACTAAGACGTTAGGTGAGTGTGTGGACATTGTGCCGCAAACCGCACCTTTCTATCTTTCACTGTTTCTGAAATATAAGGGCAAAATTGTAAAGATCATTTTGGAACACTCTGTATATAAAGTTCCAATTTAACCAAGGCTATGATATATGTTGTGTTATTTTATGTCCTTTTATGTTATTTTATGCTAACATGAGTATAAAAACGCTTGTGACACATAAAATAATTAGGAAAAAACTAAGCACGTCACACACAGGGTGGTTTTTCAAAGGTTACATTCAAAAAGTGTGAAGAAATAGCGAATAGGCTACATAGTCAATTCACGGTAAAATAAGTACTTTTGAAAGCCCTGCTTAAGACCTACTTGTAAATACTTTGTGTATTCTTCCGCCTTGTGTAAAATTAACATTGCAATCGGCCTCATCACTTTATTCATACGTCGGTCAAACTGAAACTCTGAAATTATTAAGAAAGTAAGTACTTTACAAATCTGCTCATTTTTACACGTCGATGCAATAAAAAAAAAACATGAAACGAAAGAAATAATTTTTAAGTTATGACAGATGGTTACCTAACACTTTTTATTCGACGTTAAGATATAGAACTACTTTCCATCTATCGTTACAAACTTTACTGGACGAATGTCACTCAGTGAGCCTGTCAAAATATATGCATGCAGGCAGGGGCAGTGACTTTTCTAAAAGGTTCAGTTATAGAGTGTTCACTTAATCGTAAACAGCCTTTACCTACTAGTTCTCAGCCGGCAGTCCCGTACCCTTGGTCAGAGTACGCTGGTAGATTGTAGAAAAAGAAACAGCAACACTGCGGGGCTCAAGTGGCCTACTTTCTCCCTGCGAGAAGGCGAGGAGCGATAGACACGGGCAAAGAGAAAAAAAAAAAATTGCGGTAGGCGTACGCTCCTACAAAGCTGCGGTTAGCGTGCCTGACTAACACTCGAGGAGTCGTGCGGGGTGTTCGATACCCCTTTCCAAGCCAAGGATAGTTTAATTATTTTTCACACCGAAGTGTGGCTGGTGCAATGCTACCCTGAAAACGAAACTATAGGACGGTTATAAGAATTATTCCACTAGCGTTGATCGGTGTCAAGCTGGAGTCACAATAGTCCGACGAATACGACACGACAAACCGACCCGACGTCAGAGCTCGGTGGAATGTCATATTTTATTTTATACATTATCCCGTCGTAATCTGTCCGATAAGTCTGTTGGTTGGCTGTTGCAAAATCCTAAAACGGCAAGTTATCCTTACAATATCCAATTTTATACTTTTTAAAAACCCACGATAAAGTGAACGATTATTTTGTTTTTGACAATATTTGAATGTACACGAGAGAAAAATAATATCTAAAAACAAACCAGAACGTAATTTTGGCGGCAAATTAGTTTATTATTTACTACAGTAGGGGATTACGCACTAAATTTTGTTTTGTAACGTATCTAAATTTTTTGCGCTCCCGACGCACCTGACACGACGGAAAGTTGAAATAGAACCAACTTTTGCCACGCTGTCGGGGCTGCGATTTTGTCGGACTGACGTCACAGTAACCATTTTTTTTTTCATTGGCTGCTACTCAGATTTCGTCGTGCCGAGGTTGTCGTGTCGGGTTGGTCGGTGTATTATGACTCCAGCATCACAAAAATACTAAAACCATCGTGACGCTGCATGCAGAAGCGGGATTCGTCGCCGAAGACCATGGCGTGTCATTAGTATATGTAGGCCCGACGTTTCACGCACCATTGCAGCCACAGGTGCCTGTGGTGACCCATTCAGACCCAGTGTACACATTTGTGTGCATTACGCATGTGCAAGTAATTTTTTGTTTTTAGTGTACGCTGCGAAACTCAATGACCAACGATCTTACCTGCGGGGAATGATTCGCAAACCACCTCACTGGTCTACGTCATAATTTGGTTAATTTTACTAGAGTCAAATATATAGCCTACAGCTCATTGTCTGTGCGAATTAAACAAGTGTTTTGTCGACTTGAGTACAGCATACTTCAAAAAAGTTTTTGTTTGCAACGTTCGAAATCGTAGATTAAAGTTAGAGACCTGAGAAATTCGCGAGTTCAATGACCTGTAGGCTAGACTTCACAGTCTTATATACTCTCAAACAGGTATCAACTGTTTATTGGTTGATTGTTGTGGTAGTAAAACGCCGTGGTTGAGAGTACAATTTATTGCATGTTTGTTATTGGCTCGTTTATCTCCAGGAGGTGTCAAACAACACGTGGAATAAATACAAAAGGAACATGAACGTACAAGTGTGTGAATTCCAACTTGTCTAGAAATGAACTCGCGAAATTCTCGGGTCTCTAATTAAAGTGGGTCTGAAATGGTTAACCCACTGATCCCATTTGTGCTTCACTGTGGTTGCGTTTCTTCCTACGCGAGAACCAGTTTCGTGGTAGGATAATCCACAATCCCGGCAGACCGCGATTCGTATGGTTCGTATGGTCGCCGTGTCCTTCGACGCTGCAAACGAACGGCGGCGAAACGCAATGCAACCACATTTCGGCGGCTCCCCGACCCCCGCTTATATACCACTTATCATTGTCTCCATTGTCACACGTGCTGCGCCACTCGGCTGAGAAACTAGTCACGCTATTGTCCTACTGTGATCTACTCATGTCCCTAATTCGGGGTTCTTCAGGCACGTTCTTATTTTGGTGTTGCATTTTTAGTGGCCAGCAATGTAATAGCTACAGGGAAGTGAATTGCATAAACTCATTTAGCAGCGGCCAAGACTCCTCAGTACTTTACAATGGTTTATGGTGGGGGGGGGGGGAAACAGTTTATTTTTGTTAGAATTTAACGTACTGTACATATGTCAGGCAGCTTTCTTCCGTTTTTGGCCGCCATGCCTGTACCCATCTACTATCACATTTCATTGGGCCAGTGGGTAGTCTGATACGCTATAGCAGAATAGTTGTGATTGATATGCAAAGAACTCATCTGAGTCAAAAACATGGTCATCCAAATAATAACAACATGAACTAGTCAGAGTCTTATTGAATACATACAGGCTCAAAAATGTTCGCAAATTTCTAGCGTCCCTAATGATCGGGCCACAGTGTTTTATTTATTGGCTGCTGCAAGGGCGAAAGACTTTATTTTCATTATTTTGTTGTTGGTGATATGGTCACGATATTTACTACCCCAAGAGGTAGAATTTCTAATAAGTTTTCATAAACAGCCGGCGGATTATTTTTTCCCCCATTCTTCTTTTACCATGGCGAATAGTTAACGATAGGTACACATGTTTTTCGCGAAAATATTTATGCGCACACTTGTACGTTCATGTTCCTTTTGTAATTAGTCGACGTGTTGTTTGACATGCGCCCAGTAAATTTGGTAACAATGGAGGGAAAGTTAACGTCGAATAAAACGTGTTACGTAATCATCTGTGATAATTTAAATTATTACTTTCACTTTCTGTTCTTTTTAATGCATCGAAGTGTAAAAATAAGCAGGATTGTAAAATATTAACGTTTCTAATTATTTCGCAGTTTCACTTGACCGACGCATGAATAAAGTAATGAGGCCCATTGCAATGTTAAATTTACATAAGGCGGAATAATAGACAACGTGCTTACAAGCAGATCCTAAGCAGGGCTTTCAACAGTGCTCAGTTTACCGTGAACAGCCTATAATGTTTTTTTAAAGTATTACTCTTATATATAGAAAGATAGTGATATATATATATATATATATATATATATATTATATATATATATAAACAACATTCACCAATGTTTTGTTTAATGACAAGTATTTTCTGAAATTTTAACTAAACGAATTTTAAAACTCAAATTTTAGGGGCGCATAGCTCCTTTAACAATAGTTTTTGGGTATAAATTTACATACATTTTATTCTTATATTTTCTTAAGGAATTGTCTGCCGAAGTTTGTCGCCATGTTTTAGAAACTAATGGTAGATTGACTACTTTAGAGTTCAAATCATTGAAGTCCCCGAAGTAATTCCTTCTTTCCAAGCCATAGGCACGTACGTAACAGGTGCCGACAAAAAGAAACTGCTGTGTCAACTCGAGAACAGATCAAAACAAAATATATAAACTGTTAGTTGCACCAACATAAATCGCAAATAATTAAGTAACCAAATTAGTTGAGTAAAATCAAAGCGTCGAATAAAAGGAAGCATTTACATACGCCAAGTTAAGAACGTTTTAAATGTAGTTTATTTACGCCCCGGTTCTGCGCAGGTTGGATGATGGCGGATCATCTTACGTGCTGTTACAAACGGGTTTCACGGGATTCGAGTCCAGTGCCGTTCGCGCAGTAATCCGTCGTATTAACCGACTATGCCTCGCGTATTGGCTATGTAAGGTTAAAATAGCCCCAGTAGTTAACTCTACATGAATATTTTTTTAATATAGTTTTCCATTCCTCTTAGACAACAATCTGATTACTAAAGGCTGTTCACGATCAAGTGAGCACTTTTGAAATTAGCCTTAGAAAAAAGTCACTCCCTCTACTTGTATATATATGAACGGGCGCAATGAGTGACATGCGCCCAGTAAAGTTTGTAACGATGGAGGGGAAAGTAGTTCCATATATTTACGTCGAATTAAAAGTATTAGGTAACCATTTGTGATAACTTAAATAATTTATCTCGCTTTCTGTATTTTTTAATGCGTCGAAGTGTAAAAGTGAGCAGGTTTGTGCAATATTTACTTTTCTAATAATTTCGCAGTTTCACTTGGGCGACGCATGAATAAAGTGATGAGGCCCATGGTAATGCTAATTTTACATAAGGCGGGAAATACACAACGTGTATACAAGTAGATCTTCAGCAGGGCTTTCAAAAGTGCTCATTTTACCGTGAACAGCCTATATATGGTGTTATCTTTTATAAAACGCAATTCATTACAAGTCAATGAACGGTAGTTGACCACTGCGCAGTCTGTAAATGCCCATGGCAGCCAACAGATGGGCAGAGTTTTCCCTTTCACACGAAGTGAAGGTGGCACTGCGGCCTTAACCTATTTAACCGATGATCAGATCGGCTCCCGCTGGGCCAGCGAAGAAGGAAACGTTGTTTGGCGGGATGGGAATTGTGTAGCTGTTGTTGGTAGTAGAAAGGAATTATAAGGGGGGGGGGCGAGGGGTGATAAGAAGAAGGACGGTGAAGGGGGTGATGGGAGGGCAGCGTGACCCAGTGCCAGGCCGGGCAAGTTGCCATCTGTTCCGGCGGGCCATCGATCGCGCCTGCCGTTCGCTGCGATGTTCGTTCAAACCACTCCCGCGGAATACCTTAGCATACGTAGAAGCGAAGCTGCGTCATCTATGTCTTCCATGTAAGCTTATCTCAGCGCCTCAAATACTGAATGTTGCTCTGGTAGGGGCCTTCGCACACGACTTCCTGCTGGTGCGGTTCGCGTCCGGCATATTCATCTCCACGTGTTGCCAGGGTTGAGTTGAGAGGTTCGGGCAGCTCCTGAGGGGTATGATTAGGGGTACTGATATTTCGCGGAAATATTTCGAGAATAGTTGTATTTAAAAACACTATAGGGTCGTTTACCTATCTCGAGTGGCTGAATTACTATTTGGCAAGTGTTAACTGTCTGCACACGAATCACGTAGGAGCCGTGCCGATGTTGCCGAATTCTGAGTGGCGCGGTCAAATATGAAAACGCCTTCTCAACCAGACAGCAACCAATGACAATAGACAAGCTGCTGTTGGGTGCTTGTAGTATTGAAGTCTACCGTGTACTCATATTTTTTTTCGCGGAAAATCACTAGCTCTAGGAATGGTGCACGAAAACACTCTATTTGCATCATTTTTGTCACAACTTACTTACAGAGGGTTTTTATAAAATTTTGACTCAACAAGACGTAAATAACAATACGGCGTAAATAACAATTTTGAACGCCTTCTTTCATTGTTACAAATTCACTGCGTTCGTTATTCTCGGAGCACTAATTGAAAATAGGGGGAAAAAATATTTCGTTTTTTCTATCGGTGCTCCAAGAATAATGAAGGCAGTGAAACAACGTAACAAGGCGTTTATAATTATTATTTACGTCTTGCCGAGCCAAGAATTTAGATAAACCCTTCGGAAAACGACTTGTATCGAAAATCGGGCTAATAACTGCTTTCATGCACCATTCCCCTTAACAACGAGGTCTTGAGAAATGATGCGAGGATGGAGCAGCGCCGGAATGCAAGGGCGGGGAGTAACGGGAGGAACCCGAGAAAACCCGACCACCAGCGGCGTCGTCCGGCACGATTACCCACTTGCGAAAATCCCGGGAGTGACCCGGCCGGGGATTGAAATCGGTTCACCGTAATGGGAGATGAGCAGTCTAACCACTTAGCCACCGCGGCCCCGTGTTGTCAGTGAGATAACCTTCAAGCATGCCGGTGAGATGTGAGGCTTCTGTATTTTTTTAATCCTCTACGCTCTCTGAAGTTGGCAAATTAATTATTATGGGCTGGTTCTCTCTCTTTCCGAATTCAAGGCTCTTCAAAAAATACTTAAGGGGAATGGTGTATGAGATCAGTATATTTACCCGATTTTCGATATAAGTCGTTTTCCAAAGGGTTTATCGAAATTTTTAGCTCGACAAGACGTAAATAATAATTTTCAACACCATTTTAAGTTGTTAGATTTTCCCTGCCTTCATTATTCTTGGGGCACTGATGGAAGAAAGAAAATTTATTTATTTTTACTTTTCTTTAACCAGAGCTCCGAGAATAACGAACGCAGAGAAGTTTTAACCAAGTAAGAAGATGTTCAAAATTCGAACCAAAAATTTCGAAAAGTCCTCTTTAAAACAAGTTTACACAAAAATTGTATAAATATACGATTTTCATGCACCATTCCCCTTAAGGGTGTTCTAAGGAAACCTGTAAGTGCGACTCCTGTTATCGTCAACAATTTGGGAGTCCACATTTACATAGAAATTTTTAATCATTAATTCATTAAGGTCAAATAACTCTTCTGCGTCACTTTCACTGGCCTTTAATATAGTTGGAAATTAACAGCTTCACATCTTAGGTGTTTAATTTCCCCGCAACACCCATACATTTCGTTGGAAAAGTCACGAATTAGAGAGTTGTCTAGAAACAGTCTTCGATTAGCGGTGGACGTAAGCGACATGCTCTCCTCTCTTCTCTCTTTTCCCCGGCTGTCTTCGTGATCACGAGTCCGAGCATTTGGACCTCGACTGAGACGCAGAGTAGTCGAGAATACAGATGTGAAACAAACGCTTATTTCGCGAACTCCAGCCTACAGGCGCGTTTTGCGATTAGAGACTGATGAATTAAGGATTGTACTTAATGAGTCGATAAGCACACGGAAAATGAACAATAATAAGATTTGCAGTTTATGATTGAATTAGCAACTGTTAAGTCTAGCCAGTTAAAATCGTAGGAGACATAAGCAACCTAAATCATCTGGAAAAATTGACAATTTACATATATTAAATTATTTGTGATTACTGCTTGTGTAATCGTTTAAAAAAACTCGTGACACCTTATAGAAGGGGAAGCCGATGCAAACATTAGGCATTTACATCAATAAATCTGAAATGGTTAATGATAGCGAATTCAATAACCTCTTCCATGAAAGAAAACATGACCATAAACTATTATTTAAATTAAGAGAATACTGTCTGTCGATTAAAATAATTACTTTCACACGAGTTCATCATACGACATAACCTATATCCAAGGTGTAAATACAGTTTTCCGCCAACAACAAATGTCACTGGTCTCTGATTGGCTACTTCGTCTTGACTTGTACTTGAGATATAAAATATAACGATATCTTAAGTCGCACCAAGAACGCACACGACCCGTCAAGACCCGCGCACGACAGTCATAAACTAATACCCTTGAACGCATTGATTCATATCTTAAGCATACGGCACACTTATTCTGTTAAGTCAATCGTAAATCTGCCTTAAAAAACCGCTTCAATGGCGGCATTAACCGTCAACACGTCGCAACGCCTTTCGCCAATCAGCGCCTGGTGACTTGCTTGCCAGCCAGTAGCTCAGTCAATTGTGTGCATTCCGCAGTACGCGGCATCCAATAAGACACAAGGTCCGTCCCCAGAGCTTCGCATAACAAATCAGAGGACGAGTACGCCCACATCAAAGTAACCGCTACGCCGTCTCTGCTCTGTGTATTTATTGACTCGGTGACACTGTGGTATTTGACTGAGTCACTCAGAATTACGTCATTCCGGACAAGAATTATTTTTTTCGAGAACCAGGTGGCCCTACAAATACCTAATACTATACGAATTTTCTATTGGGGCCGCGGGGTTTGAGCGGTTAGGCTGCTCGCCTCCCATCAAGGCGAACCGGGTTCAATACCCGGCCAGGTCACTCTCGGATTCTCACATGTGGGAATCGTGCCGGACGATGTCGCTAGTCGGCGGGTTTTCTCGAGGGTCTCCCATTTCTCCATTCCTAGTACACCGACGCTTCTCCATACTCAGCACTTTGCTTCATCCTCATCGGCTCTCAATACCTCGCTGTTGAGAGCTCCCCAAATCTCTCAACTCAACTATATTTTTCGTTAAAATTCTTTAGAGTATGAGACGGTGATTTTTCTCGCCATTATATTAACTTAACCTATAGATATAATCTGCTTTGGGCCTGGCTACTAACTTCGAAATCCAGATTTTCGGCTGAAATTGGAAAGGCTCTTCTTCTACGTCTGAGGGGTTTGATTCCTGTGCCGGTAAATGCAGATTTGAGTATCTTTGTGTGCCTTGAACGATGGTGAGGAAAGTTAGTCCTTCTCTATATACACCAGGTTTTCACCAGGGGTTAAAAGTGATGCATAATGTACACTCTATATTTTTTTATCCTCGTTTAGTTGGGTATAGGTTGGGGCAGTGATAGTTCGCGAAAAATATTTCGAGACAAGATACAGTTCAAAGTACTGTATGGTCGCCCAGTGTTTTTAATTGCCTGAAACATGTTCTGGTCCGTGTCAACTGTTTCCGCACGCATCGGTATCAGAAAGGTTCAGTGTCTAAGTTAAGGAATCCTGTGTGGCTCGGTCAAATGAGGCTACAACACGAGCAGCCAATGGAGGTATGACAACATCTGAGGAGTATATATGGTATTGGAATCTACTGTGTGCTTCGATTTTTTTTTTTCGCGAAAAATCACTACTAATAAGCTAAAATCCAATTGGAAATATAACAGAAATGTACATGTGTTTGAAGTATAGCTTGTCCTATAATGCATTCGTGAAGTTTTCCCGCCGCTAGCCATAAATCTAAACATTGCGCATAACCCCGTCAAGTATTATAATAACAATTTTTATAAATTCGCTACCAAATTAACTGAGAGCTTGCATGCCATTGTGTACAGCAGCATAAAGATTTCGGGACAAGTTTTGTTCCATAGCACTTTAGTTCAGAACCACTTTCCCAATTGGATCATTTGGATTGTTACGCGTATTATCTGTCTGCCCGCGAATCACGGATGGTCGACAACGGAGAAATTTAATTACGATTGGCTTACTCCAGTAACAGACTGTCCCCACACATGAACAAGCGACCAATAGACAAATTAAGACTGCAAGTGTGCACATAGGTAGGGCCACGAGTATTTCGCGAATTCATTCGGTGGTGAGGTGGATTCCAAACACTTGTTCTTTCCTCCTAGTGTTCTGATTGGACGAAAGTTATTTAGACACGCCCCGGTTAACTGTGAGCCAGTAATAAGCAGGAAGCAGTAGTTTGAGTGAGCATTGAACAGCCCTGTACAGAGGCCTTGCTTGATCACAGTAACCAATAAGCAAACAATAAGGTCTCGATTGTATAAAGGACTGTCCAGACTAACTTGCTGCCAACTCAATCCGCGAAGTACTCGGGGGGGGGGGGGGGGCTCTACACATAGTATATTGAAGTCTAGCATGCGCGTGGATATTTTCGCGAAAAACAGGCGGCCCTACATACATGCAGTTCTGGGCAGTGATTGTTTTTTCAAACGTTGATTCCAAAAGTGCTTATTTTACCGAGAACAGACTTTTGTGTGTATTTCCAGCTATTCTTGCACAAGAAGGCGTGTATTACAAAAGCATAGCAGTGGACTCGAACGTTCGCGGACAACCCCGAGCTGACAGAGCATATTGTATCAAGTCGCTTCTCGCCGCTTCGACGTTATCGCATTGTCTGCGCTGAGAAAGTTGGGCCGATCTCAACTTTTCCAGCGCCACACAGGCAACGCCAATTATTACCTACCCACAATTCAATCAGTGGTGGTTAATGGCTACAATAGAAGACTTACAAATTGTGCAAAGAATAGTGTTGCAGATGCAATGCCACGTATTTTTAAATCAAACAGCAAGACAACTGTAAAATAACTTAATGTTTGTTTTAATCTATAGCTATTATTAAATTACATAAAGTGTGGAATATATATATATATATATATATATATATATATATATATATATATATATATATAACAAAATTTTTTGATACGTATGCATTTTTCATCGTAAATAATATGAAAGAAATGTGATATTTGTGTGGCGTATCGATGGAAACAGTTTCATTGGCATTTATCCTGATCGTAAGTGCTAATAAAAAAAAAAAACTAAATTTTGTTAAGATTTGTTTTAGAATTATTATGGGATTATATAAATTAACGTATTTAAAATGTAATCAATTTTAAAGCTGAATAAGTTATATTTTTTAATTTTAACATATAGAAAGCATTGCTATATGTTTTATTTGGTAAGTGTAAAGGAATGTCGGTTCAGGCACATGATTCATGAGTAGGAGACAGGAGCCGTCCGCCATATAAAATTTTTTCCCCATTTTTTCCTCAAAATTTTCTGTTATCACTTGAAACATTTAAAATTCGTAGAATTTTTCCCAAAATGTCCCATGTTTGCCTTATAAATGTGTCCATGCCCCAGAATATGCATAAGCGAGCCCTCGAAAGGCAATTTTCGAGCCATTTGAAAGATTTGGGGGCTCACTTAGTACTTGTAGGCCTCCACCCCCTAACTCCTTCCCTAACCAAGCTCACCTCACCCCCTTCTCATCCCCACCCCAAAGAAATTACTATAAAAATAGCAAAAAAAAATAGAAAATCGAGGAACATATAATGTTACCCCACGCTACCTCTCGCTCATCCCAAGACCCTTACCTCACGCCCTTCCCAATAGCAAAAATATTTTTAAAATCTAATAACATATAATGCTACACTACCCTACCCCTTGCTCATTCCACAAACTTCACCTCACCCCCTCTGGACCACCACCCCCTGGAAATTCTAAAAAATTAAAGAACGTGTAACGCAGCACTACCCTACCCCTTGCTCATCCGCCACCCTAACCAACCACCCACCCCCACACAACAATCCACCCATTCACAAAAATTGTAGCAAAATCGCAAAAATTCGCAAAAGTGATTCTAAAAATCGAACATCATGTCACATTAACCTCACACTCATACACCCACACTCAAGTAACCCCCTCTCTACCCCCAATCCTACCTAGCAATTATTTTAAAATCAAGAAATAATCCCAAAAAATTTCTAAAAATCGAGCAACATATATTGTAACCTCACATTAACCCCACCACTCCAGAAGAAAACATGCAGGTACTTACATAACAAAATGTTATTTTAATATACTTGTAAGCATATGTATATATAAATATAAAATTATTTTGAGTTTATTTAATACATTATTATTTTTATACCTTTCTAAGCGTGGTTTCTTCTAGAGCGAACGAGTATGTGGGTTTTCTCAGAGTGCTCCCATATTATTTACATGTAAATTTTATGGAAGAAGGCCTTTTGTGGGCACAAGCTAGGCTCTTTAATGTAAGTAAAGCTGTCAATATAGGCTTATTCTACCGATTTATAAGTCAGGCGAATTGTCGGAACTCATATCTGTTTAATACCAACTACATTTCAAAAATCTCTAATTTTCATCCAATTAAAAAAGTAATTTTTTCCAATCATCGGTATACCTATATGTATAATGCTGGACTTTGACTAACCGCATAATTTATCAAATCGATATTATTTATTTATAAAATTAAGTTCTCCAATTTCAAAACTGAATTTATTTATTTTATTTAATATTTGTACAGTGCATGCAGTACAACGGTACTTAATACAATACTTTTTTTTATAAAATTCATTTTAATTCTGAGCCTTTTAAACATCGTGCGGACATTGACCAGACAGTCACCGAGTAGCCACGTGACTGCAGCTGGCCAATCGCATGTAGGCATTCAGATATCACATGTAGGAGTCAGTCTCCAAGAGTAGTCTTTCCATCAATCTTTCCATCAATCTTTATATCAATTTCGAAATCTTTCCATCAATATGCACCGCAACGAGCTCCATAATCGCTCTACAATCGCGCCACAATCAGGGGTCATTTAGTGGTCATTAGGTGTCATTTGTGGAACATGAAGGGCATTAGGGGTAATTTGTGGAGCAGGAGGGTCATTTAGGGGTCATTTGTGGAGCAAGATGTGTCATTTAGGGGTCATTGGTGTCATTTGTGGAGCAGGAGGGGCCATTTGTGGAATAGGAGGGATCATTTGTGGAGCAGGAGGGGTCATTTGTGGAGTGCAGGATGGATCATTAAGGGGACATTTTTGGAACAGGAGTCATTTAGGGATCATAAGAGGTCATGTAGGGATCATTTAAGAGTCATTAGGGGTCATTTTAGGAGCAGGAGAGGTTATTTAGGGGTTATTAGGAGTCATTTGTGGAACAGGAGGGGTCATTTATGGGGTTATTTAGGGGTCAGTATTGTGAGGGGTTGGTCTGGTAGTAATCAGTTGTCTGCTTTAAGTGTGACCATGAGTTCAAGCTGAGCGAAGAACTTATCTGGAAGAAACTGTTGATGATATAACTGCACTGATATGTGGTCAAGGAACTAGATAAAATGCCTTGTTGAATGGAAGCATACGAATGCTTAAATCTTACTGATGAAATATGTTAGTAAGTATATATATATATAAATTGCTAGGCCAAGTAGATATACACGTTGCCACTGTAGAAAGGACTTGGGTTTTTGTCATGAAGGCGAAGCAAGCCAGTGATTGTACGAGGTCTACTGTAGAGCTTACCTTTATAGATGTACCTTCTCCCACTGCTGGTAAATTAAATGGAAAACAGTGTTGCTACTGTGGAAAGATCTTCAGAAAAGCTGCCATACTCGGCGACATGAGAGAACCGGGTATCTAAGCAGCTGGGTCCCAGTTAGGAAGCATAGTTTGACAGTGGTAGTCGGGAAAGACACTTCGTCTGAGCAACTGGAATATATTATGTAGCCAAAAGATGCCTGTCCATCAACATCTGAGGATGGCACAATGCTATCGACTTCTCCAAATGGGACGCCTGCAGCACTACCATCGTCTTCTTCAGGCATTGCACCGACAACGCCATCGACTTCGTCGAATGGAACATCTACAGCAGTGCAGCCATCTATGACTTCGTCAAGGCTTCGTTGTTATTACTGTGAAAAGATATTTACCTACAGCCAAAGTGCAAGGAAGCATGAAAAAACTACTTGCGTGAAGGGTCCTTCCTGTGTTATTAAACGATTCGGCAAATGTAAACATCTGTTCAAGTGTGCTGACAAGCTGAAGATACATAAGAAGAAATGCAAAGGTATAGTTCGTACAGCTAAGAAACGACATGTACTAGCAGTTGATGATATCACTTCGAATAGATTCAAACTGAAACAATCAGCATTCAAGGGTACTTTAGAGGACTATATGATGGGAAATAACTTTGTAGGTGCGAAAGACATGTATTTACAGTACATATCTGGACCACATAAACCAAAGGATAATTAATCAATTAAAATATGAAGTTGAAGGTCCCATTAAGTATAATGTTTGGCTGGCGTGTATCTACGAAGAACCTCAGCCTATGGATGAAGCCACCAGTCGCCGAGCGTTTAAGACTGCGAATCAAGCACTGTACAATGCTGACAGTACCCCAGGGGCTGTAGAGGAGGGCAAAGGTCGAACCAGGCCTGATGAGCAAGTGCAGTGTGGAAGAGATGTTGAATTAATGGAAGAGGGAATTGGTAAAGGGGAAGGGGGGTTGATGATTTTTGTAATGGATAGGAGTCGCCGGAGGGGGGTGGCTGTACGAACAAGGGAAGGGGGTCTAATTATATATTTTCCTCGATTTCTAGGAATCTTTGTGACTTTTCACGATTTTATAATAATTGCCAGGGCAGGGCGGTGTGGTGAGTGTGAGTTAAAAGTTATAGGATCCTCGATTTTTAGAATGTAATTTTTTTTTGTAATTTTTCTCGATTTTATAAAGTTGAAGGTGAGTAGGTAGGAGAAGAGGTTGATAATTAGGGTGGTGGGATGAGTCTGAGTTTAACATGACATGTTCTTTGATTTTCAGAAACATTGTTTTCAATTTTTTGTGCAATCATTCTCGGATTTTTGTGACTTGGTAGATTGGGGTGAGGGGGTGGGTGGTTGGTTAGGGGGCAGGACGAGTGTGAGGTTAACGTTACATGTTACTCGATGTTAATAAATTTTTTTGTGATTATTTCTCGATTTTAAATTAATTGTGAGGGGTGGGGGTAGAGAGAGTGTGAGTTTAGTGTTGTGGGATGAGTATGATGTTAACGTTTTAAGTTCTTCGCCTTTTAGAAGAAATTTTTTGATTTTTTTTTTTTGCGATCATTCTCGAATTTTTGTGACTGGTAGGTTTGTGGTGAGGGAGTGTGTGGTTGGTTAAGGTGGTAGGGTGAGCAAGGGGTAGGGTAGAGCAACATTGTATGTTCTCCGATTTTTTAGAATTTCTTTTCGAATTTTAAAGATTTTTTATAATAATTGCTAGGAGTAATGGGAGAGAGGGGCTGAGATGAAGATGATGGAATGAGCTAGGGTTAGGGTAGTTTAGTGTTATATGATCCTGATTTTTTGAAAAAAAAATTGCAATTTTTCTCGATTTTATCATAATTTCAAGGTTTCGGGGATGGAAGGGGTGAGATGAGGGTGGTGAAATGAGCGAGGGGTAGCGTAGAGTAATGTTATATATTCTCCGATTTTATAGACCTTTTTTTTTCAATTTTTATAATAATTTTTAGGCTGTGGGGTTGGGAAGGGGGTGATGTGAGCTTGACTAGGGGTGGGGTGCTGCGATGGAGGTAAACAAGTACTGAGCGAGCCCCCAAATCTTTCAGAATGCTCGGAAATTGCCTTCGGGGGGGGGGGGGGTTCGCTTATGCATATTCTGGGGGATAGACTTTTTGAGGGAAAAAAAGGGAAACTTTGAGGAGGAAAAAAGTTTTTGTGGAAAATGATACTATTTTGAGTGTTTTTGAGGGAAAACGGGACATTTTGAGGGAAAATGGGAAAAATTCCAAAAAGGTGGATGGCTGCTGACTCCTTCTCATGAATCATGTGCCTGGACCGATATTCCTATAAGTTACTACTAGTGTAAATTCATAGTAAATCTATTTTCACATGAAAAAATAACAATAAATGTTATATAGGCCTATTAAATTTTATTACATCTTGCACTATCCAGTTTTTTGCAACCTAACGAGTCATTTGTTATGCTAATTACTATTTCGTTTAAAAACGTGAACTGTTTCAAAAATTCTAAATTAATTTTATTTGTAGAATTTTTATGCCTTAAATTCATTCTCGGGGTTGTAATTTGTATATTTGTGCTTACGTACGCAATTAATTCTTTAAGTCTTAATCTATCGCAAGCCTGCGACGCCTTTGCATATATCTTTACTAGTCCGCGATTGAGGGGGTAATTATGGGTGCGCGGATAACATGTGAATCAAAATCAACAAAATTCGCTCGGTCTGCTCTGTATGGTCGGCGTGATCAACGAACGTGTGAATCCTGCTTTAATACCTCTGTATCTCAAAGCGTTAACATACTTATCAAGGTAAGCTTCACCTTGCAGAATGAGCGACATGTGCACGCTCATGAAATGTCATATCGCTTCTATCAGCAGAGTGACATGAAGCCAGACTTTCAGTCGTGCAGCACGCAACCATAAAAACCACAGGTATCTACACAGAAGCGGAAGTCGTTGTGCTACCTTTGACGGGGCGCAGAACCCACTCGCTGATTGGCTGCGTGACGCATTGGAACTCGGGGTCTGGCGTCTGTCACATCGTGCAGTATTTGTTAGGTAGGCGTTTGTGAGGCGTATGAACGGCGCTCAGGTTTCCAAAAGATTCAAAATGGAACAGCGGCAACATGCATTGCTGCGGGGAGGGGGGAGTACCCCGAGAAAACCCACCGGCCAGCGTCAATGTCCATCGCGTTTCGCACATGCGAAAGTCCAGGTGTGACTCCGCCGGGTATCGAACCCGGTCGGCGTAATGTGAGGCAATTGGCTTGACTACTCTGTTAGACCATCGCGGCTCTGCACTGGCATGGCAGGCGTCTGGCGAATTATTCTCTTGGCAGGGACCTCCGTATTGCCGGCAAACGAGGTATAGGTAGGGCCGCCTGTTTTTCGCGAAACGATTTACGTGGAGGCTAGACTTCAATAACCTATGCGCGCACTTGCAGTCTTCGTTTGTCGATTGGGTTACTTGAGTAAGTCAATCAGAATTAAATTTCTCCGATATTGACCGTCCGTGATTCACGGGCAGACAGATAATACGCGTAACAATCGAAATGACCCAATTGGGGTAGTGGTTCTGAACTAAAATAATTTGGAACATAACTTGTCCTGAAATCTTTTCGCGAAAACCGGGTGTCTACATGTATAGGTTGTTCACGGTAAAGTTAGCACTTTTGAAAACCCTCTCATGTAGAATAATAGTTAATAAATACATTTTATTTTAGCCTAAGACGTTAACTTCCGAGTGCGGTGGAATAGACACACTGTGTTTATTACTTACATTACAACGTTTATTTTAGAAGGTGGTTTAAGGATAAAAATGGCTGGAATGGAAAAGTAGTAGGGCCTCAAAAGTGCTCACTTTACCGTGAACATCCTATAGGTAGAGACCTGAAAGTTCGCGAGTTCAATGACCTGCAGGCTAAACTCTACAGTCTACAAATATGCTCATATCAACTGAACATTGGTTGTCTGCTGTCACCGTGGAAGGCGACAATTGGACACCGTTCGCCAGGTGGTGTCAAACACCGCGTGGACCAATAGCTAAAGCTATATAAACGTATGTGTTTTGAATTATAGCTTGTCTCAAAATGAATCCGCAAATTCTTCAGGTCTCTACCTGTAGGTAGATAGGGTTTAACGTCTCATTGACATGGAGGTCATTAGAGAAGGAGCAAGTTGCTCATAAATGCAGGCTCGGGAAAGGAATCGGCCATGCTGCAAGGAACCACACCAGCATTCGCCTGGAATGAGTTCAGGAAACAATGGTAAACTCGAAATCAGGATGGCCGAACCGGGAATCGAACTTAGGTCCTGCCTGAATGCGAGTCCAATGGCTTACCATTCGGCCACCTCTCTCAGCGCGGGCAAGTGAGGCCAGCTTCGTTAGCGTGGCCAGAGTTCGGTGAAAAACGTAGCAGTTGTTCTGACACGTAACTGTTCTCTGGCGCAAACATGGGGAGTCGGTCTTCGAGTCTATATTATCGCGTACTAATAAATATTCATTATTCTGGGATAAATAATTCTGCTATTAATCATTTCCAAGCTACAAGAAAATTACGCTGTTCCTGTGAAAACTTTCCGTGTGCAGAGGACTGTGCGATATAACCGGACCTTGTCGATTCTATTATCGATAATCATGTAGCAGCAGAAATTTCAAATTACCCTGCAGTGTGAACTTAGAATATTACGAACATTTCAGCTTTTTTCTGTATTAAAGTTCACAAATTTTAAGCGAAGGTGCTAAAATGCACCAGTACAGACCCTACCCTTTCGTCTTATAATGCGACAGCCTACTAAGACTTCCGGTCCTCTACATACTCTAGCAGATGCCACTTGTTCATTAGCTCTGCTACCACATTCACAAATTATTCTTCTCGACCCGATCGCACTGAATCACATCACTCGAATGCAAGATATTGGTTCAAGGTCCTGTAAAGTGCGAAATATGAGCGGAGATCCATTTAAACACGTGGAAATGACGTATTATTTTGGGCCTTAAAGACTGGTGACAAATATAATGCGAAATGTTAGGGTATGTACATATAAGGTTTTCTTTTCGCGCACGGGACTAAATAGCCATTTTTTTTTTTTTTCAATTATATTCAGTCACGATTTCAGAGACCAGTGAAAGAAACGAAGATTGATAGATGGGGACACCTGATTTTCGCGAAAAGAGTTTCACACAGGCTAGATTTCAGTACTGTATATGTTCACCTGCTGTTTTCTGTGGTTATTGGTAGCTTCTCTCCGTGATCAGCTAGTCCGGTATTCGACTGGGCCAATCAGAATGAAGTTACTGCACAAGTGAACCACTGTGATTCGCGGGCCGGCTTTTGAGACACGTAGCAAGTAAAACCACCCAATTGCGAAACTGAACGTGAGCTTAAGTATCTTCAAATCCATCGAGACAAGAGCTCTTTTCGCGGAAATCGCGTGTCCCTAATGACGGAGTATGTAATGGAAGTACGGCAGTCAGTAACGAATGATGTCCCTGGAATCTAAGAGAAATTTGTCTTTAAAATAAATACAAATAATAACCATTAAAAGCGATGATTAGGCAATGCCTCCATTTATAAAATTGTAAATTCAGAAGAAATTTATTTACAATATGTTTACTTTTAATTTTGGAAGTATTACAGAGTAGAACAGACACTAAATGGAGTGGGTTACATAAATGTAAGTGTTGCTTTAAGTGGAGGCACCTGTTTGCCGCAAAAGGCTTCCACGACTAGATTTACTCCAAAACATTTTAGTACACAACCACTTTCCTGATTTAACGATTTAAATTAAAAAGCGTCTTAGGTATGTGCCCGGGAATAGCAGATGTTAAGTGCCGGACTAACAGAACATAATTCTGATTGACCCAGTCTGGTAAGAAGAAGTCTTCCCACAAAGACACGCGGCAAATAATCAAAGGAAAGTTACAAGTGTGCACTAGGATATTGGAGTCTAACTTGCGCGTAAAATCTTATCGCAAAAAAATGTGGCCTCAGTTATAAGCTGTTCGTGGTTAGTTGAGCTTTTTTCAAGGCCATGATTAGGATATCCTTTTTTGTCACATTTGTGTCCTTCCACGATGAGTGAAATTGACACTGCCGTGGTGTCCTTGGCTTTATCCATATGTCGACCAGGTGAAACTACAGAGCACAGATGGCGAAACAACAGTGCGAGCTCCAGCCTCATACATCAGCAAAATGACGTCACTAAACAGCAACATATTGAAGCGCCGCTCGCTAATCAGTGTCTGGTATAGTCTATTCGCGGTTTCTTCACATTTTTTTAAATCGGATCTTTGAAAAATCGTCCCATGTATCACGTGTTCAGTTATTTCCTGAATATGCCATATATCACAAGCGTTTTATAGGCTACCTCTGTTAACACAAGGGTATGTTATTTTTCGTTAAATTGAAGTTTTACCATCTATTTTATTTATAAATTATAGTATTTCATTTGTAATAAATATGAACAAAAACAGTGGGAAAACATGAGTGTTGGGGCAGCGCCTAGTAAGAAATAGTTCTCATGCAAAATCTTATTACAACTGATTGCGCACGAATTCAGTGCGTTGTACTTTGGCGTAGTTTTCTAGTCTCGGTTAAGTTTCGGTTGCATCAGGCGGAGGAATATCCTGGAAGTAGAACTTTAGCAGGGGTTGAGAAAAGTATGAAGTAACCGTGAATTGATTATAACTTACTCGCCAGCCGGCGGCATAGCCAGTAGGGAACCTCCCGCATCATATCCCCAGTACTAATCAGACATAAAACAAGTTCACAGATCCTCACCAAGACAATCAGAGAATAGAGTCTATTCACAGTTTCTTCGTACTTTTGGAATCAAACCTTTGAAAAATAATCCCGTGTATGACGTGCTTGACTGTTTCCTAAATATGCCGCGTATCAAAAACGTGTTATACTTGTGTTAAAATAAAAGTTCCTTATATTTGATTAAATTGAACTTTTACTTATATTTTATTTATAAATTAGAATATTTTACATTTATAATTGTAACACTGTCAAAATATTTGCTAAATTTCCTATGTAATGTTAATCTGTTTTATTTACATGCAATGTGTTATTATTTGTCTTAATGTAAACATACATTGTTCTACACTCATCACATGTGTTATTTTTCATATAATTGGCGTATATAATTAATTGTGTAACACTTCAATATTTATAACTTTATAATGATTATTCTATGTCTTCAAATTTGATTTAAATGCCAAACTGTAATGTTATGTATAAGATGTTTTACGTATGTTTAATATGAGATGTGTATAATTATCTATTTTGAGAGTTGTGTTGTGTATGCTATGTAAGTTTAATGATTATCTGTGGTTTCTTTGCATGCAAATTTATCTATGTAACTAGTACTACTTTTGTTTCTCAAAATAATCAAGCCACACCAGGCGGCCTATCATAATTTATTGATTTTACAACAATAGCGTTTTAGAACAAAACTTATTCATTCTAAGTGGGAATCAGTTAGGGACTAGCACGGAAAAGAAGACCATCCCGGCTATCAAGGTTACTTCATGCACTTATTGAAATGACTGAGCCTTTGTATTTAAAAGAAGAAGTACGTCGACATAGACTATATGATGAATAGAGCCACGAGGATTTCGCGAATTCATTATCCTACTGTTGTGATTGGACGACAGTTCTTTAGACACGCCCCGTTAAACTGTGAGCCTGTAATAAGCAGGAAGCAGTAGTGTGAGTGAGTGTTTCACAGTCCTGTACAGGGTCCTCACTTAATCACAGCAACCAACAAGCAAACGATAAGGTCTCGAGTGTATAGAGGGCTGTCCAGCCTAGCTTGTTGCCAACTCAAACCGCGAAATACTCGGGTCTCTAATGATGAACCAAGACGGAAGGACGGTCCGGCAAAGGACTTCTGGGATCCGACTTCGAACCAGGTACAACGCGGTGTTTGTTGTACTTGGAGAGCCATATCTGCGAGGAGAGGACTACTGGCTGCGAATCCAGGCGAGTTCCGGTTCTACGTCCACCTCCGCTGTTCCAGCCCGCAGAGGCTAACTCTTGAGGACCACCAGTGGATGTGCCGCCAAGGAGGAGCGGGAGAGCTGTTCCTCCGTTCTGCACCCGTGAAGGATGACTCCACGACATCGGCAGAGTTGCGGGGATTTTCCGTTATCTGCGCAGCTAAGTTGCATTTTTTCCCAGGCAAATTTAAACCTATTTCAAACACGAGAACTACTAGTAAATTCAATTATTGGCATTTTTTTTGTTTGCAACGTGCCGGCTTGTGCTGTCTGTATTTTGAGAATTAGAATAGTATGATACTTCACAACTAACGTTTATTCAAATGTACCGTATCATTTTGATTCGTTTAGTTCTTTTTGGTTCTTGCTAAATTCACTTAATAGCATTAACACCAAGGTAATTCTATTTGTTTCTTTTGATTTACTCTATGTAAAGAATTATCTGATTGTTTATTAGAATTAATGGTCCAGTAGCTTTAAACTACAGAGATAGTACAAATCTGGATGAATGTACTGATTTTTCGTAGCAGCATAGATTTTAGCCGAGGTATATCATTAACCTAACATATCAGAAGATCACACATATACAACTATCTTTTATCATTACACTACACGTTTATGAATTATATTACGCATTACAAAAATAATATTTTATAGCCAATAAGATTGGCCATAATATTGTAACACGTATCAGTGGTGTTACAATTGAATATTTATTTTTCACATAATTTTTTTATTACACATTTTTTGTCAGGATATTTTCTCTTAGATGTAACGTGGCAATTAAAATATATTTATAGATAGGTTAATTAGTTAGACTTAATTTTTATGTATTCCTTATGCTAATAATTTTAATTTAATTTAATGGTTTCATATTTTGTGAATATTTCATGTTTGTTTATTCTGTATGCTTACGTACGAGACCCAGTGTTCCATGTGTTTTCTTAGCAATTAGGACGTGGGAATTGGCTCGTAAAAGGGGGGGGGGGAGGGGAATTGTAAGTATTTGGTATTCTCCTATTGGTCCCAGGTTCGAATCCTGGCTCCCTATTGGCTAGAACGTTAGGTCCCTTTAAGCCGTGTCCAGCCAACAGAGCATAACTCTCTCTCTCTCTCTCTCTTCACAACGAACCATAGCTTCCGTCAGACGTAAGGATAGGTCTCGCACCTGAACGTAGGTGACGAGTTAGGTAAGTTAGAATGTAGAGTGTATTAACTTCCTCCCATTTTATTAAATTTTGTTAAGTGTTGTTCCAGCAAGTGTGAGTGTAGTTTAAACCCCTTGCTAGGTTAATTTAGGAGTTTTGAAGCTCGCCCGCGTCTGTGTAAGAGCGTACGTATTTCTTCACGACGTCGAGGCTCAGATATATGTAACCCTACATCTGCCTGTCCTGACGGCGTTATTTACTTTAAGAGGTCGTCCTACGTCACTACGGAACAGCGATAGCATCCAAATTTCTGTAAGACAAAATTTTATTGCAATATATTTTACTTGTGGTACAGAGCGTCAGCTTTAAATTGTTCTAGAAGCTTACGAATTTTTCAATCGACGCCATGTTGACTCTTAACGTGCTAACGAACCAGTTTTTTGCAAATTTACCCATGAATAACCAGAGAAGAGTACGTGTTCACTTGAGCTACGCGCACCAAAAATTTTAAATGATTATTATATTTTCTGAACATTTTCACTTCTGAAATAACTGTTTCTACATATGTATGAAAATGAGCCTACGTTACGTAACATAGGGATAACATAGGTACAGCCACTCCCACGTCATTTAGTTTTGTGTCACCTTAGATATTTGCTAATTGCCACGAGGGTTTTCCATTCTCTTAACAGCACAGTAAATTCAGACAGTTAAAATAAGGAAGTTGAAATATTCTATCAATAAATCATGTAAAAAGCATTTTACCCAGTGGTCGCCTACATCCTTTACTACAGTTGCTCCTATGTCTTCCTCTGTTTTCAAAGTGTTCTCTTATTACTATTAGTTGCTGGTCATATGTTTCCTGAAAGTGCTGACACACAAATCGCGTACGTAGTTGTCTTCCAGCTGGATATATGATGGTTCACGGTCATTTTTGTCTCTGCCAGCCAGCCCACTGACCGGGCCTGTGAAACTCGTGGACTGGTATTACACGCAAGTCTAAATATTAGATCATTTCATCTCGGTGTATTGTTATTCAAGTCAGCTCAGTATAAGTTAGTTTAAAATTATCAGATTGGCTATCCCAACGTAAGTAATTTGGATTTGAAACAAAAAAGAGTAAATGAAAAATGAGTTATATATATATATTTGAATCTCCCGATTTTCGATTCTAGTGAAAAGTGCAAAAAAAGAAAAATGGAGCAGACGAATTCGCTGCGAACCAGTACGAGTCACTAGAGACCTGAGGAATTCGCGGATTCAATTTGGGACAAGATAGAATTCAAAACACGTGCGTTTATATAACTATAGGTGTTGGCCCACACGGTGTTTGGCACCTCCTGGAGAACCCAATTGTCGCCTTCCTCTGTGACAACAGCAATCAATGTGCAGTTGACATCGGCATACTTGTACATTAGACTGCAGAGTCTAGCCTGCATCTCATTAAACTCGCGAGTTTTTCAGGTCTCTACGAATCACTGGTAAGCGCGTGAAACAGGGTTTATTGAAGCAGCCACGCCCATTTCAATTTCTTCATTTGCTCGTCTTTATCTTGTGTGATTTCATTTTAAATGCTTTAATTTTATAGAGTACTTCGTAACACGATGCAAATCAGATCTTGCTAAAGCAGACAGTAATGATTAAAGTATAGAGACTAAAAGGAAAGGAAGTGCGTGCAGCACAGAACTTTCACCGCGGGCGCGGTAAAACCACAGAGTAAATGAACCCACAGAGACGAAATGGCACGGCGGCTACTTTAATGCGGGCGCACTCGTCCTCTGACTGGCTGCTCGAGGCTCTGTGAACGGGCTTTGTGTCTGGTTGGCCACTGCGCTGAGTAATTTCTCTTGTTGTTCGGTCTGCCGGCTGAAAGGTCAGTTATCAGGCGCTGATTGGCGAATGGCGTTCTAACATATTGTTGGACAGCGACGCTATATTTCTCTGACGTGCGGCGATGTAGAGTTCGCGGAATAAACGGATATTTCACATCTGTATCCTTAAAAACTCTGTGCTGGAGCGAAATAAAGCCTGCATACTTAGAAGTATGCACATTTGGCTATAACCATTGAAAAAAGAAGCGTGGCTTACAACTATAGGCTATTCATTGAAAAGTGAGCACCTTTGAAAGTCCTCTTATTTGGAATAATAGTCAATATATGATTTTATTTTAACCTTATACGTTAACTTCCGAGTGCGGTGGAAAATACACACTGTGTAGGCCTATATTACTCACGCGGCAATATTCTTTTAAAAAGGTGGTTAAAGGATACAAATTGGCTGAATGGAAAAGGTAACTAGGGCTCCCAAAGTGCTCACTTTACCGTGAACAGCTTGTCGCTTGCTTACTTCTAAAACATCGCTCGTAAGTCCAATTTTTCATATGGAATCGATTATTGATTAATAGCTACAGGTGTTTTTCGCGAAAAGATTTTAATACCAGTTGTTGTACTCCAAAACACTTTCGTGGTTGGATGATTTTAAATGTCACGTTCCTCCAGTGTCTGCCCGCGAATCATGGACGTTCAGTATCGGAGTACTTTATTACTATTGGCTCAGTAAAATAAGAACATATCTTCTCACGTAGACACGCTGCCAATAACCAAAGGATGTCGTGGTAAAGTATAGCATGGCCATAAATATTTTCGCGGAAAACACCTGTCCCGTATTGATAAATTTATGTATTATTTTAGAAGCGCGTACGCTATGCTGGTAAAAATATTTTAAATTCTACTCTGCGTCATGTTGCGATAATTTCAAAGAAGTGAAACGTAGAATTTTTTCTCGTCAAACTATTCCGATTTCCTGTATACCATTTCCTGGAAAACGGAGTTACGTGGTTTTAGAAGCAAGCTGACGCTACAATCACTCGTGAATGTTGTATAAACAGGAGGAGGCCGCGAAAGGCCCGGATATACGGCTAAACGCAGTGTGTGAGGAAACGGAAGTAGTCTGGGAAAAGCGCCAGGACGTATTCCCGCGACGTAATCCCACGCGAGAGTTAGTGTCGGAGCCACAGCCTCCAGCACCTGAGAAGGCAGTCGTGGAGTCCCCTAAACATCCTGTTACAACGCGTATCTCTCATTTACACACTTGTCTTGCATGCAGCTCGAGTTGCGTGACGTCACCACGACCAGGAATGAGAGAACATTTTGCGCGTTCAGAAATCTGTTAAGGTATACCTACACATTAACCAGTCTCGTGTATCCTTGGTTATAATGCGTTCTTTCAGTGACTCCTGGAGGAATGAATATCCAGGTTCACCTTAGAACAAGTTTTACGGGATACAGATTTTTTTATTTTCTAAAGAATATTTACCGATGCAGAATCGTCTGGGACGAGTAAAATACACTGTGATCAAATTGGGAAGGAGACTGGAATTCACGTGAGCTGTAAGTCTTATTGACCTCAAAATTAAAATATCGTTTAAACTATATGTGTGTGAGTACGCGCGAGTGTATAGGTTTGTGTCTAAGATAATCTTAAAAGTCGTTAAGTTGGTTGATTCAATATACTACAATAATTAAAAGTGGCTAAGCGTTTAGCCTGCTCGCCTCCCACCACTGTGAATCGGGTTCAATCCCCGGCCGGTTCACTCCGGATTTTCACAAGTGGGAATCGTGTCGAACGATGCCACTGGTCGGCGGGTTTTCTCGGGGATCTCCCGTTTCTCCCGCCCCTTCATTCCGACACTGCTCCATATTCACCTCAATCACCCCCATCGACTCTCAAGACCTCGCTGTCAAGAAGCGCCCAAATCTCACTCACGTCTTCCTCAAACCATTAAAGATAGTGATTTATTCCAGATGACGTTGAATGGTTGCTTATCCCTAGAACATCGTGTTTGTGAGTTGTGTTCGGGTTAGCGATAATTCTGGTTTTTGGGTACTGAAAGTTAATGATTCTTATCTGCATAGGCATCAGCCGATTATAAAAGAATCAAGACGCTGCACTGCTTTGGGAAATATTTCTGGCACAAAATATTTTCGTTGTTTACCTCCGTCTCTCAGGATGAGATGATGTAAGTACTTCGTTCACATAAACACAAAGGCGAGGCCGTCAGTGGTACCCATAACTCAAGCGGCACGCGCCCAAAAAAAAAAAAAAATTGCAGAACGTCGTCGCAGACGTAGGTAAGTGCCAAACGCAATCGAGCCAGTAACGAGTCACCGGGTGAGAGTGTGACTGAAATACTTTTCCATTCTTACTCATTCGTAAATAAAAGAACAAAAAAATTGTAATAAATTTGCCTCTCATAATTTTAAACGTTATTGTTGCAATATAACGCCAACCCCTTCATTCCTTGTGTACGGTCGAGAGCGTGTTGGACGTAAGGGAGGGTGATTGTGGCGAGAGCGGAGCGGCGCCGGAGTGCAGGGGCGGGGTAAGCGGGAGATCCCCGAGAAGGCTCGCCGACCAGCGGCATCGCCACGATTCTCACATGTGAAAATCCTGGAGCGTCCTCGCTGGGAATCGAGCCCGGATCGTCTAGGTGGCAGGCGAGTAGTCTAACCACTGCACCACCACGCCACTAGGATACTTACGGACAGTACTGTGTATAACAAGGAATATGTGCCCAGTGTTCTCAGCGCCTTCCTCGTATTATGCTCTGCGGAAGTTTCTCTATAGGCCGTTCACGGTAAAGTGAGCACTTTTGAGACCCTAGTTAATTTTTCCTTTCAGCCATGTCTTATCCTTTAAGCAACTTTTTAAATAAATATTGCCATGTAAGTAATAAACACAGTGTGTATATTCCACCCCACTCGGAAGTTAATGCCTAAGGCTAAAATAAAACATACTCATTGACTATTATTCTTAACGAAAGGGCTTTAGAAAGTGCTCACTTTACCGTGAATTGCCTATACTTCTCGTTTATTAATGGCTAATGCCGATAATGCCAAGCGGGCAACTCGTTCGTTTGCGAGAAGCACATCCGACACTAATTCAACGTACACGAAATAATATCATGATTGCATCGCTACCAATTTGTAAAATTCATTACAGTCAGAAGCAGTAGGGGCATGGGGGTTCTAGATCACTTTTTAAAAATAAATTTATGAATCAAATTAATTTTATCCTATTAATTTCACCGGATTAAGCTCATGCCTTAATCCGATAATTTTATCGGATTAATTATATGGATTAATTACCCCATTAAGTTAATCGTTAATCCAATTAGTCATTTCAGACCCACTTTAATTCGCGGTTTCAGGTGTTGCAAACAAATAATTTGATGATGCGTGCTGTACTAAAGTCGACAAAACACTTCCCCCGTTGCCACAGCGAATGAGCTGTAGGCAAACAGGTTCGACTACAGTTACATGACCTAATTGTGACCTAATATAGTATGGCGGTTTGCGAATAATTTACCGACATGTAAGATTATTGGTCATTGAGTTTCACAGTGTACAGGAAAGACCAAAAATTACTTACACCTGTGTAATGTACACAAATGTGCATACTGGGTCTGAATGGGTTAACTAAAAGTGATCTAGAACCCCCACGCTCCTACTATTTTCAGAGGCAGTTAATTTTTTTCCTGTACCATATGGTTTTGGAAATACACAATTCGCTATGAAACTATACCTACACACTATGAAAATACACATATTTACAGATTAATATAAACACACACACACCCACTCAAAAACACGCACGCATGCGAAACAGTGAGTATAAGCTGGAACTGCAACATTCGGTTTACGCTCAGGAAGTTCCCCTTCGCTGTCGACTCCTTGCCCGAGCGAGGAGAGCTTTCGCAATTTAACTGGGTCGTTCAAAATTACTGGTTGCTCCAGTCATGAACGTCCATGATTCGTGGGCAGGCAGTAAAGACGTACGAGGAAAGCGGGCGTCCAATCATCCGAGCAGAGTTAATTCGTTCACTGGTTGCTGTTAATCCTGTGAATCACGACCAAATTTTCCATACGAAATTGGGCGGAAGCTTCTACGATAGCTGCTACCCGTGCCTCGATGCAAGAAGGTATGGAGGTTTCTATGGAATAACCTGCCACACGATACTTGCTGTTGCACAAGTAAAGGGGAGTGAATTTCTTATGATTTTACTTATTCTGATATGGTTCGGGAACAGTCTTCAATCACGAATTCGGCATTATCCGTTTATGCACAGGGTCCAAGCGTTTTGTTGTGATAATTAAATTTTTTGTAATATATTTAATAAATAGAGACCTGAAAAATTCGCGATTTCAATGACCTGCAGGCTAGACTCTACAGTCATAGGTACAGATGTGCCCATGTCAACTGTTCATTGCTTGTCTGCTGTCACAGTGGAATGCGACGATTGGGCCACCGTTCTCCAGGAGGCGTCAAACGCCATGTGACCAATGGCTAAAGTTATATAAACACACGTGTTTAGAATTATAGCTTGTCCCAAAATGAATCCGCGAATTCTTCAGGTCTCTATTAGTAAACATGAATGTTTACTGTAATTCTTACACAAGGCTGTTTTAACATCAGTAGGCATTTTCGTGGTGTTTTATTTGCTATTTATTCTTGTACAACTGACCTTGTCGCGGTTTCTGAAAACAGAATAAACATAATTACAACTATTCTCAATACGACAATATGCCAGCCTCTCCTGAGTGACGAGTTCAACCTTGCAGGAAACGTTCCACCGAAAACTGCGTGATCAATTACGGAAACGTCCAATAAAACGGCCAGCAGAAAGCCACATCGTCTTCAGGACCATCCACACAAGCGGCCATGCAATCTTACATGCCAATCTTCCATCGTGGCATATGGGTTTTAAGAGTCGAAACTCGTTCTCCTGTTCGACTCAGCCGTACGGAATAAAACCGCGGAAATATTTCAATACCAGTTGTACTTCATAACACTTTTGTTCAAATCCACTTTCGTGGTTGGATTATTTTTTATGTCACGTGCCTCAAATGCGTGTCCGCGAATCATTGACGTCCAGCGTTGGAGTACTTTATTACGATTGGCCCAGTCAAACATGAACATGCCTTCTCATATGACGCGCGGCCAATAACCAAAGGAAGTTGTGGTTGTGGAGGTAGAGATATTAAAGTCTAGCAAAGCAATGCATATTTTCACGAAAAACACCTGTCCCTATCAACAACCCACGTGAAAATTAAATGCGATGTGAAAAGGGTTACCCACCCGTCCCTTTAATTAAGAGAACAAGTTGAGTTACAGACAAAAAATGTTTTGGCAAGAAATATTTTAGTTAATGGGTGGGTTATCAGACTCTAGAAAACGTGCAACTGCTCCTGGACGTTTTATCCCTGTGAGAAATCGAGCGAGAGAACACTGTTTCTGCTCCACGGCCTAGGGGACACGGGCTGTCCATTGACAACAGTCCTGGAGGAGTCATCGCCTCGCGTTAATGACGGCGCCCGTGAATTAACATATTGATGTCTGCACACATGTACTGGCACTTAAGACAAATTAGAAGTGAGTCACCTATATCCACTACTGCAAGAACACCGGTTCTGTTGGTGTATGTATTAGAACTCACCATCGTCCTAATGGTCCATACCACACGGGACACTATCCACTTTACAGCGTTCATTATTCGCCGGTCATTAACCAATGGAGAACAGAGCTGATATTAACACACTCAAATGTCCTTTATCGTATAAAAGAATTTCCAATCAATTATGTCCCTTTGAGGTTGGCAACATCATTGTTACTGCGCTGTGGTGTTCTTGTGCGGCCATGTTGAACACTAGCCGAGCAAAGACTGCACATCCATGCGAGTTTTGTTCTGAAAAACAAAGAAAATTTCAAATTAGCTTTGCTCGAGCTACGCTCGAACATAGACTACAAAGTGTTAAAACGCCGTCAGCGCGGGCTAGTTGAACTTCCGCTAGCCCGCGCCGTGCCCTTGAGATCAACTAGGGTTGCTGCGGTAACGACGCTCTGCATTCACACCCATTGTCTTCGCCTTGCCGCCAGTCCTTCCTTCCCACGGCGCGTTCTACAAGACGCAACGCTACACGGAAGGAAAGTTCTCCAGATCCCTCCCCCCTCCACTTTCACCATTCATCCCCTCCCATTCTTTCCTCGAGCTCCGTTTACCTGGCTGTTTGCGTGAAAGTGAACTAGATGCTGCATCACGAAACAGCGGTCGAAACGTTTGCGAAACCAGCTGGCAAACAGACGAGCGTACTACTTATTTTTTACGTCACTTCCATGTACACGCAGCGGTCTGTCAGCCAACGAGCGTGACGCGAGGTGAGTATAGAGCTGCGCCGGAATGCAATTGCAGGGGAAATGGAAGATCCCCGAGAAAGCCCGCCGGACTAAGCGGCATCGTCCGGCACTATTCATGCGTGCGAAAATCCGGCCGGGAATAGAATCCGGTTCGCGTTTGTGAGAAACGAGTAGTCTGACCAATACGCCACCGTGACCCCTTATCCCCAGTAAAACAAGAATTAATTTGAATTACCGTATCGGTACGGTCGCCTGTTTTTCGAGAAATGATTTACTTGGAGGCTAGACTTCAATAACCTATGTGCACACTTGCAGTCTTCGTTTGTCGATTGGGCGCTGGTTTTTGAGTGAAGACAGTCTGTTACTTGAATAAGCCAATCAGAATTAAAGTTCTCCGATATTGACCGACCGTGATTCGCGGGCAGACAGATAATACGCGTTAACAATCGAAATGACCCAATTGGGATAGTGGTTTTGAACTAAAGTGATTTGGAACAAAACTTTTCGCGAAAAAACAGGTGCCCCTACGTATCGGTATCGTATATCACACACAAATATTTAAAAAAAAAAATGAGATTCCTGTGCAAGGAAATGCGGTAACATTTTAGAAGTGAAGTTTCGCCACACGGTAAAAAAGTAGGGCCACCCGATTTTCGCGAAAAGGTTTCACGACGAGTTGTATTTCATGGCACTTTAGCTGAAATCCACTTTCTTTATTGGACGATCTAGGTGTTACACGTCTTAAGTGCCTGCCCGCGAATCACAGACGTACAGTAGCGGAGTAACCTAATTCTGATTTGCCGGTCAAGTAAGAAAATGTCTTGCCACATAGCAGAAGAAAACTGCTGGTACCTGTCAAACATTACCTTCCTGTGCAGCATGTAGACAATTATCTACTATGAGATTGAGAGGGTTAAGTACTCGGTGGTTCCATGGCGCAAGCTCATTCACCAATCAAAGGCTACAGATGAACACGCCGGTCGTCAGACGAGCTAGTATAAAAGTCACGCAAAAAAGTATGACAGCCAGATGGCTTATTTTCGTTGACTTCAGAATAGACGCCAACGCGTTTTGAAAGTTGTTCCGTCGCCTCGGCCGGGCGCATCGCTGTTCAGCTTACGTCATCTCGCGCATCACTATTCAGCTTACGTCATTACAGTGGTGGCCAAACTTGCGCAACATCTCTGAGAGCACTGGAGTAGCCTGCAAACGCTTCGTTCGGTGACGTCGCGTGGCACGAGCTCTAACCCGTACATTCCCAGCGTCCATGACCGAGGACATGTTACACATTGTACACAAGTGGCTGGTATTTCGAGCGTCTTCATTTTGTGACATGTGGTCTGTTGAAGTTTCTGCACCTACTACGATTGGTCATTTTCCGCACCTTCTGGCAGTCGCCGTAAGGTGCGAGTAGCCAACCACACATGCTCGTTGCAGCTACACGTCACATCTGCCTTGCCTGCATACTCTGTTCTCCATCCTTCACGTCATCCCTGGCTGGAATTGTATTCTTGCAGTCGGACGAGAGATTGCAAATGCTGTAATAGGCGACATGTAGTCTGAAAGGTAATTTGATGGGAAGGAGGGAATAAGGAGAGAACGAACCACCGGGCCACAGAGTAAATAAGTTCACAGAGCCGAAATGCCAGGGCGGTTCGTTTGATGTGGGCGTACCCGTTCTCTGATTGGCTAACGCGAGGCTCCCGGAACGGGTTTTATACCTGATCAGCGCTGCGTTTCCTATCGGCTTGGCTGCCGCATAGAAAGTCGTTATCATGTTCTCTGATTGGCGAACGCCGTTCCGACGTTCTGCTGACAAGTGACGCAATTTTGCTGGCATGTGCTGCCGGAGTTCAAGGTACAAGCGGCTGTTTCACCACCGTATGCTTATCTATTCTGTGTCTGAATGATAGCACTATCTCTCTCGGGTACTGCAATCGTACCTAATTTGCGCCGGCCTCCTCTCATCCATGTTAACACTAACTGAAGCCGGGAATAACGTGCATATTTGCATTTTCATTAGTATGTATTTAAAATGTTATTATAAGTCTAATGTTTTTGGTGTGATTCAATGTATGGCGAAAGTCGGCACCGACACACTGTCTTTCATTGACAGGCCGACGTTCGTGTAACCTTATCTAAATAAAATAGGCAAAAAGGACAGATATATAATAAACGTGCAGGTTCCTCAGGCACGAAAAAATCACCTGAAAACTATAATTTTGATTTAAAAAAAAAGGGGAAGTTAAAGGTTAACTATTTTCCCTATCTGTGAAATTTAAGCTGACTTGCTTAGTGCCTTTCATGTAGTTCAAATTCGATGACTGTGAGTTTAAAACCGTGGTAGTTCAGTGAGTTCTTTAAATTTCTTAATGTAAGATGCTAGAAAAATATTAATATTTGCTGGCAAATGTTTACTACAGTTGGTGTTTCTGGAAAAAATACTAGGTTGAATGGTTTACTGCTTCTGAAATATATCAACCAGGTAACGTAAGGATACCTACTACTACAACGTGATTTTACAGGGTAAAGTTCCTGTTGTTGCCAACCAATTTCATCCCAATTATTTTTGCAGTTTTTGTGACACTTTCAAACTAATTTACAAACGTTAAAAGGGGCCGCGGTGTCTGAGGGGTTAGCCTGCTCGCCTCCCACCAAGGCGAACCGGGTTCAATCCCTGGCCGGGTCACCCCAGATTTTCGCAAGTGGGAATGGTGCCGGACGATGTCGCTGATTGGCGGGTTTCCTCGAGGATCTCCCGTTTCTCCCACCCTTGCATTCCGGCGCTGCTCCATTCTCACCTCATTTCACCGCCGTCGGCTCTCAAGACCTCGTTGTTAAGAGCCGCCCAAATCTCTCAACAACAACAAACGTTAAGAAATGCAGTGAAAGCCGAATGCACGCGTGGCACGATCAGGAAACGTTTTAAGAATACCTAGGTGAAATGATCCCGTGAACTACGAACTCCACACACACGCCAGTAAAAATGGCCTAAACCGGTCATTTCTGACTGATTATCGAAATGCAGTTTACACTTGACTAGTGCTATAGGTTACATCCATATGTCTGTACAATCACATCAGTTGTTCGCTTTTGTGTTAAAAGCGAAGGTGACGAAAGTGCTTGCAGAGGAGTCGAAATTACATTTTTGATAGTAACTTGAACAGTTTCTTGCAGAAGTGACTGATTATTTAAATGCAGTTTACATTTGAGTGGTGCTGCATATCTATATGTAGAAACGTCATTCACCAATCAGCTCCTGGAGACGACAGCCCGACCAATAAGGAATATTCATTGACGTTCAATAGCCAATCAGACACAAGGCCCGTTCCCATAGCTTCGCACCGTCAACGAGCGAACGAGGTCTTTTAGGGTCAAACGAACCGCCACACCATTTCGCATCTGTATATGGATACTTCCCTACCCTGTAACCTGTTATAATTTATGCAGCCAAAATTACGCTGTCTTTCTAGGATGTATAACTGATGCGCAGATAAAATCGCGCGAAATTTAGATTTGTTATATTATTTTCTATCTGAGGAGAAAGCCTTTTTTTTTATAGTGAGAAAGTTGTTTGGGACATCATTCTTGTATGCAGAGGTGGAAAGATTTAATAAAATGAAAACAGTGAATAAAGAATACTTTAAAGTGAGTTATTGTAACATGTTTCACATTTTTGCAGAGAACATAATTTGAAATAAAGTACTCTATAGGCATGTGCATAGGATTTGAAAATGGGAGGTGTTCTTGTAGGGATGAATCTGAATCAATTTTGCCTTCACTTTCTTGATCTACCCTTTCATCCCCACGCTAATTCATGGTTTGTGGTGTCGCAATTAAGAAATATTTCAATGCGTGCTGTACTTAGTTGGCTAAGGTCTTGTTTTGTTATAACAATCAGTAATCTGTAGGCTTCGTGTTCGGGGATCAGGGACGTGAACCAGTCATACCACACGGCAGTGGCACAGTTGACGAATCAGTTTCTCACAGGGAAGACAGTCGGGTACTGACCCTCGCACTGTACAGCACAGGTCAAACATGACCTCCCTGTGCAACATGCAAGGCTATTAAAGGCTATTCGCTGTAAAGTGAACACTTTTTAAAGTCTTCTCACTTGGAATGACAGTCAATAATTAAATTTATTTTATTTTAGACTTAGACGTTAACTTCAGCGTGCAGTAGAATATACAAACTGTGAACTGTGTTTATTACTTATATATATATATATATATATATATATATATATATATATATATATATATATATATATATATATATATATATATACTTTTGAGGCGCTAGCTACTTTTTTATTTCAGCCATTTTTTTTATATTTAACCACCTTTTTAAATAAATGTTGCCATGTGCGTAATGGATATAGTGTGTAGATTCCACCGCACTCGGAAGTAAATGTTTAAGGCTAAAATAAAATATATTTATTGACTATTATTTCATATGAGATAGCTTTCAAAAGTGCTCACTTTATCTCGCGAATAGCCTATAGGTGCGGGTATTTGTGATAGCGCAGTGCGCACAGCGCGTTCTGTCGAAGCACACTCGGGTCGGTTCTGCGCGCTCGGCGGCACACTTGCACGTCGGGACGAGGGATGCCGAGGGGCCAAGGTCACGAACGCCGCGCTCATCAGCGAAACTCGCATCATCACAGCAGCTCCGCCGCAGAACGAGTAACCGCGTAGAAGCGAAACCGCGGCGCGACGATCCCGTTGGCGCAAGCGCACTACGTCTCCTGCTGGCTGCGCGAATCTCTGCTATAGTCCATCCACGGTTACTTCAGTTTTTTATGAAGCCCTGCTAATGTTCTGCTTCCAGGATATTATTCCGCCCCGTGCAAACTAGGCTTAACTAAGCCTGGAAGATTGCAGAAGAGGGACAACGCACCACAATCGTGCGCACTCAGTTGTAATGATATTTTGTATATTTCTCACAAGACGTTATCAACATACCTATTTTCTCCCTGTTTTTAATTAGAAATATTTATCAATGAAGCATTGTAATTTATAGATAAGATATTAATAACAATTCAATATAACAGAGAAAAAAAGTAACTTTTATGAACACAAGTATAAAACGCTTGTGATACATGGACTATTTAGGAAATAACTAAACACGTCATACATGGGGAGATTTTTCAAAGGTTTGAGTATAATGGGCCGAAGAAACAGTGAATGGACTATATAACGCGGTTCCTCCAAGCTTTTTGAATCAAACCTTACAAAAATTACCCTATGCATGACGTGTTTGGACGTTTCTTAAATATGCCATGTACCACAAACGGTTTATACTTCTGTTAGCATGAAAGTGTCTTATTTTTTGTTACTACCGTTTTTTTAATTATAATGATTCTTTTATTTTTATGAGTAAAAACTGAGAATAAATAGGTATGTTGGTAATGCCTAGTAAGAAATAGTTGCTATGCAAAATATTGTTGCACTGAGTGCGCACTAATGAGGTTCGTTGTACTTGTGTAATTTCCTATACTCAGTTAAGGCACAGAGTGAATAAGAATACAGAGGTGAAATAGCCGCTTATTCCACGAACTCCAGTACCACATGCCAACAAAATGGCGTCACTGGCCAGCAAAATGGCGGAACCGCCAGCCGGTAGCCCTGCAGCCAACAGGGAAACTGCAGCAGCAGGCAGAAGCCCGGTCATACCCAGAGCCTCGCTTGCGCAGACGATCAGAGAATGGGTAAGCTTACTTCTACTCACGTTGGGAACAAAGCGAGTTTTCTTATGGGAGAGTTTGGCAGAGGGAAAAATTTCCCCGCTATGTGCGCTGTGTTCCAAAGAGGTACCTTTAAATTAAAATTGTAAGCTACGAAAATAGAAACAGAGATTGATTTGACTTATTTATGTAGGTTTTTCATATTTGATTAATAATTATTGCAATTATTATGTATTTTAACGTAGATAAAGGAGAAAATCCGGTGCACACGCGACACTAGCGCTTACCTAGTGGCGAAAAATTTAATTTGCCAAACTAAAAGCATCGAGCTTCCCAATTTGAGTAGAATAAACCTTGGAATTAGTGATGGGATAATCGCTTGTAAAATAATCGATTATTCGATTATTAATTATGATCAATTCATCGATTATTTTAAACAATTAGATTATTCACGATTTCCATCTGTTTGCACTTAAACAAACCAAACACTGCAGATATTTTATTAAAAATATAAAATATATTTTGAATTATTTTCTGTCTCTGAAAATCCGCAGGCTGCCGCAACAGTAGTTCAACTGTGGCAATTAAAGCCTTTTTTTTTCCTCTCTTTAACGAACTTCTCAACTAGTTGGTCGCGAACCACGCGACGGATATTTATCACAGCCGGCAAGTAGGAAGCGTCGGGCTGCCGTGGGGCTTAAAGTGCAGCGCAGAGAACAATGCCCTGTACTCTCGCACGGCTATACAAACCGCGATAAGAACGTCTTAATTAAGACCGTGTGATGCTAGCAAGTCGTGCAAACAGTCCGCGCGGGAACTTGAGCCGTGGAAGTGATAGTTCAATAACTGCTCATTAGCTCTACGCAACACCTTCGTAGTGCGTCGTCCTCTCTCCGTAACCAGCTATAAATTTACGTGATTTTTTTTTTTTCCTTTTAAGAGTGAGATATGGACCCCACCTCCGCCTTTTCGAAGATCAAGAAACGAAAAGGACACTGACACTGACACTGACAAACACTTCTTGCGCCGCATCGCTCCTACGCGCAAGGTGTGCAATGTTTCCTTCGTAACGCTGTACTGTGCAAATTAGATATGTGACAGTGGGGTTGTATTACACGCGATGAAAGCCCACAGATTAAACTGTGCCCGTATATTTGTACTTTTCTCTTGCCGCTTAAGGAAACTGCATAGGCGAGATTTAAAACTGCAATATTTCACCATTTTCACGAATTTTTTTTCTCAAAGAATGCACTAACTATGACAAGAGCAAAAAAAAAAAAAAAAATAGGGGCATAGAGCATTGTTTTTTAAATCTTTTCTAACAAAAAGTCGTATTTGCAGAACATCTATTTACCGAGATACGCAAACAACTATTTCACAAAAAACGTGGGGATCCATCAAACTCCTAACTCGTTCAGGCCTGCTCAGAATGATCAGAGTTGAAACGTCTTACGTACACTTACTTATTTATTCAACACAGACTAGACAAGCACTCAGAAGAGCAACTGCCGCATGTATCTCGTACGGACACCTGATTTTTGCGATAAATATTTGAGGAACAGCTGTATTTCAAAACACTTTTTCTTATGTCCTCTTTCGTGACTGGTAGAGCCCCGAGTTATTTTAAAAATCTATTCGGCTTCAAGAATTAATTTTTCCTTGTAGTATTATTACTGGACCAGAGTTCTTCGTACACGCCCTGTATAACTGCGTAGTGGTTATAAATAGAAAACAATAGCTTGTCATATCATGTGTGATTCAAGATTTCTTCAAGCAATATTTCTCATGACTGGCACATATTTGCTGGGGGCAAGCTTGAGGCAAGATTTACTAGTCAAGCCAGTTACGTGCTAGATCTGTGGAGGCTAGTTAGTTTGAATCAAGCTTGATTCAAACTAGTTTCCTTGAACAGTAATGCAAGCCTGCGTAAGGTTGCATCAAGCTTACTATGCAAGCGAACTACTTCGAATCATGTTGACTAGTAAAACTTGCTGCAAGCTTGCCACCAGCAAGTATTTGGCAATCATGAGAAATTTGGCTTTAATCAAGCTTGAATCACACGTGCTATGACAAGCTTGCTCGGCAAGGCATATTCAGGTCAAATGGCAAGCTTTCCGCAAGCTTCCATGCTATATGAGGCAGTGAAATAAGAAAATGTCCCCTCACAAAGCTACTGAAGGAACTTTGCAGATGTGCAAACTAGACTGTTCGAGTCTAGCCTACTCCTAAATATTTTCGCGACAATCACGAGTCTGTGGTCTTTCTTTTTTTTCAGCAATATGGCGGGACGTCAGTCATAAATAGGGATAGGAACATTTCGCGAATTCATTTCAGGACAAGATGGAAGTCAAACATGTGCACACTGAAGTTGACTTTGCAATTGGAACACAGTTTATCAGACCCGCCCTGAACTACTCTGAGCCAACAGCAGACTTGCAGTGACGCTAGTAGCGAATCCCATACTGCCAGATGTGAGTACATCTCGGTCTCGAGTATACACAGGAGTGTGGAGCCTAGCCAACATGTCATTGAACTCGCGAAAATTTCCTATCCCTAACCATAGCATAGGTACGTGTGTTTTCTTAATTTTTTATTTATTTATTTAGCTCTATAAAACCCAACTTAAACCCTTAATGGGTCAAGGTTGTAGAGCAAGTCAACAAAGGTGTACAAATAGTTGCATACAGTAAGAATATAACTGTAAGTGAACAAACACACATATATACACAAATAAAATATTCCTAAATGTACAAACATAAATACAAAATAATAAAATATTCATACAACCATAAAAGATTACAATAATTTAACAAAACCATACAAATGTGATAAAAGATGATTCTATATAAAAGATGAAATTGCACAATTAGGTCCATTCCATATTAAAGAATTCTTCTAATGAATATAATGATTGCTCCTTTAAGAAAGTTATTATGTTATTCTTAAATAGTTTGGGATTATCCTGACTTAAGTTTTTTTTTAGAGAACATTGTAATTTATTAAATAAAGAGATACATGTATAATAAGACTCCTTCTGGAAAAGTTTCAGGTTATTTAATGGTAGAATACATGAAGTTTATGTGCACCTCTTGTGTAGTGAGAATTAATTAAATCATTTTTAGGGAAAATATGTTTGTTATTGGTGAGAAACATTAGGGATGTGTAAACATACAGAGATAGTGTTATGTTGTGTTATAACCGCATAAATAACGCACTATTTATTGTAAATAATTTTACAGAGTAAAGGACGTTTGATTGGGACAAATTTAATTCGGCGTCCGATTGGTTGACGACCAGCTAATAATGGACGTTAAACAGTGTATTAAGCGTGTCCGGTGTTGTGTGAACTAACAGGACGATTGTATAGGCTGTTCAAGGTAAAGAGTGCACTTTTAAAAGCCCTCTCATTTGGAATAATAGTCAATATATACATTTTATTTAGCCTTTGACATTACCTTCTGAGTGTGGTGGAATTTACACGCTGTGTTTATTACTTACACGACAATATTTGTTTAAAAAAGTCTTTAAAGACTAATATATGGCTGAAAGAAAAAAGTAACTAGGGCCTCAAAAGCGCTAATTTACCGTGAACAGCCTACAATTGTGAATGCAGAGGACAGCAGAACTAACGTTCATTCAGTCGTGAATATAAACGACTCAAATTTAGCTTGTCATAAAGGGCCTTCCTAGTTTTCATACAGATCTTATTGTAAACAGTTGTTTCGATTCTAATTTAAAAAAAAAACTATGGAATATTTCAATCTAAATATTTTGAAGGGACATAAATAAAAGTAAATATTTTGTTGGCAGTTCATAAATACGGCTATTAAAATATAAATGTGACAGTTGAAATGTATCACACTCAGTAAAAATCGCTGTATGTACTTCTCTGCCATAGGCTATTCACGGTAAAATGAACACTTTTGAAAACTACTTGTATGCACGTTATGTATTATTCCGCCTTGCGTAAAATTAACGTTGCCACGGCCTTATAACTTTATCCATGCATTGTCAAGTGAAACTGTGAAATTATTAGAAAAGTTAATATTTTCCAAATTTGCCCATCTTTATACTTCAAAACAATAAAAATTAACATAAAGTGAAAGAAATAATATAAGTTATCACAAATATTCACCTAACACTTTTTATTCGACGTTAATATATGTAACTACTTCCCCTCCATCGTTACCAACTTTACTGGGTGTATGTCTGTCAGGACGCCCGTTGAAATATTTGCAGGT
Organism: Dryococelus australis; assembly: GCA_029891345.1. NCBI lineage: Eukaryota > Metazoa > Arthropoda > Insecta > Phasmatodea > Phasmatidae > Dryococelus > Dryococelus australis. The sequence continues at coordinate 58,452,002 of CM056994.1, read as the reverse complement.
AGGAGCAGTGACTTTTTTCTAAGGTTAATTTCAAAAGTGCTCACTTTATCATGAACAGCCTGTAATGATGATTATTATTCTGTAATACAGTGTTTTAAACTATATAGCGAAAATGCGATATCTTTTCTCAACAGATTGCTTTATCAAAACCCTACAATGACTGCTTAAATGTCTGAGGAAAGTGAACACCCGCGAGTCTTGCTTATGCGCTACTTTCCATCGCCATCGCGACGCTCCTTGGCGGCTCGGCGTGCCCTTGAAGCGTAATTTTTTTTTTTTACTATTCTCAGAAAACCTATAATTCAGTTAACGTGGTAAAAACCTGAAGTGTCTGAAAATACACGGAGGAACGTGAATTTTTTTGGCGATGAACCACCGGCTGTTGGGACAGCTCGATCTCCGCTCGGACCCCGGGCCTGGAAGGAAATGAGAACAGCGGCATTAATACTTGAAGCCGGTCTTCGTGCTCAGCGAAAGTTTGCGGAGATCTTCTCGCGCGGGGGATGAGAAGAACGCACCAGCTCGACGTCACGCGAAGAGTCCTGGCTCCAGGCCGACCGCCAGCGAAGGTCGACCGACTCCAGTCACGGCAGAACACTGCATTGATTTTGTTTTCGCGATTGCGAGCCCCCGCCCGTCGGGCGGGATTGGTGGGGGGAGGGGGAGGAAATATTGCGTGATCGAGGGCGCCGGCGTTCGCGGGTCATGCCAACGTGAGATCACAGAGCAGATACGTGCACAGAGGCGAAATGGCACGGCCGGCGTCGCGGTCCCATCGACGTGGTCGTACACGCTCTATGATTGGCCGCGTGGGCCTCGGGGAACTGGCCTTGTGATCCAGTAGGTTACAAGGTGCTGATTGTTGAACGGCGTTTCGACGTCTTGTTGTCCAGTAACACCATTTCTCTGTCGTGTTTCAACTGTGTATCCTTAACCCATTCATACCCAGTGCAAATAATTGTGTGCATTACGCACGTGTAGGCAATTTTAGGTCTGTACTGCACGCTGCGAAGCTCAATGGCCAATGATCTTACCTGTGCGTAAATTACTCGCTAACCGTCTTACTAGTTTGGATCATTATTGGTCCATATTACTGTAGCCAAAAATACAGTCTACAGCTCATTGGCTGTGACAACTAAACAAGTGCTGTGTTAACTTAAATACAGCACGCAACATAAAAATATTTGTTTCAACATCTGAAACCGTAAATTAAAGTGGGCCTGAAAGAGTTAACTATTCGGTGTTTTTACGCTAACGAATTACTGTCTCTATTGTTCTGTAACTACTGACAGAAGATAATAAAGACGATCTTATAGAGATGTGAAAATGCGTAGGAGACTATTATTTAGATTTTACCATGTCAATAAAAATTTCGATACGCGGTCTGAAGAACTAGTTGCGATGACAATTTATAAAGAGACAAAGACGTTAGTGTGCGTGATCGAGGACATATTAGCTAGAGCTAGTCATTTTTCACAAAATATAATAAATATGAGTACACGGTAGACTTCAATACTGTAAGCACCCAACAGAAGTTTGTCTATTGCCATTGGTTGCTGTCTGCTCGAGAAGGCGTTTTCATATTTGACCGCGCCACTCAGAATTCGGCAACATCGGCACGGCTCCTACGTGTTCCGTGTGCTGACAGTTAACACGTATTAATAAATCAAGATAAGTAAACTACCCTACAGTGTTTTGAAATACAACTTGTCTTGAAATCTTTTCACGGAATTTCACTACCTCTACACACCGCATATGAACGATGTTTATGGTCAACACTGTATACAACGATATATTGGTGGTCGGTGTTTTCAGTGCCTTTTCTTGTGAAAAATGTGGTTTGTTGAAGTTACCGGAGCTGTAATTTGTGACTGGTTAATACTTAGGGGCGCCTGTTTTTCGCGAAAAGATTTCAGGACAATTTATGTTCCAACGCACTTAATTTCAGAACCACTTTCGTAATTGGATCAATTGAATTGTTACGTGTCTTATCTGTCTACCCGCGAATTACGGACGGTTAACACAGGAGAAACTTAATTCTGATTGGCTCACTCATCTAACGGACAGTCTTCACACAAAGACAAGCGACCAATAGTCAAATGAAGACTACAAATGTGCACATAGGATATTGAAGTCTAGCCTACGAGTAAACCTTTTCGCGAAAAACAGGTGCCCCTATTAATGCTGGCATCAGCGAACACGTTGTTCACTGGTTGCCAGAAGCACGCCCGATACAAACACAACGCACATCACAAAATTAAGCGATGACACATGAGCTGGGAAATTACTTCGGGGATGTAGGCCTAAACTGACTTCCCCGGCAGCTGCAGTTCACATCAGTGCTAGTGAACAACTTGAAGTCATCAAGTCAGGTCATTTGGAATCTAAATTTCGAATATGAATAGCTAGAGTTATTTATTGGATGACTGCAAAGTTTATTTCCGATTAGAACCCATTGTTGTAGTGGTTTGTACACATTGTCAGGGTGAAGCAAAAAAAAAAAAATTCAAAATTCCAAAACACCGGGGTTTAATCCCACTGAAATCCTAAAGAACTTAACCAATTCAGGCCCAGTGTACACAATTGTGTACATTACGCACGTCTAGGTAATTATTGGTCGTTACTGCATACTGCGGAACTCAATGACCAATGACATTTCATGTGGGTAAATGATTCGCAAACCGTCTTACTGGTCAAGGTCATAATATTGGTTCATATTACTGTAGCTGAACATAATAGCCTACAGCATATTGGCTGTGACTACGAAAAAAAGCGTTCTGTTGAATTAACACAGCACCCATCAAAAAATGTAATGTTTGCAACGCCTGAAACAGTAAATTAAGGTGGGTCTGAAATGTTTTAATTTACATAATAGCAGGAGTAAATTATAGGTAGATACCCCAAGATATTCGCGAGTGCAATGACCTGTAGGCTAGACTCCGCAGTCCTGTGTACATTAGAGCCTCAGCTGTTTGTTCATTGGCTGCTGCCCCAGTGTTACCTCATACATGGCAGTATGAGATTCGCTACTTGTTTCCTTGCAAGTCTGCTACTGTATCAGAGGAGTCTAAGGCGTGTCTAATGAACTGTGATCCAATTGCAAATGTGACTTCCCTGTACACGTGTTTGACGACTATCTTGTCCCGAAATTAATTCGCGAAATTTCCCTATCCCTACCTGTAGGCTAGACTTTACAGTCTTATATGCTCTCATGCAGATATCAACTGTTTATTAGTTGATTGTTGTAGTAACAGACGGTGGTTTTGCGCACAATTTATTTCATGTTTGTTATTGGCTCATTTGTCTCCAGGAGGTGTCAAACAACACGTCGACCAATTACAAAAGTAACGTGAACGTACAAGTGTGTGAATTCCAACTTGTCTAGAAATGAACCCGCGAAATTCTCGGGTCACTAAATATAGGGGGTGAGAGGTGAGGCGGGTAAACCGCGGAAACCGACCGCTGTAGGTCGCGGTCTCATCGCCAGCAGCGTTTCCGTGTCATTGGCTGTCTGCTAGCGGCCAGGTACCGTAACTCACAGTGTGAACAACCTCTCGGCGAGAGCGAGCAGGTGCTGGATGAAGCGGGGTTGCCAATAGCTTGGCGGCGGATCCAGTGTCACCAGATGCGACGGTGGAAGGGCGTGCCCAGGTGCTCCGTCTGGCGTACTTTGCAGGCTGGCCATTTTTTTTTTATTAGGGAATTTATGTTGGCGCAAACGAAGTTCTGCGATGACATGGCCCTGTCAAGGTGACCACGGAAACTCTGCCAGGTCACTGATGGCGGACCGACTTTAATTTTTATACCAATGTTAGTCGACTTAACCAAATAAAAAATTCAGTATTAAGATTCAAGCAGTAATGCTTAAAGGCTGTTCACGATAAACGTGAGAACTTAAGAAATGAACCTTAGAAAAATGTCCCTCCCCTGCCTGCATATATTTTAATGGGCGTAACGAGTGACATTCGCCCAGCAAAGTTGATAACGATGTATGGAAAGTAGTTTCATAACTTAACATCGAATAAAAAGTGTTAGGTAACCGTTTGTGATAACTTAAATTATTTCTTTAGCTTCGGTTTGTTTAATACATCGACGTGTAAAAATTAGCAGATTTGTAAAATACTTACTTTCGTAATAATTTCAGTTCCACTTGGCCGACGCATGAATAAAGTGACGAGGCCCATTGCAATGTTAATTTCGCATATGGCGAAAGAATAAACAACGTGCATACAAATAGATCTTAAGCAGGGCTTTCAAAAGTGATCATTTTACCGTGAACAGCCTATAGAACAATTTCCGTAGCCTTGGCTTAAACATGTGGGTGGAGCATATAAAACATGCCACCTTAATAAATCGGCCACTTGTAACGATAGAGGAAAATGTTTCAGAGAAACGTTGTTTGGGGGAAAGGGGCCATTATGTCACGTTAATAAATAGGTGTGTTGTACGCCAAGGGGTGACGGAAATATGGGGGTCAACTGCGGTATGTTAAATGGGACGTTTATATTAATCTTGCGAAGAGCTGTTCCGAGGTGTGTAATGAAGTATGTCATCCCATTTACAATACCCACGTTGACCACCGTAACTCCTTCACCTCTCGACGTAACACCAAACTCTTAACGTCACATTATGGCCCCTTTCACCCCACACAACTTTTGTCTGAACCATTTTTTCTATCTTTACAAATGGCCGATTTATTAAGGTGGCCCAATTGTGTTACAAAGGCTTAGCGCTTATGTTTAACAGTTTAAACGTTCGGAAATTGCAAATAACAGTTTCCAAGTATAACCCTTTCAGACACTTTAACTTAGAGTTTCGGGTGTTGCAAATCAGAAAATGTTTGATGCTTGCAGTACTGAGGTTAACACAGTATTTCCTTTCGTCATCGATCGTTAGAACTTTGTCTTCGGCTCTGGTAGTACGAACTTATAGTAACGCAGAACAGTTGGCACGTCCACAAATCAGTTAAATGTTGTTCGTGGTAAAATGAGCACTTTTGATAGCCCTGCTTACGATCTAATTGTAGGCACGTTGTGTATTCTTTCGCCTTTTGTAAAATTAACATTCCCATGGGCCTCATCTCATTATTCATACGTCGGTCAGGTAAACCTGTGGAATTATTAGGAAAGTAAATATTTTACAAATCTGCTAATTTTTACACTTCGATGCATAAAAAAAAACAGAAAGGGAAAGAAGCAATTTAAGTCATCACAAATGGTTACCTAACACTTTTTATCCAACGTTAAGATATAGAACTACTTCCCATCCATCGTTGCCAACTTTACTGGGCGAATGCCACTCAGTGCGTCCGTTAAAATATATGCAGGCAGGGGCAGTAACTTTTTTCTAAGGTTCATTCACAAAGTGTTCACGTTTACGTGAACAGCCTTTAACAGAGATCACGAGAACGGAACCAATATTCAGTCAACGTGTCCACGATCGTAGATACGTGCATTGAGAATATTTACGCAGCCAGCAATCAGAACAGTGCACGTCAAAATATTACACTAGTGCAACACATCGGCGCACAAATTAATGCGTGCCCGAAAGGGTTCAACAAACGTTGTGAAATTTTTCGAAACGATTTTTGAGTTTACGCTTTATACTCTGGAGAAATATCGATTTGATGAGGTTAACCAACATTAGGAGCACTTGTTAATTTTTTTTCGTGGATATTCCACGTTTAGTTGCACCCTAAAACAAGTCATTGTAGATCCACTTTCGTGATTAGATGGTGTTGATCATTACGCTTCTCAGTTTTATGCCCCCCCCCCCCAAAAAAAAAAAGACGGACGTTCAGTTTCAGAGTAAGTTAATATTAAATGAGCCAGTCAGGCAAGAAAATTTCTTCTCAGAAAGACACGCGGCCAATGACCAGAGTAGATTTGAAGGTGGGTACGCTACGTAACGTAGGAGATTGAAATCTTAGCCTTGCGTAAATCTTTTCGCGAAAATAAATGACCGTAGCCATCGGTTCGTTGGGAAGGGGGCCGGCATTGATCAAATTGCGTCATCCCCCCCTCCCCGGAGTGATGGGGTAGTCCATCACTCCGGGGCAGCCCATCACTCTGGTTTGATTGATGGGCTGCCCCGCCACTCTGGTTAAGCCAGCGCCACACAATTTATTTAGAAACAAGGTATCGTCTCCCCTCTCCTATCTCCTCGCTAATAAAGAGCGCCTTCTTTTCTCGTAGCATTTCTGTTGCTGCATGACATGCGTCTGTGCTATCGGGAGGCTTTCAACGGTGTCTATGCCGGTTCTCGCACTCTATTCTTAGTTAGTTAACTATACCCGGATAACATGAAAGCTTGCGGCTAGCTTGCCATTTTTTACTTGAATTTGTTTTGCCGAGCAAGCTTGTCGTATCGTGTGTGATCCAAGCTTGATTCAAGCCGAATTTCACATGACTGGCACACACCTGGTAATGGCAAACTTGCAGATGGCTTGAATCATGCTTGTACGTTGCCAAGGCAAGCCTGTGGCAAGTGTAACTAATTAATAGAGACCTGCCAAACTCCCGTTATTATTTGAGGATATTTTAAACTTCAAACACATGTACCTTTGCGATAAGTTTGTCATTGGACCATACTTTGATCAACACGCCGTGGATAAATCTGCGCCAATAAATGAACACTTCACAACTGTGTTGTCCAGTCACACGCATTTCAGTCAGAAAGGGAGTGACATCACATCTATGCAGCAGCCAATTGAGATATGACGCCGGCTGCAATATATACAGTACTGTGAAGTTTAGCCTGGTGCCAAATAATAACGCGAATTTTGCAGGTCTCTACTAATTAAGCATGCTACAAGCTTGGCCTGTGGAGAATAGTTAGCTTGATTCAAGCTAGATTCAAACTTGTTGGCTTGCGAAGTAAGCTTGGTTCAAGCTTACAGGCTTGTTATGACAATCTAGACTCACAAGCCGATTAATTATACATACTTTTTGAGTAGGTACACTTAGGAAGGTAGTGATGGCACCAATTCCGCTCATGTGCCTCCTTGCATAAATGTCCTTCCTTGTAGGCGCATGGAAATCTGACCTGCGATGCACTTAGCTCCTGTCCCTACCTCGGACGTACACTTAGCACTTAGATTATGGTATAAGTACTAGGGCCGGGGGGATCCTAACCCCAATCGGATGCCGTCTTTTTATTGACCTAATTAATTTGATATCAAACTGACCGAAAGGGTTAATAAAATTGATTGAACGGGTTAATTAAATTGATTGAAAGGTCTAATCAAATCGAAAGTGCTATATTAAATGAAAGGGTTAAATTTATTGAAAGGGGTACATTTGATTGAAAGGGTTAAATGTATTTAAAAGGTTAATTTTTTGTGGGTTTGGTGAAAGAGAGTGTACTAAGGGTTAATATAATTTTTTTTTTTGTGGGAAGCAGGAGGTATGTCCTCACTCTGTGAGCTCTGGCACACGGATGAGGTGTGGCGTGTTGGGGATGGTGTGTCTATATATATATATATATATATATATATATATATATATATATATATATATATATATATATATGGTGAGTTTTGTGCGAGAGTGGCATAAGTGTAATTTTTTTTTTGCTTTGATAGTGATCTTGCTCTTAGACGGTGTTGGTAGAGATAGGCGACTTTGAATGTTAGTATTATTCGAAATGTAATTAAATGTTGGAGAAATTCAAAGTGTTCTACGTATGAATAAATTACACGCATCGATTCGCAAATTTCAAACGATCACAACTGTGTGAATAATAAGTGTAATTACGTGACTTTCCAGTATGATTATCAAATGTAAAGAGATGAATTAGTCCACCCAGACCTGTATGCTAGAAATATAATTTACACGAAAGAAGTATAACGATGTAAATAAAGTGACAAATTTATCTATGTTATGTTGGTATTGATATTATACAGATACTCATTTCCATACTTCACCAAGCACAACTTAGCCCAAATAAGTAGTGCTTATACAGTAATTACTTCGTCAAGTAACTATTTATGAATTAATTCGTCGGATAAGTAGTGCTTGAAGAAGAAGCACTACTTCATGAATTATAGCTTCTTTGCCAAACAAGTCTCCGACTATGAATTCCGGCCTTAGACTCTCCGAAGCTTGTTGACCGGCTACCCCTGTATCGTCGCACAGTACCTCGGCAGTCGGTAAGCCGCCCGGTGTAGGGGGGGGGGAGAGGGAGAGGGAGAGGGAGAGAGAGAGAGAGAGAGAGAGAGAGAGAGAGAGAGAGAGAGAGAGAGAGAGAGAGAGAGCTGGTGTCCAGTGTCGCGTCTATGCAGCGTGAGGGTTGGCGAAGTACTAAAATGGCGGGACCCCTCGAGAATTGTCCGCATCGCTCTTGGGTGTCTGCACCCCCCTCCACTCCTACTTCAGAACGCGTTTTTCGGGAGGATCGAGCATTGCCCCGGCCAAGGACACGCACCCCCACCCCCTCCTCAAGAACCCTCTACACTCCTCCATCAAAGAGCGCGTGTCTTTTCCCGAGACGAAGATTGTCTGCCTGCCTAACTGACTCCCTGAATAAAAGAAAATTATTTTTATTAACCCAAGTAAAAATATTCTAATTTCTATCGTATTTGATGTTACGAAGGTTAGATACGCGAAGAACTGTTATAAATATTTCACTCTGTAGTTTACGAAGACTGTGGAAAGGTATGCATGTGTACAGAGCGAGGTTAGACGAGAAACTGAGATGAGAGCACTCGATCCTATCCACTCTCCCTCCAACACCAAGTTGGACATAGCCACTGGGGTTAAGAAATTACAAGCTTTTACGTCTGTTTGCAAAAAAAAAAAAACTTCACACGAGAAAGTTTTAACTGTTTGAACGTTGCTGCAAACGAACATATTTTAAAATTTCCCACTATTTAATCATTGCACATAATTTGTGAGAAAATGTACAAATACTACCTTATCACGATCTAGGTGAACGACTCGAATGAAAAATCGCATATAAATTTATCACAAAATGAATACATATACAAACGATTTCAGTCCACACACTTCGTCGAAGAAAAAACAATGAAATTAATATTGAGTTACGTTAATGTCTTATCACAAACACAGTTTATCGATCCGAAATCATTTTAACAAAAACGCAGTCGAAAACGTATCACAGAGAAAGTTTAAAAAATCCTCGTAGCGAATACACGTAGACTATCTTTGAAAATCCTAGCCAAATGACAGACGGATTGTTAAAAAAATTAATAGACATATGCAAGCATCCTAATGAAGGAAACAATTTTACACGCTATAACCTATCGCAATAAAAGAATAAGACCTAGAACGAAACATTTCACATGGCATAAAAAAAAAACTTACCTCACTGACACGTTTGAAATTCACAACTTCACTTCCCGGGAAAAAAATACATATAATACATTATCTAACGACGTATCCAGAGAACTGGTTTACCGTTTCGAATAAATGTTCCTATCGCAAGAAGCCGTATTTTGAAATAATTCACTTTTAACAAACAATAAAACTTCGGTTGAAGAGTAGAGCGAGCTTCGGCTCGTGTAGAAGCCGATGGTATCTCGGTATAATTATGATGAAGATTAACTTAAAAATGGAAATCGCACATACTTAGTGAGAAAATATAATCACAATGTAACCGAACTATTTGAATTTTAAAAAAACTCCAAATAATTGCTCGAAGGAAAAATACCATAAAATTATTTAATATCAATAATAAGACACGTTAAAAACTATAGAGGCATGTAAATGTCTTTACAGAATCGCTCTTAACCGAAACTCTCACAGCGACAGTTCGCTAGCAACACGTGGATGGGACTCAGAAACGTATTTCACAAGAAAAGTTTTCCGATAACACTTATTAAAAAAAATATATATTATTTTTATTATATTAACACACGTAAATAATATTGCATCACCTATCGAATTTAATGTTACGAAGGATAGGATATGAAAGTATAAATATGTTCCATCTCCAGAGCTCTGACCTTCACCGTCGTTAAAAGCGTTCGTAAAATTAAATACGGCGGCTGGAACAACCTCCGGAGAATCATAACTGCTTGCGCGCGAGCCAGCAACTGTTACAAAACTTCTCCGCACACGATTTCCCCTGTCGCCAAAAGCCTGAAGCAGGGCATCACTCTCGAAGCCTTTGTAACCGCTGCCCGAAGCCTCCAACCCACACACTCGCTTGTTTGAATATTTTCTTCAAGGTTGAATAAAATGTTAACAAATCCCACTGAAAAATTATTTCCTACTCACGAGGAATTACGTTCCAAATATCTTTAATCCATAAAATGCAATGAAAATATAAGCCATTTCTACGAAATTTTTATTTTAATCCGCAAAAATTCTATCCCGTTTTCCACAAGACTTTCAATAAATTTTAAAATCCTACAGAAACCCAGGAAACTGCAACTAAGTATAATTTCGTACAAGACAAATACAATATTTATTTTCACTAAATAAATCTTATGGGATCCGAAGACTTTTTATATAATTTATGTTTTTCCAAGAACGCCGTTTTCAAACAGGTATTACTCGACTCAAGCATTACACAGATGAAAGGTATTAACTATAGCAATTGTACGTTAAACAAACATGGGTACATATTGAAATATTTTTGTATAGCAGGGAAAATATGTATTTCACGTGTAGAGTTCTCTCGAATTTCTACTTATAACAAAAGTTTCAATTCAAAATCTTCCCAGCCGAGATTTTTAGACACACCATCTAACATAAATGTGCATATTTCCGACCTTCAGCCCCGCTGATAGCTTAGCGCTAGCTGGGGAATTCTGCCGGCCGCTTACCGGAACTCGGTGCTCACCTTGTGAAGAGGGGCAGGGCTCAGTCTGCCTGACCTTGGGTTCAGGTCTCGTTAGAAGTTTATAAGTTTCGTTAATAGAGTTAAAGTAAGTGGATAATCTCGGTTGTTTTTTTTTTTAGTTCTTTTGCGGTATTTTGTTAAAACTTTTTGTAAAATTTGGCGCGTTTTCGTAAATTTGGCTAATCTTTAAGTAACTTTTACAGCATTTTCAGAAAATTTACTTAAAATCGTTACAACTCTTTGCAATCTTAATGAAATTTCGTAAAATTTTTAACAATTTGTTCGAAGTCTTAACGTTTATAAGAAATTTCATAAACTTTCTTAACAAATCGTTACAACTTGAATGAAATTTGAAATTTACTTAAAATTGTTATAAACTGAATGAAATCCGTCAATTTTTTTTTATAACAAAGTGAATTAAATTTTCGTTAAAACTTCTAATAAACTGAATGAAATTCATTAAACTTTTTAACAAATGAATGAATTTTTTTTAAATCGTTAAAACTTTTAACAAACGGAATTAAATTCGTTAAAACTTCTAACAAATTGAATGAAATTCGTTGGATTTTTTTATAAACTGAATGAAATTTTTACTAAATCGTTAAAACTTTTAACAAAGTGAATGAAATTGTTATTAAATCGATAAAATTTTTAATATGTTGAATGGAATTTTCTTAAAATCATTAACTTTCTTAACAAATCGTTTGAATTTGGTTGGAGAAAGATCTGAGGAATAACAGGCTTAATTGAGGAATAAACAGACCTATTTGAAGAATAAAGTATGTTTTGTGGAATGGTTTCGAGGAATGATTTTGAGGAATAGTGTATAACCACCATTAACATTTTTGGTATCTATGTTTGTGAATCAACCTATACTCGGCTGTGCTATGATTTCTGAAACAACCTATACTTAATTTTTTAATGTTGTGTGTATATTTTGAAACATTCTGTATTGAAAATGATTTAATATCAATATAACATCCTGTACTAGTCTTTGTTAAACCTACAGTTTTCTAATTTTTTATCAATAAATTTATGTCTTAAAATGAATTCCTTTGTATGTTATTTGACCTCTCCCTTTTAAAATATTGAAATGAAAATTTGTTGTATAATCCAATCTTATAGATAGTTAAATATAATCCGATCTTATAGATATTTAAATAGAATCCTATATTAGAAAGCTAAACATAATCCTATCTTATAGAAAATTATATTTATATATTCCTATCTTAAAATATTTATATATATTCTTAAATGTTATTTTTGAGTGAATGTGTCTTTAGGTTTTCTCAGAGTGTTCCCAATCGCGACTTTCTTAGGAGTTTTTCTTCGAAACTAAAATTTTGTTAGAAATTACATTTCTTTTGTTTTAAACAGTAGATTTTGACCTTAAGGTTAAGATCGTATGATGTCAATCGAGGAAAATCTAACACTTTTACTTATAATAAAACCTTTTCAATAATTGTCCAGATGTTTGAGTGGTTTAAGATTATAGATTTAACCTCTGGTCCCCTGCATGGGAGCGTGAGTTCGAGACCCACACCTGACAAATAACTTTTAAGACATATATTGAGATGTATTTGGAATAGATTGTGGATCTAACTGTGGAGCTGTCTGAGGAGCTAAATGTGGTGCTAGTTGTGGAGCTGTTTGTGTTGCTGTTTCAGGATGTGGTGTTGAGTGTGGTGTTGTTTGTGGTGCTAATGTGGTGGTAGGTTAATCTTATGGCAGTATGATTTGACTTTGACTTATCGCGACATGTGTCAGCATTACCCACTTGAGTTAGAACGAACGCACCCTTCCCAGGTTAATTTTATGGGTTTCCGAATGAGCATAGTCTAGTATCCTTTACTCCAAGTATGGGCATCGCCATTTTAGTATCCTTCTGTCCGAGAGCTTTCCCAGGTTAGTCTTATGGCATTATGCCTATCAGTGAGCAAAGTGCGCCAGAAGTAAAAAAAAATGTACACTTATGACACGCTTAAAACCCACCACATATATACCCCGTCCCCAACACGCCGCACCTCATTGTGTGCCAGAGCTCACAGGGTGAGGACGTACCAGAACTCATGCTCCACACAAAAAAAAATAAAGAAAATAATAAAAGTGACCCTTAGTACACTCTTGCACAAAACCCAAAAAAATTACTTTTTCGATACATTTCACCCCTTCAATCAAATGTACCCCTTTCAATAAATTTATCCCTTTCATTTAATGCAACCCTTTCAATCGACTGAATTAACCCTGTTAATTAATTTAACTAACCATTTCAATTAATTTGACTAACGATTTCAATCAATTTCATATCAAATTACTTAGGTCAATCAAAAAAGGCGGCATCCCTTTGGGGTTAGGATCCCACCCGCCCTACTGCTGGTATAGGTAGGGATAGGGAAATTTCGGGAATTCATTTCGGGACAAGATAGACCTTAAACACATATACAGTGAAGTCATCTTTGTAATTGGATCACAGTTTATTAGACCCACCCTGGACGCCTCTGAGCCAATAGCAGACTTGCAAGGAAACACCTTGCGAATCCCGTGACTACCACGTTTGGGGCAATAGCCAATGAACACACAACTGAGGCTCCAGTATGTAGAGGACTGAGGAGTCTAGTCTACAGGTTATTGAACTCGCGAAATTTTCCAATCCCTAGTTATAGGATAGGGAAAAATGGCCCTAGCCATCATTTTACGGTTCTGGTCCTATTGATTTGGGAAGCTCTTAACAGCGAGGTCTTGAGAGCCGATAAGAAGAACAAGACATTTTTGATATAGTGTAACAATTTTGGAAATCAAATTTTCATGTAGTTGCCCGAAAGAAACACATAAAGTTTTCCTTAGACACGCCTTCTGATACACTTGTGTAAATAAAAACCAGAAAAATTCGCCGGATCTCTTACCTGTAAGGCTTTATTTCAAAGTCCTTTGTGCACTGGAGCAGGCGTGGTTGGTTCGCTGTCTTCTGCAACAAAGAGAAACCATAAACCATTAATAATCTTGACTGGGTTGCACAAAATTTGGCATTAGTATTATTGTGAACCAAACATTATTTAAAAATACACAACTTTGAACAATCATAATTCTGAATTCTTGAAAAAAATCCCCATATGTTAGAAATAACTTAGATCTATCATAACTTAGAAACACACAAATTAGTACAGTCACACAATAGAAATAGGCAACTCAATTTATCATAAGTAGAGTCCCGAGTATTTCGCGGATTAAGTTGGCAGCAAGCTAGTCTGGACAGCCTTCTATACATTCGAGACTTTTATTGTTTGCGTATAGGTTGGTGTGATCAAGCGAGGTTTCTGTACAGGACTGTAAAATGCTCACTCACACTACGGCTTCCTGCTTATTACTGGCTCACAGGTAAACGGGGCGTGTCTAAATAACTGTCGTCCAATCAGAACACTAGGAGGAAAGAACAAGAGTTTGGAGTCTACCTCGCCACCGAATGAATTCGCGAGATACTCGTGGCTCTAATCATAAGCTAGAAACACACGAGGTGGAAAGTTCACAACCTACAAGTAACTCAGAACTGGCGTAACTTAGTAAAGTCTGTAATATGTGCTTCTCAGTTTATGTGTTTATAAGTTGGCTATTTCTAAGTCACAACAGCACCCCAGTATTTCTAATAATTCAGCATTAAAAGTGTGCCCAACAAACTATAGTCCAATTACAAAACCAAATATCTACGTGGTTCAAGACTGGCCTGTCTCCAAATAATTCGCTAAATTTTCTTGTACTTATGTAATGTTTAGTATCCCTATCATTTAGCATTATAATTCAATATCCAGGAGGATTGTATAAAATTAAATGTTAATTCCGCGTTTGTTATTCGACCTCCGCTCATTTGACACACCCTGCAGGGCTCAGAATCATTAATAGACACATAGAACTCTAGTCGTTTCGTCCGTAAGGCAATGATCTCCCATTTCTATAGGTGTTGCGAAAATTAATTTTTTGAACCCAAGCGGGAGCCGATATTGTAAAATCCTCTTACAATTTTGTTACAAAATTGTTTTTACTATGTAGCCTAATTTTTTCAACAGAATAATCGGTATACTTTTATACAATTAATTAATTTACTAAAATGTCGTTTATTTAATAATAACTTTAAATTATACAGAGTTTTGTGTTGAACCAATTCGACGACATAGTAAAAACAATTTGTAACAAAATTGTAAGAGGATTTTACAATATTGGCTCCGTTTCGGTTCAAAAAATAATTCTCGCAAAAGCTGTAGAAATGGAAGATTGTGGCCGAGTTAAACAGGAAAACGACTTCTGTCTGTGGCAGTGTCCTATCAAAGAATTACTTCTGCTCGAGAATATTGAGGTCTGCGGAGTGTGGCAAGGGACAGGAAAATTTCGCGTTTTAAACGACCTGTACGCTAGACTCTAGCATGAGTTATTTTCTAATCTTGGCTTTATCTTCATAGCCTGTTGCCCTTGTGTGTATAGACTATTCATGGTAACGTGAGCACTTTTGAAAACACTCTCATTTGGAATAATTGCCAAATAAACATACTTTATTTTAAACTTAGACGGTAACTTCCGAGTGTGGTGGAATCTACACACTGTGTTTATTACTAGCATGGCAATACTTATTTAAAAGGTGGTTAAAAGATAAAAATTTGCTGAAATGAAAAGCAACCAGGGCCTCAAAAGTGCTCATTTTACTGTGAACAGCCTATACACAGTTTCATCTCACATCGGGTGGCACGGGATTGGGTGCTTGTTTCCTCGCAGGTCTGAATGACTTCACCTGAGTGTGTCTAATAAAACGTGATCCAATTGCAAACATAACATAAATGTTCATGTTTTTCAAGTCTAGCTTGTTCTAAACAGAACTCGCGAAATTTCCCAGTCCCTTAGGCGCACAGAGTATATAAGAGTATAGAGGTGAAATAGCCGTTCATTTCCGCGAACTCTTGTCGCACGCGCCACCGAAATAGCGTCACTGGCCACCAACATGGCGGAAAGCCCTGGTGACTCACTTTGCCAACCAGTAGTAGCCCACACTGAGAGAAAATTGAACAAAATATTTGTTTGTACAGGGGCAAATATATATTTAGTTGCCTTAACAAAATATATTGTTGAGCAAACAAAATTTGAAAAGCAACAAAATTACTTTTGTTCGTCTAGCAAAATATATGTTTTAATAAACAAAATCTCTGTGTTGAGCCAAAAAAAAATTAGACTGCTAACTAAATATTTTGTTGAATTAACTGTATGTATGTATGTATATATATATATATATATATATATATATATATATATATGTTTGGCCACTCATTTGACTGCCTTCGTTAGAAAATACAGCTCCAGAGTTTGTTTGTATTTTTTGTGACAATTAGGATAGTAACCGTGTTTATTAGTGTATCTATTTATGTTTTACAATCGTATAAACACATTAATAGAGCAACGCAACAAGAAACTCACAAGTAAAGCTGTAAAAATCGAAATATTTGTTGCACATGTTGCCCAATATTTGCAGTATATCTATTTAAAGGCTTTCCGGCGTCATCAATTGTCACATTAGCTGATTTTTTTTTTTATATCGGCCCAAACCGTTTAATGTATTGTAGCCAAACAAATCGTTAGTTTCACCAGCCAAATCTTATAGTTTGGGTAACCCAACGAGAACAACAAATAATTTGGTTTCAGCAACAAAATATTTCATTGCCCCTGTACAAAGAAATCCTTTGGTTGCACCAAACAAATTTTGTTTGATTCAACAAAACCTTTTTCTCAGTACAGCCAAGAGGGTACACTCCACAGCACGCGGTAGCCAATCAGACACAAGGCCCGTTCCCAAAGCCTCGCGCAGCCAATCAGTGAACGAGCAAGCCCACTTCAAAGGAACCGCCACGCAGTATCGTCTCTGTGTATTGACAGACTCTGTGGCCTAAAAATAGATTGGTGTCACTGTATAACGCGAAAGTGTGTCAACTAATTACTGCCATTACTCCAGTCAATGTGGTGGTTTAGTGGTCAGGCTAGACGCCTCCCACAAAGGCAAACCGGGTTCAATCCCCGCCCGGGTCACCGGATTTGCGCATGTGGAAATCGTGCCGGACGATGTCGTTGGTCGGAGGGTTTTCTCGGGGATCTCCCGTTACCCTCGCCCCATCATTCCGGCGCTGCTCCATATTCACTTCAATTACCCTCATCGGCTCTCAAGATCTCGCTGTTAAGAGGTGCCCAAATCTCTTCACTCACTCACTTTCGTGATTGGAATATTTGAAATGTTACGCGTCTTATCTTTCTGTCTGCCAATCGCGGAGGTCAGTGACGAAGAAACTTAGTTCTGATTGACTCACTCATGTAACAGACTGCCTTCACA
The DNA here is from genome assembly GCA_029891345.1 of Dryococelus australis. Taxonomy (NCBI): domain Eukaryota; kingdom Metazoa; phylum Arthropoda; class Insecta; order Phasmatodea; family Phasmatidae; genus Dryococelus; species Dryococelus australis. The sequence continues at coordinate 58,434,841 of CM056994.1, read as the reverse complement.
CAAAGATAGGCGGCCAATAGCCAAAGGGAAGATGCAAGTGCGCACTTAGGATATTGAAGTCTAGCTGGAGCGTAAATCCTTTCTGGAAAAACAGGTGGCCCTAACTAGCATCGTTACATGCTAGGAAATAAAGGTAACTGCAATGTTACGATTTTGTAAATTATCTTGTACAATTATACCATGTTACGAGGGGTTTTAAAAGTTGGCTACAGTTTCAACTGTTGTAAATAAAAATAAGTTATATTTTGTTCTTCATCGTACTAAATATGATACGTTATTACGACCAAAGAGATGTGTGGTCTTAGTGTTAACAATTTTTGTGAACCATTTATCAATATGGAAGACATTGGCATCATGGACAATAGGCTTTTGTTGTATATACAATATCAGCCGTTTATGGCTTGCTTGTGAACCACATATACAATTACGAACACTGGAACTGAATTTGTTAAATTTGCCTTAAAATATTTCATATTTATGACCTCGCCCGCCTGTTGCTGCTAATGTTAAATAAGTGTCTGCCCAAGTATTCGGGTTGAAATATACCGAACTGCAAAAAAAGATATGCCTGTTTGGCCTTCATAAACTCGCCAGTTTCAGAAGGCGATGCGTAAAGACAGAATTTTAGCGAAAACCTTTCTTGCCTTATTGATTTTCAGAGCCTTTTCTTCTTCTTTATAATCATATATGGAACTTTTATTTGACACAGCATAGGTTTCTTGTAAGCGAATCATGGACTATACCCATTGTAAAAGACGAAATCCTATTGTGCCAGTCAAACGAAGAATTAACGCCCGACACATATTGACAGTATTTAGTAACACGTTTGAACCTAACGAACACTCAGACATAACGTCGAGAGATAATTTTCTAATGGCACGTCGTTTTAGTAAACAACGCAAAAGTACTTTCTTCCACGGAAGGAAATAAGTTGCCCAAATGATCCCTTTACCAATCCGTATGAGAACTTAGCGACAGGTACTGCGCTTCCGTAGGGAAATGTCCAACATAAATAAACACGTTGAAAATATTTATTTTAAGGTTATAAATTACATTTATAGGTATGTCTTAATATTTACTTATTGTTTCCCACCCCTTTGCAGGCATATGCGAATCGCTACGCGAATCTCTATTATCGAAATTGGTGTCTGGCAACTTATAGCTGGAGAGCTGGAGAAGGTTCCGTGTTGATAAGGCTCATGTCTTTGAGTCCTGCCTGGCGAATGTCGTTCCACCGTATTGTAAGTGCTTATGGGAGACCTGCTTCTGTATACTACACTATTCTATAATTAAATTATTCTTGATAAAAAGACATCTCAGAAAAAACTGGAACATCAAAAGAAGAGCGAGACGACGTTATTATTTCTTATAATTATGCCACAAATATCATATTTACGATATCAAATGATACATCGCAGCGAGTACTACAATTAACCCTTTCAAACCCACTTTAATTTACGGTTTCAGGCGTTGCAAACATAAAATTCTATGATGAATGCTGTACTTAAGTCGACACAACACAGACTATGCTCCACTATAGTAAAATTAACCAAATACGACCTAGATCAGTGAGGAGGTTTGCGAATCATTTACTCACAGGTACGATCGTGTGTCGTAGTGTACAGCCAAGACCAAAAATGCGTAATGTACACAAATGTGTACACTGGGTCTGAATGGGTTAAAACATTAATTCACCCAAGTCATGTACGACCGACAATATGCATTTATTGTCTTCGTGAGTTTCTAAACTGTAACGCAGCTCACCAAATTTGTTGTAAATACCTTTCTTCGACTATCATTGACTAAAATATTTTTACCTTGAAATATTAATAATTTTACAGAAAAAGTTGAAAAACAAAGTTTTCTATCACTTTGTATCACGTAAACTTACTTAAATACAAAATACATAACACTCATGCATGTAAACACATTAAATGATTATCCTCGCTTGCAGCTACAGGATGTTTTTGAAACAGATCGATAAACTCCGGCAGGTTATTTCTTTCGAAAATGTAAGACGAAACCTATGTAAAGGCTATTCACGGCAAAGAGAGCACTTTTGAAATGAACCTTTGAAAAATGTCACTGCCCCCTCCTGTGTATATTTTAACAGGCACACTGACTGTGACGCACGCAGGGAAGTTGGCAACGACGGGAAGAAAAAAGTTCCACGTGTTAACGTTAAATCACAACTGCTAAGTAAACATGTGTGAATACTTAAATATTTTAATTTATTATATGTATTTTTGAAATCTACATAAGTGTAGGAATAAAACAATTTTGTAAAATATTTTCTTTCCTAAAAAATTTCGGTTGGCATTGACCTGCGCACGATCAGGCCCATGGTATCGTTAACTGTACTGTGCATACGGTGTACGAATACACAACGTGCATACAAGTAGATCTTAAGCAGGGCTTTCAAAAGTGCTCATTTTATCGTGAACAGCCCATATACAAATTTCCTTAGGTGATTTTTAAGGGGGCTGTGCTCCTCAAAAAAATAGAATTTTCGAATGACTTTAGCTAAAAGAAAAATATAAGAAAGTACTTACGATTGAGTAATAAATCGAGAAATATAGATTTTTACAACGGAAAACTCTGAAAACGCGTTTGGTAACATTACGTAAATGGGGGTTGCCACCCTATAAAATAAGTACTAAGCTGTAAACTATCTGTTAAGACAAATTATGAATCAGCGCGCCTAAGTTAACAGAAAAAGTCTTCTTGTCAGAACACTCTCAGGTCAGCCGTTTTCGAGAAACACGCGAAAATATCAAAACAGAAGGTGAGAGACAACATATATATAGTCTATTCGCGGTTTCTTCACCCTTTTTGAATCAAACTTTTGATTTAGTTATTTCCAAAATATGCCATACATTACAAGTGTTTTATATAGTGTTCGTAAAAGTTACTTTTTTTTCTGTTAAACTGAAATGTTATTCATATTTTATCAAAAAATTATAATGCTTCATATAAAAAATTTTAATAAAAAACAGTGAAAAAGTAAGTATGTTGGTAATACTTATTAATATATAGTTATTTTACAAAATACTATTACACTGAGTGCGCACCAATTCGGTGCGTTGTCCTCTGGTGTAATTTTCCTGACTTAGTTAAGCTTAATTTGCACGAGACGGAGGAATATCCTGGAAGTAGAACTTAAGAAGGGCTTCATAAAAGTCTGAAGTAATCGTGACTGGATTATACACACATAGCTAGAGACCTGAATAATTCGCGGATTCAATTTGGGACAAGCTAGAATTGAAAACACGTGCGTTTATATATCTTTAGCCATGTATCTTTGACACCTGCTGGAGAACGGTGTCCAATTGTCGCCTTCCACAATGACAGAAGACACTAATGTGCAGTTAATATCGGCATATTTCTACATAAGGCTGTAGAGTATAGCCTGCAGGTCATTGAACTCGCGAATTTTTTCAGGTCTCTGCACAGCGCAGTGAGGTTTGTGTAGACAGACGGTTCCAGTGACACCTTGCCAATGATCTGGTCCGCACTTAACAAACAAGTATAATCAGTAGGGACATGCAAAAATTCGCGTTATTATTTGTGACCAGGCTAAACTCCACAGTACTGTATACACTCGAGCTGGCGTCGTTTCTCCGTTGGCTGCTGTACAGCTGTGAAGCCACGCCCTTTATGAGTGAACTGCGTGTGATTGGAGCGCACGGTTGTAGAGTGTTCATTAACTGGCGCAGAGTTACCCAGGGCGTGTCAAATAAAGTACGGTCCAATGACAAACATGTTGCAGAGGTAAACGTGTTGAAGTTTAACTTGCCCTTATATAACAACGCGAATTTTGCAAGTGTCTAACAATCAGGCAAACACGTCGCCTCATTTCCCTCAGTTACACCGTAGCTGCTAACCGTCTGGCAAAGTCCACCTCCTTCAGTTCGGGCGGGAGAAAGCACTAATTACCGCGACCCTATTAAGGCCGGATAGACCGGCTGATGACACGCAACACGAGCAGCTGCAGTTCTCTTCTCTAGCTAGCGGGCCCCATTGGACTCTCTTTCTTGTCTGTCTTCACGCTTGGCTGGCAAGGTGCTAGAGTCATAGAGGTTAACGGTAGAGAGAAAAAGGGGAGGGGGGTGTTAGAGGAAAGGGGAGGCAGACGGGTCGATGAACCTGAACTCTTCGCTTCACTCATCGTTACGTCATTCACAAAGCTGACGCGCATAGATGCTCAGTTGTCTGTCTAGTCGTCGTGCTGTGCTTACTGCAGCGACTTTATGGTCACGGACGAGGGCAAAGTCCCCATACTAACCCTTACAGATCCACTTTAATTCTCGGTTTCAGGAATTGCAAAAAAAAAAAAAACATTTTATGATGCGTGCTGTACTTAAGTTGACACAACGCGTGTTTCATTCGCACAGCCAATGAGCTGTAGTCTATATGTTCGACTCTAGTAAAATGAACCAAATTATGACCAAGGCCCGTGAGGCGGTTTGCGAATCATTTACCCACAGGTAATATCGTTGATCATTGAGTTTCGCAATGTACAGTAAATACCAAAAATTGCTTACACATGCGTAATGTGCACACTGGGTCTGAAGGGGCTAACCCGCTCAGTCCCGAACTCATACACGTGATCAAGTGTTGCAATATTTCGGTTTCATGATGCGTGCTGTACTTGTGCCAAGCGTTTTATAATCGCAAACAGTGAGCAACGTATTATGTATTCTTTGATGTTCAGCACTAACCATTCACAAATGAGAAACGCGTAAACTTCAACAAATCATATTTCTTATGTCCGAAACGGTTACGAGACCATTATTTAGGTTACTAATACCACGTGATAATTACCACTTGACCAAGTTTAGGCCCTAAATATTCGGGGATTTAGGGTTGAAATGTACTGAGGTAAAGTAGCACACTTAAATCCTCTAAAAGGCCCGTAAACTCGTTTGCTGTTGTTTATTTACTTTTTATTTCCCGCGTTGTGGTGGAAACGTCGGTATTTGCTGTTTTTGAAACGCTGCACAGTACATGCACGTGAAAAAATTGTAAAACCAGGGATCTACACGAAGTTATTTTTAAATAAAGTTCGTATGTTGTTTTAAAATTTTCAAAAAAATAAAAAAGGTGATCCGTTGTTATTTTAAATGGAATAATTAGAAAGTTGTTATCGGCTAGAAAAAATATAACCAGTTATTCACAAGACAACGGGGTTAAATGACAAACGCTTGAGAGTACGTTATTTATTGATAGTGTGACAAACATAATAACGTCAGAATTCCACAAACCTGTAGTTTCCAACTTTGTCGTATGGAGCGCTCTTACAAGCCGTTCGAAACCATTCATCCTAAATTCCTAAATCCTAATTCCTCAACTTGGCCGTTTCGGACACGGCTCGACTGCTGATTCCTTGTTGCGTACAGTGCTAAACATAAAAAACGGACGCAGATTTGCTTACACGGCAAAGTGTACAGAGGTAGTGAAAGTGTCCAGACTAATTAATTTTCTTCCTCTTCGAGCTGGAAAGTTTCTCGCTCGAAATTTTGTCTAGACAATTTAACACGACTCAGACTTTTCAGTTCCCACGTGCCAACTGGTAAAATCGAAAACAAAATTTGAAAAGAAAAGTACTCAATTTTTTCTGCCGTGAAAAAAAAAAAAAAAAAAAAAAAAAAATGAAACAAGTGAATCGCAATGGACTCTGAAAATACAAAATGTATTTTTGTACGCAAATAGTTCGGAATAGAACGTTAACAAAATTTTACATGCAAATATATGATCAAGCATTAATAAACGACGAACACTGAAATACACCCATATACCTAGTCAAGAATGTAAAATTTCACGTTTATCGGTGAAATTATGTCCACAGTGTCTGTGTTCGGCTCTTTTTTCAGAGGCCTAAATGGAGTTATAACAAGGAATCCAAAGCCCTAAATACGGCGATTTATAGCAAAAACGTTGCCGGTCAAGATATATTTCAACGCAATTTAGTGTCTTCGTAAAGATTAATTAAAGTGCGTTCTTGTTTACAAGTAAATCACATACGTTTAGTATCAGAGCATTCCAAATATTAATGGACTAGTAAAACAAGGGAATACATTCTCACACGGACTAAACTAAAATCGGTACTGTAACGAAACAAAATTGGCTAAGGCTATTCGCCGTAAAATGAGCACTTTTGAAAGCCTTCTCATTTGGAATAATAGTCAATAAATATATTTTATTTTAGCCTTAGACGTAAACTTCAGAGTGTGTTGGAATATATACACTGTGTTTATTACTTACATGGCAATGGTTTTTAAAATGTTTAATGGATAAGAAATGGCTGAAAGGAAAAAGTAACTAGGGCCTCAAAAGTTCTCACTTTACCGTGAACGTCCTATAGATGTATACCTATGAAACACACAAAAAAAAACACCAGATATTTCGGGGGGGGGGGGGGGGGGACACTTCACCGAAACATTTTCCATTTTTTCGTAGGCCTACATTACGGGCCTAAAAACAGTTTTGTAAGTTTGTATTTTATTTTTACTAGGACACACACAACAGAAGCAATAAAAATATGCTCTAAAGGAAAATATGTTCTGTGCAGTTGGCCCAAAATAGCACATTTTGTGGTGTGTGACTGTGTTAACGCTGTATTCACACCCACCTCCTTCTAAATCAATGGTTATAATAGGATCTCGTGGGTACCATTGTAGGAATTCCGTGTATCAGAATCTGTGACGGGAACTCTCGAGATTTTCACTGAACAGGAATACTGTGGTTTTGTTTATTGTATTCAGAGTTACGTCAACACATGAGCATATGAAATAAACGCTAGTGACTTTCTTAAATCTACATTTCAAATGTTGCGATTGCTAAATTCTTATGAAATTTTAAAATTACTCCTATCGAAAACGGAGTCAATAACCACCCGAAGTTCGTCCGTAATTCCTTCCGGTTAATAAAAGTATCGAGGATGAAAATATTTGTGAAGATAAAGAGCGTAATTGTTAAAAGTTTGACGCAAGTTTTACTATCCCGGCGGCGAGCGAGCCCATTATGATAGGGCGACGTGTTTACGCGCAGAAGTAGCGGGGGAAATGGGGCAGGAAGGCAGCCGTGCCCTGACTTGTGAGCTGCAGCCAGTGGCGTGAGTCACGTCAGCAGGGCTGCCAACTGCGTCATGCAGATTACTCCCTCACACCACCCCTCTCCCGCACCAGAACAACTTCCGAGACCCCTCCCCTCAACAGACGTCGGCCATCGCCCGCGTGATCAAAATCTATACTCCTTCTTGGAGCCCCTACTCCTAAAATGCATTGTACCAACAGAAAAAAAAAAAAAAAACTAAATTTTTGTTTCTGTGAAATATTGTTCAACTTCATGTTTCTGGAAAAGATTTCTTTTGTTTCAGGTTGCGTACATGATGTTTTAATTAATGAACCAGTTAAGTGTGGTAATACCACAATCAGATGACAGCCAATAACCTAACACATTGTCAAAATTTATCTCTCGAAAAATCAGTGGGCTAACCAAGTTCGTTAAGGGATGGAGGTCTTTATTAAATAAAAGAGTTAATTATAATTTCATAATTTTATTTACAGTAACCACAAACGAAATTCTCTCAACTCGACATCTCACAATAAATCGATATCACTTAATGTTTACAATTAATGAATATTATGAATTCAATTTATAATTAGGTACCTCTAAGAAATCAATTAAATTAAATAATTAAAAATCTGTCCCAAAGGACATTGTATCAACCGATTCAATTATTTTATCAATTATGCGTTCATATTTGACAGTTCCAATATTTACAATAAAATCCTTATTACATGTCCATTCAGTCCCACCTCAGTTCAGTCCATTTTCCTCCAGTCCGCAATGTTCTAGAGTTCTCCGAGCGCCCTCATGCACAGTAGGCTTCACTCGCTGGGTTTCACACCCTCTGGTCCATTCACACCAAGAACACTCGTCTGCCACAGCCGTCTTAAATTTGACTTCGCTCGCGCACTGGCCAGATGGCCTCCGCCAAAAACTACCCGCTGTCCCGTTGTGGCTTGTATTTATTGGTTGTAGGCACTGTCATCCAGGAATTACGCTAATTCCTGAGTTACGCGGAGTGTCCTAATGCCCCGAATATTCGTATGCCTCCAATCGGCTTCTTCAGCCGGGTTGGGAAAGGGGGGAGGGGAGAGGTGTGACGCAAGTCTCGCCGCTGTCAGTTATTTAAGAGCTTCCCAGAAGCGGCGCGCAACCAGGAAGCGAGTGCGTCGTTCCAGGAAGAGGGGAGGATCGAGGTTGGCCACCCCCTTCCCCCACAGTGCCAGACAGGTTTCCGGTGCCAGCTGCAGCGCGTAACAATATGAAAACTGAAATCCAACAAACATTCGAATTTCTTTTGTGATGGAACAGTCTGTATTCCTAAAAGTGTTCGAAGCATCAATAGCTATGAAGCAGTGGTTTGGTATAACAAGGCGAATCCAGTGAGTCATAACTATAACTAGTGATTTTTCGCGAAGAAAATTGTGCATATGGTAGACTCCAATACTATACTCCTTGCTACCAAAGTGGCGGGACGTAATCGGTCAAGCATTTTGTTACGTGTTTACTATAGGCTCCAGAGTCCTCCAGGAGACGTCGAATAAGTCGTGGGCCAATTGCAGAAGTAAGACGGATGAACAAGTTTTTAAAGTCTATCTTGTACGCAGAACCGTAATACCTGCTAAGAGGGCGATGTTAATGAATGTAAATAAAGTATAAAAGACAGCCTTCAATTGAGTTGCTCCCAGTCTTGGCTGGTGTTCTGTTTCTGCCTGCTGATGTACTGGTCACAGAGGTGGAGAAAGAGAAGAGTGTGTGTGGGTGGGGGGGGGGAAGGGGGCGGGGACTTACAACATACAAAACTGGAACACTGACTGAAGTGCAGATGGACGAAATAAGAAATAAGATTCTGGCAGACTGCAAGGCGGACGGACGACTGGAATGCTTCCACTAATAAAGAGTGAGTGACGTACGGACTTCTGCCAAACAACAGGGAACGTCTTGGAAAAATGGTTCACTGTGAACTACTACCGTGTTTAGCGATGTAATGGCATCCTCAAGATGATAGGAGTCGTATGGATTGCGTCTTGTTTGATCCCCGTCAAGTGACATTTGCGATGCTGATGAGATGCAGCAAGTGCTTAAGAGTGTCCGAAATTCGAAAACATCAGGATGTTATGTAAAAAAATATTGGGGAAAAAGGTTCTAAACTTTCAGGTGAGTAAAACAATGTACGCTTCCACTATTTTTTCCGTCTTTGCAGGGGGGAGAGGTGGAACTCGCCGTAAATTTGCTAGTTCTTTAATTGGGGCCACGGTGGTGTAGTGGTTAGACTACTCACCTCCCACCTAGGCGAACCGGGTTCGATTTGTGGCGGGGTAGCTTTCGCATTTTCGCATGTGGGAATCTTGCCGGACGATGCCACTGGTTGGCGGGTTTTCTCGGGAATATCCCATTCCCCCACCCCTTCATTTCGGCGCCACACTATACTCACCTAACTTCACCCACATCGGCTCTCAAGACCTCGGTGTTAAGAGCCGCCCTAATCTCTTCATTCATTCACTTGGCTAGTTAATTTTTTGTACTCCTGATTTAAAATGAAATATTAGTCTAAGTAGATTTAATTTTCGCTATGCGGATGTTGTACTGTAAAAAAATAATTTAAAAAAAGTTAAAATGTTTTGTATTGGCGCGAGATTTGAACACGAATAAAAAGTGTTGGTGTCTTTAACTCCTAGTACTCACCTCTGAACTGCCTGGATTACTTATGAGTAGGGGTACCTGTTTTTCGCGAAAAGATTTGTTGTGTTCCAACGCACTTAATTTCAGAACCACTTTCGTGATTGGATCAATTTAACTGTTACGTATCTTATCTGTCTACCCACGAATTACGGACGGTTAACATAGGAGAAACTTAATTCTGATTGGCTCACTTATCTAACAGACCTACTTATGGGTATAAAACCCGAAGCTAGAGTACAAAGACTTTTCGTATTCTGTATCTAAGCAACTCAGCTTCCTTTTTTGAGGTTACAAATCGCGTTACCGTATATTTACTGTACATTTTCATAAAAAATTTACGCGAATATACAAAAATATTTAACAGTGTATGACCAATGGCTAGAAGCTGGAAAATTTCGCAAATTAATTTAACTACAAGCTAGACTTCAATCACTCGCGCATTTCTGTTAGGTATGTTTGCTATTGGATCACAGTTTTTTAGAAAGGTTCAGGTGAGGTCTGACCCAATGCCACACTTACAAAGAAACAAAGCGTCGAATTCCGTGCCACCTCGTCTGAGAAGAGTGAGTGAGTGAAGAGATTTGGATGGCTACTAACATATAACATAGAGGTCTTGAGAGCCGATGAAGGTGATTGGGGTGAGTATGGAGCAGCACCGGAATGAAAGGGCGGGAGAAACGTGAAATCCCCGAGAAAACCCGTCGACCAACGACATCGTCCGGCATGATTCCCACATGCGAAAGTCCGGGAGTGACTCGGCCGGGGATTGAACCCGGATCGCCTTGGTGGGAAGGCGAGTAGGCTAACGGCTCAGTAACCGTGGCTTCTGGTCTGAGGTAAAACTGGCTACACACCGGGGTAGTCGCCAATGAACAGAGATCTGAGGCTCGAAAATAAATAGGACCGTGGAGTTAGGCCTACAGGTCGTTCAAAACACTAAATTTTCCTGTCCCCTACCATAGCCGAGATTAGGGTGAGCGAAATTCCTGTATAATTATGAAACATGACTAGGGTAAACATTGAAAAGTTAGAGCCATTACTAATGATTGAAAAGGACAGGTTTTACGAGTGAAAAGCGATAAAAACTATTTACGTAAAGACACAGAAGGCATATAAGAAGGAAAAGAAGAAATACGAAGAGAAAGTTCGCAAGCACTGTCTTGCCGAAGTACGTTTGCAGAGCGCGAGGATTGAGCTATAAAAGCTGTACTTACAACACATTAATACTTTCACATAGAAACCTAAATACGGCATTTAGGGCCATCTGTTTTTCGCGAAATGATTTCAGGATAAGTTGTGTTCCAATGCATTTTAGTTCAGAACCACTTTGGCTATTGGGCAGTTCGAATTGTTACGCGTCTTATCTGTTTGCCTGCTAATCACGGACGGTCAGTATTGGGAAAACTTAATTCTGATTGGCTCACTCGTGTAACATACTAGCTTCACGCTAATGAAGACTGCAAGTGTGCACATAGGATATTGAAGTCTAGCCTTGCCGTAATTATTTTCGCGAAAAACAGGTGGCCCTAGGCATTGTGTAGGATGCATGACTAGAGACCTGCAAAATTCGCGTTATTATTTGAGGAATTTTTAAACTTCAAACACATATACCTTTGCGATAAATTTGTCATTGGACCATACTTTGTTCGACGCGCCCCGAGTAAATCTGCACCAATGAATGAACACTTCACAATTGTGTAATCCAATCCCGTGCATTTCAATCAGAAAGGGAGTGACTTCACATCTATGCAGCAGCCAATTGAGCAGTATATACAGTAGTGTGAAGTTTAGCCTGATGCCAAACAATAACGCGAATTTTGCAGGTCTCTAGTAATTCATTTATACTTGGCAGGCATCATTTATTTTTTGTTGCGACATGTGCAGGGTGAAAAATAACTGCGCGTGAGTTGAGGGCCTGATTACACATAGGCGAAGAAAGAAATCCTAGTTAAACTACTGCGGAGAGAAAACGGGGATTCTAGTCAAGGCACGTCTAGTTGTCGACGTCAAGGCAGACGCTGGAGCCGGCCTGTAAAGTGAGGAACGTATGTAGGTTAGTTCCTTCCAGTGTCCGGAGTGCCGCTTCCAGACCACTCCGCCCACCGCCGCACATTCCAGGAAGTCCCACGCAGTCGAGGTCCCACCGCAACCTTGCGCCAGGTCCTCGCGGTCGGCCTTGCCTGCAGGTCGCGGCTCCCCTTACAAGGCGCATCGGCCGCTGGACCGGCCACAGACCACAAGAGAGCACAGAAGTGGAAAACAGCCGCTTGCAAACCGTAGTAATCCCTCAAAATAGTTAACCTATCTATTCCTGTAGTAATGTTTGCTTGGGAGAGGTTTCCAGAATTATTTTCCTTATTGAAATGTAGTCACTATGGGCACCTAATTTTTGCAAAAGATTTCAGGACAAGTTGTGTTTCAAAACAGTTTAGTTCAGAGCGACTTTCGTAGTTGAATAATTTGAATTGTTACACGGCGTATCTGTTTGCCCGCGAATCACAAACAAGTAGTATCGGAGAAGCTTAATTCTTATTGGCTCACCCATGTAGCAGTTAGTCTTCACACAAAGACGGGCGGCCAATAGCCAGAGGAAGGCTGTAAGCGTGCATGTAGGATATAGAAGCCTAGCCTCCGCGTGAATCTTTTCGCGAAAAACAGGTGGCCCTAGTAATCGCTAATCAAAGTAATGCGTACCACTCTAGGTAGTAGATGGAGCGTGAATAGTAATTGTTATTAGCATAATTTTCAAAACTTTTGAGTCCTCACTAACAATATATCACATATAATTATCAATAATAACATAATCTCGGATATGATGCCGTCCGTCTCACAAATATATCAATATTACAGATACGCACAAGAACAAATAAACTAAAGGAATAACACCTACACTGTACAACACCCTACACAAACAACATTACACTGACACCATCACAACACAGACACAAACATCAAACATGACGGACACCTCACGAAAACGACAATAACCGTCGGCCCCTCTGTCTCCGGAGAGGATGGCGGGGTGAGTGTTCAAGGACGGAGGCAGAGGAATTTTAACTTCTGACATTTCAAAAATACGACGTAACCTTTTTCTTTTCGATTATAACAAAATATAATTTTAAGCCTCTGTAATTTGAAAATTTGACATGTTTTTAATTTTTATAACGCGACAAATTGTAGGTTTCGGCTATTTTCCAAATTTATTTTTAATTAACTGAGACCAGTTATGTTCATCAGCTGAGTACTGGTGCCATTTTAATATGTTCTGTTCTGTTTCGCCTCTGTATTCTTACGTAACCTGTGCCAATAGCTACGTTTATAAAACAGTTACTTGAAATAAAAGTTATTGGGCACTGTGGCTTAAGTTGTACATACATAAACACAAAGGCTGTTCACGATAAAGTGAGAACTTTTAAAATCAACCTTAGAAAAAAGTCACTACCCCTACCTGCATATATTTTAACGGGCGCCCTGTGACATGCGCCCAGTAAAGTTGGTAACGATCAATGGGAACTAGTTCTGTACCTTAACTTCGACTAAAAAGTGTTAGGTAACCATTTCTGTTAGTTTGAATGATTTATTTCGCTTTCCGTTTTTTTTTAATGCATCGAAGTGTAAAAATGAGCAGATTTGTAAAATATTTACTTTTCCAATATTTTCAGTTTCAATTCTTGACCGACGCATGAATAATGTGATAAGGCCCATAATAATGTTAATCGTATATAAAACAGAAGAATACACAACGTGAATACAAGTAGATCTTAAGCAGGGCTTTCAAAAGTGCTCATTTTACCGTGAATAGCCTATACACAATTGTAGATCTGTACGTACACCGAGCCATAACGGGTCGAGCCACATACGTCAACAAAATGGTCTCTTTTGTGCGTAATATGAAACTGCCATTCTCCAATGAGTCGGGATTTGCAAAATTCTAGTTATTTAGAGCCTTAGACTAAACTCCAAGATTTTGTAAGCTCGTGTGACTTCCGCCATTGGCCAACAACTTGTGTGGTTTGCGCCAAAGATGATTTTAGCCTATAGTAAAGCCTCAACGGTTGAGAGACCTATCCCCGTAAAGTGGTCACACGGGGACATGACGTCGTATAGTTGCCAGTTGCCAATGAAATCACGAATTACGCTCAAGCAGCGAAGTGTAGCATGTTACCAAATAATAACGTGAGTTTTGCACGTCTCTACCAGTTACTATCTGGAGATGAACTTGCAGACGAAATTGCCCAACCAATGTTTTTTTATAACTCTACCTACGTTCCTTTTCCTCGCGTGGCTAGTAAACACCCAGCATGCCTACATCACAGAAATGGCTAGACGCTTTCTCTGCTGCATTATTAATTATTCTGTGGACGGGACCTGAGATCGATCCGGCGACCTCAAGAGCGGGAAGCTAGTGACTCAGCACTGGAGTAGTGACTAATCACTGGTCCAACTGTAGGTCGCCACAGAAGGTCGGGAGCTCGACCGATCGTCACATCTGGCTCTCTGAGAGTCACGAGCTGTTTTGATAAGCAGCGGAACGTCTCTTCCCAAAACATTTTCTCTTGCGGACATTCACTAGCTGACGGTACACTGAGAGAAAGGTTAGTAGCTCTAGCCCGCAAAGTAAAGACTATTCACGATAAAGTGAGCACTTTAGAAATGCCCCTGTTTGCATATATTTTAATGGGTGTACTAAGTGACATTCGCCCAGTTAAGTTGGTAACGATGGATGGAAAGTAGTTCCATATATTAACGGGGTTTTTATCATTGGTATCTGGGAATATTCCGTAGTCTCTCATGAACATCTTTTCTCAGCAATATGAAACACATATACACACACACGCGCGTTTCAATTGGTTCTGGTATTTAAGCGATCGTTAAACCTTTACTAGTACACTTCCGAACAAAAAATTTGGTAGTTGCATTGCCTACAACGATATACGTATTTAGATCTGTGACTGGAAAGGTTAAAAAGTAGTTTAATGGGCTGTGTTAGGCTGTTATTAGGAGTAACTGTTTTCCGCGAAAAGATTTCAGGACAAGTTTTGTTCCAAAGCACTTTGGTTCAGAACCACTTTCCCGGTCGGATCATTTGGATTGTTACGCGTATTATTTGTCTGACCGCGAGTCACGGACGATTAATATCGGAGAAATTTAATTCTGATTGGCTCTATTCAAGTAACAGACTGTCGTCGCACAAAAACAAGCTGCCAATAGACAAAAATGAAGACTGCAAGTGTGCACATAGGATACTGAAGTTAAGTCTCCGCGAAAAACAGGTGGCCCTAGCTATTGTTGTTATACACTTACATGCACTATTAGCTACGTATAGCCTACGTGGCCACAGGCCTCAAAGCGTTAGTAGGAATCAAAGTGACGATATAACTATTTGTCATTATGAGCGCACAATGCTGCATACAAGATTACTTTCTTCACTGCTGCGTTGTTCCTGGTAGCAGCCGCTGGACTGCCCCTTGTCCTCTCTCTTGACTGGCGCAGAGATGACGCCGTCCGATTCCAAGGATCACGCGTCCTACATGTCTTTGACTAAGCGCTTTTCTTTTGAAAATATCAGTCGCTAAGCGCGCGCACGGCCGTTTTTTTCCGCTCCCGGTGCTGTTACAGTGTTCATTTTTCAACCAGCACTTTTAATTAATTGCAGATTTACAGACGTCCACATAGGGGCGTCCGAATCTTTCTTTGTTACGTTAGAGTAAATTGAATGAGGAGGAGGGGGGTGTAAGTTAATTGTAAAGTATTTGGCACCTATGATTAGGGACATGCGAAATACGCGTTATTATTTGGCATCAGGCTGAACTTCACAGTACTGTATGCACTAGAGCCGGCGTCGTTTCTCCATTGGCTGCTGCACAGAACAGAAGTCACTCCCTCTAAGACTGAGCTACACGTGATTGGGGCACACAATTGTGAAGTGTTCCTTTATTGGTGCAGAGTCACCCAGGACGTGTCACATAAAGTATGCTCCAATGACAAAAGTATTGCAAAAGGTACATTTGTTTCAAGTTTAACTTGTCTCCAAATAATAACGCGAATTTTGCAGGTCTCGACCTATAATACAAGCGTCCCTCCTTAAAATGTAGTTTTTAAAACAGTTATGTCAAGGTTACACACGCACGCACACATGTTGCTTCCTATACGCACATTTTTCGCAAAGAAAAGTTTACTAATAAAGAAATACCTTATAACAATATTTACCGGCCTCCAACTTTATTTAATATACTGTACGTAACATAAAAAAATCGACAGTTGTACAACGTGATGTCTTTGACACATTTTGTGATACTGGGTGAAGGGGTTTTCTCGGGGGTCTCCCGTTTCTCCCATCCTTTCATTCAAGTGCTGCTCCATACTCACCTGTAACCCTGTCGTAATACCAGCATATCGTGATATCGCGGGTGACGTCTAGATATCTGCGGATTTCTGGAATTTATTCTGAGAATTGCGAGATCTCAAGAAAACTATATTTTGATATTCGTTTTATGATTCTCCTGCTATCGTTTTGAAACGTCCTCGACAACTCTGTGCACGTAAAAAAAGAGAGAGAAAAATCACATCATAGATAGGGCTACCTGTCTTTTTTTTTTTTTTTTTTCGCGAACACATTTACGCGGAGGCTAGACTTCGACATCCTATGTGCACACATGCAACCTTCCTTTGGCTATTGACGACTTGTATTTGTGCGAACAGAGTCCGGCATATGAGCAAGCCAATCAGAGTTAAGTTTCTACGATACTGACGCGTAACCATTAAAATAACCCAGTCGGCAAAGTGGTCCTGAACTTGTGTTTTGGAACACAACTTGTACTGAAATCGTTTCGCGAAAAACTGATGCCGTTATTTGTCACCATCAGGGCTCTGTTAGTTATTTTGAAAACAATTATTATTTAATTTTGCTTTCTTGTTCAGTATATAAGTTCACACTAAAATGCAATTAATTAATATGACATTTAAGTGTAACATGCAAGTTACAGGGGTTGCAGTGACGCAGTGGCTGCAGGCGAACCGGGTTTGAGTCCCGGCGGAGCCGTGCCCGGATTTTCGCACGTGGAAATCGTGCTGGTTTGTAGGTTTACTCGTGGGTCTCCCGATTCCTCCGCCCTTTCATTCCGCCGTTGGTCCATACTCACCTCGCTTCGTCCTCACACTCAGGTGAGGTTTGGTTGAGTCAAACAAATATGTTTTTCCATGTAGCTAAATAAAGATAAAGTTACTCTTACAAAATATTTCGTTGAATAAACTACACCTAAAATTTAACTAAACTTATTTGGTTCAGCTATGAAATGTACATTTGAACCAACTAAACCATGTTGTTGGGGCAACAAAATTTGCGTGAGAACAAAATATTTGGTTAAATAAACCATATGAATTTGTTTGACCACACACAAACACATGTTTGGTTGGCTCAGCCAAACCTTTCAGTGCATCTGCTTTCAAGACCCCGGAGTTAAGAGCCACCCGAACTTTTCCACTTCAGAGAACTTATAAAAGATTCTATTGACACATTGATGTCTGCACACATGTACTCACACTTAAGACAGATAAGAAGTGAGTCACCCATACCTACTACTGCAAGAATACCAGTCCTGTTGGTGTCAGTGTGAGAACTCACCATCGTCTATTGGTCCATGCCACACCGGGCACTACCCCGTACTTTACAGCGTTCATTATTGGCCGGTCATTGACCAAGGGAGAGGCGAACTGATATTGACCCAATCAAATGTCCTTTATATTATAAAAGAATTTACAATCAACCATGCCCCTTTAAGGGGCTATAGAAAAAAAAAAAAGGAATTTTACCGTCCGCAATATTATTGTTACTGCGCTGTGGTGTTCTTGTGAGGTCATGTTAAACACTAGCCGAGCAATAAGCAGGAAGCAGTAGCGTGAGTGAGCATTTAACAGTTCTATACAGAGGCCTCACTTGGTCACAGCAACCAACAAGCAAACGATAATGTCTCGAGTGTATAGAGGACTGTCCAGACTAGCTTGCTGCCAACTCAAGCTCCGAAATACTTTGGGCTCTATCAATAACCAAACGATAACTGCAGTTGTAAACGTAAAATACTAAAATATAGCATGCGTGGAATTCTTTACGCGATAATTTTGTGTACCTAGTGAGACAACGTTATTGTAACTGACTGGGCTATGGAGAATGTGATTACTCCAGTACTGAATGTCTATAATTCGTGTGCAGACGTCTGAGATATGTAGCAATTAAAAACATCCAGTCGTGAAAGTGGATCTAAGCTAATGTGTAGGGACCTGCAAAATGCGCGTTATTATTTGCGGACACATTAAACTTGAAACACGCGTATTTTTTCTATACGTCTGTCATTGGACCATACCTCAGGTGACACGCCCTGGATAACTGTACGCCAATAAATGAACACTTCACAATTGTGTGCCCCAATCACGTGGAATTAAGTAAAAAAAGAAAGAAAGTGACGTCACATTTATGCAGCAGCCAATGGAGAAACGACGCTGTCGCCTTTACTTACATTACTGTGAAGTTTAGCCTGATGTAAAATAATAACGCGAATTGTGCATGTCCTTACTAAAGTGTTTTAAAACGCAACTACACGGAACTTGAAAATTGGGAATCCCCATTGACAGGGTTTCTTGCATTCAAAAAAGGTACATTGACCCTTAACCCTTTCAGATCCACTTTAATTTATGGTTTCAGGCGGTGCAAACAAAAAAAATAATACATACTGTACTTAAGTTAACACAACACTTGTTTCATTCGCACAGCCAATGAGCTGTAGACTATATGTTCGACTAAACTAAAACGAACCAATCTATGACCTAGACCAGTGAGGCGGTTTGCGAATCGTTTACCCACAGGTAAGATCGTTGATCACTGAGTTTCGCAGTAAGTACAGTAAAGACCAAGAATTACTTACTCATGCGTAATGTACACAAATGTGTACGCTTGGTCTGAATGAGTTAAAAAAAGTTTGTACTACAATACGAGACAGCCATGCATGTCTAATGAGGCTTTTGTTTGCCCTAAAGCAATAACACGTTTACTGCAATCCTCCTGTAGTTTTTATGCTTATGATCTTTTCTCCGTTATTTGAAAAAAAGAAGTTATAAACCTTTAATTGTCCAGTCAATAAATGAGTTTACTTTATTACCGCACTTTGTAGCCTCAGTCAGTTATAAACTGCTAGTTAGTGCTTGCTAGCACATTTTGAGGTCATGTGTCTGCATTTTCCTCGCTGATTCGCTCATAATCTTCTAGGACGTGTCGAATAAGTGGTGGACCCCTACGAGTGTTTGAATTCTAACTTGGCTTGATATGATTCTTCGAAATTTTCAAATCTGTCGTCGCCTATATTTCATGTTCGCATTAATTTTCGCAAGTTGAAACCATTCCCACGAGACTCAGGTGAAAATCGGCTTCATAAGTTTTCTGGGCGGCTTATAATAATATCTCCTTGAAAAGGCAGCTGGTAAAAACCAGTGATAAGAGAATCCCGAGGATTCCTTGTCAGGCAAACTAGAGTTGAAATGCATGTTCATTTCATATACGAAACCGCACCGCAGTTTGTTAGACGTACTCTTGAGAACTCGCAGTCTGTAACAAATGTGTAAGAAAATAAGGGCTATGTATAGAGACGTACAAATATCGCGTCACCTTTCGGTAACATGAGTGGAGTCCACTGCCTTATAAGTAAGTGAGCACAGTCCGTTGTTTCATTGGCCGTTATACATTAATCAACGTCTCCTACCTGCTTGATTCCTTTAAATAAGATTGGCCACTCTGCTGCTGAGCTTATATTACTGGCTCAAGAGTTCTTCGAGGCGTGCCAGACGTATTTCCGACCAATGGTTGAAGTAGATGAAACGCACAGTAACTTGGAGTTCAGTCTGCCTTTAACCCATTAAGACCCAATGTACACATGTGTGTACATTACGACATTAATTACGCATGAGTAAGTAATTCTTGGACTTTACTGTACACTGCGAAACTCAGTGATCAACGATCTTACCTGTGGGTAAATTATTCGTAAACCATCTCACTGGTCTAGGTCATAATTGGTTCATTTTAATGCTATCGAACACACAATCTACAGCTCATTGACTGTGCGAATGATACAAAAGTTGTGTCGCCTTAAGTACAGCACGCTTAATAAATTTTTTTGTTTGCAACGCCTGTGTCCGTAGATTAAAGTGGGTCTGAAATGGTTAAATAATAACGCGAATTTTGCATGTCTCTAGTTATGTAATAGTCTAGTGAAAAACGGCTTGCTTATTCGGACAGAGGCCAATAAAAAAATGTGGCTGGGGCTGGAGTTTACACACGATTGTAGAGAGTGGTTTAGACCACTGCACCAAAAAAACGTTTTCCCCACCCATGGTAAGACACGACTAAAGCTGCAGTTGCGTGCAAACCATTTTGAAATGCGCACGCTCAGTAATTCGTGAATAAACTTGCATGGCTCTGCATAAGCAACGAAAATTGCAAAAGAAGGGCGGGTTGGGACAGTGGCAGGAACGACAAAAATATTGCAGTTGGCGAGTGACAGTGACTCCGTAATCACGGCGACACATAAGCGTGACTGATTCGCTGCGTTCCGCCTCACGGTGACTGCACGCAGTGCTTACGTAACGCCTACATTTCGCTCTCCGTATTGTCGTTGTGTGACATTTCTAAAGAGAAACAAAAACATGCGAAATTCGCTAAGAACACTGAGGACATGGTCCTAAAGTGACTTAAGCTGCTTGTGGTGAGTGGCTGCTCACCAGAAGTGAAAAAATAAAAAGTTTAGTTTCTTTGGACTGGAATAATTATTAATAAATAATTAAATTTATAGACTGTTTGCGGTTAATTGAGCAATTATGAAAGCAATGTTTCCCCCATATATTGTATCCCTCCGCTACATGTAAAAAATTACATTGTCATAGGCCTAATCGCATTATTTATGCGTCAGTTAAATTAAAACGTGAAATTGTTAGGGAACCTAAATGTGTTACTTATATGCCACTTCGTACTACACTGTATACATGAAAAAACTTGATTCGTCCTAAATTGACATGTATGCTGCAATAAAACGTAAAGACTTACAACTATTTTACTAGGTCCACTACCAACTTAACTCGGAACTTTAATGACAGTGTATACCGTAGTTTATACAGTATAAAGTTAAAAGGCAGTAATTTTTTTAAAAAAGGTCAATTTCACTTTACCGTGAATATCTTATACAACAGTTTATTACTAGGCCAAAGCCTTTCAGAGCGTCCGATGCCAAAAGAAATTCAAACGTACGAGAGTTCGAAGGCTATGTTGGCACAAAATGAATTCGCAACATACCCAATGTTTCTAAGTAATCATTTATTATCAATAATTTTTTAGAACGTGGTTACTTCTTTATCGATATATGATACAGTGTTTAATTTTTTTTACAGCGTAGCTAGGTCATCATAAATCTCACTGGGTCAGTAAAATTAAAAAATAGCTTCCCCGACGAAGATCAACCATTAATGTTAGAAATGTTATAGATAGGGCCACCTGTTTTTGGCGAAAAGAACTACGCGGAGACTAGACTTCAATATTCTATGTGCACACCTGCAGACTGCATTCGACTATTGACCGCTTGTATTAGCGCGAAGACAATCTGTTACACGAGTGAGCCAATCAGAAATAAGTTTTCCCAATACTGACCGTCCGTGATTAGCGGGCAGACAGATAAGATGCGTAACAATTCAAACTGCCCAATCGCCAAAATGGTTCTGAACTAAAGTGCATTGGAATACAACTTGTCCTGAAATCTTTTGGCGAAAAACATGTGGCCCTAGTTATAGACTAGCATAAGACGTTGATACCTGTAAAATTTTTGTAATTTATCACTTGTCACCTTGAAATTTTGTGTTTTTACATGGTATAGTTTATATTCACTCTTTTGAATCAAACCTTTGACGTTTGACGTGTTCGGTTGTTTGCTAAATTTTTACGTATCACAAGCGGTTTATACTTGTATTAACATAAAAGTACCTCATTTTTATTCAATCACACGCTTATTTATATTTCATTTATATTAATTATAAATCTATAATTAATATAAATGGAAAAAGTGAGAAGATAGGAGTGGTTGTAATGTCTGGTAATAAATACTCGTAGCTCTTATGCAGAATATTTTTTAACTGAGTGCGGACGATTGCGACGCGTTGTTCCTGTGCTGTAATTTTCTAGACATGGTTAAGCTTTGTTTGCACGAGGCGGAGGAATACCCTGGAAGTATAACTTTAGCAGGCCTTCAGAGAAGTTGAAAGTAACCGTGAATGGAGTATACAATGCCAAACTTCTCGCAGCGTGCCGTAGCCAGTCAGACACTCAGCCTATTTCCAGATCCCCACGCAACCAATCAGACGATGGGGTTGCCTACATAAAAGGAAACACCGATCAATTTTACTTGACTATTCTCTTATATCATGCTGTATCATTGCTCTATTAAAACCGAATACTGTCCGCAGTCAATTTTGATTAAGAAGTAGACAGGAAGTCCATTTGTGCAGTTTTTCTCCTCTCATTGTTGTTGAATGCCGATTTTGGATTTTGAAGCGGGTATACATTTTGGGTATGTTTTATTTGTTGGGTAATATACTAGATAGTGGACTACTGTGACTAATTTGCCAGTTAAATTTAGCAATATTTTTGATAAATAGAACTGTAAGGACTTTTTAAAACATGCTTCCGTCAAACGAGTGCAAAAAAAAACTAAAACTTGTCTTTATAGTTTCATTTTTAGTATCTTTTTGTTAGCAGACCCGTACACGTAAAATCAGAAATTTTATATATATACATATAAACATATATATGTGTGTGTGTATATACATATAAACACACATATATATATATGTGTGTGTGTTTATATGTATATACACACACATATATATGTTTATATGTATTATATATATATATATATATATATATATATATATATATATATAATATATGTGTGTGTGTGTATGAAGTACTGTACAAATAGACACACACACACACACACACACACACACACACATATATATATATATATATATATATATATATATATATATATATATATTGTGTGTGTGTGTGTGTGTGTATATATATATATATATATATATATATATATATATATATATATATATATATATATATATATATATATATATAGTGTGTGTGTGTGTGTGTGTGTGTGTCTATTTGTACAGTACTTCATACACACACACACACATATATATGTATGTATATATATATATGTATGTGTGTGTGTGTGTGTGTGTGTATGAAGTACTGTACAAATAGAGACCTGAAAAATCCGCGAGTTTAATGACCTGCAGGCTAGACTCTACAGTCTTCTGTACAAATATTCCAATATCAACTGCACATTGGTTGTCAGCTGCCACATTTGAAGGCGACAACTGGATACCGTTCTCTAGGAGGTGTCAAACACCGTGTGGACCAATGACTATAGTTATATAAACGCAAGTGTTTTGAATTCTAGCTTGTCCCAAAATAAATCCGCGAATTCTTCAGGTCTCTATGTAACATATAAATCATGTATCAATAGATACAGTACTCTAAAGATTGGTATTATCGGTTGAAATGGAGACTTGAGAATTCGTCAGTTTATTGCACAAACAATAATAAGTATTTTTTTGAGAATTTTTAACAAAGTGGGTCTGTGATATACGCTGTTCAAGATAAAGTGGGCACTTTTGAGACCCTGGTTACTTATTTCTTTCAGCGATTTTTATCCTTTAATCTCATTTTTTTTCAAACATTTCAATGTAAGTAAAAACACAGTGTGTATATTCCACCGCGCACGGAAGTTAACGTCTAAAGCTAAAATAAAATATATTTATTGACAAATATTCCAAACGAGAGGGCTTTCAAAAGTGCTCACTTTACTGTGCATAGCCTATAATGTTAAAGATTTCTAATATATTATCTATGGTTAGAGATCTGCGAAATTCGCGTTATTATTTGAGGACTTTTTAAACTTCAAACACACGTAACTTTGCAATAAGTTTGTCATTGGACCATACATTGTTCGACACGCCCCGGGTAAATCTGCGCCAATAAAGGAACACTTCACAATTGTGTAGTTCAATCACGTGCATTTCTTTCATAAAGGGAGTGAATTCACATCTATGTAGCAGCCAATGGAGATAAGACGCCGGTTGCAATATATACAGTACTGTGAAGTTAAGCCTGATGCCAAATAATAACGCGAATTTTGCAGGTATCTATCGATAGAGACCTGAAGAATTCGAGGATTCGTTTTGGGACAAACTAGAATTCTAAACACGTGTGTTTATATAACTTAAGCCATTGGTCCTCACGGTGTATGACAATTCCTGGAGAACGGTGGCCCAATCGTCGCCTTCCACTGTGACAGCAGACAACCAATGCACAGTTGAAATCTGCATATTTGTGCGTAAGACCGTAGAGTCTAGCCTGCAGGTCATTGAACTCACGAATTTTTCAGGTCTCTATCTATCGATGACCAACGAAAATTTAAACTACAATTATCTGCATATTTCCGTAGTTTTTACTGGACAAAAAAATTTCAGCAGAGACACAACTATGTGTAATAATCAAAAGAAATTTAAAACAGTGATGTTTGAGTGGCCTTAGACATTTAACTCACTAAAAAAAAATGGATACTTTTACGAGAACTCAAAAAACAAGCTACCGTCATCTTTCATGCGTTATTTTTTCTTGCAATAAGCTAAAATGAGCGACACGATAGAAGGTTGGTATACAATAGAATTTCCCTGAAACTCGCACAACAAAAACGCAGGAAATTACCAAGTATAGTGTCGCTTCTCTTGTTCAATACACCAGAATGATCGACGTCTTGATAGTCTTTCGCTTTTTTTTTTTTTTTTTTGGCTTGAACAGCGTGTACTGAATAATGTATGTTGCGAGCGTAAATAAATGCCTCTGTGGATAAAAAATCATCAGAACGCTAGAAGAATGGCTGATGTCGTACATAAATAAATTGACAATGCGTAACAATTCTTGCGGCAGACAATAGCAGTTGGATAAAAGAGCATTCATTATTAATAACAAAAAGTCGCAAAGAAATACCTAAATATAAACTAAACACATCATCGAGGGTGTTGCAAAGGTTAACTTGAGAACTGCACATGTACCAGTTCAGTATTTTTCTACACATCGGGACCAATAGGACGTACGAGGGGCTGCGCAGAATTCGCGTTATTACTTGACAGCACGCGGGACTCGTCCGTAGGGACGTCCAATTTTCGCGAAAAGTGTTTCTGTTTATAGTCTATTCACGGTATCGTTACCTTTCTGAATTAAACCTTCATAAAATGATCCAATGAATTAAGGGTTTTAAATTTTTTCCTAAAAATGTCATAATAGAGACCTGCAAAATGTTTTTGAAAACATAACTTCTAAAACAGTGTAGAAACTTGCTTATTTTATGATCGGATGACTAGGGACACCCGAATTTTGCGAAAAAAATTTCCGCACACGCTAGATTTCAGTACACTACGGGCGTACCAGCAGTTTTATTTTTGCTTATTTACGGTGTGTCTATGTGACAAGAGGTTTTCTTATTTGAATGACAAATCAGAACTAGGTTACTCCGACACTATACTTCTGTGATTCGCGGGCAGACACCTAAGACATGTAACACATAGATAATCCAATCAAGAAAGTGGATCTGAATTAAATTGTCATGAAATACAACTGGTCGTGAAATCTTTTCGCGAAATTCGAGTGTCCCTATGGATGACTTGTATTTAATGCTAATGAAACCGAAACGTAAAGTACTAGAATGTCAGAATATTCACTGGCCAGAAATATGGGGAAACATGGTACAATGCTAGACATAACATGCCTCTACATGAACAGCCAGAGGTCATTTGTACACACCACGGATTAAACGTCCGTGTTCCACTCGGTCACACAAAATCAGACCAGCCATGTGCCAAATACTTATTATTAGAGACCTGCAAGATCCGCGTTATTATTTGAGGACTTTTTAAACCTCAAACACATGTACTTTTGCAATAAGTTTGTCACTGAACCATAGTTTGGTCGACACGCTCGGGGTAAATCTGCGCCAATAAATGAACACTTCACAATTGTTAAGTCCAATCACGTGCATTTCAGTCAGAAAGGGAGTGACTTCACATCTATGTAGCAGCCAATTGAGAAACGACGCCGGTTGCAGTATATACAGTACTGTGAAGTTTAGCCTGATGCCAAATAATAACGCGAATTTTGCAGGTCTCTACTTATTACTAGTTCAGAGACTCTGCAGGGAATTTTTTGAATTTTTTGATTTTTTTGATTTTTATTTTTTGGTATTGTTTTGGGTTTTTGGGGATCGAAGGTCAAAGGCCAATAGCCAACGGGTACTGGATTCCAAGATGGCGGACGGCGACGTCACAACATGGCGGCCGGTCCGCCTCCGGTGCTCCGAGCCCCAGTGCTCTTGCTCCCAAACGCAGATAATTATACTATAATCCAATCACGGTTACTTCAGCATTTCTGAAGCCTGAATGAGTTCTACTTGCAAGATATTCCTCCGCCTCGTGCAAACTAAGCTTAACTAACCCTGGAGAATTACACCATAGAGACAACGCACCACATTCGCGCGCACTCAGGTGTAACAGTATTTTGCATAAGGACTATTTGTCACCAGACGTTACCAACATACCTATTTTCTCCCGGTTTTTTATTCAAATTATTTATAGGTAAAGCGTTATAATTTATAGATAAAATGTGAATAGCATTTAAATTTAACAGGAAAAAAAGTAACTTTTATGAACACGAGTACAAAACGCGTGTGATACAGGGCATATTTAGGAAGTAACTAAACACGTCATACATGGGGAGATTTTTCAAAGGTTTGATTCAAAAAGGCCGAAGAAACCGTGACTGGACCATACTCACGTAGTTCATTGCGATGATTAAACAAGCCCACTTTTTGCATAAGTACAGTATGAAACAAAGTTTTACTTCTTTGCAATATCTAAAACGAGTGTTACCAACTTAGATTTGCTATAAGTAAGGCCACCTATTTTTCGTGAAAAGATTCCATGACTAGTTGTGTACTCCAAAACACGTTAGTTCAGAATCTCCATCGCGGTTGAATTACGTTAATTGTCACGTGTCTTAGGTGTCTGCCAATCAATCATGGACGTCCAATGACGGGTTAACATTATTGTGATTGGCTCAGACGAGCAGAAAATGTCTTCTCATACAGCCATGCGACCAATAGCCAAAGGAGATCTGTAAGGTTGCACGTAAGAAGTTGGAGTCTAGCATGAACATACATATCTTCGCAAAAAACAGGTGGACCTAGCTATAAGAGAAACTCCCTAAAACTCCACATACGCATGACCCCATTAAAATAACCAAGGAAAATTTATATGAAAAGAGCAGTTTCAAATGCTATTTATATTGTGCTAAAGTTAGTATCATACATCAGTCAACATTTTTTTTCTCAACCTACAGTATAACAGAATATTAGTTCCAACTGTCGTCATAATTCAGCGTGATTTATGATTACATTTTTAAAATATTTAATTGACTTTAAAACAAACGACACCTCCACACACTGGGAGAAAAGATACTGTACACATCTCGCAAGTGCTACTTCCACGAACACAGATGTTTGACAATAGCCACACGTCGACGGGAAATGCATCCGCTTGTGGCCGCTGGGTTGGACAGCCTGCTCGTAGTCCGGGACGTGGTAAATCACTTACATTGTGTTTATTACTATTCAGTTTATTTTCGAAGAAGTTTGAGATACGTGATAGTTAGAGACCTGCAAAATTCGTGTTATTATTTGGGGACAAGTTAAACTTGAAACACACGCACCTTTGCAATACTTTTGTCATTGGAGCATACTTTATGTGACACGCCCTGGGTGACTCTGCACCAATAAAGGAACACTTCACAATTGTGTGCCCCAATCACGTGTAGTTCAGTCTTAGAGGGAGTGAATTCAGTTCTGTGAAGCAGCCAATGGAGAAACGACGCCGGCTCTAGTGCATACAGTACTGTGAAGTTCAGCCTGACACCAAATAATAATGCCAAGTTTGCATGTCCCTAGTGATAGTAAAGGCTGTTCACGGTAAAATGAGCACTTTTGAAAGCCCTGCTTAAGATATACTTGTGTGCACGTTGTGAATTGTTCCGCCTTATGTAAAATTAACATTGTCATGGGCCTCATCGTCACTTTATTCATGCGTAGATCAAGTGAGACTTTAAAATTATTATAAAAGTAAATATTTTACAAATATGCTCATTTGTACATTCCTACGCATTAAAAGAACTGAAAGTGAAATAAATATTTTTAAGTCGTCACAAATGGTTACCTAAACCTTTTTATTCGACGTTAAGATATGGAACTACTTTCACTCAATCGTTACCAACTTTACTGGGCGCATGCCACTCAGTGCGCCCATTAGAATAAATGCAGGTAGGAGTGATGATTTTTTTCTAAGGTTAATTTCAAAAGTGTTCACTTTATCGTGGCAGTCTTTAACATCTCGCCTGTGCTCACACGGGGTCAATTCTTTCAGTCGCAGGATACGGGAAATCCCGTACAATACGGAGACGGTTGGCAACTCTACCTGAAACCGTAACTTAATCACAGAGTATCTAAGAATACAGAGGTGAAACATCCGCTTATTCTGCGGACTTCAGTCGCACGGGCCAGCGTAATGGCGCCACTGACCAGAAACACATCAGAACACATTCACAAGTCAGCGCCGTCTAGTGACATACCAGCCATCCAGAAGCTCGCAGTTAGTGCCCCGAGTATTTCGCGGATTGATTTGGCAGCAAACTAGGCTGGACAGCCCTCTGTACACTCGAGACATTATCGTTTGCTTATTGGTTGCTGTGATCAAGCGAGGCCTCTGTACAACGCTGTTGAACACTCACTCACACTACTGCTTCCTGCTTATTACTAGCTCACCGTTGAACGAGGCGTGTCTAAACAACTCTCTTACAATCACAACAGTAGGAGAAAATAATAAGTGTCTGGAGTCTAGCTCGCTTTCAAATGAATTCGCGAAATACTCGTGGCTCTAACCGTAGCCAATAGGGAACCTGTCGGAGCACACAGTAGCCAATCGGACACTAGCCCCGTTCCAAAGCCTCGCGTAGCCAATCAGAGAACGGGCACGCCCACATCAAAAGAACCGCCTCGCCGTTTCGCCTCTGTATACTATCTACTCTTTGACTTAACACGTTGAGGTCTGTACACATTTACTGGAACATATGACAAATTAGAAGTGAGTCATCTATATCCACTACTGCAAGAACACTGGTTCTGTTGGTGTATGTATTAGAACTCACCATCGTAGTATTGGCACATATCACACCGGACACTGCCCTGTAATTTACAACATTCATTATTGGTCGTTCATGAACCAATGGGGAGCCGAGCTGATATTGACCCACTCATATGTTCTTTATCGTATACAAATATTGACAATCAATCATGTCCATTTGAATGTCTATAGAAATAAGAAATTCTTTCTTTAGCAATATCATTGTTAATGGAGGTCTGAAAGGCTCAACCTTGTAACAACTGTATGCAGGGATCGAGAGTTATCGATGTATCGATCAGCATCGCACTCTGACATTCTTTTGTGCCCGCCCCCGCAGCTCCACGGGCGAGCTTTGTTAAGGCGGCTGGCTCGTATCTCGCTAGCTGGGTGCCAAGGACGGCCGAGGCACGTCGATACGAGAAGCTGGAAGGTCGAGGCACGACCAGTCCTGCCTGCCAGGGTCTCCACACACGACCTCGAGAGGAAGTCGCTCATGTCCGTACTCGGGAGTCTTTCCTCAAATCCTGTCGCATACCGATATACCATTCTTCATAGCGAGGAAGTTTGGCTGTTTCCCAAGTCTCAAAGAACTGCAGGCCTACACACGCTCGACGGTTCACTTTCGTTACTGGCTGCCATATATGTTATGACGCCACCATCCTATTTAACCATTTCAGACCCAGTGTGCACAATTATTGGTCTCTACTGCACACTGCGAAGCTCAATGACCAATGATCTTTTGTGTGGATAAATGATTCGCAAACCGTCTTACTGGTCAAGGTTATAATTGGTTCATATTACTGTAGTTGAACATATAGCTTACAGCTCATTGGTTGATACAACGAAACAAGTATTATGTTGAATTAAGTACAGCACGCATAATAAAATTTTGGTTTACAACAACTAATACCGTAAATTAAGGTGGGTCTGAAAGAGTTAATGCGACCAATGAGCAGGGACCTACAAAATTCGCATTATTTTGGATCGGCAGACTAAACTCCAATATGTTTGCAGGCTCGTGTGACTTCTGCCCTTGGCCAACAACTTGTTTGGCACGTTTAGCCTATAGTAAAGCCTCAACGGCTGAGCCACCTATCTACAGTGAAGCGGTCACACCGCGGTAAATGACGTCGTATAAGTTGCTGTGTAGCCAATGAAATCCTGAATTGCGCTCAAGCAGGTATAGAACAGTGAAGTATAGCAAGTTACCAAATAATAACGCGAATTAGTAGGTCTTTACAAGTGAGTAGATACCCGGAAATTTTGCAGATTAATTTGGCAACAAACTGGTCTCCACGATCCTCTGTGTACTCGAGCCTCATTGTCTAATGCTCACGTTTTACCCCAGACAGTGTAGCGCGATATCACATAGTTAGAGATGATGGTTTATCGCAGAGAAAGTTGACTGTTTGATAGGATTCAACGTACTATGCACATGTCCGACAGTTTTCTTTCCTTATCGGCTGGCATGCATGTATGAAGCTAATACGCCATTTCACTGGGCCTATGAAGATTCTGGCACTATAAGGCAGAGCGTTCGTGATTGGTCTGCAAAAAACTTAGCCGAAACCTTTTTCATTCAATCATGAAAGCACAAACTAGTTAGAGTGTTATAGACGATATGTTGGCGCAAGATATTTTCACGATTATCCATTATCCCTACACATAGTATACATGGTGTAATAACCGCTTATTCCGCAAACTCCAGTCGTAAATGCCAGCAATATGGCGTAATTGACCAGCAACATGTCGGGACGCTCGTTACCAATCAGCGACTGGTAGCCAACTTGCTAGCCGGCAGCCCAGCTAATAAGGAAGTTTTTGCAGCACGCAGTAACCAATCAGACCCAAGACCCGTTTCCAGAGAGACGCAAAGCCAATCAACGAATGGGAACGCCCGTATCAAAGGCGCCTCCACGCTATTTCGTCTCTGTGGATTTATCTACTCTGTAACGGGACAGAATTCACTGCCGTATATGAACTCAAGCCGGCCCTGCATGTTGATTGATTGCTGCCTCGGCAAGAAACAATTCTCCCTTTAAAAAGTATGGCACATGATTCGGTAGCACCAATATA
The DNA here is from genome assembly GCA_029891345.1 of Dryococelus australis. Lineage (NCBI taxonomy): Eukaryota > Metazoa > Arthropoda > Insecta > Phasmatodea > Phasmatidae > Dryococelus > Dryococelus australis. The sequence goes on along the minus strand of CM056994.1, from coordinate 58,403,677 downwards.
ATGTGTTACTCAATGTCACTGAGGTAATTTAAACACGAGTACGTTTGAAAGGCTTTTGTCGTTGAACCATATTTTTTAAACATGCTCTGGGAAACTCTGTGAGTAGTGACACCCGGATTTCGCGAAAAGGTTTCCTTATGGCCTACGGACGTTCGAGCAGTTTTCTTTTGCTTATTGGCGACGTGTTTTTGTGAGAAGACATTTTCCAACCTGACTGTCCAATTGGAGTTAGGTAGGGGTACTGAAATTTCACGAAAATATTTCAAGACAAGCTGTATTTCAAAACACTGTAGGGTCGTTAACCTATTTTGATTGGCTGAATTACTTTTTGGCACGTGTTAACAGTCTGCACACAAATCACGTAGGAGCCATGCCGATGTTGCCGAATTCCGAGTGGCTCGGTCAAATAAGAAAACGTCTTCTCAAGCAGACAGCAACCAATGGCAATAGACAAACTGATGTTGGGTGCTTGTAGTGTTGAAGTCTACCGTGTACTAATTTTTTTTTTTTTTTTGCGAAAATCACTAGCTCTAGAGTTAGGTAACTTCAACCCTGTACGTCTGTGATTTGCGCGCAGCATCTAAGGAGCTTAACACGGAAACCATCCATTCACGAAATTGAATCTGAGCTAACGTACTATCAAATACAACTGGTCGTGAATTCTTTTCGCGAAAATCGGCTGTCCCTACCAGTGAGTAAGCATTTTATATTCGCGTGTCTCATTCGCTACACCAAACCGAAGGTTTGATGCAAGGCAATAAGCTGACTGTATAGTTACCTCTGTTCTAAGCGTAATCTCAACAGTGGCTGAGAGTTACACAATTCTTGTATTAAGGCATGCAATTGGTAAGAGAATTCCATATATAACACGTAAGACAAAGATAGCAGTCGTAGCGTAAGTGGGCGTAAAGTGTATCGTAATATTTTAAGTGTGAATTATGATGTAGACAAAGACGATGATACATGGTGTCGCAAGATTGTCAGTGTTGAATAGAGTTATATATTTTTGACATATATGTACAGATTTGGTATGCAGGGTATAAAAGTTAAAGCTGGAAGTGGACTTTTGGAGTTCTGTTTTTCCGTAAACGTCATCATAATGCAGGTAACTAGACGTTTACCAATTTGACTGAAATTTATCCATATTGTATAATTTGTTGGAAGACAGTGCCAGTAAATGAAGGTTTTGTTAATCAGACTGCTGTAATTAGTATTTATTCATCACCAGTTTCGTTTTCTCATAAGAAGATGAAGTTTGAGCTTGGAGATGAAATATGTATTTATAGGAAGCTAATTGGTAAAACTGGGCATTTGCATGTTCTTGGTCATGCGGAGCTTGTGAATACTGCATAAATGACAATAAAGCATGTGTGATCCAAATCGGTTCAGTGGTTCTTATTTCATGAGACATAACCTCAACCTCACGGCGCGGTGGCACGTATAGCTAGAGCTAGAAATTTTTCTCGAATAAATATGAGTACACGGTGGACTTCAATACTTGTCACTGGTTGCTGTCTTCTTGAGAAGGCGTTTTCATATTTGACCGGGCCACTCAGAATTCGGCAACATCGACATGGCTCCTACGTGATTCATGTGCAGACAGTTAACACGTGCCAAAAAGTATTTCAGCCGATTAAGTTAGGTAACCGACCCTACAGTATTTTGAAATATAAATTGTTTTTAAATCTTTTCGCGAAATTTCAGTACCCCTACGTATAGTACACTAGTTCTACTGTGGTGTGCCGCGTTTACTATGTAAAGCCTTGAGATAATAGCTGCTCAATTTTCTAAGTCCATGACCTTGATATGACTCCTATCTTATCATTCCCCTACACCTGCGTACGTGGCTTTACGTCCAGGCACCTGCTAAGGAACTCCCGGACAATATAAAATTGTTTTCTAGTAAGCTTCCTAAACTTTAATGGAAGTTTTTAACCTACACAGTGCATGGAAATACTACCCTATATCAGGCTGCAAATATTGGAATATCCAGCACCACTACAATACATGATTGGTAACTTCCCAATCTATTTGATTGTTTCCTAAGAAAATGCATGAACGCTACCATGGATATATGGGAAAAAACTTTACCACCCGCTGTTTCTACTACATGTAGAGACTGGAAAATTTCGCGAATTCATTTGAGGATAAGCTGGGAACTCTGAGCCAATAACCGGCCTTTAAGAAACCAAGCTCCGAATCCCGTGCCACATGGTCTGAGGTAAAACTGGCTACACACTGAGGCAGCAGCTAATGAACAGGAACTAAGTCTCGAAAATACACAGGACTGTAGAATATTACCTAAGAGAAATTTTGCTGTCCCTAACTACACGTATACGCTGGTGTGTGATATATCTGTGAACAATTCCTTAGCGTAAGTACAGTATTTACAAGGACTAGAGAGAAAACGGTGTGGCTGTTGCTTTCATGTACGTGTACCCATTCTCCAGTTGCCTCCGCGAGGCCCTAACTTCGGCGTCTGATTGGCTACTATATGATGCGAAATGTTCCCTATCGGCTCGGCTGTGTACTGGCTAGTAAAGTAGTTTACCAAGTCCAGATTGGAACCATTTCACTCGCGTGTGCGGCTGGAATTCCATGACATAAGCGGCTGTTTAGAATCTGTACTCCTAAGCATTCTGTGTTAGCATAATCATGCAAACATTAACATTTTTTTATGTTGGTATTTATTGTTTATGACTTGTCGTAGTCCTATTATTGTAAGTTCATCAAAAATACAAGCGAAACATCTAAGTACCATTTGTGCATGACAATCCTTATAGAGGACAAAGAAATTTTCATAACAGCTTCTCCCGAGCTATACACCAGAGCAGGACTAAAAGTGTTAAATATTCAGAGACCATGGTCATCAATTTTCTATAATTTATTTTAATAGGAGTTATAACAGCACCAGAGGAGAATGTGGCATTGAGAGTTTCTCTTATGGAAACTCGTACAGCTGTTGTTGTTTAATGAAATGCTTCGCATTGACCTTCGTCATTATCTGGATTGTAAACACAAATTTGCATTCTTTCCTTGTGCTTACAAATTAACTACTAGATTATTTATTTGAGAACTCTGCTAGCATGACCTAACTTATGAACTATCCGACCTAAGCAAAGTCTGAAAGTGCCTATTATTTAATAGTTTTAAGAGAGAGGGTGAAAGAGAATATTTACGTAGGGTTAAACCTATGCGCCCAAGGTATTAGCTAATATTTTCATATACTAAATCGGGAGAGTGAAGAGATTTGGGCGGCTCTTAACAGCGAGGTCTTGAGAGCCAATGAGGGTGATTGAGGGGAGTATGGAGCATCGCCGGAATGAAGGAGTTGGGGGAACGAGAGATACCCGAGAAAACCCGCCGACCAGCTGCATTGTCCGGCACGTTTCCACACTTGTGAAAATCCGGGAGTGGCCCGGCCGGGGACTGAACCTGGTTCGTCTTGGTGGGAGGCGAGCAGGCTAACCGCTCAGCCACCGCGGCTCCTACTAAGTCGTATTCTTCGAAAGTTGACAATGACATCGGAGACCGTGGACGCACTCTTAGATTTTTTTCGCTTCCCTTCGTTTCATTAGGAAGAGTAATTTATCAGAATTAATGAACATGCAGTAGTTAGTATGGAATATTGTAATGCAGTTCACTCATTTCGCAGCTCTTAGACCGCCGCTGCTCTAGACGGTATCGCCAAGCGCTGGTTGTGTGAAGGGGGTTCAAAACAGAAATAAACTGCTCTTGTGCTGGAGGACCTTGATGTTGTGGGGTTAGCTATTCATCCTTTCAACACTGTCACACAATAGTGACCTATACTCAAAGACCTGCAAAATTCGCGTTATTATTTGGTAACATGCCATACTTCACTGTTGTAAGCCTGCTTGAGCGCAGTTCGTGATTTCTCTAACTACGTCATACTAGAGATAGGTCGCTCATTCGTTGAGGGCTACAAGCGTCCTTAGGACGTGCCACACAAGTTGTTGGCCAATGACAGAAGTCGCACGGACCTAAGTCATCTTGATGTTCAGTCTGCTGCTCCAAAATAACGCGAATTTCGCAGTTCCCTAAGTAGATATGTAATGAGAGAGCTGGCTCACCTCAATTTTTCATCGAAAATCAAGCAATTTTAAACCAAATTTCATCGTTTTCAAGCAACTTTTTCCAGTTTCTAGAAACCTCATTAGACATCAATTTACAACTCTCAAAAACAAACAAATTAATCCACAAACAAGCAAATTTAAGCTAAAATCAAGCAAATTTAAACTAAAAATCAACTAATTTTATAGTTTTCAAGTTACTTACTTTTTCTACTTCCTAGAAGCCTCATTTGATTAAATAGTGATTAAATGATCGGTTTTACCAACTTTAAAATTATTAATTGAAGCATATCGTTCAGATGTTGCAATGTATATATAACCATTCTTTGTTTTCTGTTTAACTTTCTTTATATAATTTTCCATATTCACGTAAAAATGCTCTAGTTTTTTATTTTATAAAGCTAGTTGTTCATTTTTAGTTCTTCTTCTTGATTTCGAATAGCGAGTTGTTCAGATCTTTGTTCTATCATTTTCATCTGCTGGTCTTTTAACTCAAGCACATTTTACAATTTATAAGAGCCATATTTTCTTATTGATGGGAGAACTTATTTTGTAACCCATTGTTAACATTTTTTTGCTTCTTTTTTAGATGATAAAACCAAAGAATAAAGACCAGATTCGTTGACATAAACTGTGTTTTGCTCATTATTTTAAAATTTCAGCAATATCCTTTCCTTTAAACCAAGGTTCATTATTCTTGCCTAACACAACAGTTATCTAGTTATCTTTTCATCATTAAAAATTAAATTATTTAAATCAAATAATGTAGTCAGTTTATTATTGTCTTCTAGGTTTAAGTTCTCTAGTTGTTTGTCTAATGATTCGGCCATCATGTAAATTGGAAAAATATGTATATATATTCTTTTTAATAAGAAAATAAAAAAAGATATAGACTACATTCATTAATTGTACTTAAATATATAAAGATTATTAATGTCATTAATCAATTGTTGTTGGTTATAATTATTTCTGGCAATATTAAAATAGTTGTGGGAACACTCGATGTGCCCATTCAATGTTTCTTTCATTCTTTGGTATAAATTTATAGAATTTGGAATAAAATCCAATCTCAATAATATTTCACAATTTGGATGTCTATCTTCAATTGTATACAATTGTTTTTTAACATTTTTCCTTTGAGTTCTAATGACATAGTAATAAATTTCACAATCATCATAAAATAATCTTAAAAGAACGAAATTTGTATTTAAATTTTGATTTTGTGTTTGCGGTGCAACATGGGGAGTCATTTCTCTAATTTCGGCATTTCTGCGATTTATTACATCGAAAGCCATATGAACCGATTCTCATAAACCTTTAATTCTATTTAAATTCTTTAAATTATTAACTTTAATTTAGTTCATTTTATTAATATGATTTGTATAAATGCATTATATCTTTTTGAATCTTATATTCGCCATGTTTTCTCATTGATGGAAGAACATAATCGAATACCCATATCTTAAATACTTTAGCAATTTTGCAGCATGATCTCAAAATAAGTTCATATAAACCAGGTTCAGATATGTAAATTGCTTTACCATCATGATAGTCGAGTTGGAACCCAAATTGGGTCCCAACTAATTCTGATCAAAATACTTTATATTTTGGTGTAACATATTTTTGTAAAGGTTATTTTGTGTTATAGTATTCTAATGTTTCAGCAACATCTTTACCACAAAACTAAGGTTCAGTATTATAATTCAAAACAATACTGATATTTTTATAATTAAAAATTAAATTATTTAAATCCAATAATGTAGTCATTCTTGTGTTATCATTTCCTAGTTTTAGGTTCTCTAGTTGTTTCTCTAATGATTCGGCCATTTTGCCAGTAGGAAAATATGTTTTTTATGTGTATTCTTTTTACTAGAGAAACGAAAAATTTAAGAATATAAATCCTTAAAATATATACCAGATTAATTAATTGTACTCAATTCGATTAAGAGTATTATCATTAATCAATTGTTGCTGAGTGAAGGGAGCCCTGTTTTCGGTACCCCTTTTTCTTCATTAAAATTTACGTATTTTTATGTAATTATACAGCTCTTACGAAGTTAAATTTTCTAAATCATTAACAATATCTTTCATTTTACTTATGATTTTGTTATAAGATTTGCACTTTGTCCCAAACATGGAAATGCTATTTTTGCCAACTCTATAGTCAATTTTTTTGTAAATTCTTTATATTCCATGATAGTTTCGTTGCTAAAGAAATACATTAAACCTTTTATATATATAATCCGACTACCATTTTTGGTAAATGAGGAAATTTCTTGCTAATTAGACCAATGCCTTTTCGTATAAGATAAACGTTTTCCCGAATATGATTTAAAAACAGAAATCATTTTATATTCAACTCTTAATCGAAATGAAGATAATCCTTTTAGATATCCGTTAATAGGACGATATCTTGGATAATCAACCATATAAATTTTGTCGTCAACAAATAGAACTAACTGGCCCAAAGGCCTTTGGTATATAAAAAATTTGCTGAAATTTCTTGGTTAACACTTGAACCAATCTTTTATCAAATATTGTCTATTGATAATTTTCTTGTAATTCAAACTTTTATCGAGAAATTTTTATTGTAAAAAATATGCAATCCACCATTAATAATTAAAAATGTTTTTACATGTCCGTTTTTACATAAATCAATTGGTTGGTTTTTATTAAAATTATTTTGTTGGGGTGGTCCATAAAATTTTTGAATGTTCTGAATGTCATCTAGTTGTAAATCAAACAAACCATTGTTAACAATTGGATACATGATCACATTTTTATCATTTGTATGTTGTAAACCCAATGCATGGATGATTTTGTGTATGAAAACAGATAGTAAACTAACTTTATTTTCAGGAGTGTTTCTCCCTCCATTATACCAATGTTCTTGTTTATTGATATGAATATCAACAAGACTATTTTGTTGTTTATTTGAAAAAAAGCATGGGCTAGCGCACTACCTTGTGGAAATAATGTATAGGGACAAAATCTGCGTAATCTCTGATATTTATGTTGAACTTGTTTGTATGTTATAACTATGTCTGGAGATTCTGAATCAAAAAAAGAATCTACAAATTAGTGTGCTTTTGCCTAATTTTAAGAGCCACATCAGCTAACTTTGTAATTGATTTGTTTGCAATAGAAAAGTTTCATTTTAATTTCATTTTGTGGTTAATGAAAGGTCAACAGATATCTCGTCTTGCCTTATTGGTTAAATTAATAGTTTCTTCATCGAGTTTACCATCAATTGAAGAAGTGTTTTTATAATATTCTTGAAATATTATTAAAGAACTTTCGAACTTTTCAGTATTAATTTTTGAAAGTGAATTTGCATTACCCTCTAAATATCCATATTTATTTTAAAAGTTGATAACACATTCTGTTCGATTCTCTTTTTTGGGCAGCACAAAATTTATATTTGTGATCGCAAGAATAATTATATAAGTCTTAATTTATAAGAAAAATATTTTCTTTAAGAAATTGTGAAAGGTTTACGAGCAACTTGATGCTGTATCAGTAACCTGTTTATTTTTGAGTTTAAGGATAAGTTAATACCTTGCGAGTGACCCAATTTTTCAGGCCTTATTTAGTGCCTACAAAACTCCATTAGGAGAACTTCCTCACCTCTCCACCCTCCGGCCATTAATTTTTTTAGTGGTGAATTGGGGATGTTTTTATTTATTTATATTTTTTTGTTTCTAGTACTCTCCCGTGTGATGTGGCACTTTACACCATATGGGAAATAAGCTATTTTTATTTGCATCAATACTTATACATTGCTGTATGAGCAAAAACAAGGTTTTTTGGCTCAAATTTTGAATGATTTGGTGATAATCTAATAGTGGAAATACTGACACCTCATATTCACACTATTAAATTATCTGCTCCGACTGGGAATCGAACCCACGATCTGCACATTTTAATCAAACACCTTGCCACTAAGCATTGACAACAAGATGAGCGAGACAATGCTTAAAAGTCTTCATGCAGTGAGTTATTCTCACCACAAGTAGACAGCTTCATATCGCGAGTTGCACAGCGACTGTTCACTACACAACTAGATAACAAAACTGTCACAGTAAAACTCCTTCCTGTTGTGGCGAGAGCTCGTCGAAGCTCTGTTGAGGAAAACTGGTGATGTATGAAAGTGAGATATCTAGGTGTGAGTTTAAAACTGTTGGATCTGGTTTCTTTACTCACCACTGTTCATTTTTCTACTCAAATCTATTCTGATAAACCAGTAGTCTTCATCCCAACATTGTCATCATGTCCAAATATGCATTGAAAGTTCGTATTGTCTCTCACAGGTTGTTTGGGCACTCTGGAATATGCATGTGAAAGATAAAATATATCAATATTTTTATGCCTTCCCATAGTAAAATATTCGCAACAACATTTTGATTTTCTAAGCTGACATTGTAAAATATAACTAGAGACTCTTTTCACATTGTTCTAATGGAATAATTTCATAATTGTTGTTTTAAAAAAATATGCCATTTTTTTATTAAACTTGCCAGATATGATATCAACGTCATTTTGTAAATGAATATATTTTGCAATTTATTACAATTTAGCCATCCTGTCTTATAAATAAAATTGATCATCAAGTTGGTTTTTTCACTTTTACTGGGTCTGACGATAATTGCTCTTATGTTACCATGCAATAACTCACCATTTTTTTTTTTAGAATTCTCTTCAGAAATTTAAACATCATTACACCAATATAATTTTTTATTTAATAACACAATTTTTGTAATAAATAGAGAATAAAGTATTCAAGTTAATAAACAACAGTTCTGTACTAAAGAATAAACTTCACTATGATATATTTCATAAAGATAAATCGATTGCTTTGATTAGTTACATGCAACATTTTTAACTCCAAATATAGACAATAATACTATAACAACAACTGAAAAATTGAGTGCTGTCTTTGATAAGAATGAAGTTATCACTATTCCTAGAGGCCAATACAATGCTGAATCTTAAAAAAAAGCTATAGACGCAATCGATCTATTATCAACAAATAACATTGAATTGACAGCAGACAATGTGAAAACAGAATATTGATTTAATCTAAGTTTGATATCAAATTTGATGATCGACTGTCGTATATTCTTGGCTTTGAGAGAAATATGACAATTGAAAAAGACAAAATTTTCATAGGCACTAAGCTAACTAATTTTAATTAATTTAAAACTATAAATGCTCATTGTAATTTAGCCTATGGAATGTTTATAAAACATGACGAATCTAATCATTTAGAAACTGATATAATTGCTAGTTTTCCACCAAAAACTATGTTTGGCTTTAGAGATTACATTAGTTATGAGCCTGTATATCCAATTTTTTATAGAATAAATAATGAGCATTTTATTTATATTGTCTTAGAAATTAGGGATAAAAATGGTAAACTGATTGATTTTGATGGTGCTGATATTGACATTGACATTTTTTTTATAGATTAAAGATGTTTAAAATATTCATTTAAATATTACGTTTCAATTTAAATTTTTTGCAATAAAGCTTTATAATGTCTTTTGTGATTATGGAAATGTATATTATCATATGAGGGCAAACATTTGCCCTCACAGAATTCTTCATAAATAAAACATAAAATATAAAAATTTTCTTTCAGAAATGGCTAGGAAGAATAATTCATCCCACCTCTCATTAACAAAATTATGAATTTCGGTATCTACTCTTTTTGTTATATTTTCCATTGTTGTATTTTAGTAAGCTTTAATCGATTATTTAGGCACATTTTTACATTACGACAGTGCATTACATACTTTTCTTTTTTATGTAAAGTTGTTAACAATTTAGATTCATTTGTTCCTGGAATTGCCTTATTTTCTGGACAAAATGGAAGATCTTTATGTAAATCATGTAGTTATTTAAAAGCTTTTTCAACTGCATAAGTTTCATTGGTTTTTCTATTTCTTTTGTTTACATATACATTAGTAGAAAAGGGGAATATTTTCTTTGATTTCTTTTTATCTTTGGGATATGATTAATTGATATTGGCATAAGAAAATGGCAAATTTGTAAATGTTATAGCTGTAATTAAATCAGCTTTCCTTAAATTATACCAATATTTAATTTTTAAATCTTCTTCCAATAACTTTCAACTCGCGTAATCTCAGATCACTTATTGAGCTGAGCACTGCCATTTATATATAATAAAATTTATTAAGAATGCTGAACTTCATTTAGAGTATCCATTGCTGTATTATGTGATTTACCACTTTTATGCTATTTTAGAGAATAGTTATATACATATTTTCCACATTCGCATTGTACTTTCTCTTTTTTTAAACTCATAGCGACTTCTAGAAAATTCATTGTAACATTTTTTACAGGTGTTAATGTGCTTATCTTTTGTGTGTTTGTGTGATGGGAAACAATTTATGTGTAATTCTTCACCACACTTTTTACAATGCTTGCACATACTACTATTCTCAATTTCGTTAGAGAGTGGTGGTTCCATTTTTATTTATAAGGCAGCAATTTATTAGGATAAAGAAAAAAAATGGCACAGATAAAATTATTATATTCGAAGCTCTACTAATTTTATAAACTTCTTCTATATACTCTAGTTTCTCACCTATTTCTCGAAGTTCATGTTTGTCTTCAATGTTATCTAGGATTGATAATTGTAAGCTTTGTATATTTGAATGAAATTTGCGAACTATATTTTTAAGATATTAAGACGCATTATCTAATCTATAGGAAAGCGGCTCACAACGGCCACCACCTTTAAAAGTGTTGGTCAGGCTGCAAGGGAAGACAGGCGACATCATATTTATTTATAAAGGAATAAATTTATTAAATATATCACAAAATTTGATCAAAATTCTTAAGAGAACTCTAGAGCATGTATCAATTTTCCATATTTCATTTCTTTCAGGCCCCTATATGCTATAAAATTTCTCTTCTCATTTATTAGTGTCAAGGCACTTTTATCTAATATTTTCACATAGCGCTCTGACAATGAAATTTTATACTTACCATTAAGAATACAATTTTTTTTGCAGTAAACATTACATTTTTTTATAGATCTTGTAGTTTGGTGAATTCAAGCAAATTGTTCAACTTGTTGAGTAGAGCCTCCATTTTTGTTTATTTACAAAGAAAAAAATATTAAAGGGAGAAAAAAAATTATAAATAGTCATAACTATTTTTGTTTTAAGAGAATCAGGATTCTAAACTTTTATAACCCTCTAATAGTGTCAATTTTATTTGAGATTTTTTTTTTTAAGGAGCAAATGTGCTTAAAATTAATTTCTTTTATAAATTCAGTAGAAGTCTATTGCGGAACCAAGTGCAACGCAATAATTAAGCTAAAATTCAAGAAAATTTCTCACTTTCGAGCACCTTTTTTCAAAATATACTGGAGACATCATCTCTCTCTTCAATTTTATCCTCAAAATCTAGCTAACTTGTAACCAAATCTGCAATCTAAATCAAGTACACCTTAAAAAAAAAACCTTTTGAGCAGGATTCTTTTCGGGGTCAAAATAGGCCACATTTACTCTAAATTGACTAAAATAAGATGATTTAGCTTAAATTTGGCTGGAAAAAGACTCTGCTCAAGGAGCCTGAAGCATGTTGAAAATGGTTTGATTTTGGCTTTAAATTTCTCCATTTTGAGCTATAATTTGTTACAGGACAAGAGAGGTTTGCTTGATTTTGGCTTTGATTTGCATGAATTTTAGCCCAATTATTGTGTTGCGCTTGTATCCGCAATAGACTTCTACTTCCCTACACATACAGAATGCAGTGTATGTCCAGAAATCTGACCGTATGCTACGAAAAATTGGCATCACGCCAGAGTAGACAAGTGCGCAGAGACAAAACGAAATTTTTTTTTATATGGGTAAACCCCTTCTCACTATTGGTTGCGCGAGGCTCTGGGAACGGGCCCTAAATCTGATTTGTTACTCCGTACTGCAAAATATTCACTATCGACTAGGCTACCTGCTGGCGAGTGAGTTAACAGGCATAGATTAGCGAACTTCGTGCTGACACTTGGCTGACTGATGACTCCATTTTGTTAGCGTGTGCAGTTGTGTTATGTTATGTTACCGGTTGTTCCCCCTCTTTATTACTTGTGCCACTGCCGTACACAGCACAGCGGAGGCAATCTGACACAAGGTCCGTCCACAAAAGCGTGCAGTCGATCAGCGACAGAGTATACTGTTAGAAAACATTTGCGTAATATCACAAAAAGTTATAATTAAAAGGTAAGATAAGTGGGCTTAACGTCTCGTCGACAGCGAGGTCATTCGAGACGGTGCAAGATGCACAGGGAAGAAGGATCGGGGAAGGATTGGGAAGGAAACGACCATGGCCTTTGTTAGGGGTCCATCCCAGCATTCGCCTGGAGTAATTACGGAAAATCATGGATAACCGAAATCAGGATGTCCGGACCGGGAATCGAACCCAAGTCCTCCCGAATGCGAGTCCAGTGAGTTACTACTGAGCAACCTCGATCGGTCCTAATTAAAATTTATACAGTAATTTTAAAATTACGAGCTCTCCGTTTTATGCATTGACTTCTCGGGGGAAAAAAAAAAAAAAAAAATTCAATTACATTTATTAATCACCACTGACATGTTCTGCGTTGTGTAACACGTTTCATTTCTTTTGAAGTGCTGTCGGTCACCTGTCTTCGGGCCTCTCGATAATGTTCATCTCCTCTTGGGTGGGCTTCATCACGTCTGTAAAATGCGCGCTCGCAGCTGTCGGAGTAAGAAATAATTAATTTTAATTCAGCCTGTACCGCGCGTGATTCGGTTAAACTTCCCGCTATTTGTTACTGCCCCAGTCCTGTCAGAGCGTGCCAGCGTAACTGCGATCAACTGACAAACACTTCACTAAGGTAGCCTACAAATATTTCAATTCGAATGTGTAGTTGTTAGCGTCTGGTAATAGTCTGCAAAGATAAATCACTGGTTGACTAGAGTGTATACATACTCAAACCTGTGAGATTACGGAGGTCTGTAGCTGGTGTCGTAACAAGCAACGTGATTTACCTTTCACCAAGTAGTACATAGGAATTTGGTGCTTGCTTTCTTGCCAATACGTTTTCATCAGCCTACAGTCCTACAGGACATTAGCAAAATAACACATCTCAAACTTAGGAGGGAGGAGGGGAACATTTTTAGGCGCCCTCCTCTACCCTTGTGTGTGGAAACCAAGATTTAAGGCGCCCCTCTTAAGACATTTCTTCTTCTCTTATAAATTTCTGTGTGGTGGGATTAAAAGCTGATTTACATAGGCCTACTGTATGAAAGGTAGAGAAAAGTCCATAACTCAAAAGCAAAACTGCATGGTATGTATCACAAATACGTATATTATAACATTCATTACAGATTTTATATAATGTATCAACGCATCTCTGTCAACAAAGCCAGTTTGTGTGTTCATTTACTCTAGTTCTAACGCCCTTTAATAAATTTAAGTAGGGGCGTTGTATTTCCCCCCCCCCCCCCCGCCCTGTCGTTACTCCACTGCTACAGGGCCTCTTTAATATCCTGTGATTTATTTGAAAAATGTAATGAAATTTGCACATATAACTTCTTAAAATGACCCAGTATTTCCGGTTTCTATAGAGCGTCTTACTCTTAGATTGCTGTGTGCGGTGTAAAGGAGGGACATTCGCTCTCTCTTTCCAATACATGATTTCTGTCGTTAAAGCTATCCTTGTTCCTGGGTGCACTTTTGCCAGTAATAAGTTATCTTGTAGCTGCTTCAAAAATACGTCATTTTCATTGCGTGCGCGCCATGCATCACAATGATAGGGTTTCTCATAGGTTTCTGTTTCAAAGGAACCGCTTAGATGTGCGTCGCAGGATTGGTTTCTCTTAGTTGACAGGGAGGTAAACAGAACAAATTTCCTTAATCAGATAATTTCCTTCGCCACCCATTTGGTACTCAGCCTGTCAGTTACGCCGCAAAGCTGAAGTAATTTGGCAACACTACGAGCCATTCGCACTGTACTGCAATCTAAGTGTAGGACGCTCTATAACAATGATAAAAGAGGCCGCGGTGCCTGAGCGGCTAGACTGCTCGCCTCCCACTGAGGCGAACCGGGTTCAATCGACGGCCGGGCCACTCCCTGATTTTCGCAATTGGGAATCGTGCCGGACGATGCCGCTTGTCAGCGGATTTTCTCGGGGATCTCCCGTTTTCCCCGCCCTTGCCCTTTCCGAAGCTGGTCCGTATTCACCTCACTTCACCCTCATCGGTTCTCAAGACCTCGCTGTCAAGAGCCGCCCGAATCTCTCTCTACCCAGCAAATAGCGTCGCTGGCCACCAAGATGTTGGAACGTTGTCCGCCAATCAGTGCCTGGTAACCTACTCGCTACCCGGGAGCCCAGCCAATAAGGGAAGTTTCGCAGTATGCAGTAACTAGTCAGAAGTAAGCGCCGTTCCCAGGTCCTCGCGCAGCCAATCAGAAAAGAAGAACCCCCCCCCCTTCCCCTAACAAAATAACCGCCAGGCCATCTCGTTTCTGTGCGCTGGTCCGAGTTGGAAATGGCTACGGACTGGAACAACAGGCAACGAACAAATAGCCACAGGCTCGAAAATACAGAGGACAGTAAAGTCTATCATACAGGCAGTCGAAATCGCGAAATTTTCTCATTCGTATCAATCGAGCTTCAGCTAAAGTAAATAACCCTAATACTTACGTCAGAGCAGAATTTTCAGTGAGTCACAATATACTTGGCCCTCGCAACCAATGAACTGTTTTCTTAGCGCACACGGGCACCGCCAGTCATGAACTAGGAGAGCAACAAAGGCTTAAAATTTTAATGGCGTAAACAGTTGTTCACAAAAATATTTCTTGACAGAAAAAAATTTTCATTTCTACAACTAAAACTAAAAAATACCGATTACGGTATTTCTTAATTTTGTGGCTTAAGTGGCTTAAGAAAATTGCACAGTCTGGCCACTTTTGCAACATAAATGCAAAATATTTGATACGCACTGGAGAACTGTCAGATATTTATGCAACTTTCGATTATAGAGTGACTGAGCAATGCACAATTGAGCGGCTTTCAGCTAAAAAGTCGTGTGATGAGGCAGTAGTCAATAAGGAGGGAGTGTTTAGACTGCAGAGTTCTTATTAGGCATAGGGAAATTTCGCGAGTTCACTGACCTGTAGGCTAGACTCCACAGTCCTGTGTAGACTAAGGGCCTCAGTTGTTTGTTCATTGGCTGCTGCCCCAGTGTTACCTCACACCTGGCAGTATGAGATTCGCTACTTGTTTCCTTGCAAGTTTCCTATTGGATCAGAGGCATCTAGGCTGTGTCTAATCAATTGTGATCCAATTGTAAAGGTGACTTCACTGTAAATGTGGTTGACGTCTATCTTATCCAGAAATGAATTTGCGAAATTTTCATATCCCTAGTTCTTATTTATATTGCAAAATGAAGTGGGGGACGTGTTCGGGTCCTAAGTGACGGAGGTCGGCAGAAGGATGATATTTTATTACTATGTGTTGTATTGCAGGACTCATCTCCGGAGCCCACGCCAATAGGACACTCGACGCCGCTGTGCCTCTTCGACTTCGCCAATCGCTTCCAGATACTTTCTCCGGAGGATATGCCGCCACCTCAACAGCGACTCCGCAGGTGAGACCTTACACGTACATGCAACTAGTTATAGGCTGTTCACGATAAAATGAGCACTTTTGAAAGCCATGTTTAAGATCTACTTGTACGCACGTCGTGTATTCTTCCGCCTCGTGTAAAATTAACATTGCCATTGGCCTCATCGCTTTGTTCATGCATCGGTCACGTGAAAATGTGGAATCATTAGGAAAATAAATATATTACAAACCTGGTCATTTTTACACTCAGATACATTATAAAAAACCGAAAGCGAAAGAAATAATTTAAGTTATCGCAATTGGTCACATAACACTTCTTATTCAAGGTTAAGCTATGGAACTACTTTTTCTCCATCGTTGCCAACTTTACTGGGCGCATGCCACTCGGCGCGTCCGTTTAAATATATGCAGGTAGGAACGGTGACTTTTTTCTAAGGTTGATTTCATAAGTGCTCACTCTATCGTGAACAGACATTAACACTTTGTAGACTATACTTGAGTGTAGCTCGAGAAAAGTTTTGTTGTTAAGAACAAAACTCGCATAGATTTGCAGTGTTTGCTCGGCTAGTGTTTAACATGACTTCACAAGTACACTACAGCGCAGTAATAATTATATTGCTAACGATAGAGTTTATTTTTTCTATAGCTACTCGAAGTGGCATGATTGATTGTACATACTTATATACGATAAAGAACCTTTAAGTGGGTCGAGACCAGCTCGGATCTCCATTGGTTGATGACCGGCCAATAATGAACGCTGTAAGGTACAAGGTAGTGTCCGGTGAGTTATGGACCAATAGGACGTTGGTGAGTTCTAACACAGACATCAACAGAACCGGTGTTCTTGCAGTAGGGTATATAGATGACTCACTTCTAATTTGTCGTAAATGCCGGTAAATGTGTGCAGACCTCAATATGTTAACACGCTTTCAACCCTAGACGAAATTATGTACCGAAATTATCACTTGTCACAAGCTAGAAGATAAATCTCTCTGCGTGCCTGTGACGAGATGAACATATAATTAACAATTGCTCATTGCTTTCGCCATGTATTTTGTTCATTTGTCGACACAGAACTTGCCAGTGTAGAGCTTAATTGTTGTTAATGACCCAGTATGTTCAAAGGTGTGTGCATATTCACGCCCACCTGTAACAGCAACGAACCGAAATAATGGTGTTTATAAGTTTTTCAAGCTCATTCGCGTATTTTAAGGCCGAGCTGTCTTTCAACCCCATATTTTTTTGAGGAGAAAATATTTAAGCCATCGGACACGGTGTTGGGTTAAGGGCGCAGTACACTTGCAGATATTTTGCATGTCAGAGGTGTGGAAGATGGTGGGCGCTAAGGGCGACCCACAGGTAATCGCATCACGTGACTCATCGTCTCTGCGCGCAAGTGGGAAGTCTTTCCGTCGTCGACTCGCCTGCATGGAATTTCCAGCGCCGACCTTATAGTTCAATGACGTACAAACAAAGACAAATATATGCTGAAAGTCTCTACGCAACTTTAAATAACAAGTGCTGGGTATTTTATAAGTAAAAACAGTTGCAATTATCCATGTTTATAGTCACGTTAACCTCCGAAATATACACATCATAAATGCGATAATATAACGTGAACTACGATTCGGATTTGAAAAGTTTTTAACCTTTTACAGTCTCTCACTTTGGTTTATGATTTCAAGTATTGCAAATAAGTAGAGACCTGAACAATTCGCGGATTCATTTTGGGTCAGGCTAGCATTCAAAACACGTGTGTTTATATAACTTTTACCATTGGTCCACACGGTGTTTGACACCTCCTGGAGAACGCCTTCCGCTGTGAAAGCAGACAACCAATTTGCAGTTGATATCAGCATATTTGTACTTACAACTGTAGAGTCTAGCCTGCAAGTCACTGAACTGGCGAATTTTCCATGTCTCTATAGTTATTGACGGCATCTATTTATGAGACTGCGAACGATGCCTCCCACATGAGGTACATCTATAAATGGATAGGGCCACCTGTTTTTCGCGAAAAGAATTACGCAGGGGCTAGACTTCAATATCCCATGTGCACACTTGGAGACTTCATTTGACTATTGGCAGCTTGGCTTTGTGTGAAGACAGTCTGTTACATGAGTGAGCCAATCAGAATTAAGTTTTTTTCAATACTGACCGTCCGCGATTAGCGGGCAGACAGATAAGGCGCTTAACAATTCAAGCTGCCCAATCGCCAAGGTGGTTCTGAATTAAAGTGCATTGGAATACAACTTGTCCTGAAATTTTTTCGCGAAAAACAGGCGCCCATATAAATGGATATCTAGGGACACCCGAATTTTGCGAAAAGATTTCACGACCAGTTGTATTTCATAACACTTTAGATCAGATGCACTTTCTTGATTGGAATATCTAGGTGTTACACGTCTTCGGTGTCTGCCTGCGAATCACAGACTTACAGTATTAGAGTAACCTAATTCTGGTTTGCCAGTCAAATAAGAAAATGTCTTGTCTCATAGACACGCCACCAATAAGCAAAAGAAAACTGCTGGTACGCCCATAGGGTATTGAAATCTAGCATGTGCGGAAATCTTTTCGCGAAATTCGGGTGTCCCTATGGATATCGTTTTCTTCTGTGTACTGTGAATATAATAAAATCCACGTTTTGTGTAGCGTTCAAAATATAGACCACTATGCCTGGAAGTGTTAAATCTCCAAAATGTATATGAAGTTCGTACTGTTGTAATTGCGAAAATGTGATCTAATCACAAGACACCTACAGTGCAAGTATTTACACGTTGTTTGGTGGTTGTTAGGAGAACGGCATGCATACGTACAGTCACGATGGCACGTAAACGGCAGAACTATCTCATAAACGTGTCTTTACAATGACAGTGCACTGAAAAGCCACTTCACCGGTCACCTGAAGTGGCTGGGTCAATGTTTGTTGACCTCCCGGCGCGCCCATTCCCCGCGGGGTCAAAAATTCTCGCGTGAGACCCGGTCGTAAAGTCGGGGCATTCGACTTCCAGACACCCTTTCCATCGACGGCCAACCCCCCTCCCCCTTCTCACGGCGAGCGCTCGTGCAAGCACACTTCCGTGGAAAATCAAATGAAATATCTTGCTTAAAGGTAATGGTGCACGAAAATCGCAAGTTTATATAATTTTTGTCAGAATTTGTTTTACAGGGGATTTTTCGAAATTTTTGGTTCAACAAGACGTAAATAACAATTTTTAACATCTTATTTTATGATTAAAATTTCCCTGCGTTCGTTATTCTCGGAGCTCTGATTGAAGATAAGAAAAATGAATTCCTTTCATTTCTTCCATCAGTGCTCTGAGAATGAAGGCAGTGGAAATCTAACAACGTAAAAAGGTGTTGAAAATTATTATTTACGTGTTGCCGACCCAAAAATTTCAATAAGCTCTTTGGAAAACGACTTGTATCGAAAATTGGGTAAATATACTGATTTCATGCACCATTCCCTTTACGTCCGCCCTACCGAGCTCCTTCCACGAAGGCGACACTGTCTACGAAGGCGACACTGTCTACGAAGAAGCGGTGTCAAGCTTTCATCGCCACGCGCTCATCATTGCCCGCCTTCTCGACATGTTTTTGTCGTAGATACTCTGTCACTAGAGTCGGCCATTTTTTGCGAAAATGCTATGCGAAAAAAAATATATATATATATTTAAAACAAATGTAATGTCACTCCGGGTGTATGACTAATGCATGTTTGGCATAGCCTTATCACAGAGTCCATTCACTGTTAATTCCAACTTTTCTGAAGTTTTGCTAAAGTTCTACTTCCAGGATATTCCTCCGCCTCATGCAAACAAAGCTTAATCGGGTCTAGACATTTACACCAAAAGGACAACGCACTGCATTCGTGCGCACTCAGCGTGATAATATTTTGCGAACTATTTCTAACTAGGTTTTCCCAGCATACATATTTTTTCTTGGTTTTTATTCGTATTAATAATAAATTTAATATTATAATATATAATTAATAGTTACATTTAAATGAAATTAAGATAGTTTTATGCTCACACGAGTATAAAATGCTTGTAATACATTGCATATTATTATTAAGGAAACATGCAAACACGCCGTACGTGCAGCGATTTTTCAAATGTTCGAATCAAAAAGTGTGAAGAAACCGCGCGTATAGACTATAAATAAGAACACAGAGGGGACATAGCCGCTTATTGCGCGAACTCCAACCGCACGTGCCACCAAGATGGCGTCACTAGTCAGCGACACTTCGGAACATCGTCCGCCAATCAGCGCCGGTGACTTACTTGCCTGCCAGTAGCCCAGCCAGTAGGGCACATTTCGCAGAGCGCGGTAGCCAATTAGACATAAGGCCTGTTCCCGCAGACCCTCTCATAACCAATCAGCGAATGAGTACGCCCACATCAAAGCAACAACCCCGTCATCTCGTTTTTGTATACTAATTTACTCTGTGACGAAGCTATTTACATACGAGTAAGGATTATTTATGGAAAAATGAGCACTTCTGAAAGCCCTGCGTACGATCTGCTTGTATGCACGTTGTGTATTCTTCCGTCTTATGCAAAATGAACATTGCCATGGGCCTCATCACTTTATTCATACGTCGGTAATGCAAAACTGTGAAATTATTAGGAAAGTAAATATTTTACATACCTGCTAATTTTTACAATTCGACGAATGTA
Organism: Dryococelus australis; assembly: GCA_029891345.1. Lineage (NCBI taxonomy): Eukaryota > Metazoa > Arthropoda > Insecta > Phasmatodea > Phasmatidae > Dryococelus > Dryococelus australis. Next base: position 58,383,283 of record CM056994.1, on the reverse strand, counting down.
AAAAAAAAAAAAAAAACGGAAAGGAAAAGAAATAATTTAAGTTATCATAAATGGTTACCTAACACTTTTTACCCGACGTTAAGATATGGAACTACTTTCCCTCAATCGTTACCAATTTTAATGGCGAATGTCACTCAGTGCGCCCGTTAAAATATGTATATGCAGGCAGGGGCAGTGACCTTTACCAAAAGTTCGTTTCAAAAGTGCTCTTTTGATTGTGAACAGCTTTTAACGGAATATAAGTGCCAGATGAATCGAAATTCAAAATGCGAAACAGCTTCTCGCTCGCATAGCAGGGAATAAGGACAGTAAAGTTGTAGACAGATATGCATATCTGAGACCTGAGACCCACCCAGAAATTTTCGCGTAAGATCACTGTCTATAAATAATTTCGCTTCGTAATTCAGTGACAGTCCATAAGGTGTAAAATTGTGTTTACGATTTTGCGTGCAATTAAACCTTTGCTCGTCGGAATCGCCCTGCAGGGTTCTGCACTACGTGTGGCCGAGTCGAACAGGAGAATGTGTTGCAACTGTGGCGCAACGTAATTAACAATTGACCTCTGCTAGAAGAGTGGAAGAATGTGGAGTTCGCAAAAATAGTGCGAATGTAGTAGTCGAACTGGCACATTTAACGCGAAGTCTAGTTGCATGATACGCTCACTGGACAACAAAGTGGCGGAACATCAACAGCCAATCTGTAAGACAAATTTATCAAAATGGCCCGACCGAGTAGACAAACATTTACTTCCTGGAGCACTCGACCATAGACAAAACGTTTCCCAGAATTCCGTGTGGGCAATAAATTACTTCGTTGACCTGCATCAAACAGACCGCATTTCACTTTCGTGTTATTGCCCACTTAGTGACGCTGTCAAGTTGTATAGAACGAAACTGTAAGGCCATCGGATCTCAATGTTTTCGCGAAGGACTAGTTTCGCGAGACTCGGTACTTGGCCTTGGGTTGGCTGGGTAGTGAGGAAGTAGCGCAAGGTATCCATCCAATGGCTATCTCGCCTCCTTGCCTTCCTCCAAGCCATTGGTCAATGACTTGCTGGTGGTACAGCTATGTAACACTTCCAATTTTTACTGTACAACCAACTTCATGCCATAAGATTAGTGAAATGAGCATTATCACTGTACTTCTCAAACAGTTTTTAGTAGCCTACTGGCCAGCCCGCGGAGTTCATTAAAACTTGCAGACCCACATTAACCCCTAAACCATTTATCTTAAGCATAGACTACTTGTTTATTTACGTTATGCTGTAGAATCATGACCGGTGCTGCTCGAGATCAGAAATTATCCCCAATACTGATATAGTATTTCCGTGGCTAGCTCTATTTATAACTTCTGACAAAATAGAACTTACAAGTGGTTACTGTTTGTGGAACATAGCAAAAGAAACTCTTTTCACTGACTGCGTTGCGTTAGTTACAATTCGGTGTTAATAAATATTTTACTTTTCAGACCAAAAATATCTACTGTTGCAACAATTGAAATGAAAAATTAACGTGATCGTTTAGGTGGTTCCAGGTGTTGCAACCAAGGAACAGTTTTTTGTCTGTACCGTAGCTATGTTGAGACCGCGCTTGATGTTCGATGACAGCTATGTGAAGCGTTCGCTAAACAGAGCTGTAGTCGATGTTCACAAAACATTTCACCAACAGTGAAGGCAACGACTGCAGTGAGTATTTAACTTTATTGTGTACTTCGCTGGCCCCACACACACACACACACACACACACACACACACACACACACACACACATATATATATATATATATATACCTTCCTGTGCAACTCATAAATCATCGTCGACACTGGAATGGGTTAGTAAATGCCTAGCAGCTTCTTCAAAACAAAGAAAGGTTATAGATAATTTGAGTATAAACCGGAATAAACTGTTATTATTGTCATTAATTCACAGTTACCTACATGCAGCCAACACAGCAGATTAATCAAGAGAATTGGCATAACTATAATCACTGTGGCATACTATTATAGGCGCCTCCAAAGATGTATTATATATTAATGATATTTCGTGCTGGTGGTGATGACAACTAATTCGAGGGATTCTTACACATAACAGCCAGCTGCTCATAAGCTATGCTCAATTAAATATACTGCACAGTAAAACAGGTTGACGTTAACGTCGGAGATTGTGAATTTCTCCTGTACATTGTACTGGCGAATTTCCATTCGGGGAAACAAGTCGTTGCATGATTTCCGAGTTTAAATTTTGACCAGCCGCTTGTGTATCATTACTGCGACTATAATGACAAAGTTTTATTTGTAGAAACGGGGAACATTTTGAAAATTCATTTATCAGTAGGCCAAACTCTACAGTCGTCTGTACACTGTAGCTAACGGCCCAGTAATAGTTATTCTTCTTCTTTTGGCCACGTTATACGTGATTAGATCACTCTTTTATTCTCTCAGAGTCGGCCAGGGCATATAAAACTAGACTGGCGGAAAATGGAAAATGTACACCCTGACGCAATGGTCCCAAATGAATGAAGATTTTATTGAATAATTATATTGTACACTGTATGTGATAATGATCACAGGGTCGTGCACCTATGGACAGCGGCTTCAGATTGTCTTGAACAACAATCTCAGTATCTTGTGGAGCCTCATTCAGGGACGATGCAGTTCTGCAGTCGTGCGTAGAGATGATATTAAAGGTGTCGGATGTCATCATGGAGAATAGTGTTCCATACGAATTCCACCTGTTGTTGCAATTGGTGGAGGTTTGTTGCCGGTATTGCAGACCGCACCAAACGCCGTCCCACCATGTCCCACACATGTTCGATGGGGTACAGGTCAGGTGATCGTGCTGGCTAGGGGAACTGAAGAACACCTTCGAGAGCGCGTTGGGTAACACGAGACGTGTGTGGACGGGCACTGTCCTGCTGGAAGAAGACATCTCCTTGGCGTTGTAGGAACGGCAACAAAATAGGCTGGATGATGTTCTGGGTGTAGTGTTCACTTTTAAGTGTTCCCTCAACAAACACCCGAGGCGTATAGTTATTATAGGCTATTGCTCCCCTCCAGACCACGATGCCAGGAGTTAGCTCTGTATGTCGCTGCCGAACACATTCTGGTTGTTACCACTCCCATGGTCGACGCCGCACTCCCAACGACCGTCACTTGCGCCAAGGAATAATATTCTCTCATCATTTAACACAAATCGGCGCCATTCATCCCTGCAGTTTCGTCGTTTGCGACACCATCCGAGGCGGGTTGCACGATGATGAGGTGTGAGTGGAAGCCTGGCGAGCAGCACCCTTGATCGTAGTCCAGCGTCCAGCAAAAGGTTGGTGATGGTCCTAGTTGACACCCTGGGTGCAACAGTGGCCCTAATCTGTACGGCGGTCGCCGTGCAATCAGCAATGGCTGCTGCCTGATGCGGTACTGTGGTCCAGGCGGGAATCCGTATGTCGCTGCCGTCCAGAACCAGGTTGACGAGCATGTGCACCATCGTTAGGCCGCAGGCACCACCAATGATGCACAGCAGACACTTCACGTCCTACGCTTTGGGCAATTCTTCGGAAGGATCATCCAGCTTTCCTCAGGCCCAAAATACGACGTCGTTCAAAGTCCGTTGATTGCACGAAGTGAGGTCGTCTGTGCCGTCGTGGCATCTCTACAATGCGTACTGCACACTGGCCGATGCTTGAAACAACAGACCACTCTTTCACCGAGTCACCTACAGTTGTATTGGGCTCAGCGGTGTTATACCTATTACGCGGTTCCTACTCTGTCCACACCACACCACTGTTAGGCATTGCATGTACTGCCCTCTATCAGTGCTCCATGTGCATATAGTGCTTCTAGGTCACCGCTTTAGCAGTGTTCATTTTCAATTTTCCACCCGTGTAACTACTACAGTCCAATAACAAAAGCTTCACAAACGAACAACTGTTCGAAGTCCAGCTTGCCATCAATGAAAATGACTAGATGTGTTTACGGTGTTCTCGGTACTTTATTCATTTGCAGATGTGTGTTTGTTCATTAAAAGTGGATACCGATCTTGGTCCGCGTTTTAACGGGTCGTTAACATTTCTTGAATTCTGCTGGAACATTTATATTACATTCACGTCTTCGCTGAACTCGTTACCCTGGTAATACCATTTGCGAGATTTAATAAAGATGAATATTCATTTGGTAGTGTGAAGTGCAAGATATGTCTTGGAGTATTTTTAACAAGGCCTTTACATTATATTATGGTACGGAATAGATTTTCTTAAAGCGAAAGTTGCCGTTTTCTAGAATATCAGGCGAATCCTCTCTACTCATGTTTAGCTTGTGTAAAGGCGAACTCGCTTACCGACGTATAATTTCCATGTGTTGGTGTCGAGTTTTTGCCAGGAGGTACCATTAGGAGAGTGAATACGGGGTAGAGGACACGTACTAGCTGCGCATTTATAAACCTTCGTTTTCCTTCATTGGGCTACGTTTTTGCCAATCAAACAACAGGAATTGGAAGCAGTGTTGTAATACTGTTTATAAAAATCTTTCATTCTACATGTTAGTGCAATTACGATGATTTAGTAACCATTAACCTGGATTATATATAAGTTAAGCACAGTAATTTTATTTAAAAACTGTTCACGACAAAGTGAGCACTTTTGAAATAGACCTTAAAAAAAAGTCACTGCCCCTACCTGCATATATTTTAACGGGCGCTATGAGTGACATTTGTCCAGTAAAGTTGGTAACGTTGGAGGGGAAAGTATTCCCATATATTAACGTCGAACAAAAAGTGTTAGGTAACCATTTGTGATAACTTAATGATTTCCCTCGTTCTGTATTTTTTAATGTATCGAAGTGTAAAAATGAGCAGGTTTGTACAGTATTTACTTTTCTAATAATATCACTGTTTCACTTGACTGACGCATGAATAAAGTGATGAGGCCCACGGCAATGTTAATTCTACATAAGGCGGAAGAGAACACAATGTGTACACAAGTATATCTTAAGCATGGCTTTCAAAAGTGTTCATTTTATCGCGAACAGCCTATAAAGACATAGGTCTATTTTGGCAATATAAGATGTAAACAAATGTCCGCATCACTGTACGACCGATTGCTGGTGCTACCAGCAGTGAGCGAGTTCAGTGATGACGACAGTTACAGAGGACGAAAATCATTCCACGTGATCATGAGTCGACGGTTGGCCTGGTCTTGTTGGTGCCCAGAGGGAATCCCTCGAGTTTCAAAACCCCGCTAGTGTTACTGCAGCTTTCTCTCGGCTGGCCGTCTCAAGGAGCGCCACAGGGCCAACCACTCGGCGCGCGCAGTCCTAAAGCGAAGCCTACACACGATACAAGTCACTCGGCCAGACCCGTTTCCCTTCTGCAGTCGCAGAAACGCCTTCTTGTAGTCTCGGTAACACTCGAGCCCCACCCCTCCCCCCCCCCCCTTTCATGGGGTAGCAAACGCTGGTATGCACAGCTTTAAAGGCTGTTCGCGATGAAGTGAGCACTTTTGAAATCAACCGTAGGAAAAAGTTACTGCTCCTACCGGCATATGTTTTAACCGGCGCACTGAGTGACATGCGCACAGTAAAAGTGCTAAGTAACCGTTTATGATAACCTAAAGTATTTCTTTCGCTTTCTGCCTTTTAATACACCTAGATGTAAAAATGAGAAGATTTGTAAAATGTTCACTTTTCAGTTAATTTCTGAATTCCACTTGACCGATGCATGAATAAAGTGACGAGGCCCATGGCAATGTTAATTTGACAAGGCGAAAGAATACACAAAGTGCATACAAGTAGATCTTAAGCGGGGCTTTCAAAAGTGCTCAGTTTACCGCGAACAGCCTTTAACACGCTTGTTCTACTTCTTCTTACGTACGGCATTCCCGAAAGAGACGTTTCATATAGCCTATGACAAGTCTCTAGTTGCTGCAAGACAAAACTGTCTGAAGACCCCGGTGAATGTATACACACAGTGACCTGTGTATAAAATGACTGAGCAGACACGAGCGCATGTTTTCTATAAGTTGTCGGCATTACTCACACATTTCTTTAACTAGAGAGCTTTGATTGTTCTGCGATGCTGAAAGTCCGTGGTTTGTCTGTAAACATCTACGCTGTGTCAAGAAAACATTGACGCCACAATATACGGAAGGTGCAGTGTTTTGGAAATAATATAACTTGGCGCAAAAAAAAAAAGTTCTTTATAACGCACGGTCGCCAGCTGTATGGTCCAATCACGGACGGTTCGAGGCCAAGCCACACCACGGTTAAGAATTTGAGCATCGAATTGGTTACCACAAGGTTCGGAGTCCACAGTCGTCAAGACGTACCGTTTCCATTATCGGCGATCCCACGGGCCTTACTTCCCTCAGACACGTTGTGCGACTTCATCGGCATCGTCTGATGAGGTCGAACATATTTTCGCCATGACGCTGAACAGAAAAAAAAAAAAAACTCCACAAAAAGTTTTTATACGCCAGCGGTGTACATTGTTCGCGAAGAAGAAGAAGCAGACGACAACTCGAGGTGGATAAATCGTCTTGGCCTTCGACGATGATTCGCTGTTTTTTTTGTTTTCGTCCAGTGTACGCGCAGGAAGGACGGACAAACGAACTCCGGGACGGCAAGACGACTTCCCCAAGCGACTGCGATCGACTCGGCGACCACAATGCAAGGTCATTTCAAGCATAAAAGTTCGTCTGCCCTTTGAACAGTCGCCCGAGACGAGCGGAGGGAAAACGAACCAATACCTGCGATTCTTTGTCGTATTCTACGAATTCGTGCATTCAGTATAGCTGTGACCGGTGTTAAAAAGCGGTTGAGGGGGAGGGAGATCGACACAAATGAAGAATGGCCACCTGCGCCATGTTGAGAAGTCGTATCCTTGTGAGTAAATTAGATACGGTCTTCTCCATTCTACGTAAATAAAAAATAAATAAGTTTTTGAAACTTTGGAGAAGAATAAGAATTCCTTAGAAATGTATAGCTTTGTGCTAGAGAATCACTGCTTCGTATTTAGGGACACAAAAAAACAGACTTAGGAAAAAAAATTGTCACTAGTCGATTATATCTTTTGACACACCACGTGTTGTAAAAACCAGTCATATATCGACGCAGAAAAGTATATTTTGCAGCATCTGTTAGGCATGAGTGCTACAGAAACCATCGCACATCTAGAAGAAAAGTGGCCTGCAAACCTGACATTACTACTATTGCAAAGCAAAGGCTGTTCACGATCAAGTGAGCACTTTAAAATCAACCTTAGAAAAAAAGTCACTGCTCCTACCTGCATATAATTCAACGCGTACACTGAGTGACGTGCATCTAGTAAAGTTGTTAACGATGGAGGGAAAGTAGTTCCATGTCTTAACGTCGAATTAAGAGTTTTAGGCAACCATTTGTGATAACTTAAATCATTTCTTTCGCTTTCTATTTTTTTTTGTTTTTAATGCGTCGAAGTGTATAAATGAGCAGATTTGTAAAATATTTACTTTTCTAACAATTGCACAGTTTCATTTGACCGATGCATGAATAAAGTGATGAGGGCAATGCCAATGTTAATTTTACATAATGCGGAAGAATACACACCGTGCATACAAGTAGATCCTAAGCAGGGCTTTCAAATGTGGTCATTTTAGCGTGAACAGCCTATACTGGTTCACGTCTGCATGAAACTTCGTACGCACGTCAGCGAGATATCTGGAGCCACCGAGTGTTTCTAATTGTCTTATCCTGCAATTGTCTTTGAGATTCGCCACTGGTAAAAAAATATATATAAGTGAGATACTACTTATGGACTCACGCCAATTCGCGTAAAACCTACAGTGCTATATAAAAATACATGTACGAACACAAAAACCTAGATCTGCTGTTGACAACAAATATGTGGATTTTCTCTCTCTCTCTCTCTCTCTCTCTCTCTCTCTCTCTCTTCCTCCATAATATTGGCTTTTGTCTGTCTCCGCAATTTTATGTCTTGTTGTCTGTTTTCTACGACACAAGGTTCAACAAAGCTATGCAACAAATTACTTCATTTCTTACACCACCCGAAAGAAACATTCAAAGAAGACAATCAGTATGTGAAACCGAGATTCATGACGTAATTTTCGGGGGAGGCATTTTCTACCTGCGTTTCATTCCTCTAGAAAATTAGACTAAAAATTCCGGAGCCCGAGGTGTTACTTACTTTCCGATTTTGACGTTCGTGTGGATTTGTGACAATGGATTTTTAATTCAGGGCAGGAACAGATTATATTGAGCTCCGAATCACGCGGTAACTTACTAGCTGACGCTGAAAGCGTTTGGTGGGCAAAATGCTGCAACGCTTCGAGTTTTATGCACTTCAGCTACGCCGCTGCAAGACAGCGCTCGAAAAGCGGGTATATATGAAAAACGCTTGTCGCAGCTCCACTGCAAGGAGGTGACAATCATTTGAAGGCTTTTCACGATAAAGTGAGCACTTTTGATATCAAACTACCCCTACCTGCATATATTTTACCGGGCGCGATGAGTGACATGTGTCAAGTAAAATTGGTAACGATGGAGGGGAAAGTAGTTCCATATATTAACGTCGAACAAAAAGTGTTAGGTAATCATTTGCGATAACTTAAATGATTTCTCTCGCTTTATGTATTTTTTAATGCATCAAAATGTATAAATAAGCAGGTTTGTACACAATGTTTACTTTTCTAATAATTTCACAGTTTCACTTGACCGACGGATGGCTAAAGTGACGAAGTCCGTGGCAATGTTAATTTTACATAAGGCGGAAGAATACACAAAGTAGACCTTAAGTAGGGCTTTCAAGTGTACTCATTTGATCGTGAAAAGCCTATAGCTGAAGTGATAAGATGGTTTTACAAAAAAAGTACAGGTTTTAATAGAGATGGAATTACGCCTGACGCAACACAAACGTGAACGTACAAGTGTTTCAAGTCCAGCCTGTAACGAAATGCATTCGCCGTTTCCACTGGCCTCTGTGCCCGATGTTTCATACATAGTCCATTCAAGGTAACTTCCACCAAACTTTTCTAAAGCCCTGCTAAAGTTCTCTTTCCAGGATAATCCTCCGCCTCATTCAAAGAAATCTTAACCGAGTTTGGGAACATTGGACCAAAGGAACAGTGCACAGCATTCATGCGCACTCAGCGTTACAATAGTTTGCACAAGAACAATTTCTTGCCAGGTATTATCGACACGCCTATTTTCTCCCTGTTTTTAATTCATATTGGTAGAGACGTGCAAAAATTGCGTTGCATCAGGATGAACTTCACAGCACTGTATCAACCGGAGTTGGCTCCGTTATTCCATTCGCTGCTGTATATATGTGAAGCCAGGACGTTTATGACTGAACTGCATGTGATTGGGACAAACAATTGTGAAGTGTTCGTTTATTGCCGCTGAGTTTCCCAGTGCGTGTCAGAAGTATGCTCCAATGACAGACCATTGCATAGGTACGTGTGTTTAAAGTTTAACGTGTCCCCAAAAATAACGCCTCAGGTCTCTACAAATTAGCTATTAATGAATATTATTATGTATTAACCAAATATAAGTAAAACCTTAGTTGAACCAAAAGTAAGGAATTTTTATTTTAACACAGGTATGTAAAAGTGCTTGTGATGCATGACATATTTAGGGAAAAACCAAACACATAATAAATGGGGTGATTTTTCAAAGGTTTGATTCAGAAAGTGTGAAGAAACCGCGAACAGACTTGACAGCGTAGCGGAGCAGCTAATCTGCGATCGGTGGGTGTTGGGAGGGTCTGCCGTAGCTATTCATATCACCCGGCGGCGTGTATCGACCCTCGCAGGAGAATGCGTGCGCGAGGCGGCGTGATCGATTCTCCTGGGCGTCCGCGAGGTGGGCGAGCGGCGATAACACCAACGCGTCATTAGTGCGCTGATTATCGCCCGTTAGCTACCGTGACGTCATTTCCGCCAATACTGGAGCACCGAAAAATTCGCACGTCTCGGTGTCCTGGAGAGCACACTCATTATTCCTAGGAACTGTAGGGTCTAATCACTAGAGACCTGCAAAATTCGCGTTATTATTTCGAGAACAGTTTAAACTTCAAACACATGTACCTTTGCAATAAGTTTGTCATTGGACCATAGTTTGTTCGACACACCCCGGGTAAACCTGCGCCAGAAATGAACACTTGACAATTGTGTAGTCCAATCACGTGCATTTCAGTCAGAAAGGGAGTAACTACACACATATGCAGTAGGCCAATTGAGAAACGACGCCGGCTGCAGTATATACATTACTATGAAGTTTATCCTGATGCCAAATAATAAAGCAAATTTTGCTAATCACTCGCGGAAAGTTTTTTTCATGAAAGGTGTAACAAAATTCATCTTTCACGACCGGCCGAATTTTTTTTACCAACTACGGTCATTTTCTACACCAGCCATGCTCGTTGAGCAGTGTAATTGTCGAATTCTGAATAATAAAAAAAAAAATATATAAAAAAAAAATAATAATAAAAAAAAGGATTCTCGAACATGCCAACGACCAGTGGCTAGAGTGAAGCTGTCTGTTGAACATGCAATTATGCATTACGAGAGACCTGCGAAATTCGCGTTATTATTTGGCATCAGGCTAAACTTCACAGTACTGTATATACTGCAGCCGCCGTCGTTTCTCCATTGGCTGCTGCATAGTTGTGAAGTCACTCACTTTCTGACTGGAACTGATTGGACTACCCAATTGTGAAGCGTTCATTTATTGCCACAGATTTACCGGGGGCGTATCGAACAAAGTATGGTCCAATTGCAAACTTATTTCAAAGGTACATGTAGTTGAAGTTTAAACTGTCCTCAAATAATAACGCGAAATTTGCAGGTCTCTATGTATTGCAAAACTAACACGTGTTCAAAGTCTTTTGCGAAAGTTCATTGGTCCTATAATCCTCCGTTTACTCGAGCCAATGACATTTGTTCATTCTCTGCTGCAACGTAAAGAGGGTTTGGTATTGGTTCAGAGAATTTGGACTGTCAATATATATATATATATATATATATATATATATATATATATATGCATTTCATTAGGTATTTTAGATACGCCGTAGTTATTTCCGGGCGGATCAAGAACCTTCACAAACAGAGAGGCCGAAATCTCACTGGCACAATGCAAACCAACAAGAACGACAGGAAAATACTTAAAAAAAGAAAAGTGGAAATCTAATAAACACTCAAAGAAATCTCAGAAAATCTATTTATGTAGGCCCATAAACATTGATATCCTTGGTTACTATATGGACGAGAATGAGTTACGCGCTGGTGCGAATGTCTAACTCACCGACTTTTTTTTCACACAAACGTTAGCCCTCCAAGTGGTTGGAAATGGGGGGAGGGGGGGGGGGGGGGAGGACGGCAGCGCTGGGAAATTGCTGCCGCAAAATTTGTATACAAGTTTCGCGCACTGAAAGAAATAGACAGTAAACGAGTGTCCGCAGTCCGCGCAGTTTTTGTATTATATCTTAATGCGACGTTAATCGTTGGCGACGGGATGTTCTGCGCTGGAAATGTGTGCCACTCGTGTAGAGCGTATTGCATATGCTTGCAGGCGTAGGTGACATTTCCCGTGGTGTAGAAGAGAGAGTTGTGTGCTCAATAGATCAGGGTTCGAGACACGGAACCGACTCTTGGAATTTTTCTTGAGGTCGTTTGTCCCGTACTTATTACTTTATTTTAAAGAATTCTAAGCATGTACGAGCTAATGATCAATTAATTGTTGTTGAAACATAAATCCTTACGTCTTTTGCTAACCCGGAAAAGGGTTGAAGGGTTTCCTGCTGCCAGACAATGCTGTCAGATTTAGACAGTAGAAAAAACACACACCTGTGTTTGTTCCACGATGAAGAACCTCGCAATTCGAAGGTAACGCGTTTGCAGCCTCGGCCGTCGAGATCACGGAGTGGATGAGATGAGAAAAGGTTACCGCTAAGCGGAGCTGGTTGAACTAGCGAGGGACTGACTTGTTTCCGGCCAGACTGACGAATGGTCAATATGTGATGAGAAGGAACGAAACAGCAATATAGTGAGTGCAAGGGAGAAGAACCCAGTACGCCTATAAAACCCTTACAACATGAAGATTCTCGGGCCTACGGGGACCGTGTGATTGGGAGTCAGTGGCTATCTATACACGGAGTGAAATGCAGTTTCTTGTGTTGACTGTAGCGTGATTAAATGTCATGCAATGCATCCTGCGTTACGGTGTAGCAGTCAGGAGTGCTGGACTACAAACCGAGAGATCACTGATTGTATTACCATGTAGAACATATTCCTACGTCATTCATTATTTTGTGTTAAAAGAATCCTCTCACCTCAACCTTGATTTATTTTGCGCTCAGGTTCACACTTACACGATCTTTAATTGCAGCTGCCTATATGCCTAAACTGGGGCGAAACCTTGCAGTCGTATGGACTTTAAACGGACACCCTGTCATTTCAAGACGCATTAATGTATAGTACTTTGTATGCCTGAATTCTTGCGAGTAGCTATCGTCTTGAAAGTGTTAGTTTTAACCAATTTCTTCTCAAAAATTGTACTTTACAAAATTGGTAACCTGACCTGCTGATGATATAATTGCCGGGCACTGAAGCTCAGATGAGGGTACAGATTACCTATAAACCGATTTCGATTTGGCCAATGTGGCTGAGCGGTTAGACTGCTCGCCTCCCACCAAGGCGAACCCTCCCCAGCCGGTTCACTCCGGATTTGTGGAAATCGTGCCCGTCGATGCCGCTGGTCTACGGGTTTTCTCGGAGATCTCCCGTTTACCCCGTCCTTTCATTCCGGCGCTGCCCGTTGCTCACCTCACTTCGCCACATCGGCTCTCAAGACCTCGCTGCTAAGAGCAGCTCAAATATCTTGACTCACGGTCACTCACATGTGTTCCTGGTAAACTCTTTCTTTGGCAGATGAAGATTTATAAAACCAGCTACTGTATAGTGGCGATTGAGTTAGATATACAGCAAAACTCATTTGCATATATTTTAACTGGAAATTTTAATCCCATCAGTTAATATGCAATTTTACAATTAAAATTACATCTACTAAAATTTTAACGGCATTTGAAAAAAAAAATTATGTTTTTGATTCTTCAGAAAACTGGTCAGGTATTTATTACTTTTACGTGTTTTCTTTTCATCTACTGTTACTAACATAAAAAAAAATGTTTTTAGTCAACATTTACTAATTAACAAAAGGCATATAAATGTTTAAATACAAGACTACTGAGCCACATAGCGCACGGATGTCTTGTTACTTCAGACAATAACGGCGTTATAATTTGGACATGATATTGTCCAAACCCGTGCTAAGGCTGCCCCCCCCCCTTTTTTTTTTCGCAGTAAAACGCTCAGGCGGTGTTACGATAGTTTAACCAGCGGCAGTAATATTTGTTTTGTTGCCGAAGGCCAACCGAACCGCGCTCTGCACAGCGGCTCGCTTGCCTGTGCGCGCAGCCTCACGGCGAGAGTCCTTCCACCACAGGTCGCGGCGCGTCCTTGTAGAAACCGCGCGCGGCTCAAACGTCACACGCTGAAGTCCTTGAAACAAACCAACAGTCTGTACCCCAGGCACGGCGGAGGAAAACTCTGCCAAACGCTGCCACATGCCCGCCTGTTGTAACAGCTGTTGTTGCCGGAGTTACGTGACTGGCGGGGGACGCCTGGCGGGACGTAGAATGATGCATGTCCGTGCGTTATGAGACGCCGGTACGTGACTGTGGGCGGGCAAATATCGTACACCTGCGTGGACATTAAGCAACTAGCTAGCGACTAGAAAACCTCGCGAGCTTGGTGGTCTGTAGACTATATGCTATTCACGATAAAGTCAGCAGTTTTGAACTCAACATTAGAAAAATATCACTGCTCCTACCTACATACACTTTAACGGGCGCACTGAGTGACATGCGCCCAGTAAAGTTGGTAACGACGGAGGTGAAAGTAGTTCCGTATCTTAACGCCAATAAAAAGTGTTAGGGAACCATTAGTGATAACTTAAATTATTTCTATAGCTTCCCGTTACTTTTAATACAACGAAGTGTAAAAACTGAGCAGATTTGTACAACATTTACTTTTCTAATAATTTCACAGTTTCACTTCCCGGACGCATGAATAAAGTGGTAAGGCCCATGGCAATGTTAATTTTACGTAAGACGGAAGAATACATAGCGTGAATACAAGTAGATCTTAACCCATTCCGACCCGGTTTACACATTTGTGTACATTACGCATGTGTAAATTATTTTTGGACTTTTTCTGTACACTGCGGAACTCAATGACCTGTGGGTAAATGATTCGCAAACTACCTCGTTGGCCTTGGTCATGATTTGGTTAATTTTACTAGAGTCTAACATATAGTCTACATCTCATTGACTATGCGAATGAAACAAGAGTTGTGTCAACTTAAATACAGCACGCATCATAAAAAAATTTTGTTCGCAACGCCTGAAACCGTAAATCAAAGTGGGCCTGGAAGGGTTAAGCAGGGCTTTCAAAAGTGCTCAGTTGACCGCGAACAGCCTACAGACCTCACGATGTTCTGTATCCTGAAACCACGCACTGCAGTTTTTCTTCCAGAGAAACCAAGTTTACCAAGAACAGTCGACTGTTCGTAATTAGTACAGAGATTTGAAACAGCCGCGTATTTCACGAACTCCATCGGCACACGTCAGCAAAATGGCGTCGCTGGCCAGCAGAATGCCGGAATGCCGTTCGCCGATCAACATCTGGTGAAGTACTCGCCAGACGGCACCTTAGCAACAGAAAACAATTCGAAGCATTCGTTATATTTTATTCGCAGTTTCTTCACGATTTTCGAATAAAACCTTTTAAAAATCACCCCATGTATGACGTCCTTGGTTGTTTTCTAAGTATATCTTGTATCTCACGCGTTTTATATTTACATAGAAATACATTACTACTTCATTAAACCGAACCTCTGCTTGTGTTATATTTATAATTTATAGTATTTTATTTAAAATTAAAATTAATAAAAACGGGGATAAAATGGGTGTGTTGGCAACGCCTAGTGATAAATAGTTCTAATGCAAAATATTATGTAACTGAGAGCTCACAAATGCGGTCACTGTCACTTTGTAGAGATTCTCTACACTCGGTTAAGCTCTGCTTGCATGAGGCGGAGGAATATCCTGGAAGTTGAACGTTAGCAGGGCTTAAGCATATTTGGAAGTAACCAAGAATGGATACATCCCTTTAAACCTTCTGTGATGAAATGCGCAAACTTGAGTACATTTGTTATTTTGTTTTTGTTATGATCTGAAACGATTAGTCGATTACTTAAACATGTTTTTCATTATTTTTGCATAAACAACAATACGCAGTAAATTGAAAGAAGAAGTGATTCTGCTGATATAAAATGTTATGAAAAGTTGACTAACGAGAAACGTTATGAAGGGCTCTTGGCTGAAGGGGATAACTTCGTACACGCCTTCATTTAAGGGTGGTATGAATCTGAGCAGCCACACCCTGACGTCAATTCTTCGATGCACAGTTTGAAGAGACGAAGCCCGCTAAAGCCCCTGGCACACTGTCAAATTTTTTACCTTAAATTATATTTGACAAAAAAAATTTGAAGACAAAATACGGCCATCAAATTTTTCCTTCCAACAAATTTGATCAAATAATTTTGAATGTGTTTGAAAATGTGTCACACTGTCAAAATTTTTTTATTAGGAGAATCTTATTTGAAATATTGTTAAAAAATTATTTTCATAGTGAGATATTGCTTTTGTTTTTCCATGCGGTCCATTACAGAAAGAAATGCAAATAATATTGTAGTTTATTTTCGTTTCTGTACTAAATTTAAGTTTTATTTATAAGATATGTTTCCTGCACAATGAAATTTAATGCCTCTGAGTTCCTTATATTATGTGTCATATTCACTTAAAATAACATTCATGCCCAGACAGCATGTACATAAATTATCTTCATAACATACTTCGTTTCCAGCAATTGTTCGTTATTTTGAGTTTATTGACGTCCATTTTTTTTCCGTACACTATTCTGATTGGCTGAGACCGTCAAACGTCAGATAAATTTTAGAACCGGTCAAGTTTTCAAATGTTTGATGGAAACTGAAGCTATCCAACTTTCTCAGACAAATATGGCGGCGTTTATGACGTTTCAATGACGTCATAACGTTCCAACTTTATTTGACCAAACTTATTGGAAGCAGTTTGACGGAAAAATTTGACAGCATGACAGAGGCGCATCTGGTATGTGAATTCGAGCACAGGAAGGGTCATACAGAGGAAACGAATACATACACCAGTAAACTTAAAATACAGGAAAAAGTGCTAAACGGACGCTGTGTGCACGACGTGGAAAGAAGCAAGCAAAGAGGAGGGGGCGGGTTTGTGCCAGGCATGTATCCATGAATTTGAGCTGTTTCCGAATTCCCCAGCCAAGGGTCCGTACCTGACTTCGTGCCCTAGAAAATTGCGTTGGGGCCGCGACGTCACACTGTCCGAATTAGCGACATGGGCACGGGTACACCCTGAAATGTCTCGTTTAGCTACGAATGACGCATCCTTCACATGTTCTACACGGTAAGTTTAATTTTAAAGTATTTTTAACAGTTTGCTATTTCTTCCTGACAATTTCTGGATAATGTGGTGTGTACACAAACCAAGGACACATAAGAAAATGCTTTTAATTGACTGATTTCTTTTCGTATCTTTTTCTGTCGGAACCTGTGGCAATTGTGAAAAGAAGATGGACGTTGGAAATTATACCCGCTTCGTCGCGAAGGGAACGTGGGTGAGTGAGTGGAGAGATTTGAATGGCTCTTAACAGCGAAGTCTTAGGAGCCGATGAGGGTGATTAAGTTGAGTACGGAGAAGCGCCGGAATGAAAGGATGGCGGAAACGAGAGATCCCCGAGAAAACCCGCCGACCAGCGGCATCGTCCGGCACGATTCCCAAATGCGAAAATCCGGGAGTGACCCGGCCGGAGATTGAACCCGGTTCGCCTTGGTGGGTTGGCGAGCAGGCTAACCGCTCAGGCACCGCGGCCCCTGGGAACATGGGAAATTGTGTTTAGTGAAGGGTTCATGGACAAGTGAACGAGGGGAATGTGTCAGTGCATTCGATCGTAGATTTTGTTCGGGAAGTGTCGTCATGGGCGCATAGGGAAGGGGCAGGAGAGTTAGGGGCGCTATTCCCACTGCAACAGAGAAACAGAGAAGTCATAATGGAGCTACGGAAATTATAAATCAAACTGAGTAAGTGAACATATTTGGGTGGCTCTTAACATCGAGGTCTACAGAACCGATGAGGGTGAAGCGAAAAGAATATGGGGCAGCGCCGGAATGAAAGGACGGGGGAAACCGGAGATCACCGAGAAAACCCGCCGACCAGCGGCATCGTCTGGCACTATTCCCATGCGCAAAAATCTGCTAGCGACCTCGCCGGGATTCGAACCAAGTAAAAATGAGCCTAATGATGTGCTACAAGGGTGATCACGTCAATCACCAATTCATGAACAATGCAATAGTTGTTTTCTCAAACTTTCTTTTCATCTCGCAACTTTATTTCTGATCGTTACTGTTCCTTACGTTCTATTGAGGAGTTATTTTATCCTTGTGTGGACCTTGTCCCTCGGATACGTGCTTGGGTTGTGTCACACAGTACTTACGAACGCGATCATACCTGCAAAATGGTGCAAGTAGCCTGCAAAATGTCGGAATTCGTACAACCCTCAGCACCCACCCTTGCGCTTATCTATGTTGTGATTGTAGGACTACAGGAGGTCGCGGAGAAGTGGAGCTCTGCCAACACACGGTGAGCGCTCGGACCTGGTCGACGGCCAGTAACGAGATACGGACGTGTCTTCGGCCGCCTGGTCCGGCGAGGTGTCGAGTGACTAGTAGGGAAAGCTTACGTATTGGTCTCTCCTTCCCTCCTGCCGAACCAGTAGGCGAAGTGGGCGTGATGAAAAGGGTTGATTAGAGGATGTGAACCATACCACAATTATAGAATTTGTACTATAAATAACTAGATAGGATATGTTATAGGAAACCCATTATGATAAACCAAAATTACATAATTTTTAACGAACTGTACCGTTACTATACTTTGTGTATTACTAATTTCGGCTTTTGATTACACAGAGATATATTCACCGACTTTCGTTCCCAATAGTTCTAAATATCTCACCATTGCGAGTATTTCGCCAAGACAACACTATCATAGATGTATTATAAAGTCAGACGAAGGGTACATTCTACTCAAGCGCTTTTTTAGCATGTCGAAATTTTTTTTACACAACTTTTACTCTTAGCTAATACATACGTTGTTGTGTACTACAGTGGCATTTTTTAGATACATATTCGTGTAACAAATTTAATCCACAAAATCTAAAGCATTTAAAAAAACCAACTATTTATACAGCACGCAACTCTAGAGCTGAAAGAGCTGCCAAAAGAATTTTCGATAAAACTTTGAGTACGGTATAAATTTACGGGTATTCAAGACAAGCTAGAAGCTATTCTCATATATTCATATATTGAAGCCTCAGTTGTGTGTTCATTGGCTGTTGCCCCACACGTGGTAGTTACGGGATTCGCAAGGTGTTTCTTTGCAAGTCTGCTATTGGCTCAGAGGCGTTCAGGGTGGGTCTAATAAACTGTGATCCAATTGCAAATATGACTTCGTTGTATATGTGTTTGACGTCTATCGTGTCCCGAAATGAATTCAAGAAATTTTCCTGTTCCAACCTATGTTCCCATTTACAACCATCCTATTGGTCCAGACACTAAACAATGGTCATTACTTGTTGTCTCTCTGTCAATATAATGTCGAATTAAAAGTGCCCAATTGAATCCTTCTTTCCTATTTAAAATGATGTACAATCCATCCTGTTCATTTAAGCAATTTACACTCTGAGTGTTGCTGACGTAATATTGCTTTACATAGAACCTTATGTAAAGTACAGGCGAAGTAATATTTCCTTCCCCATGTCTGTGAAGATTGTGGATGTCGATATATAGCGGTAAACTCCATACATACCAGTTAAATTCGGACGACGGGATATTAGGCCGGCAGCACTCCGGCGTGTTAATATACTATAATATTGTACACTGTACAATAATTTTCGTACACGTGTACTACATTTTTGACATCCAAGCTTCACATCCCTGAGGAAACTCGCATCATGGCCACACCACGATTGTGTTACTCTGGGATCGCGACGAACCGGCTCTGGTGGTCTGCGGTTTGCAGCGAGACCCACGGTTGGTAATTCGATGGTTTGTTTTGCAGACACAGCATTGTGTCTTGTGAATTACGGTCAGGTTTACTTACAGAGGTTACATTCCTGTCAGTCGCTAACTCGGGATTGGGATCAACATGGACACGAAATGACTAGGGACAGGAAAATTTCGCGAATTCATTTCGGGACAAGATAGACGCCAAACACATATACAGCGAAGTCATCTTTGCAATTGGATCGCAGTTTATTAGACCCCACCCTGCACGCCTCTGAGCCAATAGCAGACTTGCAAGGAAACACCTTGCGAATCTCGTAACTGCCACGTGTGGGGCAACAGCCAATGAACACACAGCTGAGGCTTTAGTATGCAGAGGATTGAGGAGTCTAGCCTACAGGTTACTGAACTCACGAAATTTTTCTATCCCTAGAGATGACTTTTGATGTACGAAACAGACACTGGAGCCTAGAGTGACGTGTATGTACGAACGAAGGTGTAATGAAGCAGGTGTTAGCCTACCCCAATAAACGAACATTTCTCTGAACAAAAATTATGGCTAAATATGTTTTAGTAGACGTTTGTATGCGTTATAACTCTCCTCTAGATGTCAGTTTCGTTCAACATTGCAATTCCGAAAAATACAGATTCTGAGTAGCAACAATTCGAAATGGCGGCACTTTTTTTTTTTCTCGAGCTTGTGTTATTACTGGAGACCTGAAGAACTCGCGTATTCATTAAGGGACATGCTAGAATTCATAAAACGTGCGTCTATTTAACTTTAGCCATTGGTCCGCACGGTGTTTGACACATCCTGGAGAACGGTGTCCAATTGTCGCCTTCCACTGTGACAGCAGATAAGCAATGTGCAGTTGATATCGGCATATTTGTACATCTGACTGTGGAGGTCATTGAACTTCAGAATTATTAAGGTCTCTAGTTATTACTGGAGACCTGAGAAATTCGCGAGTTCAATGACCTGTAGGCTAGACTTCACAGTCTTTTATACTCTCATACAGATATCAACTGTTTATTGGTTGATTGTTGTGGTAGTAAAATGCGGTGGTTGAGAGCACAATTTATTGCATGTTTGTTATAGGCCCAATTATCTTCAGGAGGTGTCAAACAACACGTCGACCAATTAAAAAAGTAACATGAACGTACAAGTGTGTAAATTCCAACTTGTCTAGAAATGAACACGCGAAATTCTCGGGTCTCTAGTTATTACAGCTCAATGTGTTCTCGATAGTGAATTTTCTTTTCAGATTATATTTTTAAATCCACAGTTTTATTTAATTTATCTTGATTCTCTTAATGTGCAGTGGCATCACATTATTGGTAGGCGCGCCTGTTTTTCGGGAAAACATCTACGACGACTCGCACTGCAAAACAGTTTAGCGCAGATCCACTTTCGTGATTGGAGTGGAGTATAGTGGAGAGATTTGGGCGGCTCTTAGCAACGAGGACTTGGGAGCCGACGAGGGTAATTGTAGTGAGAATAGAGCAGCGCCGGAATGCAAGGGCGGGGGAAACGGCAGATCCCCGAGAAAACCCGCCGACCAGCGGCATCGTCCGGCACGATTTCCACATGCGAAAACCCGGGAGTGACCCAGCCGGGGGGTGGGGGGGGGGGGTTGAACCGGGTTCGCCTTGGTGGGAGGCGAGCAGGCTAACCGCTCAGCCATCGCGGCCCCTTAGACGTTAGCTCATGACCAAACGCGCACGGGGCGAATTACGTTATCTGAGATTCCTACCGTGTCGGCCACAGGAAAGAATCCTCTGGTATTAACTGTTTCCTCACTGGCGCTTCCTAAAATGACCATCAAAGAGTAAGACACGTGCGAACGCCGCGCCCATTATATCTGTTCTGAATTCCAGGCTCCGGCGTGGAGCAACCATCGTCCTGTAGCACGGAGAGAGGGGGAAACACAATGTTAAAAAAACATTTTTTTTTATAATGCCACCACGATTTTATGAAGTAAGCATCACGCGACGCCTAAAGCTGGATTTACAATAACCCGACAGTCCGACAAAACAGCCCTGACACAGACGAAAATTTTTCATCAGTCATTCAGAAGCAAAGTCACACCGACAAACGCAACTTCGACAAAAGTATATTCTGCTCCTACTTTCGTCGGGCGTCGGGCCGGTCAGCTTCGCTTGGCAGTAGAAAAAAAACACAGAAACATAACCTTACAAAACAAAATGTCGTGCATATTTCACTACTATGGTAAATTTCACATTAAAAAATATGTTTTTTTTACGTGTACACCCTGGTTTTCTTTTAACAGAAAGCTAATGAATTGACGAAAACAAATATTCGTGGAAAAATAATTCCTTCAAAATCCAAAAAATACCCGTTTATAAAGTTCTCAAAACAAAATAGTTTACAATGGTCTGTGATTTCTTTACACTCCATAGCAAGTTACTGGCCATTCTAGGATTTTGCCGAAAGCCACGCAACACTAGTCGGAAGGAAACTGTCGGGGTATTGTGAACATTGAACTAATTTTTTGGCGGAAATGGTCGCGATGTAATGTCGTGCCTGACTGTCGGGAAGACCTCGTCGTGGGGTTGTAAATCCAGTATAACAGCGAAAGTCGATGATCGAGGACACCTTTCTACAGGCGCTCCCACGTGCGAACGAAATTTTTAACAGTAAAATGTGACAGCAAACCAGGGGAAATCACTCTACTGAAGGAGCCACGGTGGCCTAGTGGTTAGACTACTCTACTCCCACCTCGGCGAACCAGGTTCGACTCGCGGTGGGGTCGCTCCCAGATATGCGCATGTGGGAAACGTGCCGGACGAAGCTACTGGTTGGCGGGTTTTCTCGGGGGTCTCCATTCTCTCCCGCCCTTTCATTCCGACGCTGCTCCATACTCACCTCGCTTCACCCTCATCAGCTGTCAAGACTTCGATTTAAACAGCCGCCAAAATCTCTTTACTCCACTCCATTCTACCGAAATTGCGGGAATTTAGTTCGT
Source organism: Dryococelus australis (assembly GCA_029891345.1). Classification (NCBI taxonomy): domain Eukaryota; kingdom Metazoa; phylum Arthropoda; class Insecta; order Phasmatodea; family Phasmatidae; genus Dryococelus; species Dryococelus australis. Next base: position 58,361,068 of record CM056994.1, on the reverse strand, counting down.
TAATTTAATGTCCAAGATTACAAGAATTCAACGCTGATTTGGGTTTATTCACCGTGAGTTCCGCTTTCCTTTACTGCTACTGTTTACTGTCCGATCGCTGGCCAATTAGCTCTGACTAAGGGTAGCTCAGTCCGCAGCCCACGAGGGTCGTTCTTGGCTTCATCCCCAAGAGCAACAGTTGCCAGATACGGAAATACTGTGAGTAGTGGCTAGGCGTTTACTTGTTTATTAACTCAGTTTTCTGTTAGAAGAATCTCGTTTAAAATGTCGGGTTCTGCTTCGCAAAGCACCATTTCTATCTCCAATTATGTATCATATTTGGAAAGTTTGGTGTGTATTATTATCAGAAAACATTCACGCAAATTTTTTGAACGTGGTTGCGTGGAAAGTTCAAGTAGGAGAAAATTCCCAAATTATTTTTTTCTTCGTGATGCGTTTCTAACTTTAGGGAAGAATTCTCACAGCTGTGATTAATGTTTATTGGTAGGGACATGCAAAATTCGCGTTATTATTTGTAACCAGGCTAAACTACACAGTACTGTATACACTCGAGCCGGCGTCGTTTCTCCGTTGGCTGCTGTATAGCTGTGAAGCCACACCCTTTCTGACTGAACTGCATGTGACTGGAGCACACAGTTGTAAAGTATTCATTTATTGGCGCAGAGTTACCCAGGACGTGTCAAATAAAGTATGGTCCAATGACAAACATGTTGCAAAGGTATACGTGTTTGAAGTTTAACTTGTCCTTAAATAATAACGCGAATGTTGCAGGTCTCTATATTTATTAGTATTTAAACAGTAACGAAGTTTATAGATATGTTAATTAATTTTCGCAATAAATTTAGAATTTTTAGTACTTTTTAAAATTACTAAGCACACTTCAGTTTCGATTTTGTTACTGGTTGACGCCCAGGTATGAAACTACACCCTCCGCTGACTGACCTAATGAAATTTCAGCTACTATTACACTCAACGTACATAATTCGCCTGGACGTAGCTAGGCGCTGTCAAAAACGTATCATCCAGTCATGAACATATAAAGGAGTTACAAGGTTTCTTGATAAATCATTGTGTCTTATTCGGTAAGAAAATCATTAGCGGTAGCTCAGCCGACTGCTGTTCTTGCGCAACGCTACCGCAAAGTCAAGGGCGGTCCCCATTACGCAAGATCTTCGCCACTTATACGGCACTTTTTTTTTTGGCAAATTGACACGAACATTTTGTATCCCAACACTGTAGCTCACCCAAAAAAATTTGCAATACACCAATCAGGAAATCCCGTAACTCGTTAATTGGAAGATTCGCAAAGAAAAGAGGGCAGAGCAATGGCAAGCACTCTAAAAGACAGAGACAAAGCTAGTACAAGCATGGCAGCGTTTTGCTACCAATGCCAAAAATTGTAGGCGTTATACAAAGTGACTAACTAAGTATCCGATAGCGTACTTGCAAGTGGCTATTACTTTCATTTTCGGAACTACTGGAGGCTGTTCGCGATGCTGTTTATATTGAACATTAACGAAGCGAAGCTGAGATCGGCTGTTAGCATGGCACATAAATACACAACTAATGTTATTGATCTCGCTTTAAGGATAATTGATAAAGTATTCTGATCACAAAACAGCTCAGATATCAGATGTGAAATTACCGCCAATATCTCGAACTACAGCCGCAAGAGACAGAATGTTGTTTCAGTTACCAGCAACATGGTAGGAAGTTATAAAGCCAATCAGGATTTGCAGGCAAGAATGCCAGACGCCAATGGAACTAGTAGTGAATCTTTCGCATCTCGGTGCTGCTAATCAGGTGCAAAGGTTTCTTCCGGGGCATCTGGCAGCTGTTCAGCGGATGGGTACGCTGAGAAAAAAAATCGGTTGTAGGAACCATCTAGACTGTCAAAATATGGACAGCCATCCATGGGTTGTAAGCAACATCTAAATACTGTTAAATTTGACAGTAACATCAACAGAACTGTTTCTTTTATTCCTGTCTCTGCCTGTATTTGCTATTGTTAGGGATGATGATTTACCGTGGGAAAAAGTTGACTGTTTGCTAGGATTCAACGTACTGTACACATGTCCGACAGTTTTCTTTCCTCATTGGCTGCCATGCATGCATGAAGTTACTTCCCCATTTCACTGGGTCAATGAGAATGCTGGTACTATAAAGCAGGACGTTCATGATTGGTAGGCAAACAACTTAGCCGAGTCAAAACTTTGTTCATCCACTCATGGAAGAATAAACTTGATAGTGTTATGGAAGATATGTTGGCTCAAAACATTTTCGCAATTTTTCATAATCTCTAGCTATTGTACGGTTGCCAAAACTGAATGCTGTATTTGTACTGAAAAACAGATAGTATTGTCCTTTTCATGTAAGTGAGGTAAATTCTGACAGTTTCGCGGCCACGATGTATCATGCCACCACAGCTGTTTTGTCGGTGAAGAAAAATACGTGTGTAAACAAATGGAGTCCAAGACTGCACACTTGCATTTTCCTCATGTTTCCTGTCGTAGGTCATTATAGCTAGCTAAGCATTCCAACCGGTTTTATTTTTGTAATTGCCAAGTTAAGTTTGTTGGGATTCTGTGTATTTTATTTAGAGGGGAAAACGGGAACAGTATAGAAAAAAGGGGGGGGGGAGGGGGCTTTAGTGTAAAGTCTTTCGTGAGACGGAATTGTTTTGAGGTTGTTCTTACGAGTGTGTGGCATTTTCAGTTGCATATTGTTTTGATGGAAGAGTGGACAGTTTTGCTCGTATGCAAATAACATTCAAATTATTATAACTTCGAAAGTTTTAACTTCAATTACAAAACGAAACGCGGTACATGCGTCGTTGTTCGTATTAGTACAGATGCAGCGCTACGCACACATAAACTTTGACCGAAGTTAACCTTACACTCGTTGCGTTTACAATATAGGCAAATAAATATTACTCACACATTACAAAAGTGTTGAAAGTGCAGCTTTTTCAGGCCACGTGCATTTCAATAATAATTATACTAACGGTTTACAAATACATTATTTACAAAACGCCCAAACTTACTGTCGGTAAAATTCGCAACCTCTCAAACACGTGTTTTTCTATGGGACTCCTGCAAGTTTACTTCACTAAAATCACGTTTGTTCATCACTAGCAGTGAATCATTTATTCGCAGAATCATTCGGTGAAATCAACACTGCGCACGTTTCTCGAAACCAAAACATAAACTTAGAAACGTAAATATTCGTGTCGCTTCATTGCGGACGGTGGTTAAGGAAAATGGCCGAACAATCAGTTTGCGAAGCGGCATACACGTGCCGATTAATATTACATTACACTCAAGAAAACGCATTACAACAGGGCCTACAACCAACTATGCTTAAAGGAAGTAAATAAACAAAATAATTAACTAGGTAGCGATAAAATATTTCGACAACACCAACAAGGTACTCATAAACACGATGAGAAAAAAAGCACATGCACAACGGCTGAAAACTAGAAACATGGCTATCCATCGACTGAAAATATTTACTGTTAGTAAGTGTCCACATGCTCCGTCATAATTGCTAAACATGTTTTTGAAGTCAATTTACTAAGATAAAATAATTATAATATTGCTTTAAAAACATAACTTATATAATTAAAATTTTAAATTTCAATTTTTAGTTCGAGTACTATTTTCTTCCAAAGCCGTCATCAAAATCATCAACTATTTTACTTATTGGTAAAATAGTTGATGATATTTGATAATGGTGATATATGATAATTGCTGCGGGATATGATGCATCCCTCAGCAATTCACCAGCTGATAAAATACTTTATAAACGAGAGCATTTACTGTTTACATAGTGTGTTGAGGTTGGTCGCATTGTCTGTCAGATTTTACCCCACTTATATGAAATGGACAATACATTCAACAGACTAACTTCAACAATATTTGCGTTGTCCCTACAATAAACAGCATTGTTATAACATAACAGAATATTCTGTTGCGGCTACCCTAAAACCCGATAGCAACAGAACATTCTGTTGAGTTATTACAATACTGATTGTTATGGGAAAATATTGTTGAAGTTGTTCTGTTGGATACTATTTGTTTTGTTGTAGGAACACAGCACACTCCTGTAGCAACTACATGCGCAGTAGCAAATACGATCACTACAGGAATACAAGAAACAGTTGTGTTGGTGTTACTATCTATATTAACTAAGTATATTTAGATGTTGCCTACATCCCATCAGATGGTTATTTGTCCCTATTTTAAGAGTTTAGAAGGTTTCTACAACCATGCATAGCATTTATAATGTGCACGATGTATTGAGACTTGAGAGTATTATAATTACCTCGCCTGAAGTGTGTTTTATTTTCGTACATTGGTATCAGGGAGACACGTTTGACAGTTTCGCAAAATAACGCAGTTCAAGCGCAAGGCAGACGGGATATTTAATCTCAACCAAATCACAACATTTGAAAAGAAGTTAAGCAAGGGACGACGAGGGTAGGTCTTGTGGTCGTCACAAATGTCGCGGACCTTTCCAGTTGGCGACGAGTGTCGGCCATGGACTCTGCGCGTGCGACTACTATTCAGAGATGCCAGAGAGCAACTCCGGAGTCCAGGCACTAACCTCACAAAAAACTGATTCTTTAGACGAAAAACTGGTACGTCATGTAACTTCACACGAGTCTGGTTTACAGACAATGGTTACTGTAAAATTTATAAATGTTAAATAAACATTATTTATAACTGTTTACCAGTAAATAGTGAGGTTTTCAAAGAATAATACGATTTTTGCAGTTTGACAAATATGCAACAGTTGGGAGGTATAGATAAATAAAGTTAATATGAAGTATTTTTGGAAAACAATATAATTTTTATATAATCACTTTCTTTTTAGAAATTTCAATAGAGTTAAAGTAATTTAAGATGCACAAGATATGCTTAGTTAGTGTCGTACAAGAATGATTATTTTCAATGACTGAATTTGCAACAGATGTAGACCTACCGAAATGATTTATTTATTGCATTACAGCAGCAAGTTTATACATTACAAAAAACACAGAAGTTCCTTAAACATATTAACACCCATCTTCATTAGACCCTTGAAAGGTGGTCTCGTAATGTAAACATACCATAAAAATGACCTCTAGATTCAAGCTGGATCTCAGCAATGCATTAGTAACTGCAAGTGTTGCCAACAGTCCGCACCTGCGGCGATTCTTGATGATACAATACGGAACAACCTGCATGAGACGAAACGGAATAATGGATGCGCAGATTCATGTTCGGAAATTCAGATCACTTGTGATTTGCTTCAAGAAACATTTTTTTGCGAAGGAAGATACTGGACTAAAAATACTTATGTGGTGCTTTCTATTACACGTGATCGAAAATGCTGAAATATTGGGATTTCCACTACCAGGACGAAAGTGTCTTGGTACATGGTACGGCACCCTGAAAACTGGCATGTGTGCCAAGAAAAAGGTATGTCTAACACCACTGGACTATTAGCTACTCAACGGCGCCAGGAGGGCAGCTGTTTCGTCCCGGTCGGTCAGGGGCAGTTTGCCAGTTCCTGTCTGCCGGTCGTCCTACTAGATTCGGAAAGGCCAACAAGTTTTCATATGCGTCATGCACTCCACGTTCACTCCGAGAAATGGACTGTGGTTGTTGAACTGGTTCCAGCTCCCTTCCCCCCTCCCTCCAACAATCCTGTTGATTCACCAGGCGGCCACGATTTCGTATTTGGAGGCAGCCGCCGGGATCTTGTCTTGTGAAGTCCGTAGCAGGTAATATCCAGCGTCCATCAGCTATGCCAACTACAAACTGCACACAGTTCCCTGTTCAACCCAGCAGTTAACCGAGTACTTAAGCTGAAGTGTAATTTTAATCACGGAAATGTGTTACGAAACCACATTTAATGTGCTTACCCATTGTCACGCGTTGACGCGAGTATATTGGACCTGTCAGATATGGAAATGATTATACAATTTGTGGATAGGTTTTGATACACTGTCTATTGGGACTAATTTTTAATTATTTAATTACAAAATTCATTTTAAATTGTAAATTATAGTGACTGAATTCATTAATTGTAAACAGCAAGTGATATCTATTTATTGTGAGGATATGGGTCGAGAAAATTTTGTTTGTAGTTATTGTAAATAAAATTACTAAATTGTAATAACTCTTTTATTTAATTAAGCTCTACATCCCTTAATGAATCTGGTTTAACCTAACTGACTTTGGAGAAAACTGTAACACTGGTGTCAGAGGTGTGATGGTAGCCTTTTATTTAAAAACAATTGTGAATGAGATTAGAGTACGATATTAATTGGTAATACAATGTGGTAATAATAGGACCAATAATTATTTAGACCATTATTTGTGAATGCTAACTAGGAAAACGTCAGCGGAGACAGAAACCCCCCGTGCTTTGATCGAGAGACTGGGAAGCCGAATTACTAGTGTTGTAGATAGTGTTAATGAAAATGTAAATAGTCATATTAGTAGTGTTAGCGAATCTGTAAATAACCACATTATTAGTGTTAGTGAACTGGTAGATAAAATAGACAGTGTAAACGAAAATGTGGATAGAAAAATAGACAGTGTAAACGAGAATGTATACCAACAAGACAGAAGGTGTAAACGAGTTAGTGAACAATAAAATTGACTGTGTGGACAAGAAAATTGACAGTATGATCAAGAGAATGGAAAGTGGGAGTGAAAGAATGAGCACGAAATAGAACAGGGCGTAAGCGCCCTCAAGAAGGAATGGCAGGAATTCTTGCAGCAGCAAGGAAGAAGACACGCAGCGCCTGAGGAGGAGCAGAGATCGACCACCATCGAGCCGGTGAATGTGGACAGCGAGGAGAAGGTAGTGGTCGCCGCCAATACAGCCATCTCAGGAGAATTCCAGCAGTTCTGCAGTGTGGATACACCTCAGCCAGAGATGGGTAAAAGCGGCGTCACAATAAAGCCTGCCCCCTACGAAAGATAGACACCTTGGCACGAATACCGGCGCCAGTTCAAGATCGTTGCTGCTCTGAATTGCTGGACTGAAGAACAGCGGGCGTACTACCTGGCGACTGTACTGAAGGGATCTGCACTGAGTATACTGCAGTCGCTGCCAGAACGACATCGACTAGAATACTCCACATTGATGTCGGCTTTAGAGTTGCGGTTCGGCGACTGATACATGCAACATGCACACCATCCCCAACTACGAAGCCGCATCCAGTGACGAGGGGAACCACTGCAGGAGCTGTGGTAGGACATCGCGAGACTGACACGCCTGTCTCTAGAGAGGTGCTCTGAGGGGGCGCGAGACGTCATTGCAGTCGACTTTTTCGTGGATGTTATCACTGATACAGATGTGCGACGAGCTGTACGCCTAGCATCACCACACTGAATGCAGGGTGCCCTGGCCCTACCATTGGAGGTAGAATCAGCGAAGCAGGAGCCGACGTTCTGGCATGCAGAACAGACAGCTACCCCGAGCAATGACGACGATGGAGATAGCATCCTGGACGTCTTCAGAAAGTTGGAGGACACAATGAAAGACATCACTGCCAGAGTCTATGCTAGGAAATCCAGTTTTTGTCCACCTAAGCGTCGGGAATGTTGAGAGTGTGGCAGGACAGGACACTTGAGAGTCCAGTGCACGCAGAGAGACTGCAGGACCCGGCATCCAGACGTGAGTACGGCGAAGAGCTTGATGAAGAAACTGGAAGCGGCGGTAGGGGAACTTAATAACTCCGTAGAGGCAGTGACATCTGCCCCTCGTCAAAGGAGGCTCCGAGAATGTTGGAAATATGGAAAGGAGGGACACTTACGAGCCTGGTGTCCAGAGGTGCCAACCGAGACTAGTCATCGGGGAATGGACCAAAGAACAGTTATCCCAACAATTGGAATTGACAGCCATGGTAATGCCTATTCAAACCACAGACCCATCGAAACTACTGGCAACATCCTATCTGACGGAACGAAGAAAGATCGCTATATGGTGGTAAGAAATACAAGAATACTGGAGTCGGACCGCCTAAGAAGTCATCCTACAGTTAATGCAGGCGAGACAATGACAGAATTCCAGTTGTCAGACGAAGTTACACATATGCATCTTCGGGATAAGAAAGAGAGGCAGGAGGCAGGAGACAAGAATATCTCAGTGCCTACCGACATCAAGAGGAACACTCGACATTATCAGAGAGTCGCAGGCAATGCGTACAGGGAAGGGCGGCTACTGTGTCTGTATAAAAAAAAACACCTTGGGGACAGTACATCTCAGTGCCAATGATGTTGGGAAGGACCTTACCAAATTTTGAATCGAGTGAATGGTAGATCCTTCCAGATCTGTCGTCGGGACTCCCTGGAGGAAAAATCCAAGGTTGTTCACATCGACCGACTGGCGCTGTACGGAGGTCCTATTATTGTAATCTGTTCACGACGATCAGTGTTACGCGCTGACGCGAGCTCCATACGCTGTCCGGCTCTGTGGGGGGTGACCTACCTCGACCCTCCCCTCCCCCCAGGCGGACTCGCTCGTTGCTCCGTCGCTCGCCCGGAGCGGGAGGGGGAATGATCGACAGCGGCGGCGACCTGACTGGAGTCTAAGCCCTCCTCATCCTCCCTACTGGAGAAGGCGATGAGTTTAGAGGATGCGCAAGAGTATTCTGGGAATTAGGACCCTCAACATTAACTTCAATCTATACAATTTACAATTACATCAAAGAAATGTACTTACATATAATCACGGGTTTCATAGAATTTCCATAGCAGAAACGGGGCAAAAAGAGTATTTGTTACGTTGCCTACCATCTCGTACGAAGACATATGGGGAAATGCTTTTAAGCTCTTTAAAAAAATAGAAAATATACATAGGCCTATATGTGCTGTTACGGTTTTATGTACTACTCTCTCAGTAATGATAGTTTTTTGGGGACATCGAAACACAGTAACAAACATGAATTTTCTTTCGTTTCGAAACTAATGTAGCAGCACTTTCAGCGTAGTGTGCATACGCACGTTTAGATGAAAACAAGATGGTTAAGCTCTCTATCAATTTAAATAAGTCTTTTTCGGTGGTATCACAACAGCTGGTGCTCATACGCTCATACGGACGTAGTACTAGTAAGATCTTAAGTGCGTAATTAAGTGGATAATTCTGATGTATGCACCTGACTTAAGTAACAATATTTGTTTTTCGTCGCAGAATGGCAAGAAAGTGGAGCAAAGTGGCGTAGTGCTATACCCTTGATGTGAGCGGGACTCAGTCTTGGCTTTAGGTTATGTCGGCTCCGCCGAGCTGTGTACGGTGGTCAAGGCTTGGTGTACGGTATCCTATTGGGTCAGCTGGCTGTTCTCTCTGGTCGCTGATTGGCGGATGAACCCGCACCATGTTACCAGCACGTGAGGACATTTTGCAGGGGTGTGCGGTTGGAGTTCGGGGTACACACAGTAGTTTCGCTTCTGCATACTTTGATGGAGACCGGAGTGGAGTGTAGAGGTGGGCGACTCTTAACATAGAGGTCTTGAGAGCCGATGAGGGTGATTGAAGTGAATATGGAGCGGCGCCGGAATTAAGCAGCGGGGGAAACGGGAGATCCACGAGAAAACCCTCCGACCAACAGTATTGTCCGGCACAATTCCCAATTGCGAAAATCCGGGAGTGGCTCCGCCAGGAATCAAACCCGGTTCGACTAGGCGGGAGGCAAGTAGTATAAACATTTGACACCACTGCGGCCCGCATACATTGGTATTCTGTGATTTTGCGTTTAGTAAAAAAAAAAAAAAAAAAAAAAAAATCTAGACTTTAAAACTGATGCACATTCTTTCATGTGTTTTACTGGGCCATAGCACAGAATAGATAAGTACATAGAGATGAAATGACATGGCGTTTACGTTGACGCGTATGTACTCATTCTCTAATTGGCTGCTCAAGGCTCTGGAAATGGGCCTTATGTCTCTTTGGCTAGAGAGAGTAGAAAAATCGTATCAGTCGGGCTGGCGGCTGGTGAGTAAGTTACCAGGTGCTGATCGCCGAACGGTATTCTGACATAATGTTAGCGAGTGACGCCATTTTGCTGACGTGTGCAGCTGAGTCCGCGGTTAAAGCGGCTGATTAACTTCGTTTTTTTAGACATTCTGAGGCCGTAAGGACCTCAGCTATGAATATTACACGATGTTATTGTTGCGAAGTGCAGCTGGAAAGTGTGAATGTACGTTCTGGGACGACTGATCAGTAGTCTGGGGAAAATTACACCTGGTTACACCTGGTTATACTTACCGTCGTGCGGGTGTACTTATAACAATTAAATGTTATGTATGATACCTTCTGGTTGCAGCTGTTCCGGAAATCAGTTGACAATATCTCGGTGCTCAAATCCTGACCCACCAAAGTTGGACAGAGTCTCTACCCACCACAAGTTCGGACTGTCGACCCAGTTGCAAGAATGAAAACAATTCATTGCGGTCTGTAGCTTAGCCGGCAAGTACAAATAATACTTGTTACATTTTACAATATCAAGCCATGATGATGCCATTTCACTACTAAGTATATAACGCATTATAAACGTACATTTAACAGTATGATACAATAAAATTATTGAAGTATCTCTACGTTTATTGGTCACATTTAGCACGTAAAATTGATATGTAACCCACCAAGTTGTTTGGGTTATATCTGTGTGTGTGTGTGTGTATGTATATATATATATATATATATATATATATATATATAGAGAGAGAGAGAGAGAGAGAGAGAGAGAGAGAGAGAGAGTACTATTTTTTTTATTCCAAGGTGTATAGTTTTTGTGCTCTTTTGCTGTTGAAACATTTTAAGAGAGAGAAATCAGAGTAAAGTGATACAGATAAATGGGTTGTTTATTAAACTACTTAAAAATATACCTACATTCCAGAAACCTTAAAACTTTGTAAAACGTCATTCATTTAGTTTTGCGTAGTACGTTCGAAGATTAGTGCCTGCGTAAGAACACTTTAGCATTAATACAAAGAGATTATGTAAATTAATTCACCACGAATTTTAATTTGATCTCCTTATGAATTATTATAATTAGGCCTACTTTAAGTGGTGTTAAACGTATACGTTACTATGAATTTATATGAGTTATACTTGTGTGTTTCTGCATTTTACATTTAGACAGGCATACAAAGTCATTCAGCAGTAGGCTGAACTTGGCAGTTCTACGTAGGTAACTAAATAAACCTAGAACGACTCACGTTTGTACATTGGCCGATGTCTCTTGGAGAAAAATAGTTTTATGCTTTAAGATAAAGTACTTTTTTTGACTTCTTTGATAGTAACTAAGAATTTTTCAGCGTTTCATGTTAAATGTAAAAAAAATTATAAAAACCAACAAAATTAAAATTATTAGATCTAGCCTCACTGTTAAAAATTTCCGTATATTTACGGAATGTTTTACGGAAATGTACAGTGTATATACGGAAAGGCAATCCGTAATGACGAAAAACGGAGTTAAGTCCGTAAACACAAAATACGGAAAGTCTCCGTATTCACTTTCGCTTCGAGTTACGGGGACGTACAATGCTGATTCTACACGAAGCTTTCTTCGCCACTGTAACAAGAAAATTATCGTATCTGAGGCAGTTAAGGACTTTAACTCGGGTTTAAACCTCGCTTAAGTACAAAATATTTTTAATTTTTTATATCATTTTTTATACACGGTAGAACACCCACATAACGAAAATTAAAGATATTTTCATTATCTCTTTTTATTTTAAACGGAAAGTACAGAAAACTAACATGGAAATTAACGAAGAGGTCCGTGAAATTTACGGACGTTTCTGAAAATCAATGTGTCCGTAATTTTACGGAGAGTTTACGGACACTTCTGAATAAACTTATACCAGCACTTTTTCGTAAAATGAAGGGATTTTTTTTTTTTTTAACAGCGTGGCACTAAATTAATCCGAGAAATTTCTGGTTCTCTACTTATTAGCAATTAAAAGACCTCTTATCCTCCTAAAGCAAGTAGCTCATTAAACTTTCCCGTAGAGTTTGCGTCATATGTCCGAGGTGGGACTCGACGCAGTGGCTCCCCGTTTCATAAGAAGACTCTATTTCCTCCACGCCACATAAGACCAGTGTTGACTGCTAGGTCTTTAACTTGCCTTTTTAATGCCCCGGTACTCTTTAACTAATCATTATGTAATCAATTCATTGAAGGTCGCTGAGTAATAATCTCTTGCTGCTATTGTCCTTTCCAATCAACCTTCTTTCATTACCAGTGACATGCAAATGTCACGTGCATACCGGAGCAAATTGTCTCACTCAACGAAACTGGAGGCCGTTTTTGTGATTTGGTTTCAAACTGGAAGACGTAAAAATCACACACACACACACACACACACACACACACACACACAGATATATATATATATATTATATATATATATATATATATATATATATATATATATATATATATATTATATAAAGACATTGAAGAGAGAAACAGCAATTTATTATGAAAATCTTCCATACCAGGATATTTTTCAGAACTTCCTAGTTTATTTATAAGTTTATTTTTAATTTGTGCATTTTTTGACACGGTGTGGCTATTAACAAGCCATTCAGAGACGTCCGCATTAGAGTAGTCGAATAGTACTTGGGCCAAACAAAGATTTAGCCCATTTACCGTTACTGCACACTTTTCTGAAGCCCTGCTTAAGTTTTACTTCCAGGATATTCCTCCGCCTCGTGCAAACTAAGATTAACCGAGTATAGAAAATTACACCAGAGGGACAACGCGCTGAATTCGTGCTCACTCAGTGTAATGATATTTTGCATAATAACTATTTCTAATTACAGACATCACCAAAACACCTATTTTCTCACTGTTTTGTTAATATTAGTTGTAAATGAAATATTGTAAGTTGTGGATAAAATAGAAGTGAAATATCAATTTAACATAAAATAAGGTACTTTTAAGTTACCACGAGTGCAAAACGCCTGTGACAATTGGGATATTTGGAAAGGAACCAAACACGTCATGCATGAGGTAATTTTTCAAAGTTTGATCCCAAAACTGTGAAGAAATCGTGAATAGACTATAGACAGATTTTAGTCTTCTGCGCATGTACCCACTGACTCGTCCAGCGGCAGTGAAAACCTCCAAGTCACGTGGTCAGCAGTGATGAACGTGTTGGTTTACATTCAAACTTTCAACACGCCCACCACCTTATATAAGTAGAATACATTCAATAAATTGAGATATATTTTAGTTGTTTTAAATATTTAAATTTAGGAATTGTCATGGCATAATGGACCTAGTAAATAAAGCCTATTGGCGGTTTCTCCACACTTTTTTAAACAAGCCTTTGAAAAATCACCGCTTTGAGAGTGTGAGCCAGTAATATACAGGAGCAGTAGTCTCACAGTCATGAACATCCACGTGCGAAGGCTTCGCACTACAACAGCCACGGTGACTGAGCGGTTAGCCTGCTCGCTTCCAAAAAGGCGAAACGGGTTCACTCCCCAGCTGGGTCACTCCGGATTTTCGCATGTGGGAATCGTGCCGGACGATGCCACTGGTCGGCGGCTTTTCCCGGGGATCTCCAGTTTCCCCGGCCGTTTCATTCCGGCGCTGCTCCATACTCACCTCAATCATCCGCATCGGCTCTCAAGACCTCGCTATTAAGAGCTTCCCAAATGTCTTCACTCAATTACAGCAAGAGCCAAAATATAGCTTGTTGCCAAGTCAATATGCAAAATACTCGACGCTCTGACTCCTACTGTTTTGACTCGGAACAAAGTGCAGCCGTCAACCAGCTGATGCCACAACAAGAAATATTATTTTTACCCTTTTGACTTTGATGTACATATGTCTAACGTTAAGGGGCTTTTCTATATATTTCATATGGGTCTCATTGGAAGCAGTTAAATCGAATATAATTTTTAAAAAATATGGAATATATCAGAGTCAATCTTTTTTCAAGGACAGGAACGAAAGTGGAATTTTTTTAGGCAATTTATAAATTTGGTTATTGAAACATAAATGTTGTCGATGAAAAATATCAAAGGCATCGAAAATCACTGTAAGAAGACCTATATTTACGACATTTATCCTTCTGTAAAACAGTATTTTTTTGCCGTAGCGACAATGCTGTATATTTTCCGAACAGATTGCTTTATTAAAGCCCTAAAGTCACCGTCTAAATTCAGGGGAAATAGAATACACGTGAAACTTGTTTGTGTTATTTTCCTGGGTTCTAATGACAGGGGTATTCTGCACGCAGACACGGGCCTTTACGGAACAAATGGAGGTCGCGGATATCAAGGGCGTCCACACATAATTCTGCCGTGCCCCGCTGCTCTAACTGACGGGCGACCCCCATCGCGAGGCGCGGACCTACCCCACCCGGTAGCCGTCGACGCGGGTAAGATTGGCGCCCGCATGCAGCCCGGTGCAACGACATCGACGAGAACCTGCCCGCCATGGGGACGTCGCGCGCCAGTACGCGACCTGCAGCCGTGCAAGGGAAATGGCGGCAGAGTGCTCGTGTAAGCTTCGCAGCCGCCATTGGCCGTGTTCCGACGCTTGGACTGCTTTCCTGCCAATAGCAATATCAGAAGTAACGCGGGTGGGATTTGAGGTTAGAAGACTGTTTAAAGGCTGTTCACGGTAAAATGAGGACTTTTTGAAACCCTGCTTAAGATATACTTATATGCACGTTGTGTAGTCTTTCGCCTTATGTAGAATTAACATATTCGTGGGCCTGATCACTTTATTCATGCGTTGATCAAGTGAGTGAGAGAGTGAGTGAAGAGATTTGGGCGGCTCTTAATAGCGAGGTCTTGAGAGCCGATGATCGTGAGACTTTAAAATTATTATAAAAGTAAATACCTTACAAATATGCTCATTTGTACATTCCGATGCATTAAAAAAACAGAAAGCGAAATAAATAATTTAAGTCGCCATAAATGGTTACCTAACACTTTTTATTCGACGTTAAGCTATGGAACTACTTTCCCTCCATCGTTGCCAACTTTACTGGGCGTATGTCACTCATTGCACACATTAAAATAAATGCAGGTAGGAGCAGTGACTTTTTTCTATGGTTGATTTCAAAAGTGCTCACTTTGTATATAATGAACAGCCTTTAAATAAAGATACTTGTTCATTTCCTCTGGCCTAGTTTTAATGCAACTCTAGAGTATAAAGTTGGTCGAGAGTGTTTTATTCATATCATTAAAGGGCATGCGACATTGTCAATTTTACTGGCGATGGGCGAGTCAAGGTTGGCGAATTGCGCAGATTGAAATCGGTATCCGGAGAGGTCGTGTAAGTGGTTTTTTTCTTATCTCGGTCCCTTTCACTGCCGGCAAGTATTCCTAAGGCGGGCTCGAAAATGTTCGACGACTAGTTGTCGTCGACAGTTGCGAATCTCCGCCATGATCAGGTCGGACTACAGAGTAGATAAAAATAAAGTCATTTATTCCACGAACTCCAACTGCACGCGGGCCGCGGTGGCTCAGCGATTAGCACGATCGCCTCCCCCCCTCCCCCCCCCAAGGCGAACCGAGCTCAATCCCGGCTGGGTTACCGGATTTTCGCAAATGGGAATCGTGCCGGACGATGCCGTTGGTGAGAGGCGAGCAGTCTAATCGCTCAGCCCCCGTGGCCCCATTCAAATGCAGAGAATTCGACATACTTTGAGAGAACTTGTGTAGCAATGTCACAGAGTAGATAAATACACGGAGACGATGTGGTGTGGTGCTTCCTACGATGTAAAGGTTGTTCGCGATAAAGTGAGCACTTTGGAAATTAACTTCACACATATATTTTAACGGGCGCACTGAGTGACATGCGCCCAGTGAAGTTGGTAACGATGGATGGAAAGTAGTTCCGTATCTTAACGTCGAATAAAAAGTGTTAAGTAACCATTTGTGTTAACTTTATATTTTTTATTTTGCTTTCTGTTTTTTTTCTTATGCATCGCAGTGTAAAATGAGCAGATATGTAAAGTATTTACTTTCTTAACATTTTAACAGTTTCATTTGACCGACACATGAATAAAGTGATGAGGCCCATGATAGTGTTAATTTTTCATACGGTGGAAGGCGGAAGAATACACAACGTGTATACAAGTAGATCTTAAGCAGGGCTTTCAAAAGTGCTCATTTTACCGCGAACAGCCAACAGGCGTATTTATTCTTTGATTGGCTGCGCGACGCCGTAGGGACGAGGCTTGCGTCTGATTAATTACTGCTGGCTGCAGCAGGTTTCCTATTGGCTGGTCGACGGCTGGCGAGTATGTTACCAGGCTCTGATTGGCGAACGGCGTTCCAACATTTTGCTGGCCAGTGACGCCGTTTCGCTTACGTGTGCGGCTGGAGTTCGCCGTACAAGAGGCTCTTGCACCTCTGTCTCTCAAGTAAACTGAACATTTCCAAATTCCTGATCACTTTATTTTCGCTCCTTCCAAGTGGAACTATAGAACTGATACGAAGGTAAATGTGTTACACTAGCAAGCAGGTCGGTACTACAGCGCATATTAAACTATAAACATTATTTTTCAGTACAAATTACTCTCGCAACACGAAGTTAAGAACTTTTCTTATTAATTCTCTGCCAACTTAACTAGATACCTGAATACCTGTGGGCAGATTAGTAGCTACAGTATATTCGCAGTTTCTTCACACTTTATAAATCAAACCTTTGAAAATCACCCCCATGTATGAGTTGCTTGATTGTGTCCTAAATATGCCACGTATCACAAGCATTTTATACTTGTGTCAACATAAAAGTGCCCTATTTTTCGTTAAACTGAGCTTTTATCTATAGTTATATATACATTATGGTATTTAATTTGCAATTAATATGAATAAAACAGTGAGAAAATAGGTGTCTAATTAATAGTTCTTATGGAAAATATTATTACACTGAGGGCGCACGAATGCGGCACGTTGTTCTTTTCGTGTGATTTTCTAGACTCGGCTAAGCATAATTTGCATGAGGCGGAGGAATATTCTGGAAATAGAACTTTAGCAGGTCTTCAGAAAAGTTGGAAGTAAGCGTGAATTGGCTATAGACACATGTATGTAGCTACGAGCAGTGAATTTTGATTCAAAGGTTCGTTTCAGAAATGCTGACTCTACCTCGACCAGCCTTTAGCAGCATTGGAGGTAAAGCAATATTTGCTATACTGCAATGTATTAAAAATTTGCGATATTTGTAATTATGATACTTTTCAGTTTACTTTCGGAAGGAAAGATAAGGCTTATGGAATCACGTGTATGTCTGTCTGGAATGTATGTCCCCCCCCCCTTAATAGTTTCTAAACCCGTGAACCGATTTCCACCAAACTCGGTCAACATTTATTATTTAGAAGGTACATCCGACTTCTATAGTTTTCGATCACTCCGGGTACTTATTTTCAAAATGGCGACAGTTTGTAAAATTCTGGGCATTATGTTTCATCTCGGGAACAATTAAACCGATTAAAACAAAATTTGCTACGTTGATAGTGTGATAAGGTAACCATTAAATTAAGAAAGCGATAATGTTATCAGTCCGCTGTTTTGGAAGACAGTGCAGCGTAAATAAATAAAGCTTTTTACGTTATGTCTCGGGAACTATTCAATCGATTTAAACCAAATTTGTGACTTTGATAGTGAATTAAGTAGCCTTTAAATTTATAAAGCGATAAAATTATTGGTCTCCCAATTTGTAAGAAGATAACGCTCATGAAAATAAATCTTTATGTTATATCTCGGGAACTACTTGACCGATTCCTGCTAAATTGGGAATATAAGTAATGATATTGAAGGCCATGTTAATACCTATAATTTAAATTTTTAAAACAATTATTTATAAAAATGGCGGCTATATGAAGAGTTTGGAATTTATTTGCTTTTTCTACCAACCACCTGACTGACCAATTTCGACCAAACTAAATATTCTAAAATTTTCTATTATTAATATCAAATGTGTCAGTACAATTTGTTTTGTCCGCCATTTTTTAAGATAACGCAATATTAAGATTAAAATTTTATGCCATACCTCGCGAGAAATATCCACCGAATCTTACATAGTTCTGCAATCAAGTAGTACTACAGATGATCATGTAAACTCGCATGTTTTAGTAGGCCAGGCACTTATTTTCAAAAAGCAGCAGCACAAAAATTTAAGATTACTATGCTGTATCCACAAAGCCATGTACCAAATTTCAACTTAACTTTGTATGCTGAAAGTATTTATCATAACCATCAAATGTGTCTACCCAGAGCCTCTTTTTTCCACCATTTTGAAAGACACTGTTACACGAATATATATATATATATATATATATATTTTTTTTTTTTATATATATCTCGGAAACCAATCAACCGAATGATTTCATATTCGGAAAAAAAAGTTGTACTGCGGTGTGCCTGGTGATAGTGTGTAACATGTATGCCTTATCACGGGAACCAACCAACTAATTCCCACCGAATGTTTCATATAAGTAGTACTATAGTAGGTCATGTAAACGTACATGATTTAAATGGGGCAGATATTATTTTTAAAGTGGCGACAGTATAGATGGCACAGTAAGTTCGTCGTATCTATTAAATAATTTTTGCACAAATTTAATCAAACTCAGTATGCTGACAGTATCTATTATGAGCATCAGCTATGCCTCTATTAGCTATGCCTGTCTTGTTATAAGCATCTCTGTACAACAGCGCCAAAAGATAAAAATAAAGCTTTTGTGCCATATCCCGGGAACCAGTGGACTTATTCCCACCAAGTTCTGCACTCAAGCAGTGCTGCGGTGCGCCATGTAAACTTACATGACGTAAGTGACTCTTGCAGTAGTTTACAAAAATGATATTCCGTTATCGAGGAGGTCCACTGTGTGGACCAATAGCTAAAGTTACATAAAAGCACGTGTTTTGAATTCTAGCTTGTCCCAAATTTAATCCGTGAATTCTTCAGGTCTCTACCCATTTGGCAACCAGTTATAAGCACCGTAAGGTGATATTACTCATTGTTTTGGAATTTGGTTATCTGAGAAAGGTTTCGAAAAGTGCCCCTTTGTCAGTAGTCAAATCATTATAGTTTTCAAAATATAACACTCAAAATCCGACACAAGAGTGTTATGGGCAGGTTCAAAGTGTTGAATTAGAGTCTAAACGCGGCATGTTGCATTTGTGTTACAAGCTACGAAAAGAAAAAAACAACTACTTTTCCTCTACAGTTTAAGGCCTAAAATATTTATTAAATGAATGTTAACAGTTTCGCTTGAATGGACAATTATATATTTACGACAAAATTCAGAATACTCGCTCACCTGTTTATAAATCGCACTCATACTGAAACAGTATGTTCTGCACACCATACAGATTGCATTTAATGCAATTTGACGCGAAAAAAATATCTAGGAGCAAAGCCTAGTGTACTACAGAATTCGGGAAATTAAGATGTTTGAGTATTGCATTTTGAATACTATAGTGAATTGACAAATAATAACTGCATTAATGGGACACTCTTCGAAAGCTCTTTCAGAAAACCAAATAAAAAATTATGTGAAATATCACCTTAAGACCCGCAACTTTAATTTACGGCTTCAGGTGCTGCGAACAAGAAATATCTGATGCGCGCTATACTTAAGTCGACGAAACACTTGTTTTGTAGTCACAATTAATGAGCTTTAGGCTTCGTGTTCGCCTATAGACACATGGACCATTCTTTCCCTGGAACAATACTGTTACAAACCAGTCACCCATAAGGGAGATAGTCACGGGGTCTCCAAGTGTGCAATATTAGCAAAAAATAGCCTTACTGTGCGTTATGTATAGTCTATTCGAACTTTCTCCACATTTTATGAATCAAACCTTTGAAAAATCTCCACATGTGTTACATGTTTGGTTATTTCTTAAATATGCCACGTATCATAAGCGATTCATATTTGTGTTCATTAAAGTAACTTTTTTTTTTTGGGTTAAATTGAAATTTATCAATAAATTATAATACGCTATTTATAAATAATTTGAACAAAAACAGTGAGAAAACATGTGTGTTGGTGAGACTGCCTAGTGAAAAATAATTTTTATACAAAATACTGTTACACTGAGTGCACATGGTTTCGGTGCGTTGTCCGTTGGTGTGATTTTCCAGACTTAGTTGAGCTTAGTTGCACGAGGCCGAGGGATATCCTGGAAGTAGAACTTTAGCATAGCTTCAAAAAAGTGCGAAGTAACTGTGAATGGAATATATACAATTATCTATACTTGATATGAATGTGTAAAATAAAAAAAAATCGCTACGTGCACACACGTACACACAATAGCTGATTGTTTGGTTGAACACGACTCTGTCTTTTATGCAGCGTGTTTATTATTGGCCCCAAAACCATTCGGGCACGTCAGAAAAACGAGATGAAGTCGTAAAAATAACACAAACGTACAGGCCTTTGAAGTCTAGCACCCCACGAAATTAACATGGGAATTTTTCCTTTTTGAAACTGTTATCTGTAGGTTATAGTTTTCCTTTGCTATGCGACTACAGTTGTCGGGATCTCAAAGATGCAGTTTTTTAGTCACGAAGGGTCGGGTTCTTTGCCCAAATAGGCCGTGGATGGAGATCAGAGTATTTCACGAATTAATTGGGTGGAATGTAGATTTCAAACTCTTATTTTTTTTTTGTTACACTTCTGTTTAAAGGCTGTTTACGGTAAAGTAAGCGTTTCTGGAAGCCCTGCTTAAGATATAGTTGTGTGCATATGTTGTACTCTTCCGCCATATTTAAATTAACATTGCAATAAGTCTGGTCACTGTAGTAATGACACATTACTACAGTACTACTCGAGTAAAAATGTCGAATTATTAGAAAAATTAATATTTTTGCTAATTATATGCACTTAGGAAACAGAGAGCAAATTAAATAATTTCAGCATTCACAAATGTTTACCTAACACTTTTAATTCAATGAAAGTGGGATGGACCTCCACGACCAAGGTCAAAAAGCGAGGGAGCGATACGGGCGACACTAACACTCACGTTTAGTGCCTCATCGCTCCTACGCGCAAGGCGTGCAGTGGGGTTTTATTACACGCGATGGAAGATCACAGATTAAAATACGCCTCTATGGTCGCACTTTTCTCTTGTCGCTTAAGGAAACTGCACAGGCAAGCTTTAAAAATGTGATATTTGACCATTTTCACGAATTTTTTTCTCTAAGAATATATTTAATAGGAAAAAAAAATGGGGGGGGGGGGGGGCATAGATAATATTTTTTTAAAATCTTTTTCCACAAAAAGTGGCTATTGCAGAACATGTATTTACCGAGATACGCGTATTCGCGCAAACAACTATTTCACAAAAAAACGCGTTTGTCAGTTAGTGTGCCCGTTGAAATATATGCGCTTAGGATCAGTGAAATTTTCGAAAGGTTGATATCAGTTAACCGTGAACAGCGTATAACTGTCAGAAAATAATAATAAAGAAACGACAATGTGACTGAGTCGCATCAACAAATAAATTAAAAGGCTAATAAACAAGCGTTAGTTGCTTTAATAAACAGAGAACTGTGAATTATTTCTTGCTATATAATAAATTCGAAAAAATCTCGGGGCTCTAATTATAGATGTGTCCACCGTCTATGTAACTATAGGCTATTCACCGTAAAGTGAGGACTTTTGAAAGCCCTCTCATTTCGAATAAGAGGCAATAAATATATTTTATTTTATCCTTAGACATTAACTTTCGAGTGCTGAGGAATATATACACTGTGTTCTATTACTCACATTATATTTATTTAAAATGGTGGATAAAGGATAAGAAATGGCTGAAAGAATAAAGTAACTAGGGCCTCAAAAGTGCTCACTCTACCGTGAAGAGCCTATAACACAAGGTCAGCTAGAACGTAAAGGATCGCCAATTGACCTACTTAGCATACAGCGAAATTAAAAAAAAATTTCATTCATGGTTACTTCACACTTTCCTGAAGCCCTGCTAAAGATCTAATTCCAGGATATTCCTCCGCCTGGTGCAAACTAAGTTTAACTAAGTCTATAAAATTACACCAAAGGACAACGCACCGAATTCGTGCGCACACACTAGTCATGATCTTTTGCATGAGAACTATTCCTTACTAGGCGCTACCAACACACGTGTTTTCTCACGGTATTTACTAATATTTATAATAAATTAAATATTATAATTTATAAATAAAATGCAGGTAGAACTTTAGTACAACGAAAAATAAGATGGTTTTATGTTGACAGAGGTATAAAACGCCTGTGATACATGACATATTTAGGAAATAACTAAAAGTTTCATTCATTGGTTGATTTTTCAAAGGTTTGATTCAAAAAGTGCGAGAAAACCGCGAACAGACTATAAGCCACGATTTTCAAAAGTAAATAGAAAACCGCAGCTGCCAGTCATGCCAACTCCTGTGTGGTAATTTCGAGTGTTAGTGAGTGACGTCATGCCAACTCCTGTGAGGTATCACCGAGTGTTAGTGAGTGACGTCATGCCAACTCCTGTGAGGTATCACCGAGCGTTGGTGAGTGACGTCATGCCAACTCCTGTGTGGTATCTCCGAGTGTTAGTGAGTGACGTCATGCCAACTCCTGTGAGGTATCTCCGAGTGTTAGTGAGTGACGTCATGCCAACTCCTGTGTGGTATCTCAGTGGCGCGGTAGCGTGCCAGACACTCATTCCAGAGATAATAGCTCCTATCTCGGCCAGCTGCACTGGAATGTTTATTCCCATGAATTTTTCCCGTTCTCAGTTCCAGGCGACTGCCGATGCAGTTCCTTGACACTTTGAGATCTGTTCACGTAATATCGTCACGCCGCCTGAGTTTAACTGGGCTGTATGGAGTTCGCCGTAACTTTACCACAACCGCACTCTTTGAATATAACGTACGAAGAGATATTACTCCGCCAGCTGTCATTGTAAGGTTCTCTGCAATGTAATATTACTTCAACAACATTTATGGTGTAAAGTAACCAAATAGCGTACGCAGGAAAGAACATCTGACTGGGACATTTTCATCGCGGAATTATACTGGCAGAGCGCCGACCCGTCATGAACTTTGTACAGAACAATGAGCGTGACTGGTGTTGAGTCTATGCCAATAGCGCAGTTTTAATGGGAATACAGAGATCCAATAA
Source organism: Dryococelus australis (assembly GCA_029891345.1). Classification (NCBI taxonomy): domain Eukaryota; kingdom Metazoa; phylum Arthropoda; class Insecta; order Phasmatodea; family Phasmatidae; genus Dryococelus; species Dryococelus australis. Next base: position 58,337,942 of record CM056994.1, on the reverse strand, counting down.
AATTGATGGCCATGCTATCATGAGTGCGGGCGAATACTTTATATATATAATAGTATAATATATTTCTTTATTGTTATTTATATTATAATAAATTATTTGTATTATAATATCTATCTTATTAATTTATAATTATTAACTTAACATAATAATATAAAATAAATAAATATTTATATTAAAATTTTATATATTTTTTAATTATCTTTTTTCTAATAGAGGTTATTATATTAAATTAAGGTATTGATAAAATTATAAGATCTTATCATACCTGAAACATTATCCAATATAAAAATTCCACGAAATTATTTTTTTCTCTTTTAAAAATCTCATTTATACCTTATAATTTTATTTTTTTCGTTTTGGGACCAGCTAGAATTAAAAAAAAATGCGTTTATATCACTTTAGCTCTTGGTCCACACGGTGTTTGGCACCTTTTGGTTTGGAGAATGGTGTCCAATTGTCGCTTTCCACCACGACAGCAGACAACCAATGCGCAGTCGATATCAGCAATTTGTACATAACACTGTAGAATCTAACCTGCATGTCATTGAACCCGCGAATTTCTCAGGTCTCTTATCGTTAAAAATGTAATGCACTTAAAGTGTTGAATATGAACCTTCTTTACACCTAGCGCATTGAGTTTACGTTTTGGTTAGTTTCGGTGCATAAAAGACACTGGCGGATTGTATTATGAGCTGTTGCAAGTTATAACGGTGTTTGTTAGCTGCTGCACACACTTTGTGCTCGCAGTAGAGACCAATAACCATAGTAGAACCGGAGCAAACTGAAACTTGCTACAGCCACTAAGGAGCAAGCATCCAGGCGACCATTACACACCCGTGGTGACGTCAGATACAGGCATACGCTTCAGAGACTAACGTGTAAACTCGTCAAAGAGAACAGGCGCATCAGCACTTCCAGGTCGGCAAACATTGACTAGCATAAAAAAAAAAACTAGAAGTCAGTCGCCTATATCCACCAATGCGAGAACACCGTGTTCAATTGCCTTCTAGTCTCACGTACCGTCGTCCTATTGGTCAACACTACAGCAGACCTTCATCAGCGGCTAGCTGATAGTCGATGGAGTACTGACTTGGTCGTTTTCCAAACAAATCGCGGAGTACTTAAGTGTACCGCTTAGCTGACACTTCAGTTGCGTTGTAATGTTTGAAATCCACGTTTCTTCATGAAACCACACTTCATTCGAGCTATGACTAATACTCTCAATACACCAAGCACATTATAGAGGCAATTCCTGAGCCCTCCAACATAGCTAAAACCAGGGGACTTGCCCGCGGAATCCACGGACTAAACCACCATCGGTGAAGCAGGAAATTGTACGAAATAGTACTTATGGTACAGTGTTGTTTGGGAACTCAGACACATGCTCGCTCGCGCCTATCGGCACTCGCTCGCACATCCCGACCAGCAATTTCAATTGGAATAACATTAAAATTATAGTATATTTATGGTATATTTAATAATTGTAATAATTGTGGGAGGCATATTGGACCAACATGAACCTACAATAACTTATTGGAAAGCTGAGGAGGTGCATATGATATTATGGTACGAATTTCTAAATTGCCGTACGAAATACCGAAATTATGGTACACCATACCATAATTATAGTACACGAGAAAGGGGTCCAAGTGATTGTACCATAATTATGGTACATATTATGGTACCTCTTATAGTAGGGGAAGCTACCGAGAGGGCCTAACCTCTTTTATGGGGGTTAGAGGGCTTAAAAGAGAGAAAAATACCGAATTCCAACGGCATTTTCACACTGCTGTATCTCACAATGAACTGCTCTGAAACATGCGAAACAAGTACAGGGACGTATCGCTCGCTTGCTTCTGAGTCTCAAGCGTGCTAGAGAGCTCCAAGTACGCGGATTAAATAACGGCTCATCCTGCGAACTCACCCGCACACGAAAGCGAAACGGCGTCGCCAGCGAGAAACTTGTAGGATCGCCTTTCACCAATCAGCGCCTGATAACTAACTTGCCAACCGGCGGCCCAGTCAACAGGGTGGCTGAATTCCGCAGCACAGACACAAGGCCAGAGCCTGGTGCAGACAGTCAGCGAACGGGTACGCCCGTATCGAAGAAACCGGCACTAAATTCCGTATGTGTTATTATCTACCATGAGACCAAATGTTGTTTTTTATTTATAGAAATTCATTAACATAGTGTTTTTCCGTAGTAATTATATAAAAATGTGCCTTTAACAAACAAAAATTGTTAATATTATTACGTACATTTCTAATAAAATCTCACACAGGTAATGCCAAGGCTACAATTGGGCATGGTATTCAAAATGTTAAAGAGTAAATCACAAACAGTGTATGTTGCAACTGTTCACCTTCCGTCAGTGAAGGAAATAATTGAAGGGGTTTCTGGTTGTCCACAGGGTGAGGCAACGGCCGGGGGCGGCGGGAGAGGCGGCACGGCGGCGGCGGAGGGCGGAGGAGCGGCGCGAGGCCTACTGGAGGCGGTACTTGCGGCGGCCGATAAACCACCTCGCCACGCACCTGTTGGTGCGACCTGCAGGTATGGCCACCTAACACCGCCGTGGCACGCGCCTGAATCCCCTCGCAGCACCATACCACGCTTACGTATAGCCACTGGAAAATCGAGGAAATATTTTGAGCCAACATACCTTCGATATCAGGCTTGGATCATTTTATAACTGGACAGTCATGTTTCTAACTCCGCAGGCCAATAACAAATGTTCTACTAAGTATCAGAATTCTCACAACTCGGTAAAACTCGATAGTCAGTGAGTGAGAGAAGGAATGCCGTTCACTGATTATTATACCCTCTATTACTTCCGTAATCATTCAGTACCCAGGTAGACAGCACACGTCTGTCATTGGGCTTCGCGTCTTTCGAGTCGACTAGGGTGAAGCGAGGTGAGTATGGAGATGCACCGGAATGAAAGAGTGGAGGAAAGGGAAGATCCCAGAGAAAACCCGCCGACCAGTGGCATCGTCCGGCACGATTCCCACATTCGAAACTCCGAGGACGACCACGGCCCCATTAAAACGCGATAGTAGTAACATATGTATTACATACGTGTCAGCAAATAACAAAGAGAAAATTTCCGGAGGTTTTTTGTAGGGCTGGACGGTGAACGAATTTTGCTGCAAGTGAGTGGAGAGGTTTGGACGCCTCCTAACATTGAGGTCTTGAGAGCCGATTTGCTGCAAGTGATGTCTTATTTTGTGCCCCAAGAACTGCCCTTCCCCCACCTGCCCCGACTCAACTCACAATCGCACTGAAATCACCACATACCGAAGCAATGGAAAATTTAATGTGAAGTAGTCTTGCAGTCTTCTGCTCGCAAATAAATTTGGTATAAGATTTATTTCAACAACTTATCGGACACGATATCTTAAATACAACGGGGGACATCGATACAACATACAAAATCTGATAATCTTCTTACTAGCTATATCAAATTTCATTGTTTCAATTTTTTTGAAAGAAATGCTATACCTGCATTAACATAGATATATACACATTTAGTAGCCTATATTCATAAATAGACCATGATTATTTTCAGTATTCATTCAGTCATGAAGGTGTACTTCAGCACGTCTTAAAACTATTTTAGAAACTGCAAATAAGTGATTTTATTCACCATCTTAATAAAATAACATTACGTAATAACATAAATAGGTAGCAGGTAGCCTAAACATATTTAAAAAGTCAAAATGTTCCGTATAATGTTAATTTTAAAAAAGTTTTTTTTTTTTGCTTTGACCTTAACAAATTTTTTCAGATATGTTTGTGTCAAGAATGTCAAGTATGTTATTTTCACTTGCCATTGTGGCTCGACCACACAGTCGATCTTGCGAAATATTCACCATAAATAACTTTTAATTGCTTTAGTTATAGAATACTGCAGTGCTGATTTCCAAACCAACAGAGAATGGTCGGGTCTTCAGAACACGAAAGGAAATAGAAACATTTGAAAAGGTATAAATGAAACTGTTCTTCGTGATTTTTCTTAAATTGTGTGCTGGAGAACTTCAAGAGGGTAACATAAATTACAAGACAAGCATTGTTGATAAAGTTCCTTGCCATCTACATAATATTTTTCACCATCGATCGACATGTTTACTAGTTGCAAGCATTTGGCCTTGACTTTATTACCATTTCATTCTTGAGATCTAAAAATTCCATACAAGAAACTAAAAGTTGTACTACGACTTTGCATTAGCTCAAATCGTTGTGCTAGTGATCCAATAGCTGTGTCTAAGACAATAAAAAGTACTTTAAATTAAATCACTCTTTACCAGATGTAATAGGTACGTCAGTAACTCTTTGGCGTCAGTGATGATGCTGTTTAACCCTTCAGTTGCTCTGATACTTTCAACGAATGTCTTAATAATGCGAAGAAGGCCAATGGCACTCTCCAGATATAGAGAGAATATCTGAAGAAGGTTGCTGGCGAGACTGACTTTAAATAGGATGTGGTGCCAAGTTATTAAGCAACAAATTAATTTAAGGTTTCATAGTTTCTTGAAATTCCAGCAGCAATGTTTCTTCCGAAAGCATATATTCCTCGATCTTCATTTACCGCGTTTTTCTCAGGGATCTCCCGTTTCCCCCGTCCTTGCATTCCGGCGCTGCTCCATACTCACCTCACTTTACCCTTATCGGCTCTCAAGACCTCGATCGCCCAAATCTCTCCACTCCGAAGGCCTTCTAAGACAGCGCATCATCGCATTGCCGTGTATGCGAATGCACTAATTTAACCCAAATGTTGTGAGATAACAACGAGACACTTTTAAATGTTTTTTGCTTTCATTTTGTAACTTATTATTGCGAAAAGCAGATGACGAACAATAAAATATTGGATACTTTTTGAACACGTTGTAACAGGTTATTTTTTAAGTAATACACATAAACGTTCATAAAACTTTCTGTTTCGGACTTATTATTCGTATATACATTTTTCATTTCGTTATTAGTTATCGAGCATGTGATAACTTATTTGACTAGTTTAGTGAATGATCGGCTGTTTCTTACTCTGAACTAGTTCCCCTATAGTAAATATATCATGAAGCCATGGTGTTTTGAAAAATATCCTGCAGCAAAGAAGTTCGACATGAATTGCTGTCTCCATGAACTCTTTCGATACTTGCATATGTTATAGTCTCATAAAAGTTAGGATGTCTGCTGTATAAGACAAGAAACTATCACCAGATGGGTACTAGAGAAGCTTACTGCCTGACCACATCTTGTTGGATGACGTGATACCGTACCTGCTAGTGCTTTCACATGTTTCTGCCATATTATCTTGAACCACAGAATTTTTTCATTGTTAGTGAGATTGAAGTGCGCTTTGTTAAAGGCTGCTTACGATAAAGTGAGCACTTTTAAAATCCCTGCTTAAGATATACTCGTATGCGCATTTGTGTATTCTTTCACCACATGTAAGATTAACACTGTCATGGGCCTTATCACATTATTCATGCGTCGGTCAAGTGTATTTCTAAAATTATTACAAAAGTAAATATTTTTCCAGATTTGTTGATTCTTATACTTACATGCATTTAAAATACAGAGAACAAAATAAATAATTTCGATATTCACAAATGTTTACCTAACGCCTTTAATTTAACGCTAAAATATGGAACAACTTTCCCTTCCGTCGTTTCCAATATTACTGCGCGCATGCCACAGTTGGAATTTATGCAGGTAGGGGCAGAGACATTTTTCAAAGATTGATTTCGAAAGTATTCAATTAATCGTGAACAGCCTATACACACAAATACAAAACTCATTGTACAGTTTTTATCACATTGCATCATGCGGACAGTTTTTGTGTTGCTGGTAGAAAAAAAATGATGAATGGTTTAAAAGAATTTGCCGAGATAATTTATCTTCGCCGCAGAGTCATCTAATAATAAAGTATCGGAATAACACTTTCGTCCAGCGAGTGAGAGCGAGAAAGAATTTTCACAGCGTAGGAAATAATCAACCCGCAAAAAAAAAAAAAAAAATGACGTGTCTTGTGCCATGAACGGACAATGTCGCCGAGCTTGAACTTGAGCAGACGCAGTGCAGACGGGTACGTGCCTAAAGCGCTGAGCACCACACTTGGCGCTCGCCGGACACGTAATGCGCGTACGTGAGCTCGTGACGGAGCACGTCGATACAGCACGCATGCACGCACCTGCATCCTCTCCGAGCACCATACTTTACATGCGTGCGTGTGTGTTGTGTGTGTACAAGCCTGGCGTCGTACTCCGAAGTTGCGAACGAACTTCACACATACCATAGACTAAAAACGAATAGCTAGGGATAGGAAAATTTCACGAGTTCAATGACCTGTAGGCTAGACTCCTCGGTTCTTTGCATACTGGAGCCTCAACTGTGTGCTCATTGGCTGTTGCCCCACACCTGGCAGTTATGGGGTTCGCAAGGTGTTTCCTTGCAAATCCGCTATTGGCTCAGAGGCGTGCAAGACGGGTTTAATAAACTGTGATCCAATTTGCGAAGGTGACTTCATTATATATGTGTTTGACGTCTATCTTGTCTCGAAATGAATTCGCGAAATTTTCCTATCCCTACAAATAGCTAACCAGTGAAAACAAGTGCATTGTTTCAACAACTGGATTTGTTGAGGGTGTAAGTTAAGGGAGACTGCCGCCCGCCGTCTTGGATTTATGTAATTTTTGCCATACTCTGGAAATACAGTTTTTTATCGTGACTTTTGGAACGACAGAGCAAAAGGCATTGCCTAGTGCATTGTCTTATGTCAGTATTTCTTGATTACTGTTGATATAGTCGGCTTTGTAATCGTTCGCAAGAAATAATCTCTCGTTTCGCCTCGACAATTACCAGCTAAAAAATTATTAAATGTAGCGAAGCTGTGGCAGTTCGGTAAAGTTTGGGAAGCTGTTATTTAGGATATATCATGCGGGAAACGTCAATACACCTTCTGAAATAGAAGCTTTGGGGAAAAATAAAAAAATCCAAGATGGCGGGTGGGAACCCACCTTAATTCCTCCTTATTTACTGTTGGTGGGTGAGTGTGTTGGTGTGTGTGTGTGTGTGTGTGCGTGCGTGGCAATTTAGGTGTAAGTTCATGTTACTACAGCGTGTAAGCCGTACTCTTATAAGCGCCTCGTCAAAATGCGGAGACGTAAAGAAAAAAGTAAACGACAGTGAGAAAATGTTCCAACAACAAACAGATGCTCCACACAGAGAACATATAATAGCTTAATTTGCAAACACTCTTGACGTCAATAATTAAAACCGCTTGCATTAGTTTACAATAGTGCGAACTGCACTTCAGGCCCACCTTGCAGACAGGTTCACTCCAGGAGACCTGCTTAGAGCACTCACGTTACACAGTACTACTTGATATTAAGATCTCGTTCATTTCTTCTCTGTTATCTGGCCAATCATAACTTCATTGCCTACAGATTCGGCGAGAGCGTAGATATGGGACAGCTTATTGATTTGTTGGAAGATACCTAAATGCCCGACACGAAATCTTTGAACTTATTAGTTAAGTAAGCGTACTATTTGACAAACTTAGCCACCGACGCCATAAGATCAATAAAAGACAAGTTTTCTGTCAAGCGATTTTCCAGACAAAATTCGCGTCGCCATCAGATCAAACACTATGATGTTTGTAGTTATATAACACTGTTTATCTTGCAATTAATTCTCTTATGAGCCTTTGTTAAAATAAAATGAATTTATGGTTTTTATGTAATGTAATTAGAGACTCTGAAAACTTCGGATATTAAATTAATGACACGCTGGAATTCAGAAAACATGAACTAACGTGGAGTGGTGAGATTTGGGAGGCTGATCGAGGTCTTGAGAGCCGATGAGGATGAAGTGAGGGTGAGTATGGAGCAGCGCCGGTATGCAAGGGCGGAGAAGCGGGAGATCCTCGAGAAAATCCGCCGGCCAGTGGCATCGCCCGGCACGATTCCCGCATGCGAAAATCCGGGAGTGACCCCGCCGGGAATCGAACCCGGTTCGCCTTGGTGGAGGAACTAAACGCGTAGTAATAATAAATTCGCAGTACAAGATCGCTCGAGTTATGTATATAAAAATCTCTTGTAAACTGCAGGAAAACTGTTAATTGCAATGGCTATAATGTACGTATAACTGTGAAGAATAGTCTTGAAGAGTCACTGAACAACCGATTTACTCTGGTCTGTATCCTACATATAGTGCATAAACACAGGGCTGGATTAAGCAAGTGCGGGGCCCGTAGCATATGACGAAGACGAAAGATTATGCAAATTTAAAAACACTCTCAAAATTTTAAAACATTTATTAGCTTATATGAAACATAGATTCAATTGTTTTTGTTTGCCTTAGGTATAACATACTGTTTATTTATTTACAAGGTTAAGCATTTTAGTAGTAGCATTTTTATTTTTACACAGTTGTCAGCTTCAAACTTCAAAATTTAAAAAATGTCGTGATTTAAAATTTACCTCTTCGAGCTTTAGCATGAGAAAATTTGTTTATGATGACTGAAACGTTTATCTGACCCAAAAGTTCATGTTCAATACTCATAAGAGTGAGATTGTTGAGTCTGTTTTGACTCATGGTGGTACTGACTTCATTTTCAATCCGTTTTAGTTTCAAAAATGAACGTTCTCCAGTGCAGTTGCTCACCATGAGTGACAAATAGATGCGCAAGGCAGTGTCTACATTCGGAAAACAACACTCCAAAGAATTTTCCGTTATCAAACGACACAACTGCACTTCTATAATTCTTGTTTGGATTTGGAATCATTAGAAATGAGAAGCTCAGTTTCTAACAGTTCAATAAAATGCAGCAGTTTTTCACCAAGACTCTCTTCCAGATCGGCCGGATAAGATTTGGCAAGATTGGATGATTTCTTCGAAACCTCTTCCGGCGTTAACAACTCTAACCGATGATTGAAAGCAGTTAACGGTCGCGCAACACAATTTTTACTGTAAGATATTATCACGACCTAATATATTGGGTATCGTTGAAAGTGTCATGAAGACACGATGCTGGCGGAAAGACTGCAGTTCGGTAGCGCCTTTGCGTGAATAGGCGATGGGCCACACGATGACGTGCAAGCTTGTGTCGCGGAGGTGGGAACAGTCGCTTGTTCTGCGGACTCCAGCAGCACATGCCAGCAACAATGTGGAACGCTGTTTGCCAATCAGCAGCTGGTAACCTCCTAGCCAGCCAGCATTGCAGTCCAGCCAATCCCCAGAGCCTCACGCAGCCTGAGAGAATGGGTACGTCCACATCAAACGAACCGCCACACCATTTCGTTTCTGTGTTCTTATTACTCTGTGTCTGTGTTTACCTCAACGCTCCGTAGGCCTACTCGTAGGTCTCATACTCACGAAATGCCTTCACCCAGGTGGACACCTCAAGGAGGATCAGTCCCCACCATCTCAGATTTTCATTATTTTTGCCACGAGTTCCATTTAAGAAAGTTTAACAAAATTTTTCGCACGACGGGGCATAAATAATAGCTTCTAAAGTTTTATCAGACTAATACATCTCTACTGTCTTTATTAATTTCTGACAAGTGGCTGCGGCTAGTAATAATTAATTTTTTCTAGCATTTTTTTTCTAGGGTAGATTTACTCTAGCAATAAACTTTACATTACATGTGCAAAGCAATGCCCAATGGCTTGTTGCCCAAAATAAAATACAAAATCTGTGATGGAAGCTATGGCGAAAATTCCTTAAATCCAAGATGGCGGGCACTGATCCCCTATAAGGGGGCCGCCTACTAAGTGCTAGAAATGTGTTGCAGTGTGTTGGGAAATCTGTTTATTTGACTAAACTATTCCACATGCGCCCAATGTGGTAATTTACGAAAAGAAAACAAACTTCAGGCGATGACGGAATGTCGCTTTCAAGACACTACACATATTAGAACCACTATTTCCAAGCCCTTCAACATAGCTAAAAAAAAAACAGCATTTTCAGACTGCCGTATGTCAAAATGTGCTTACTGGATCTACGCGAAACTCAGATGTAATTCTGCATTGAACTTTGTATTAGACTTTCCATCAGTAAAATAATATAGTCATTGATAAAATTCCCAAAAAAAAAAAAAAACGGTTCGACAAAAATCTTGCGCGCTTGTTTAGTGCTTCACCCATAGTGGCGATGCGGCACTTGATGTGCGTGCCAGTGTCACTCACTCCTGTGCCATGCTCTTTTGCTGAAAGCTGCGTGGAACGTGAGCAAGCTCGCACATTCACGTGGAGAATGTAATGGAAATTACAACGCTTAAAGTTATAGCCTGTACAGGTACATGAAGTCGCGCTGGGGCCCGTGTCGAGCCTACTGCAGCACTCCAAAGAAATTGGACTGAGTCGTAATGTTGATGGTAAACGAGTGAAGACGTCTTGAGAGCCAACGAGGGTGTAGCTAAGTGAGAATGGGCGGGGAAACGGGGGATCCCTAAGAATACCCGCCAACCAGCGGCATCGTCCTACAAAATACTGGAGCGAACCCGCCGGGAATCGAACCCGGTTCGCCAAGGTGGGAGGCGAGTAGTTTAACCACTACACCACCGCGACCCCGGTGGTAAATGACGTATGGTCACAGTACAGAACAGTTAAAAAATACGACTGCAAAACTACAGCTGCGAGTCCTAGTAACACGACACACGGTCAGTAATCAATCAGTGCTTAAAACCGAACTATATTGAGGCAGACCGAGACAAAAGAATATATTTCATATTATGCTGTACACTCTAAGAAATTATTGGTACATTTACCACATCAGTGTATACGTACAGTGACGAGGCGCGAATGGTAAAATATTTTCCCATACATGTATGGTAACGTTCCTAACAGTTGCTCATACAAATGTATAGAGAAGTTCCCTACTTTGTCTAGCAGCGATACTAAACATTCCCATATCTTCCACCTGACACGTAGTACTATTTCCATACACTGTATAGGTTAAAAAAATTCCATTACAGTTTAGAAAGTTTACAAGAAATTTTTTTACAGTGTAAACAGTCGAATTCCATTATAGTATAGCTACCGTGATCAGTCAAGCTATTTTAAGAGCAATACCATTTCAGTCAACGATGCGAACGTCTCCCCTGTGGGGAGCAGGCGTAGTCCGACACCTGGAAGCGTCCAGCAAGCTCATCACATGTAAGGTAATGGTCGTATCAAAAAGAACTTTGTCATTTCATTTGTGTGTCCGTTGTAAGACATCAATGAATTCCCACGAAAAGAAGAACGCGCAGGTCTTAGAAAAACCATGTTGTCAGATATGATATCGTCAGCGCCATTCTGGGCCGCGGTGGTGTTGTGGTTAGCCTGCTCGCCTCCCAACCAAACGAGCCTGGTTCGACTCCCGGCCGGGTCGGTCCCCGATTTCCGCAAGTGGGAATCGTGCCGGACGACGCCGCTTGTCGGCGGGTTTTCTCGGGCTCTCCCGTTTTCTCCCGCTCTTTCATTCCGGCGCTGCTCCATACTGAACTCGATCGGCTCTCAAGAACTCGATGTCAAGAGCCGCCCAAATATCTTCACCCATCAGCGCCAGTCTTTTGAGGAATACAATAGCCGCTTCGATAAATTCTGTAACTTTTGGCTCTGATTTTCGTTTGTATCAAGCATGCTCACAGTTATGAGGCGACAAAAGTTCGGAGGGGTCCGCTACCTACTTTTTATGTATCAAGTGGCGTAGTACGTAAATAAAGAGGCCGAAAAATGCAGAAATTTCATAGTTCCTATTTGGTTCTGTAACAGAAGAAGTGTTAACGTGAGGTAAGGCATTCCGAGGTTTTACCGCAAGAACGCCGAATTTAGCATCTGGATTTGAAAATGTCTAGTATTCTTGTTTTTATTATTTCCTATGGTTACAGACCTGCAAAATTCGCGTTATTATTTGGCACCAGACTAAACATCACAGTACTGTATATACTGCAGCTGGCGGTCGTTTCTCCATTGGCTGCTGCATAGTTGTGAAGTCACTCCCTTTCTGACTGGAATGCACGTGATTGGACTACACAATTGCGAAGTGTTCATTTATTGGCGCAGATTTACCCGGGGCGTGATGAACAAAGTATGGTCCGATTGCAAACTTATTACAAAGGTTCACGTGTTTGAAGTTTAAAATATCCTCCAATAATAACGCGAATTTTGCAGGTCTCTGCCAATGGAGTATGAGTACTTGTGCCAATTTATCGTAAGAAACAAAAATTGTGGCATGTGTAAGAATTTAATCCTCGTGTATTATTCAAACCTACATTTCCATCAGCACTGCATCACTGGAGATTTTGAATACAGGTTTAGCTTACATCAGGATGTATATGCGTGTTACAAGAGTACCTCATTTTATTCAGCCCCCAATCCCACCATACTTATTTTTTAATGTCATTTCGAAGCTCTGGAGAAAAGTTGGCTTCACGGAAACCTCAAAAATATTCCGCAGGCAGCAGAATCCCACCACTACTTTTTTTTTAATGGCAGTTCAAAAAAATAATAATAATAAAAAAAATGGAAGTTGTTGTTTGGCGTCGCACGGTTATTGACGTAAACGCTGAAGATAACGGGGCTAGTGATTATGGTGGGCTCCGAACCACGTGATATCTAGGTGTTGATTCTTACGACGAGTTTGGAGAAAATAAAACAAATAAGTATTTTTTAAATATTCTTTCTTGAATCCTATTAGGCAGGCAACTACAAATATGCTCTCAAATTATCTTAACACGACAGCTTGGAATGCACTGACACAACACAATATTTTCCATAAAATCCCGTATTGTTAATTTTTTCCATGCTTATTTAGGAGGAGAATATTTTTCTGGCATGGTGAAAGCGTGGACGGTATATCCAAGGAATATTCACCGCTCTGCTATACCTATACTACTGGCTATTCAAACATAAATAATTTGTCTAAATTGTTTTGACATCAGGTAAAAAAAACTCAGAATGGAAAGTAATATAGTAGTTTATCAATAAATTCTGTAGATTTTCTATTAGAAACTAAAATAAAATTGTCTTATCAAGTGATGTTTGTAGAAAACTCGATTTAAGTTCAATGATACAAAAGATATCCATGATTGTATTTCTAGTTCTAAAAGAAAATACTTTAAGAAATTTTTAGCAAAAGAAAGGAAATTTATTATCAAACTGCAACTGGGAATGCACAAGTTCACAGCTTAGGCGCTATCATAAAGCATGCCATTTCTCAAACTTTGGTTCATCTTTCTGACATTTTTATTACGCAAAGAGCGAAATTACGTCAAAACACTGTGCAAGAGTTCATTTTAAATCGCTTGTAACGTGACGGGAGGAATGCGGTATAGCTTGAATTAGTGGGAAGGACTGTGCAATGGCACACTTTAAGCGACGTGCTTTGGAGGTTCTTGGAGGTGTTAGCGAATAATTTCTTTTTTAATTTGTTACGCGAGTGTGAACATTTTAGCGAGTACGTGACATCGTAGGATAATGTTTAATGCAGAGAAAGAAAAATGAGAACACCAGATTGTCTGTTTTACGTTCAGTTCAGCATCGTTGAAACATTTCAGCCGAACATTTTGAATTATGCGTTCTCGACGAAATGTGGCAAAGTATACAGAATGAATTAATTTGGTTGAATTTGACAAAGAATGTTACTTATGACTAACATCGATTCAAATTTACGTTACCCAGTTGTCTTTTGCGTATTCCGTTGGCAAACTTCCACTGCATTGTTTTAATCATTATCCAACTTAAGTATAACATTGTAAACGCGCGAGGTTCCGCCCGGCCGTAGAGTGAGTGAGTGAGTGAGTGAAGAGATTTGGGCGTCTCTTAACAGCGAGTTCTTGAGAGCCGACGAGAGTGATTGAAGTGAATATGGAGCGGCGCCGGAATGAAGGGGCGGGAGAAACGGGAGATCCCCGAGAAAACCCGCCGACCAACGGCATCGCCGGGTACAATTCTCACTTGTGAAAATCCGGTGACCCGGCCGGGGATTGAACCCGGTTCGCCTTGGTGGGAGACTCAGCCACCGAGCCCACCTCCGCCCCCTTCCGGCCGTAAAAATTTATTACGACGGTGAAGGAAAATATTATAAACAAGTTTCGCGTGTGTTCCGTTTACTCAGAATTTTAAGCGGCGACTACAGTGTTTTGATACTGCGATCTGTTTAGAAAACATGCTGCATTGCCACTATAGTTTATATATATATATATATATAAATGCTATGGAATCTTTATATGTAAATCTTTTTTCAGGACAGAAATGAATATCGATATTTTGTTGCCGGTTCATAAATTTGGCTATCGAAACATAAATATGTTCGTTGAAAAAAAAAAAAGCAAATTCAGCTAAAATCGCTGTAACACTCTGTTTACGATATTTATTGTTATGTAATATATATATAACATAGTGTTACACACACATATATATATACATATATTTATTTATATACACATACATGGTATGTGTATATAAATAAATATATACGCTTTTCGAATCAAACCTTTGAGAAGTCACCCCATGTAAGACGTGTTTTGTTTCTTCCTAAATATGTCATGTGTAGAGACCTGAGAAATTCGCGAGTTCAACGACCTGTAGGCTAGACTTTACAGTCTTATATACGTCAAATACGTATTGATTGATTGTTGCGGTAGTAAAATGCGGTGGTTGGGTGCACAATTTATTGCATGTTTGTTATTGGTTCATTTATCTCCAGGAAGTGTCAAACAACACGTCGACCAATTACAAAAGTGACATGAACGTACACGTGTGTGAATTCCAACCTGTCTAGGAATGAACCCGCGAAATTCTCGGGTCTCTATTCATGTATCACAAGGTACTTATGTTCACTTGTTAGGACGTAAGTGCCTTATTTTTGGCCATATTAAATTTTTACTTTATATTTTATCTTCAAAATTACAATATTTCATTTATAACTGACATAAATAAGAGCAGAGAGAAAATGTGTTTGTTGGTAATGAAAAGTCGGAAGTAACCGTGAGTGGATTACCACGGATACATGTTTATTTACGGCGTGCTGCAGAATACGTCAAATCATCGTCAATACTGCTCGCGGTCAGCATATAAGACGAATACGAACATGGCTTTCCCTTGTGTATAGGCTGTTCACGGTAAAAGAGTACTTTTGAAAGCCCTGCTTAAGATCTACTTGTGTGGACGTTGTGTATTCTTTCGCCTTATGTAAAATTAGCATTGCCATGGGCTTCGTCGCTTTATTCATGCGTAGGTCAAGTGAAACTGCGAAATTATTAGAAAAGCAAATATTCTACAAATCTGCTCATTTTTTACACTTCGATGCATAAAAAGAAAGTGTGAAATAAATAATATAAGTTAACACAAATGGTTAAATAACACTTTTTATTCGACGTTAAAATATGGAACTACTTTTAATCCATCGTTACCAACTTTATTGGGTGCATGTCACTCAGTGCACCCGTTAAAATATATGCAGTTAGGAGCAGTGACTTTTTTCTGAGGTTGGTTTCAAAAGTGCTAACATTATTGTGAACAGCCTTTATTAAAAGGTACTTTTCACTTTTCAGATAAAAAATTCTTCCCGTTACAACATTAACGGTTTATGTGTAAACTAGGAAAGAACAACACCGGTGCTACAGAGTAAATAATAATACAGAGATGAAACAGCTGCTTATTAAGCGAACTCCAGCCACACTTGCCACCAAGATGGCGTCACTAGCCACAAACATGTAGGAACGGAACACCGTTGGCCAATCAGAGCCTAGGTAACTTACTTGCCAGCTAGTAGCCCAGCCAATAGGGTACATTTCGCAGCACGCGGTAACCAATCAGAAAATCAGACTCTTACTCAACCAATCAGAGAATGTGTACGCCCACACAAAATTAACCGCCACGCCATTTATTCTCTGTGTATTTACCTACTCTGTGACAGTAACGATCGGAAATCAGCTTGTAATCGTTAAACCACACGCCGTTGACAAAATTCACTTATGTATTTGTAATTATATGCTCGACAAATTTTATCACTGTTGAACTGAGTAAAAATGTACTTTTCAGACGCGAAATTTCATTTACCCAGTACTACGCGCACATAAAATGCATTTTTTTTTACAGGTAGTTTCACTGCTAGTGCATCTGCTGCAATTAATATCTTGCGTTTTTCTTCGAATTAACTTTGTAATGAAGCCAATTATAAACCGCTTCCCGCTGCGAACTTACTAATGATACTGAGCTCTTCATGTGTTACCAACTAATTAGGCGCGAACTGAAATGTGAAACTGGCATTTGGTTCTGGCTAGAACCGGTAAGAGCAAAGAAGAATTTTGAAAAGTAGTCTGGCGATGATATTTTCGTCTGATCAACTTTCTCAAGAGAACAAAATCATCCATACAATTTATCTAAAACCGTCTACTAAAAGAACCCCTAGCTGTGAATTTCAGTAAACATGTCATTCATCTTCAGAATACTTCACGAACAGACACTGTTGCCGCATTTAAATGTGAGCTGATACCTCTTTCTGTGCGAATCTTATCTCGACTTTCTAAGCAAGAGAATTTCCCGATTACATGAGGGATCGCTTTCGTAACATCCGTTTAATAAAAACAAAATGTTTATTTTAAATTCAGATATATTTTACACCATCTCACGATTCTTAATAAGGTCGTTCGTGTGTGTTAAAAAGTTTTTTATTACTTCTCGCGATAACCTCTTAACTGCGTATGGAACATTGTAAACGACACCTGGCAATTTGCGTTCTAAATGAGAGTCGTTTATTTAATTGAAGTCGTTTAAATATCTCTCTCCCCCCCCCCCCCACGATCACTGGAGAAAGTCATTTCGTCTTACTTTTCCCCTTCTCTAAGTCTCTCTTACTAATCACCTTGGTGGAGGAAGGAAGAATCACGGAATAAAGTAGGACTGTAAAAAGGCCAACACTAGCATGCGTATCTTATAAACAAGGATATCTGATTTTCGCAAAAAGAGTTCCTGTATATAATCTATGCACGGTTTATTCACACTTTTTGAATAAAACATTAAAAAAATTACCCAATATATCACAAGAGTTTTATTTTCTGTTAACATAAAAGTACCAATCAGACGCAATGACCCATTCCCAGAGACTCGCGTAGCCAATCAGAGATTCGATACGTTCGCATCAAAGGAAACGCCCGGCCTTTTAATCTCCGTGTTCTTCTAATCTGTTCTATTAAGTTTGGCAGACTCCCGCCTCTCTAGGGTATGCAACACTCAAGACACTACGTCACATGTATTACATACTTACTACAAGATTGTTCTAAAACTGAGAACTTACCTCGAGTTGAGTTGAGGGATGCGGGAGGTTTTTAACAAAGAGGTCTTGAGATCTGATGAGGGTGAAATTAGGCGAGAATGGAGCTGCGCCGAAATGCGAAGGCTGGGGAAACGGGAGATACCCGAGAAAACCCGCCAAACGGGGACATCGTCGAGCATGATTTCCACTTGCGAAAATCCCGGAGTGACCCGGCCGGAGATTGAACCCTGTTCGCCTTGATGGGAGGCGAGTATTCTAACCGCTTAGACACCACAGCTTCGTGTTGAGGACTTAATATTTGAATACTGCAGATTACTTAATATAGAAGGAAATGAATATAAGTTCATGAATTCGCGTCCAACAATGGAAAGGAAACAAATAATTGAACTACATGCAAGGAAAATCTCTATTAAGATTAGAAATTTCGGTCTGTGGATACAAAATAATCCACAAGAATTTAATGATACTCCTCCCTGAAAATGTTACCACACCCTAATATTGGCTATTAAAGCCGTGTAAAATATTTTATACTGGTACTAGACCCGCTCAACTAAATTGGACAAATGTTAAACCGCTATACACATTTTGTAGTGAAAGCAGACTTACTACATAGCCTGAGTACTACTAGTGCTAATTGGCAGAACTTTCAAAGGATTCGTCATAAGGCAACTTACGAGTTTGGTGGGCTTCGCCCCCACCCTGGAAAAACTAGAAGACATGATGCAGACCTGCCAACCTACAAGGAATATGGGCAACGAAGATACAGTGACTTAGGCAAAGAACCAGGGTAAATGACACTGGAAATATATGGACTAGGCAATGGATCATGGAACATGAGGATAAATTAGAAAACAGACTGATAGTTGATTTATGCGGGGGGAGGGGGATCGGAAATGGGTCTACAAGCCCCCTCCCGGCTATTGCCTACCGGTGGGGGAGTAGAAATATGTTATGTATTGTAGAGTCGTTGTGCAATGACTCAGAAGAGTAGCGTAGAAATATATACATGAGAATATAGAGAACAACCCCCAGAATCTGGGAGAATCTGAGTGGATGGCCGGATCAACGGTGCTACACTCCCACTCCGATCTACTTACTTCTTACTTCCTCTTCATGGATAGGCTCTTAGCCTGTTCCGATCTCAGATTTCAGACCATCTCTTCATGGGTCGGCCAATATCTCTTCTTCCAGTGGGATGGTATTCCAGGTCAAGGTTCAGAAATCTGTCATTATCCATCCTTAGAAAGTGGTCTTTGCAATTTACCCTTTTTCTTTTGGGAAATTCTCTCATTCAAAGAAAATATATGCAATTATTGCCTAATTTCTCCGATCTACTTGGCAGTAAAATAATAAATGGTACACAATTATATACAAGAATAATCAATCTAAGGGTGATGGTTAGGGAAAGGAAAATCTCGCGAATTCATTTCGGGACAAGATAGTCGTCAAACACATATACAATGAAGTCACCTTTGCAATTGGATCACAGTTCATTAGACACGCCCTAGACGCCTCTGAGCCAATAGCGAACTTGCAAGGAAACAAGCAGCGAATCTCATACTGCCAGGTGTGAAGTGACATTAGGGCAGCAGCCAAAGAACAAACATCTTAGGCTCGAGTGTACACAGGACTGTGGATTATAGCCTACAGGTCATCGAACTCGCGAAACTGTCCTATCCCTAGAGATGGCACGCAAAGTAATAAAATCATAAAGAAAACGTTACGTGGCCTGAGAGAGCCGAAGGATGGTATGTCATAAGATGGATAAATAGGGCTAGGAAAATTTCGCGAGTTCAATGACCCGTAAGCTAGAGTCCACAGTCCTGTGTTCACTAGAGCCTCAGCTGTTTGACGTCTGCCTCGTCTCGAAATGAACTCACGAAATTTTCCTATCCCTATAGATACCACAGTGATCAGCAAAAGGAACTACTTATACCACTGCATCCTACTTCAGAAAGGTCTTCAACTGAGTTCGCCCTCATCGCTGTCGTATTTCAGCACGCACCGTATAAACACATCTCTAATGTCTTCCGCATGCGTGAGTCGACCCGTAGCTAATTTAGTCTGGCAGGATCTGCCTATACAAGCCACGTTCATGGAACCATAGAATGCAGTGTGGCCCAGCCTCTGCACTGAAATAACACGTCCCCAGATTCATTTGTTCGTCGGTCACGGCGTTGTGTTCTATAAATAATACTACATTTTATGGGAAATTTCGAATTACAAAATATTTCATTCTACCCGCGAATTACGGACGGTTAATATAGTAGGAACTTAATTCTGATTGGCTGACTCATCTAACAGACCGTGTTCACACAAAGACAAGTGGCTAATAGTGTAATGAAGACTGCTAGTGTGCACATAGGATATTGAAGTCTAGCCTAGAGTAAATCTATTCGCGAAAAACAGGCGCCCCTACTAATACCCTACTTCTTATTTGCAATGAACCAAAAAGAATATTATTTAAAGATTACACATTTAACAAAACTGTAAAACAGGGAAATATTTTTAATAGTTCGCTGCCGAAATTAATGGACTGAGCCACTTAAAACATGCAGGTTTACGTGGCCTACAATGATGCTATTTGTGTGAAGAATTTGGTGTAAACCGGTTGATTGGTTTCTGAGAAACGGCATGAAACCTCGATATTTTTCATTCGACGACCTTCACAAATGGAAGACAAAAAAAATGTATTAGCGCGTTCGATGATTGTATACCGCCAGTGTGAAAAGTTAACCCTTTCAGACCGACTTTAATTTACGGTCTTAGGTGTTGCAAACTAAATATTTTCTGATGCGTGCTATAATTCAGTCGACACAAAACTTGTTTCGTTGTCACAGCCAATGAGCTGTAAGCTAAATGTTCGCCTACAGTTGTGTGAAGTAATTAATACCTAGACCAGTAAGACGGTTTGAGAATCATTTATCCACAGGTAAGCTCATTCGTCATTGAGCTTCAAAGTATGTAGTACAGACCAGTAATTACCTACACGTGCGTGATGTACACAATTGTGTACACTGAGTTTGAACTGGTTAAGTTAAAATCGATAATATAGTTACGTAGATATAGCTCAATAAGCTAAAATAGCCGCTATTCCGAAAAAAAAAAAAAAAAAAAATAGCGTATCTCACTTTTATAAAAAAAAAAAAAAAAAACATGTATTTATATGGCCCACCACAGTACAAATTCTTCGCCAGAACTGGTCATAATAGGTTGATTGTTTCCCGAGATATAACGTAAAAACTATATTTTTACTGTAGGGCTAATTTGCATATTAGCATATAAATGAGACTCTGTATAGAACAATGCGATGGTTGTAGTAGTTACAGCCAGCATAGAAAATTAAGTTTGGAGTTTGTTTCGTTAATAAAATATACTGAACTAAAATATTTATATAGCCACCATTTTTTAATTAAGTACCTGACCAATTTAAAACATACCCGTTTACACCACCTACTGCTGCTATTTGTTTGTAAACTTTTGGTAGTAATCTGCCAATTATTTCCCGAGATATTACATAAAACTTAATATTTTCATGTGGTATTACTTACAAAATGGCGGACAAAGGATGAGCCCTGTTAACGCAGTTGATGGCTGTAATATATTCTGCCAGCATACAAAATCGTGTTGCAACCGATTACATGGTTTCAACGATATAGTGTTCTAAGCTAAAATGGTTATATGTCCACCATTTTGAAATAAATGTCTGATGTACTTAAAACATTCCGTTTTACATCATCTGCGCAGTGCTGCTGGTCTGTCGAATTTGATAGGAATTGGTCAATTGGTTCTCAAGATATACCATAAAAATTTTATTTATCCATGTGATGCTATCCTGCAAAATGGCAGACAAAAGATGCTTCGTATAGATATAGCTTATGGTTGTAATATCTACTACCAGCATGGAGCCACGGTGGCTAAGCGGTTAGACTGCTCGCCTCCAACCTAGGCGAACCGGGTTCAACCCCCGGTCGGTTCGTTCCGAATTTTTGCAAGTGGCAATCGTGCCAGACGATGCCGCTGTTCGGAGGGTTTTCTCGATCCTTCCCCGCTGCTCCATACTTAACTCAATCACCCTCATCGGTTCTCAAGATCTCGCTGTTAAGAGCCGCCCAAGCCTCTTCACTCACTCACTCACACTTTTGTAAAACTGAACACTTTGATGAGCAACTTATTTGACCTTCCGTTGTTTTCTCTGTGATAAGCTTCAGCAATGGAGAAGATATAACTAGCGACATGCAAAACTCGCGTTATTATTTGGAACGTGACTGAACTCCACAGTACTGTATACACTAGAGCCGGCGTCGTTTCTCCGTTGGCTGCTGTATAGCTGTGAAGCCACGCCTTTTCTGACTGAACTGCATGTGATCGGAGCACACAGTTGTGTAGCGTCCATTTATAAGCGCAAAGTTACCCAGGACGTGTCAAATAAAGCGTAGTCCAATGACAAACATGCTGCAAAGGTACACTTGTTTGAAGTTTAACTTGTCCTCAAATAATAACGCGAATTTTGCAGGTCTCTAGATATAACACATTTATATATTTTTTTAAATTTAAGATTTTAACAATTTTCACAATAACATCTTATCTGGGCACGACTAAAGTGAAAGATAATCAAAAGTTTATTTAGTCCATTTATAATTATTTCAACTTTTCTGAAGCCCTGCAAAAGTTCTGCTTCCAGGATATTCCACGGCCTCATATAAGTAAAGCTTAACTAATTCTACAAAATGACACCAAAGGGACAATACTTGACATTCGTGAGCACTCAGTTTATTAATATCTGCATAAGAACTATTGCTCATTAGTAGAGACCTGAAGAATTCGCGGATTCATTTTGGGATAAGCTAGAATTGAAAACACGTACGTTTATATAACTTCAGCCATTGGTCCACACGGTGTTTGACGCCTCCTGGAGAACGGTGTTCAATTTTTGCCTTCCACTGTGACAGCAGACAAGTAATGTACAGTTGATATCGGCATATTTGAACATAAGACTCTAGAGGCTAGCCTGCAGGTCACTGGACTCTTAAATTTTTCAGGTCTCTACTTACTAGGCATTACCAACAAACCTCTGTGTTTTATTCGAATTAATTAAAAATTAAATATAATAATTTATAAATAAATTATAAGGGAAAGTTCAATTTAACTAAAATATAAGGCATTTTTATGTTAACACAAACACAAAACGCTTGTGATATGTAGCAAATTTATGAAACAACAAAACACGTCATGTATGGGGTGATTTTTCAAAGGTTTGATTCAAAGAGAGTGAATAAACTATGTAAATTTTAAATGTGGCGGAAGGATGAAAATTGGACAGAAAAATAAATCCTAAGAAAGGCTTTTAAAAATTCTCAATTAACCACCAACAGCCTGTAAGTCAGTAATAAGCTGGAAGTAGTAGTGCGAGTGAGTGTTTAACAGTCCTGTACAGAGGCCTCGCTTGATCACAGCAACCAATAAGCAAACGATAATGTCTCGAGTGTGTAGAGGGCTGTCCAGCCTAGCTCGCTGCCAACTCAATCCGCGAAATGCTCGGGGGTTCTACCTGTAAGTAGGCCAACCTGAATTCGCAAAAATATTCCGTGACCCATTTGTACTGCAAGCGTGTTAGTTCAGAACCTATTCCGTGGTTGGAAGACTTCTAACTCGCACGCGTCTTAGGTGTCCACCAGCCAATCACTGGTGTTCCGTGTCGGGATAACTTAATTGTGATTGACCCATTCGAGTAGAAACTTTATTCTCACGCAACAACGTGGCTAATAGCCAAAGAGAATTGGCGAATGTGCACGTACGATGTTGAAGTATAGCATGCTCATAAATCTTTTCGCGTTTCACCTACTTCAACCATTGGTCGGGAATACGCCTGGCACGCCTCGGGGAACTCTTGAGCCAATAATATAAGCTCAGCAGTAGAGTGGCCAATCTCCTTCGGGGGAATCATGCAAGTAGGTGACGTTCAAAAGTGCTCACTTTATCGTGAACAGTCTGTACCGAAAGATAACGCGAATTTGGCACGTGTCTACGCCGCTCTGCACTATATCATTCGTTGGAAGAAACTCGTTTGGAAGGCGGTTTCCAACGGCGACAGCCACGAGCAGCGCAAAAAGAGGGCCGGTTTCGCGCCGAGAGTGTAGGATACACGCCAAGGCCGTATCTTTGAGCGCGGTCCGTGAAATACCCGACACGCAAGTCGGACTAGAAATACGCGAGAACGGAGCTAGGCGCCGATGCATATGCATCAGGCCGAATCGCTGCACGCGCGGACCGCTCGCTGCTGCTGCTGCTGCGGTGAAAACACACTCGCCGGAGGAAACTGCAACGTAAGCACGCTCTCACAAAGAGATCTTTATTAAAGGCTGTTCACGATAAAGTGAGCACCTTTGAAATCAACCTCAGAAAAATGTCGCTGCCCCTACCTGCATATATTTCAAAGGGCGGCCTGAGTGATATGCGCCCAGTAAAGTTGGTAACGGCGGATGGGAAGTTGTTCCGTATCTTAACGTAGAATAAAAAGTGTTAGGTAACCATTTCTGATAACTTAAATAATTTCTTTCGTTTTTTGAGAATGCATGGGGAAATATTTTACTATTCGCGCTTTGTCAATGTACGTATACACTGATACAGTAAATTTACAAATAATTTATTAGAGACGTTATTGCACCATCTGATACGAAGTTTGAATGAAAATGCGGTTGAATGAACTGTTATTCCGTGCATCGCATACGCAGAGAGATATGTTATACACGTCGCCCTGATGTGTTTGTCCAAAGAGTAGATATAAGTATAAACACAGGAGAACAGGCGAGCCGATTCTTCTAATGTGGGCGTTCCCGTTCTCTGATTGGGTGCGCGAGGTTCTGGGAACCGGGCCTTGCGTCTGATTGGCTACTGCATGCTGCGAAAGTTGCCCTATTGGCTGGGCTACACTGTTAAAAAAATTGCCTTCATTTTACGGAAAAGTGCTGGTAAAAATTTATGCCGAAGTGTCCGTAAACTCTCCGTAAAATTACGGACACATTGGTTTTCAGAAACGTACTTTCCGTAAATTTCACGGAATCCATCCATTAATTTCTAAGTTAGTTTTCCGTATTTTCTGTTTAAAATAAAAAGCGATAGTGGAAATATCTTTAATTTTCGTTACGTGGGTGTTCTACCGTGTATAAAAATGATATTAAAAATGTTAAAATATTTTGTACTTAAGCGAACCCGAGTCGAAAAACTACCAGTCCACGACTTTAACCATTTTCCTACAACTCTCACTTGAAAATCGTGGTATAAATTTTATATTTATATTCGGAGGACAAAAGCAAAAATTCATTTTCTATTAAATTTAGTGTATTTTTAGTGTTGCCAAATGTTACAGGCGCCTGATGCTATTTTCTAATGTTTGAACGAATAGATCATAGTCGCGTGGATAACCTTAACTGCCGCAGAAACGATAATTTTCTTGTTACAGTGGCGAAGAAAGCTTCGTGTAGAATCGGCATTGTTCGTCCCCGTAACACGAAGCCAAAGGGAATACGGAGACTTTCCGTATTTTGTGTTTACTGACTTAACTCCGTTTCTCGTCATTACGGATTGCCTTTCCGTATATACACTGTACATTCCCGTAAAACATTCCGTAAATATACGGAAATTTTTAACATTGTACCAGCTGGCGAGTAGCTTACCAGGCGATGATTGGCGAAAGGCATTCCAAGATTTTGCTGACTAGTTAGGCATTCTTCTGCATAGCGTGTGCGGCTGGCGTTCGCGGAGTAAACGGTTGGTTCACCTCTGTATTCTGTGTTCTCCACAATCCTTTGTGTACTCGAGCCTCAGTTAGTTGTTCATTCCCTGATGCTCCGGTTTTACATCATACCTGAGAATCGCGAGCTCGATGACCTGTAGGCTAGACTTTACAGTTTTATATACTCTCATACAGGTATCGACTGCTGTGATAGTGGAAGGCGGTGGTTGGGCGCACAATTTATTGTATGTATGTTATTTGCTCATTTTATCTCGAGGAGATGTCAAACAACACATCGTCCAAATTCAAAAGTAGCATGAACGTACAATTGTGTGAATTCCAACTTGCCTAGAAACGGGCCCGCGAAATTTTCGGGGACTCTCAACAGGTAGCACGGGGTTCGGCGGTTGTTTTCTGGCTCAAATTCGGCCAGGATGTGTCGTACAAACTGTGATCCAACTGACGAAGCAAGTCTAATGTACATACGGTTCCAGTCTAGCTTGTTCTCAAAGGAATTCGCGCATTACCGGCTCTCTAAAAATTGGAGACCTGAAAAATTCGCGAGTACAATGACCTGCAGGCTAGACTCTACAGTCTAATGTACAAATATGCCGATATCAACTGTACATTGGTTGTCTTCTGTCACAGTGGAAGGCGACATTTGGACACCGTTCTCCAGGAGGTGTCAAACACCGCGTGGACCAATAGCTAAAGTTATATAAACGTACGTGTTTTCAATTCTAGTTTGTCCCAAAATTAATCCGCGAATTCTCAGGTATCTACTAATAATACGTCGTTTACAATGGAATTTCGGCACATAATTAATGTTTCCGGTGCAAAGACAAATAACATAATTACGCATCTTTTTCGATTCAAAAGGGGGAGCCATTTTGAAATCCGTGAAGTAAAATATCTTTCCAAAATTAAAATTTTGCGATACCTGTTTTGTTAGGTTTTAGATGCCACGCATAGTTTGGTTTTCGTACACTGTTTCCAGTAAACTAAGTTTGTGACATCCAGATTTCACAAAGTAAGTGATTGTTAAGATTTGAAATATCGATAGTAACCGTACAGTCGATAGTAACCGTACAGTCGATAGTAACCGTACAGTCATATAAAAACATGAAAACAGAAAATCTTAAAACAGTGCCAGACCATGATCTGAGTTGCCAGTTAGTTAACTGTTAAACTTCTTTCTTGTGTTTCATAAATGACAGGAGGGAAGCGCAAAAAGATTTCGTACAGTCAAAAATGAAATATGGCCAAGGATGATTAATATAATTATTCACTCTGAAGTCCAACCAAAGTAAGGTGAAGTGATTTTTACAAGTTTATTTAACTTCACTTGTACGTACGGTAGGTGTCTCTTGCGGTGCCTGCCTGGCGCCCACCGAATCACTAGCAACCATGATGTATTTGGAGGACAAGTTGTCGATTACTGGTGGCGCGTAGAGTTTCAGTGCCGGGAAGTCCTCATTTACGCATGGTTGTGTGGAGTGTAAAATACATCGATACACACACACACACATGTAGTATGAATAATGAATATGCAGCATGCCGGTTCAACTTCCCGCGGAAAGAGCGCACTTAAACTCGCCTGATCGCAAGCTATACGGATGACGGACGTGTCTGTGAAGGTATAAATTGTCTCACCTACATAATATATAGGTGAGGCTAAAAAGTGAAAAATAAGTTAACTGTAAAAAAAAAAAATTTAAAACCAAACTTTTATTTATAAATTAACTAAAAGGATAAAAATAATTATTGGAGTAGTTCCAGAATTTGTAGAACTTTTAATACGTGGTCGAACAGCCGCACCAAACTTTACTACAAATTAATAGTTTTGTATCAATTCATATTTAGTGTACAGAAGCTTGGCGCGAATAGTTAAGAGCCTTACGCAAGATATGTGCTTACTCCGCTTACGCAGATGAGGTATGCGTTTTATATTGCGCTAAGCTTCTACATACTAAATATAAATTGATACAAAAATATTAATTTGTAGTAAAGTTTTTTACGGCTTATCGTCCACGTCTTATAAGTTCTACAAATTCTGTAATGACTTCTAATTATATTTATCTTTCTAGTTCATTTATAAATAAAAGCTTGGTTTAAAACAAATTTTTTTTTACAATTAATATTAGTTTTATCGAATGCGAAGTAGGCCCTACTGTATGGCTCGGGAGCCGCCGGCGTAATCGAACACCTCAGCTAACCTTGCGTGCACGCAAGTTGAGGTAGGTCGCTGGCCCATCGCGAGGCCGATGTGGTGTGTGTTCTCATTTATTTTTAAGGTCAACGTGGCCGGACGTCGCCACCGGGCTGGTAGTTATCAGCTGCGTGTTACTTCGCTTATCGCAGCGGTCGTGAAAGAGACTGATGGCCCGCGGGCGACACGTAGTTGGCCGGCAGCTCTTACTACAGGCTATTCACGACAAAGTGAGCACATTTTAAGGCCATCCCAACAGGCATTAACCTCTTATAAATATAGCTTATTGTAGCCTCAGCCATTAACTTTTGAGAGTTGTGAAATGTATGCACTGTGTTTGTTGGTCATATTGCAATGTTTATGTTAAAAAGCAGCAGGAAGATAGAAATTGGGTGAAAGGAAAATTTTCGAAGGGCGTTAAAAAGTGCTTACTTTACCGTGAACAGCCTATACTTGTGTGTACGTTGTGTATTCTTCCACCTTATGCAAAACTAACATTGCCATAGGCCTCATCAGTTTATTCATGAGTCGGTAAAGTGAAACTCTGAAATTATTAGGTATATAAAGTAATTATTTTACAAATCTTTTTCATACGTCGATGTATAAAAAAATAGAAAACGAAAGAAATAATTTACGTTGTCACAAATGGTGACCTAACACATTTATTCGACGTTAAGATATGAAACTATTTTCCACCCATCGTTACCAACTTTACTGGGCGTATGCCTCTCAGTGTGCCCGTTTAAATATATGCAGGTACGGGGAAGTAAATTATTATTTCCATAGTGAGATATTACCTTTGTTTTTCTATGCAGTCCATTACAGGGCAAAATATAAGGAATGTTATAATTTATTTTCGCTTCTTTATTAAATTTAAATTTTATTTATCAGAGATGTTTCCTGCACAATGAAATTTAATGCCTCTGAGTTCGTAATGTTATATGCAATATTCACTTAAAATAGCATTCATGTCCAGACAGTTTCTACATAAATTAATTATCTTCATTACCTATTTCGTTTACAGAAATTGTTCGTTATTTTAAAGTTCCTTGACGTCCATTTTTGTCGTGCTCGATTGTGATTGGCTGAGACCATCAAACATCAAACAAATTTCAGAACCGGTCCAATGTTCAAGTGTTTGGTGGAAACTGAAGCCATACAACTTTCTGAGGCAAATATGACGGCGTTTATGCCGATTCGATGACGTCATAACTGTCCAACTATATTTGACCAAACTTATTGGAAGCAATTTGACGGAAAAATTTGACACTGTGACAAGGGCTTTAGACGTTAACTTCCGATTGTGGTGGAATACACACACCGTGTTTATTACTTGAACGGCAATATTCATTTAAAAAGGCGTTTAAAGGATAAAAAATGACTGAAAGGAAAACGTAACTAAGGCCTCGAAAGGGCTCACTTTACAGTGAACAGCTTTTTTTTTTTTTTTTTTTTTTTTTTTTTCGGAGGAGCTGTGATGATGTATGTAGTGGCCAGACTAATTCGCCTCCCACCTAGAGGCGAGCCAGGTTCGATTCCCGGCGGCGTTGCTCCCGGGTTTTCGCATTTGGGAATCGTGCCAGACGATGCCGCTGTTCGGAATGTGTTTTCTCGGGGATCTCCCGTTTCCCCCGCCCATGCAATCCGGCACTGCTATTCTTGGTCACTAGAGCTTGTGATTTTTCGCGAAAAAAAAAAACGCGAGTACACGGCAGACTTGAATACTATAAGCATCCAGCAGCAATTAGTCTATTGCCACTGGTCGCTGTCTATTTGAGAAGGCGTTTTCATATTTGACCGGGCCACTCAGAGATCGGAAACAATCCCTACGTGATTCGTGTGTAGACAGTTAACACGTGCCAAAAAGTAATCCAGCCAATCAAGATAGGTAAACGACCCTTAAATGTTTTGAAATACAACTTGTCTTGAAATTTTTTCGCTAGATTTCACTACTCCTAATGATCACCTCGCTTCACCCTCATCGGCTCTCGAGACCTCGATGTTAAGAGACAAGCGCATCTCTCCACTCACTCAACCTCAGAGTGATTCTGGATGGGGCCAGCTGGTATATAAAAGCCACAGCGGGCCTTCGAGCAGACCGTATGGAGTGCGGAGCCTTGTGCAGAGTTTGAAATACACGTTTTTCCAGCGGCGTGTGGTGAAATGTTGCAAGGTAAGCTGTGTTCTGCTCTGTGATATACCTGATCGTTTGTTAGTTTACACATCGGTCACTTAAACGTAGTATCGTATTTGACGTCACAGCACGTGTGTAATGGGCGCCTCGTGAGTGGCCGCAATACATTCAGTTTCTCCTGGCTCCACTCTGGTTACTGGTTCCGCAGCATGCACCGAGTGTGTACAGTACTGAGCAAGCACCAGCTTACCTTGTAACACTTCACCACACGCCGCTACGCTTTTCAACGAATGTGCTCATCTACGAAAAGAACACACATTTCACAAGAGGACTGTTGAGTGCTTTTAAGACGTCATGCAGATACATTGCAAACACAATTTCAGAGCACCCCAAAATGGCTAAAAACGGCTTTTTCAAAACGATTTATCTCAAAATATATGTTTCAGATCCATACAAGACTATAGTCCATTCCCCACTGGGAGTAACTTTCTCGGAGCCCTGCTACATATCTACTTGCAGGCCCGTTTCGTATCCTTTCGCCAAATGTAAACAAACATTGCCATGTTACTGACATGTAGCATCTGTCAAAATCAATGTTTACATGCCATTGTGAGTGTAAATGTGTTCGTATACTTTCGCTACACCTAAACATAAACATTGAAATGTGAATTCTATTGTTATACCTGTCAAATGTGTTGTTTACTGTTTACAACTTTTCAAAGAATTCTGTCATATTCCTAAAATCATTCCGTATGAATATTCACAGTTTAGGCTTCCAACATTATTTCGGTCAGCTTTATGACGTTTTAAAAATGCCTGAATTGACGACAGTTATTGCGGTTATTTTACATGAACAAATTTGTTTTCCACGACATCGCACAATACATGTAATGCACGTTAGTATTTTGCCGCGACTGTGTTTAACACTGTTACATTGCGAGGGTAAAGGGATGTACTAATTAGTTTTGTATTGTTATTGATGTGTGTTAGGTTATATCTTTAAAAGGACGGCTTCAGTTGGAATAAATATTGAAACGAAGGAACAACCAGTCAAACTAAAAAGACACATTGAATTCAAGCACGCAACTCGTGTTGCTCATTTTTGTCATACTAACAAACTTTAAAAGATAGTGGTGAACATGCACACAAATAAGCCTACGATAACATTTATTCCGCTCATATTTCTATGTTTATTAGGTTTATTAAAATTTATCGGGCTGGGCTAAGTATTCTTCTTCTGGGATTGTGGCAAATTACGTTACACGACTGTGTTTCAAACCCCTTAGGGCAAAGGTTCAACATTGTGATAAATAAACAGACGTGGATGTAAATAATTAACCTCGTCATAAAAACAGTTCACAGTTAAAACGTATAAATATTGCTAATCAAATATTTGAAATCACTCACACACACAGGGCCAGCGTATCGACCACGATGAACAAAGGCACATCATTTCACAGACGCAATGATTAACGAAACACACGTCACATTATATTTACTACTGCCGTGGAAAAACAGATTTATCACAACCTCGTAACTTGCTTAGGTAGGTTTAAAAAAACACGTCTACAAATGTGATGTGGGAATTTGAAGTATTTTTCGGAGTAAGTATAATTTACGCTTCGTTTGGTAAAACAGCAACACGCCATGTCATGGCTCGCCACGCCTGCCAACTTCACTTTGTTTCTGCCCCGCCATCATATCTAAATATATTAAAATAAGTATTAAAACATAAAAATATATTTTTAATTGTAAATTACAAATTCAAAAATCACTATTTTTCTATAATAAGTATGAAATATGATACAACTGAAAACACGTATAATATTCTGCTCACTAGCGAAGTGAAACTTCCCGAGTGCGAAAGAGATAAAGAGAGAGAGAGAGAGAGAGAGAGAGAGAGAGAGAGAGAGAGAGAGAGAGAGAGAGAGAGCGACAAGCCTCGCCCAGCAGACACCAGACAGTTACTTTCTCACTCGATAAAACAACACTGTACCATTATGGCCTACTCACGATATTTTCCGCTGTTATTTTAAACTGTAAAAATGAGATATGTTGCATTCGGGACTATCTACATATTTAAATATTTCAATAGGCACCGTTTAATTTACTAACAGTATAATAAAAAAATAGCTTAAAATAATATTTTAACAGTGAACTATTTCTTACCGGTCGTTGCCAACACGTCGTTGCTCTCGCTTTTGTTAATTGATTTTTAAAAAGAAATAAATATTACGAGTTATAAAAGATATTAAGGCAAAGTTTCATTTATTCAATAATACAGTGCTCTAAAGTTTACCACAGTGTTATATATTTGTGGAATACAGGTTATTGAAAAAACAGGTTGACGTGTTATGCCTAGAGAGTTAT
The DNA here is from genome assembly GCA_029891345.1 of Dryococelus australis. Lineage (NCBI taxonomy): Eukaryota > Metazoa > Arthropoda > Insecta > Phasmatodea > Phasmatidae > Dryococelus > Dryococelus australis. The sequence goes on along the minus strand of CM056994.1, from coordinate 58,306,233 downwards.
TTTCAAAGGTTGATTTTCATAAGTCGCTTCCAATAGGGAATGGACTATACTCAAGGGCCCTGGATTAAACCTTCCCACAGACTTTCAAGCAATAAAATAACAGAAAGTCTTACAGGTTCACGCAGTGCGACGAGAACACTGCGCGCCAGTTCAGAGACTTGCGCTTAGCGGCGATGGGGTACTTGACGCTTCTGGGAGTGTCGCCCTAATCGCTCTAGCGCGGTGTCAGCGAAGACCCGAGCGACGACGACAACAGTGACCAGCAAGAGTGAAGTCTGCGGACTGCGAGCATCCGTACAGCGAAGGGTGGGCTGGCGGGTGGGACAATTGGAAGACATGCGTGCGTGACCGTAATTTCATATGATGACAATATACAGTTGGATTGAGCATGTGTAAACAATAAGTGTGAATTAAGTGACTGTAATCAGCACAACGACAGTGATACGGACTATAATTAGGGACAGGTGTTTTTCGCAAAAATATTTCAACACTAGTTGTATCGCAAAAATATTTAGCACAGATCCACTTTGTTGTTGGGTAATTTTAATCATCACGCGTCTTAGATTTAAACCTGCGACTCACGGATGGTCTTTGTTCGAATATTTTAATTCTGATTGGCCCAGTCATGCTAGAAAAGGCTCGGTGTCCAATAACTGTCCATGCCTTTGAGAGAGTGATTCTTAAGCCTTGTTTTACGACTGAGTCTATGACTGATACTTATCGCTATCACCAATCACCAGGTCCCAAGCTGCAGCTGTGATAGCGAAACACATAAAACTCCCCAGCTAAATTTGAGTTGGGAGATCTGGGCGGCTCATAACAACGAGGTCTTGAGAGCCGATGAGGGTGAAATGAGGTGAGAACGAATCAGCGCCTGAATGCAAGGGCTGAGAAGACGGGAGATCCCCACGAAAATACGCCGACCAGCGACATCGTCCGGCACGATTCCCACTTGCGAAAATTCGGGAGTGATCTGGCTGGGGATTGAACCCGGTTCGTCTTGGTGGGAGGCGAGCAGGGTAACCGCTCGGCCACTGCGGCCCTCTCCAGCTTAGGACAGCACAAATAAAAACACATCTTAATTTGCAGCACCAGAAACCATAAATCAACGTGGAACTGAAAATGTTAATATTATCATACGGCTAATCTTAAACAGACGATAAACGCTCGTATTACGCCGTATCCATCCAGATAGCAGTCGAGGAGCGTTGTAAATAGCTCCCAGTTCGCAGTTACAACCCCACCCCCTCCACGCCTCCATATTGCGCCGGTCAGCTACGGCGCCGTCAAGCATCCCGCAGTGGGGTTTTAGCAAGTCAAATGGGCTCTGGTGGCGGGCTGGCAGCCCCGCCTCTGACGTCACGTCCGCCTCCCGGGGTCACGTGATGCTTTCTTCCCCTTCCCCTCCCGACCCGTGGCAGATCGCTACCATTGTGGACGGAGTCCTCATCTCATCATCGTCGGCGGCTCCGTGTCATTGCTTTGTCTTAGGCACGCGCAATTGTTTTGGCTCCACTGCTCCCGAATGCGATAAGAGCAAGAGACGCCGGAAAAGAATCAGCCAGCTCGTCTGGAAGTATATTGAATTGTTTCACAGTCGCCTGCACATAGTCTGCAATGCTAGACCAAAAGCTAAAGGGAAAGTATTTTTCGTGCGTGACAAAAATGGCCATTTCCGGACGACTTTTGTAAACGAAACAATGGCTACGAAGATAAAAAATTTATCCAGAAGATCTCTGAGCTTGAATATTATTTGAAGTGATTATTTTTCAATAATCTTAAGAACCCAGGCATTAAATTCCATTGTGCAGGACACATCTCTGATAAATAAAATTTAAATTTAGTGTGGATAGAATATAATATAAATCACAGCATTCGTTACTTCCTTCTTGTAGTGGACTGCACGGAAACAAAACAGCAGTATATATCACGTTAAAAATAATTTCTGGAATAAATACATACACACACATGTGTGTGTATATATATATATATATATATATATATATATATATATATATATATATATATATATATATATACACACACACACACACACACAAAATCATTCTAGTAGAATACTTTGACACTGACACATTTCAAACGCGCGCAAGAGAATATGATAGTCGTATTTTGTCTTAAAATGTTATTGTGAAATATATATATATATATATATATATATAAACGAAAGTTTTACAATGAGATATGGGGCTGTAGATTTTGTTTGCGTATTTACGGCAAGAAATCATTTCTCACACTGAACCACATATTAGAAGTGAAAAGAAAAAATAAAGAAAAAAATAAAGGCAAGAGTTGTGCACGCTCAGAGCCCAAGTCGACGCCTCCACAGCGGCAGTCGCCAGTCATAACTGGTGGGCTGTGGCACTTCCTTGCCAGGATAGAGAGGCATATACTCACGATTTTAGCACACTTGAGTTGAGAAATCTGGGTGGCTCTTAACAACGATGAGGGTGAAATAAGGTGAGAATGGAGCAGCGTCGGAATGCAAAGGCGGGGGAAACGGAAGATCCCCGAGAAAATCCACCGACCAGTGGCACCGCCCGCCACGATTCTCACTTGCAAAAATCCAGGAGTGACTCAGCCAGGGATTGAACCCGGTTCGCCTCGGTGGGAGGCGAGCAGTCTAACCGCTCAGTCCCCGCGGCCGCTGATTCTAGCACAGTCGCGAAGCACAGAGAGACAAAATGGCATGGCGGGATCCTTTGATGTGTGCGTGCCCATTCTCTGATTGGCTGGCTCGAGACTCTGAGAACGGATCTCTAGTCTGATTGGTTACTGCATGCTACAGCTGCCGGCTGACAAGTAGATTACCAGGCTCTGATTGGAGAACGTCTTTCGGACATTTTCTTTGGCGAGTAATGCGCCATTTTGCTGGTGTGTGCGGTTGGAGCTCGCTATGAAAGCGCTTGGTTTACCTCTGTATTCTTTAGAAGAGTGTGAACATGCGCTTCCAAGGTCAAGAAGCGAGGGAGCGATACGGGCGACACTAACACGCATGCCTAGTGCCTCATCGCCCCTACGCGCAAGGCGTGCAGTGTTTCCGTCGTGGTCCTGTACTGTGGAAATTAGATTTCTAACAGTGGGGTTTTATTACACGCGATGAAAGACCACATATTATACTACGCCTTTATCTTTGTACTTTTCTCTTACTGCTTAAGGAAACTGCATAGGCAAGCTTTATAAATATTCATCGAGATACGCGAATACGCGCAAACAACGATTTCACAAAAAATGTTCAAGTTCACACTCCTCTTAAATACTCTGCGATCCTGGTCTGTCGCCCAGCGGCCTTCGGAAAAACGACCCCTTGTATACGCTGTTATCTCGGATCGGCTGGCAGGTGCCTGACTGTGTAAGATGCGTCCAGGAAAACTTTTTCTCGAGAACTGTGTTGAGTCGTGTCCGAATGCTCGTCATGTACTACAACGATTTCTCAACGTATCGTACGTTTACAACGTCACTCCGTATGTAACAGACTGCGAAATACAGGTCGTACAGGCATTACCAGGAAATCATGATGTTCCGGATTCGAATCCCGTTTAAGCCGCCGAATGTGTCTTTTAAGATTTATGTATAAGTGTTATTAGTCTTGACTTTTTCCTCGCTGATTTTTTGCGTGATAATGAAGTAGGTGTGTATATTTACATGAACATAGGTTTTATATATATATTATATATATATATATATATATATATATATATATTATGATGTATAAGTACATCGCTGTGCTAGTTAAACGGTGTTAACATCTCAAATAATTGTATAATTGTTAAGAAAGCGGACTTTTAGTTGTTGGATGACCCACGTAAATCAGACGAAATTTAGCCAATGTATTAACTGTACTATGACAAGTTTAATTTAACAATAAAGGTTTAAAGTAATGAATATGGCCTTGCTTTTGTTGTTATTATTCATTTTTTAAATGTTACACTGTTTAACTAGAACAGCGAAATATTCAGTTTACATGACGTTTAGCTATAAAAGGTGAAAACCAATTATCTAAACCCGTATGGTTGTTACTTTTATCATATAAAGTGCTTAAAAAAAGCGTGAAAAAAAATTGATGGGCCTCCATCGCGTGCAATGAAATCTCACTGTTACAGATACAATTTGCATAGCACCGCGCACCCAGCGCCTCCACGGAAACACTGCACGCCTTGTGCAGGAGCGATGAGGCGTCAGGCGTGCGTGTTATTGTCGCCTTGCATCTGTGCCTTGGCCGCATAAAGAAGCTCCGGTCCCCGTGTACTCTTAAGTCAGTTTAGTGAGTCCGCCATTCTGCGTATTGAGTGTAAGCGAAGGAGTTCGAGAGCTGTAACTAAAGAAATTCTTAAACTAGAACACACAGCTACTGTGCTTGGAAATAAGCATGATCAGTGGAATTCTTTTGGCTTCTAAATAAAATATGGAATCTGTACTATTTTCTCGCATATTTCTACACGTGAAACACATCTTTGTAGTATCAGAAATTCCGCTAATTTATTTGCCAGTAGGCTAAACGCTTTAGTCCGTGGTGCAATGGAAAGACCCGCGTACATCCATTTGCTGCTGTGACACCAGAAAGCAAAACTTTCAATTTTTTTTTTTGTGCTGGTTTGTTATGTAGCTGCTTGTTACTGCCTCGTAGCATTCCAGGGTGTTTCTGGCATCAAATGGGTTCATACACATTTCCGAAAGACTGCAAGCATCACCTACACTTGCTCGTAGTAATTACGGCATTGTTTGTTCGCAAGGGCGTTGTCGCGATTTTGAACACGCAGCTGGCTCCTCGAGGGTGTAGGTTCAAAAAGTAGAAATTACGGCAGCCCACTAGAATACAGTGCCGGGAACGTGGAGTGGGGGTAATTCGTCCAACGAAACCAACTTGGTAACGGCTAGAGGCGTTGGTTATGCCGAGGGCGAACTATGGCGTAAGAGGCATGAGTTGCCGCTCACGCAGAAACAAAGCGCGCTAGTCCCCGCGGCATTGTGCGCCGATTAGTGCAGGGATCTCATTATCTTCGCCGCCCAAGGTTACGTCGAAGATCTCGCGTGTCGTAACAACACCCGTCCATGTCGCACTACTCGCTCTCAGATGCGACTTCTGCGTGGAGGCCTACGCCTGTTGCTTCGCTGCCAATGCTTATAGGCTATTCGCGGTCAAATGAGCACTTTCTAAAGCCCCGCTTAAAATCTACTTGTGTGCAAGTTGTGTATTCTTCCGCCATATGTAAGATCAACATTGCGGTGGACCTCATCGCTTTATTCATGCGTCGGTCAAGTGAAATTGTGAAATTATTTGAAAAGTAACTATCAAACAAATCTGCTCATTTTTATACTTACATGCATTAAAAAAAATTGCGAAATAAATAATTTTAGTTATCATAAACACTTTTTATTCGACGTTAAGATACGGAATTACTTCCCATCCATCGTTACCAACTTTACTGGCCGCATGTCACTTGGGGCACCCGTTGTAATACATGCATGCAGGGCAGTAACTTTTTCTAAGGTTGATTTCAAAAGTGCTCACTTTATTGTGAACAGCCTTTACTACCACAGCCAGCAACTCCGCCACCAACAGTTCAAACTAATCATAGCCCTCACTACAAATACCACCGCAACTACCACTACTACCACTATCAATATCGCCTCCACCGTCAGAACCAACAACACTACGATAAGTTGTTCAAGGTCAAATGAGCACTTTTGAGGCCCTAGTTACTTTTTTCTTTCAGCCATTATTTTTTCCTTTAACAACCTTTTTAAATAAATATTGCTGTTTAAGTAATAAACACAGTGTGTATATTCCACCGCATATGTAAATTAACGTCTAGGGCTACAATAAAATGTATTTATTGACTTTGGTTCCAAATGGGAGGCCTTTCAAAAGTGCTCACTTTGGCGTGAAAAGCCTTTACACGGTAGTATTTGAACAGTCGACCACAGCAATTCGACCTCCGTGACAAAAATCCTTTAGGGGGTTATCTTCAGACCACGTGGTTCTAGGCTCGAATCTCTGGTGGCCCCTAAATGTGTGCGCCGTTTTTATTAACTGTAAGTTCAGGTTAGTTCAGTTTGTAAGACCTCCATCCAGCCCCGCCCCGCGGTTGGAATTCCGGCAAAACGTATATGTCCTGTTATCATCACTTTGATTTTTGTTTCCTCGAGGATTATTGTTTCTTGATCTTCAAGTGACGATAGTTTTTGCTTCTCTGAAGCACAAAAGTTACTATACCAATTATTGTTATCGCGTACTGGCATAGCAAAAATTTATGCGAGGCATCATTATTGACGTGTGGGGCTAATTTTAAGTATAGTGACAGTGTTTTTCCCCAGCACAATAATTCGCATCGGTATGTATTCAATAAAATATCATTCACTTATGATGTCCAACCCTGTGGTCTAAGAAATCGTATTTATGGCGCATTATTTTAATTGTGGGTAGCCGTGGCTGCCTCGGGTCCTTATGAGAATTCCACAAAACTCCCGCATGTTATGAGTTACAGTAAAGTAATTACTCTGACTTAAAAACGTGACTAGAAAATTTTCTTACACGCAAGGAAAACATGTTTTACACACTCGACCTGTCATTCAAATGGCGTCCAGTACTTATTTAAAATAAGCCCTACTTTGCGTCAAAGATATTACAAATGCTGCCAAGAAAAAAATTGTATTTGCGCTGGAACTTTAGGATTGTTTTTAAATGTGGCAGCGTAATGAACTGTTCCTCTCTGAAAAGAATTGACACATGTTTACAAGTTTTGTCGGATTAAACGTTTTACGTGGCAGTAAGTTTGAAGCCTACATAAATATGATATTTACAGGATATGGAAAACGTTTCCGATGAACTGAAGCTTTGGTGTTTAAGATTAATATGAGGGAGGGTAGGGTTGAACTGGAAACAGCATAAGAAAAATGCAATATTGCAGAAACGTACACTATTCTGCAAACTTTTATCAAAACTTTAGCCTACTTTCCTAATACAACCCCCACCCCCTCCCCTCCCCTTTCGGGCCGAACCACTTCCATAAACATCGTTCACTGCAGAAAAATAAAAATTAGTGGCGTAAAATAAATACTACAAGAATTAACAGGAACACTAAAGTGCAAAGTATTTCTTCATAACCAAAATATCTGACGTGGCGAGGTTAATGACATCATGTTGAAGTATTTTATTGCAAGGAATAGCCCACGTGAAACTATCGGTTTAAGTTTTAATGTTAATGTTTATTAAGCTTGCAAGGTCTGTTTTTAAACTATCGGTGTTAACAACGTATGCTAGTATTATGCGAACTTCAACTAAGATAACAATAAAGCTGAGGTGCGTAATTTCAAAACCGAACTTCTGCCTCAAACTGTTACTAGGTTTATCTGCGCACGCGCATAGTATATGTGATCACTAAGGTTCCCAAAAGCTATGTTGACATTAGGTAACGTTACTGATTTTCTAAGAAGTTGTGCGTTCCTGAAAGGCCACAGTGCCAATGTCAAGAACTTTTCTGCTGCAGTTTCATTTGCAAAGACAAAATGACAGACGCTATTTGTAACAAATACCGATTGTCTTAAACGCAAAACTATAAGTAATAGTAAATTTTATCTAAACGTTATTTAAAATCGTAACTAACCGATCGAGGTGGCACAGTAGTAAACCTTCGGACATGCATTCGGGAGGTCATGGGTTTGAATCTCGGTACGGCCGTCAATATTTCGGTTTTCCGTGCTGGCTCGAAATCACTTCGAACAACTTCCGGAATGGTTCCCTCCTACAAGCCACGCCATATTACTCCTCGTTTCTCCTTCTCTAAGCAAACTTGCTCCGTTTTTAATGACCTCGCTGTCGACGAGACGTCAAGCCCTACATATATTTTTTATTTAATTAGAATCACCAGCTATGAGTAGGGGCACCTGTTTTTCGCGAAAAGATTTCAGGACAAGTTGCGTTCCAAAACACTTCCTTTCGGAACCTCTTTCGTGATTGGACCATTTGAATTGTTATGCATCTGATCTGTCTGCCCACGGATCACAGACAGTCAGCATCGGAGAAGTTTAATTCTTATTGGTTCACTCACGTAACAGCAAGTTTTCGTACAAAGAGAAGCTGCCAATAATCAAAGGATGACTGCAAGTGTGCACATAGGATATTGAAGTTCGGTCATCGCGTAAGTCTCTTCGCGAAAAACACGTGACCCTAGTTATGAGCCATAAAATAATGTTAGGGGTTTTTTGACCAGAATTAAAACCACTAACTATCACGGTGACTTCTGGTACTGCTTCGTTGCTAATTCCAATTCATTAGGCAGGAACTGATGGCGGGTAAAATAAACACTTTTTGGGGGGATGCTTCGGTTACGTCTGCCATACATAAGGCTATAAGAACAAGAAATCTCACAATAAATGTGAACTTTGTGTTTTTACAGTGTAAATCAATGCTCACGTTATTGGGATGATAATTCGAGCTGCACTAGGAGATGTTTATACAGTTAAATTAACTTCGCGTTGTGGTAATCCGAATGTGTTCTTAATGTTTACACAAAAACAATGACAAACGTCGCGAGATTGGAAGGTGTTGTTGGAGTAAAGCTCCGTTGCTATCCTTCCCACGACACAATTTTTTTACGCTATCCTCCTGGAAATAAATTTACGTAACCCTCATCGACTGCCAAAAATTTGCCTTTTTAACAGGCAATAGTCTACACGAGTGTTCAACAAGCGAATGTTATCTCGAATTGGAATATCTCACTTTCGCAAGCTCTTATCCCAATTATCTCTGACGTACATAGTCACTACTTTAGATTTATGTGCCCGCTCACCTAGAATTGTTTTACGTATTTTAGGCACTAAAGCAAGGAATACCTAAGGTATAGTCTATTCGCAGTTTCTTATTTTTTAATAGAACCTTTGAAAATTCGCCCTGTGTATGACGTGTTTAGATATTTCCTAAATGTGCCATTTATCACAGGCGTTTCATACCTCCGTTAAAATAGAAGTATCTTATTTTTATTTAAATCGAAGTTCAACCTATATTTTATTTATAAATTACAATATTTAATCTATAGTAAATATGAGTAAAAAGAGTGAGTAAACACATGTGTTGGTAGCGCCTGGTAAGAAATAGTTATGTTGCAAAATATTATTGGAACTTAGTACGCACGAATTCGGTGCATTATTTTTGGTGTAATTTCCTTGACTTAGGTAAGCTTAGTTTGGTGTAATTTCCTTGACTTAGTTAAGCTTAGTTTGCATGAAGCAGAGGGATTTACTGGAAGTATAACTTAAGCAGGGTTTAAGAAAAGCGTGAAGTAACCGAGAATGGATTATATACGCTGGTATGTGCATCTCTATATCTGTAGACGCAGACGGTATTTTCCGTCGTGCCCTGACGAGCCATGGATCTTTGAGCGATAAGCTTGTCACTTTACTGTTAAAAAATCCGTGGCGAATTTCAGGGTAGCTTGTAATAGGCTACGCTCTCTTACTTTAAGACTGAAATTATTGCTCAATCTTAGAGGTCACTATGGAATTCAAGGTAGGATCGACGTAAATATTTATTGTAGACTATCGTTTGAGATCTGTGTATGGTTGAAAATAGACTCGAGCTTCAATGCGAATCACTATTTATTGTGGTTCTCAACATGATCCGAGGTAAGATGAGGTATTTATAAAGATAACAAAAGTATATATTTTCGCGCCCATTCTGTTGAAGCTACCTCGATTCAGTATTGATGGACGCGAGTGATGTCACGTTTCGCTGGTCGAACTTACGACCTCGAGAACGCGAGTTGCCCACGCTAGCGCACGACCAAGCGCGTGCTCGTCGCGCGGGATGGCAACTAAGCGGCGACAGTCACACGCCCGTGTTCACAGTTCACAGCTCGCGCGTAGCAAAGCGAGTGTAACGGCAAACAGCGCAGCGCAAAACTGAGGCAATGACGCACCGGCGTCGAATTGCTCGTGCACACTCGTGCTTCAGCAAACGGTCTCCACCGCCCGCCTATCTAGGACGCGCGCAGGCGGGTAGCCTTTCTCACGACTCCCCTTTACATCAAACTATACTCACATGAGTATGTACTTCGCGAAAATACTTATGGCCATGCTAGACTTCAATATTCTATGTCCACAACCACCACTTACTTTGGTTATTGGCCACGTGTCTGCGCGAGGAAGACGGTGTTCTTATTTGAGTGGGCCGATCGTAGGCTGTGTCTCAACTCATAGCATATTCTTTCAAGAGAGCATTCTTTCGCACAACCTGGCGAGAGCACTGCTTCGCGCTCTCTCGTGCTCTCGCTCTGGGAATTGAGACGACCACTCTCTCGTTTCTCTCCGACGTCAGGCAATCAGCTGATGCCGAAAGGCGGGAAATAATGTTAAGCTAAAATCGCGGCCATGGGTATGGTAAGTCATTTATGCGTGTTCAAAATAATTCACAAATAATTATAGCATTAACAGAATAATCATTAGCGCATAAAATACTATTATTTTGTTTTATATCTTACCGCTATGTTGCAACAAAGTGACAAAAATAAACGAGACAAGTCAGAAATATATATTTATATTTTTATAAATACGTGTTGCGTATGTTATTTCGCTGGTTAAAACAGTTAAAAATATTTACTTACAGTTAAAATGCAACGTGGTTTCGGCTCAGAAAGTTACCATAACCTTATTGAAACACGGAAATAATGTAAACAAATATGGCGCCTGCGAGAGAGCGCCAGCGAGTATACAACTTTGTGCTCTCTCCGACGAAGTGAGACGACCAGAGAGCGTTCTCTCTGACGTCATAATGAAGTGGTCGCGAGAGCGAGAGCACGTGAGTGCGCTCTCTGGGCCATTTGAGACATGGCCGTAATAAAGACCCCGATGCACTGAACGTCCATGATTCGCGGACAGACGCTTGAGACACGTGATATTTAAAATCATCCAACCATGAAAGTGCATATGAATAAAAGTGTTGTTGGCGTAAAACTGGTTTTGAAATCTTTTCGCGAAATCACCTGTCCGAATCTTACTAGGTGGGGGGAAAAAAACCAGTTCGTAACTGTCTTTGAGGGGACAACTTGTAAGTTACACTTAAAACTGTTCGGAAGGGGGGTGGAGGTGAGAGACATCCCTATGTAGATTGTTTCGGATTTTCGAAGTAGACATTTCCAGCATGCATCCGAAATAGAAATATACTATAGGGCCTGCTTGAGTAGTTATTTTTTTGGCTTAACTTGGCCCGAGGCAATTTTTAGTTATATAATTGTGAGTGAGTGAAGAAATTTGGGCGGCTTAGAACAACGAGGTCTTGAGAGCCGATGAGGGTGATTAATATAACCCGCCGATCAACGGCATCGTCCGACACGATTCCCACTTGCAAAAATCCGGTGACCCGGCCGGGGATTGAGCCCGGTTCGCCTTGGTGGGAGGCGAGCGTGCTAATCGCTCAGCCACTCAGCCACCGTGGCCCCTATATAATTGTGAATTTCACTAAAAAGGTCTTGTGGTAAATACAAAATATTTTCTCCAATAGTCTTTACCATATAATTTAAGGTGATAGAAAATAACCTCGTAGGTAATAGAAGAAGACATTTTTTATTCATAACATAAAGTTGACAAGTACTTCATACTATCCTAATTATTTTCCTTCTAGTGTCTACACACGAATTCCCTTATTATTAATGACGTGCAGTTCTTTGTTAAAATATATTATATACACTATAATATATATAATTTGACTTTGTAATTCCACTGCTTTGCATCATATTAAGTTTTTCAAGTTTAAATATCGTAGTCATATGCAATCGTTAGAATAGTTTGCATTTTTTATATTTGGCTGTTAAAGTATATCCTATAACTAGGGATAGGGAAATTTCGCGAGTTCAATGACCTGTAGGCTAGACTCCACAGTCCTGTGTATACTCGAGGCTCAGGCGTTTGCTCATTGGTTGCTTCCCCAGTGAGTAGCCAGTGTTACGTCACACCTAGCAGTATGGGTTACGCCGCCTGTGTTCTTCCCAGTCTTGCTATTGGCTCAGAGCCGTCCACAGTGTGTTTAATAAACTGCGATCCAATTACAGAGTAAACTTCAGTGTACACATATTTGACGCCTACCTTGTCCTGAAATGGACTCGCGAAATTTTCCTATCCCTACCTATAACGTCAGTTAAACGAATTTATGCGTTTGGGTTAATAATTAGATCAGGAATAAGTCTCTATTTTTTTTTATGTTTCACGTAATTTTACTGCGTTTCATTGCATAGTCAGTTTGTTTGTGTTTAGTGTATGTTAAGTGAATGTTAAAATTTCATGAAGTAATGTAGAGTAAATTTAATGATTCACGATAATGTAATAAAAAAAGTTAATATTTTCTTCAAATGTATGTACATGAAAAAATATATATAACTTCAACCCAAATAAAGACAAAGTATAAACAGCTTATGCATATTCAGAAATAAATGCGTATATCACAAACAATGTTTTGCATTAACTGCAATATTAGTTTAACAGTACCGGCACGAATTCCTTTTACCAATGTACAGATTGCAGCATTTTCTATACAGGGTGGCGTTAATACCTGTCATAAAAAAGAACCATACGTTGATCATCTGTTAATAAGTATAGACGACCGTGGTCGGGGCTGCTACACTTCGACTACATTTTTCAAAGCGTGATTGAACTAAATACTGTTAAATCAATGTCTGTCGAGAAAAAATCCTGTACATAAAACCATGCACAATACGCTATCAGGCAGCTGAATATAATAGAAATACTACTGACACAATGTGATGCATATTAATCACGGTAATTATCTGTGAGAAATCGCAATATACGGTAGTTATCAGGGGAGATGGTTATCCTACGTAGCCATACCGAAGGTACTAAGCACTTGCGGTGTTAAAACTTTTTTATCGGTCAAGGACGCTCCGTGATAAGGCAGCTGAGCTTTCTGTTTGGTGCACGAACATGATAGAGCAAGCGAAAAATACACATCTTGACATGATATCGGAAATACGATCTTCAAAATCCGAGAACATCAGCAAACTCGTTAAAAAAAAAGTTCTTGAGGAAGTTGTTTATGTGGGTTACTTTGTTGGGCTGAGAAATAAATTAACAAGTTTATACTGATAATACACAGCTTGACACGGGAACCGCTGCACCCAGGTGGAGACAGTAAATAATGCTTACAATCGCGTTATTTGATGTGCCGATGGAAACATCAACATAGACATTTAACCACTAGAATTAATGATTTAATGCAACAGATCGGTTTTGAGTCAAAACTACGAGTGGTTTGTATCTCAAACATACTGATTAAACCTACATATATTTCAGGTGCTGATTTAATCATTTACTGAAATTATTAGAAATATTTAATCTGTTTTTTTTTTGCACTGCTCGTGCAAGGTTTTTTCTATTCTGTTGGTCACATTTGGAGGCAATGTAAATATTATTTTAAAAGACAGTGCTAACACAAACAGCACAGGTATATATTTAATTATTGCCGAAAACAACATTCGACAACTAAATGGTGTTAGTCAAGTAGGTTCTAATCAAGCAATTTTAAAACTTCGTTCTAGAACCTCTCAAGAATAATGCAAGCTGTAAACATACTGTAAATGCTACCCGGCAATAGCCTATATATATATATATATATATATATATATATATATATATATATATATATATATATATATATAAAATTGGTTGATAATAAGCTATTTCATTAAACATTGAACACAGCGTGATTATTAACTACTTCAATGAAGCGTGTTTAACACAAAATAATCATTAAAAACTAATATTTTTGTTTTATTATACAAGGTGATTATTTTTCGTAACGCGTGTCTGCTGTTGGTATTAATCCAGGCACCTACCATCCACCCACCACCCCTCAGAAAGACTTTAAAAAAATAAGATCTTTACAACATGGAAGTGTCCGCTCTTGTCTCCATACTTGCTCCGTGGCTGCACCTATAAGGTACCATCCATGTGCAATAAACTTAAGAGTGGGATGGAGCTGCATGTCCAAGGACAAGAAGCGAGGGAGCGATACGGGCGACACCAATACGCACGCCCAGTGCCTCATCGCTCCTACGTGCAAGATGCGCAGCGTGTCCGTCGTAACGCTGTACTGTCGCGAATTAGATCTGTGACATAGAGGTTTTATTATACGCGATTAAAGACTACATATTCATGTTTAGTCTATGCTCGGGATGTGATGCCACGTTTGGTTACTGCACGTTGGCGGATACGACGATCGTCTCTATCTCTTGTGCATCTCGCAGTACAGGCTGTTCACCGTAAAGTGAGCACTTTTTAAGGCCCTTCCGAAATTTTTCCTTTCGCCTAATTTGTATCTTCCTGATGTTTTTTAATGTAAAAACAATGTAATGTGACCAGTACACATATTGTTTACATTTCACCACTCTAAAATGTTGACGTCTGAGGCTGCAATAAGATATATCTATAAGCTGTTAATTCCTGTTGGGAGGGCCTTAAAAAGTGCTCACTTTACCGTGAATAGCCAGTACCAGTATCTACTCTACGCGACGTACAGCCTGTATGTACCCACGCCTGCACACATCGTGTCACAGTGGTGTCTGCATGGCTAAGATGAACGGCTGTACGAGTTGATCATCCAGCTTCGTGCAGTCCAGCCATATCTGACCCCATTCAAGTGGGCCTGGGCGGTGATGTTCTTTGCAAGCACTAACGTATCGTGAGCATACCGATCTGCCTCTTACCACGCAAACTTCTGCCTTTTCAGCCTACTGCACGGCCCTTTAAATAGCTGGTTACTGGCCACAAGCGCCTCTTATATCACATGTCGCAGTGATGTTTCTGCGGTGTCACTTTAACCACTTGCATTGCGCGATACGTATTGCATGTGGTCTTAACCCCCTTAATTTTCTTACAAATCTTCCTAATGAAAACGTACGACCAGAAATAAAAAATCAAAGCTAGACATGGCATGGACGACTAATTAACGACTTTTTTTTTAATTTATAGGGTTTCAAATATACCTGTATTTTCCCATGTGGGACTGAAATTATTAAATAATTAGATACTGTTTGTTTACGGTTACAGATGTGACACTAATCGTGTAAGGAAAATAAGTGGGATTTAGAAATAACGGTTAAAATGTCTCATATGTCATGACTAGTTTGGTTTTTAAACATGGACTCCGAAAATTAAGTTAATGAGGAAAATACGTAAATCCAAGATAGCAAGGATACGTCCCCCTTAAGAGGATGGAACGAAACATTTCCTGTGAAATAGTTGTTTACACGAATACGTGTATCTCGGTAAATAAATGTTATGGAAATACGGCTTTATGTCAGAAAAGATAAAAAACAAATATATGCCCCTATTTTTTACTCTTGTCATATTATATGTATTCTTGGAAAAAAAATTCGTGAAAATGGCCAAATATCGTATTCTTAAAACTTACCTATGCAATTTCCTTAAGCAGCAAGAGAAACGTACAAACATACGGGCGTAGTTTAATATGTGGGCTTTCATCGCGTGTAATGAAACCCCACTATTACAGATGTAATTTGCACAGTACAGCGTCACAACGGAAACACCACGCCTTGCGCGTACGAGCGATGAGGCACTAAAGGCCGTTCACGATAAAGTGAGCACTTTTGAACTCAAACTTAGAAAAAAGTCTCTGCTACTGCCTGCATACATTTTAACGAGCACACTGAGTGACATTAGCCCAGTAACGTTGGTAACGATTGATGGGAAAGTAGTTCCATTTCGTAACATCGAATAAAACCTATTAGATGACAATTTGTTATAACTTAAGTTATTTCTTTCGCTTATTGTTTTTTTTTTAATGAATTGAGGTGCAAAAATAAGCAAATTTGTAAAATATTTACTTTTGTAATAATTTCAGTTTCACTTGACCGATGCATAAATAAAGTGACGAGGCTCTTGGCAATGTTAATTTTACATAAGGCGGAAGGATACGCAATGTGCATACAAGTAGATTTTAAGCAGGGCTGTCAAAAGTGCTCATTTGACCGTGAACAGCCTGTAGGAGTGCTCCCTCGCTTCCTCGCTTCTTGACCTTGGACGCGGGGGTTCACCGCGGTTCCATCCCACTCTTTAGGGAAACCACTGAGTGTTGAAACACAGCAAAATGAAACTGGCAAGACGTGCGCGAATGAGGCAAAGGAAAGTGTATTTATCGTGCCATATCGACGTTTAAGTCAACGGCGTTGAAAAGCGAACGATTTTCAAACTCCAATTTATTTTAATTGGTTTCGTATTCGCCAATGTTCGCAGTGAGTTGCAGTGGAGTAATAACACTGGTTTAGCAGGTGCAGCTTATGACTATCATTATTCCTTCAAACTGGTATATGAAACGTCGCCGCAGGATACGGGTATTTTCCTTGAGCGCGTGTAACAAGAGTGGGAGGAGAGGAAATCAAGGTTGCAAGGAACAAGCCGATACTTGGCAGCATCCTGTCTTGTCTTGTTTAAACAAGACAGAACCTGCAAAACAACATATATATTGCTACGTTTCTTCCGCCACAAAAAATATGTTTTTAGGTGCTGCTACGTTGCTAGATAACGCACATTTGCGAGAAAGATAAATCTTATCACAGACTACATAAGAACTGTACACAGAGACGCAACGTAATGCAGATTCCTTTTATGTAGGCGTATCTATTATTTGATTGTCTACACGAGGCTCTGGGAAGGGACCTTGTGGCTGATTGGCTACTGTGTGGTGCAGAAGATTCCATATTAACTGGGCTGTCGGCTGGTGTGTAGTTTACTAGCCTCTGATTGGCGAACGGCGTTCTAGCAGGTTGCTGGCTTGTGTTGCGATTTTGGATATATGTGTAGTTGGAGTTCGCTATTTATCGTCTGTATTCGTAAATACTCTGTGATTGTACGAAGCAGGATATATAAAAAGGCATAAAATTTGGTAACGGTAATAATTTAAAAAAATTAAGTTCTGTGTTCATTAAGTACTGTTAAATTAATTTGTATTGACAACACAATACATACGTGACCAATCCTTAGATACGCTGGAAAATCACGAATAATATTTTACCAAAATAGCTTCTGTAACACTCTAGCCAGTTTATAGTTTTATAATTGGAGCGGGGAGTAGAGAAATTTGGGCGGCTCTTAACATCGAAGTCTTGAGATCCGATGAGGGTGAAGCGAGGCAAGTACGGGGCAGCGTCGGAATGCAAGGGCTGGGGAAACGGGAGATCCCCGAGAAAACCCGCCTACCAGCGGCATTGTCAGGCATGATTCCCACATGCGGAAATTCGGGGAGCGACCCCGTAGGGAATCGAACTCGGTTCGCTATTTCATGATTGGATAAACAAGGTATTTGAGTTGGCTAAGTTTTTTTTTTTTAGAGATTAATTCCAAACGTTTCTGCTTGGAGTAACAGCAGTCTCATTCGCCCAATGAAATGGGATAGTCGCTTCATACAAGCGTGATACAGCCAACAAGGAAAGACAATAATTGTCGCACATGTGCACAGTACAGTATGTCGAGTTCTAGGAAAGAACCAACTTTTCCCGGTGTAAACCAGCGTATTTACCGTTCCTGTAACAAAACTGCTGTTCATTTATTTAGCTCCTTTCATGAGGGAAAGTCATGCTTATATCTAAAGACGGGTGGTTTTCGCGAAAATATTTCAAGACCAGTTGTACTCCAAAACCACTTTTTTTTTTCATATGCACTTTCGTGGTTAGATGATTCTAATTGTCACGTGCCTCAAGTGTCTGCCCTCGAATCATGGACGTTCAGTGTTGGAGTACTTTATTAAGATTGGCCCAGTCAAATAAGACATGCATTCTCACGTAGGCATATGGCCAATAACAAAAGGAAGTTGTGGTTGTTGACGTAGGATATTGAAGTCTAGCATGGCCATATTTATGTAATCTAACTTGTTTACGCACGCTCATTCGCATCTCCCTAAAACTTATACCTAATGAAAAATAACTTGTATTTAACAACGATTTGTTGAATTAAAATTTCTACCAATGATGATAACAAGTACATGTTTGTTTATGCCGTTGGTCTTGTAACCATGGGAATTATGAGCGCGATAAGCTATTTGTGTTCTATAGATAAAATATTAGAAACGTTCGTATACCCATTACGACCATCGTGTTATCTTCAAATTGTTATCTTTTAAAGGTATGAACTTGGGACTTCAGTTCGTGCTATTACCTAAATTTCTAGAACTGGATTTCTATTTATTCATTTAGATACACGTATTAGCGCAGACCATATCACTAGGGTCTTCTGTTTTTCGCGAAAAGATTTACGCGAAGGCTAGACGTCAATATCCTATGTGCAAACTTGCGGTTTTCATTTGATTATTGGCCGCTTGTCTTTGTGTGAAGACAGTCTGTTACATGAATAAGCCAATCAGAATAAAGTTTCTCCGATACTGACTGCCCGTGATTCGCGGGCGGGCGCATAAACCGCGTAGTAATTCAAATGTTCCAATCACGAAAGCGGTTTTGAACTAAAGTGCGTTGGCACACAACTTGTCCTGAAATCTTTTCGCGAAAAACAGATCGCCCTATTTACTACCGACTTACCATGAATCTGAGAGAAAACTATTTTTTAATGGGTGATAATAAGTTATTTCCTTTTTCTTAGAAATTGTGCCATTTTGTTAAACATCTAATACACACAATTAAATTTAACCGTTATTAATATTTCGGAAGGTCAACTCAATGCCTGGACTTTGCTAAAGATTATTTATTCTTATTCTAGTACCTCCACACTTTAAGATTTGAAATAAATATTTTTGTTTAGCTTCTAACTTGATTTTTTTTTTTTTTTTTTTTTTGCTCGATCACAGCTTTCAGTAGTAAATACCATTCTCTTTTTTTTCTATGGTACCTCGAAAAACATTAACCTAAATAACTCAGGTACCAAGTGCGCATTCCAAAGTTACCGATTCTGTACATGTGATAATCACCATTTACACACACTCAAACCGAAAATGACAGATACACAGGTACTCAAGTACTCGAGCACATAGGATACGTTCAAAATCTTAACGATTTTATGTGATTTTTTTACTATCGTAATAAATGACTTAAACTTAGATACCTGCGGCGTTATTTTTTCGGGACAAGTTAAACTTTAAACACGCGTACGTATGCCATGGCTTGTCATTGGACCATCTGACACGCCCTGGGGAACTCTACGGCAATAAATGAACACTTCACAATTGTATGTCCCAATCATATGCAGTTCAGTCATAAAGGGCATGGTTTCGCTTATATGCAGCAGCCAATGGAATAACGACGTCAATTTCGGTTCATACAGCACTGTGAAGTTCAGCCTGATACTGAATAATAACGCGAAAATTGCATTTCTCTGCTAATTGGCGAACGAGGTTCCAAAGTTTTGCTGGCGCGTGCAGCTGGACTTCGCGATACAAGCTGCTGCTTCATCTCTGTATTCTCAAATATTCTGTGACTCTGAAGTCTACACTCTGGCACAGAGTAGATGAAAATACAGAGTTAAAATAGCCGCTCATTCCGCGAACATCAGCAGCCGCACGCGCCACCAAAATGGTGTCACTATGTTTATGAAAAGAATTAAGTTTAGCTGTGTTGGGGACACGGCCGTTTGTTTTGCGTGAATACGTCTACGTTGACGAGCTCGTAGGCCTTGATGTATTTTTTACGTTCACGGCACCGCTTCACTCGATCATATGGGGTTTTATAGGTATCACTGGATTGACCGTATACGATTTCTGTAGTTCAAGTTGGCTTTTTGACGAGTATAGGCCGGAATTGTGTAATTTTTTTTACATTTAACTCATACAATTTCACAATAACCACGCCACACTAATGTTTTTACACACGCAATCGATTTATCTTGAGAGCTGTCGATCGAAACCTAAACGAGCGTCGTAGCTTCTCCTAGTCAAATGTTATACTACGCGGAAGTTATGAGACACGGCGAAACGAACTCAAAATTGCGACCCCCCCCCCCCCAACCCAACCCTTCCTTTCGCGCGCGATGCTTCACAGTCCTCCCTCAACGTAACATATTGTTTGATCCTTTGGCAATCGAGTGGTGTAATATAATTTTGAATGTAGACGATAAATTTGGAGCTGCAGTGCCAAACTGTATCCCCCGATTTCGTTATTATCGGATCATCTGGATTGCCTCCCACCATGGTCGCAAATTTAAAGACGTATTCACATCAAAACGTTAGCCAGGGAAGGTTGGCAGGTGCCTCTCAAGAGAGCGCCCCCTCGCAGCGGGAGGCAGGCGGAGGGAGTGGGAATGGGTGTCAAGAGTTGGCATTCCAGCGCGGCTCCAGGTAACTATCACCTTGCCGCGCCGCGGACAACACTATTGCATCACGCGTGCCATCTGGGGACGTGACGTCAATCCGCGACACGCAGCCAGACCCGCAGGACCGGTAAACAAACCGCTCCTGTGTTTGGACGACCACGCGCCTACCTCCGGCGATACAGCCAGTCTAAGGGCGTTTTAAGGACTTCACGTGTCGACATTCCTCCCCCCTCCCCCCCCCCCCACGTCGTTCTGAGAATGATCCGTATCTTTGTACGATTATATCATTATTATACGGTGCTCACGGTTATTTGTGTAAGCGCTTTTGACATCAACCTTTTAAAAATATCACTGATCTTACCTATGTAAATTTCAAACGGGTACACTTACTTGCAAGCGCCCAGTTAAGTTGGCTATGACAGAAGAGAAGTAGCGCCATGTCTTAACTTTGAATTAAACACGTTGCGTAAACATCGGCAAACACTGAAATAAATTCTTTGCTTTATGTTTTCTAAATTATTTGTAAGAATAGTACAATTTGTAAACAATTAAATTTTCTAATAATTTTAAAGTTGCACTTGATCGACGCACGAATAAAGTGACCAGGCCCTTGAGAATGTTAATTTTACATATGGTAGAAGAATACACAACGTTCGTGAAAATAGATCTTAAGAAAGCCTATCAAAATTGTTCAATTTACCATTGCTAGCCTATAGTTTAGCTAAAAGGCCAGAGCATTAAAAAAATACTTTTGCAGCATTAAAAAAAAATAATGGTAATATTTTCCCTATTATGCAAGTTATCAACCAAAGTTTAATAATTAAATTTAACAGCCGTTTGAGTTCAGCAAAAATGTCACGTGAGATAAAAATAATGCCGTAAAGAAATTTCTTTGATATGCGATTGTTGATTATTTCAGCTCGCGCTGCTGGATTTCATGACCTTGCCTAGCTATTATTGCGATATTATTGCGAAAACGCATTAAATTTCAGAAGGTGACTTTAGTTTAAGTTGGGACCGCGGTGGCTGAGTGGTTAGACTGCTCGCCTACCACCCAGGCGATCCGGGTTAAATCCCCGGCCGGGTCACTCCCGGATTTTGGTGGACGATGCCGCTGGTCGGCAGGTTTTCTCGGGGATTTCCGGTTTCCCCCGCCCCTTCATTACAGAGAGAGAGAGAGAAAGAGAGAGAGAGAGAGAGAGAGAGAGAAAGAGAGAGAGAGAGAGAGAGAGAGAGAAAGAGAGAGAGAGAGAGAGAGAGAGAGAGAGAGAAAGCGATCCGTTTGGAAACCAAAAATTAACTCACGTTGGTCTTGACTCTTGAAGAAAAAACAGTAATAGCACGAAAATTTTCACTCCGAACTAAACTCAGTTCGTTCGCAAAAAACACGTGTGCTGGTATAAAATATAAATAGACTATTCATGATAAAGTGAGCACTTTAGAAAGCCCGCTCTTATAGAATAATAGTCAATAAATATATTTTACTTTAGCCTTAGACGTTAACTTCCGAGCGCGGTGGAATATACAAACTGTATCTACCACTTAAATGGCAATATTAACTTAAAAAGGTGGTTAAAGGATAAAAAATTACTCAAAGGGAAATGTAACTAGGGCCTCAAAAGTACTCACTTTACCGTGAACAGCCTATATAATATTGTTTGGTTACAGGAACTATTTTTAAATATAGCCGTACACAACCGTACGCTATAAACAGCGACTCTTCACTTGTTTTTAGGTGTGTTTGAGATGCGCCAGTTATCACCGCACGCGGTCGGCAAGCAAATACAACGAGAAAAACTCTACGCTACGAGGGAAATCCCTGGTGTAGCGCTACGAGAAACGGAAGTCGCGTCAGTTATTAAATTTCCAGAACGATCACGACTTTTAGGGGCGTGTAGATAATGTCACAAAGAGATATTATTATGAAAGTTGGGACAACGTCAATCAAGAAACGTCACGCTACAATTATTCATCGGCAATGCAGTTTAAATTAACACGTGCGGCCCCAACGCGAGTCTGAATTCTTCAGAGAGGCGTAACGTTGGGTTGGCGTGTCGCCAAACGATGGCATTCAATACGTGAAGCTACTAATACATATGCAAAATTCGCGTTATTATTTTACATCAGGCTAAACTTCACAGTACTGTACGTAAAGGAGACAGCGTCGTTTCTCCATTGGCTGCTCCATAGATGTGAAGTCACTCCCTTTTTGAATGAACTCCACGTGATTGGGGCACACAATTGTTAAGTGTTCATTTATTGGCGTACAGTTACACAGGGCGTGTCACGTAAACTATGGTCCAATGACAGACGTATAGCAAAGATAGTTTGTGTTTCAAGTTTAATGTGTCCCGAAATAATAACGCGAATTTTGCAGGTCCCTCCTTATAAGTATGAGGCACCTTTTTTCCGTGAAAAAAAATTCCGGGTAAGTTGTGTTCCAACGCACTTGAGTTCAGAACCATTTCCACGGTTGGATAATTTGAATTGTTACGCGCCGTATCAGTCTGTCTGCGAATCACAGAGAGTGGGTATTAGAGAAACTTAGTTTTGATTGGCTCACTCATATAACAGACTGTCTTTGCACAAAGACAAGCAATCAATAGTCAAATGAAGACTGGAAGTGTGTACGTAGGATATCGAACTCTAGTCTCCGCGTAAATATTTTCGTGAAAAACAGGTGGCCCTACATTATAAGGACTATCGTTTATTCGCGGTTTCTTCACACTTTTCAAATTTAACCTTTGAAAAATCCCCCCGTGCATGGTGTGTTAGCTTTGGTCCTAAATATGTCGTGTATCATAAGCGTTTTATACTTCTGTTAACAAAAAAAAGTAATTTATTTTTGGATAAATTGGATTTGCACTTACATTTACTCTGTAAACTATTGTATTTCATTTATAACTACTATGAATAACTACAGGAGAAAATATGTGTTAGTAATGCCTGGTATAGGCGGTTCACGGTAAAATGAACATTTTTGAAAGCCCTGCTAAAGATCTACTTGTATACACGTTGTGCATTCCTCCGCCTTATGTAAAATTAACTTTGCCATGTGCCTCATCACTTTATTCATGCGTCAGTCGAATGAAACTGTGAAATCATCAACAAAGTAAATACTTTACAAATCGGCTCATTTTTACACTTCGATGCATTAAAAAAACGGAAAGCGAAAGAAATAATTTTATGTTATCACAAATGGTTACCTAACACTTTTTATTCGACCTTAAATCATGGAATTACTTTCCATGCATCGTTACCAATTTTACTGGGCGAATGTCACTCAGTGCGCTCATTAAAATATATGCATGCAAGGTAAGTGACTTTTTTCTAAGGTTCGTTTCTAATGTGTTCACTTTATCGAGTGAACAGACTTTCAGAAAGTGATCTCATGCGAATTATTACTAAACCGTGTGTCCACGAATGCAGTGCTATGTCCTTTTGGTGTACTTTTTTAGACTCGGTGTTTGCATGATGCGGAGGAATATCCTGGAAGTAGAACTTTAGCAGGGCTTGGAAAAGATGGAAGTAACCGTGAATAGACTATATCCATTGCCAAAAACCTGTAGAAAAACTTGATTGTAACAGAGCATTTCTTCCGATAGATGCCTGTTATTTTGAAGGTGCTATCAGTACGCAATAATATTTCCCTGCATTTTTAAATACTTACCTAAAACTCATAAGTAGAGACCTGCAAAATCCGCGTTATTATTTAAAGACAGACTGAACTCCAAGTTACTGTGCGTTTCACGTACTTCAACCATTGGAAGGAAATACGTCTGGCACGCCTCGGAGAACTCTTGAGCCAATAATATAAGCTAAGCAGTACAGTGGCCAATCTCCTATAAGGGAATCAAGCAGGTAGGTGACGTTGATTAATGTATAGCGGCCAATGAAACCACGGACTGTGCTCACTCCACAAGGCAGTGGAGTCTATCATGTTACCGAAAGATAACGCGAATTTTGCACGTCTTTACTCATACGGAAGGAAAGGATAACTTACGCAATTAACATACTAGGAAAATGGAAGTGCCAGCATTTATTAGTAGGAGGGAAAATTATACCACGAAACAAAAGGAAGGCAGCAGTACACAGGCAACGGAGTTAGACTCGTTCGGTTCGTAAAATAACGTTTAGGGATGGAAATGTAGGTAAGTAAAGCTTAGCGTCTCGTCGACAGCGAGTTCACGGGAGACTAAGCAAGCTGTTGAGAGCAGCCGGAACGGGAATGTGATCAACCGTGGACTGTAGTAATTTCAGCATTCGCCTGGAGTAATATCGGGCAGCCATGAAAAACAGAAATCAACATGACTGAACCAGGATTCGAACTCTTGTTTCTCGAAAATGCGAGTCCTAAGGTTTACCACTGCCCAACTCCGCTCTATAGTGGATGGATTGGATAATAAAGAAAATTGAATTGTTAGAGAGAAGCTAGATTTTCAGTCGATTCTCACATTAATAATACATGCATAATGCATGCGATATGGACTGCATAACTTGATATAATGGTGGAAAATTAGTTTCCCGGAACCTGGCTGGAGGTATAAGCCAGGAGAAAGATCCAGAAGGACAGAGGAGGCGATGGGTTCCAGGGCCGGAAAAGCCATATGGTATATGCCACATGCCATATGCATGACGATGCTGATAATATCCTAGCTTGTAGGCCTAAATATCTCGCGTTGGGATAACTCCTATTCTGATTAACGCGAAGTAATTGCAGCTACGACTATACGAAGTAGAAACAGGGTCTCGTTCCTGTAGAAGGTATAACAGGTGTGTAGAAACAACCAAGTGCTCGCGACCTTGGATCCAGGATACCGAACAAAAGTGTAGGTTTTTCATCCGAAAGTGCGGGGATTTGAGAAGCGGATTTAACCACGTTAATATCGCCAGCTATCAGTAAATAAAATACACATCATGCTGCTTGTTTGCATCTCTATCCAGGTGTCAGTTATATCTTCGTAGAGTTATTGCCTGTGTTGATATATTGTGCATCATGGGAGCTGGAAGAGACTTAGTTTTTTACATACTGCAAACATTAACACAAATAATTTTCTTAAAAAAACCTAATATTGAGGCAGAAAACATGGCCATTTTTATTAATGAAATGATACTCGATAATACCTACATGTTTATAAATAAATCTTTAAATTTTTGGTTAAAGTTATGTAATATCTTTATTTGTCCTGTCCTGAGTATCTTGCTAATTTATTCGGCGGTGCTGGGTAGAATTTGAGCATTTTTCTTCTTCTAAAATTATAGTTGGACTGCACTTCTTTACACGTCACTATTGTAATTGTCGAGCCAGCAGAGTACGTAAAGCAACACAGCAATCGAGTCGTGAACAATCCTGTACCAAGGTTCCGCAACTGTGATAGCATAGCTATTTTTAGGTTTAGTTGCTTTAAAAATGTTCACTAGGTTTTCGTTAAAGGCTGTAAATTTTATCGAAATTAATTTTACTATACTGTGTATGGTATATTCGTAATCCAAATAATTAGATTAGAAATATTTAATTGAATGTCATTTAAAGCATGTTGTGTGAAATGCCTACATGTATTTTACATTTAAAAAAATAGCACACATCAATTAAACATTAGACATAATTTCAGACGCAGCAGTAGGGATGACTCGAAGATTATTTGATACGCGAAATGTCGATAAGACCAAGACTACAATAGACTTTGTTGCTTGCACCGCAAAAATTAATCTTGAAAAATCATTATCTGTTGTTTAAGTTTTGCACAGATCGGAGATAAATTACTTGCGGTAATTTCTTTGTTGCTTGATTGACATGCTCTCGTTATTTCGCATAGTTGGATAAGAAACCTTAGTAAAAAATTCAGCGTCTATTTAAATCTTTTACAAACTAGTAAATAATCACGCTATTCCAGTCCAGCCTTTTCCATGGCAGCACCCAGAAGATGGAAGTGATAGGTTTGAAAATAATAACGTACCAACATTTTTACAGGTACTTTTTTTCGGTAACAATTCCGACAGAGTAACCATATAACCCGTGATTATTTGGCGCAAAGTAACTTTACTAAAGAGAACAATGAAAATCTGTGGAAACGTACTAGGTAGGACATATATAAATTTTTTGTCGTGAACATCAAATAATTTTTTTGCTTGCAAAGAATTATGATACCAATCAATGCACATTTGTGATCACTAGTAAAGAGTTTGGAGATAGCTGTTTGACCGTTGAGCAAAGCTAGAAGATCCGTTGTACATAAACTGCTTTGATTACGCTCTGTGGAACAATGGGGGATTCATACGTTTCAGAAATCGACACTAATTTACTTGGGTGTTGAGTTTGAACTCACACTGCTGCAGTCTGGGAATGGTCGCTTCATATCTGGTTTCTGAGGTTTCCCGGGAAAGTAATATCTTGCCAAACTACCCTTATGGGCATTGCTTACCAGCTGGCAACTGAGTAATTTAAATAATAAATCCCATGTTAACGACCCAACCTGCCTACCAAGCCGGCAGCCACGAACTTCAAATGGGGAAACAATGTTAAACGATATTCCTGCTCATTGCGACAGTTTTAAAGATAGGTTCAATGAAAAAACATTTCGACGCGACTTCCTCAGAAAATATTGCTACATAAAATTATTTTTTAAAACAGTTATTAATTTATCTCTTTCTTTGTTATATGTAATTTTTAATAGTACATTTTAGAAAAATTGTGTTAATCAAAAAAATTTGAAAGATGTCTTTAAAAAAATATTTCTTAAGAAATTTCACGCAGAATACTTTTTGTTTGGGATAGTTTATCTTCAAAATTTACGTGATGAGAACGAGTTTATAATCCATTCACGACTGGAACAGACGTATGGAAATCAATCTTCGAAAAAAAAAAATATTACCCTATCCATTATCTCCATGCATAGCCAGTAAAAAAAGTGGCGGGTGCGGGAACTGTACCCGCAATCGCCACTTTTTTTTATTAGCTATGCATGCAACTAATGGCTAGGGTGTTTTCTCAAAGACTGATTTTCATAAGTCTGTTCCAGTCGTGAATAGACTATAGTTTAACTTTAATCCCCCATTTTAAATCCATGGCTGCCGGCTTGGCAGACAGGGCCGTTAAGGAAATCTCGCCTGAATGCGTTAATTTTAAAGATAGGCGTTTCAAACAAAATGTATTGTTCACGAATTTTTTAGAAGATCCCCACGAGCGTATATGTTCAGTAGACCTATAAATAGGTAGTATGTAGGTACATTTGTTATAACATATTTTTCTGAAAATTCTTTGCAAACAGGCTATAAATGTTATAGAAACATCTCCGATGTAGGGAACTTCTCAAAAAAAAAAAATCGTATAGAATACAGTTGGTTTGAAAAGCCTATATTTAAAATTAGCGCAGTGAGGCGAAATTTACTTAACATGGAATTTCTTATTTAAATTTCGCAGCTGCCAGCCGGTAGGCAGGGCCCTTAAAAGTGACAGACCGGTAGGCAGGGCCCTTAAAAGTGACAGCCGGTAGGCAGGGCCCTTAAAAGTGACAGCCGGTAGGCAGGGCCCTTAAAAGTGACAGCCGGTAGGCAGGGCCCTTAAAAGTGACAGGCCGGTTCCACAATGTACGCTGACAGAGACTACATTAATAAAATGTAGTCCAAGTTGGGTAGATTATACATCATAACGTACTGCCTTTTCAGTAATGAACGAAAAATTTGTTCGCCACAGAGGACCAAACACAGTTAATTTTTTTACTATGAATGTGATTAAATGAGTTTTCGGTATCCAGTACAGGTTTTTAACTTCTTTTGTGTGACTACTTCTCCAGGTAGTTTTGTAGCAATCGTGTTAAATTATTGGTCTCGTGATACTGAAATGTAGGAAACACGCAATACCAAAGCATCTTATAAACGAGTGTTATTTTTCTAGTAGTATATTGCGGTCTAAAAATATATATAAATCCATTACATAAATTCTGCAGCAACACAGGTCCCGCCCAATGTATTTATTACTACCCAAGTCGAATTAAATAAAAGGAAGAAGGGAAACGCGCGGCAGGCGGTAGACTGTTATATATAGAGTAAAATCTCATTAGGCCTGTAAACGACCTAATATGTTGACGCTCCAAAATTTTTGGACTACTGCCGAATGAAGAAATGTGCGTGAATGTTCGTTAGAGAGGGAGGGGGAGGTGGCATGACAGTCGGACTCGGCCTTTCTCTGACAACCTGCCAGTCACAGTTTCCAAAAGGCGAAGTGAGCAGCACGGCCCGCTGCATCTACATCGGGAATGAACCTTCGAGGAACAACGTCTTGAGAACTTTCTTCCGGTGCGCGTGATCGCGCCCGGAAATGTTCGTGTCGCTTTTCAGTGGCGCTCTCGCTAGCCGCGGGCGGGACACTTACACAATCGACGGTACTACTCAACCAAGCTTAGTACCCATCCGGGAAATATGTAAACTATAGGCTGTTCACGGTAAAATGAGCACTCTTGAGGCACTAGCTAGTTTATCTTTTCAGCCATTTTTATCTTTTAACCACCTTTTCAAATAAATATTGCTGTGCAACTAAACAGTGTGTATATCCCACCCTACTAAGAAAGTTAGCGCGAAAGGCTAGAATAAAATGTATTTACTGACTATTATTCCAAATGAGAGGCCTTTCAAAAGTGCTCACTTTACCGTGAACAGTCTATACACAAGGTTACGCAGTTATCTCCTATTCTCTTACTCTTCTTCCTCCAGGATAAGTTTAATTGCTCGGCTGCGGGTATCAGGTGTCGTAGAGTGAATTAAGAGATTTGGACGGCTCTTAACAACGAGGTCTTGAGAGCCGATGAGGGTGATGCAGGTGACTATCGAGCAGCGCCGGAATTAAGGGAGGGGGAAACGGGAGAGCTCCGAGAAAACCCGTGGAACAGTGGTATCGTCCGGCACGATTCCCACGTGCGAAAATAAGGGAGTGACCCGGCCGGCGATTGAAGCCGTTTCGCCTTGGTGGGAGGCGAGCAGGCTAACCGCTCAGCCACCGCAGCCCCAAAGAGGATATCGTAGAGTATAAGTTTTGGACGCAGACTCATTTGCTTTTCCGTATTGACGCTTCAGTGTAGGCTGGTGTCTGTGGAAGTGTCTTGAATTCATGTTGACAGTTTTACACGTGTTCGCGCAGTCAAACCAATGGAATTGAATTTCCCGTACTCACCGTAGTTCTTCCCCTCTCAACTACAATAGCAGCGCTCGAGTCTCCTCAGGGGGTGGACACTCTTCAGGGCAAGGCTGAACCCATTTTACAATCGCCATCCCCTAATTACAATTTATCAGGCCTGATTTTTTTTTTGCAACAAAGCCGTCGCTCGTTACTTCTTTGGTGCTATTATATACTTGATCAGTTGCAAACGATTTATTTTATAATTTTAGGAAGAATCGCGTTTTATTTGATATCAGATATGTACTCTATTATTTTTTAAAAGTGATATTGTGTCTGACGTAATACTGAATCAATAATACGTTGCGATAATTATGTTTTTGAGTTTTACATTGCTTAGTCTAGGTTTTGTGTTGCGTTTTCTGAAGACGGTTGACCCCGTGGCAAGAGACTCGGAACTTCCCTTTATATTGGTTTTATTTTCAGCACTTAACGGCAGTCCCGTGGGTGTTTTTTCGTGTTCCTGTGTCTACTTTCCTTACTCCCCGCGGAAAACTTAGGACTAAATAAGCCGAGTTACAGCTTCCAGCAAAGCCTGGGGCTGGCGAAAATATAATAATTTTAAATTAGAGTTAAAATTTAACAATACAGAGCACACAATGAAAAACTAATACATGAATTTCATTATTATATCATATAAAAATACTCGTATTTTATATTCACAAGCATGAAAAAAAAAAGCACGCTGGTTCCAATTGGCTTGCAAACACAAAATTTCCCACGTGTACCATGTAATTTTATACACGTTTAATCCACATATTTCACGTTAAAACTTATGCCTGGCATCTAAAAAGGATTTTAAATACGTATATCATACATTATTACGATTACAATATTTACGTTTCATGTTTAACCTTTGAATAATTCGTTTTCAAGTTTGTCATGTTTGCACATTTGGATGACAATTGCAACGAAAGTACTGGTACCTTATATACTCTATAATCCTCGCAGCGCGGTCCACAAGAGAATGGAAGGTATTAGCATACAGCACCGGATCGCATTGCACCACGAAGCTCAGAAACGGCCCGGGCAGGGGGCTTCGCAACCTCACACCCACTACAAGTACGCCGCCCGAAGTTTCAAATGTCGAAATGCAGCCGAGCATTGCCCCGCGGCAACAGATGAAGTGGACTGCTATGACCTCGATCAGCGACACCTGCAAGGCTATTTCACTGAATAAACGATTGCTCGCATGGTACCTGTACTTTGCCAACAACACGCAGACGTCGTTTTCCCTTGCTGCTAATAGTTCTGAGAAACTCCTTCCCGTGCCGAACTAAACTCGAGGCCTTAGTGTCGCAGCTAATCTGCTTTGGCAACATAATATAGCGTTGGTTTGCAGGCAGGCACTTGATAAAGAATTAATTTATACTTCGATAAAATTCCGAAATTCTGTTACACATCGAATGATACAAGACGCCTCGACTGGAGTAGTTGATGTTCAATTGGTCAAAAAATTTGCCTCATATTATGTTAATATGTCATTGTAAAACTTTTAGTACAATAATAAAAAATGAATAAAAAAAATTCAGATGATAATTTTTTTTTTGCCATTTGTAAAAAAAAGTGTTGCTTTAGCACAAAATTTAATTTCGTCTAAATGTATATTTAGAAAACAGGGATGATACGACAAACTTTAAATTCAAACTGAGTGCTCTCCTGGAATTAAGTAATCGCATCATACTAGTGCAACTTAAAATTTCGAATAAAAATAAAACTCTTTGTGAATCAAGCAAAAAGTTCAAAAGGAATGTCTTTGTGTTCTGGTTAAATCAAAAATTATTTTAAGCTATAGTAAAGTTTGGATTTCGGTAATTCCGTAAAAAGCTCACTTCTTAAGAATTTATTTTCCGTTATTTACAATCAACCGTATAGTTTATTACGATTGCAACGATATATTTATATGTATATTAACAGCATTATTTTTTTAAAATAAATTTTAAAGATTTTCTACTTATCTTTTATTTTTTACAAAAGCTTCAAGTACTGTCAGCTACCTAGATTAAACTAGTAGTCCTGATATTAAGGCGTCGGTGTCTAGGCTTCATAGGCGACTCTTGTGTTTCAAACGTAGCCTACTAGGTTAGCATGTAAGTTAGTCTGCAAACATGCTTAAATAGTTCAAGAAAGCCACCTATCTGTGATGACGGGAAGGTGAATAAGGGAGATTTTGAGTTGAATGACAAAAGAGAATTAGGTCAAACTCCACATCTGAATCATAGGTGCCATCTTCGTTATAATTAACACGTTGAAGTCACGTGTGACCACGATATAAATAAGATAAGCCGTAATACGTAGATAGGTAACTATGACTTCCGTGATATTTTTAAATACAAATAAAGGTAAAATGAGTGGGTGAGTGATGATATTTGGGCGACTCTTAAAACCGAGGTCTTGAGAGCCGATGAGGGTGATGTGAGGTATGGAGCATCGCTGGAATGCAAGGGCGGAGGAAACAGGAGATCCCCGAGAAAACCCGCCGACCAGTACCATCGTACGGCACGATTCCCACTAAACGTAAAATGTAAGCTATGTTATAGTGATAGTTTCAGTTCCATTGACTAAATATGATGTTAAAAATGAAAGAAACACCCCATCAGTCTATACGAATATTATCACTAAAAATAAACAAAATAATTAATTTTAAGGCGTTCTCCACATCCCCATCTGACTGAAAATAAAAATTATCTTAAAACGCAAATTTAATTTATTTAAACTTATAAAAGCGTTTAAGTGCTATTTTTTAAATCTCAAACGCGTTTAAAGATAATATTCCATTAGACGATATAAAACACTACCTATATTTGTTGAGCTTAATGCTCAAGTATATAAGGTGTTCGATGCTCGCTAAAAAGCCACAAGAATTAAGCGTCTATCTCCACTTATCACCTGTCCCTAAAAATATAGAAATTAAATTTTTATTTATTTCACATTTATGGCCATGCACATCATACACATCATAATGCTAAGGGCAGAGATTCTCTGCCCCTCTATTCGCTACTGTAGTCGCTCACTATCACATCAGTTTTGCATAATTTTTAGGCGTGGAATTAATTTATTATAATTGCCATAGGATATTCCCGAGTAAATGAGCACTTTTGAAATCAACTTTCGGAAAAAACTCTCTGGCCCTAATTGGATATATTTTACCGGACAAACGGACTATATTCTCCCGTAACGTCTGAC
The DNA here is from genome assembly GCA_029891345.1 of Dryococelus australis. Taxonomy (NCBI): domain Eukaryota; kingdom Metazoa; phylum Arthropoda; class Insecta; order Phasmatodea; family Phasmatidae; genus Dryococelus; species Dryococelus australis. Next base: position 58,273,583 of record CM056994.1, on the reverse strand, counting down.
TACAATTATTCATTACGCAATAGCTCATTACGCGATTACTCATTACGCAGTTATGTGTAATTATACTTAATTACACCCAACGGGTCTCGAACCAATGACTGAGAGACACCTTAGCCCTGCTGGTCCAACCCCACCCCTATCCTCACGCCTTCCAACTTCGTCAGTTGTATCGGCAGACGATGGGGGACATGTGTACTTAGTATGTAATTACTCTCTTGGTACATGCAATTAGTCTCGGCACATGTACTTGCTCTCGGTAGTCGTAATTGTTTATTATGCAACCAGGGGACCCAGCCCGTGAACATGTTAAAATTTTTGGTTATCATACAAAGACTCAAAAAAATATTGCATAGATATATGTAGGCAATAATGAAATGAGTTGAAGTTAACTCAACATTGAAGCGACTGCGGTCACATTTAATATTTCTCTATCGACTTGACCACTGCGGTCCAACTTAACATAATTCTATCCTCTGAGACACTAAGGCCCCACTTGGAATATTTCTATCCACTGAGCTTCTAAGGCACCACTTGGAATCTCTCTATTCACTGAACCACTAAGACCCCACTTGATGTATATCTATTCACTTGGCCACTGCGGCCTTACTTGATATAGTTCTATCCACTAAGCCACTGTGGCCCCACTTAACATAGTTATATCCACTGAGCCACTAAGGCCCCATTTGGAATCTCCCTATCCACTGAGCTAATAAGGCCCCACTTGGAATCTCTCTATCTAGTGAGCTACTAAGGCCCCGTTTGATATATATCTATCAACTTTGCCACTGCGGCCCCACTTAACATAGTTCTATCCACTGAGCCACTGCGGCCCCACTTGGAATATCTCTATACACTGAGCCACTAAGGCCCCATTTGGAATCACTCTATCCACTGGTCACTGCGGTTCCACTTGGAATCTCTATATCCACTGAGATCCTAAGGCCCATTTGATATATATCTATCCACTTGGCAACTGCAGCCGTACTTGATATAGTTCTATCCACTAAGCCACTGCGGCTCCACTTAGAATCGCGCTATCCACAGAGCCATTGCTGCCCCACACGGAATCTCTCTATCCACTGAACCACTAAGGCCCCACTTGGAATCGCTCAATCCACTGAGCTACTAAGGCCCCACTTTCTAATCGCTCTTTCCACTGAGCGACTACGGCCCCACTTGGAATCTCCCTATCCACTGAGTTTGTAATACCCCACTTGGAATCTCTCGATCCACTGAGCTACTAAGGCTCCATTTGATATATATATATATATATCCACTTTGCCACTGCGGCCTCACTTGGTATAATTATATGATGCACTGAGCCACTTTGGTCCCACTTAGTGAACCTAACATCGAAGCGAGACTTTTAAAGAGTAAAAAAAATAAAAAAATGATATTCCATTACATTCGTGTCTCTATGCAATATTCTCTATGCATTAATACAAAACTTTTAACTAAAACAAGTAATAAAAAATTAGTTTTTTAGGGTAAAAGTTAATGCTTGAGTAACCTGATATTGCTGAAATTCGAACTTGACCTGTATTTTACTCTGAGGATTCGCTCTGAAAATTTGAAGAACTGCTGTTGAATTTCAAGGAACTTAGAGTTATTAAAGACGGACAGACATACAGAGATCGTCTACTTATTATATAGGATTACTCATTATGCAATTACTAATTATGCAATCACATTAAATCGCCTCTAATTACCGTCTACGGGTATCGAACCGATGACTGACCGACTCCTCAACCCTCTTGGTCCAACCCTACAACCCCTTCCCACTCCCCTATCCTCTCGACCTAAAGACTTCCTCGAAAAATCTCAAAGTCCTGCAAATGTAGCTTGGACGCTTTGTCCACTAAAAGGGTACCCCCCCCCAAAGCTACAGCCAATCACAACACACATCAGAAGGTGTGGGAAAACCCGTCTGCCAACCAAAACAAACCTCCCAGGGGGGAAGGAGGGATGATCTGTTTCCAAGGTTAAAGAGTGCCTCCAATTAGTATCCCTCTCTCAGAATCCCCTTCCAAGATTAATCAAATGGCACTTGGCCACTAATGTCACCCAATTATCGTAGAACGTACATGCCTCCCCTACTCTCACGTAACGAGTAAAGGGCTCTTCGCTGAATTTTGCTGCAAACTACAAACCAATAAAACTCAGTGTTCACCGCTTTAAGTCCAACGATAAATGTAGCAGGACTAAAAACCTGCACGCCAATTCAGAGCATTGCGTAGAGGCGTTGGGGTACCTGGTGTGCTTGCCTGTATCGCCCTTATTGCTTCCTTGCTATGTATTTCTAACGCAGGAAACAGCTGTATGTAGGCGAGCAACTTCAGGTTAATTAACAATTAAGACGCCATGTACGTCGCCATTCAACCGTCGCGGAGCTAACCATGTACATAAACAATTCGTACATACGTTCGTCAGAATGCCGTCGTTTATCAGTCGCAACCCACAGATATAACATACGCGCCAAATTCACAAAATACATTTTTCTATATTTAAATTTTTAGTATCATGTCATAAGAAAAATGAAAGGGGTAGTAATTGAAATAGCACCAACATTTACAACCATAACCAGTGAATGGCGTAGCGATTTTCAGCCAAATTTTTACTCTAAGGTAGGTTTAGCTACGAATTAACACTGCCAAAGTGAGTGAGCGACGAGATTTGGGCAACTTTCAAACTCGAGGTCGTGAGAACCGGTAAACGCACTGTACAAGAATCAGTTTTGACGTACGAATAATACTAGAGAATGTTTTCAACCTTTTGCCGCAGTTTCTTTGCTAAAGTTCCTGAGTCCTAAAAATGAAAAAAAATTTCTTGTAAATGTAATTGTCACCGACACATCCGCCACCTTAGAATCAGAGATGTGTGCATGCATTAATCCGACCATCGTAAAGGTCAGTCTGCTAAAGTTTTGATGGGCGGGAAGAACGAATTATAAAAGGATGCTAATACGAAAGTATTTTGTAATGTTCACTAGACAAGTCAATAACTTATTTTGTAATCACTGACAAAATAATTTAGTGTTCTTATAAAATAGTATATTGTGCAGGAAGCAGTGGAATAGGCAGGCATTTCTCAGGGGCTCAAAGGAAAAAAAATGGTTGACGGAGGGGGGGGGGGGGGGGGGGAGTTACAATTGCCGAATTGAAGGGTGGGAGATATTACATTGGAATTACCGGCAATGATACATGTGTTAATTAGGACGAATTATGAAAGAAAATCACCTCAGAGTATAATAAACTGCATCATAGTGAACAACAGTTGCATTCGTTTATCACAAAGGATTGCTAATAATTTTATTACAAATAGTAGACGATCTAATGGTCAAAATGGGGAGGGGGATTACAACCCTCATTCCTCTCCCCCCACCCGCAAACCTCGGCTCTGCCGCTGGCCGCGATTATTTTCACAAAACAGTTTCGCTGCTGCCAGACGCGATCACGTGACCAACTGGCTGTCGAAAGACCCCATTTCACGGTACATGCGTACACGCTGTACGCCGCCGCCACGTGAGAAAGAATTTTTTTTATTTTCCACGACTCACCTCGCTCTGCGAGTAACGTCCGTCCTTGCGCTGTTTGAGGAGAGCGATGAGGGGGGACACAGGTCGCCCCCGTCTTCAGGACGGCCGGCGGTGGAAAGGAGGATATTCCCTCTCGCACGTCGTCGTGGAGACGTCGCGACGCGAGCAAACTTCTTCGGCAGCTCCCGCTGCTGGCACTTTTACTCTCGCCGGCGGCGGACTGTACTGTCGGGCGGCGTGGTCCTGGACATAGATGAAAGGCGTGCCCCCTTGCTGCAGGAGGGGGAGGGAGCCAGAGCGAGACGGAGAAGGAGAGAGGGGACATAGAGTACAGCCCCTGCGGCGGCCTCTGAGGTCGCACACGCCCCATAGAGTGGGTAGTTCGTGGGCGAGACCTCACCTGAGCACGCCGCGCCGCCCGCTGCGCGCTCATGCGGGAGAATTGTTCATCACGACGGATGGAGGTGATGATGGCGATAATGAGCATGCTAATTAGTGACTGATGAGCAATAGGGGTTCTGGTAGGTTGTCGATCCCACAGGGAGGATTTCAAGTACATTCTATTGAGCTTATTAACGCTTTAACTTTTTTGTGAGGGAATGATAATCGCGGGCGATTTGCAAAATAAACTTATTCAATTTAGGTCGAAAAAATAGTGCTTACCTTAGACTTCAACCTGAAACATTGTGGTCCAGAGTAACTAACACTCAGCGATTTCGAACACAGAGGTCACAGGTCCACGTTAACAAAGAGTGCTAATTGTTGGAGAAGGGGGGAGTGAGAAAGGAGGGGAAAGGACGTGACCTCCGAAAAATAACCTACGACGTCTAAAAACAAGCACTAAACCATGAGATAAGTGACTGACTGCTGACGGTTGACTGATAACCACTGTCCCCTAGTGTCGTTTGAGTGATAAGAACGAACGCGAATCACCAAACCTGAGAACACGGTAGACCTGTCACAAACACGTACCGGAGCGACTATAGCTAGTTATTTCTGCGTCGCCGAGTCAAAGCTATAAGGCGAAAAAATTCTACAGTAGCCGAAGAAACCGTCGACTCGTCACAGTGACTTACAGACGTTTACTAGTAACATGTCCTCGGCTGTGTTTGAAGTAGCGACCTGTTCATTCCCGGGCAAACGAATACGTTAAGGGGACTATGTAGCTGCGTGTCCTCGGTCAAGAAGCGAGGCAGCGATACGGGCGACACTAGCACGCACGCCTAGCACCTCATCGCTCCTACGCGCAAGGCGTGCAATGTTTCCGTCGTAACGCTTTACTGTGTAAATTAGGTGGTCTGTAAGAGTGGGGTTTTATTACACGCGATGAAAGCCCACAGATCAAACTACCTGCGTATATTCGTACTTTTATCTTACCGGTTAAGGAAACTACATAGGCAAGCTTTAAAAATGCTATATTTGACCACTTTCACGAATTTTCCTCCTCCATTGATACACTTACTATGATAAAAGTGAAACGATAGGGACATAGACAATATCACATGTGCATTAATGTACTATGCCAGTGCTGTTGCTCGTGGTTGTTCTGCTGGCGTTGTTCGTGGTTTTTCTCGTGTCCTGCTGTCTTGTTATCATTCCTGGCAAAACTTCGTACTTCCAGAATATTTATTTACCGAGATACGCGTTTCGCGCAAACAACGATTCCACAGAAAACGTTTCAGTGCTTGGAAAATATGTGTTTTAAAATGGTTTGCGTGTGATACTGTGGACAATGTGTCACGCATTCGGTATCACTAGGACATTATAAAGACTTTGTCTTGGGTATCACTAAGAATAGGAACATTTCGCGAGTTCAATGACCTGTAGACTAGACTCCACAGACCTGTGTACACTCGAGCCTCAGGTGTTTGCTCATTGGTTGCTTCCCCAGTGAGTAGCCAGTGTTACGTCACACCTGGCAGTATGGGTTACTCCGCCTGTGTTCTTCCCAGTCTTGCTATTGGCTCAGAGCCATCCAGGGTATGTTTAATAAACTGCGATCCAATTACAAAGTAAACTTCAGTGTACACGTATTTGACGCTTACCTTGTCCTGAAATGAACTCGCGAAATTTTCCTATCACTAGGTATCACGACACGAGTAGGAACTATTGCTCCATTCTAATTAAATTACACCCACATGAAAACAATTAAATTTTCTAGTAGCATTTCCGTTTCTCTGCACAAATAGTTGCAAATGAACATAATGGAGTGTTTTCTTGCTTATAGGCTGTTCACAGTAAAATGAGCACTTTTGAAAGCTCTGCTTAAGATATACTTGTTTACACGTTGTGTATTGTTCCGTCTTATGTAAAATTAACATTGCCATGGGTCTCATCACTTTATTCATGCGTCTATCTAATGAAACTGTGATATTATTAGAAAAGCAAACATTTTAAAAAGTTACTAATTTTTACACTTCGATGCATTAAAAATAACAGAAAGAGAAAGAAATAATTTAAATTATCACAAATGATTACCTAGCATCTTTATTTCGACGTTAAGATACGGAACTACATTCCATCCTTCGTTATCAACTTTACTGGGCGCATGCCACTCAGAGCGCATGTAAATACATATATTTGGAGGTAGGGGCAGTGACTTTTTTCCAAGGTTGATTTGAAAAGCGCTCACTTTATCGTGAACAGCCTTTAGTAAGTGTAAATCTGTACATTTTTTATAATTCTCTTCTTAGGTTTGCTAAAGAGCCAAGTGAAGACCGACTCACGCTTACGCGGAACGATGCGAAATAGAAAAAGTAGTCACGTGAACAGATAGTCATAATGCATCCTGCTTCTGCACTAGCCTTCTGCACTCACGACGAAAATTTAACCACGCTGGGGGAGCGGACTTACTGAATGAAGGTTCCAAGATGATCAGTGTTTCACATTTTCTCACTCCAATAGTTAGATATGTTACAGTCATGTCTGAAATAATTTGCTATGTCAAATGTACACATTTATAAAAAAACACGTGTGAAAAATAATGGTAACTTTAGTGTAAATATTTGGCTCAGTTGTGATACGCGTGCTTAGGTAGTGCAAATAAATAAAACTAATTTTAAACGTAATTCAAAGGTACTTCAATTTTTAAAATAAGTTAGTGTAAAATTTGCATTACTCTGAATTCACTGGAGTGTATTTAAAACGCTTGCTTGGGCATTTTTTGTCCAGAATTTACTTCGGTATCATTAGCGTGGAGTTACCATGATCTATCCAGTGCGAATGCAAACGTGTTTCCAACGAACACCAAAACGTTAATGGAGGGAATCTATTGACTTGGAATATCCATGGTGTTCTGTCAGTTCGTACTTATCAGTGTGAGTACTAACTATATGTCACTAGGAAACTTTGGACAGACGTCCGGCGTTAGTCTCCGTCCACGGGGCCGAGGCGGTGTAGTGGTTGGACTACTCGCCTCCCACCGTGTTCGATTCTCTGCGGGTTCGCTCCCGGATTTTCTCATGTGGGAATCGTATCAGACGATACCGCTGATCGGTGCGTTTTCTCGGTGATCTTCCTTTTCTCCCGCCCTTTCATTCCGGCACTGCTCCATACTCACCTCGCTTCACCCTACTCGGCTCTCAAGACCTGTTTGTTACTGTAAGCGTGACGTAGATCTCCGGGGCCGCGGTGGCTGAGCGGTTAGCCTACTCGCCTCCCACCAAGGCGAACCGGGTTCAATCTCCGGCTGGGTCGCTCCCGGATTTTCGCCGGACGATACCCCTGGTCAACGGGTTTTCTCGGGGATCTCTCCGGATCCCCCCCCCCCCGGCTCTTTTATTCCGGCGCTGCTACATACTCACCCCAATCACCCACATCGGCTCTCAAGACCCCGCTGTTAAGAACTGTCCAGATCTCTTCACACACGTAGATCTCCATCATGACATAATTTTCTCGGAGCAACTTCCTCCTATTTACCTCGCCAGCCATCATCATTGTGAGACTATAGGCTCTGGGAGCGCGGCATAATGCCTAAAATACGTATTTTCTATCACTGAGAAGTCATTTCACCTTAAAGTCATTAAGCTGAGACGATATACCGTAAGCCTTCTGACACACAGACAGTACATTTGAAATCGTTCCACCTAAAAATTTAAGTCGCCTAGAGGTGCCTCTCTTGGAGCAGTTCGATATGAACTCTCCTGGAAGCTCTGTTTCAGGCAGGAGATGTCTTGCTCCAGCATCATGTGGCGGGTCGACTTGCAGTAGACCTGAATTTATTGCTCCTAATACTAACTTCAGCCAAAGTCGTTCCTCCCACAGTTATTTGGCCTAGAACACGTTCAAAGATCCATTTGAGAAAGTGAAAATTCCAAACGTGTATCTATAACCAATTAGCTATTGATCTCATGCATTGTTACTGACATAACGACTGAACTATGAACGCTCAATTACGTCACAATATTAATTTCGCCAAATTTTGGCAGAAAGTAATTGTGACATAATTATGATTTTGTACTTCCTTTGTCTTATCTGTTCTACAGTGCAGGGTCAACAGCTAGTAGGGTATAAATGTGTTTTCAGAAATTTATTTTTATTAAATATAAACGAGCTAGAATAACCAAGAGTACAATATGGCTGGGAAGGTTTCTATTGGCACCGTCTACCTCGACGTATCCCGCGGGTTGTGTCCGAGGCCTAGAAGTGTGTGAGCGCTAAGGGTGTCTTAGATACGCGCATTGAATGCCTGGTTGCCTTTATGCACAAGGCACTGAACTGAAGCGCAATCTTCCTCTCGTCGACTCGCTCATATGACGTCCAGTGGTTGTCTGTAGGCGCATACCATAAGTTTTGTACCTAAAAACGATCGTGCAACACTCGTGCAAGCAATTTTTACTTCTAAACATATACATTAGGGAAGGCAGTAGGGAATAGAAATTAACATTCGGAAACGAACAAAAAGAAACTTTTGACGTGAATACGTCTTTAAATTTGCGACCATAGTGGAAGGCAATCCAGGAAATCCAATGATAACAAAATCGGGGTAAACAGTTTGGCATTACAGCTCCGAATCTATCGTCTACATTCAAAATTCTGTTACACCACTCGATTACTAAAGGATCAAAGAATATATTACGTTTAGTGAGGACTGCGAAGAATCGCGCGCGGCGGAAGGGTTTTAGCGTGGGGAGGGGGGAGGGGGCCCCGCAATTTTGAGTTTTTTTTCTCCGCGTCTCATAAATTCCGCGTAGTATAACTTTTGACTAGGAGAAGCTACGACGCTTGTTTTGGTTTCAGTAGACAGTTCTCGTCAAGATAAATCGATTGCGTGCATAAAAACATTTGTGTGGCGTGGTTACGGTGAAATTGTATGAGTTAAATGTAAAAAAAAATTAAGAAAACACAATTTTTGCCTATACTCGTCAAAAACTCAAGTCGAAATACAGAAACCGTATATGATTAGAAAGAGCATCTCAAAAGCAATTCAGTGATACCTATAAAACCCCATATGATTGAGTGAAGCGGTACCGGAACGTAAAAAAATACATCAAGGCGTCCGAGCGCGTCAACGTAGACGTATTCACGCAAAACAAACGGCCGTGTCCCAGACATAGCCAAATCCATTTTTATGGTGTTTTTAAGCAGACGCGCCGCTCAGAAATATCGATCAGTTTTCGAATGGCAGCTATACAATCGAAACAATTGTACCTCTGCGATCTGTTTGGCCGACGGCGCGTCGCCCTGACTATAGAAACAGGCGGCAAACCCAGGGGCGCTGCACCTAAAACATCATTACTTGCTTCCGGAACCAAATAAATGTCGTTTAACTTGCAGTGAACTACGTCAAAAATATTTTACACCGAGTTGGTGCAAGTCGATTTTATGTCTTGTGACCGCTACCCGACGCGCTGCGGGTGAAATGTCTTCCGAAGAAAGACGGCCGGTTTTACATCACTGGAACGCTACTCCCCTAGCGCGGGGGTGGATCCATCCCTTGTGAAGGACCCTGGCCACCCAGACGGTTATCAGTTAGCTTGTGGAGGTAAGGAGAAGCTAACCCCCTCCCCCTCTTCACCCATCAAAAATATTTCATTGCGGCATTAACAAACAATATTAACGTATTCCCAAGGTAGCGCCTCGGAGCTGTTTCCATAGCTGTGATATTTACCTGCCTTTCCCCTGCCCGTACATGAAAATTAAAAAGAATTTAATCTGCCCGAAAATTTAGAAATTCAGGACTTTTGAAGGCTGCCGCCAGCCCGCTGTGAAGAGGGCCAGCGACATTTGGAAAGAATTAAAACGGAATTCACTGCCAAACGAATTTATGATAAAGTTTAAAGTTGCTGTCCATGGCTGGAGTGGCGTAGGTAATTAATTAGTAAATATGTGTTGTGGTGAAGTTACATTGCGCGAATGTTATGTCATACGTGGTTGCTGTGGTATTAATTTATTATCTAGATTTAGAATAGGGCAGGAATGAGAATGTGATGATTAAGTTATATTGTGTATACTGAGTGTGTGTGTGTGTGTACTGTGACGGGCGACAAAGGGTTGTAATTCAAGGTGAATATCTGAATAGGTTGAGGTCTACATGTAGAGTGGCGTGCGCGATGTTAGCGCGAACTAGTTTTGTTAAAAGTTGGGAAATTTTGTCCCGGACCGACAGGAAAATTCCGGCCAGTTTCGGGTTTAATTTTGATGAAATTATACGATTACTTGCGCTGAAGGCGTAAGGTAACTGTTCGAAAGTCGTCTTTGTATAAGAATCTACGTTGCTTGATCCGAAGAAAGAGAGGGGCAGTGTTAACCAGGGACTTGGAAAAGTCGCGCCAACATCAAGGACGAAAATTTACGCTTTCTTAACGTACATTATTTTTCCACAGTTGTCACTGAGGTTAATTCTTATGTAACTGAGTTAAAACCAAGAATACGAAATTTTAATTCTTACTGCCATGCATTCAAACCAATTTAATAATTTTCTCGTGCCACAGCTATATATGAGAAATTGTGCATTTTGTTTTCTCTGTGCGTTAACATAAAAAGACAATGCTATTCTGGCAACACGTCGTAGGGCCTGTTTGTGTTCAGCATAATACAAAAATAATGCGTATAAAATTATTCCAACTTTTGGAATAAAACAGTACTTAAATAAATAATTTCGTTTGCCTTTTCGGCAAGCTTCGCTGAAAAGTCGGCTAGTCAATCACCTACGTCCAAGATTGGAGGTTCGATCCAAGTATCTACACGCGGAAACTGATTAACTTATTGAAGGCAGCTATGTAACTGGGAAGCGATGCTGGGATTGCGTGTTTGGGAAACAATGCTATAATGAGGAAGTGTTATCAGATATACGATACGCCAACCGAATTTCGGTGCACAAAAATTTTATAATTTTGCAAATCTCTAAAATGATGTTTGCAAGCTAATAACGCACATTACATAATCCGAAAAAAATTGCAAATTTTCGACTTCCATAATTTTCTATAATTAGTTATAATATAAATTACCATCTCTATTGCACTACATATATGAAATATACCCAACCGTTAGTAAAAAAAATATTAATCACCGGGGTTTTAAAATATATCGTCTTTATTAATGTTTATAACTTGTTCGAAGGATGTAAGCTAAAAAGATATCTTTAAAATTTTTAGGAAATGTTACAAATAAAAAATATGAAAACTAATTTGCCCATGGTTAGAAAAAAAAACATTTTTAAATCTCTCTGTGTTATTACATAAAGGTCTAGAGACGTTTCTTGGCCCCTAAATTTTCTGTTGCTGTACATTATTTTATTTTATCAAGTGAATCGGTTTTATTATTTTCAGAAGAAAAACCGTACAGTATGATTTAGAAAGTGTTTTAAAACAATATGTAAAAGGAAGATTTTTCACTTTACTATGTACAAGTGGGACATTTTCCGGTAAAACAATTAAACAACAATTTTTTTCCCCATCCGAGGGCCTTAAAACCTTTTTCAGCCTCTTCCTTCACTGAAACAATATCAACAGCCGTTGCTAACGTGCTTCAAAACATCTAGGAATGCAAAATTAAAAATTGCCATCAATCTCGGAATCCAGCCTCAAGCACTATCCAACTGGCTAGCCTTTCTATTGTAGTAGTATGGTAGGGCATTATTTAGTAATCATTCAGAGGGGTACTGAAATTACTCGAAAATATTTCAATACAAGTTGTATTTCAAAACACTGTAGGGTCGTTCACCTATCTTGATTGGCTGAATTACTATTTGGCACGTGTGAACTGTCTGCACACGAATCACGTAGGAGCCGTCCCGATGTTGCCGAATTCTGAGTGGCCCGGTCAAATATGAAAACGCCTTCTCAAGCAGACAGCAACCAACAGCAATAGACAAACTGCTGTTCGGTGCTTCTAGTATTGAAGTATACCGTGTAATCATATTTGTTCCACGAAAAATCACTAGCTCTAATCGTTCAGAAACAATGCAAATTTTCCATCGCGCAGCTTAAGCAGTCAGGCATTGCTGTTTTTTTAAATCATCACGCAGGTAAGCTGTAGACACCTGCGAAATACGTGTTATTTTTTTGGGGACAAGTTAAATCTTAAACACACGCGCCTATGCGATGGTTTAATATTGAACCATACTTTATCTGACACTTCCTGGGAAACTCTGAGGCAGTGAATGAACACTTCACAACTGTGTACCCCAATCACATGCAGCTCAGTCATTAAGGACGTGGCTTCGCATATATACAGCAGTCAATGGAATAACGACGCCAACTACGGTTTGTACAGTACTGTGAAATTCAACCTGATGCCGAATAATAACCCTCATTTTGCATGTCTCTAGTAATGAGTGACCCATTATATTTTACACCAATGAAGAATTTTTGACTTCTTTATATGAAAGAAACCAACGAATATTAATTTATAGAAGATGAATCCTTTAAAAGAGGCCCCGTGGACTGTATTTCCTCATTCCCTCGCTCTGTTACACACATGTCCCACAGGGCCTCTTTAAAAGAACTCGCCCTCTACTACTTTTAAATAAAGAAAGAACTGTTCCCATATTGTCAAAATAGTTAGTTTTGACACATAAGTAGGGAAAGGAAAATTTCGTGATTTCATTTCAGGACAAGATAGACGTCCAACACGTGTACACTGAAGTCACCTTCGCAAATTGGATCACAGTTGATTAGACACGCCCTGGACGACTCTACGCCAATAGCACACTTACAAGGAAACAAGTAGCATGGGTCATATTGCCAGGTGTGGATTATCATTGGCTACTCCCTGGTACAGCAGCAAATGAACAAACATCTGACACTCGAGTGTACACAGGACTGTAGAGACTAGCCAACAGGTCAGTGAACTCGCGAAATTCTTCTATCCCTACCCATAATATATTATACATATTGTTACACGCTGCAGCTCGCATTGGTCATGAGCTTCTATTATGCGCGGTCCGGCTCTGTGTGTGTGTGTGTGGGGGGGGGGGGGTTGACCTACCTCGATCCTCCCCTTCCTCAGGCAGACCCGCTCACTGCCTCATCGCTTCCTGCCGGGTAGCCGGGGAATGATCGGCAGCGGTGACCTAACTGGCGTTACAGACCCTCTTGCTCCCCCCTGCTGGAGAAGCGGACAAGTGTAGAGGCTGAGTAAGAATATTCTAGGAACTAGGACCCTCGGCGCAACGCGACATTTAGAGAAATTTCTGGGTGATGGCCTAGGATCCTATAAACACTAGCCACAACTGGACTGTCGGCAGTCTTTTTGTGGAAGCCAATTAGCCGAGTACGGTAATCGAGCCACGTGTAGAGGACGGACGGCGATGGGAGATTGCAAGGCGATGGTGGACGAGGTGTTTGTGATGTGAACGGACGAGAGGGCGTGAAACCCGACGAGTGAAGGCGCTCGGAGAACTCTAGAACATTGTGGACTGGTGGGACCTGGAACATACTGAGGTGGGACTGGAAACATGTGATACGGACGTCATTATAAATATTAGAACTGTCAAATATGGCCATATAGGCTAATTGGTCAAATAACTTAGGTTTTGATACACTGTCAATTGGGACTGATTTTTAATTATTTAATTATGTTAATTTCTTTAAAATAATTGTAAATTGTATTTATTGAAGTAATTAAATGTAAACAGCAAGTGATATCAATTTATGGTGAGATGTTGAGTCGACAGAATTTTATATGTAGTCATTGTAAATAAAATTAGATAATTATAATTAACTGTTTTATTTAATTAAGACCCCTATCCCCTAATGAACTTGGTTTTGCCCACTGAGTTTGAGAGAAAATTGTAACAATATTTTGTTATACCGTTCAGTTCATGTTTAAAAAGGGAGATACTAAGTCATTATTTTCTAAGAATTTAGTCAAAGTAATTTACAATAGTTTGTAAGTTGTCAGCAAAAACCAAATTATAAACATGTATCAAACGAAGATCAGGTGCAGTATAACAATCTTGGCGTAAAACATTTAAAAAAAGAAGAAACGTAAAATATAATTAAACAAAAAAAATTATGAAATCGATTTAGATAGATGTCGTGACTTGTCTTTGGAACCGGGAGTTGCGGTGGCTGAGCGATTAGGCTGCTCTCCTCCCACCAAGGCAAACCGGGTCCAATCCCCGGCCCGGTCATTCCCGGATTTTCGCAAGTTGGGAACGTGCTGGACGATGCCGCTGGTCGGCGGGTTTTCTCGGGGATCTTCCATTTCCCCAACCCTTGCATTCCGGCACTGCTCAATTCTCACCTCATTTCGTCGTCATCGACTCTCAAGCCATCGTTGTTAAGAGGGCTTTACAACTGTTGTATATGTAAGCCAGGGGCGTAGGGAAAGAGGGGGCTCATAGGTATATATCACCTCCCGAAATTCAGTATAATGTGAGGGTATCTAGGAAATTTTGCCAAGACTGTTTGGCTATTTGAAAAAGAGACTTAATGAAAAAAATAACTTTTAAGTAATCTTGTGCACTAGAGCTGCCTTCTAAATAAATACATTAGAGACTAAAAAAGGTTGTGTTTGGTTTTATTTTCGAACTAGATGGAACTGAAATATACTGAAAAGCTTAGGCAAGTATTCGTCATTAGTAAATAGGTAGAGAATATAGTAACATCTAGGATTCTGCGCATATAATTTGCATACATTGATATGTAATATTGTATGTATTTTTACACATTTGTTCTCCCCCCCCCCCCCCCCCCCGAAAAATCCATCTAATAATTGTTATGTGAGACAGTGATGTTAATTATTCAGTGATTTTATTTTCCTTGTCCGTTATTATAAATGCAGCAGCTAATTTTATTCAGCTAAGTTATTCTATTAAGCTATTTAATTTGTTTATTTATTATATTGTGTTAAGTTGTAATGGTAATGTGTTGGTTCACCTAAGTTGGCATCACCTTATGACGTCACTACTCAGGTTTCTTTAATGAATGCACCTTACAGGTATTCCCTATACCTCGGTGTATATTTAAAATTTAGAACTATCACTGAAAATGGGATAGCAATGAATGGACCTCGTCTCCATATTGTTTTGCAAGGGTCGTCATATAGCCAACCAGGGAGCCTAAAGCTCCGGTAGTAATCTGAGTAAATAATTTGTGGAATCGTTTCATCGGCCCGTATTTGTTGCTCGTGTGTAATATCCGCCGGGGCGAGTGTAAACTCCCAGAAGAGGGCTATTGAGCAAGCCGACTTTGATATAAGCAGAAATATAGAAGGTATTCTCACCGTACGTATGTAAGTGTATATTGGTCTAACTGTGGAGTGTTAGAGTGCTTGTAAGACTTTGAACGATACATTTATCACCTTCCTCATCTTTGACACGAACAACTTGAGTACAAAGTACTCGATTATACCGACTTATTATGTGTATCCAGCCAGAAAAAGTTAAGTTTTAAAGCTTATTGGCAAGTTATTCAATTTTGTGTGTGAGAGTAGACACATCTACTGAACTGTTTATTATTTTGAAGAACGTTAAATTTCTATTTTGTTTGTTGGCACTTTCAAGGACATTAATACACCAACCAAATGCTTTGCATATAATTGCTATTTCCGTAATAGGCACACAGAGTGTATACGATCTTTAAGCTGCTGCCAATTTTCGACACATTTAAGGTGAAAGTATATTCTTTGAAACTGAATAATTATTTATTTTAAAGACCACACTTCACCTATGGATGCTTTTTTTTGTTAGAGTCGTATGTAGTTTGGGTTTGTGCTTTGTTTCATTCAGTGCCTATAAGAAGGGGCACCTGTTTTTCGCGAAAATATTTCAGGACGAGTTGTGTTCCAACGCACTTAATTTCAGAACCACTTTCGTGATTGGATCAATTGAATTGTTACGTGTCTTATCTGTCTACCCGCGAACTACGGATGGTTAACATAGGAGAAACTTAATTCTGATTGGCTCACTCATCTAACAGACCGTCTCCACACAAAGACAAGCGACCAATAGTCAAATAAAGATTACAAGTGTGCACATAGGATATTGAAGTCTAGCCTACGAGTAAGTCTTTTCGCGAAAAACAGGTGCCCCTACATATAAGTTGTTGGGTTATTCATGTATGTGTTGGTGTTGGAGGAAGGGAAAGATCTCCCTTACGAGAGAATATATGCAAAGCAGTTTAATGCCATTCTGCTATGGTAAGTGGAATGACATATGTTCTTACATATATCAGATATGTCTCATAGTGCATAATGTCTATAGTCATATTGCCCTACGCACATATACTCTCCCATATAGGCTTACATTACTCTCTCTCCACACACACACACACACACACACACTTATATCTATATCCTCCTACACTCTAGTATATATTCTCCGCACCCAATTCCCATTTTATTTTAATATACATACGACCTAAAGTCTGCTTATGTTCTAGAAGGGCGTAGCCATACTTTAAACTAGAACATAAGCAGACGTGTATTGGTAGTAGTTTAGACAGAATGACTAATACGAGTAAATATCTTGAGTTTCTGGATAATGCATTATTGATTAAGGAAGTTGAAACCATAAACATTTGGAGGCCGATTTCAATCCCCTTCCATAAAGGAGGGAGGCGTTGGAATCCCTTTCGTTCATTAAAAAATATAACTTTCAGGCATTTTAGGGTTGTTACCAACGGATTAGTAATTTTCCTTACATCGTAAATAAAAAGTTCGCCTTGTGTTTTTACCCTACACACCAACATTTTCGAGAAATTATTGCATTATTTCTAATATTGAAAAACTGTTGCCTATGTGCTACATGTGATTCGGTATTTTAGCAAAGAAAGAGACCAATTTAAGTGGAAATAAAGAGTTATCAGTTTGTTGGAGGTATGTTGATAATACAGAACGGTTGTGTTAGAGAATACTGTCTCAAATCTGTACAATTATATGACATCCGCGGGTAAGATCTTGCATGAACAATGGCTACAACTTTTCAAAATGTCGGTATCAGTTTAGACTATTTGTATAGCTAGGGATATGATGGCACAGCAAGCATAAATGGGCAGTTATGGAGTTGCCAATCATATCACACAGCTGTTACCTCGTTGTGCAAGCCATGCTCTAACTTTAGCTTTGATTCAAGCTTGTGTGTAATAGAAACTCAAAACTGCATAGGGGCAGTGACTGAAGTGGTGTCATTCTTTAGGTGCGTAGTCATTTGTATGAAATTCGTTGGGTTGAACATCAAGATTCAATGTTTTTGTTTAATAAACTCAGCAACTACTACAAAATCACTCAATCATCATTCTTCTTAGCACCAGAGTAATTTTGTACTAATTTCACTTAACGTATGTTGTAAAATATTTTGCCTAACATTCAATTTTTCCTAATTTTTGCAAGCTAAGAAGTACGACTTCTCTTCATATGTTAAGAATACAATGCGCAATCAAGCCACCACCAAATTTAAGTGATGTTTTGCAGCAATCGAACGGGCACAAGACAATTTTGAAATCACAATTTCGGGAAAATCTGGAAAACAAGTTCAGTGGAGGAAGTGAATTTCCATCACTTTCCTGGACTAAATTATTACAAGTTCTTGCTTCATAAGAATGTATTGCGCACATTAAATTTCTTCTTCCAAGGAAATGTATTGACCTTGCAGAAAATAAAAACAAACTTTACTGGAACAGTATACCCAAGACGAATCTGCTTCTGTGGCTCGAAGTGAAGTACAGACGTGGCGAAAAAAGTAGCAATAATAAGACGACCAAATATTACAGAAAAGTGATTTTATTGAAACACTCAACATGTGCGACAATACAGTTTCCCCATGTACGCTTATCGATGACCTACAGCATCAAGTGAGAGGTATTTTTCCACACTATGTAGACTTAAATCATATTTGCTCAACAGTATGCCAAGAAACCGCTTGGATGGGTTGGCATTGCTCATAGTACTTCGAGATATAAAAGTTGAACCTGCATAAATTTTGGACATGTTTGGAAGAACTAGTATACATGTATTTTTTTAATTTGTTGAGACATACAAAGGAAAGAGAAGTGTGCAAAATTAAACTAATTTATTATTATATTGTGAATAATAAGTGCTTCATTTCATAATACAGTTATAGTAAGATTTAATTCGTCATTTTTCTCACAGATGTACACATTTATATTTCATTAGTCCAGAACTTACTGCAAATTTAAATTAGTACATCACCCCCCCCCCCACCCCCCGAAATTAATTTCTTGCTACACCCCTGATGTAACCTCTTTGGAATGAACCTGTGTGTTTTGGAAGAACTAATTAAAAAGAACAAACTGTTTCCTGATGTTTAATTATTTCATAAAATTATGCTGAAGATAATTATAATCTGTTTTATTTAAATACAACATGCAGTATTTAAATTAGCGTTTTTTTTAACCGACTCAAACAGCCCTTTATGTTAGTACGCCACACTCGCCAACTCCCCAGCTAAAAATCTGAATAAAGGTGTACCTCAATAACAATAATAATAATAATAATAATAATAATAATGACCGAGACCAAACTTGGACATTTAATCATCATTTCGTACCAAAACGGAATTTAACAGCTATCCGTATATAGAAACTCAAGGTTTAAATGTGGCATTTGGCAGAATTGATTACCATAAAAACACTGCAGAAATGTGCTTCTTGCCTATTAAACATCGTTTACAGCTTAACGAATGGCTATTATAGCTTTCTTTTACCTGTTTCAAAATATTTATGTTGGTAATCGAGAACTACAAAAAACCTAGAAGTCCGAACAGTTTCATTATTTCTTATTTATGTAAAAAAAAAATTCAGCATTTTCCCAGCTAAATTGGTTTCCTATAAATATAATTGGAAATAAAAACTGTTTTTTGCATTAAAGTAAATAAAACTACGCGGGTCACAAACAGGATTCGTATGTCCCATCTTAAAGTATTCGAGGAAAGGTTGCCATAATTTTATTTTACAAATTTTAATCGCAGTCACACAGTGAATTGATACCATTTTGAAAGTTCGAAATTTCTTTTCCGCATTTCATGAATTGATTACTAGTAGAGACTGTGTACCATCAATTTGCAAATAGCTGATACACATCATGGTGTCACTTTCCCCATGTGTATCCAACGCGTGCCGCATGTAGCAAACTCGATACTAAATTCAGCGTGGTCACGAAGGGAATAGGCCTATCACGTTCTAGGACTTAAGGGGAATGGTGCATGGAAGCAACATATTTAACCGATTTTCGATCTGTCATTTTCCAAAAGGGCTTATCAAAATTTTGGGTTTGATAAGACCTAAATAATAATTTTCAACACCTTTTTGCGTTGTTAGATTTTCACTGCCTTAATTATCTTCGGGGCACTGATGGAAGAAAGAAAATTAATATTTTTTGCTTATCTTCAATCAGAGCTCCGAGAATAACGAACGCAGAGAATTTCTAACCATGTAATAAGGTGTTCAAAATTGTTTTTTACGTCTTGTCGAACAAAAAATCTCGAAAAATCCTCTTTAAAATAAATTGTCACAAAAATTATACAAATATACGATTTTCGTGCACCATTCCCCTTAATGCGACGGCGAATACATGCGACTGGGGCATCACGGGCTTAATCCTGAGAGCTCCATATATTTAAGGGGAACCCTAGTGAACGATGTTAAACACCTCAGGGTTCCTGAATTTCAAGAGGGGACTATGGGGTTTTAATAAATCGATCTGTTCAGAAACATACAGCATTTTCGCTGTAGTTTTTAACACTGTTTTGCAGAAGAACAAATATCGTAAACAGAGTGTTACTGACTGCGATATTTGCTTTTGTGCATCAATAATCAAATTTATGAATGGGCAACATATTAAAGACCTTAGCTTCTGTCCTGAAGGAAAGATGGCTGGTTCATTTCCAAGTAGTTTCCCAAATGCAACCTGCAAGGCCGGGGCATGTCAGACTTGGCAGTGCGTCGCCTCAACTCCCATTCCATTGTTAATAAACTACTGTGTTCGTAATTTTGTGTGCAGTGAACAAATATTTTGATTGGTAGAAAATGTTTACTGGAAATTACTTAAAAAAAAAAAAAGCTTAGCACCAGACATTTACTGTACCAAAGATACCATAACATTTCCATTTTATGCGAGCATGTTGAAAATGCGCGTGTTACAAAACAACACAAATATCGCAAAAAATTTCATTTTGTATAATAACAATAAACAAAATACACTAGCTGTCTGTTTGGGAAACACCACTGTTTTCTTCTCTTTTGTCACTCTCTACACGGATCAATACAGTGTGTGACCTTCTCGAGAACTCACATGTTACCTGACGCGCCAAAAAATTTTGAGAATGAGGTTATCCAGTCGCTCTTGTGGCAAATTGTCCCATTCTGTCTGCACGGCCAATATCAGCTCCTGTACATTGTAGAGTTGCTGATGGCGTGCTTGAATGGCAGTTTTCAGAAGGTCCCAGGTATGCTCTATGCAGTTCATGTCTGGACTTACTGCTGGCCAATTCATTCTTTGAATACCAACTTGCTGTCAGTATTGATCAAGGACTCTTGCACGTTGTGCGCGGGCATTGTCATACTCCATAAGAAACATTTCACCAAACGCCTGTCGGTAAGGGTGGCACAACAGTCTGAAGCACATCTTGATGTATCGCAGAGCTGCCATTGTGCCCTCAATACGAACTGAAGGCGCTCGACGTTCATGCGGGATTATTACCCATACCAGGATTCCTCCACCTCGGTATGCATGGATGTTCTTGCATAACACGACACCTTGCCTGTGCACCTCTACTTATTTACACCCTCAACCTTCTCGAACATAACAGTGAATGATTCTTCACCTGTCCACTCGCGATGATCCTGGGCCTATTCCAAGCGGTTCTTCCGATGTTGTCTGTTGCGATAAGGCCACCTAGCACGTAGGCCTCCCTCTCAAAGACGATTGCGCATGGTCTGGTATGCTTTGTCACTGAGCGTATACACTGGTGTGGTAAATTTACGAATAATTTCTTACAGTATGGCCATGCTAGACTTCAATATCCTACGTCCCCAGCCACAACTTCCTTTGGTTATTGGCCACGCGTTTGTGTGAGAAGACATGTTCCTATCTGACTGGGCCAATCGTAATAGAGTGCAGCGATAATGAATGTACATGATCCTTGGACAGACACTTGAGATACGTGACATTTAAAATCATCCAGTCACGAAAGTGCATATGAACAAAAGTGTTAGTACGACTGGTCTTGAAGTCTGTCTCAACCAATAATACCTCTGAAACTGAAATTATAAAACGAAAACTTCAAATTTTTCCAAGAAAGGGTGAAACCCAGCCTCTAATCAACAAAAATTAATTGTGGGCCTCGCGCCATCGCGGGACGCAGTAGTAGAGGAGGGCCGATCCACCTTCACTTTTGATTAATCGGATTATCGATTTGATATCAAATTGATTAACCAAATTAATCCGGTAATTAATCCATCGAAAAATGGGATAGGCGTTAATCCGATAATATCAATCCGATGAAATTAATCGGCTAAAACGAGATTGAGTGATTAATTAAAAAATATTATTTTTAACTATTAATATATATATTTGAACTTGTGCGCTTATCAGATTCTTTTTTGTAAGTCATTTCTATTCATTTCCTTATGGTACCTAGATTGGTAGGGAAGTAGGATACCTTTTTCCCTGGCTAATTACTTTGTTGTAGATATAATTCAGGTTACATATTACTAGTATGCAAATTGTTTCGTTGCGTGTTGTAGGACTTAGTGTATTCAATCATCTAGTTCCATGTTGGACATTTCGTTAGGATATTAATATACCTATTTACCGATTCTTTATGGCACCAGGATTCCTCGGGCAGTAAGCGAGTTTTCATTTTGGCATAGAAATAGTCTCTATTGGCTGTAATTCTTCTGGACTTGGGATAATTCCTTTATGTTCTGTTTACGATTACTTAGTATTTGATTCGATGAGTAATTTTATTCTGGTGTTTGAGATGTACTATATTGCTAGGGAAATTGTTTTTGGGAATTATTAATATTTTGTTTGCGTGTGGTTATGCTGCAGATTTATCCTGTTGTTTGTCATAAATTATATTGCTACGAAACAGGATAGGTTATTAAACTGCCATTGTGGATTTGAGCGTAAGTTGTAATCATGACTTTTTTCGTTTTATTAATTTTCAATAAAATATTATACTTCGTTATTTCCAAATCGTGTTTCCCACCTCCGACATAACCTCAGTCTACAATCAGACTCCTGCCGAAGCAGAAGTGTCTTATCACTCAGTCGCCTGCCAAATGGTATACGAAATCCTATGCCCTGCTCTCCTCCCTCCTCGTCCATCCTCAATACCATAATTAAATATTATACAATATATAAATATAGACCAGTACCCCTTCCCCAACACATCACACTTCAGTACACAGTAAGACGTTCAGGGGTGAACATCGATACTTCTGCTTTAAAAGAAATTTAAAAAATTAAAAGTCGTTTACCACACATTCCAAATATATTCAACCACACAAAAATATTTTAATAATTCAAAAAAATGTATTTATATTAATTATATATTAATCACATTTTATGATATTAATTTATAGGATTAAGATACGTGGATTAACGATGATCCAATTTTTCAACAGATTAATTACCGGGTTAATAGGGTCAATCGATTTGATATCAAATAGATAATCCGATTAATCAAAAGTGAAGTAGGACCTTCCCGCCTCTACTACTGCGTCCCGCGATGGCGCGAGGCCCACAATTTACTTTCGTTGATAGAAGGCTGGGCTTCACCCTTTTTGGAAAAAAAAAAAAAATGTCGTTTTCGTGTCATAATTTCAGTTTCAGAGGTATTATAGGTTGGAACAGGTGTTTTTCGCGAAAAGATTTCAAGACCAGTTGTACTCCAAAACACTTTTGTTCATGTGCACTTTCGTGACTGGATGATTTTAAATGTCACGTGTCTCAAGTGTCTGTCCGCGAATCATGTACGTTCATTATCGCTGCACTCTATTACGATTGGCCCAGTCAGATAGGAACATGCCTTCTCACACAAACGCTTGGCCAATAACCAAAGGAAGTTGTGGCTGGGGACGTAGGATATTGAAGTCCAGCATGGCCATACTGTAAGAAACTATTCGGAAATTTACCATACCAGTGTGTACGCTCAGTGAGAAAGCAGGAATGGTTATGTTTTCCCCTATACATTGATTGTAGTGTTCCTAAATTTTCTCAGGAAACAGATAAATGCGTAGGTAAGTTCCCAAGTTCGTACAGTAGCTCTGCTAAACAATCCTATTTCTGCACCTTGATGTGTGGTATTACTGCCATACAGTGCATATGTTAAAAACTTATATTACATTTCTCTAAATCATTGGGAATGTATGTTTGTAATGGAAATATACAATTGAATAGCTGTTTAATACGTTTGAATATAAATATGTTCTCTACTTTTACGCGAAAACGAAGAATTTCTGCAAAAAGGCCGTAGCCGAATGTTCAGTTCTTCGCTGGTTGATAGGCGCCCTGAGAGTTCAAGGACACCTAGCGAGAGCGCGGGGGTCCGTGATATATTTTTTTCAGATACCATTAAGAGTGGGATGGAGCTGTGCGTCCAAGGTCAAGAAGCGAGGTAGCGATACGGGCGACACTAACACGCACGCGTAGCGCCTCATCGCTCCTATGCCCAGGGCGTGCAGGGTTTCCGACGTGACGCTGTACTGTGAACATTAAATTTGTAAAATAGGGGTTTTTACTACACGCGGTGAAAGCCCACGGATTAAACTACTCCCGTATATTTGTACTGCATAGGCAAGCTTTAGAAATGCGTTATTTGACCATTTTTCGATTTTTTTTTTCTCCAAGAATACACTTAATATGACAAAGGTAAAAATACAGGACCATAGAATATTTATTAACCCAGATACGCGTATTCGCGTAAACAACTATTTCAACACGCGGGTCTGTCCCACTCTTAATTATTATACTCTCGCATTTGGGAGGTTCGCCTATGTCGGGTTTCAGCAGAAAGAAGCGGGCTAGATAGCGCGTCGCCGAGACATTGATAAATGTAAGATGAACAATACCGAACCATCTTTCGGCTTCGGGGCAACCATAATGAAAAATCGTGCTTGACTTCTAAATTCAGCCCGTAACAAAACCGCGAACATTTTAATTTATCACAGAGGTGACAACATAGATGTGTACGTCTCGCTGAAAACCAGAACCCAGTGAGAGATAGGAAAGCGAACGTCAGGATAGTGTCATGCCATCATGGAAGTAAAGAGAATGGTTTGGTCGCAAGAGCATAATTATCACACAGCAGCTACCATTGCGAGTACTGCTTCGTGGAATTATAACTGACGACGAGCGAGTAACGAGTATGGCGTGACAAATTGTATTCA